>OY770263.1:111360075-112675619 GCA_963669355.1 Chorisops tibialis | reverse complement strand
CTTACTCCTGCCTGTCGATTACAGAATCTACCCGCTTACTGTCGCTTGTTGCTGAACTCCGAACTATTGCCGCTTGCTCCTGGACTCCGCCCCGAACACACGGCACACTCGCTCAGTCATCCCGGCCACCAACGATCATACTCGCCTGCCGACTCTCCTACTCGCCTGCCGACTCTCCTACTCGAGTATCAACTCACAACTGACTTTTAAAAGAAGCGCTTGGTCTTTTTATGTAGTTCTATTAGCTCGCTGTTCGTCCACTGTTAGCGAAGCCCAGTCGATAAGCAATATTTTTGGGAAGTGTGGAATCTTCATTAGATACCAATAGCCCGTGCCATTGGCATACACGATTCACATACCTGATCCTGACAGAGAACTGTCAGCCGATATGTACTAAACCACACCCCCGCACACAGACTTCAACAACTCTCCCCACGGGACGGCCGTTAGGTATTACTTCGCGGGGCTGGCTAGCATTATATGCTATGCCCCTGATATTGCTTCTGCTTTCCTTTCTCTCTCGATTCTCCGAAGATCCTTTTGCACATTCGTTACGAGTGTGCAAATATCCATCCAATTTTCCTCTGATTCCATCATATAGTCAATGATGAATGGTGGACTCGGCATATTATTTCTCCATGCTTCGAAGCGACTGCAGTTGAAAATCGCGTGTTCCGTGTCTTCTTGATCTGGGCAATTCGGACAAAGAGGCGAGTCTTCGTGTCCGAAGCTGTGTAGGTATTTGCGGTAGTCGCCGTGACCTGATTGAAGCTGCGTGATGTGATAGTTGCAGTCCCCGTACATCCGCTTTGTCCAGACCTCAATTTCGGGGAATAGCCTTTTGTAGCGTTTGTTCCACCTGGCTTGCCACATAGCTATTGATGTTGCATTTTCCTCTTCTTTTATTTTTCTGGCAACAGCTGCCTCTTGCTGGATTGAGGATCTTCTTTCGTAGATCCTTAGCATCTCATTCGCGAGAATGTCAATGGGGATCATTCCGGCTATAACACAGACTAATTCGTCCGATATTGTTCGGAAACCGCTGATTGCTCTTATCGCACAGAGCCAATATGCTGATGACATCTTTTTCCTTGTTTGCTTTGTCGCTAGCGCCGCCACCCAAACCGGAGCAGCGTATAGGAGAACCGAGCTAACTACTCTGGAAAGTAGTACCCTTCTGGCATATCCTGGTCTACCGATGTTTGGCAGTATTCGGGAAAGGGCTGCCTGCATTTGTGACGCCTTTAATGTTACTCCTTGCGGCAACGATAGTCGAAAAATTCCATCGTACATAATATTCCGCAGGAGAGGGCATAGTACAGATCCAGTGACGTTGTAGTACCTTACCCCCTCATCAGTTTGTTACTTCAACTTCCTGTTGGTGAAGTAATTTGCAATTATTTTTAACAAGTAGTATGGTGTATCCATCTTGGCTAACGATCTGTTTATGAGTGACCAATCTACCGAGTTAGGTTAGCTAGAGTGTAGCCTAGTGGGTAGCGTGTTGGTCTACAATGTGAAGGTCATGAGTTCAAATCCCGGTCGACGCATAATTCCAGCACACTACCTGCTTGAGTATACCTCGGCTACCTCAATCTACGAAAATAAAAAACTCGTAGATAGAGGGTTGTGCTAAGGGCTAACAACCCTTCCGCAATAAATAATAAAAATGTTAAGGAACCTGAAGGTCAGGAGGCCAAAGCCCGATTTGGGTTGAAGAAGAATCTACCGAGTTAAAGGCATTTTTAATGTCCAGTGTCATTGCACAATATTTCTTAGCTCCCCCATCGCCATCTTTCTCCTTGTATCGCCTCAGCTGCAGTATCGACTACCACTTTTATGGCGTCAACAGTTGAACGCGATTTCCTAAATCCGAACTGGTGGTCTGACAGTGCTCCTTTCTCCTCTGCTAGTACGAGTCTGTTGTTTATAATTCACTCAAGGGTCTTTCCAAACGTGTCAAGTAAACATATTGGGCGATATGACGATTGTTCTCCAGGAGGCTTGTTTCCTTTTGGTAAAAGTACCAAATGTTGGAGCTTCAATGGCTCAGGAAAAACTCCTTCCTCGAAACACTTTTGCATAGTTGCTCTTTTCAACAGCAACTTTTATTGCTATTATATATAAATAGATTTGTTGCGATGAGCTCTCCTAATATTCTCTTGAATACATAGCTCCATTGCAATAAGTTCGACTTGGAAAATTGTGGCATCCTTACCAAGAGCTTTTGAAACCGAGAAATTAGGACCTGTGACTCCGGCTCCAGTCCCCTCCGAGGTGCGCGAGCCATCTGTGTACCAGATGGTTGATCCCGCTTTCAAAATCAGGTAGCATGGATTGCCATTCCTTGCGTTCTCTGATTATTACTTTGAATGTGGTTTCAAAGTTGAATTTTGTCGTCGGCATAGTGTCTGACAAAGTTGAGGTTAGAAGCTCAATTCTCGGATTTTTTAAAATTTGGAAATGACCTTTAAAATCTCCCAATTTCTAATTGTTACCCCTCTGTATGCGTAACACCCCTTTAATTGCCTTCTTTTTTATTTGAAGATGTTTAGGAATATTTCCATTGCCGCAGTAGGGCAGGTTTTCGTTGCACCTGTGATACTAAGACACGCTAGTCTTTGAATTTTTTGTAGTATAAGCTGCGCTTTTTGTTGTAACATTTTAGTCCGCCAGACTGTTGATCCGTATGTGACTATTGGGAGGATGATTGTTCTGTAGCACCAATAGATCATCTTGGGCTGTAAACTCCATTCTCTGCCAAATAGGCTTTTGCAGGCCCAAGACGCCTTTAATGGTTTGTCAAGAATCTATTCTATACATTTGTTCCAGTTGAGTTTGAATCAAGTATCACACCTAAATATTTGACCTCATCTGAAAAGAGTATTACCGTTCCATTGGTGTGTTATGTACATTTTCCTTCTATTCATAAATGGCACTATCTCAGCCTTACTTGGGTTCAAGTTCAAGTTCTTAGACTGACAACAGTTCATTATCATTTCCAAGGCAGATTGTAGCCTTACTGACAAAGTTACATCATACTTGCCTCTAATGATAATAACGAGGTCATCGGCATATCCTATTACCTCGTAGCCTTGTTCTATTAGACGGTCTACGAGCTCATCTACTACGATTGACCAAAGAAGTCGAGAAAATATTCCTCCCTGGGGGCAGCCGGTCTGTGCAGTCAATGTACTATCACCTAGATCCGCGGTTGTCAATCGGCTCCTTAGCATGGCATGTATCCATTTTATCGTAGCTGGCTCAAGACCTTTTTTCCTAGCTGCCGCTAATATGGCGTCATGTCGAGAGCTCCTTTAATATCTAGGAACGCAGAAAAGGCAATTCTCTGATTACCCTTAGCCTTTTGTATTTGTCTAACTAGACCGTGAAGGGCTGACTCTGTTGATTTGCCGTTCTGGTAGGCATGTTGATTCTTATTAAGACATACTTTACTAGGTCCTGTTCTTATGTGAAGGTCCACTAGTTTCTCTATCGTCTTGACGAAGAAGGTGGTGAGGCTTATAGCGTGATATGACTTGGGCTAATCAATGGGACGATTTCCTGCCTTCGGTAGAAATAATCACCCTTGGTTTCCTCCAAATAATTGTGATATATCCCCATGTAAAACTTACTTTAAAGATCTTTATCATTGCTGGCATTAAGATCTCTGACCCTTTCAGCAGTATTGCAGAGAAGATTTTATCTACTCCGGCTGATTTGTAGGGCTTAATGGTATTGATCGCCCATCTCATCTTTTCCGGAGAGAAAATTTTATCAGCAATACTATTGCTGAATGGAGTTTGACAATACATCCTTTCCTCTTCTTCAGACTCTTCACTATTGTTAATTATTGTACAACCTGGGAAATGTGTTGCCAATAATACTTCAAGTATTTCCAAGCCGCTTTTAGTTAAGGATCCATCTGGTCTCTCTAAGAGTCCGATACCAGTCGGGGTGTCTTTTGCGAACACCTTTTGGAGTCTCAAGACCGTTGGGAGATCATCTATCTCTTTACAAAATCTTCTCCATGACTCTCTTTTTTACTTCTTTAGAAGTTTATTGTATTCAGGAAGGGAGTTTTTGTATTTGTCCTAGTTTCCAAAGGTTTTTGCTCTATTGAACAATTCCTAGTTTATTTTGCCGCTAGTTCCGCGTTCCACCAAGGTGCTTGTTTGCCCTTTTCTTGTGTTGAATGTGGCAGCTTTGTTCGTAGGCATATATTACATTGTCAACGAGTTTGTTCGCTGTATGATCAATGCAGTCTGGGCTGCTTATTTAATCTTCTGTGCTTCCTACTTCGGTTCGGTGGTAAGAGATTTGGTACGACCAAATCTCTTACCACCGAACCAATTTTCCAACCTTGGAAACAGGAAAAAGTCGCAGGCGGCTAAATCTGGTGAATATGGTGGACGAGAAACCAATTCATGTTTTTTGCCATTGAGACAACACACGTGTACACACGTGCATTGAATGAATCGATCCAACAGCTCTGCCCTTTTCAAAGTAATCGATAGCCGACAGACCCATCTTTGTCTTCTTCGGTGCCGATCTCCCCGGAGGAGCCCACTGTTTTGACAGTTCGTTTGTCGGTGTGTTACGATGGATACATATTTCGTCCACGGTTACGCTCGCGCCAAACACTCCTTAACATGGCTACACGTGTGCGGCACTCAACTGATTGTGCAAAATAGAATGCATTGTACCAGTTGATATGCCTGTGGCATCAACTATCTCACGCACTTTGAATCTCCGATCCAACCATATTTTTTCAGCCTAAACATTTCTAAGAGTCCACAAGCTTCCTATCTTCCCCATAGACCAAAAAATTTCTCGCATAAAAAATCCCTACCTCTCAAATGAACGATTTTGCTTGGTTCGCTCAAGCTTATACCTTCCAAAAACTTAAACAGTTGATTACTAAGGCATATTTTACACGTAGATTATAGATTATAGTTCGCATGTGTGCGTGAAGATTGCACGCATATTTTTATGAATTCATTTCGAGAAATAGTCTCCACTTTGTAAACTGTTTACGTATAATTAAGCTGTTGCCTACCAGGGGTGTAAATATGAAACCGGAATTTGTTTGCAAAAAAAAAACACTTATTAGTTGGAAATGAAAAGGAGTATTTTATTCAAAGTATAGCCCTTCTCTAGCTATACATTTTCCCCATCTCTCTAGTAATGTGTGGATGCCTCGCCAAAAAAAATGTTGGTCTTTTGATGAAAATCAGTCATCGAGCCATCGGTGCAAACAAATGGTAATCTGACTTAGCTAAGTCTGGTGAGTAAGCGGCATGGGAAAGAATTTCCCAACTGAACGACTCTATCATTTCCTTGACCAGTCTTGCTGTGTGTGTGTGTGTGTTATGAAGCAAAATCACTTTGTTTTTTCTCTGCTGGTATTCTGGGCGTTTTTCACTCAAAGCTTGATTCAATGCAATCATTTGTTGTCGGTAGCGTTCAGTGTTATCGGTTTCATCAGATTTCAGCAGCTCATAATAAATCACACCCTTCTGATCCCACCAAACGCAGAGCATTGTTTTCCGGCCATAGCGATTTGGTCTTGTAGTTGATGTCGGTGGTTGGCCTGGAGTTACCCATGATTTTTTCCGCTTCGGATTCTCAAAATAAATCCACTTTTCATCGCCAGTCACAATTTGATGGAGAAATGACTTTCTTTTGTATCTGGCGAGCAGCATTTCGGAAGTGGTTTTTTGTTTTCCTGCTGTCTTTCGTTGAGATCATGTGGGACCCATTTTCCGATCTTGTGGATGTTTTCCATGGCTTTCAAACGTATGGCGACGGCTGCTCGTGTTACGTTTAACTGATCTGCCAGTTGTTGTTGCGTTTGAGCGTCGTCCTCATCCGACAATGCTTGCAATCTGCTGTCTTCAAACTTTTTCGGTTTTCCACGTTCTTCGTTTCTCACGACAAAATTTCCACTTTTGAATTTTTTAAACCACTTAAAGCACTGTGATTTACTATTCTGTCGTATGAAACTTGAAGTGTTATGAGTTGACAATCTTTGTCCGATGACAAAACAAGAAAATTGCGCCACTAACGCGTGTTCACAATAACCACATTGACCAGTGAGGCCCGCGATGATTAAATTCCGGTTTCATATTTACACCCCTGGTATATACATATATTATAAATTCAAGAAAAAGCTTTCTCCACCGAACATATAGGAGCTACCGGCTTTGAAATTGAAACATAGCATGCTGATAAGAATGTTGAACAGTTTCAAAATCATATAAGACCCTTCACTTTCTGTACCACCTCCCATACAAATGCCCCAATTTCATGAAAACTATGTCCAATTGAATGTCCAGTGAGGCCCTCTATGATCAAATTCCGCTTTCATATTTATAGCCCTGGTATAGTGAGTCGCCGAAATCCAATTGATCTAACAATGCGATGTGCTGCTTTTGATCGGTGTAGTGGTATCTCTTTCTTTCACAATTATGAATAGTCGGCACGGGCTTTGATGAGTGGCCGCGCATGCAAACGTATGATGGTTTTTTATGAGCGATTGTTTTGGGCTGTTGATGTTCTGAGTGAAAGAAGACACAGCAAGCGAGAATTATTCTATAAAGAATAAAGTGCAAGGCATCACAGAAAGTTTGACGAACCTGTCGAAGTGGGCACTTTTCGTTTTCATATATATGCAACGTATGCGTGAGGCTGAAATTTTATGACTCTTTGTGATCGACTCAATTAAGGAGTTGAAATGAGTTTAGTCAGATTTCTTAGTTGACACTATACTGCTTCTTGACAACACACGGCCTCACGTATGAGGAACAACGACCAAAAAATAAAACGAGTTGCAGTATGAGACTCTTCCTCATCCAGCATGTTCATCAGACCTCTCGCCAACCGACTACCACTTTTCTAAACATTTGAATCATTTTTTGGCGGAGAAAAAATTTAACAATGAAGCAGCCATAAAAAATGCCTTCGACAAATTCCTTTAGTCTAAAAAGTCGGACCTCTACGACATTGTCATAAATGTTCTTGCATCTTGTTGGGAGAAGTTTATTGCGTCGGCTGTTACCAATTTTGGTAAATAAAAGTAAGTTTTATAAGAGCTACAATTGTTTGAAATTTCACTACCATATCCAACATTTCATCTGCAAAACCTAATAAAATGCGCTTTAAAAACTTTCAACATTTATCTGCAGTCATATTAACAAAACCCCGCTGCCTTCCAATATTTTCTGGTCACAGCGCCTCACCTATCAGACGAGACACAGGCCGCTACTGTTTCCGATATCTTTTTTAACACGCATTAAATAACCATTACCAAAGATTAAATAATATAAGATATCCCAAGATGAGATCCATCGCTTTAGCTTATTTTCCGTAGATATCATGAAACTGTCACAATTTTCCATCTTAGGTGTGAAATTTCCGGTGGCTTCTACTATTAATTGTTCGAAACAAAAGACAAATTTTCATGAAAAGGGCCCTGCTAATTCGATATCGCGGAAAATGAGCAACAGCGCCAGATGTGATACGTGAAGCGAAGAGTGGATTTTTGCGAATGAGTCATCATGATATTATTATATGTTAGCCCTAGTTGTTCATCAAATATCCGCGGTCATCCACTGTACTTGAAAGTAATGCGAAATGACAGCTCAATCATTGCATAATTCTGAACACCTGCGAAGTTTTTACCAAGAAAGCACCAACAACCACACGTATGCGCTCGGTCGAGAAGGAAAAGAATCACACGACTAGGGGAAAGATTCGTACAAGAGCAGTGATGATTATTGAAACGATCATAACAATTCTTTTCTAAGAAATCTTGATAGAAAAAATACACAAATTAGCTACGAAACAAAATCTTTGAAAGTTTGTAAATTTTTTTTTTATTTAACCTAATTAATACATACGCTTTATATATAAATAAATTTTAAAGTACGATAGATATTTCAGTGTAATTTCAAAAAAATATGTTTCCACTCTGGTTTTTGTTTCCTTATTTTGAATTTTCACTCCGATTATCCAGTAAAATATTGCAATACAAATGGAAGGTAAAACAACTCAAAATTCATCATAGTTTTTTTTTTTTTTTTTACAAAAGCTCTCGGCCAATATTAGTTGAACAAATACGTTCCAGATTCATTGACACAAGAAATCATTTGCCTTTTTTTTATCTACAAACTAAATACTTTTATTTAGATTAATTTTCTCACTTAATATTGTTCATTTTTCCCTTGAACTAATTTTACTAATGATTATTACGTTATGTATTTAGTTTTTTTTTCTTGCTCTTTTATTTATATTTTGTTTTATTTTGAAAAGTACAATTGAAAGTCCCGACAAAAAATAACCTGAAACATGAAATTTTGATGCAATTGCATTTACATATCAGCGTAAAAGAAAAAAAATGATAGTATAAGTAAAAAAATTAATAGTGTACATTAAATTGTAAAGTCAATTAAATTTTTCCATAAACATTTTCATCGGAATAAGCAATATACAAGAAATAATCTTCCTCGTGATGCTCCTGTAAAACGAAAATTAATTTTAGGAAATTGTTATTATAATAAATGAGATATGAATTTTCTTGTTACCTGATATAGAGAGCCCATCGTTGCCGATGTGGGAGGAATGACATTATTTACAAAGAAAAATAGCGCATCTTCCGGACGTAAATGAATTCGCTTACGGATAAGGAAATAAAATTGTCCTACGGTTAGATCAGACGGTACCAAGTATTTCTTTTTATCCAAATCGCCAATTCGTGCCTTTGGTGCCTTTTCGACAATAACCTGAAAAAGAAACAATTTTAGAATGCGTTAGCTATTTTTTTTACAAGTTGTGAACAAGAAAGAAAAACGAGTGACGGCCGCATTTTGCAAGCAATTTGGGTTCATTGGTTTTCGTAAATTCTTTGCACAATTCTCGCCTTCACCACCTAGACGGCCCGTAATAAGCCCACTAACATTTATTTATCAAAAATTTAAGTGACTTTAACTGCAAGCTAGATAAATTGTAGTCAATTCGGCGGAAAATATTATTGAAATACGCGAAAGAGATACGATTGGTTCGTTTTGTCCATAGTTGGTGCGATGATGAAGAATGATGAGTGGCACATAGTTTCTCAAGGATCGACGCAGAATACTAAAAGTTATGGCAAATATGGGGAATTAATTTCTTTTAAAATTAATTTAAATGCAAAATTAGTCCTGACGATAATCCGTCTATTCTCAAGCGACTCTAGAGAAAGGGGTTTAGGGCGCTGTTCGTAAGGAGGAAGACGCAACATATTAGACGAGGGAAGGTCCCTTAGGGCAAGAATCTTCGCTGAACATACTCGATCCTACTCTTAAATTCCTCGTAATACGGAGCCTACACCTGACAAGCATATTCAAGAATAGAACGTACAAAAGCACAGTACAAATTCTTAGATATACCACCTTGATCAAAAAGTTCCCGGAATTTATTGAGAAAATTAAAAATACAAGTTTATTCATCTAAATCTATATTGTCCCCTTCAAAGTAATCCCCATTGACTGCAACACACTTATGCCAGCGCCTGATCCAATCCTTGAAATATTTTTTATATTCGGTTTTCGGTATGACCATCAGTGCTCCCTGCGATTATTCCATTACTTCCTCTCGGCTGCTGAAACGCGTTCCCCGTAGTGTTTTTTTTAACTCGATTGAACAGAATGAAGTCACAGGGAGCCAAATCAGGTGAATTCGGCGGCTGTTGGATGGTATTTGTTGCTTTTTTCGTCAAAAAATTACGAATAATGATGGCACTGTGCAACGGTGCGTTATTATGGTGCAAAATCCATTAGTTTTCTGCCCACAATTCTGGTCTCTTTCGGCGAATTGCTTCACGCAAACGTCTCATAACGCCCAAATAATAGTCTTTGTTTACTGTCTGGCCTTCTGACAAAAATTCATGATGCACTACACCGTTGTAATCCATGAAAACCGTGAGCATTGCCTTCTTTTTGACTGAAAACGATGTGGTTTCACGACCACTTTTGAACCGCTCGTGCCACTGGTAAACGACTGTTTTCTTTAGAGAATCGTTGCCGAAACACTTTTCCAACATTTCCAACGTTCGCGCACCATTAAATCCGTTTTTTACGCAAAATTTAATACAAGTTCGTTGTTGCAAATTTAAATCCATTTCTAAAATTGTAAAAAATCGCCAACACACACAGAGATAGGTGTACTCTTGGCTACGTAACTTTTGCAAATTTCAAGCTATGACGCTAAGATTTAGAAGGAATGTGAACAACAGATGTACCTACTTAAAAAAAACAGAACTCAAATCGGAACAATAAAAGCGCCACACGGTGGTTATTCCGGGAATTTTTTGATCAAGGTGGTACACGGATCATTGAAGTCATTGCACCATCTTTTAACGAAACCCCAAACGAATGATCGATATGATCGTCAAACGTAAATGCAGTTATAAAATATACACCGAGATCTAGTACCTTGTCTGTCTATTGTAGTGTGCTACTGTCTAGGACATAATCGAAATGATGGGGAGATTTGTTCTTAAAGAATGAAATGCTTACACATTTACTAATATTCAAAGGCATACAGTTTAATGTATACTATAGTTACGCCATAGTTTGGCAAAAGTGAAGCCCGACATATGGAGCAAAATTTAAAAAAGTGTCGACCTTTTTTGTGGTACGTTCTGAACATCAAGAACTGTGCGCAGTTTTTAATACTTAACTAAAAAGTGACAAACAAAAATTTTGAAGAAATTTATCATAGGGTGGATCAAATTGGCAAAAGAAAACCACAAAACTCACCACTCCACGAATGGTGAATTCGCATTTTTGCCAGACTCTGATAAAGTATGTCTCCTTCTTGCATGGAGTGACTCTAATGTATACCAGTCAAAAAAAAGTTGCAAATCACTTTGAAGCAGTGCGCAACCACTCGAAATACCACGAAACAATTTCGCGTCGTCAGCGTAGACCAAAATTTTCGAGTGGAAAATAACCGAACTCGCGTCATTAATCAATAAAATAACAGTGGTCCAAGATGGCTTCCCTGTGGTACACCAGATGTTTTGGGTATAGCAGAGAAATGAGCTCCTCGAAAAATCACTTTTTGGGTACGATTAGATAGGTAAGATCTGATCCAATCTATGAAAAGAAATCCAAGTGCGTATAGCTTGTAAGTAAGAATTGCATGGCCCACTTTATCAAAAGCTTTGCTAAAGTCGGCATATATGCAGTCAACCTGGTTACTGCCTTCAATCACTAGAATAGTGAAATTGGAAAATTCCATTAGATTTGTTGTGGTCGATCTACCTTTCGTAAGCCCATGTTAGACTGGACGAATGATTGATTTACATTGAAAATTCATTATATCACAAACAACTGCCTCGAAGAACTTAGGAATGCAAGAAAGATTAACAATAGGCCCATAGTTACATACATCAATTCTTTTTCATTTCTTGAGCAATGGTCTGATAGTGGAGTATTTCCACAAACTAGGAAATATTCCCGATCTGCATTAAGGGTTCAATACTTGAAAATCATGAAAAAAATGAGAAAATTTTTTATTGGCTTAAAAAATTCTACAACACTTTCTGCACATTTTGCAACTTGTCCCGCTTCAAAATTCCAATTAAAAGTATTTTATTTTTAATTTTTAATCTAAAGGGTTTGAAGCGATTAGTGTCGGTCCCGGTTCTTTCAAACGCTTCTCCTGAAAAATCACGTTTTTCACCTTTTAGGAACACAGATCTCAGGTAAATATCACCCAATTGAACTGAAATTTGGTACAGATGTCCTACGATAAATTATCTATGCCCTGACGGAGCCGATTAAAAAAAAATTAAAAGTAAAAATGTTATATTGTGTTAAAGTTGCGAAAAATGACTAAAAAATGTAAACTCTTATTAATAATTCCCAAAGCACTATTTTGCCAAAAGCTCCCGTCAGGGCATAGACAACATCGTCAAGAATCATTTGTCCAATTTTGAAAAAAATCGGTTAAGCCATTCCCGAGTTCTGTGTTCCTAAAAAACGCCTGTTTATAGGCGGGAGGGGGGTGGAAGAAGACAAATACTGAACCCCCTTAAATATATGAAAACTATCCGCGACGCTTGAAATAAACTTCAAAACGGTCGCTTCCTCAATATGACGATCTTTCATCTCTTTATGAGGTAAAAGGGAACTTCGACATGTGATGGAAATCCTCAAGAATAATAATGCTATTCGAGGTAGTGAAAGCAGTACGAAAATGGTCGACGAAAAAGTTGCTTATAACTAAGAGGTCATCAGTGACTACACACACCGTCAAAGGACATAGAAGCGGGATAACCATCGGTACACCTTTTGAAATTCACAAAATTCCAGAACCGCTTAGGCTTATTCTTGATTGATCGCTTGATTTTACTGTCGCAATTATTATACGTCGCAGTAGACTGGGCTAACGAACAAATCGAGTAGCTCAGAATAAAAAACGTAGTCTGCATCGGTTCTCCAGATACAATATGACTTCCATGCTTTAATTTTTAAATTTTTCAAAGCGTCAAATCGTCATCGAACCGTGGAAACCGTTTTACCTTGTCGTGTGGTCAACCACACCGTGTAAAGCAAGTAAAAAGCGTATTGTAAAAATTTTAAGTGGCTACAGTGTACCAATAATGTCTTCGTACAGCAGCTATTTGAAACTCAAGTGATAAAAAACAATAAATTGTTGCAAGAAATTTGAAAAAGTTTCAATGCAGATTTATTCATTAAACATTTTTATTTAAATTAGAAACAAAAACTAATCCATTTCAATTATTCATTACAAACTTATTAACTAAAAATAAAACAAAGTCGACAATTTGCCTCCAATAATGTCTTCGTACACTTACGAAACAGTTTATGAAAAATCTTAAAAATTATAGATACATTTTCTGTTAATATTTAGTTGGGTAGCCTTTATTTTTATTTACGACTTCAAGGCGGTGTGGCATCGATTCTACATGTTTTTTTCCATAGCTTGGCTCTATTTTCGCCCATTCCTCCAGAAGAGCCTGTTTTAACTGAGGTTTCGAGCTAATATGATGAGTCCTGATCCTTTTTTCCAGCATGTTTCACATGTGCTCAATGGGATTGAGGTTAGGACTTTGCGGTGGTGTCTTAAGCAAATGTGGAGTTTTGTACGCCAAGAACATCCTAGTATTATGAGCCATGTGCTTAGGATCATTATCTTGTTGAGAGTAAAAATCCTTTGATAAGCCCAATTTTCCAGCACTTGGCTCCAAATTTCTCTTGAGAATTTCAATATATGCCCGATGATCCATGATTCCTTCAATTATTTCTAAGTTTCCAACGCCGCTGGCAGCCATACAGCCCCATACCATTACGCCGCCGCCGCCGTGTTTTACAGTTTTGATGGTGTTTTTTGGGTTGTAAGCTTCCCCTGGCTTTCTCCACACTCAAAGTCTCCCATCAGACCCAAATATGTTGTATTTGGACTCATCAGAAAATATAACATTGCGCCAGAACTCGAGAGATGCATTTTGGTATTGCCGAGCGAAGTCCAAACGTTTTTTGCGATTTACTTCACTTACCAGTGGCTTTCTGCGAGGCATCAATCACGCATTTTCGTACTGTTTCTGGATGAATTTCTTTTTGATTGGATTGGCGGAGCTCTGCACTAATTTTTGGTGCACTTATGAACGGATCCTTGGCAGTCATACGCTTGATTTGCAACCGATCTGCATCAGTGTGAATTGCATTTAGGAATTGATTTAGGCTTATTCTCTACGCGGCCTTCATATTTAAAGCGCCCGACTACAGATTGGATAGTAGAACGGCTCCGGGACAGTAGTTTGGCTAGTAGTAGTAGTTTCCGCGTATGATTTTTGTTCCTTTACGTGTAAATTCACTATAAGCTTACGCTCTTCAAACGACAAGTATTTACCAGGCATATTTCGATTTATACTGAGCGAAACTCATAAAATTTACATTTGAGAGTAACACACGTGTTTTTTTGTTTACTGTTATTACAAACCGTTCTGAGTTGAAAATATATATGATCGATAATTATCAGCCAAAAGATCGAAGGGCAAGCGAAATCTTAAATGTACGAAGACATTATTGGAGGCAAATTGTCGACTTTGTTTTATTTTTCGTTAATAGCTTTGTAATGAATAATTTAAATGGACTAGTTTTTGTTTTTAAATTAAATAAGAATGTTTAATGAATAAATCTGCATTAAAACTTTTACAAATTTCTTGCAACCATTTATTGTTTTTTATCACTTGAGTTTCAAATAGCTGCTGTACGAAGACATTATTCGTACACTGTATCTCGGCATCTTGTTCAATAAGCACGCGCGACCAATCGCATGATTGTCCTGGTTCAAAACAGTAAAATCAGCTTTATTAAAATTAAAATGATATGACACTTCATTAGCTACGTTACTTTTTGCACTTGAATCCAAGTGAAAAATTTCGTGAAGCGCTGGATGAAGTGCAGATTCTGGCAGTAGTGGAGCAGTACTATGGTTAATAATCGTGCTGCTTAAACTCGAAAAAAAGTCGAAGTGCCTTCCAAAATTGTTGGCTATCTGATTGGACTGAAATAGACTTGCCGACATCATGCAGTCCAACAAATGTTGGTGTTGCCGAAGAGTCTTTCTAGTGAAAGATGGCATATCAGGCAATCGTCAACTTCGGAGCGACACTATGTCACGTAAGGTAGATAAAAATCTCCGAAAATACGCAGCTCGTCTGAAGGACAATTAAGATTGCAGATTCTATCAATAGCATTAAAGACGTACTTGTATACGCTAGAATCCTTTAATGTTGAGATGTAGGTAGTGATGATGTAAAGCTTTTGATCTCCAATTGTAAGAGCCACGCAGATAAACTCAATTCCACTGGATTCAGGAACTTCGATGGACGTAGCAGAGAATTTCCGATTAATAGTACAGAGCACTCCGCCACCCACTGGTGCGTCAAGGAGATCGAGGTGACGATCTCGACGAAAGACTTGATAATCGGAGTCAAAAAGTACAGCATCCTTAAAATTGGCACAAAGCCATGTTTCAATACTACATATGACATCAAAACAGGACGCAGCAGCTGCGACGTAAAGTTGTCTCGTTTTTGAACGCATGCCGCTTACGGTGTTGTAATAAAACGCAGTGTTATCGAGTTTTTAGCGCGATGAGCTTTGAGACTAAGCGGCAGAAATTCACGTACAATTCCAAACGGTCAACAGTTTGAACCTACGACATCATCGAAGCACTGCCTTCTCGCGCGGCCTGACTAATTTTTTTGCATGATACTGGTCCAAGTGGCCTAGTAACATGTGTTCAAGAGTTCCGTGGTCTTCGGGTTTTAACGTGAAACAAATAGCACCTTTGCCCTTTCCACAGCTGATGGTGATAGAGAAGTATTTTTTTAAAAAATATATGTCACCATAATTTTTTTTTAAATGTATGAGGTTGAGATAGATCATTTGGAAGAGATCTAGCTTTAAGGACAAGAAATTGCAAGGTTCGATTCATTCTTTAGCTAGCAGCGTTTACATATTAATTTTTTCAGCTAATATTAACATTTGGATGGAGCGTTCGCCTCCCCTCTTCCTCCCCATTTGTACTTAACCTTGAATTTTATATTTTAAATTTCGAAGACATTAGAAACAGATTCACTGGCTTGATTTCAAGAACTGCGTTCTATTTTTAGATGACGATTCGTGTTTCGAATATATTTAGTGTAAATCACGTAAAACTGAATTCATCGTTCTGGCTGGCGAGGGGAGGACCGAGGAAAAGCGACGTAAATCAAAACCATATATAACAAAAATAACATGAACAGAATCGAAGAGACAATTAATCCCAATGTATTAACAAAAATGTAAATGGAAAGTAATCAATAATTGTGTTTCAAAATGACTTCTTATTATTAATGCACGTTGGTAGTAATAAAAATAGCACACTGCAATGGTCAGTCTTTTCTGAAGCGAACAGAGGAAATAAGAATAATAACAAACTGTAAAACAAATTGTATTAGTGTGAAAATGAGTTTTTTTTTTGTTCATTCTCAATCGTGAAATCTTAGCGAACGTGTGGACATTCTAATTATGAAAAGAAATTATCAAAATAATTTATAGCTTTTAAATGCAAAGAACAAAATATAAATAAATAAAAACGAGTCATAAAAAAAACTTTAAGAGCACTAAAAATCAAATATTGTTAAAATTTCGAGGGGTCTAAAATGTTCTAAAGAGCATAACTCATTGAAATTCTTTGCCGTAGCGTACGTGGTAAATATGAGCATGTTTACACGTTCACTGTGATAACGAAATGCAACGAGCTTTACCATTTGCGGGTCAACATGTTTATATTCCAGATGAAATCTGAGAGTATCATAATTTTGCCACAAAGTGTGTAACGCTAAGAAATAAGGTTCGGAGAACAAAATGAATGATGCAGAAGTTAATATTATCACTCAAAAATCTCAAATGTCCATACGACCGTATCCTCTCTAGCTCGAGAACGCGTTGAGCTAGAAAGAGAAGATCGAAAAAAAAAACAAATTAACTTATCAGCCACACTCCTTCTAATTGCTCCCATACAAAGTGACCCATTTTCAGAACTTTACATAAAACCGATTTTATTGAAAAGTATGAATATTATTGGTCTGAAATTTGAGAGATGTAAAGTGCATAATCTTCATAGTAATTACAGAAAACCCACCGCTCCGTTTACCACCTCCCATACAAACTGCACAATTTCATTAAATTTAATACACTAATTTTCTCAAAACCTATCAAATTTCCGAAGCTTCAATTTTGTATGAAACATTTTGATAGAAACTATCATGATGTTAAAAAATTATTTTAACGCTTTCACCCCTTCTACCACTCCCCATAAAAAATTTCTTAAAATCAACAAATTTGTCTTTCATCTAGAGAAGCGCATTATCGGGCTTTACTCCCAATCGTAGTCCTATTATATTTTCAGAATCAGTATGTGAAAGAAAATGAACCAAGATAACAAAGAAACGCACTGCATTATATATTTAAAGGCGCTTTTTTGAAAAAATCGCAACACAGGAAAACGCGTTAAAAACGAATTGAACAGTGCGAAGGCCACGATACTCTATCAAAAATAAACGTTTATGTGTGGCACGAAACACTTCAGAAGTGGCGGTGAGGCCCTCGAGAATGACGAACGCAGTGGCAGACCGTCGACATCGAAAACTAAGTAAAACATCGATAAAATCAATGAAATTATGACCGCAGATGACCGGTAGAGAGCTGTCAGAGGACTTGAACATCGCTTATGGATCAGTTCAAAGCATTTTGGTTAATGATTTGGGCTTCAGATGTGTCGCTGCAAAGCTGGTGTCGAATTTTAAGCAAAAAGGGACCGCTTTGACGTCACGAAGGGCATGATTCATCAAACGCACCATTATTGCAGACGAGATGTCAATTTATGAGTATGACACGCAACCTAGGCATCAAACGTGAATAACGAACAAACATAGTATCGTTAAATCAGTTTCGATAAACAATAAAATGATTGTTTTGAAAACATACGGCTCATTTCATTTCTGAGTAATTTTTTTGCTAATGACGTAAAAGCGAAAGCCGTATTTCATTGAGTAGATTTTGTTATTGTTGAAAATTTTTAGGTCATGATATGTTATCGTATAGAAAACTAGCTTTAATCTTATATTAGATTAGCTATGCTGGTGCCGATGCTCTATCGTACTGATACCATGCAAAAGATTTCTTTAGTCGAAGCTTTAAATTCTTTCAAACGATTTTGTGGCGGTTTATAACCAACTAAATCGAGGGGAGGGCAAAAATTTCGCGGAATGACAGGTAAAGGGGTAAAATTAAAGAAGTTAATATTTTTCCTTTTGAATATATTCGCCCTTAAGCCTAATACATTTATCACACCCCACACAAAGTTTATTAATTCCTTCTAAAAAAATGTTTTATCAAAGCCTTCAAAATAGGCTGAAATTATCGACTTCACCTCTTCAACGTTGGTAAATTTTCTTCTCCGAAGTTCTTTCTGCAGTTTTGGGAACAAATAGTAATCGGAAGGGGTCAGATCTGGACTATAAGGGGATGGTTCAATATTCCGTATCTACATTTTTGCAGGGCAGCCATTGCAACCCAAGGATGAACCCAAGTTTTGTCTCCAGTAACAATTCGGGTCAACATTTTATCCCTCGCTACAGAGATCCAAAAAAAGCGTGAAAACTCGTCGCGCTGCTTTTTCTGAACCGCTGAGAGCATTCTCGGTATCCATCTTGCGCTGACCTTAGACATGCCGAAATGATCGTGGACGATATTCAAAATGGTTGTATCTGATGCTCTAACGATTTCAGCGATTTGTTTTTTCTTTAAACGAGCATCTGCGAGAACAAGTTTCTCCACTTTTTCGACGATTTTTGAAGAAGTGGCCTCAATCGACAGGCTCGAGTGTTTGTCATCTTGAAATGACTCTCTGCCTTGCCTGAATAAACTATGCCACTTATAAATCATTGTTTTTCCCGGGCAAGAGTCTTCGTAAAGAGATGACATTTCTTCCAAAATGATTTCTGGCGTTTTTCCTTGCTTGGTAAGGAACTTAATGACAGCACGAAACTCAATTTTTTCCATGGTTAGCGTTTTCTTTCCGAGTGACTTGTTGATATCCAACTACGGCTACGCATAGAACTACGTTTTGAGTAGCCCTGATGGGGTTTTTTTTATCATCAAACCCTCTTTTTGTATCCAACTATGGCTACGCATAGAACTACGTATTGAGTAGCCCTGCGAGGCTTTTTATCAACAAAACCTCTTTTTCGCATCCAGCTATGGCTACGCAAAGAAATACGTTTTGGGTAGCTTTCCGGGGGGCTTTTATCATCAAACCCTCTTTCTCGTATCCAAATATATCTACGCATAGAACGTTTTGATTTTAAATTTTCCAGAAAATTATTAAAAAATTATAATATTAAGTTAAACCATAATCTGACTGGCGTCATAAGGCGACACCCAGTGTTGTAACTATCATATATGTACACATCAATTGTGATCATACCTCCACGCGGTAGCCACCGGGTACTGGTCTTGTTCATCTGGACTTGACTTGTTGAACTGATAGGTGCTAATGAAACAGAAAAATTCTAGCACTATACTAATATGGCCCTCCAAGTTGGGGGTATTTTGCGTTTCATTTAAAAATTCTCGGTACGTTTTAGTCACAATGTAAGACTATTTTGTTCAATAAAGTATTAAAACTTAGCTCGTGCGTTATAACCCATAAAAAGTTAAAACAAGGATTCAAGATTTAGTGAAGTCGAGAGATTAAAAATCGAGTAAGAATTCTCCTTAAGATTCTTATACCTGATACACTGCTGGAATACAATACCATCAGTGTATCACCCAATACCACGTATATACAGTGACAGACAAAAGTCTACATACGACCCCTATATTGCTACTTGACGAGCCCCATGGCACTAATTAAAAAAATAATGATGCAGTTAAGTCTATTTTAATTGATATTTAACAAAAAAATCTTTTCTCCAATATAAACTTTACAAGTTATTCATACATAGCTAAAAAAATGCATCGACAAAAGTCTACATACGGCTAGGTAAATCATTCTCTATGCTACTGTGCGGTTCTGTTTAACGGGAAGTACCGTTTATAAAGTTTTGGCATTTGCGCTTCGCGGTAGGCTACAGTTTGGGCAGTTTCGATAGGGCCGCAGCTGTGACGATGACTTCTCGGAAAGAAATCTCATCAGAAGTACGGAACTTGGTGGTAAAACATCGAAACGAAAGAAAATCTTTCGGAGAAATAGCCAAATTGTTGAATTTAAGTAAATCGACAATTCAAACCATATTCAACAACAAAAGCAGGTTCTCTGTTGAAAACAAGCCGCGTAGTTGTCGACCGAAGAAGCTGGTTCACAGGGATGTCTCCTTTATTTTGAAAGAAGTGAACTACAGTGCTGTGCAAAGTTTAAGTCGGAATGAAAAGGAAAATTGCAATCAAAATATAAAGAATTTTTTTCCTTTTTTTTTTAAATTCACACGTTAGCATGTTGCTTAAAGTTCTGCAATAAAAAAAGTATATCAGTATTTTAACTGTTCTTAAAAAAACAAAAACAAAATACACCAAAAAAAAAGGCTGTGCAAAATCTAAGCAACTTTTATTAATATTTCGTGTAATAGCCGTTATTGTTTATAACAGCGGCACATCTGCGAGGCATTAATTCAACTAAATTATTTAAAATTGATATGTCAATTTTTTCCCATTCGGTCTTTAGGTTCGTAAACAATTGGTCCTTGTTTGCAAACTGTACTGTTCCCATACGACCGTTTCAATATACCGAATAAGTTTTCTATAGGATTCAAGTCGGGCGATTGTGCCAACCAATCAAGAACTTGAATCCTTTTAGAGCTAAGCCATTCTTTAACCAACTTCGATGTGTGTTTCGGGTCGTTATCATGTTGAAACACCCATCGAAGTGGCATATTCCACTCTGCATAAGGTAACATTCTGGATTCTAAGATGTCCTTATACATGAATCAGTCCATAATTTTATTATGTTATTCTATGAAAGGGACCAAGACCTAATGCTGAGAAACATGTCCAGACCATGACGCTTCCTCCCCCATGTTTCACCGTTTTCCTACAGAAGCGTGGATTGAGTTGTTGTCCCTTCTCACGCCTCACACGGGAGAAGCCATCAGAATTGAAGAGGTTGAACTTGGATTCGTCGCTAAATAAAACGGTCTTCCATTTAGCAACTGACCAGTCAAGGTGGTTTTTAGCGAATTCAAGCCTAAATGATATATAAAACGATATAAATAGTAAAATAATAATGTTTAAAAGTGTTGTTCGAGCAGTTTACCTTTTCCTTGCATGTCTTTTTGTGAGCAATGGTTTTTTTTAAAGGTGTATAGCTTTTTAGATTGAGTTCAATTGCCCGTCTGTGAACAGTGCTTGAGTTACATTTAAGCCTAGCTCTTTTACAACTTCTTTTGACGAGATAAACGGTTTTCTTTTTATCAATTGTTTAATTTGTAAGTCATCTCTAATGGTAGTTTTACGCGGCCTTCCACCAAAATTTACACTTTTCACACTATCCGTGTTTTTATATTTCGTAATCCATCTTGAAATTAAAGATTTGTTTATATTTAACGATTTGGCAATCTCTATTTGCGTTTTTCCAGAATAACATAGCGAAATTGATTTAAATCTATTATCGTATTGATCACGCTGCATTTTAAATATTATTTTTTTAGACACAATTAAACCCAAAGGGAAGACGATCTATACTGATCTAATTGACACGAACATCAGAAAACAAAAACAACATCGGGAAATCCCCGTTATGTTTTGTTCTGACTGAGAATCGCAGCTGAGTTTTGAAAGTTGCTTAGATTTTGCACAGCCTTTTTTTTTTGTGTATTTTGTTCTTGTTTTTTTTAAGAACAGTTAAAATACTGATGTACTTTTTTTATTGCAGAACTTTAAGCAACATGCTAACGTGTAAATTTAAAAAAAAAGGAAAAAAAATTCTTTATATTTTGATTGCAATTTTCCTTTTCATTCCAACATGTAGTGAGTTGCTTAAGTTTTGCACAGCACTGTAAAAGCCAAAGGCGCGTGCCACGAAATTGGCGGAGGACATAGCAAAATGAACAGGAACCACAATGCATCCAAGAACAGTTCAAAGAACATTAAATAGTAATGGCTATCACAGCAGAGCATCACGCATAGAACCCCTTATAAGCGAAAAAAACTTCGCTTAGAATTTGCCAAAAAGCATCTAGACAAAGGAGTTGATTTTTGGAAGAAGGTTTTATTCACCGATGAATCGAAGTGTAACATATTTGGAAGTGGCGGTAGAGCTAAAGTTTAGAGAAAGGAAAACACGGGAATGGACCCGAAACACCCAATTCCTACAATCAAACATGGCGGTGGCAATGTAATGACAGAGTACAACAACGAGTAGGACAGCTCAGCTAAAAATATGACCCGACTCCGAAAATTGCCGAAAAAACACTCGTGTTTCATCTCGGATACGTGTGCTTCCTCTCTCTCAAGCTTACAGTGAACATTTAATTTGATCTTTCCATTTCATTCTCGCAGATTTTTTTTTTATTAGACAAGAGCAAGCGAAATTTTAAGTCTCCGCCGTAGTGCTGCCACATATCAATTATTTAGTTGAGAATCAATTTATTGTAAATGTCGGTTTAAAGTTGAATTCTTACAGATATATATTTAATATTGTGATAGCTTTAATATAAGTGGCAGCAAAGTTTTCTTTTGGTATTTTTTTTATACTCTACATGAAATCTGAGAGTATTATAAGATTGCTCTAAGGTTTGTAACACAGAGAAATAAGGCTCGGAGGAAAAACTTAATGATACAGAAGTTCATATAATCATTGAAAAATCTCCCTCCGTATCCTTTCTAGCTTGAGAATGCGTTTTTGACTAAAAAGTTAATTCAAGTTCATGAACGCACCAAATCTTCATTCACCCCTTCCACCCGCTCCCATACAAAATGGCACAATTTGGCTTGATGAACTGTAGAAATAGATTGTTGTTATTTAATATTTTAATGGACTGGTAAAATTTATTCACAAAATTTTTGAATTTAATACAAAAGAACAATAATAACATAAAAATAAAGTAAATACATGAAAAATTTATAAAACGTATAAGAAAAAAAAAACCTCTAATATCATTTGCAAATAAAAAACACACAGTTCAATTCATCAAAATATTATCACAGTAATTTACAATTTACTGTAAAAATCGTAAGACATATTATCTTCATTCAAATTTTTCAATACATAATCTGGTCAAACAAAAACGAGAAGATATAATTCAATTGGGCCACACTGAAAATATCGAAAACATTGAGCGGAAGAGAATCGTCGTCGACCACCCGCCGATCATGACCCGCGCACCCGCCGTCCAAGTTGAATACGACGCGAGCAAAAGCTGTAAGAACGCCATGTACGAGAATGAGAGGTAAGAAGTGTCGCGGACTCGGCGCACATGTTTCACCGAAACTAAAAACCGGAATTTGAGGTGAAAAAAACCCGAATTTGAGGCGAAGCACGTGACAAACATGTTAACCCGGGCAAGTATACGAGTGGTCCTACTCTGTAAATGTACTCTGGTAATGATTTGGAGTGCTGTCGCAGCGTCGGATGTAGGAAATTTGGTGTTCATTGATAGTGTCATGGATCGCAATCTCTACAAAAAAAAACCATCTTACAACACAATTTAAGGGAATCGATCGATAATTTGGACCTTGGTGAAAGCTGGATATTCCAACAAGACAATGATCCCAAGCAAACCGCTCAAATCGTGAAGGACTGCCTACTATATTATGCTCCAATACAGCTCAATATACCCCCACAAATTCCGGACTTGAATGTCATCGAGCACGTTTGGGAGCTTCTGGATCGCAAAATAAGAAAACAGACAGTAGAAGTGCTACAATGCTAAAAGAGAAGGTCATTGAGAAATGCGGTCAAATAATGCCTAACGAGTTAGAAAATTTGGTCGCATCAATGCTAAGACGGTTGCAGGCAGTTATAGATGCCCATGGTGGGCCAACAAAATATTAATATTAAGTTTTGAAATGAAATGTAAATTCCTTTAATGAAGTTTTTGGTGGATCTCATGATCGTACGTAGACTTTTGTCAATTTTTAGTTTTTTTATGGATGGATTGTTAAGTTTATATTGGAGAAAAGATTTTTTTGTTACATGTCAATAAAAATAGATTATAAACAAGAGTACATCATTACTTTTTCAAATAGTGCTGTTGGGCTCCTCGTCAAGCAGCGAAAATAGGGGCCGTATGTAGACTTTTGTCGGCCACTGTAAATGTGATATTGAGACCTTTCGTGGTATGCGAAATTCGCAAATTTTCATGGTATACCGTGAAAGGAAGGGTTCAAGTACATAAGATAGCAGGTACTTAAACCTTGTTGCGCCGCTGTGATTGTATTTTGTGAATATCTAAACGAAATTTCCCTGTGCGTTCGTGATAAGGGCTATCAAATGTCAAAATTTCGAATTTAAATTCACAAAAATCGTTGCCATCATCAACAAAACCAAACGTTGCCATGCGAAATAGTGATTTAATTGATGTGGCGAATATTTCAATGCGGAAAACGCGTACAATTTTGTACACTTTTTATGAAATATGGTGCGACGTTTCAGTTCCATGAACAGCTGATGTCAAACCATACCACGTATGGGCAGTGGATCAGTTCTTCGTAGCACGCTGTACCGCGTTTGCAATACAGGTATTGTATACCAGCAGTTATCATAGTTATTGCCCTCTAATATTTTATATTCTCTCACGAATCGAGAAACAAAACTTTTGCATAGATTCATATGATTTGGAATTAAAATATTTTCCCTAAAATTCGTTCGATTTTTTGTTTACACGTTTGTAAATATTTGTTTCGCTTATAGCAGCGTTATGCTATGCTCCATTGATTGACAATTTTACATAAATGAATAATCATTTAAATTAAGAGCAACAGAAAAAAATATCTCCTTGAACGTCAACGGCCATTTTTTAATTTTCTAACAAAAAACTCTAGTGAAATATCTAGACACAAAAATAATTAGAAAACTAGATATCGGAGATAATGTCGACTTTTCTAAACGATCGACTGTCTCACTCGCAGCCAACTTGTTTTTCAGCTGTTTATTTACTCACGAGACGAAATTAATTTGCGGAGCGAAGAACTCAGCATGTTCGTCCGGTTTCGTTTCGACTGAAATCAATACTGCGGTTCTAGGGGCGAAGAAGTAAACACCTCACAGCTGAGTCGAACGGCCATTACGCAAGTAGCGATAAAATCACGAAATAGCTCATTCGTAGGTACCTGGCAAAAACTGAGGCACAAACAAAGAAAAGCACAAGAAAAATATGCTACATCAGCTGAGTTTTGTTTTAAATTGCGGAACGGAGCCGACCGCTCTCGGTCGGAAGTCGGATGACCTTGTCCAAAATAGCGAAGAAAAGAAAACGACGAAAACAAACGCAACAACAAATTTGCTGCATAGAATCTAAGCGTGCAGAGTTTTGCCAATGATCGGAAAACCAGCCGAAATTGTTTATGCAAAAATGCCAGCGATTTTCACTCCGCAGTCGGATCAAGTCGTGCGAATTTTCAATGTTTCTCGTCGAGCAGGTAAAACTATCTACGACGGACGGCCATCATCAATAACTGCGTCACGTAATTGCGCGAATGAAAATCGCTCCAATCGACGGAAACGTAGCGAAAAACAAATTAAATTTATTGCAAATGACGAAATTATACTCACAGGCACACGATCGGGGTACTTTCGGCGGATTTTATCGCCCTCGGCGCGTCTCTTCTCGAAAGGGTGCTCTTCTTTGTATTGGAACTTCATTATTGCTAGGCTTTTGTTGTTCGCGTTTCTTTTCGCTTTCGTCACGCCTTTGTTCGCACGATGGTTTTTCGTCGACTCGTTGAATTAACTATTTAAACGTTCACACTTAATCGCCCAAATGGGAATTATCGGAAAAAATAGTCACAACTACGTCGTAAATGGTTCAAGCTTGTTCGAATCGTTCGTCCACAATGAAAAATATTCACGAAAAAGTGACTTTCTTGGGTTCGTTCAATTCTTCTCAACGAAACTTTTTTCACGCCGTACGTAACTGGACGAACTTATGCGGAAATAGGTACAGCGGCTTTGGTTGTGCCCGATTCAAGTTCCTTAATTTTACTGTTAATATTTCCTTTTGGGAATTAATGCGATGATATGAATTTAAAGTATAAAGATTATGAAATTCAAACATGTCGATATTATGATGAATAAAATAATATTACGTGTAAATTAATCGACAGACTTCTATTTGTTTATTTTATTTATTAATCCAGAGTACAGCAAGATCGCTAATCTTATACAGGGTGTTTGGTACTCCGTACATAACCTTGTAAGGGGTTATTCCTGGATATATTTTGAGCAAAAAATTGTTCTACGGAGATGGTCAATTTTCAATATCCACGGAGATACAGGGTGATCAAGAAAAGTCCTTCGGACCTGTACCCTCACTCACTCAAAACGCTATATCTTGAAAACTAATAATCACAATTCAAAGTGTTATAGCTTGTTTTTTAGGGAATCAAATTACCTTTCATTTGGTGTAATAGTCCGTATTGTAACTGTATCCAATTCTGAGATATTTGCTTCAGAACACAAATTTTGACAGTTTGACCGTCAAAATTCTAAGATCAATGTAGTTTTTCTCTAAAAAACCCATTACAAAAATGTCATTTTATTGTTGTTTTCTTTTGTGTCATATTATTGCCTACAAAAGACGCATACACTTGCATTGCATAAGTTTTATAGTTTAGAAGAAATTATCATTCCAATAATTTAGCACTTTTGTCAAAAAAGCAAGAATAGGTTGATCAACACTCTCCGCTTGAACTAAAAGAACTTAAGAATGGTTTTTACGGTTTATTTCAAATTTCCTTAATTACAATAAATGTTCAAAATGGCTACCTTCATTATGAATGCACGCTAAAGCTCGTTTTGCCAGTGTTCTCTTTGTGTTCATACTCCTCAACTGCTGCCTTACTTCTGTTGCTGCCGCATCGATTCTGGTGTTTAGATCCTGCAACGTTACTACTTCCGTTGCGTAGACAAGGTTCTTCATCCGTCCCCATACAAAGAAATCCATAATAGTTAAATCAGGGGATCTTGCAGGCCAGTGTATCGGTCCATTTCTACCGATCCAGCGATTGCTATAATTGGAATTTAACCAATCTCTGATCTGTCGGCCGTAATGAGCTGGAGCACCATCGTGTTGGTAAAACATGGAAGCCAATCGTTGCAGTGGCATATCATCCAATAACTCCTGTAGATCATTTGTCAAAAAATGCAAGTAATTGGAACTATTTAAGGTAGGCGGAAGCCTAATAGGACCAATAAAATCGTTGCCAATCACACCTGCCCATAAATTGACACTGAATCTGTGCTGAAATGATGCCTCTCTTCTTGTATGTGGATTGCTCTCAGCCCATGTGTGTAAGTTGTGGAAGTTTGTGATACCGTCCCTGGTGAATTGGGACTCATCCGTCCAAAGAATGTTGCTGATAAAATTCTCGTCACTTATTTGTCGTTCAAGGAGCCAATTGCAAAACTCCATCCTTTTGGGTAAATCAATGGGTAACAGCTCCTGCACTGGTGTGTGGTGGTAGGGATGCAAACGTTCTGCTTTCAGGACACTCCAAACTTTCCACGTAGAGACGTTAAACCGCAATGCCAAGCGTCGTATACTAGTTGATGGATCATTTTGAACTGCAGCTAGGATTCGTTGATCAATTGAAACAGCGATTACCGGCGCAGGATTTGCATTCACTCTACTTGTCCTAACACTGCCTGTTTCCCTAATCCTTCTGTAAACGTCTTGGAATACTCTCGGGTAAGGTATTCGACGATTGGGAAATCTGTGATGATACAAAGATCGCGCCGCTTGCTCATTTCCCTGACACTCTCCATAGAGGAAAATTATGTCTGCATATTCTTCGTTCGTGAACTCAGGCATTTCGAAATTCTTTTCTAAATTTTAGTGACACCTTGTTCTTTTACAAATTTAACTAAAACTGATAAAAATATGAAGTATGGTTTGCTTTTATAGGATTTTCATTTTGTTAGGTAACCCATTAAAAAGGGCAAAGTGCTGCACCTAGTTGTGTTGAAACTCATTTTAATTTAATTCATTTTCTCGATAATTTTAATACTACCTAAAGGACATTCATTGATAATTTAAATAGTAATTAAAGGACACAAAGAATATTTCAGTTTAACAACATTTCAGGTAGTTTTTTTAGAACGAGGGTTGGTTTATGGCATATTTTATTTTTAAGCCATATGTATTTTCGCTTATTACCTGGAAAACGGGAAAACCTAAGTCATAAGTATGTGTGCATCTTTTGTAGGCAATAATATGGCACATAAAAAAACAACATTAAAATGACATTTTTATAATGCGTTTTCTTGAGAAAAACTACATTGATCACAGAATTTTGAGGGTCAAAGTATCAAAAATTTGTGGTCTGAAGGAAATACCTCAGGATTGGGTACAGGTACAATACGAACTATTACACTAAATGAAAGATAATTTGATTCCCTAAAAAACAAGCTATAACACTTTGAAATGCGATTATTGGTTTTCAAGATATAGCGTTTTGAGTGAGTGAGGGTACAGGTCCGAAGGACTTTTCTTGATCACCCTGTATCTCCGTGGATATTGAAAATTGGCCATCTCCGTAGAACAATTTTTTGCTCGAAATATATCCAGGAATAACCCCTTACAAGGTTATGTACGGAGTACCAAACACCCTGTATACAGTGACGAGCAAAACTGTAACACCATTCTTTCCCAGCAAAAAGTCGTACCTACCAAGCAGTTTAATGACCGTCGAAGGTAGAGTATTTCTTTTTTGGTACGAATACCAAATCACTAACTGAAACGTACATCACGCTTTACGCACTAAAATTATCGCCGTAGGATCCGCTAGCTTGATATACGATAGGTACCACGCTAGGGAGGAAATGTTTGTATGTGTGCGTAGGTTACTTCTTCATCTACTATGGCGCTACAGCCCAAATCGGACCTTGGCCTCCTGATATTCAGGTTCCTTAACATTTTTTCATTACTTATTATGGAAGGGTTGTTAGCCCTTCGCACAACCCTCTCTCTACGAATTTTTTCATTTTCGTAGTATGAGATGACCAAGGTACATATATCCAAGCAGACAAAGTGTTGGAATTGTATATTGCACCGACCGGGATTTGAACTCTCGATCTTCGCATTACAAGACCAACACGCTACCTACTAGGCTACACCCTAGCTTGAGAGTGAGTAGGTTATGCAGGTTGGTTAATGTAGGTAGCCGAAATACCTGCGACATTAATGGGTTTTTTGCATGGCCTGTTCTTAACAAACCATAACCGGTGTAGGATGGCTACGATTCTGCTGATTTGGCCGGCCATGTACCTACCCTAAGTGGCTAGTCACGCATTTTGCTGGTTTATCAACAATATTTCTGTAATTTAGATGGCCAACACGAAGCTCGCGGGCCACACGCGGCTCGCAGAGCTAGGTAAAATGAGCATTAATGCTAACTTTGTTGTACATATCACCAAAAGAACATTACATCATAAAGATACGTTTACACCTGAAACTTCTCTCCGGACATAAGTGTCAAGTGTCAGACAGAAATTCGCTTTGACTGTTTACATCTGATAGAAATTACCAGACACTTATTCGTTTAGAGGCAGCCAGCCAAGGGATACCAAATAGAATACGCTATTCGCAGCCGCCGATGATTTTACCGAGCTACTAGATGAAAGCAGCAAAGATAAGCGACATGGTACATCGAAAGAAATTTTCGACACAAATAAATCGTCAGAGAAACAATTGAAATGGGAAGATAAGCGACGACAGAATGAAAGAAATTTCAAGAACAAAAATAAATTTAAGTCATTTGAAAAAAAAGGTCAGTAAAAATAAAGTGAAGTCATACCGAACCTCGTGCGAAAGAAAAAAAAATGGAATCATCCATCCCGTATAAAAAACGGGAATTTGTAACAGGAACGCATCGTGGATATTTTTTTTATTTATTCCAACATATTTTTTTTTGTTCTTAGATATAAAATAGTTATTCTAATTTGTACCTAACGTGTGATTGTAAGGTTATTGTGTGCATATTCCATGAATATTTTTTCTTCTTTTTTCAATTTAATTTTCAAATTCTTATTTTTTGACGTTTGATATATTATAGTTTCGCTCTATACATTATCCCAGAATATAAATTATAATATGATTGGTGACAAAGAAAAAACCAACAATACAGAAGTAAATGCTTCTCTTAATATTCAAACAAATACTTCTGATAACAGTAAATATAATGCTTCTACTAATAATAGCGAAAATTTAAATACTAGCGAATTAAGTCCAATGAACGTACGGTTGCCTACATTCTGGCCGAATAGCGTCACTACTTGGTTTATTCAAATTGAGCTGCAATTTGCCATAAGTAGAGTTAGCACCGACGCATCGAAGTATAATTACGTCGTTTCATCCTTGCCGCAGGATGTGGCTGAATCTCTAATCGACATATTTTAGAGCCCTCCAGCGGATAATCGATACAGTTACCTAAAAAAAGCTTTAATCGATCGCAATTCGTTAAGCATCGAAACACGAATAAAAAAACTCGTGTCTGACGAGGAAATCGGGGATAAAAAACACTCAGAGTTCTACAGAAAGATGAGATCACTTGCAGGTACATCTGGAACTGTTGGGGAAGAGTTTATTAAACAATTATGGTTAAGCAGATTACCACACTTAATAAACATTGCCCTTATTTCCCAGATGGACAAAGAAATCCATAGCAAACTGGACACAGCAGATAAGATATGGGAGGCCATGCAAAATAGTCATAACGTGCCAGCTGTGGTCGAAGTGCCAAAACAGAAGAATCAAAACTTTCTTTCATCACAAAATTCTCAATTCGAAATTTTGGAACAATAGATCAAAGAATTGAAGAGAATGATTACCAAGCAACAGAATTTTAGCAGAAACTCACGGTCCACTTATAGAGGAAAAAATCCTTCTGGCAATCGATCTAATTCTAGAAGAAGAGGATTCAACAGCCGAGGACCATTATGCTGGTATAATTTCAAGTACGGGAATCAAGCTCGAAAATGTACAGAACCTTGCAAATTCGATAAGTATTCCACTCCACGTAGTTGTGTTGAAACTCATTTTAATTTAATTCAATTCTTCGATAATTTAATACTAATTAAAGGACATTCCTCGATAATTTAAATAGTAATTAAAGGACACAAAGAATATTTCAGTTTAACAACATTTCAGGTAGTTTTTTTAGAACGAGGGTTGCTTTATGGCACATTTAATTTTTAAGCCATATGTATTTTCGCTTATTATCTGGAAAACGGGAAAACCTAAGTCATAAGTACGTGTGCATCTTTTATAGGCAATAATATGGGTCATAAAAAAACAACATTAAAATGACATTTTTATTATGCGTTTTTTTGAGAAAAACTACATTGATCCCAGAACTTTGAGGGTTAAAGTATCAAAAATTTGTGTTCTGAGGCAAATACCTCAGGATTGGGTACAGTTACAATGCGGACTATTACACCAAATGAAAGGTAATTTGATTCCCTGAAAAACAAGTTATAACACTTTGAATTGCGATTATTAGTTCTCAAGATATAGCATTTTGTGTGAGTGAGGGTACAGGTCCGAAACAATTTTCTTGATCACCCTGTATCTCCGCGGATATTGAAAATTGACCATCTCCGTAGAACAATTTTTTTCTCAAAATATATTTAGGAATAACCCCTTACAAGGTGCCGCACGGAGTACCAAACACCCTGTATACAAACCAAATAAAAAAAACACCCGGTCATAGAAAACTGAACCAAAAGGGTATATTGTTTTTTTTTTTACACAATATTCCTCACACGAGCAATTTCATCACGAAGAACGTAAAGCTCTTATCAGATCCCGAAATCCATGGAACGAATCTCAGTCGAACTTTACCCAGGCCCCATCGCTAACTCATCAATCCCGCCACGAAAGACCTTGAACGTCGTTCTTTCGTGTCCTCGATGGCCGCTTTGGCCATCCGATATATTTCATTGTCTTCGTATCTGTTATATCGTTCGCGCTCAGCGATATATCAGCTCTGTGATATAGAGACTATCAATCATATAAGCTATCCCAAACCTAGTTGATAGTCTTTAGTGATTGATATCGACACCATCTACACACTGCTCGTGCTCTCAGTGATATTGCTTTACACTGAGGAGTAGAGTAATGAATGAATTGAATTGGAGCTGGATGAAGTACAACTGCGATTTGTTTAGCGATATTTTGATCGGTGGGTGGTAATCTGATAGGTGAGGTGGAACGTGCGAAGTAGTCAATGGTGCGCTTTGCTAGCGTTTTGTTTGGCGGGATTTGTTCTGAGTTTCGCTCTCGTCGGCGGTGGGACATGTGAGTTGCGGCTATTGCAAGTTTCGCCGATTTACGTTGCAGCCGATAGGAGCTTTACGTTCTTCATGATGAAATTGCTTGTGTGAGGTAATATCGTGTGAAAAAAGAAACCAATAGACCCTTTTGGTTTGGTTTTTTATGACCGGGTGTTTATTTTATTTGGCTTGTGTATATGTTTGCGATGCGATTGATGACCGGATCTTTTTACCATTTTGACTCGATTGCGCTCGATCGTTTTTTCGTACTTTGGATAGTAACAGAGAACCTTTTCATTCCCAGGGGAAATGGGGGAACTGTTCACTATGCGCACTGAGCTGGTGGTACTGAGAATGAGATTGGGTCTGTTAGATGCAGGATTTCGCAGAAAATTGCTGTTTTTTTTTTAATTGAGCACTAGCATGTAGAAAAAATCACTGCTATTGGCAGCGCTGCTCTTTTTCACAGATATGGAAAAAGAGCAATCGCAATGGATCACTGCGATTGGAAAAGAGCAGATTTTGCCATCCCTACCTCCAATAAGTAAGCTGATATACGAACTGAGACTACATTCCGTTTTATGAGGTCGCCACATCTCATTTGACCCTACCTCCACCAGTGCCTATCATACTTTATCAAATTGGGTTTAATTAATTCACGTAAATTTAACTATATTAGCAATTTCTCAAATAACTAATGATCTTCGATATATGTAAATAAAATAGAGTATAAAAACAACCTCGGAAGCATGGACGAAAAGGATGTTGAAATTCATCAGGCCTTCATAATCCTTTCCCCTTTCTTGAGATTTAGGCGTCTATCAGACTATACTACTTGTGTGACATACTTTCCAACCTAGTGAGCAGCGTTTTGGTCTGTAATACGAAGATCGGGAGTTCATATCCCGGTCGACGTATAATTTCAGCACACTACTGGCGTGGGTCATGCCAACCAATGAACACCCGACTTGAGACAGAATTACCGCGATGCTTATATACAGCTTCAAAAGGCTGTTAGACGCGGCAAGAGAAAGACCATTGAAAATCTGGCCAACGTATAATTTCAGCACACTACTCGCGTGGGTCATACCAACCAATGAACACCCGACGTGAGACAGAATTACCGCGATGGCTGTTAGACGCGACAAAAGAAAGACCATTGAAAATCTGGCCAACAAGGTAGAATCTGCGGCTTGCCTTGGGGACAAGAGTTCAATATTTAAAATTATAAAACAGTTGACGGACAGGAGTTTCACCGCCAACCACCTGGTGAGAGATGTCAACGGAACTCTGCTTAATATGAGTGAACACCAGTAGCGGCAATGCAAGGAATACTTCTGATATTTTATACATCTTGTCAGAGGAAATAGAACTACCAAACAACCATAACAATCCTCTATTAGGGACGATCCCCCAGATAAGGAAGAGATAGTTTCCACCATTCGGTCAATGGTGAGGAGAAAGCCCCGGGCATAGACGGACTTTTAACCGAACTTCTCAAAGCGAACCCGGAAATAACAGCCGATGTACTCCTCCTACTCTTTACTGAGGTGTGGATTGAAGGAAGGTATTCGATTGAATGGAAGGAGGGCGAAAATTTCGAAAGGGTGACCTTCGGGATTGTGGCAATTGCTTACTGCCGTATCGAAAATCATAGGTAAGGTAACTCTCAATAGGATTAGTGGTCGTGGAGAACACTCCAAGCTTATCAGGCTGGATTCCGTAAACGGGCGTCTTGTACGGACCACACAAATACCCTACGGATGATATTGAAGCATTCCGCCGAAATGAGTTCGCCCCTACTAGAGATACTCAATACACACTAACACTTCTGTCCTGATAAGAGTTTGGACAATGCTCTAATACCAACAGTTAAGACTGCGTTTAGAAGCACAAGAAGGCAACACAAGAAATACGAAAATCAGTCAAACTTAGAGATGGGCAACTCAGGAGTGAGTCACTCGAAATGTGCCAGTCAGTTCACTGAGGCGACTGTTGCGACCCACTTGAAAAGAGTTAGACACAAATTGTATCACCTCACTACACCAACTCAATGATGCGTTTGCATATGGCACGGAAAGTGTGCGAAGTGCGATTGCTCTGCGACACAGTTGCCGATGAGTACGAGCGGTATGTGTGGTTTAATTTGTGAGTCGCCGACATCGAATTGTGGCTTTGCTGCATTGTATGCGTTGAGCTGAGTGTCAGTTGATGATGCGCTGTGCGTGCTTTGGACACGTACACAGGAAGGCTTTTCGTGAGGAGCCGTGCAATTTGGGATGATTAGGAAAACTCTTTTGTTTAATTGTTTGACACATTCGTTAAGTGCACATATGTAAGTCAATTAATACCGTAATTCGAAATTTGCTAAGTAATTGTACATGTATTTTGTGTTTGTAAATCGCAATATTGCTAAATTATTGTTTTAAAATCGGTAGCTATTAAGCGTAGTATTCGAATACGTATATTTGGAATTTTCGAAGGTTGGTAAATTTATGTTATGTTTTCTCGACTATTGTAAAGAAAATAATGTAGTTTTCAATAGGAAAATGGATAAGGCCAGCGCTAGGAAAACTAGTGTGACTTGCAACAATTTTTCATTATCTTCAAATGAAAAAGCGATTTCTGCTCAGTAGTTCTTTCTACGAAAGGAGGAGCAGTATTGAATTTTTCGAGGCATCTCAAAACAAAGCATCCCGGAGTTGGACATTCAAGAATTTCATCAACAGGAACTGCAGGAACGTCATCTCCTGGAGCTAATAGTGAAACGCCATCTAGCTCATCCTCGCTTGAAAGGGCTGCTGAAGGTGTTGTCATCTAGAGGTAGTACTAGTGCATCTACTTCCTTACAAAATATTTCTACCTTTAGAAGCACCAGTGCTCGGCCAGGACTAGTGAGCGCCGTTGCGACTTATTTTAGCATGCCAATTCCAGTCGATGAACTGGAATTTATATATTTTTACTTTATTATTATAATAATAAAGTATTGTGATCGACACAAAAAAAAAAAAAAGTTTGCTACCCTGAAATTTTTTTTTTTCACGTTTCATGACCAAATTAGCCTAAAAATGCAAAAAAAAAAAATCCGTCTGTCTGTACGCCGTCCGCCGTCCGCCGTCCGCCGTCCGCCGTACGCCGTACGCCGTACGCCGTACGCCGTCCGCCGTACGCCGACGTGTACGCTCAGCGCACATTAACTCCCAAACCCTTCAAGATAGAAAGTTCATTTTTGGAGGGATTGTAGATAGTTGCGGATCTCAGGCGGATACCCATTTTGAGGGGTGTACGGGTTCAGGGGGAGGCGGGGGGAGCGCTTAAACCGAAAAATACGAATTCAAATATCTCAACCATGGTAACAGCTAGGAAGCTAAAACTCAACACACATATAGAAAGGTTTGTGGGACAACTTTTAAAAATAATTTAATTTTTTTATCCATTGGGGTGCGAAAAGGGGGGGCTAAGAACCAATTGTCGGCCGAATTTTTTTTTCAAATGATTATATCTTCGAAATTACTTATCGTAAAAAAATTATATTTAGAGACCGTCAAGGTGGCATATAGTTCCATTGGAACCAGCTCAGAAAGCGGCTAATTATTGTAAGGGGGAGGGTCAGGGGGAGTGCAAAGAAAAACACTTAAAAATTAATATCTCAACTATCTTTTAAGCTATGTAATTGAAACTTAAAACGTATATTAAGCTATACTAGGCAAATACAAAAAAAATATAACATGTCGAAATAATAGTAGTGGGGGGAAATGGGGAACATTTCAAAAATGGCGCACTTTTCAAAATTACAAATCCTTATATCTCAAAAAATAGTACAGATATTAAATCATAAATTTGTCAGATTTTAGAACTATATAATAGTTAATTTTGGTAAAAATTTTAAGCTGGGAGGTGTAAGGGGAGGGAGGTGATAAGCAAAAATGTCGAAAATTTTGAGTGATTTTTTTAGGGCTCTAGTGAAAGATAAAAAGTTAAAATTTTGCATGTGAATACCTATATTTAATGTACATAGAAAAATAATATTAACTTGATCCATATTTATTATAAGCCGACTCCCCCGGTCTAACGTACACAAGGTGTTTCATGTGCATTGAAAAAAACACATAAACAGAAAATTTTTGAGTGAAATTTTAAGGTAGAAACTTGAAAATTTGGAAAATGCATTTAAAAAAAATCCCTAAATATACGAAATATTAACTGGTCGAAAACCTTTAAAACTTCTACCCCCTCCCATACAAAATTATTTTTTCGACCATTTTTAAAAAATCAATTATCACCTAACTTTTAAAAGCTATCAATTTGCAATTTTGCATGAAAACCTACAAAAATAATTGAAATGAAATTACGTAAAAAGTTTTGAAATCGCGGTTGCCCTTCTACCCCCTCCCATACAAAAGTATGATTTCGACTAATTTCATTAAATCAACTAATATCCAACAAATTAAAAGCTATGAACTTGAAATTTCGTACGAGCATCTAACAACAAAAATGAAAGAAAATTGCATCACAAGTTTGACGATTCCCCTACCTCCTCTACCCCCTCCCATACAAAATTATTTTTTCGAGCATTTTTAAGAAATCAGTTATCAGCTAACTCTTAAAAGCTATCAATTTCAAATTTGGCATAAAAACTTATAAAAATAATTCAAATGAAGTTGTTTTAAAAGTTTTGAAATCGCGCTTGCGCTTCTACCCCCTCCCATACAAAACTATGATTTCGACCAATTTTATTAAATCAACTAATAACCAACAAACTAACTTGGACGTGATTCAAGTAATTAATTAAAAAGCTATTAACATCCACCCACCCTTACTATTACCCCTACTCCTCTCCTCATAAAAACCAAACTTACAGAAACGAATGAAATATTGTTAACAGTCCTGCCCAAGAACTCCCTTTCACTTAGCCTTCCCTAACCACGATTTTTAAGGGATGCCTTAGACTAAACTACGTACCCCAACTATGGAGGGAAGCACGGGTTGTTTTCATACCGAAAGCAGGTAAGGGCAATCACGTTAACCCTAAGGACTATCGGCCCATTAGTCTTACGTCCTTCTTGTTAAAAACATTAGAAAGGGTCCTTGATGTATACATCAGAGATAAGATGAACCCAGAACATCTATCCCAAGCTCAACACGCATACATGAGAGGGAAATCGGTGGAGACTGCCATCCACGAGGTGGTGATAAACATTGAAAAATCACTGCAGTATAAAGAGTACACTCTAGGCACTTTCCTAGACATAGAGGGAGCCTTCAATAATGTCACAACGGATGCCATTGGGGAAGCTCTCCGCTCTGCTCAAGTTAACAAAACGATCAGCGCATGGATCGAGACTATGCTTAAAAATCGAACCATAGCGTCGGAATGGGGTAATGCTAGTTCTCGCAAACATAGCTGTAGGGGAACGCCACAAGGAGGGGTACTATCTCCACTCCTGTGGGTTCTGACTCTCAACAACATACTTAAGGTCCTAAGCAGTTCAGGGGTAAACGTGGTGGCCTACGCTGACGACGTAGTGATACTGGTATCAGGCAAGTACACAAACACGTTATCCGAGCTCACGGAAGGAGCACTCAGAAAACTATACGACTGGGCGAAAAGCGCCGGACTAAACGTAAACCCGCTAAAAACGGAACTAGTTCTGTTCACGAGAAAAATTAAAACTCCGGAGTTTAGGCTACCTAAAATAGGAAGCACCGAACTAACTCTGACCAGCCACGCAAAGTATCTGGGACTGATCCTAGATAGTAAGCTAACCTGGAAACTAAACATTGAAGAGCGTTCAAAAAAGGCAAGTATCGCTTTTTACTCGTGCAAAAGGATGTTCGGAAGAAGCTGGGGACTAGACCCGAGTATAACGCACTGGATATATACGGCTATCGTAAGGCCAATTCTCCTGTATGGCATAATGATATGGTGGCCCGCTCTAAATAAGACGACCTACAGGCAAAGATTGGAAAAAGTACAAAGGCAGGCATGTCTGGGAATCACTGGCGCTCTTAGGACCACGCCCTCCGATTCACTGAACGTGTTACTGTATTTACCACCAATAGACTTGGTCGCATTAAACGTGGCATCCAAGAGTGCTCTACGACTCAAGGAGCACAGGCAACTTAGTACACGACCGTACGGTCACAGCAACATAAGTCTACCCGCAGGAAACACGGACTCGATGATTGCGAAGTCAGTTTTCGACAGGAAGTTCTCGATACGTATACCGGATAGGGAATACTGGTCAACAAGAACCGGAGACCCTAGGGGAGCGATAAATATCTATACTGATGGATCCAAAATGGAAGGAGGGGTGGGCGCAGCAGTGCACACACCTGACCTCACAACGGATTTAGTTCTCAGGTTACCAAACGACTGCAGTATCTTTCAGGCGGAAATCCTGGCAATCCAGAGAGCAGCCGAGATCGCCAGCAGATCGTCGCGAAATGGTAACGAAAGAATAATTATATACACAGATAGTCAGGCTGCCCTAAAGGCACTAGAAGCCTGTACTATAAAGTCTAGGGTAGTCTTTAACTGTCATCGCGCGTTACAGAATCTATGTGTCAACAGAAGGGTAGAACTCTGCTGGGTTCCAGGCCACAGTGGCATAACAGGTAATGAGGCCGCGGACGATCTGGCGAAAAGAGGGGCAAATCTTGACCACGAACTCGCAGAAAACGTACCACCGCCTATAATGATCATCAAAGGATATTTGGACACACAGTTCACGAATCTAGCCGAAGCTAGATGGCATACCATCACAACTTGTAGAACCACAAAATCAATGTGGAACAAGTATGATGCAAAGAAAACAAAACTCTTGTTATCACTACCCAGGAAGCAATGTGCGACAATGGTTGGCATCATCACTGGCCATTGTCTTATAGGAGCACATGCCTATAGGATGGGTTTGGTAACCCATGATCGCTGCAGGAATTGCAACCAGCCGGGAGAAAGAGAGACAATGGAGCACGTGCTATGTAAGTGTCCGGCGCTTGCTAGAAGAAGGCTTAAAACCCTCGGCTCTCCGTTCTTCTCCGACCTCAAACAGGTATCGAGCTGTAGTATGCGAAACGTTCTGAACTTTGCGGCAGCAGCGAAATCCTTTGAGCTCAACAAGGAACTCGCAATACCAGCGATCCATTAGGTTCTCCCTATTGTCCGATGTGGTATCACTATGGATCCCAAAGGGTCTATGTGGGCTAAGGCCGCCACTCTAACCTAACCTAACCTAACCACTCTAACCTGCATATTGACTTTCCACTCATCCGCAACTTGTCCCAAGAATAATAAAGTTTCGCCCGACTTGTTGGCAGTTTATTTATATCATAGTTTAGTAAGCCATATTTTCCTCATATGATTAATGACTAGTTATAGAAAGTTTTTATTTTATAAGTTATAAATATCTATGTATATTACGAAGAATCTTTTATTTTTGTATCTAAATTGTTTTGAAAAACAATGTACTTATTTAGTAGTATAAGATCGGAAATCTTTCTGAATGATTGGCGGATGAATATTGATTTATAGACAAAATTACCGTGAATTTGCCTTATTTAGAAAGAAAATAGCATCTAAGAGTCTTGTGACTCTTTTGAAGCACTCTTTTAGATCGACTCAATTAAGTGAGTGAGTTGAAATGAGTCGACTCAATGAAAAGAGTCAGATTTCCCATCGCTAGTCAAACTTGAGTTTGACCGATTTCGAATGTACGGACACGAGCGAAAACTTGCGTTAAACTACAAGTTTTTGAATAGGATTTTCATTAAAACCGAAAATAAATATGACTTTCATAAATAACAATTCAATTTGATTGTTTACTTCATAAAAGAAAAAGAATTGAGAAAATTCAAATTTGTACATGCATTGTCCAAACTCTATTAGGACAGAAGTGTTAGTGTGTATCGAAAATCTCTAGCCCCTACATCTCATGTTTGTGGACTTCGAGAAGACTTTCGACACCGTTAAGCGAGATTACATATGAAATGCTTTTCGTAGGAGGTATTCCAGATAAGGTTCTATGATTAAAGAACCCTACAAAGATGCAAGGTGTCGCGTCTTACATAGAGGAGAGCTGTCCGAGACCGTTCCTGTGCGAACGGGTGTCAGACAAGGCTGCATATTATCACTAGCCCTGTTTCTGGTGGTAATAAACGACACCTTGAAAGCTGCACTGGAAGGTGGGAAAGGTAAATGTCTTCGATGGAGACTATTTAACGTCTGAAGTCACCTTGATTTTGCTGGTGGCGTGTTTGCTTGCACATAACCGTTCGGACTTAATGTTCGCTCGTTGCATTCTAACTGCAAAGAGGCGGGACTGAAAATAAATGAGCGTAAGACTAAGTACATGCACATGGCTTCGAACACAAGCACAGCGATTGTTCTTGACAGACAAGTTGTGGAAGAGATGCAAGAATTTTGAGCTGAAACGGATATTGAGGTTCGACTAAATAAAGCCCGTCAGGCCTTAGTTATCCTTTCCCCATGATGGAGGTTAAGAGAGATCTCCCTTCGCACGAAGCTGCGAGATTTTGACGCATGAGTCAAATCCATGTTGTTATATGGTTGTACTACGTGAAAAATTATTATTCGACTTACCAAGAAACAAACTTTCGTGAACCAATGCCTCCGTCGCATTTTAGGAATATTTTGGCCAGAAGTTATCTCCAACGACGAACTTTGGAGTACAACTGGACAGACTAAAATAGGAATTGAGATTCAAAGGCGGAAGTGGCTGTGGATCGGTCACACTTTGAGGAAACCAGAGCGAAACATCGCCAAACAGGCTCTGGATTATAATCCTCAAGGAAGGCTTCGGGGTTGGTCGACCATGTATGTAGCACATGGAAGCGAGCAGTGGAGCAGGCCAGAGGAATAAACAAGTCCTGGCAACAGCTTAAGGCCGATGCTCAGGATCGCGCCTTGTTGAAGAGAGTTGTTTCTGTCCTATGCCCCTATAAGGGGTCTTAACAGGAATGTGATTGACTTGCGTGGGTATATTTTGGCCACCTCTATCTGCGAAAAAAAAATTCGTAGATAGAGGGTTGCGCAGGGGCTAACAATCCTTTCACAATAAATAAAATGTTCAAGAACCTGAAGGTCAGGAGGCCAAGGTCCGATTTGGGCTGTAGTACCATTAACAATATTTGAGATATCTCAAGAGGCTGCTAGCAATCATTCGAATGATTTCTCATCCGTTTGATTACGAAGAAACGAGAAGAGAACATTTGCATTGAATGTTTATCGTATTTCATTTGAGCGTAGTGCGAAATGCGTTATTTTGTGCTTTGAAGGGTCAGAACAAAAGAATGTTCAACGAATTTGATACAAAAGGAAGCAACAAGGAAGTGATGTCAGAAAACGACACGCAAGGCAAATCAAATACGATAAACTAGATCGGGATATGTATTTGATGAAAACCGAGCAATGTGTGATTTAATTTCCAGTTTGTCATACATGTATGCCTGCTCATGGTGCAGTTTAAAGTTAAAACTGCACTATACACAGGCATACATGTATTACAGCATAGAAAGTACGTCACACCAGTAGTATCGTCTAATCGGCGCTTAAGAGATATCACTTCATTTGAATTCGTAAAATCTGTGTTTTATGTAAATGAAACGTCAAGCCTACCAAAAAAAAACTGCAAGTTTTCTTGAACCAATACCTCCGACATTTTGGGCCAATGTTCAGGATTGCGCCTAGCGGAAGAGACGTTTTCTCTGTGGGAGACACAGGAAATCGATTGCTTGGAAAATGCGCGCGCTCATTTCGTTCCTTCCTTAATTTGGCAAATGCAAATCTGAGAATCATACCGGACTCGAACATAAAGAAACGTAGCGAAATTTGTTTGATACATAAAAACTAATTTTGGACGGCTAGTTCGCAAGTACAGTAAAAAATTGTGAACCGCTTGGCCTAACAATCTAAAAATCGTCGTTTGAAGATTCTTTCGTTCGCGTTTTATGTGCATTCGTCCTTACACCAAATTTATTGTATCAAATTATAAAACGAAAAGCTAACCGGATGCTTTTCCGCATTATTTTTATTTATTTAGGAGAGAATGTTTTTTTTACCCAGTGTTTATTTGAACTTAAAAAAAAAAGACGCATTCTTAATTCTGTCCAGTTCTTCGTGATTCGGCTATAAAAGAGAACAGAGGTTTCCGGATTGATCGGTTTCTTCAAAGATTTCTTTCCGCCACTTTATCGAACTTGGCTTTGCTGGATCGACATTCTTCGTCTTTGGTGTGTTCGTGTCATCTTTTACAATTAGCTGCAGTACAAACTGAACGAGCACATTGAAAGGAGTAATAGAAACAGTTACAACACTGGGCTACCGCCGTGTGGACATGTAACCGGTCAGTGTCTACCCTGTTAATACCCAATCAAGGCCGTTGTTCGTTTGCCCTCTCACTTGGAAGACGCTTAGTTCTTATTCCATCGAAAGACGTAGATTCGGTAAAAAATAGCGAAGCGTATTTTCTTTTATTAACTTGGAAAATATACAACACCATCCTTGGTTTTTTTTTATCTAAAATTCTTGTTGAATTTCAGCGTAGCTCTTACTCTGCGTCTTCTTCGTCGTCATCGTTGGAACTGATTCTGAAGTATCGGAGCTCGTACGAATCCTTTTCGTTCGAAACTACACGGATCCAATCCCGCAAACTGTTCTTCTTCAAGTATTTCTTCGTGAGGTACTTCAAGTAGCGCTTGGCGAAATGCACATCCGAACTCACGAAAACTTTCATCTTCTGTCGCTCCAACGTAACGTTATTGCCCAGGTTGTTCACTTTTCCGTTAACCTTTATGCGACCCTTTAAGTATTTTTCCTGCAAGGAAATTGAAAAAAAAAAACATGAAAAAACGAATCGGATACGATTTCCACGGAAAATGTTTGGGCACTGTTAGACTGAGCAACACGTTGAAATCGCACAGCTATAAATATGACCATACGTTTCCTTTCCCACAGAGTACACTGTGCTCCCGGTCGAAAAAGAACCGAGAGCACAAATCGTTAGTGGGCTTGGCATGCAATTGGGGAGTAGTTTTTTCTACTTACGAAATCGGCAACGTCCATAATGTTGTCCTCCACGATGTTCGTGCAATCGATTCCGAATCTCAACTGCACCTTCTTCTTCTTGAGACCTTTACCGCGAAGCAACTGCTTCTTGACAACGCGACCCTTTCCGGAGGCAGCAGCAACGGCGGCTACAATGCCCTTCTTTTGTGCCTTGGGGGCGGCTGGTTTTGGAGCAGCGGCCTTGTGTGGCTTGGCCGGGGCGGCGGCGGCAGCAGCAGCGTCTTTTGGTGCAGCCTTGGCAGCTTCAGCCTTTTTAGGAGCTTCAGCAGCCGGCTTGGCGGGTGCAACTTTGGCGACAGGCTTCTCTGCTGGTTTTTTCGCAGCAGCGGTTGCCTTTGGGGCCTCCTTCTTAACCTCCTTGGCAGCTGGCGCTGCCTTCTTTACGGGCGCACTTTTCACATCTTTAGCAGCAGCCGCAGCGGTTGCCTTCTTTGCTTCCTTGGCTGGAGCAGCTTTTGGCTCAGCCTTGGCTGGTTTCTCGACCTTTCCTTTAGCTGGCTTGTCGCCGGCCTTAGCCTTTTCGGCAGGCTTAGCTTTTGCGTCTGATTTTGTTGGCTTGGCCTGAAGAGAAAAACAAAGTTACGGAAATTCACCTTTTGATAATGCGAAACGCATAAATAACTAATTTCTCGTAAAATTAAAGAAACAATCAAAGCAAGAAACGAAAAACTTGAAATTCTTTTGACGTGACAGAGAAACGCTCTGTGGGAGCATCGATCAACACAAACTTAAATCCTTAAATATAAAGAGCATCGTGCGCTCCGCGCGAATGATTTTCACACAAAATTAAGCACAGCTATATCAAGTTAAATTTATGCCGGCCATTTCTCTCGAAGAAATTAGTTATTTACGTATTTTCCACAATTCCCCGGACACTTACGGTTGGTGCCATCTTAACTTGTCAAAAGCACTTTGAAAAAGAATCAATTGGGCCGCACGTTGGCAACATCTGTGCGTGTGGAGAAATCTTTGGAGAGATTTTTAGTTGTGCCATAAGTAGGTGCTGCCAATTGTTCAAACCTACAAGAAAAACGGTAATTGATGAATTTTTCTTCGTTTATTTCACGCAATTTGCATAGCTGGTCTTTCCAACAGTATTTAATTTTTTCCTACGACAGTAAAAATAACACAGCACCTACCCAGTAGAAAAGTTGGTAAGTTCCTCTACTGGAAGGCCTTATAGCATAGGTTCTAAAAACTTTCTGTGAGCATTTCGACACCAAGTTCGTATTCATCGCTTCCAATATTGCTTGATAAAGCCTAGTACGCTGTTGAAGTGAAATGAAATTTTTACTCGTCTCCACAAAAATAAGTTAAATCGTGCGTGAAAATTTTTTTTGACAGATTTATTATTTTCGTGGAGAAAATTGAAATTCAGTTATTTTGTGTCAGATTAACGTAAATAATTAATTTAAAAAAAAATTGAATGCATTTTTACGCAATTGACGATACGATTATTGCTTCATCGTCATTATTTTTAATAATGTTGGTCAAAAATAAAAGGAAGGCTCGACCTTCTATTAGAGTTAACCCGTATTTACAAGGACGGAAAACAAAAGGCCGTTTTAGCTCAGATGTAAGTATCTGCAGATTGCAAATAAAACGTTTGGAAATCGTATTATGTTTTCATTATTTCTAGTTCATTGACTTACGGGCGAACGATAAATGTTTCCGCGAAAATTTCCATATGCGGACATCGGACTTCCATACGCTTTTAAATGTACTGAAACCTAAATTGCTTCCTTTGCGCCAAACCAGGCCAGACGCGATATCTCCGGAACAAAAATTGGCAATCACATTGGAGTAAGTTTCATAGAATAAGCATATACACTATTCTTCTTGGATTTCTAATTATTTTATGCTTTTTATAAACGAAGATATTTTGCGAGCGGTAGTTTACAGAGGCATATGGCATCCATGTTCAGGATAAGTAAGCAGCTTTTTGGAAAGATTTTGGATGACGTGTGCTCTGCTATTTGCTGTGAATTTGCAGCAGTAATGCCGGAGGAGGAAGAATTTATAGATATTGCAAATGATTTTCATTTGAAATGGAATTTTCCCAATTGCCTTGGTGCGATCGATGGAAAACACATTGGAATAAAATGTCCTCGAAACGCAGGAAGCTCGTTTTTTAATTATAAGGTGGGCACAATATTAATAATAATTTACAGAGATTTAAATTTTTTCGCCGAAATGAACGATCTATAATCAGTAAAATATTTTTTTGTTCTAATGGCAATTGCGGATGCAAACTATAAGTTCACATACTTTGATATTGGCGCATATGGAATCGAAAGATTGCCTCCTTGTTGTGGATAAATTTGCTAAAGACTTTTTCTCGTCGGTCGAAAAAGTCTTAATCCTGTTTTTACAGGCACTGCTGGATGCATACTGTATCCATTTAAATTTTTCTAAATAAAGACAATAAATTAATTAAAAATCGAATGAATAATGTAGAGTCGACTTACTGAATATTTTTCCAATCGCTTCAGTGCAAAAACAAAATGTCGAATTCCGCTTATGTCACTTTTTCACTCGACTTTTAACGCCTTCTTTTAACGCTTTCAAAAGCGACTTTGAATCGACGGCGGCTCGTCCACAAATTTGCAAAGGAGTACATCGACGGCACGTCGTCGGTGCGCTTCAGTGTTACCTTAGTGCCGGGTGAAGTGAAGTGAAATGAAATTTTCACTCGTCTCCACAAAAGTAAGTTAAATCGTGCGTGAAAATTTTTTTTTGATAGATTTATTATTTTCGTGGAGAGAATAGAAATTCGGTTATTTTCTGTCAAAGGAACGTAAATAATTACTCTAATATTTTTTCAATCCACCGCTTCAGTACGAAAACAAAATGTCGAATTCCGCTTATGTCACTTTTTCACTCGACTTTTAACGCTACCTACGATCATTAAAATATGCGTGGAAAAATTTGGAGAGTTTCCAGAGCCATCTGTGTTACAATAGCAAACCACACTTATTTCACTGCTATTCCACGGCAACGTGGAAAAGGTGATGGGATTTTTCACGTAGGCCTTCGCCAACAACAATTTTCCATACGAAAATTTCATTCCACGCGAACAGCGTACTAGGCTTAAGAATGGAGAAGGTAATGAGTTGATCGATTTTCTTCATCGAACAGTGAAATACTGGGCTTTTCTGGTTTCTCTATTTTTTTATCTAAATGGACTTTTGCCGGTCAATTGTGTTGCCTTATTGCATCATTATTCGCTGAACGTTTGAATGATGGTATATCTTAAGGTATTTTTACTAAAATGCCCAATTTATTGTCTCTCTGTATGTTTATTTGCTAAAATATTTCACGTGTAATTTGATTATTGTGAAAGTTTTGCATACAGCAGACTTCTATTTGCAGTGAATCTGTTGGTATTATTGCATTGACCAAGCGCTTTGGAAGGTGTTGCGAGGGTGCGTGGAGTGTGTCTAACCTTTACCAACTACGTGTTGCCTACACACTAGATGTGTAACCGTCCCATGTGATAAGATCACCCTTCTTGGTTTCTTCCTTTCCTAATTTTTTTTCCTGCTTAATATTTTATTGTAAAGTAACAAAATATTTCAAATGAATGCATGAAATTTTATTGAAAACGATTTTTTCTTCGCCAACGCCGAAGATATTAGTACAACGTTCTGCGAATTGTTTCAAACTGTTTTTAAGGGTCTTCTATACCCAGCCCATTATTGCGAATCGACCATTTCGCCATCTGCTGTGGCAAATTGAAAGATCAACCGACCGGTAGAGGCACTAATAGCGATTCAAAGGTGGAGAATGACCGCAAATAATGGCTCATATTTATCGTGTACTCATATTTTCTGAAGTAAGTGAGTCGTTTCATGCTCGATTGGTAAATTGAATAATCGGTTCTGATTGCTCGGTTGTCAGACAAAAAATTTGGTTAGTCCAATAGCAATATTACTGAAATCGTGATCCCCATGATACGAATATCGGAATAGAGAGAAATCATTCTCAAGTAAAGTTTAGAAGCAGGGTGTATTGAATTCTTCGTAGCTTAGTTGTTTCGCGCCCGGCTCAGAATTTTCGCACACTTTTGCACACGAGTTCGAAACTCTATGCCATACAAATTTTTTTTTTTGATCAATCGATTTTTTCAAAGATTTTCGAATATGATAAAACATGAAACCATGGGAAATTTAGGTTTGGATTTTTTTTTCGTTTAGTACAATATCATTTTATGATGTACAGTAAAAAACATAAAAAAAATAAAAAACTGCGTTTTTGTCTGGATTCGAACTAATTGCAGAAAAAAGCAAAAGGTTATCTAGCGCCCGCTAGAAGTGTGGACCACGCAATCGTTATTCAAAATGCTTCTACAGTTCTATAGTTATTGTTGTTGATATAACAGGAAAGAGCAGAAAGATGAGAAGATCATAAAATAAACAACCAGAACAACTACATGGAGAAATTTGTAGAAAATGCACTAGAAACAATTCTGAGATTTCCATACCAGCATGAGTGATCAAATCATCATCATCAATGGCGCGACAGCCCAAATCGGGCCTTGGTCTCCTGAAGTCGTCGCCTCCAATCGTCTCGATCCAAAGACCGCGTCCTCCAACTGCTAATTTTTAAGATGGCTTTGCTATCTTCATCTAACGAGTCTTCCCATCGCTTGCGTGGCTTGCCTACTGGCCGGTTACCACTCGCTTTGCCTTTAAGAGCACGTTTGAGGATTCTTCTGTCTTCCATTTGCTCTACATGACCAGCCCACTGCGGTTTACGTAGCTTGAAAAACGTTGAAGCTTCTAGCTCGTCGTAGAGTTGATACAACTCATGGTTGTATCTTATTCGCCATTCCGTTCCTTCCTTCACAGGTCCCAAAATTCTTCGGAGGACCTTTCTTTCAAATGCGTTAACTGCTTTTTCGGATGTTCGCGTTAATGTCCACGTCTCGCTGCCACAACAGAGCACAGGTCGTATAATAGTTTTATATCTCCGCAGCTTATTGCTCCTGTACACTTTCTTGGATTTCATTATTGGAAGTACCGAATAATACGTTTTACTTACTCGTATTATCCGTCGTTTGATTTCGTCTATTTCATTACCGTCCTTTGTTAGATTAGCCCCAAGATATATGAAGTTGTCCACACTCTCCAAATTATATTCCGCAATTGTTATGTTTTGTCTGATTGGCGCTCTCCTTCTTATTTGTGCCATTACTTTTGTTTTGTTTTCGTTAATGCGCAACCCGACTTATTTTGCGGCGGAGTCAAGATTGACGAATACCTCCTTAGCACTAGAGAAGAATCTTACTAGGATGTTAATGTCGTCAGCGTATGCTACTAGCTGGGTGAACTTGAATAGTAGTGTCCTGTTGGTGTCGACTGGGATTCTTCGGACGACATACTCTAATGCCAAGTTGAAAAGCATGGGGGCTAGACTATGCCCCTGCTTTAAGCCACATTCCGTTCGAAAGCTGGTTGTGGAATCGGTTTGTATTATCACTTGGGATTCAGTGTTCGTCATTGTGTATGCTACTAGCTGGGTGAACTTGAATAGTAGTGTCCCGTTGGTGTCGACTGGGATTCTTCGGACGACATACTCTAATGCCAAGTTGAAAAGCATGGGGGCTAGACTATGCCCCTGCTTTAAACCACATTCCGTTCGAAAGCTGGTTGTGGAATCGGTTTGTATTATCACTTGGGATTCAGTGTTCGTCATTGTAAGTCTTTTTAGTTGGACTAGTTTTGGAGGAATTTCAAAGTCAATCAAAAACATAACAGGGCTACGATTGCGCGTAAACCGCAATCTTACGATACTCTAGATGAAATAGAATTTTTTGTGATCCCAAGAAATTTTGTATGGGGAGTGTTAGAAGGGGCGATAGCATTGAACTAATTTTTCCCCATCATGCTAAAGTAGCTATAAAAATGTCTTATACAAAATGCTTACTCCAATAATTGAATAGGAGCTGAAAAAATTAGTGTGTTAGATTTAGTGAAAATGTGCAGTTTGTATGGGAGGTGGTAGAAAGAAAATTTAAATTTTAGACCAGTAACATTCATATTTTTCAAGAAAATCGATTTTTTGTGAAGCTATGAAACTGTTTCATATTGTATGGGAGGGGGTAGAAGCAGTAAAGCTAATCAAATATTTTTTTCTGATCTTAGTGATAGTGTTAAATAAGTATTTATCACAAAATGTGAGCTCGATAAATGTTATATGTTCTGAGAAAATCGGCTTAGAGCATTTCATGAAAAAGTGTAGTTTGCATGGGAGGGGGTGGAAGGAGAGGGAGGACGCAAATAATTTTTATACTGTATATTGAAATCATTATGAAAGTAATATTTCCCGAAATTCAGACTAATAGCTTTTATACTTTTCGAGCAAATCCATTTATAGTCGAATTGCGAAATTGTGCTATTTTGTATGGGAGGGGGTAGAAGGGGTGAAGCTAATCGTTTAATTTTTTTTAGCCTTACTAACAATTTTAAATAAATATTTAGTGCACAATTTCAGCCCGCTAAATTTTATACGCACTGAGTAAATTGGCTTAGAGTAATTCATGACAAGTACAGTTTGTATGGGAGGTGGTAGAAGGAGGAGGAGCACACGCATAATTTTTATACCGTTGATTGATGTTATCATAAAAGTAATATATTCCAAATTTCAGGTCAATAGGTTTTATACTTTTCGAGAAAATCCGTTTATTGTTAAATTGCGCATTTGTGTCATTTTGTATGGGAGGGGGTAGAAGGGGTGGAGCGATTTGGCCCGTTCACGAACTTAAAGTTACTTTTTTGTTAAAAATGACATACACAATTTTTTAGCACTATAGCTCAAAGCTTTCGAGAGTTATGCTGTAGACAGACGCACAGACAGACAGACAGACAGACAGACAGACAGACGGACAGCCGGACAGACGGTCACTCGAAATCGAGGTTTTTGAGCGACAACAAATATTTCTGTACCCTTGGCGGCTCTGTGCGAGCGTTATTTCTTAGCGTTACAAACGGTAAGGCAAATACAATATACTCTCAGATTTCATCTAGAGTATAATCAGATTTCATCTAGAGTATAAAAATAAACTAATATCGAAAACAAAATGAACTTCGAAGAGATTGTATAAATTATAAGTATGATCAAGAAGTAAGAGACAATGTGCAACATAAATAAAATACAATTACTGATATACAAGACATAATATCATTATTCTCTAGATTAGAAGTCTTAAGTAAAGATATGTTGACACAAAATATATTACTATAATTACTTCAAAGGATAAAATTTATATTAACATTAAAGAAAGTATAAAAAGAAATTAATACTAGTTAAAGATGAATGCATTGCATTAAATGAACATATAAAATGTATAATGAAACCTAATACTGCAGAATTAATAGAAAGAATTTCAGAAAATACTTTCATAACAAACAAATTTAAAACGAACAAAATTAATGCATTGTTATAATGATCAAAGAATTACTATTAAGCAACATAATATTATAAAATAAGTATTAATAAATATCATTTTAAAAATAAAATGGAATTTATAAAAAATAACATTGTTCTTCCAAATATTATAAAAAAACATTACTTATGAACAAGAATCAAATTTAACTCTGGATTATGTACACAGATAAAATATTGAAGGCAGAACATGGTGGCAAAATGTTAAAGACATCAATTGTAATAATAATTGTAATGGTAATACTTACCTGTTTATACTTTAAATATTGTAAAGCACGGAGTAAATTGTAAGTTTCAAACAATATAAATTGCGAGGACGCGATTCCTCTTAAAGCCTAGTACGCTGTTGAAGTGAAATTAAATTTTCACTCGTCTCCACAAAAGTAAGTTAAATCGTGCGTGAAAATGTTTTTTTGACAGATTTATTATTTTCGTGGAGAGAATAGAAATTCGGTTATTTTCTGTCAGAGGAACGTAAATAATTACTCAAATATTTTTTCAATCCACAATCACGCTATTCTACGGCAATCAGCGTACTGCAAAGTGGAAAAGGCGATGGAATTTTTCACGTAGGCCTTCGCCAACAACAATTTTTCGTACGAAAATTTCAGTCCACGCGAACAGCGTACTAGGCTTAAGAAGGGACGTGTTACAACAGATAATTAGTAATTTTAAATCTCCTCGATGATTCATCATAATGAGTCATGCTCAACTCGCACCCGTGCATCAATAAAAATCAACTCGATGACTCATCATAATGCGTCATTCTCAACTTGTAATCATGCATTAATAACAGTTAGTCAATCTATCAAATAAGTATAAATACTCCGCAAATTAGAATAAGAGTACAGTTAAATTTTTGCCTCCAGAAAAACCAGACTTATAATAAATCCAGATGCAAAGTTTTTGTAATAAGTTAAGAAGTTTGGAATTAAAATAAAATAAGTAAAAGTTTTCACTTACATATGTGTGTTTTTTTATGTGTTTAATTGGGATTTTGTGAACGAGGCATTTACACAAGAAGCAACGAAAAGGAATGCGAGCGCTGCTCAAGTAGCGAATATAGTTACTCCATAGGACACTAGAGCCGCTTTACCATAGTTCGGCAAAGGTGAAGCCCGAGTGTCGATCTTTTTTTGGGTACGTTCTTAATATCAAGAACTGTGCGCAGTTTTTAATACGTGAATAAAAACTTACAAACAAAAATTTTAAAAGAACAATTTACCTCTGGGCGTATGAAATTGGCAAAAGAAACTAAGCTCACCACTCCACGAATAGTTGTAACATTTCTGCCAGACTCTAATACAGTGTCTCCTTATTGAATGGAGTGACTCTAGTAGCGAAGAGCCAAAGCTCTTCTTTCCACATGTAATCTCCATCGTTTCGAGGCTAACGATCCTAACGTACGTCTCTCCATGCTTTTTTGTACATAATGGTTGGCAGCAGAGAAAAGAGTATATACTGTAGAAGTCTATCTCCCTTGAAATCGAGACTAGCGCCACTTGATTCCAGATTTTGGTTCCTTTGGTTGGCTTAGAGAGTTTTATTCACGTACACTTCTTCTTCTTATTTTACCAAACCTTAATGACATTTCACCTAGAATCGCTGGAGAAATGTCATTGAGAAACGTCAGAGAATTGTCAATGAAGTAAACAATGCGACTGTTTACAGCATTTTAAACTATTATTAAGCCTTCTACACGAAAATAAAGAAGTGCAACTTTTCCGAGTGACCCGGGAGGTAGTTGCGACACTCGTTTTTTTTAATGGGGTATCGCCCGTAGCCCTAATCCCCGAGAAATGTATGTATTACAGGCGCAACAATTTGTGCTGCAAAATGATTTCAATCACTCACTTCCGCACCACATTTCAAACACAAAAATTTAACTTTTTCCTACTCACATTCGAGAAGTTCTACTCCAAATTAATCCGCACACGGTTCTTTACGACTTGTCGTGTTCAGCGGAGCGCTTAACATGCCTAGATGACGCACAAGGAGATAAATCCACTCACTTTTTTGCGTGAGACTCCAAAGGCCGAATTTCCGTACTGTACTACCGTACCGCGCACCTCACACAAGACCCGAAGGCGGACGGAAAAACGAACGAAAGATAAATAGCAACCGAAAAAACAAAGAACGAAGAAAACACTGGAATTTCGGCACCACACGAAAACGAACTGCGAAAAATTTTCATGCATTTTCGTTTTTCGGGGGCTCTTGATGTTCGTTCTTTTGCACTTTCTGAAAATCACTGCACTCGTTTTTCACTTCTTGTTTACGGGAATTGCTTTTACGAAAGGAAAGGCGAGAAACCACCACGAATCGAGCGTGTGGAAAATTCTGGTCCGTCGCGAAAATAACCAAAATATTTGACAGTAAGAATTTCTACGAACTGAATTGACAATAATCTTCTGAAAATTCAAAAGCGCCATCTCTTGACGCTGGTGAAATCTTCAAGAACTCATCAAAATTGCGGTGCGCCATCTGGTGTCACATGGTTAGAAAGAGAAAAGTGATTACCTCTCGCTCACGCATTTTGGTTCACGCAAATGTGTTAGTGAACCAAAAGTCACCAAGTGTTCTTATATGAAGTTGGCTCAGCCGGTTGGCAGGTAGAACTGTCAATTAGCAAAAGGATTCATGACAATAATCTTTAAAAACAAAACAACTTGTCGATATCGAAAACATTTTGTTAATAATTCGTAAGTAATATTCTCACTATATACCAGCGGAATGACGTAATGTTAAATTCTCTAACTTGTAGTTCGACAGATGCATTTGGAAAGCGATAAGCACCGTTTCTAAAATGAATGATAAGCAACCACACAAGCTGAGTAATCATTTCTTCTGATAAAGTGAGTACGGGTCATGAAACCGGAGCCGGTTAAAGTACACTTTCTTCATTACGTTTATTGTTGTTAGGCTCGTTAATTAGTACGGTTACATGATGTCGCCTGAAACAGAATCTGGAGTGAAGGCGAACTGTAGAAATGGAAACTGCGAGGTGATAGTGACCAGGTATGGTGGTACAATAATTAAAATAAATTGGCCCTTTATTTCTTAGTCTGTGCAGGCAGTGACGATTGTTCAAATGAAGCGCATGAAGCGGCGCCTCACCAAACATCGCAAAAAAAGTACTTTCCAGCAAAGCACTTAATAGTTTAGGTTGTAGGAGGGTGGACTCGGAAGGAACTACAAGGCACTGGGATCATCTAGTTGGATCCATTGTAATTCCCCTATTGAAGATTATGAGATGGATGTTACTCCTCTTGTGTTAGCCACGTAAGGTTTGCGAACCAAAGTTGGCTCGAATTTTTGACGCCTCTGAGCTCGAGTCTAAAGAACGAAACGACTGTTGGAGATTTGCGGCCAGTGACAAATTGTTCGTTATACAACGATTCGGTTGTAGGGATTATCTTGATTTACAGGGTAATCCCAGTTTAAAGGGGAGAAGAGTAGGGATAAGGGATTTGTCGTCCTGCTGTCAAACAGCAACTTTCGTACGACGGACTTTCTTTGTTTTGCATGTATGCGCAGCTACCCGAAGGCCGCCATCATCGCATTACAACTTTCTCGCATACTTATTATTTCCGTTTCCTTTCATGTAGACTTGACAAAAACGGTTGTTTCGATCTTTTCAAAAATACTTTATTGCATAAAAACCGAACATCTGGCCGGGAAGTCGGTCACTTATTTCAAATGACTCAAGCCCATCGATGTTGGTTCGATTATTTACTATTGACCGTCCATTCAATGCCCGCTTATTATTGTATTTTCTATAATTATGTTTACCATTGGTCATCAACGATATTTGTTGATATCGACATTCTATTTAAAATGCCGATGAAATCTGAGAGTAGAAATAAGGCTCCGAGGAAAAAATGAATGATACAAAAGTTCATATAAACACTCAAAAATCTCAAAACCGGATGTCCGTCCGAGTCCTCTCTAGTGCCCTCTAATGCGTTGAGATAGAAAGCTCAAATTTTGCACATGTCGTTTTCGACAAAAAAGTAAGGTTAAGTTCATGTACGGGCCAAATCGATACGCCCCTTCTACCCCTTCTATACAAAATTACAGAATTTCGCAATTTGACAATAAATGGATTTGCTCTATTGACCTGAAATTTGGAATATAATACTTTTATAATGATTTCAATCTACTGCATAAAAATTATTTATGTCCTACCCCTCCCATACAAATTGCACTTTTTCATGAAAAGCTTAAAACAAATATACTCAGTACGCATAACATTGATCGAGCTGAAATTGTGCACTAAATATTTATTGGGAATTATTAGTAAGACAAAAAAAAATAGACGATTAATTTCACTCCTTCTACCTCCTTCTATCCAATCTGACACAATTTCACAATTTACAAAAAGTCGATTTTCCTAGGTTTAGGTTGTATTAGGATGGTTGCACGGAACCACAAGCACTGAAGCCATCTAGTTGGGCCCATTGTACTCCCCTATTGTTATAAGTTGGAAGTCACTCCTTTTGCTCGAACCACTTGGTTCGGTTTGCGAACCTTAGCAGGCTCGAATGTTGGACGCCTCTGAGGTCGTCTAGTTCTGAGAAGAATCTAGAGCCCAAACAAAGAAGACGACTGTTGAAGATTTGCGGACGGTGACAAAGATAATGTTCGATAGATTCTTCGTCTTCCTTGCAACCTCTGCACAAGCTGCCGAATAATTTTTGTACACTCGTTAATGGCTAATACTTCTGCTTGGAACACTGTCGCGTGTTCTGGAAGACGAAATGAAGTTTGGATGTCGAGGTCGTGGGAATAAATCCCTGCACCTGTCCCCTGGCTAGTTTTAGATCCGTCCGTATAGAGATGAGAACCTATACAGGTGCTGAGTATCGTATTTGTTGCCCATTCGTTTCGTTCAGGAAACTTAATGTGAAACTTCCGTTTCTCAACCTGCGGTTGGTTCATGCAATCATACTCGCGGTCTAAAAGGGAGTTTGCGTTTCTGATGGCGTTTAGAATTTTTCCATGACCAATTTGTGGCGCTGACCACGATTTAGTGGTTTTTAATCTAATGGCTGCTAGACCCGCTGCTTGTTTTATAAAAAGATCAAGTGGAGGTAGTGAAAGAATCACCTCCAGAGCTGCAGTCGGTGTGGTTCTAAAGGCACCTGTTAAGCACAGACATGCCATCCGTTGGATCAGCTGTAAGGGTGCCAGGTTGGTTTTTAGTACCACCGCCGGCCACCACACCAGCGCACCATAGCAAATAATTGGTCTAACAATACTGGTATACATCCCGTGGATGAGGTGCGGCTTAAGGCCCCATCTCAAACCGAATGTCTTTTTGCAAGCGAAGAAGGCTACCGTAGCCTTTTTTGCTCGTTCTTGAATATTGGCCTTCCAGGATGATTTGCTATCAAGAATCAGACCTAAGTATTTAACTTGATTCGAGAGGACCATATTTATACCTCGAATGTTTGGTGGATTGAAAGCATATGGTCTTCTTCTTCTGGAGAAGAGGACCAGATCTGTTTTTTGTGGGTTAATAGTAAGTCCTTTATCTAGTGCCCAGCTGTCTAACAGTTGTAAAGCGGATTGCATGAGGTCTCCTAGAACTTGCTCAAACTTACCAGTGAGCATGATGACAATATCGTCTGCATATTCTATTTTGGGGTAGCCGTTCTGGTTTAAGATGGAAAGGGGTTCATTCACTGTTAGGACCCACAGGAGAGGCGATATTATACCGCCCTGTGGCGTTCCTTTGTGAACCGAGCCTTTTCTTATCTCGTCACCCATTCGTGCTACGATTTTTCGTGAACGAAGAAGCTTTGCTATCCGTGCAGTCAGGAGAGGTTCCACACTATGGCTGTGCAAGGCCTCCAGTATGGCATCAATGTTGACGTGGTTGAACGCGCCTTCCACGTCAAGGAAGGCACCGAGCGCAGCCTCTTTTTGATGGAAAGCTTCCTCTACTGCGGCTACCGTCACATGCAAGGCGGTGTCAGTGGATCTACCTTTCAGAAAGGCGTGTTGATGGGGGCATCTAACCGAGAAGTTCAGATTTGCGCGCAGGTAGCTTTCCACCAGTCTAGGCCTTTAAGAAGGAACGAAGTCAGGCTGATGGGTCGAAAAGCCTTCGGGATGTTGTGGGAGGCTCTACCTGGTTTAGGTATGAAAACTACCTTAACCTCTTGCCATAACTTCGGTATACAACAAAGACTGATGCATGCTTTATATATGTCTACCAGGTACTGACTTATTGTTTCATCCGCATTCTGGATCATTGCGGGATATACTTCGTCTAGCCCTGGTGACTTGTAAGGTTTGAAGGAACTGAACGCAATTCCTATTTTTCCTGGTGTCACGACTGTATCTACTAGTTCTGAGTTAGCTAGAACTTTGTGGTGGGGGCTCAAAGCAACCAGGGAAATGCGTTTGCATTAAAAGTTCAAGTGACTCGCCGCTAGACCCCGTCCATGAACCATTGTCTTTATCCAGTAATTCAGGCAAGAATGGGTCTTTGGATAGGGTCCTCTTTATCCTAGCAGTTTCGTTGGCGTTATCGATTTCTTCGCAGAATCTCTTCCATGAACTTCGTTTGACGGCTCTTAGCTGTTTTTTATACAGTGTAAGTGCTGCTTTGTATTTGTTCCAGTCTGTGTCAAGTTTGCTGGAGTTAGCTTTATTAAAGAGTTTTCTTGCTCGTTTTTTCAGAATATCGAGATCGTTATTCCACCAGACAGTGTTCTTACTATCTTTGGCAGACTTCTGAGGGCAGGAACTCTTGTATGAGTTTGTTAGTATATTTGTTAACATACTTACTCTTTTATCTAAGGAACCTGTTGTTTTTATTGGGTAAAGAACTATTGCCGGTAGTCTTTGGTTTATTAGCTTCTGATATTTAACCCAATCCGTTCTTGCTGGATTCCTGTAAAACTGGCTATTTTTTGTTGATCCCACTATTTCAAATCTTATCCACATGTGGTCTGACAAGGATGGTTCTTTCGAAACTTCACAGTTGTGGACCGTTAGTGATTTAAAGTTAGTTGCAAGAGTCAGGTCGATAACCTCGCTTCTTGCTCTATTTATGAAGCTGGACTGTTACCAACATTACAAACATTTAGATTGTTCATGCTAAGAAATTCTAGAATTGACTTACCGCGATCGTTGCAGTCTGTGCTAGACCAGTAGGTGTGATGGGCATTGGCATCACAACCTATCACCAAGTCCCCTGTGTTGGACTGGACAAGCTGGCACAGGTCAGTCGTTGAAACAACCCTTGCGTCGTATGGCTGGTATGATGAAACCAGCTTAACTGGCTGCGGTGTTCCGTTAAGTGACCTCTCCCAAAGCGTCGTTGTTTGGTCTGGGCTGCTGAATTGCGGAATGAAAGTTAATTTTAGTGCTTTTTTCGCAACGACACATGTCCGTAGCTTACCTGTTTCGGGTCCGTGAAGGAAGACCAGAGTGTTTTGGTCAGCACTAATCCTAAATAACCTGGCTCGAAGTCATACTTCAAAAAGCTTGGTTTAGCTTGTGGATTACCTAAGAGGTGTTCCCTCAGAATGTTCCTCAATGAAGAGTAGATCTGAGGCCTCACCGACTGATGGTATGATGTAATGCCTAGCAAGTCGTTGGTGTTAATGACTGCTGCTTGGAGGGAACTTCTAGCGACGTCGCTATAGGTAGCCGATCTCGGCTGTTTCTTTTTTTGCTGCAGGTATCGGCATATTACTATCATCTGAACGGATACGCTTATGTTTCTGCTTCAGTGGTTCAAGCTTCTTACCGGCGACTGTGCCCGCGGACGAGGGTTCTTTGGCCTTGCCAGAGGCGGTGCCATGAATCGATCGTCCCGAAGCCAGCGGGGATGAAACTATTTGAACCACTTCGACATTTTTCACTGACGGCTGCAAAATGGGAGTCGCAGCTGATTGGAGACCCGGAGTCAAGCTATGAGTCTTGCTTCGTTGGGCTGCCTTACTGAGCATATTTCTCCTTTTTGTTGTCGACAGTTTCGGAACCACAGCGCTATCCGTTGCAAGGTTTGATACTCCTTTCAGCGGAGTGGTCGGAGCTTGTAAGGACTCTTTCGCAGGAGGCTTTACTACTCTGTCCACATTCGCTTCGGAAGTATTAGCTTTATTAACCAGAGACGTTGCGGGGGTCCTAAGACCTTTCGCCTCGACTCTGATCACTTCGGCCGGCACGCTGGCTGGGCGTGAAGCTTCTGCAGCTCGTGAATCGTCTGTCCCGGAAGACAGTCGACTCAGAATTGCATCCACTTTAGCCTCTACCGCATTGTCAAACTTCGCTTTTGCAGTTTTTCTTTTTAGGGTGGTTTTAGCACGGCGACGGGCTCGATTGCTAATTTCGCTTTGAGAGGTTTGGATCGTTTCAGTAGCAAGGTCAGCCGAGATAGTTGTGCAGGATATTGTCGACGTCGAAGCGTGACCAACATCTATACTCATCTCCATTGGCTTACTCGGTTCTGAGTCTGCATCCTCTAATGCCATTATAAAAGCGAGATCACTGAGCTTTGACATGGAAGACTCAGTGCGCTGGGTGGTTGCACAGTTCTAGTAGCTCCCGAACCGCGTTCGGACCCGGTGATTTTAGCACTCTCTTTTGCAAGCTGAGGGTCAATATGGGGGGACTCCATCTCATAGTTTTTTGGGTTGGTTCACGGCATGGTTTTTACAGGAAGGATATTTGCTGCCATATCCACCTCAACATTCATTTAGGCTCACAACGTGGCGGTTGCCTACGTGTGTCCGATGAGCTTGTTGCAGAGAGTATAACTGTCAAACTTAATTCCTTGCTATTGCCATGCTAACCGCGGACGAGGGTCTTGTGACACAACGCGGCGTCCTCCATCCCCCACCTGAGGACGCGCCTGATAGGTTGCCCAGCCCACAGGCTCGATTTTCTTAAAAATGAATGATACTGATCTGCAATTTAAAACATGTCAAAATATGTTTTTAGTTATTTCTAAAAAGTCATTAAGAACTGGCCCCTCCTTCTACCACCTCCCATACAAACTGCACAATTTCACTAAATCCAATACACTAATTTTCTCAGTACCTGTTAAATTTCTGAATCCTAAATTTTCTATAAAACATTTTGATGGCAACTCTAACGTGATGTGAAAAAATTATTTCAATGTCGTCATCCCCTCCATTACTTCCCCTACTAAATTTCTTAAAATTAATAAAACTCTCTTTCATTTCGGGCTTTACGCTGGATCGCAGTCCTGCTATGTTTTTACGTTGTATTTAGTATTGCTTTTGGTCATCAGCGATATTTGCTGATATCGTCATTCCATTTAAACTGCTGATAGGTGATATATGCTCGTAGGTAAAATGTGCTTGCTTTGACTCTTATGGACATTGTTATACAACACATGTTGAGTCTACTATACAAGGAATTTTTTCATTGCGATATCACCACATAAAATTAGGGAGACCGTTCCGATTAAAGTAATCGTTTGTAGATTTCAATATATTTATGAAAACCCGTATTGACTTATTAACCATAAATCTTCTTGGAAGCATTATTTTAACAGACACTTTATTTTACAGGCCCAATGCATCACCTGGCTTTTGGCTATGCACGCTTATACCGCTATCCTATCTGGTTAACAACTACCGACATCCCAAGAGCGCTATGACATTTGAATATAAGATGACATCAATTATAGCCCTTGGATTATGCATACAATCGGCACACATATTTTTATCGATCCGCCAAATATTGTCAAAACATTTTCGTTTTCTCTTACGTGGTGCGACTATTCTTTGCACGTGCATGTTAATATGGCAATGTTTAAAGCAAACATTGCTTGTAAGTTTGTGTTGGGCCAGTTCCGCGAATCTCCTTTACAGCCTAGTCTATTCCAACTTATTCCTTGCCCTGCCGAAGAGCTTTACGTATGGCGAAGCAAGCTTAGTGGCACAGGGTTTTGTTCTGTTCATTTTGAATGCAGCACTTCAGATTCCTCATTTTGTGCGAGAACCTCCGATGACTGACATGTCCGAAATGAATGCTATTATGATGGTAAATAGGTTTTCGTTGCTAGATAAATAGTCCATAATTTTAGCTTTTTTACATTTCAGACTGCACTGCTATGTCTAGCAGTATCTCTTGGCCTAATTTATGTCTTCGAGTTCCTGAGAAATGCCGTTTTGTTTTATAGTCTCATGGCAGCGTTAGTTGCAGCGGTCTGCGTGATGCCCGTAACGTTGAATTTTCCTGTAGTAACTCTTTGGACATTTATTGTAACGGATATTCGAAGGGTAAGTTTGAAATATGATCTTATAATTTTGAACCGGTGAAAAATTTGTTATCACATATTCTAGGTATTTATCATTATTTTTTACTTTGGATTAGTAGGGCTAACAATCGGAACTATAAAATGGCGATTGCAAACGTCGGCGAAAGCGTCGACCAGCATCCGCAAAATATTTCATTTGCTGGTTGTTTTTGTTTACATTCCGGGCCTCTTATATCAGTGTACGTTGCTCTACATCGCTACAGGCGTTGCTCTTGCGGTTATTCTCGTCTTCGAAACGATTCGTTTGACTAATATGCCACCATTTGGTGATGTTCTTCATAAATCTTTTGACCTGTTTTCCGATGAAAAGGATGCTGGAATTGTGGCGCTTACGCCATTCTATTTATTAATAGGGTGCTCGCTGCCGTTGTGGATTAATCCGTGTACTTGTTTGCTTGCGGATAGTGCTGGTCAAAACTTAGTGCCAATGATGGCGGGAGTGTTATCAATTGGAGTTGGCGATACCGCAGCGAGCGTGGTCGGATCATCACTCGGGAAATATAAGTGGCCAAGTAAGTAGTATGTTCTGGTCGAAATTAAATTCACGATTGACACAAATTACTTTTAATTGCAGCAACGTCAAAATCGATAGAGGGTACTATCGCTAATATCTTTTTCCAGTCGCTTATTGTTGCGGCTTTAGTCTACTTTAAATATTTAACTCTCACACAATTCGGAATAGCTGTTGTGGGCACGGCGATTACTGTCAGTTCGATTGTGGAAGCATTTACCGATCAAGTTGATAACTTGGTACTGCCTTTGGTCTTTTACAATTTCTGTGCCATGTTATGATAACAAATTCAATAATTTGTTTGAAAAATTATGTTTTATATTGAAAAGAAAACAAAATATTTATTCAATAAAAATCTTAAAAAAATAATAAATAACTGAGTAATACATCCAATAGCTGTGTTATGTAAATATTATTAATTGTTAGTGTGCAGATCTTTGATCTTGTTAATTAGAATTGGTTTTGTAGCGCTTGATATTCCCGACACATTGTTGCTTTGAAGATAGCTTTTAAGTTGTTTCACAGTGAGTTTTTCCAACTGAAATGATAATTTCTGAATAATTTTGTTCTTAGATAAAAACATGTCGTAATTACAGTATTATTTTCAATGTACTGATCGATTTGCTCCTTTGTGAAAACATCATTTCTCGGGATTTTCGCTGCTTGTTCCGCACTTTTGCCAGCTTTCCTTTTTGTACTGGTAGTTTCTCGCATAGGATCCTAATCATCGTTAAAAGAAAACCGTTTGTAATGTATTTAATTCCAAAATGAGAACAAATATACCGGTTCAATTAATTGAAGATTATCCCGAAAGCTCGCAACTACGTTATTTAAATGCTCTTCGTCGATTCCGAAATTCTCCAAACTATTCGCATCGATATCTTCTTGCGGATGAATATCAAAGGCCAGGTCCACTATATTTGCATGCAATAAGTTTAGTGTGGGGTCCTTGAAGTGTTCTGGCGTATATTTAATTCGAAGCTTTCGAATCATTTTTGCAAATAAGTCAACGTCCTTTTGATCATCCGTATGATTTTCACGACCACTGAAATCCAATTTCCGTATATCTGTTTGAAACGGTAGATACCAAATGTGAAAGCCTTCGCCGGATACGGTTTTTTGAAATTCAGAATCGTTTTTCTCCGTTGGGATTAACGCAACATATTGCGGCCCAGCATTCCGTTTCGTTACGAGAACGCACAATGCGACTTTATTTTTTTCCAGGCATTTTTCCCACAGCGCACGAAACAATTTCGTTGAACCAGTGAGCCTTTCTTCATTTGGATAAAGGTATGCTGCACTCTTAAGGAACTGATGTTGGTCTACAGTGGAACGAGGCTTGAAACCAATCAAGCGAATTCCGGGTGCCATAGGACATCGCATTTGATGCACTTCCTCGTTTGTAAAGTTGATTGTGTCGCCACCAATTGTTATCGTCTTTCTAAAAAAATAAAAAAATACATTTTTGTATCTTTGAGAAATTTTGTGTGAGGGGTGGTAGAAAGGGTGACTATATTGAAATAATTTTTTCACATTTTACTATCAAATGTTTTACACAAAAATTGAGCTTCGGAAGTTTGATAGGTATTAAGAAAACTAGCGTATTGGATTTAGTGAACTTGTGCAGTTTTTATGGGAGGAGTGAGGAATTTTAGTGATTTTGTTGTAGAGAGAAGTTGCAGGCAGTTGAGGTCAGGCCACCATAGAGTGAAGTTATGAAATAACATATAATCAGTAACAATTGAAACATGGCGCAGCCGGAATAAGTGAGATAAATAAAATAATAAATTAAAAAAAGTCAATGGAGCACGAAGAAGAAGTTAAATATTCCATCGATTGCAGACCAGTGGCGGCTCGACAGGTGAAGCGCATGAGGCGGCGCCTCACCTGCCAGGGCATTTTCGATCAATTGAACATTCCTTATAGAATTAAATTTTGCACATTCAATTATCGTTTAAGATCATTTTCATATCAGCGATACGCCTGTCTTTTTACCTTTTACCTTCCATATAACAGCAGGGGAATGAGCTTGAAGAAAAAAAACGTAAAAGTGCGTAGACAGAAATATGCGAGCCTGCAAACGATCGATTTTCTCAACTGAGGCGACTGAAAAGCTAGCTCACCACCAGCTCGTTCACACATGGCTGCCTGCACACACATAGCTGTGACTTGATCAATAAATAATACCTTCGCATTACAAGACCAACACGCTACCTACTAGGCTACACCCTAGCTGTCGATATCTCAAAATATTGCAAACTCAAACAATGAAAAACCTGGAGCTTGCAGAGGTTTCCACGTGTGCCGTAAAATGTTTAAAGTCGTTAACAACAAAAACAGAATAAGAAGCAATTGCGATCTTATCTTGTTTGGCTTTAAAAGCCAAGTTCTTTAATAAATCGTTATTGTTTCATAAATAATATCGTTTATGAATCGTTAACGATATTAATTACTGAATTAAAATAAAAATCATCATCATCCTTAATGATTCATTGATAACGAATATATACTTGCTTTTAAAGTCGTTTCTTGAAAGCATTTTACAAGTCATTAATGAATCGTTAAAAGTTATTCATTAACGAATGTCCATTTAGTCCGCTTTCTTTTCTTTACGATGGCGCTACAGCCCAAATCGGACTTTGGCCCTGAATACTTTCCCTCCATCCATCTCGTTTCCTGTTTCTGGTGGTAATAAATGACATCTTGAAAGCTGCACTGGAAGGTGGGGAAGGTAAAGGTCTTCAATGGCGACTATTTAACATCTTAAGTCACCTTGATTATGCTGATGACGTGTGTTTGCTTGCACATAACCGTTCGGACTTAGAGTCAAATGTTCGCTCGTTGCATTCTAAATTCAAAGAGGCGGGACTGAAAATAAAACGCAAGCACACCGATTGTTCTTAACGGACAGGATGTATAAGAGGTGCAAGATTTTTGCTATCTCGGAAGCATTGTCAGCATGGACGACGGAGCCGAAAAAGATGTTGAGGCTCAGCTAAATAAAGCTCGTCAGACCTTCGGTATCTTTTCCCCTTTCTGGAGGTTAAGAGAGATCTCCCTTCGCACGAAGCTGCGAGTTTTTGACGCATGCGTCAAATCCGTGTTGTTATATGGTTGTACTACGTGGAAAGTGACCTTTTGACTTACCAAGAAACTTCAGACTTTCGTGAACCAATGCCTCCGGCGCATTTTAGGAATGATCTCCAACGACGAACTTTGGAGTACAACTGGCCAAATAGGTATTGAGATTCAAAGGTGGAAGTGGTAGTGGATCGGTCATACTTTGAGAAAACCAGAGCGAAACATCGCCAAACAGGCTCTGAATTATAATCCTCAAGGAAGACGTCGGGTAGGTCGACCATGTAACACATGGAACCGAGCAGTTGAGCAGGAGGCCAGAGGAATAAACAAGTCCTGGCAACAGCTTAAGGCCGATGCCCAGGATCGCGACTTGTGGAAGAGAGCTGTTTCTGTCCTATGCCCCTGTAGGAGGTCTTAACAGGAATTAGCCTTATAACCGTCCAACAGTGCAGACGTCTTTTTGCTTTGCTCCACGAAATAATTACTTTTTATCAACCAATTATTTCGTTCTACTTTTTAATTAATATTACCGGTCGTCTGTTTATATTTAATTATTTGTTGTTTACTGTGTGAATCGCTTTGCGGTACGTTTTTGCTAACTTGCAATTAGTGACTGATAAATTACATAACAGCGAATTATCAATAATTACCTGTGCAAACTTGACCTAATTAAAAACACTTAATATTATTAAAATTACTGTTCGCCGTGTGTTTAAATTACATAATCAGTGGATTATTTATAATTATCTCGGCTAACTTGACATTGTTCAATTAAAAACGCTGATTTTTGTGTTCTTTTGACCCAGTGACTACAGTTCTGTTTTGTGCAATGTCTTCTCCTTCACCAATGTCCTACGCATTATGCGGTGTCTGCCATAAGGCTATTAAAAATCTTGACAATATTACTTGTGATGGAATTTGTGATCAAAGCTTCCATATCGATTGTATTAAAGCTCATCGAGTCTCGAACAATCCAAGCAGCTTCACATGTAGTGTAGCGCTATAGAACCGTGTCATGTTCTTAAATTTATTAAACTAACCTAACTGCATCACGAATTGACTCTAGCAACGCTGCATTAGAGGATTTAAAAAGCACTTGTTCTTTCATTGCGAATAAAGTCAATAGTCTCGTTGATAATATTACCAACTTAAGCGACTGTATTGACGAATTTCGTGACTACGGATCACAGCTGGACAAGTTACACTCATGTTGTAGTTTGATCCAACATGACGCATCGAAGTTGCAGAAAAAGTGGACACAATCAGACTCTAAACTAACTACTATTCTAGTTAGTTTATCAGATAATATTTCTGCAAATGGTGTATCATCAATAACAGACGTCTCGCTCGCGGAGGTGAACGCTGTTGCAAGCAAGCTCACCAGTATCCATGATAACGTCAGATCAGTTAAGCTACTGGTTACGAAGGCGGACAAATCTCTCGTGAAGGTATCAAGTCAATTGAGTCACACAACATCCAGGTCCGAAATCAGACAGGCAGACGATATAACAACAAAACTCGTTGATTTCGAGCGCGAACTAGCAGTCTCCCGATTTGTTTGCGATCCACCTCAAAGTTCTAAGGAAAATCTGCATATACGTACACTTTCGCTGTCACCCGTTCAAACGTTCTCGCTACCAAAGATACACTTACCTGGAAGAGTTCCTGACGCGCCGAAAAATTCGTTAATAAAATTCAACGCAACATGAACGCAAGCCGATTGGGATGCCAGAATTAATAAGCTGAATAGGATTAACAAGGTCAAAATTACAAATTCAACTGATTCGTTTGCTTATTTTGTTACTGGAGCTCCTCCAAACTCGGATGCATCGTGGCTATGCAAAACGCTTGCGGACCAATTTGCGATAAAAGGCTGTAAGTGTGAAAAGTTACCGTCCCGCAGAGTTAGTGGGATTACACCGAAACACACGAGCTTTAAACTTTATATGCCTATGCAATATGACTGGCTTTTCTTCACCACGAAATCTGATGTCTTCAAATGGAACAACATACAAATCCGACACTGGAAGTCAAATTTAAAATATAATAAGTATACCACTAACAATCCAAATATTAGTTATAAGAGTAGAACCAATAACAAAACTAAAAATACTAATACAAATAGTAATAAAAGTAACAATAATAATTATAGGAACAATATGAGTACGAATAAGAAGAAAAAAATTTCCCATAAAACTAACACTAACACCATTACTACAGCCACAACTAATCGTGTTAACACCAGTTTATTACATTCCATTAACCTTCCTACTTCAAATACACTACCTAATTCGAATCTAGTCTCAGTTCCTACTTCGAATTCTGTCATAGTTCCGGGTCCTTACAAAAATTTCGTGCGAGGCGACACAATCAATCCCTACCCTTCGTCAGCAGTAACATGTGTTGAAGATAAAAATGAAAATTTATCTTGCACAAATCTTGATACTGCAGTCGTTGGTCACAATAATCCCCCTTTCCTTGACCCACTTGTTCCCCCAGTCGTAAAGCTATCAAAGAATTCGGCAAGTTCCGAGGAGAACAGATATTTACTATCACGGTTGAGAGAACCTAGAATATTTGACAATGTGCGGCTGTATCTTGCTTATATGCACAATAAATCTGACTCGACCTGTATAAATGGCAAAACGAAAACCAGTCTGATACTGTCCATTCAACAGGAAGGACTTCCAACGGATCTAGAAGCTTTACGACGGCTCTATACACGCTTCCACGAACAGTTCAATCTTTCTCCAGACCAAGTCCATAAGGATCTTGCCACATACGGTTCCCATGTCTCCTCGAAGCATATATCTGATATGCAAAAAAGTCGTGAAGATCATAATCGGTTTTTTCGTGCCTAATTCTAAAAATAATATACGAATTTTCTACCACAACGGAGGTGGCATCAGAGGGAAGATAAATAATCTCTTCATTGATGCGAAATCATGTCACTTTAATGTCATTATTATTACGGAAACTGGCCTAAATGACTCCTTCAAAAATGAAGAAATACTGGACAATAGCTGGACCGTATACAGAAATGATAGGAATTACAGCGCAACGGGTCTATCAAAAGGAGGGGGTGTACTAATTGCAGTTCACAAATCTTTATCGAGTGAGATTGTAAACACAACACCAACAACATTTTTTGAACATAAATTTATCAGAATCAAACTGATAAATAAATATATTTACATAGGTGTTGTATATATCCAGCCTAACTCTGAAGACCAAAAATACCACGACATTCTTGAAATTTTTCATAGTGTCAATTGCTCCTTAACAGAGAATGACAATATCTTCCTTCTCGGCGATTTTAATCGCCCAAATATTTCTTTTCAGACTAATCATTCCGATAACACTATTATACCGGGGAATCTTCTGTCTGATATTGACACCACTATTATCGACACACTATATAATAACGACTTACATCAGGTAGTGCATTTTCCCAATAAAAATGGGAGATGGCTTGATATGATCTTTACAGACGCATATGATGAAGTGATTGTTAGCCCTGCCTCTGACGCGGAGAATCTTTTCTCTAATACACATCATTCTGCTATCATAGTAGAACTACCATGCAACAACATTAATTTTGTTCACTCTTACAATTATAATATTGTATTTGACTTCCGTAATGCTGATTTCAATTGCATTAATAACGAACTGTCTTCGATAGACTGGACATCCCTTTTTTCATGTAATGATCTTGACAATGCCATAACAACGTTTTACGATGTGATCTTTAAAATTGTCGATAATTATCATCATCATCAATGGCGCGACAGCCCAAATCGGGCCCTGGCCTCCTGAAGTCGTCGCCTCCAATCGTCTCGATCCAAAGACCGCGTCCTCCAGCTGCTAATTTTTAGAATGGCTTTGCTGTCTTCATCAACCGAGTCTTCCCATCGCTTGCGTGGTTTGCCTACTGGCCGGTTACCACTCGCTTTGCCTTTAAGAGCACGTTTGGGGATTCTTCTGTCTTCCATTCGCTCTACATGGCCAGCCCACTGCAGTTTACGTAACTTGATGAACGTTGAAGCTTCTGGCTCGTCGTAGAGTTGATACAACTCATGGTTGTATCTTATTCGCCATTCCGTTCCTTCCTTCACAGGTCCCAAAATTCTTCGGAGGACCTTTCTTTCGAATGCGTTAACTGCTTTTTCGGAAGTTCGCGTTAATGTCCACGTCTCGCTGCCATAACAGAGCACAGGTCGTATAATAGTTTTATAAATCCGCAGCTTATTGTTCCTGTGCACTTTCTTGGATTTCATTATTGGAAGTACCGAATAATACGTCTTATTTGCTAGTATTATCCGTCGTTTGATTTCGTCTGTTTCATTACCGTCCTTTGCTAGATTAGCCCCAAGATATATGAAGTTGTCCACACTCTCCAAATTATATTCCGCAATTGTTATGTTTTGTCTGATTGGCGTTCTCCTTCTTGTTTGCGTCATTACTTTTGTTTTGTTTTCATTAATGCGCAACCCGACTTCTTTTGCGGCGGAGTCAAGATTGACAAATACCTCCTTAGCACTAGGGAAGGATCTTGCTAGAATGTTAATGTCGTCAGCGTATGCTACTAGTTGGGTGGACTTGAATAGTAGTGTCCCGTTGGTGTCGACTGGGATTTTTCGGATGACATACTCTAGTGCCAAGTTGAAAAGCATAGGAGCTAGACCATCTCCCTGCTTTAAACCACATTCCGTTCGAAAGCTGGTTGTGGAATCGGTTTGTATTCTCACTTGGGATTCAGTGTTCGTCATTGTGAGTCTTGTTAGTAGGACTAGTTTTGGAGGAATTCCAAAGTCAAGCATGATTTGGTACAGTACGCTCCTGTCGATACTGTCGTATGCTTCTTTAAAATCTACGAATATTTGGTGCACGTCTGTGTTATATTCCCAGCATTTCTCAAGCACCTGTTTCACCGAGAATATCTGGTCTGTTGTAGATCGTCCGGTTCTGAATCCGCCTTGGTATTCGCCAATTATTTGATTAGTATAGGGCTTAAGACGACGTTCAATTATTTTTGTCAGTATTTTATAGGACGTACACAACAATGATATACCTCTGTAGTTCTCACAGCAGAGTTTGTCTCCTTTCTTGTAAATTGGACATATAATGCTTTTTCGCCAGTCGTCGGGTATGATTTCCTCTGTCCAAATTTTGCATATCATGCTGTGCAGTATTTCAGCGACACAGTTTCCACCGTTTTTCAGAAGTTCAACTGGTATTTCGTCAATCCCCGGAGCTTTGTTTCGTTTTTGGTCACATAGGGCTGCTTTGATTTCAGGAAGCGTGGGTGGTGTCGATGATGGTTCATCTTCGTCAGTTGAGGCTTGAATTGAAATGTTGTCTGTCGTTATCGGTGCTACTGGGATGGGATTCAAAAGATGTTCGAAGTATGAAGCCCATCTCCTTTTGATTTCTTCTGTGTCGCTGATGATATTGCCCTCTGCGTCTTTGCAGAGACTGGTTTTTGGTTTATATCCCTTTTTCAAGTCTTTTACTATGGCGTATGCGTCCCGCGTATTATTTTTTCTCATGTCGTCGTCCATTTTTTGTATCTTGTCATTATGGTACTTCCTTTGTTTTCGTCTGCAGGTCTTTTTCGCATATCGCCTAAGCTCGTCATATTTTTCTTTTTTGGCTCGTGTTGGTCGTTCAGTAAAAATTTTGTAAGCTTCGTTCTTTCTATCTATTGCGTCGCGACATTCTTGGTCGAACCAATCATTGCTTTTTCGCCGTGCTTGATATCCTAATACCTCTTCCGCGGAGGATTTGATGCCGTCTCGTATTTTCATCCACGCATTATCCACTGGCATATTTTGGATATTTTCATATATTGGTGTCAGGTGTTTATTACATGCTAGCATGTAAGCCTGCGCCACCGTTTCGTCGTTAAGCTTGTCGACATTGAATTTGCGAGCTCTACTCGTTTTCGAATACCCACGACAAGCTATTTTGCATCGATACTTAGCTCTGACTAGATAGTGATCAGAGTCACAATTCGCACCGCGGAGAGTTCGTACATCAAGTATGCTGGAAGCAGCCCTTTTCTCAATAAGAACGTGGTCTATTTGGTTGAAGGTGTGACCATCTGGTGATGCCCACGTTCGTTTGTGAATATCGCGATGTGGGAAGCACGTAGAGCTTACTATGATATTTTTGCTGCTTGCGAAATCAATAAGACGTTGGCCATTGTCGTTGGTTATGTCATGGAGACTGTGCCCTCCTGTTGTTCCTCTATGAGCCTCCTCCTTTCCGACTTTTGCATTAAAATCCCCTAAGACAATTTTTAGGTCATTCGAGGGCAGTGAGTCATAGGTTGTCTCTAGGGTGGCATAAAATTCGTCTTTGGTTACATCGTCCTTGTCTTCTGTTGGTGCGTGAACGTTGATCAACCAAGTGTTGAAAAATTTAGTCTTTATTCGGATTGCACACAATCTTTCACTTATTGGTTTGAAGCTCGTGACCTGCTGTTTAAATTTTTTGTCAACGACAAAAGCGACTCCAAACTCTCTGCTTCCCGACAATTTTCCACTTGGATAGATTGTGTGTGATCTCATGTCCATGATTTCGCTACCGAGCCATTTCGTTTCTTGGATGGCAGTTATGTTGATGTTGTGTTTTGCCACTTCTTCGAGAAACTCTTTCAGAGCTCCTGTCCTAAATAAGGATCGAACATTCCAAGATCCAATAGAGTAGTCCATTTTTCGTTTGCGGGGTCGTTGCCGTTGAGTCCATCCTTTCCGAGGCTGTTCTTCAGGTTTCTGGACAGTGTTCTTTTTCCGGTGATGCGTTGTCGGCGCCTCGCCCAACCCCCGACCTGGAGGACCGGTCCTACTTATTTATTACACCCTAGTAGAAAAAGGGTGGGAGTTTTGAGCTAAATATGACATGCTGGAGTTCTCACAGCTATGCTGCAAGTCCAACTATGTCATACTTTTTGCCTACTTCCTGAGAAGCACTGGTGTTACTGGCCATTCAGGTTAACTCCATTTACTCTCCTCCTTTCTCAACTCGGGCTTGGGACCGTCTATGGCGGAGTTCGATAATTATGTCCCTGTAATAAAACAAAAAGACAAAGTTTCAGAGCCCTGGTTAGATAAAAACCTCAGATCACTGCGGAATAGAAGAAATAAGCTATTTAAAAAACTTAAGAAAACAGGCGCGATTACTCCTAATCTTCAAAAAAGTTATGACACGCTGGCCTCAGAGTTCTCTTCTAAGTCCCGGGTTGCGTATGAGTGTTATGTAAAAAAAATTGGTCAAGATATCATAACAGAACCAAAAAGATTTTTCGAATTTGTTAATACAAAACGAAAAAGTTCGGGTTATACCATGACCATGTCTAATGGGATCACGCAATCTTCCTGCCGGCGTAATATCTGCGATATGTTTGCTGACCGTTTTCAAGAGGTTTTTAGTGCCCAGTCAGATTCAACCCACAGTGAACCCAACATTTCGGTTCCTACACTTATTGATAATATCTCATTTTCTATTGAGGAGGTGCTCGCTGCTCTCAAAACTATTGATATCAAAAAAGGTCCAGGTCCTGATATTATTCCTCCCCTATTTTTATCAAAGTGTGCCCATCAACTTTCAAGACCTTTACATTTTCTCTTCAACAAGTCACTGTCATTGGGAACTTTCCCCTCGGCTTGGAAATCATCGCACCTCACACCTATCCACAAAAATGGAGACAAACGAAAAATTGAGAACTACAGAGGTATAGCAATTCTATCAGCAATACCGAAATTATTCGAAAAAATTGTCTGCGATAAATTAACCAATATGATCAACCCTGTTCTTAATGACCAACAGCACGGCTTTAGAAAAGGTCGCTCGACTACAACGAATCTCATGATTCTTGTATCTGATACGCTCTGCGAACTTGAAAACGGGCATCAAGTCGATACAATATACACCGACTTTAGCAAAGCGTTTGATCGAGTTGATCACAATGTCCTGATTTTAAAGTTAAAAAAAATTGGTGTGACAGGATCCTTACTTGACTGGCTTAAATCCTATCTTAACAATAGAACTCAATTTGTTAAGTTTCAAGGTCTTATTTCCAAGGAAATATTAGTGTCCTCTGGGGTACCCCAAGGAAGTCACTTGGGACCTCTCTTATTTAATGTGTTCATCTCAGATCTATCAGAAGTATTGGAAAATGTTTCACATCTGATGTACGCTGATGATCTAAAAATATATCATGCCATAACCTCGCCCGCAGATGCCGCATTCCTACAATCCAAGCTTATTGCGCTAGATCATTGGTGCATTCAGAACAAATTAGAGCTTAATGTCAGTAAATGCCACGTTATAAGTTTCTCACGTAAATCATCCACATATCACCATGACTATGTCTTAAGTGGAACTCAACTACACCGTGTTGATCAAATTGAGGACCTCGGCTTAGTACTGGACAACAAACTGTGCTTCAAATCTCATTATAATCGAATAATTTCGAAAGCCAATAGACTTCTTGGGTTCATTAAGAGAAGAGCCAAAGAGTTTAAGAATGTATGGGTTACAAAATCTTTATTCTGTTCTCTTGTCCGCCCTATTCTGGAATATGTATGTCCCATTTGGGACCCTTTTTTCCAGTTATACAGCAACAGAATAGAGTCAATCCAGAAGCAATTCCTTCTTTTTGCTCTCAGGGACTTATATGACCCTAGAGACTTTGAAAACCTTCCACCCTACACAGTTAGGCTGCAATTATTAAATCTTTTACCGCTTGGTTCTAGAAGAACCATGCTCACATCCTGTTTTACCTTAGATGTTTTGAATGGCGATATTAAGGTTGACAATATCTCCAATAAATTTAGACTCAATGACAATGTCAGGCTGACGAGACATTCAAAACCACTTAAGGAATATGCACATCGTACTGATTACGGACAAAATGAACCTATTAACAGATGCTGTAGAGTATTCAACAAATTCAGCGCCCACTATACACCTCCAATAAATAAGCTGACATATAAACTGAGACTACGCTCCGTTTTATAAGGTCCCCACATCCCACTTAACCCTTCCACCAGTGTCTTATCATATATCATATAAGTATATACAATTATGTTTAATTAATTAAGGTAAATTTAAATATATTAGGATATATTAAAATAAATTAAATTAAGCAATCTATTTGTAAACTAAACTATCTTGTTATGATTAATAAATAAATAAATTTCATTGTTGATTGAGATAGCGCCAATTCGATACTTCTTGTTGGGTGATAATAACCGGACTTTTATTGTTCGCGCTCGTACCTCAGTTTTAGTGTGTTTATATATTTTTTATTCGCTGAGTCTCTACAAAAATTCTTAGCACACACTAAACACAAAATTCGCTACTTTCGAGTTGAAATCTCAAATCCAGAGCATTGATTTTATTTTTATTTTTCATTCAACATTTCTGCTGAGAAAGTGCTATGGCACGAAATCCATCATAATATTACATTAGTGCCAGAGAAGTGCTGGGAAAATAATACTGATGTGCACCAGATATTTGTGGACCTAGGAAATGCATACGACATTATCGACTGTATAAAATCATGTTGGAGTCCCACCCAAACTGGTTTGGCTTACAAGAATGACAATGACCGAGTCTTTGTCACGAGTCAGAGTAGGAAAAGATCTGACTTCCAGTTCCAAAACAGACAACGGCCTTAAACAATGTGACTGCCTCGCACCAATACTTTTCAACTTGACACTCGAATATGTCGTTCGGAATCTTTCCGTTGACACCAAGGGAACGCTATGCTTCAAATCCATACAACTCGTAGCCTATGCCGACGACATAGACATCCTTGCAAGATCTCTAGAGAGTATTATTCGACACTTCCAATAATTAAAAACAACAACGTGCACAGGAAGACTAAATTAAAAATATATAAAACAATAATGAGACCTGTGTTATCTATGGCAGCGAAAAGTGGTCGTTAACTCAGGCATCCGAAAAATTACTAAACGCCTTTGAAAGGTCCTCAGAAGGATCCTCGAACCTTTGAGGGAAGACTTTGTTTAGAGAATACGATACAATAGGAAATTGCATGCCATCTTCGACAATCCAGAAGTGTCAGCCCTCATAAATTTGAAGAAGCTCGAGCGGCTGGTCATGTGGAGCGGATGGATGATGGAAGAATTCCCAAACGCACACTCAAAAGAAAAGTCAATGGACAAAGACAGGTCGAAAAACCACGGAAGCGCTGGGAGGATTCTATTGACGCATACAGCAAATCACTGCTAAGGTTCTCAAACTGGAGGATGCGGTCACTGAATCGAGACGGATGGAGGCGAAACATATAGGGGGCCAAGGCCCGATTTGGGCTGTAGCGCCAAGTAAGCAATCACTGAAGAAATAATAATTATAACTCTAATTCTGATTTTTCAGAAACCAAAAGCGGAATTGTCTGCAAATGTCTACGCACCTTTGCTCGCTGGGTAAGCAAATACGCTCCTCTCCACTTACATCATCGCCATAAATTGGTGCAAGCTTGTACGTATGCTTAACTTCTACCACAGAGTTATCTTCACGAAGCATTTTAATAGAATGTGGATAAACGTCCCGGGCGTAAAAATTATAGATGCCGACTGCCAACTGAATCCCGTCTCCGATTTTCCACTGCAAGTGTGTTGTACATCGCGTTTGGAAGTTCCTCCGGATCATGCCGTTCCTCACGATAGCTCGACATTTACTCGGTACATCCGGCACGAATGCGTCAAGTTCGATGTTCCGCACTGTACAAAAGAACTCTTTGTAGAAGGGATTGTAGTCGAATTCGTCGATCATTGGAACAACGCTGAAATCGACATTGATCTCTCGGAGATCCTTTGCTTTCCGTATGGCCTGCTGAAAATCATTGCTGGCGACGTCGTGCGGCGAAGGCAGTTCCGTAAAGTAGATAATGTTCGACGTAGACAGTTTGAATCCACTCTGCTGGAACATGTTCGTGCACAGCCAAATCATGTTGGAGAAGCTTCCCGTCGTAATGCCGTACTTATTTCCGAAATCAAAATGATCGGGCTCCACAAAGTTCAAGTAATAGTCGACGGTTTCTTTGCGAAGATCCCGGAGCGGGATAAAGACAGCGGTGTTTTGGTGCGGAACAATGTTTTCCATGCCGCTCACATCTTTCGGCGGCGGGCTGTATTTCGTGTTGTTAAACACCACGCCAATTAAATCCCGCCCGCGACAGAGAATCGCACTTAATAGTGCGTCGCGAACGCAACTCAGGCACTCTTCAAAGCGAGCATAGTTTGCAAACAGCGCCGCGTCAATCACGAAAATGAAGGCTTCTCGCCCTTTAATTTGGGCCAATTCGTCCTCTTCGTCACTGTCCGATCCACTGTCATCAGGGTTCCAAGACATTTTCTTTGTATTACTCCGATTCTAACTGGATTTTCCGTTTGCGAGGATAATACACCGAAAAAAAGGCTGCTGATAATCCAGCGCTTGGAACTTAAAACCGCGAAAACAAAACAAACGATTTTGAGGTTATGGTTCCACTTAGTCAGCTGCGTAAAAAGAGTATAGAGACTTTTTGAGTTAGGGGATGTGAACAGTACTGCCAGAAATGCTGTGTCCATAGCGGTGAAGTTAGCCAATAGTAGTTCACATCGAAAGTTCTCCCAACTGTCAAACAATTTAAATTTAATTTATAACTGTATACTGTTTAATAACAAAAACATGTTGAAAAGGCGTCAGCCTTAACTCTGAATTAGGAATTATACTAATTTTTTTTATTTCAAGGAATATTTATGGATGAGCCCGGAAACGTTTGATATGTTATGCACTTATCTTAGATTTAAAAAAGGCATTTGACACTGTAGATCACGAAATACTGCTCCAAGGTCTAAATGAGATTGGCTTAAGAGGAAAAATTAATGCATTAATAAAAAACTATCTCTTAGGGCGCACTTACATTACAAGAAACCTAGAGATACTCGATACACACTAACACTTCTGTCTTAATAGAGTTTGGACAATGCACAAATTTTGACAGTGTCTCAAGCGCTTAGTAGATTTTTAGCACAAATATTACATTGTTATCATCGAGCGGTTACGGTACTAAATATGAATGCGTTTGTGAAAATATGTGTACAGTGTTTTGTGTCGTTTATTCGAGATTGACAGCTGTTGACTTGCCGCCGGGTGGAACGGAACGCGGTAAGAAATTTTGTTTCATTGGATTTCCCTTCTTTTTAATACAAATTTCTATCTTTTTACGTCGCGATGCACGAAATTCCGATTCATGCCGCTCGGCGAGGAGAAAATCATCGAGCGGTTACGGTTCATCTGTGCAGTGGAGAAGGTGAATATCGGCAACGACGATCTGTACAAGAGCATTGTCGAGATTTCGGGTGGTGATTTGCGGCGCGCCATTTCCACTCTACAATCGTGTGACCGCTTAAAAAGTGACTGTGCACTGATTGTCGAAGGAGACCTGCTCGAGATTTCGGGAATCATTCCGCAGAAATATTTGGACGAATTTATGGCCGTTTGCCGCTTAGGGAACTACAGTAAGCTCGAGGAATTCGTGCTGTACCTTTCGTTCGAAGCGTATAGTATCGGGCAAATGCTATAACAGTTCAATGATTTCGTCCTGCACAGCGCCAATCTTAGCAATGATCAGAAGAGCGCCATATGCGATAAATTAGGGGTAAGTAGCAGCTTTCTGCTCTAAGTCTCATTTATTCTTGTGGCCTAAATTCTTTTTTTGCAAAAGTGCATGTTCCGATTGCAAGAAGGCGGTTCAGAGTACTTGTAAATCATGGAACTTGGTTGCGTGGCGATAATGGCACTGAAAAAATAAGAGTTCAGTGTTTTTTTGTTTTGTGAAATTTATTTATAAGAATATAAATAATAATATAATAAATAATAATATAATAAATAATAATATAATAAAATGAAATCATCCGACAATTTCAAAATCATCCTCCTCCCGTTCCCGTTTCAGAGTTCCGCCACCGGTCAGTGCCCCATCATCGTCGATTTCCATTTTTACGTCGCTACCGCCCGGAACTTGTTTTGGTTTCGTGGTCACCGTTTTCGTTGTCGAGCTGAACTTAAAGACGAGCTTCGGAATCGTGACCAACGGCGGCTTCGGCGTCGACATTTGTTGTCGTTTCACTGTCCGATTCGACTGTGATTTGATTTGGGTCTTAATTGTGGAGCGGGACTCGATTGCCGATTTGATCATTTTCTTCGGTTGTGATGCCGCACGAAGTTTGTAGTTGCAGGCGGAGAGACAGTAACGATCGAGTGGCAGCCGTAACCCACAGTGCGGTTTGATTAGAGGTAGTGGCATAGAGTTACGAACTTCAGCGAGATTAGCCAAGACCTAAAACTGAAGAAAAGTTGAATCGCTCGCGGTCAGTAGATGCGTGAGGAGAGACTTACGTGCCGTGGTGGCGGATTCGTGAAGGCCTTGTCCAGGACGTCCTCCGAAGCGAGCTTGACATCATCCAGAAAATGTCGCCGACGACCGAAATATTCGGGTGCCATAATTTCGGCATGCGCTCAAGAAAACCTTGCAAGTGGCCGGCAACATTTGCCCCATTTCCCCCATTTAAAAACTAAACATTATACAGTAATAGTTATTAAGTCTTTAGTCTTAAGCTAATGTAATAGTGCAACTGAAATAAAACCTTCTTCTTGATTTGGACACCGATCGGTAAGGACCGTTTCTTAATTCTTGATTCTCGATTATTCAACCACGAGTTCCACATTGGTGACCCCGACATTTTTTTTATTATTGCATGGAACTTTCACGAGATTGAAATCGTCAAAACGGACTATACAACAAAATAAATCGCAGATACGGAAGTAAGCGCTCATCGCCACAATCAAAGCGAAACATAAAAATCATCGGTCGTCCAGCGGTAAACATAACCTTCAACACACCCAAGTCACATAAACTCGAGTGCATCCCAGATTTTTGCGTGCGAATCCAGTTCGGCAGCACAATAAAAATGGAGCTAACTGTCTAATCAGATCAGTGTATTTACGGTTTGTACAACGTCTACGCGTAAAAGTCAACGCATCGCCTGTAACCGCATCGCAAGGAGCAACGTAAATACCCATCGCAGAACAAACCGTTCCTAATTCATAAATAACCAAGAACAATTCCGCCTGTGAGTCGCGTTCGAATTTCGGGACAGGCCTAGCGACAATATCAGTGTGTTTACGGTTTGTACAACGTTTACGTGTTAAAGGCAACGCATCGCCTGAAATCATATCGCAAGAAGCAACGCACAGCCCTGACGAAAAGTAAGTGAATACTCTCAATTCGTGCTAAGTACCTCCCTCTATACGCGATACGGATTACGGTTTTCGCGATCAAATCGTGTAATTTGACTAATTTCGCACATCCTTCTACGTTTTTTATTCAAAAAATATTTCTGTGAATTGCTCGACAGACATTCATTTCGCAGCCTCCGTAGACATAACCTCAAAACACATGCGCACCACATTAACCAAACAATCTCGAATCCATTGGATAAGATTCGCGCTCGATCATAACCTTAATTTCACACGGTTATTTTACTCGTCCATCGCGCGAAGCAAGCACTGGCACTGATATCTCAACTATATCAGTACACTACGTCAACGCATATCATCAGTACTGGCACCGATATCTCAACTATATCAGTACACCACGTCTACGCATATCATCAGTACTGGCACTGATATCTCAACTATATCAGTACACTACGTCAACGCATATCATCAGTACTGGCACCGATATCTCAACTATATCAGCACACCACGTCTACGCATATCATCAGTACTGGCACCGATATCTCAACTACATCAGTACACCACGTCAACGCATATCATCAGTACTGGCACCGATATTTCACCATATCAGTACACCACGTCAACGCACATTATATCATTATATATCATATCACATACATGAGCATCCAAGTCATCGAACACATAAAACATCGCTCAACTCAACGGAGCTTATTCAATAACGTCGTCATCGTCGCCATACTATCAACCAACGGCCAACTCAACGGGCCTTCAGCATATTCAACATCGTCGTCATCAACATCATACAGCGTAAGCGACATTTTAATTATAAAAACCACAACAATAAATTTCTCGTTCATTATTAATTAAATTCAATCCTATATATATACATATATAAATCATATTCATTTAACTAACTCCAAAAGAGGGCAAAGAAAATAATATTATGTACACAAACGAGAAGCGTAAAAGAAAGTAAAAATATCGCCAACTGGAACACCATGATGTTGATGTTCAAAGTTAATGATCACTAATAACGCATTAAAATTATTAACGGTAACGCATATCAACATTATTAAAATTAACTGACACATTTTTGTTCCCGTTCTCTTCCTAACATATCAAATCGCCCTCTCAAATCATATCTTATCTACCCAAAAATAATAACATAAATATCCGATATGTCAACTGACCATGAGGAACCGAAAATCCCAACTGATGATCCTAAAATCTCTCAAGCGGAACCATCAATTTCCGGTATTTCGACGAAACTTCCAACATTCTGGACAAATTCGCCTATAGCTTGGTTCACACAAGCCGAGGCGCAATTCAAGTTGGGAAAAATAACGAAAGATTCGTCACAATACCATCATGTAGTAGTCTCCTTGACACAAGATGTTCTCGAGTCAGTAATTGATTTCATTCAAAATCCTCCCGCCATAGATGTTTATACAAAATTCAAAGAAGTCCTCATTGAACGACACTCTATGAGCGAGGAGCGAAGACTCGAACAACTGTTGAGCACAGAGCAATTAGGCGACAGAAAGCCCTCAGATTTTCTTCGGGTACTAAAAACCTAGTGGGCACATCAAATACAATAAGCACACAACTAGTGAAGAAGTTGTGGCTCAGAAGATTACCCCAGGTCATAAACATCGCCCTAATTTCCCAAGGCGACAAAGACGAAACAGAGTTGTGTTCAATCGCTGACCGAATATGGGAAGCATCCACACCAAGCCATGCCAATGTCATCTCACCCATTACCTCTCAAACCAAGCCAGACATTTCAGTCATGGACCTACAAAAAGAAATAGCCGACATCAAGCACTTGATACAAAAAATACACTACTCGACATCAAGATTTTAACAGAAGAAGTCGTAGTAGGTCTCGCAGTCGCAGTCGTGCAAACAACCTCATTTGCTGGTATCACCGAAAATTCGCCTCAAGAGCTACCAAGTGTCAACCCCCCTATAACTTCAAACCAGAAAAAAATAGTTCAACTCCAAAAAACTAGCGAGCCCAGCTGGAATCGCGACAACCAGCCAAGCTTCAAACAACAATCGTCGCTTATTCATTCGTGACCCCGACAACGGTCTAACATTTTTAATCGACACTGGAGCCGATGTCTCTGCTATCCCTCGTCAACTTTTCCCAATATAGCAATATTACAGCTTTAACATTAGTAGCTGCAAATGGAACATCCATTCCAACATTCGGTACCCAGCTTCTCCAAGTGAATCTCGGGCTTAGGCGAAAATTCGTTCACGAATTCACAATCGCATCAATCAGCAAACCGATTATCGGCGCTGATTTCTTAAACAAGTTCGGACTATGCGTGGATCTAAAAAATAAACGCCTTCTAGACCACACAACGAAACTGACCGTTCACGCAATGCATACAAGTGAAAACACCCCATCACCGCGATTGTTCTGCCCACACAACGAATTTGACGACTTGTTGCGACAATATCCATCCCTTACTCAACAGGTCAACTTCAATCAACCAGTTCGTCACTCTGTGATTCATCACATTTCAACGAAAGGACAACTTCCTTTTTCAAAACCCCGCAGGCTAGACCCAACGAGACATAAAGCCGCACACTTAGAATTTCAACACATGATCGACATAGGGATTTGTCATCATCCGCTTCCTCACCACTTCACATGGTAGGCAAGAAAACGAGCGGAGACTGGCGACCTTGTGGTGATTATCGGCGACTAAACGCAGTCACAATTCCCGATAGATATCCCATGCCTCATGTTCACGATTTTTCCATGCAACTAGAAGGTTGCAAGGTTTTTTCAAAAATCGACCTAGTGAGGGCATATCATCATATCCCGGTCGCACAGGATGACATCTACAAGACAGCAATAACGACGCCTTTCGGGCTATATGAATTCTTAAGAATGCCTTTTGGACTTCGTAATGCCAGCTAATCCTTTCAAAGATTCATAAACGAAGTTACACACGGACTGGACTTTGTGTTTGCGTATGTTGACGACTTATTAGTTGCAACCGAAACTATAGAGCAACACAAATCACACCTGCAATTACTTTTTTAACGTCTTGTTGATTATGGACTAACATTAAATCCAGCAAAGTGTGCCTTTGGAGTGCCGTCCTTGGATTTTTTAAGCCATACCATAAACGAACATGGTATACTGCCATCGAAAAACAGAATAGAAGCAATTCTGAACCTCCCCAAACCAACTTCAATGCGTCAGATTCAACAGTTCATCGGCATGATAACATACTATCACCGATTCATACCCAAACTCGCAGAGATAATAGCACCGATACACTCACATGTAACGGAACTAGGCAAGAAACCCAAAACAAAGGACAAATTCGTGTGGACTGACGTCTGCGAACAATCATTAAACAAAGCTAAACTCGCGATATCCAATGCAACCTTGCTAACACATCCTATTTCAAATCCAACCATTGGATTAACCACGGACGCTTCCAACGTCGCAGTGGGAGCTGTTCTACAACAACTCAGAAACAACAATTAGGAACCCCTCGCTTTCTTTTCGAAAAAACTTTCCGAAACAGAACAAAAGTATTCTGCATTTGATCGCGAGCTTCTCGCAATTTACCTTGCAATAAAGAAATTCCGACATTTCGTTGAAGTTCGGGACTTTACGGTTTTCACCGATCATAAGCCATTAACATACGCGTTAACGACCAAAACCGAAAGAAGCCCCCGGCAGACCCGGCACTTGGAATTCATCTCACAGTTCACCGCCGATATCAAACACAACTTAGTAGCAGACCTACTTTCTCGCCCAGCATTGGAAAATGTAGCAGCAAACTCGATGACAATAGACTTCAAAACACTAGCTAACAGTCAAAAAACTGATGAGGAGCTACAATCCCTTCTATCACATCCGAATTGTAATAAATCCAGCGCAAATCTTAAACTGATTAAGATTCCCGTAACAAACGAAGAACTATGGTGTGAAATAAGCACCGGTCGAAGTCGCCCATTCGTCCCTAAGGACTTTCGTAAACTGATATTCGACAAATTACATAATCTCTCTCACGACGGAGTTAAAGCAACACGTCAAAGAATAACGAAAAAGTACTTTTGGCCTTCCATGAACCGAGATTGCAATACCTGGTCGCAAACCTGCATCTCTTGCCAGAAATCAAAAGTACATAAACACACCAAAACAATGCATGGACGATTCCCAATTTCTTCGAAACGCTTCGAACATCTTCATCTGGACATTGTCGGTCCCCTACCACCCTCGAAAGGTTTCTCATACATTCTCACAATGGTTGATAGATTCACCCGCTGGCCAGAAGCAATACCCATTCGAGACATAACAGCTCAAACGGTCGCTAAAGTTTTCTTTGAAGGCTACATTTGTAGATTCGGAGTTCCATCGGAAATAACGACAGATCGAGGAACACAATTCGAATCCAAACTTTTCTCAGAATTGATGAACTTAATCGGATCACATCGAATCCGAACAACCGCCTATCATCCACAAGCAAATGGCATGGTGGAGAGATTCCATAGGCAACTCAAAGCCTCGCTTTTAGCGCGAGAAAACTGCATTAACTGGTCCAACGAATTGCCCATTGTGCTATTGGGAGTCCGCACAGCCGTCAAACAAGAGCTTGGTTGCACTCCTTCAGATCTGGTATACGGCCAGTCACTGAGAATACCAGGCGACATGATGGTACAAAACTCGAATACCAAATCGCCCATCAGTACAGCTGATTTTGCCAACCAACTGCGAAAAACGATGCAGAGTGTACAACCAACGGACACTCGTCACACATCACCAAGAAATATCAATGTCCCCGAGTCACTACACAATTCCACACACGTTTTCGTGAGAGTGGACAAGGTGAGAACAGCCCTAACTCCACCTTATGAAGGACCGTACAAAGTAGTACGCAGGTTTCGAAAATACTTCGTAATCACCATCAACGACAAAAACGTGTCAGTCTCCATCGATAGACTAAAACCAGCTTTCATTTTAGCAACCACTACAACTAGTAATAAACCGACGCGAACTAAATCCGTTCGTTTTAAATAATTTTTTTTTTGTACGCTTTTCGCTTGAAGGGGAGTAATGTAGTGACCCCTATCAGGTCGTTAATAAAATATTATATACCGAATTAAACTAAGTCTTTAGCTGTAAGTCAAATCAATGTAACAACTTAAATAGTGACCTCTACCGAATTAAAAACTAAACATTATACAGTAATAGTTATTAAGTCTTTATTCTTAAGCTAATGTAATAGTGCAACTGAAATAAAACCTTCTTCTTGATTTGGACACCGACCGGTAAGGACCGTTTCTTAATTCTTGATTCTCGATTATTCAACCACGAGTTCCACAAACTCGGTAAAGGAGTCTGGCAGATGCGTATCAGAGTTGAAACCGTTAAGTTTGAATTTTTTGGTGTATATACATATTCGGTTAGATATTTATCAAAATGCAATTGGAATTCGATTATGTGCCCTGAAAAATTAATATCATTGTGCCATTCCATTAGAAACAGCCAAAAATTCAATTTTATTTTGCAATTTTCTGCACCCACACATCTTTACCAAACAGGTTTTTAGTCTAGTTTATGATTCTGTTTGTTGACACATGGCGGAAAAACATCCCAACAGGGATTTTTGCAATCCATTCCCTTTTATTGAAAATCATTCAAATTGAGAAATCATTCAAATCGACCTAAGAAATTTGCAATGCATTCTGAAGTAATGTGAAGGCATTACATAAAGTAGCAGTTTATTTAGGGAATTTGATATGCATTGAAAGGTAATGTGAGGAGATTGAATAAAATAAATGATCATCTTCAAAACGTGCCGCGCACAAAACGAAAGATTAATAATAGAAAACATTATTATTATCATAACCCGTTTGCTTTCTAATATTCCCGTAAAATTTTACAAGTTGTTCATTGCGAGAAAAAAAATCTTAAGTCGCATTTTTCCAGCAACAAAATTAGTTAAATTATAGCAACAGAATTTACAATACTGAATTCATATCAAAAGCAGGATCCACATCACATTTTTCAATATTAATTCGAAATGAATCGCTCCCTCAATATTAGAATACCGTCTCAAAGATTAATTTGCTTTCTATTCTTTTGTAACCATTCCATCGTAGATTCTATTGCGACCATTACATTGTCGATTTTTATACTCTAGATGAAATCTGAGAGTATATTGTGTTTGCCTTACCGTTTGTAACGCTAAGAAATAATGCTCGCACAGAGCCGCCAAGGGTACAGAAATATTTGTTGTCGCTCAAAAACTTCGATTCCGAGTTGCTGTCTGTCCGTCTGTCCGTCTGTCCGTCTGTCCGTCTGTCTGTCCGTCTGTCCGTCTGTCTACAGCATAACTCTCGAACGCTTTGAGCTATCGTGCTGAAATTTTTTGTGTGTCATTTTTAGCAAAAAAGTAACTTTAAGTTCGTGAACGGGCCACATCCCCCCACTCCTTCTACCCCCTCCCATACAAATTTCACGAAATTCCGAAATTTTGAGAAATTGATTTTTCTTTGAAACTATTTAAGCTATCAATTTGAAATTTGGGTTAAAGTATTATGGTACAGATGTCATTAATATGACTGAATATTGATCCGATCCCGTCACTCCTTCTACCCCCTCCCATACAAATGCATAATTTTGAAAAATGCAGTTTTTCGATTTTCATTGAAACTAGCAAAGTTATAAAAATCAATTTTTGTCAGAATTAATTTTATTATAATTCCAATCAGCATTGAAAAAATTATCAACTTCACCTCACTCCTTCTACCCCCTCCCATACGAATTTCACGAAATTTTGAAATTTTAATTAAATTATTTTTCTTCGAAACTGTTTAAGATATCAACTTGATATTTTGCATAAAGCATAAAAATAGAAATATCAATAACGAATAAAAAATTTTTTGTGATCCGTACACTCCTTCTACCCCCTCCCATACAAATGTATAATTTTTGATAAGTGCATTATATCGATTTCCATTAAAACTAGAAAAAGTATAAACTTAAAATTTTGCCAGAATTTGTTTTTTAATAATTGCAATAAATGCTAAAAAAAATTATCAGCTCCTCTTCACTCCTTCTACCTCCTCCCATACAAATATCTGTATTATAAATTCAAGAAAAGCATTTCTCCTTCGAATATATTAGAACTATCAAATTTGAAATTGAATCAAAACGTGGTGATAAGGATGATGATAAGCAGTTTCAAAATCATCTTAAACGCTCCACTTCCTCTACCACCTCCCATACAAATGCCCCAATTTCAGGAGAAATATGTCCAATTGAAAATAATGAAAGCTACAAATCTTAAATTCAATACGAAATATTTTGCATACCACATTAGGTGTCATATCCAAAAATTACAAACCTTCCCCCTCTGCTTCTACCACCTCCCATATAAAAGTCACTATTAATTATTTAAAAGAATTGGAGGTGAAATATTTTCCGGTACATTGAACTCTTTCTCATTTCATCTAGAGTATCATATGATTGGGATTTACGCCCAATCATAATTCTTTTATGTTTTTTCCAATCATTAAATTATTCATTCGTTTCCCTAGATTCAATGTCGATCCTTTGTAATGCTGAAAGTAGCAAAAATGAATGCTTGCCTATGACATCGCAATGCTAAAGTAATCTATGTTTTACGACAGGAAGTAGCTGTAATAGCTTCATGGTAAGAATCATCGGCGCGGTAATGATTCCACTCCCTACTGGGATATGTCAGAATGACTACACAGTCTACACTTATTTTCACCAACACTTTGATCTTTCGAACGTTCGATTTTTAGTACCAAATTTTTTAGCACGTGCGATTTTTGTACTAAAATAGCTATCTGCCAGACTCCTGGACCGAGTAGCTCAGTTATACAGTGACTCTACTCTAAAGAAACCTAGATAAACTCAGCGATTCAAAACCAATTAATATCAGAATTCTTCAGGGTTCAATCCTGGGCCCTACTCTCTATCTACTTTATATACATAATTTGCAGCATATAGGCCTTCGAGCTAAATATATAGTATACGCGGATGATACACTGCTACTTTATAGAGGAAGAAGCCAGCAGGAATTGGAAACATTGATCAACACTGACCTCAAGTTATTTAAAAACTGGCTGTTAGGCAACAGGTTAACATTAAATGCAGAGAAGTCCAGCTTCATGATATTCAAGCAAAAAAATAAAGCTAACATTGGTGCAAAAATTAACATAGATGGAATTGAATTGTGTAGAACAAAACAAGTCGAGTATTTAGGACTAACGATCGATGAAAATCTATCATGGTCACAACACATTAATAACATCCGCAAGAAAGTAGCACCCATCACAGGACTATTACGACGGAATTACTTTCTACCTACACCAATAAAAGAAATTTTGTATAATGCGTTTATACTTTCAAACATAACATATGGACTTATAATATGGAGCCAAACATCTATGTATAACCAAGAGAGAATAACAAGACTCATGAACAAAAGCATTAAAGCTGTGTATAATTTACCACATCTTACACCTTCGGCTGACCTTTATAAAAACTTCAGCATTCTAAGCCTTCAACAAACCTTGAATCTTGAGCGGTCAAAATTAATGTACAAAATAATAAACCAAGGATTAAAATCATCAATACTAATAACGTATAGTACGGATATTCACAATCATAATACAAGAAATGCTAGTGCGATAAGAAACAGAAACTATAGGACAAATAGACTAAGAAAGGATCCCATTTATGAATCAATATTGTACTACAACTCCTTGCCAAACGAAATTCGACAAGCGAAGGATATCAGATGCTTCAAGATTGCAGCAAAAAAATACTTAAAAAATACATAGAACTACTAAACAATCAAATATCAGCTACTACAACCCGTTTATGGTCTAAAACAGAAACCACGATCCGTTTCCCTTATACCAGCACGCGGCTGTCTGGGGAGCGGTCACTGTTTCAGTATAAAAAAAAATAAATAAATTGTCTTTCATTTTAATTTTTATTTCTATTATCGCAATTTTATTATTTTATTTTTTTTTATTTATTTCTTTAACTATTTATTATTTTATTAATTATTCTTTGTTTATTATTATTATTTATTTAATTTCAATTAATACCCTCTTTTTTTTTATATAAGATTTTTACTTTATTCAGTACTCGCTCATTCGGGATTTCATCGGCGTACTTTCATCGACTCATCTGAGCCTAAAACTGTGGTACTAATACCTGGTTTAGGTAAAATCTGGCGCAATGCCGAGATTGTATGAACTCTTTATCTACAGGGTATGGAAAAAAGACACTGTTCAATCATGTAAACCAAATTATTCTCTTATTATTATTATTATTATAGCAGCTATTGAGCTAACTTTTTTGAGAGCACTGGCTGCTAAGGCCTTCGGCTCGTTTGTATTATATTCATATTTATTTATTGATTTTTTTTATCGGTTTTAAGTTATGTTATGTTTTAAATGGATTTGGACAGGTTTGAGGAGTTTATGAAGGATAGTATTTGTTTTAGTTTTGGTAACTCGGGAGGATTGTGTAGCAGAGATGAGAGACGAGTTGTGGGCGATATTTGCATTCTGGTAGACTGGTACAGGGTGCATTCGTTGAGGATATGTAACGTTGTTAGGCGCGTATTGCAGTTTTGACACACTGGAGGGTTCGAAGGGTTGTCGAGTAGGTGTTCGTGGGTGATCTTACAGTGTCCCAGTCTGAGTCTAGTAATGATTTTGCATTCGAATCTTGTTAGCTCAGGTGGCAGTGTTGCTGACTGTAGTAGTGGGTTTATTGTCTGTGCGTAGAAGCTTTGGTTACTTTTCCATGATTCTTTCTGTTTCTCGTTGTAGTACGTGTATATTTGCCGCAGGTAGTCCGAATCCATCATGGCTTGGTTAAGAAATAGAGGTGATGTTATGGCATTATTAGCCTCTTTGTCTGCCAGTGTGTTGCCTGTTATGCCGCAGTGGCCTGGTGTCCACATTAATTTTATTCTGTCTTTGTATGTGGTTAAAGTGTCTCTTATTTCGTTGATTATTGGGGTTGTGTAGATTGGATTTCTTACAGCCTTTAGGACTGATAGGCTGTCGGTACATATACAGAAGCTGCTCTTATTTTTCTTGCAGTAGCGTATGGCGATTAAGATCGCTGTTGCCTCGGCGGTAAATATTGAGATGAAGTCGTATAACAGTTTACATTCGATTATGGTACCATTCGAGGAGACGCAGGCATAGCCTGTGGCATAGTATATACATAGTAGGAACATTCAGCTAAAAATGCGACCCGGCTCCGAAAACACACTCGTGTTTCATCGCCGATACGTGTGCTTCCTCTCTCTCAAGCTTGCAGTGAACATTTAATCTGATATTTTCATTTCATTCTCGCAAAGATTTTTTTTTTATTAGACAAGAGCAAGAGAAATTTTAAGTCTCCGCCGCAGTGCTGCCACATATCAATTATCTAGTCGCGAATCAATTTATTATAAATGTTGGTATAAATTCTTACAGATATATATTTAATATTGTGATAGCTTTAATATCACTGGGAGCAAAGTATTCTTTTGGTATTTTTTTTATACTCTAGATGAAATCTGAGAGTATTATAATATTGCTCTAAGGTTTGTAACACTAAGAAAGAAGGCTCGGAGAAAAATATGAATGATACAGAAGTTAATATTATCACTCAAAAATCCCTAAACCTGATGTCCGTCCGTCCGTTTTTATTACCACAGTAATTTACAATTTACTATAAAAGTCGTAAGACATATTATCTTCATTGAAATTTTCCAATAAACAATCTGGTCAAACAAAAAAAAAAGATGTAATTCAATTGGGCCACACTGAAAATATCGAAAACAGAGAGAATCGTCGACCACCCGCCGACCATGACCCGCGCACCCGCCGTCCAAGTTGAATACGACGCGAGCAAAAGCTGTAAGAACGCCATGTACTAGAATGAGAGATAAGAAGTGTCGCGGACTCGGCGGGACACGTTGCTCTCTTTATTTTCAGAGGTAAAAACCGGATTTTTCAGAGGTAACACGTCACAAAAATGTTAACCCAGGCACTATACAAAGTGTTCTTACTCTTTGTTGTACTCTGGCCTGTGGTGCGGTGAGTTTTTGAGGCGTCACAAAATATGATATTCCAGCCTGAGGCTTGGAGTGGGCTGATTGTTTCAAGGAATTGTTGTTGGTACATAGAGTCTGAGGTAGAGGCTTTAGGGAAGGTTGAAAGTTTAAGGATGATATTGCTTAAGGGAACGATGGGTTTGAAGGATTATAGTTGGGGTGGCGAGTAGTGGGAGGATCGTATATTTTGGATAGCTTTATTGCCTTTTCAAGTGTGGATGGGTAGCGATTTAAGGTTTTTCGCTTCAGCAAGTTGTGAAACGATTTGGAGTTGAGGTTGTGAGGAGAAAATCTTTTGATTGGTATTTTTCCTTGGGCTATCTCTATTCTTTTAGGAAGTGGGTAAAGGTTTGTTTCTGCTAAAAGGTTTTGAATGGGAGTGGTTTGGAAAGCGCCGATGCTAATTCGTGCAGCTGCGTGGTATACATAGACTACACATTTTGATCAATGTCGACTTTGGAGAGTTACCGTAGATGGGAAGGCCATAGTCGATTTTGGAGATTATTAGCGCCTTTGAGATTTCTAGTAGGGTTTTCGGATGAGCTTGACTTTTGTTGTATGCAATGCATTTTAGTAGAGATATTCGTTTTTGGCGCGAAGTGCATAGATCTTGGATGTGGTTTTTCCAGTTAAGTTTGTTATTGAACGTTAAACCTAAGATTTTCAGTTTGGAACAGGAGTGTATGGTTGAGTTTCCTAGTGTCAGCGGGTTCTGGTTGCAGTTTCGTTTACGGCAGACATGTAGCTGCTTGCATTTGGTTTCTGATATCTTAGCACCGGAGGTTATTGACCATTGGTGTATTTCTATGAGTAGAGAGGAAATGTTATTGACCTGGGAGTTATCCTTTGGGATTTTGAAGAGGATTATTAGGTCGTCAGCGTAGAGAGAGTGTTTGCAGAATTTATGTTTTTTAATTAGTTTGCTTAGTGGATTAAATGCGATAAGAAACAGAATGGTGGATATTGGGGAGCCTTGCGGAATACCGTTGTGAAGTGTATAGGTATCGGAGTAAGTCTGATTTGCTTTGACGCGAAATTTCCGATTCGACATGAATGCTAGGACATACTTAAAGATTAAGGGGCCTATCTGCCAGGCTTGTAGTTCTTGAGCGGTGGAGTGTAAGCCGATTCGATCGAAAGCCTTTTCGAAGTCTATTGATAGTACGGTAGCGTGAGAGTGGTGCGAGATACAATCAGCTAGGAAGTGGTCGGTCATTAGTAAGTTGTCTAGTGCGCTTTTGCCACCTTGGAAGGCTGTTTGTTCGTCTGTTAGCAAGTGGTTAGTTTTTGCTAGCCAGGATATGCGATATGTGATAATCTTATCTAATAGCTTTGCAAGACACGGCAGAAGGGATATAGGTCTATATCCGTTGATATCATTAGGCTTGCCATTTGGTTTTCTTATTGGAATCGTTGTCGATATCTTCCAATCATTTGGGATTACACCAGATTGAAATATTTTGTTGTATAGTTCGAGAAGTCGATTTTTGGTAGTTGTTGATAGGTTTTTGATCATGGCGTAGTTGATGCGGTAGTATCCAGGTGTTTTACCTTTTATTGAAGAGAGGGCCATGTTGAATTCTATTTGGGTTATAGGAAGTTCAATTTTCATGGATGCCCGGGTTGGAATACCTGGCGAGTTATCATTTGAAGTATAAGACTGTTTGTGTGAGGTGAACTGGGCTGTAAAGTTACTGTCTTTGGATGCAGTAGACCACGTTTCGGCGAAGGTTGTGCTAATGGTAATGTTATGGGTTACAGCTCCTGACGTCGTATGAAGGACTCGGATTTGTGATTGGGGCTTATTTTGTGAGAGAAGTTTTAAATTTTTCCATATTTTGTCTATAGCAGTATCTTTATGAATTGATCTTGTGAATTTACAGAAGCTATTTGATTTTGCTGATTTAACACATAGTTTAAATTTGGCGTTAGTTTTTTTGTATAAGATGAGGTTCTGGCTTGAAGGATGTTTTTTGAAGTTATTCCACAGGCGTTTTCGTTCAATGTTCACCTGCGAAAGGTCTTTGTTCCACCATATGGTAGTTTTGTGTCGGGTGGGTGGGCGGCTGGTTTGAGGTATGTGGTGGTGGGCTCCAAATAAAATTGCCTTTTTAAGAGTGGATGCCCCATGGTTTATGTTGGGTCTCGTTACTCTATTTGCAAGATATCTGTCGACGGTAGTTTGGTAGCGAGACCAATCTGCTTTATCTGTTAGAAATTTCGGGCGAAAATTTAGTGTATCACAAATATTCACGGAGCTTGGAATTTCGATGATAATAGGGAAGTGGTCGCTGCCATGTAGGTCGTTTAGGATTTTCCAGTTGCAGTTGGGGGCAATGGGAGCGGAGCAAATTGATAGATCGATATGTGTGAACGTATTGTGTGTGGAGAACTGGGTAGGGGAACCGTTGTTAAGAACTACAGAATCTGATGCTAGTAGGAAGTCCTCTACTTCTCTTCCTCTTGAGTTAGTGTTGTCTGAGCCCCAAAGCGCGCTCCAGCTGTTTAAATCACCTAGGATCAGTGAGGGTGTGGAGTAGTTATGGGTTAGCATTTGTAATGAGGATGCTGAAAATATTTCGTTGGGGTGGATGTAGATAGAATGTATTGTGAGTTTGGTATGGTAGTCTATCTCTAATCCTATGTTTAGTAGATTGCCATTAGTTGTCAGTTGCTTCGAGGGAAGATTGCGTTTGCAAAGAATCGCTATAACGTTTTTCCCTGTAGTTATCGATGGGTGATTTCGGAAGTAAGGAAGATATTGGTTGGGGACGTTGGAAGTATGCCCGTGAGGACAGTGAGTTTCCTGGAGGGCGACTAGATCGGGGTCATATTTCTTTATGAGAATTTGCAATTCAGCGAGGTTATTGTAGTAGCCTTTTATATTCCACTGTTGGATTCTAAGAGACATGTTTTAAATTGGTGGGATGGATTTGGTGTAGTTAAAATAAGTGTAATCTTGCGTATTACTGAAGAGCAATAGTAAAGTACACTAGATAATTTATAGTTCGATGTCTGCTTCTAGATCGATCTCCAAGTTTGGAGATGGATTAGAGCTCAGGTTTGGGAGTTGTTTTGCGTTGGTTTCGTAGGTTGTAAAATGGAAGTGTTCTTCGCTTTCTTTAGTTGTAAGTGTTGTCGAGGTGTTGGGGATAGTTTTTGGTTGTGGGTCATGTGATGTAATGTTTTTATTGCTTGAGACGGAACTATGAGGTTTTGTGTATGTTATGTTTGGTGTGTTAGAAAGGTTTGGCGGGTTTAGTATTGGTAGATTAGGTGTTGGTTGGTTTTCGTAGTTTGGTTTCGGTAGTTGTGGGTTTTTATTGGTTTTATTTATGTGTTCTGTTGTAGAGGGAGAGTTGTATTTGTTGTTTTGGAATGGAAGTTCCGTGAGTTTGGTTTGTGGTTCCATTTCTTTGAGAATGATTTTTGCCTCACGCATGGAGCACTTGTTTTGTGTTTTAATTATTAGTACTTTTTTGATTGTATTAAATATTGGGCAATTCTGGGAGTTGGATGGGTGTGACTCGCTGTTGCAGTTTACACAAAAGTTGTGTGTGCAGATACCTGTGTGTGCTACTACGCCACAAGTTGGACAGAGTGATATTGCTGCTCTGCAGTACTTTGATGTATGTCCGAGTTTTTGGCATTCCTTGCAGCACATGGGGTTTGGAAAATATTCTCTGACCTTAACGTGATACCAAGCTACGTCGATTGATTTCGGGATTTTGTATAGGTCGAAGGTTAGCACGAAAGCTTCTGTGTTAAACATGGCATTGTCCACCTTTTTTTTCATTGCTTGTACATGGATGACTTTTGAGTCTTTTAAGCCATTTAAGATTTCTGTTTCGGATAAATCTTTGATTTGAGGGCAAAATATTACTCCTTTGTGTAGTTGAGTGTTTCGTGGAGCTTCACATTCACATCAATTAAGCCTCCCAAGTTTTTACACGAGGTGAACATTTTTGCCGATTTAGAGTTTTTGCAGAGGAGTAAGAGGCGGCCGTCTCGCATCTGCGTTATTTTTTTAACTTGTTTGGAGACTCCTTCTATTGCTTTATGCAGCAGAAATGGGTTGATTTTGGCTAGCGATTTATCGACGTTAGTTGGTTCAATAACAACAAATTTGGGGTCGTTTGCGCTTAGCGGAAAGTTAACGGTAGGTAAAGGCGGGTATTCCTTGAGCGAAGCGATGTGTCTTTTTTTCTGTTTTGCTGGTGGCAGGCCATAATCCGGCAGGAAATCGGAAAGGTTACACTCTCCGAGTCCTGCGAAGGAGTTTCCGTGGGCCATCTGGGCGTCGTCCTAAGCTACTTGGGAGGGGATTTGTGGTTTATGGATTATTTTATTATAGGTTTGGGAAATTGATTACTAAATAAACACGCGGCACTTGGACACTACGGTAAATTCCGTTATTCACTTATTTTCGGTAGTCAACTACTGGCGAGAAAACACGACCGTCGCCTATGGAGGCTAGTTGAGAACTGTTATTCTCTTAATAATAATTTCTATGTTCAATCTTGTAAACTCTCTTTTGCAAATTCAATTTCAATACTTTATACCATAGCTCTCTAAAGAATTATGTACAGTCCACTAAGAGCTTCGGTAGCGTACCGACCAGAATCGACCGGCAATAAAAATACATATCATAATTATTCAAATCGAAAGAATTTTTCTTCAAACCGATATCCGTGCCCCGGCATTATCTGCAAGAACAGACACACATTATAAAGAAGCGATTCCTTCATGGAAACGAGTAGTAGTTGGTATATACGCCTTGGGATCACCGGCAGAATATAGAGTCATAGCTGGCTTATTCGGATGTGGAAAATCAACAGTGTGAGCCAAATTGTTGTTCTGCAACGAAGTATAGTGCGTCCTCGGGCCTAAATATTTAAAACAAATGCCATTTTCAAGAGCAAAATTGCAAGAAAATATTGTTGTCTTTAGTGCTTTGGTATGGTACTGTCGTTTTGTAGCAATAAAAAACACTATATTTTCTATTATATTATAGTTTATTTATTGAGCTAAGCACTATATTTTTCTATTTTTTATTTATTGGCTTTTCGTCCGCACTCGGAGACGACACTTTTTAGACTTCGACTTATTACTTCCAAGAATGCCGAGGAACGAACAATATTGATGGATATTGCTGATGCATCGTCAGCAATATCCATAATTTCGTTTATAATTTCGTTTATCTGCATGGTAACCATAATTATGCATTATTGCATATTGTCAGTTGGCATATGATACCACACATGCGCGTTTCGATTTAATATCGGAACCCAGAGTCGGATTCATGCCCCGACAGTACCGTGTTTTGGTGCAATAGGTTATCATAATGTTTACCAGTAATTGCGAAAATGTTTAATTTAGAGTAATTTACAGACGGAAGTCATATTGAGGTTTCTTCACCCGCAGCAGACGCAATTGATTATCACAATTACAAAGGGTGGTACTCAATAGTGCTACTGGCATTAGTTGATCATAGGTAAAATATGAATTTCTCTCAAATTTTCATTTCTGAATTCACTATTCGATTAATAATTTTACTTTATTATTCTAATAATAAAGTATTGTGGTCGACACAGAAAAAAAAAATTGCTACCCTGAAATTTTGTTTTTTCGCGTTTTATGATAGCCTAAAAATGCAAAAAAACGCATTACATATGGACTCCTATCTCTGAGACCGTGGAAGGTAAAATGTTCGTTTTTGGGTGGATTGTTGATTGGGTAAGTGAGTTCTATTTTCATATTTTTCTAATTTTGGTGGAAGTGGGAGGCGGAGGAGGGAAAAAGTCGAAAACTACACTTGCTAATATCTCCCTCACGAATGCAGATAGAAAGTTGAAAATCAGTAGACATATAAACAGGGTTGTGGGACAAACTCCAAAAATAATTTAATTTGTTTATCCATGTGTCCGAAAAGGGGGGGGCTAAAAACAAATTGTCGGCCGAATTGTTTTTTCAAATGATTATATCTTCGAAATTACTTATTGTAAAAAATTCATTTTTTGGGACCATCAAGGTGACATATAGTTCCACATATAGTTGCAGATTTTGTACATCGATGCAATGACTCAAAGATATTCGAAGAATCGCGATTGAAAGATTATCTTTCTACAGGTTCAATGTTCAAGGAGTTAAGCCAGGAAGTAATAGGCGTTGCAGTGACTCATTTTATAAAAAAACCTGGACGTTATTGTCGAGAAGCCAGCCAATGCATCCACAGAGAGTGACAGTTTGGTGCGGATTGTGGAGTGGTGGCATCATTGGACCATTTTTCATCGAAAATGAGGCTGGGAACAACGTTTCGGTCAACGGTGAACGTTACAGAGCCATGTTATCTGACTTTTTTTTACTGAAATTGAAGACGTGGATTTGGACGACCTCTGGTTCATGTAGGATGGCGCGCCATGTCACACAGCCCATGCCACAATTGGCCGCCTCGGAGCTGCGATTTGACCCCTTTGGACTTTTTTCTGGGAAACCGCGAAGGACCGATGTTATGCCAACAGTCCAGAAACGATTCAAGCACTTAAGGCCAATATCATCCAAGCAATCCGTGAGCTACAGCCCGAAACCATCGACATGGTCTTGGAAAATTGGAGTGACAGAGTGCGCTACTGCGAAGCCAGTTGAACGAAGTTGTATTCCATCATTAATGGGAATGTTTGATCTTACTAATGAAGCCATAATACATAAAAAATGTTTTTGTTTGTTCATTTTATTGCATTTTTAAAAAGAAACTTGTATTTGGCCCACCTATACATGTGAAAAATGAAAACTGTTGATTTAAAATCACCTGTATTTCATGCAAAGATTTTTGTTCTTTGTCTTGACTTCTCCAGGTGTGACCGTACAACCTGTTTTGATGAGCTCATTCGACATCTCCTCATATATAAGTGAGTTCTTTCTACTCCCTCGCAGTTGGTCGTTATATTCCCTCCAGAGAATCACAAGGTACCACTCATCAGCTTAACGCCAAATTAATCTTTTCTTAGATATTATTTTGGCTTCCGTCATTTTGGTCGAATATTTGACTTTCGATTCGAATCGATGACTTCTAGAAATTGCAAACTAAAACTTCACTTCGGCATCAATTTAACAACCGTTTTCCTAATAAATATATGTCTATCCACAATGAAGTTGGTTGAAATAATATTGGTGCTGCCATGTTTTTGATCCGAAATACTAGCCTTTCGTCAAAAGGCGTGGATTTCGAAGACACTTTTTGTATGTAAAATTAGAGGTCTTTCGACTCACTTTCAGTACATTTGTATCGAAATCGCGAAAAATCCTCCGGTGTGAACGGTCTATAAGAGATTTCTCAATCGCCGTTATACCGTTGAAACAGAATTAAGTTAGTTTGACAATTGATCACATTTCATTATTTTGCAAATGAAAAAATCTGAAATACAAATTGATTTTGTGGTAAAAAATCCGCTGAAAAATGCTCAAGAACACTGAATTGATTTGAGGCAGCAATGCATTCCCAATAGATACGATTTCGTTAGCAATTTAAACAAAACTACATTATCGTACGCGATTATAGATTATATTAGGTTGTTGCAGATGAAATGGCGACTTTCGCGATGAAGTGAAGTTAGTTGCGATTTTCATGTCTCAAACTGCTGCCAGGTGGCTCTGGTAGTAATGAATATTGAAGCATAAACACTCCTACATTTGGTCATGGAATCATTTCAGTTTTGGACTTCATTGAGATCGAAGAAAAAAAAATAAAAAAACATAAAAGGACTACGATTGCGCGTAAAGCGCAATCTTACGATACTCTAGATGAAATAGAATTTTCTGTGATCCCAAGAAATTTTGTATGGGGAGTGTTAGAAGGGGTGATAGCATTGAGCTAATTTTTTCCCCATCATGCTAAAGTAGCTATAAAAATGTTTTATACAAAATGCTTACTCCAAAAATTGAATAGGAGCTGAGAAAATTAGTGTGTTAGATTTAGTTAAAATGTGCATTTTGTATGGGAGGTGGTAGAAGGGTGGGGGATTTTAGTGTTTTTTTCAGAAATAACTAAGAATATTATAAAATTGACATCTCTTAAATTTAAGACTAGTAACATTCATACTTTTCAAGAAAATAGATTTTTGTGAAGTTGTGAAACTGTGTCATATTGTATGGGAGAGGGTAGAAGCAGTAAAGCTAATCAAATATTTTTTTCTGATCTTAGTGATAATGCTAAATAAGTATTTATTACAAAATGTGAGCTCGATAAATGTTATATGTTCTGAGAAAATCGGATTAGAGCATTTCATGAAAAAGTGTAGTTTGTATGGGAGGGGTTGGAAGGAGAGGAAGGACGCAGAAAATTTTTATACTGTATATTGAAATCATTATGAAAGTAATATATCCCGAAATTCAGACTAATAGCTTTTATACTTTTCGAGCAAATCCATTTATAGTCGAATTACGAAATTGTGTCATTTTGTATGGCAGGGGGTAGAAGGGGTAGAGCTAATCGTCTAATTTTTTTTGGCCTTACTAACAATTTTAAATAAATATTTAGTGCAGAATTTCAGCTTGCTAAATTTTATACTCACTGAGTAAATTGGCTTAGAGTAATTCATGACAAGTACAGTTTGTATGGGAGGTGGTAGAAGGAGGGGGAGGACACGCATAATTTTTATACGGTATATTGATATTATCATAAAAGTAATACATTTCAAATTTCTGGCCAATAAACTTTACACTTTTCGAGCAAATCCGTTTATTGTCAAATTGCGCATTTGTGTCATTTTGTATGGGAGAGGGTAGAAGGGGTGGAGCGATTTGGCCCGTTCACGAACTTGACCTTAATTTTTTGTCAAAAACGACGTGTACGAAATTTGAGTTTTCTAGCTCAACGCGTTCTCAAGCTAGAGAGCGAACGGACGGACGGACGGACGGACATCCGGTTTTGAGATTTTTGAGTGATAATATTAATTTCTGTATTCATCATTTTTTTCTCCGAGCCTTATTTCTTGGCGTTACACCCTCCAGAGCAAACTTATAATACTCTCAGATTTCATCTAGAGTATAAAAATGGAATCGAGTCAAAATCGGTTACTTTTTCTTTACGAGTTCAAACTTGGCCACAACGCAAGGAAGGCAAATAAAAACATAAAAGAATTATGATTGGGCGTAAAGCCCAATCATATGATACTCTAGATGAAATGAGAAAGAGTTCAATGTACCGGAAAATATGCCACCTCCAGTTCTTTTTAATTATTAATAGTGACTTTTGTATGGGAGGTGGTAGAAGCAGAGGAGGAAGGTTTGTAATTTTTGGATATGAAACCTAATGTGGTATGCAAAATATTTCGTGCTGAATTTAAGGTTTGTAGCTTTCATTATTTTCAATTGGACACAGTTTTCCAGAAATTGAGGCATTTGTATGGGAGGTGGCAGAGGAAGTGGAGCTTTTAAGATGATTTTGAAACTGCTTATCATCATCTTTATCACCACGCTTTGATTCAATTTCAAATTCCATAGTTCTAATATATATATTCTAAGGAGAAATGCTTTCTTGAATTTATAATACAGATATTTGTATGGGAGGGGGTAGAAGGAGTGAAGAGGAGCTGATAATCTTTTTTACGATTTATTGCAATTATTAAAAAACAAATTCTGGCAAAATTTTAAGTTTATAATTTTTCTAGTTTTAATGGTAATCGATATAATGCACTTAACAAAAATTATACATTTGTATGGGAGGGGGTAGAAGGAGTGTATGGATCAAAACACATTTTTTTCTCGTTATTGACATTTCTATTGTTATACTTTATGCAAAATATCAAGTTGATAGCTTTAACAGTTTCGAAGAAAAATAATTTAATTTAAATTTCAAAATTTCGTGAAATTTGTATGGGAGGGGGTAGAAGGAGTGAGGTGAAGTTGAAAATTTTTTCAATTCTGATTGAAATTATAATAAAATTAATTTTGGCAAAAATTCGTTTTCATAACTTTGCTAGTTTCAATGAAAATCGAAAAACTGCATTTTTCAAAATTATGCATTTGTATGGGAGGGGGTAGAAGGAGCAACGTGATCGGATCAGTATTCAGTCATATTAATGACACCTACATCATAATACTTTGACCCAAATTTCAAATCGATAGCTTAAATAGTTTCAAAGAAAAATCAATTTCTGAAAATTTCGGAATTTCGTGAAATTTGTATGGGAGGGGGTAGAAGGAGTGGGGGGATGTGGCCCGTTCACGAACTTAAAATTTCTTTTTTGCTAAAAATGACACACAACAAATTTCAGCACGATAGCTCAAAGCGTTTGAGAGTTATGCTGTAGACAGACGGACAGACAGACAGACGGACAGACGGACAGACGGACAGACGGACAGACAGCAACTCGGAATCGAAGTTTTTGAGCGACAACGAATATTTCTGTACCCTTGGCGGCTCTGTGCGAGCATTATTTCTTAGCGTTACAAACGGTAAGGCAAACACAATATACTCTCAGATTTCATCTAGAGTATAAACATAATAGGACTACGATTGCGCGTAAAGCGCAATCTTACGTTACTCTAGATGAAATAGATTTTTTTCTGATCCCAAGAAATTTTGTATGGGGAGTGTTAGAAGGGGTGATAGCATTGAACTAATTTTTTCCCCATCATGCTAAAGTAGCTATAAAAAATGTTTTATACAAAATGCTTACTCCAAAAATTGAATAGGAGCTGTTAGATTTAGTTGAAATGTGCAGTTTGTATGGGAGGTGGTAGAAAGAGTAGGGGGATTTTATTGATTTTTTCAGAAATAACTAAGAATATTATAAAATTGACATCTCTTAAATTTAAGACTAGTAAAATTCATACTTTTGAAGAAAATAGATTTTTTGTGAAGTTGTGAAACTGTGTCATATTGTATGGGAGGGGATAGAAGCAGTAAAGCTAATCAAATAATTTTCTCTGATCTTAGTGATAATGCTAAATAAGTATTTATTACAAAATGTGAGCTCAATAAATATTATATGCTCTGAGAAAATCGGATTAGAGCATTTCATGAAAAAGTGTAGTTTGTATGGGAGGGTTTGGAAGAAGAGGGAGGACGCAAATAATTTTTATACTGTATATTGAAATCATTATGAAAGTAATATATCCCGAAATTCAGACTAATAGCTTTTATACTTTTCGAGCAAATCCATTTATAGCCGAATTGGGAAATTGTGTCATTTTGTATAGGAGGGGGTAGAAGGGGTGGAGCTAATCGTCTAATTTTTTTTACCCTTACTAACAATTTTAAATAAATATTAAGTGCAGAAATTCAGCTTGCTAAATTTTATACGCACTGAGTAAATTGGCTTAGAGTAATTCATGACAAGTACAGTTTGTATGGGAGGTGGTAGAAGGAGGGGGAGGACACGCATAATTTTTATACGGTAGATTGATATTATTATAAAAGTAATATATTCCAAATTTCAGACCAATAGCTTTTATACTTTTCGAGTAAATCCGTGTATTGTCAAATTGCGCATTTGTGTCATTTTGTATGGGAGGGGGTAGAAGGGGTGGAGCGATTTGGCCCGTTAACGAACTTGACCTTAATTTTTTGTCAAAAACGACGTGTACGAAATTTGAGCTTTCTAGCTCAACGCGTTCTCAAGCTAGAGAGCGAACGGACGGACGGACATCCGGTTTTGAGATTTTTGAGTGATAATATTAATTTCTGTATTCATCATTTTTTTCTCCGAGCCTTATTTCTTGGCGTTACAAACCTTAGAGCAAACTTAAAATACTCTCAGATTCCATCTAGAGTATAAACATTAACAGGGCATTTTGAGCTGCCACAATAAGCGAACGAACCGCATAGCGATGGTTCGACAAATTCCAATTAGGAGATGTAATCCTTCAAAATGAGCCATGTGGTCACCCAGGACCATTGATAGACAACGACGAACTGCGCTTACTAGTGGAGTTTGACTCAAGCCAAACTGTAAGGGACATTGCAGAGAAACTGGGCGTACACTATTCAACAGTTTCCCGGAAATTTCCGAAAGAAAAACTTAATAAGTAGGTTCCGCATGAGCTCACTGAGCCAAATATGATCTCATGTATCAAGAATAACGGTCAAAAAATTACACGTGTTGCAGTACGAGACTCTTCCTCATCCACCATATTCACCAGATCTCTCGCCAACCGATTACCACATTTTTAAATATTTGGATCATTTTTTGGAGGAGGAACAATTTAGGTAGATCGCCTCCATGTGGTGCAGACTGGGTAATGCTAAAAGATCTGCAGATAGGGGGGATTAAGCCAAGTAGCTTGCTATCGGCTCCGTATCCTATCAAGATAGGGGGGAATATGTCGAACAGTCTTATATCGGCTCCGTAACCTATCTATGGTCTTGGGCGGATGTGATAGGGGGGATTAAAATCGTTCAGCCTAGTTGTCGGTTCCGTATCACATCCTATCACATCATGGATCCTCTTGAAAACTGGACTGGTCATGTTTCAGGCAGTTCTCGGGGGGCTACATGGTTACAAGGGGATTTATCCCTGTAGTGATTCGCAAGTGTACGTACTACCTACATGGTGACCATAATGAAGTACGACGCTAGAGGAGTAAACCTCGTATATAAAAATCCCCTAATCCACGGTGGAACAGCATATGCCAAGGGATGAATGGTTAGTGAGTAACTAACCATAAATATGTGAACTCTGGATACCTGGTGACCTCCAGTTTTAATAAGCCTTCCCCTAGTAATGCGGAGCTCTGCTAGGGGTGACTATACTTTCTCGCGCTACTCGTGGGAATCTCATGAATAAATCACAAAACAAAAAAAGAGGTTGATGCTTCCTCTAATGCATCGCAAACATCAAATGAAGAGGGTAGGGATACAAGCACTCCTCCAGTAACTGAGCAGTTGACAGCAGAGGTTAATTCCTCTGTCGACAAAAAGCTAATGAGACCGCCACTAAGAGCGGATAGCAAAACCGCCACCAAACCTCAAACAGACGAACAACTGCTATTAGCAGAATTAAAACAGTTAAGTCTGAAAGAAAATAAAAAGAGGTTAGAAGGTACATGTACCACCGTAATCACGGAAAAAATGCTAACGAGGCATACGATCTTGCCTCCTTGCCAATGAAGGACACTTTAGCACTGGCACAGAAAGCAGCGATGAAAAGAGGTAGAACCTCATCAACAACACCGCCTTCTGCCGGAAATGAAAATAAGAGACAAAAGACTGCAAGCAAAAGCGTCATGTCTAGATCGACAGTAGAGGTACATCCATCAACGTCGGGCACTAGCTACAGAGACGCGGTCAAAGGAATAAGAATAGGTATAATACATACCGAGCATCCGGTCAAAATCCTTAATCCAGAGTAGCTAGCTGCAATACAGAAATCTATTCTGGGAAGTATTCCGGCAGCATCCAAAGAGGGTACTAAGCCAAAATTTTGTGGACTTAGTCTTAAACCAGGGTGGATGCTGACTGTGTGCGGGGACGACAAAACCGCATCATGGCTTGAGACAGCAGCGAAAACCATCAAGCCGGATGACTCCACTAACATCAAGGCTGTCCGGGAGGAAAATATTCCGCGATTGGAAATAATCACGGGATACTTCCCCCACGAAGAAGACTCGACAGAGGTTATTACAGCCCTCATCGACTCACAAAATGACGATTTGTGCGCCTCTAATTGGAAGGTCCTCAGTAGGAGGATAGAGGGCTCAAATACAATAATAACCTTCTCCATCGACGGCCAATCGATGGAGAGACTTAAACAGATGGTGTACCGAATATGGTTTAAATTCACGAGTTTGACTCTACGCTCTAAAGCCAAGGAGGTAAGAAGCGGTAATTCGCAATCTACCGACGATGGCCAGAAAACTCAATAGCATCAAAGTTATTAAGGCAAATCTCCATCGTGCGGCAGCGGCGATGGACGTTCTGACGTGGAGATTTGCAAAAGAGGAATTCAATATGGCGCTCCTACAAGAACCAAGGGCCGCGCATGTAAAATAATAGGAATTCCAAAAAAAATAGGTAAGTTGATTTATGATACAAGTAGTGACAGGCTAAGGGCAGCACTTCTTGTATCACCTGAAATTAAATATATAAATATCCCAATTTTCATAAGGTCAGATCTAGTCGCAGTACTGGTGAAATTACCAAAGGCAGGAGGATATCAAGAGGTTATAATCGCTTCGGCATACTTTCCTGGTGAGGAGCCTGATAATCCACCTCAAGGCGTTATAGAACTAGTGGAATATGGCAGACTCCACAACCTACCGGTCATACTGGGCTGTGACGCTAATGCCCACCACACTATCTGGGGAATTAGTGATATCAACAAAAGAGGTGAGTCGCTTTTGGAGTATCTTACTACTAACAACCTAGATATATTAAATAATGGTAACTTACCGACCTTCATAAATTCAGTAAGGCAGGAGGTACTGGACCTTACCATTACGAGCCCCTGCCTGGCTGACAAGTGTGAAAATTGGTACGTATCAAAACAAGCCTCGCTGTCAGACCACAGGCATATCTGTTTTGAAATTAAGACCTCTTTTTGCTACATAGAACGGTACAGAAACCCTAAACGAACCAACTGGAATCTCTACCAGTCAATACTAGAGTACGAAATAGGTATCGAACATAAAACAATAAGCAGTCCAGACTGTATTGATGAAATTTCAAACCAACCCGTAAACAATATCATTAATGCTTACGAACAAAGTTGTCCGGTTCTACACAAAAAAAGGGCCAAACAAACTCCTTGGTGGAACGAGGAATTAGCGGTAAAACGCAAAAAAACTAGGAAATTGTTCAATAGAGCAAAAACCTCTGGTAACTGGGACGAATACAGGAAGTCCCTTACAGAATATAACAAACTTCTAAAAAAGTTAAAAAAAGAGTCTTGGAGTAGATTTTGTGAAGAAATAGATGACCTTCCAACGGCATCAAGACTACAAAAAGTGTTGTCAAAAGACACCCCGGTAGACATCGGACTATTAGAGAGACCGGATGGGTCCTTAACTAAAAGCAGCATGGAAACTCTTGAAATGTTACTGGCAACACATTTCCCAGGCTGTAAGATAATCAACAACAATGAATATTTAGAGGTAGAGGAAAGGATGAATCGTCAAACTCCGTCAAGTAAAAGCATTGCTGGTAAAATCTTCACTCCGGAAAAGATCAGATGGGCTATCAACACCTTTAAGCCTTACAAATCAGCCGGAGTAGACAAAATATTCCCCGCATTACTGCAGAAGGGGATAGAGATCCTAATGCCAATAATGATGAGGATCTTTAAAGCAAGTTTTGCATGGGGATACATCCCTAAGATCTGGCGAAAAGCGAGAGTGGTCTTTGTACTTAAGGCAGGGAATCGTCCCAGTGAACAGCCTAAGTCATATCGCCCTATAAGTCTAACCTCTTTTTTTATCAAAACGATGGAGAAGTTAGTGGACATTCACATAAGAACAGGGCCTAACAAGGTCTGTCTTAATAAGAACCAACATGCCTACCAAAAAGGCAAATCAACCGAGTCAGCCCTTCACAGATTGGTAAAACAAATCGAAAAGGCAAAAGACTATAAGGAAATTGCCCTTTGTGCATTCCTAGATATTGAAGGAGCGTTTGATAGCACTCCCCATGAAGCCATTATAGCGGCAGCTAGGAAAAAGGGTTTGGAAACGGCCACAATAAAATGGATACACGCCATGCTAAAGAGCCGAATGACAACCACGGATCTAAGTGATAGCACATTGACTGCACAGACCTATAGGGGCTGTCCCCAAGGAGGCGTACTATCTCCGCTTCTTTGGTCAATCGTAGTGGATGAGCTTCTAGACCGTCTAGAAAACCAAGGATACGAGGCAATAGGATATGCTGATGATATAGTCATTATCATAAGAGGCAAATACGATTCAATAATTTCGGAAAGAATCCAATCAGCGTTAGAAGTGATAATGAACTGATGTCAGTCTAAGAACTTGAACATTAACCCAAGTAAGACTGAGATAGTACCATTTACAAACAGAAGGGAAGTCCATATCATACCTCCATCAATAAATGGAGCACCAATACCCCTTTCGGATGAGGTAAAGTATCTGGGTATTATACTGGATAGCAAACTCAACTGGAATAAACATATAGAAAGGACTCATGCCAAAGCACTAAAGGCATTTTGGGCCTGTAAAAGCTTGTTTGGCAGAAAATGGGGACTAAAGCCCAAAATGATTTACTGGTGTTCCAGAACAATCATTCTCCCTATAGTCACATACGGATCAACAGTATGGTGGACTAAGATCTTACAACGTAAAACACAGCTTACGTTACAAAAAATCCAAAGGCTAGCTTGCCTTGGTATTACAGGTGCAATAAAATCCTGTCCTACAGCGGCAATGGAAATGTTCCTAAACATCCCTCCTATACATCTCCAAATAAAAAAGGAGGCTATTAAAGGAGCGATACGCTTACAGGAGAAAAATAATTACAAACCGGGGGTTTTAGAGGTCACCTCAAAATCCTAAAAGACCCAAAAATGGAGGTTCTAACTTCCACTCTATCGGACGTCATGCCGATAAAATTCAACCTCGAAACCCCTTTCAAAGTTATTATCAGGGAACGCAAGGACTGGCAATTCATGCTATCTGAAATAGTAGAAGGGTCAACCATCTGGTATACAGATGGATCGCGCACATCTGAGGGGACAGGAGCCGGAGTAAAAGGACATAACTTTGCGGTCTCAAAACCACTCGGCAAAGAAGCCACAATCTTTCAGGCCGAACTAATTGCAATGTTGCTATGCATCCAAGAAAATATAAGGAGAGCTCATCGCAACAAATATATTTATATCCTATCGGATAGTCAGGCGGTTCTCAAAGCTCTAGCATCCAATAAACACGGATCAAGGATAGTATGGGACTGCCTTCAAAACCTAATAATCCTGGGGAAAAGGAATAAGGTTACCTTAATGTGGGTACCAGGACATATGGGAATAGAGGGAAACGAAGAGGCTGATCGCCTAGCAAAAAACGGCGCTCTGCGGAAAACCGAAAGGGTACTTCAACCCTATTATTAGACAATGGGTAGAACAAGAACATAAAATCTACTGGAATAAACATCCAGGCTTGTCAATCTCAAAAAAATTGATTCTACCACAAAAAAACAAAGTGGAGGATATACTAAAATTCAGCAAGAAGGATATTAGTACTCTAATCGGCCTAATGACGGGGCACAGTGGAGTAAACCACCACCTCAAAAACATGGGCTTAACTGAAACCGACATCTGTCGCCTCTGTCTCGAAGAATCAGAAACGACTGAACACATCCTATGTCACTGTGAGGCAGTAGCTAGGAAAAGACATAATCTTACAGGGAAAGGGTTCCTTTCAACCAAAGAACTAGCTAACATGGCTCCCTTAAAGATCCTCAAATTAGCTAAAGCTATTGAGGTATGGTAGGGTGAAGAGGCTATAAACGCACAATAGGCCGAGAATAAAAATATTAATAAGTAACAATGAAGCAGCCATCGAAAATGCTTTCGAGGAATTTCTTCAGTCTAGAAAGTTGGACTTTAATGCACTTGTATCTCGTTGGGAGAAGTGTATTGCAACTGCTGCTACCTATTTTGATTAATAAAATTAAGTTTTATAAGAGTTAAAGTTGTTTGAAATTTCATTAGCATAGTCGCCATTTCATCTGCAACAACCTAATACATAGAAAAAAAAAATAATAATAATTTGTTCCAAAATTCTTATAAACCGACCCCCCCCCCTCCTCCGGTCAAACGTGCACAAGGTGTTTCATGTGCATTGAAAAAACACAAAAAACTAAAGATTTTTGAATGGTAGAAACTTGAAAATTTGCAAAATGCATTTAAAACGTATTCCCTAAATGTATGGAACATGAACTGGTCGAATATCTTTAAAACTTCTACCCCCTCCCATACAAAATTATTTTTTCGACTATTTCCAAGAAATCAATTATCACCTAACTAATAAAAGCTATCAATTTGAAATTTTGCATAAGAATTTTTAAAAACAGTTGGAACGAAAATATGCCAAAAGTTTTGAGATCTCGCTTGCCCTTCTACCCCCTCCCATATGTATGATTTCGACCAATTTCTATTAATCAACATAAGGTGATTAAGTTGATTAAAACAACAAATTAAAAGCTACAAACTTGAAATTTTAAACGAGTGCCTTACAAGAGAAACGGAATAAAATTGTTTCACAAATCTTACGATACCCTTACCCCTTCTATCCTCTCCCATACATATGTTTGTTTTCGATAATTTAAAATACAACGAATTTTATGAAAATTCTATGCACCTTCGTCTATGAAAGTGGCATTCTGTACAGAGAATATTTTGGCGTTATTCAGGCAATCAATTAAAAAACTATTAACATCTACCCACTCTAATTATCATCCCACACCCTTCCCCTCATAAAGCCCAAATTTGCATAAATAAACGAATGAAATATTGATTATACATATGTTCTGGAGCCATTGATCGTATCCGCAATTAAGTATTAAATTGATGACAGCCCTGCCCAAGAACCCCCTTTCAGTTAGTCTCCCTAACCACTCTAACCTGCATATTGACTTTCCACACATCCTCAACTTGCTCCCGACTTGTTGGCAGTTTATTTTAGAATTTCAGGCACTTTTACGAATATTCCTCTTCTATTGGTCTTAAAATTGGTATATATTCCTACAGTTTTCAAAAACTGTAAGTCTAACGAAAATTCTGTACTTCTTCCATCACCTCCCGTACAAATTCCATAATTTTACGAAATTCCAAACACAAAATTTCCTTACAAATTATGAACACGAAAATAGGCTCAAACAATGAATCCGCCATCTTAAAAATAAATTTTTTCCCGTCTCCCCTTGAATTTATGAATTCGGTCGTCTCCCCCCTTATTTCGAACTGGGTAATCTAGAGTGACTTGATTTTGTCCAAACGAAAACAATATGATTCAGCTAAAAACTATATCTTTCATTTTTTTTTTTCGAAATTATGGGTGATGATTGAAAAAACTCAAGTTTATTAACATATCACATAAGTCACGTAAAGCAAAGATAGAGGGTTCAAGTAGGTACACAAGATACAGATACTTCCTTTTTCCTATTAAATTTCTCATTTCGAATTAAACCAAAATTACATATTGAGTCTCGAGTGATGAAAACTTGGTTACCCCAAATTTCGAATATAGAAAAGTTGAAATAATAAAAAAAAACGGGATACCCGAAAAAGGTCTCAGGTTTGGTTAACGAGTTCTCAAATGTATTTTTATGTATTCTTCCTATTACCCCGTTTAACCCGATAGCATTTTTAAAAAAGTTCTGAGCGATAACACCTTAAAAAAATTTATATATGTACGTATTCTTTAAACAAGGGACGATCGAAATTGATTACACTTTACATTGTAAAGTGGTTAAAGAGAAACGGGTGATATTCCATGAATTCTGATTCGAAGGCCATCATAGATAAAATTTCGAGGTAAATAAACTTATTAAGCCTTCAGTATTTCAATTTGTAACGAGGTATTGAAGGGAAGCGTAAATGTATATAATTTATTTTCGACAAACTGCCACGTGCATTAAGGAGTTCATTTCATCTGCTCCCAGTGGGCGTTACAGAATCTAATAAGGGTCGTATATTGAAAAGTGGTAAGATCCGATAGAGTCCTAATATGGGATTTTATGCTCAAGGTGGGAGCACAGAAATACTTGCACGCTCTAGATGAAAATATTTGTGACCTTCGGAAATCATTTGAATTATAAATACCACTTTTTAGTTGGTTTGAGTTTTTTTCTTACAACTTTTTTTTGTGTCGATTACAATACTTTATTATTAGAATAATATAGTAAATATTATTCTAATAATAAAGTATTGTGATCGACACAAAAAAAAGTTGCTACCCTGAAAAAAATTTTTTTTTTACGCTTAAGTCCAAAATATTTGCAAACAAGTCGTATGGAACATTATTTTCTTTGGGGCAAGTTGAGGATGCGAGTGAAGTCAATATGTAGGTTAGGGTGGATAGGGAAACCTAAGGTTGTCACCCTATCCCTATTGTTATCGACCTAGAAAATGTTATTTCTATTGTTTACCTCGATGAAATTTAAATGTACTGAGAAAATTAGTTTAGAGCATTTCATGAAAAAGTGCGGTTTATATGGGAGGTGGTGGAAGGAGAAGGAGGTTTTTGGTGATTTTTTGAAAAACAACATCATCATGTAATTGATATGTTTTAAATTTCAGATCAGTAACATTCAGATTTTTCAAGAAAATCAAATTCTTGTGAAGTCGTGGAACTGAATCACATTGTATGGGAGGGGGTAGAAGGAGTGAAGCTAATTGTTTAATTTTTTTCCTGATAATAATAATAATGTAATTAAGGATTCAATACAACATTTTAGCTCGATGGAAGTTACACGTACTGAGAAATTTGGTGTAAAGTGATTCATGAAAAAGTGTAGTTTGTATGGGAGGCGGTGAAAGGAGTGAGGAAACTCAAACAATTTGTATACCAAAAGACTGCATTTATAATAGAAATCATATGTTCCAAATTCCAAATTAATAGCTTTTATAGTTTCCAAGAAAATTTGATTAATATATTGTTGTGAGCTAGGGGTTCGCCGAGATTTCAAGTAAAACACAAATTCGTTTAAAAATAAGTGATAATTTATTTATTCGCACTTTCACTTTAAATCGCACTTTTAACTTAATTCGCCTATTTGGCACTACCGCCGCGTTTCGCTTTCTTATACCGGTTCGCGTTCTCCCACAGATGTCGCTGATTGACTGACTGCTCGCTGAGAGCTACCGTGGTTACATACCATTTCCCCCTGTTCTCGAAGTTTCTGTCGTGGATGTTTTCGGGTGTATGTCTCGACTATTCTATATCCTACATTGCCTACATTTTGGAGTTTACTCTGGAAAGTTGTAGAACTTTGATTGTGACTTTTTACATATTGGGGGACTGTTCTTTTTCGGGGAAGATCAATATTGCGTGGTTGCCAGATTTATAACACTACCCTCTCCTTAGTCCCTGTTCGTCCCGAACAGTTTCGTTCACTTCCTCAATGGCACCATGGTACTTTGTTAATCGGTCGAGATGTACCACTTTCATTTTAGTACGAGGTTTTTGATGTAGTTGAATCCGATAGACGACATCATTTAACCGGTTGATGATCTGGTAAGGGCGTTCCCAGTTGCGCTGTAGTTTCGGCGATCTGCCCTTCTGTCGTTTGGTATTGTATAACCAAACCAAAACGCCCTCTTGGAATCCTGGGGAATTCGCCCGTTGATCATACCGCGTCTTCATGCGGTCGGTCGCCAAATCAATTTTATCTCTGACCAGGTTATAAATTGTCTTAAGTCGACATCGAAGATCCGAGACGTAGTCTTTAGCATTGGTTGGATGGTCTGGTGGCACTCCAAACATTAGTTCCGCAGGGACTCGAATATTTCTTCCGAAAATGACTCGGGACGGAGTTTCTCCTGTTGTTGAATGTACCGTTGTTCTGTAGGCCATCAAAAATAGAGGGATGTGCTGATCCCAGTCCCGTTGCCTCTCGCTGACGAGTTTGGATAGGTTTGAGTTCAATGTCCTATTGAAACGTTCCACCATTCCATCGGACTGTGGATGTAATGGAGTTGTCCTGGTTTTATTTATTCCCAGCATTTGGCACACGTGTTTGAATATTTGGGACTCAAAATTGCGCCCTTGATCGGAGTGTAGTTCACGTGGAGCTCCAAATCTGCTCACCCAGTTGGTAACAATCTGTTGTGTGCCGGTTACTGCTTCTTGGTTTGGAATTGCGTAGGCTTCAGGCCACTTGCTGAAATAATCAATGACTACTAGAATTGTAACGAAAATCATTTTTGTTATAACGAAGATGATTTTCGTTCATGTCCGCGCCAATTTCAAATTTGAATTTTCAAATTTGAAAACGGCTAAAGACCGGATGACAATGCCACCAAAATGACAAGAAAAAAAAAAAACGAAAAGACCGAGGGACAAGGTCTTTCGGAGAGTTCGATGACGATCACTTTTGGAACGACCGGCGACAAGTGAAGTTGGAAAAAAAATATATACAGATTAGTAACCAATTAAAAAAATTATACAGTGAAGTGAAGTGTGAGTGATAAATTGTTTTTTTTTTTCTTTTCATTCGTGGGACTGAAGACTCAGGTATGTACCCGCTTTTTTTTATTTAATATTAGAGTTAATTTCGAATACTAAGCACCGCCATGACTGAGTAGAGAAGTTTTTTTTACCGTCCCGAGAAAGACCGGCTAGCACGTTCCTCCCACGTGTGCCCTTCATACGCAGCGCGCAATACTAGGACCAGCCAATTTCCGGGATTTTTCCCCACACCCACGCTCCTGAGCATCCGGCGAAAGACGCGCTGTCGTCCCGTTACAGGAAAAAACTGGTCCAAAAATCTGCTAACGGTCTGGACCGTTATTCCAGACCGTTACAGTGGCGCCCAAAAACGTGGCCGCATGGCCGAGTAGAGTAGTAGATGTCTTTTCATATAGAAAAAAAAACCGTAATTTTTGATTTTTCTTTACCTCGTGTATTTCGTATTAGATTTTCTCGTCCACTATCGACGCGGTGAAGATAGTATCAAGAGACAATTCCGTGTTAGAAAAAAAAAAAACTAGGCAAAGTTCGTGCTTTCAATTTCAGATTTGTGTGCCGCCATGGATGAAGAATACGACGCTATAGTTTTGGGTACCGGTCTCAAGGAGTGCATTCTGAGCGGTATGATGTCCGTGTCAGGAAAAAAGGTGCACCACATCGCCCGGAACAAGTGCCACGGTGGCGAGTTGGATTCAATTACGCCGCTCTTGGAGCTCTCTACGCGTATTAGCATCGCGTCCGACCTAATGGGTATGTTCGAAAAGCGCCGATTCCGCAATTTCTTGAGGTACGTACAAGATTTTCGAGAGAACTACATAAAGACGTGGAAAAATTTCGACCCAATGAAGACAAACGTGCAAGACCTTTACGGTAAATTCGGCCTTGATAAAAATACCCAAGATTTTACGGGTCATGCACTTGCTCTGTTTCGTGACGATGGATATTTGAAGGACCCGGCCATAAATACAATTCGCCGGATGAATTTGTATTCGGATCCGTTGGCGCGATACGATAAATCGCCGTACCTATATCCGATATACGGTTTAGGTAAAATACCGCAAGACCTTGCACGTTTATCCGCTATTTATAGCGGTACCTATATGTTGGATAAACCCATCGATGTAATTGTTGTTGGCGAAGGTGGTAGAGTGATTGGCGTACGTTCCGGGAACGAAGTTGCCAAAGGTAAACAAGTTTACTGTGATCCCAGCTATGTACCGGACAAGGTTCGTAAGACAGGTGAAGTAATCCGATGTCTTTGTCTACTCGAGCATCCGATTGCAAATACCAAAGATGCTTTTCCGACTCAAATCATAATACCGCCTGAGCAGGTCTGTCGTAAATCGGACATTTCCGTTTCGATAGTGAACTATACGCATCAGATCGCGGCCAAGGAATTGTTCGTTGGTATGGTCTCAACCACCGCTGAATCCGATGATCCGGAAAGTGAATTACAACCCGTGTTAGATGTATTAGGACCGATCACACAGGAATTTATGTGCGTTTCGGACTATTACGAACCGATCGATAAAGGCCTGGAATCGCAAGTTTTCATATCAGAATCCTATAATACGTCAACAAATTTTGAGACAATCTGCCTAGACGTTTTAGATATTATCAAGCGAGGTACTAGCGGAATTCGATGTTACGAAAATTAGACAGAAATTTCGCAATGAAGAGCAGCAATACAGAAGCATATTAAAAATTTTTTTTGTAAGACCATACACACAAACACAAATACCCGAGTATCCTGTGAGTTGTGCCGTGTAAAGGTTTATTATAAATGTATATATATAAAAGTCAAGTATGAATCGATTGAAAATATTTTTTTTGAAAATCCGACAAGAACATTAACATTTTGGTCAATGCATACGGTTAAAATGCCGAATTATTAAGGAAATGTTTGTTTTTCTTTAAAAGATATCTTTCAAAATGAATTTTGAATTTACATTTTTTTTTTCTTCTCTTTCTCCAATTTATATTTATATACCTAGTCCTGCCATAAGTTCTGTCACACTATTTCTCACATTGGCAACAACTTTATTTTATGAGTGACATTTCAATATCGGCCAGTTTTATAAACGTCATAATGTTGTTGACAGTTGATGGTCATTTAAAGTGTGTTCGTTAACGTGTGAAGATGGAATGGGGTGTAATAGAAAACCGAACTGCAGTGATTGCACTACATAAGTGTGGAAAATCCGCGAGTGAAATTTTCAAGTTGTTGTGCCCGTTAAAAATAACGCAAAGATTTGTGTATCGTGCGATCCAGAGATATAACGCGATCCAGACTATTGAAGATCGACCTCGTTCTGGACGTCCGCGTGATGTACGTTCTTCTGCTGCCATCAAAGCGGTCGAGAGTCGAATTCGTCGAAATCCGCTTCGTAAACAACGAATCATGGCTCGAAAGATGAACATCTCCACCCGAAGTATGTCTCGCATCATAAAATCTGACCTCGGGATGAGTGCCTTTCGACGATCAACGGGACATTTGCTGACTGAGCAGTTGAAGCAAATTAGGAGCACCAGATCGAAAGAGCTCCTTCGGCGGTACGGCAACAACAAACATCGAGAAATTTTATTTACCGATGAGAAAATTTTTACGGTGGAGGAACATTTCAACCGCCAAAATGATAAGGTGTATGCCCACAGCTCCGCAGAAGCCCGAGAAGTTGCCACTAAGGTACAGCGAGGACATCATCCAGCATCAGTCATGGTATGGTGGGGTGTCAGCTACGAAGGGGTCACCGAGCTTCATTTTTGCGAAAAAGGCGTAAAAACTGCAGCGAAAAATTATCAAACGGACATCCTGGAGGGATGTGTGAAGCCGCTGAACTCTACGCTATTCAACAATCGACATTGGGTTTTCCAGCAAGATTCTGCGCCAGCCCACAAAGCTCGAACCACACAAGCGTGGTTGGAAACCAATATTCCACAGTTTATAAGGGCGACGGAATGGCCTTCTGGGAGCCCAGATTTGAATCCCCTGGACTACAAACTGTGGGCGGAGTTAGAGTCCATGGTGTGCACGAGACGACACCCAAATATCGAGAGCCTTAAGCGATCTTTGACAGAAGCAGTAGCTAATTTTCCGCTAGAAACAGTGCGTACTGCTATCGATGACTGGCCCAACAGATTAAAGAGCTGTGTTAAGGCTAAAGGCGGCCACTTTGAATAATTTGTTGCTTATTTTACTTCCATTAGTATGCCAAAATAAAATATATTTTCCTTTGTCAAAAACTCTTTTTCATTTATACAAAAATTGCCCATATACGTGTGACAGAACTTATGGCACGACTAGGTATTAAAAAAAAAAAATTTCAACCAGCCTTCGGGCATACAGTGAAATTTACGCTGCGCCTTAAACCGTACTTTTATTCTCATTTTTTTCAAGCAGCAATCAAGTTTTTTTAATAACTACAACGGTATACCACCAAATTAAATATTCATTTGTAGATTGCGGTAATCAAGGTCATAACAGTCGTAACGCACAAACATATGATACTGTAGATTAAATAGGAACGAATAGTGAATAGTATCTGGGGTGGTTGAAGCAAAGTAGGCAGGCCTGTAATTTCTGTATATGAGATTAAACTCGTTGTTAATGAAAATAAAATTCAAAACAATAATATAGCAATAATGAAAATATAGCGATAAGGAAAATGAAATTCAAAACAATTATATAGTGATAAAGTTATTAGTTATTAGTTAGTTATTAGTTTAGCTATTAGTTTTTTTGAGTTCACGATCTCCGAAACGGAATAGTCCGTGAACAGTTTCTCAGCAGTGTGAGAAGCGTGTCTTGCAGAATTTCTTTTCGGTTTTCTTTCTGCACCTTAGTTTTTCTTATTTTTTTCTCTCCCCTCATCCTACCTTTTACCATCCCACATCGAGCATCGAGAGTATGAGAATTATAAATTGTGTCGGGCGTTATTAATTTTTTGAAGGAAATCCAAGCTCATCTTCAATGCCTGAGTTCATTTGGAACCTCATTTAGCTTGTGAATAAAAGTTTTAGCCTTCATGTAGGATTACAAAAGAATGACGTTTGCAGTAGTTATCTGCAGTTTTTTGCGTGGTTGATCGACAATCTTTGAATACTGGTGTAAGCGACATCATTCTCTAGTATCGCGCGTTCTGTTTCTTAATTAGTTCCGATTTGGTTTCTCGCGAATTTTTATCCGGATCGAGCCCGTTGTTTGTAAGCATAGAGACAACTTTTTGAATAAATTCGTTAGTTAAAGAAATCACATCGCAGAACTTACCGTCATCTTTGTTTTTTTACATGATTTACGATAATCTACCCGACGATCCTTTCCATAACTCCCATCCGTTAATGTGAGCCTTAAGAGTAACTGAAAACTACGATAATGATCTATAATATTTCTACATTCGCTTCTATTACTAATTTGAAATCCTTTCTCTTATATCTATTTCTATGCGTTATATCATTGAAATCCCTTTTTAACATAGGCCTAATTTTCTTCCTAATTCCGAGCTAATAACGTCTGCAACTCTATATGGGCAGAGTCCATTTTTCTCTATTGTTTGAAGGTCATCACCATGAATTCTTTACGTATGATTTCAAATGCCGAGAACAGTCGTTTTTATTATTATCAGGAGAGGAACATAAAGAACGCCCACTTGAAATACACACTTACATTCTATCAAAATTATTCTTTTCTCCTAGTATGTATATACAAGTAGACACCACGTATTTTATCCGAATATCCTAATCATATTACGCGCGGCATACGTTGCATATATTCATTTATATTATTATTTTTTTATACTTAGAAGGTACGTAAATAGATTATTTCATCCTTCTAATTTGATGTTCCTAAACACAGAGAATGTTCTAATGGTCAGCTATCCGCCTTTGGCGTAAGGTGTATTATACCTGCTGAATGCTGGCAAATAAGAGCCTCCTCTATCTTGAACACATCGAATATTAATTATACAACGGAGACTCGTGTCCTCGAATAACTCCCTCGATTAAAATCTGTCTGCACAATTTCCTCTGCAGTCTTGTATAAAGTCCGGTTTTAGTTACTTGAAAGTGGGAAGTTAAGGAAAAAGGAGGAACGGTCAGAAACCATCTGAACGCTATCTTTGCAAAGTCAACTTTAGGATAGCGAATTCGATCGTCACCAATACCTTCGTAATCCAATCGGAACTTAGTATAAGAAGTTGCCGCCCTCCGGATGTACCGAGATCATGAATTGATCATGGACGCCAATGGCGAGTCCTACTCCGTGGTTGGTCTGGTTATTAAGATACTGCCCCCATTAACTATGATATGCCGCATGCAAACGAGAATATTACATCATGGCCTAAAGGACAACTGTTGATACTACCTCACTTCACGTCACCTAGTAACGCTCTCTTGCATAATCTACGGAAGTCGTTAGTCCAAGACAAGCGAGACAACGAATCTCTGTCGCAGATCATTAGCGGGTACACTACGAAATAGGATCGGGAAGCCTAACAGCGCAGAATATTCCATCAGCAGCAGAATATTCCAACAGCAGATTAATCGGACCGTCGTTCCACATGTTCAGATCTCCCAGCAACGAAGTCACCAACAACATAATCGATGGCAACATCGGCTACAACAACGGTATACCACCAAATCATGGAGAATCTGGCAATCATATAAGAAATAACCAAATGAGGATTGTACTCGATCAGAATCGCGCCTGGATGAATCTCAAAAGTAACAACAATATTAATTGGAGCGATCATCGAGAACGAGGGCAAATGTAAAAACTAGTGTCAATTCCGACAAGTGAGAGATACCAATATTAGAGAACGTCCTTAGAATCCAGTGGGATCCAACAAGACTACGAAGCTCAGCAAGTTACTGTTATGTCTATGGGTCGGGCTAGTAAAAAGGTCGTCTTGCTTGGTCGATGGTCTATATTCAACTGAACTAAAAATACATTTATAACATTTCAATTTGCTCTACGTTAACAGTAATTCAAACTAGTATTTATTCAAGTAGTTATGGCGTTGCCAACACCTCCCCTTTTAAGAAGGATAAAAGGCCGTTTGTTTTAACGGTCTTCCGAAACGGCTGGTGGGAGCTGAAGTGGTTACCTCCGCAGCTGGTGACTCATAGACGTTGCTGGTGTCTGATGTGCTGACCGTAGGTGCGCTCGTCCGCTCATGTTCGTCGTTCTCGAGTGAGTTTGGTGGTGGAACCTCGTCAGGCGGTACAATGTTGAATTCATCCAGAAGCATGTTCAAATCCAAATTCAGTTGCCGTTGAGTCATATCTTCTGAATATCTTTTCCGTAGTTGGTTCGTATGTGACCTTATAAGCCTTTTTCCATTTGGGCAATCAACTAATACTGTATAGTTAACTCGTCCTTCGCGACTGGAAATCTCTCCAGGTGTCCAATAGAATTTGTTTTCTCTGTGAGTTCTTGCCATTACAAGATCTCCCACTTCAAAAGATCGATATTTTGCGCCATGTTTCTTATTAAATTGCAAATTTTGTCTTTCGTTTGTTGTTCGTGGTACAACTTTAGGAGGCTTTAACAAGTCTAGCGTTGTTGTAATTTTCTTCCCAATAAATTGTTCTGCAGGTGAAGTTCCTTTTGGAGTATTTTTGTTAGGCGTGCAGCGGTAAGTTTGTAGAAAGGTTTCTAAGTTTTCCGTAATGGATCCTTCCTGCTTTAATTTACTCAAGGCTCTCTTTAGAGTATCTACAAAACGTTCCGCTTGTCCGTTTGATTGCGGATGGTATGGTGCTGACCGCAAATGCTGAATTCCTCGAGATTGTAGAAACGAAGTAAATTGTGCACTGACAAATTGAGTGCCATTGTCCGTAACAATAGTTTTACAGTCTCCGAATCTCGCAAATACTTGCCGTAATAGTTTAATAATAGTTGTTGATGTTACCGTATCTGAGTGGAAAATTTCTGGCCACTTGGAATATGCATCAACTATTACTAAAAAAAATGTTCCTTGGAATGGTCCTGCGATGTCAACATGTATCCGTTCCATAGGTTCGGAGCAGAGCGACCAGGATTCTAGTTTTGTTTTGATTGGTAATTTTGCGGAATGCGCGCAACTTTCGCATTGTTTAACATAATGTTCGATATCAGAGTCAACGTTGGGCCAATAAACATAACTTCTTCCTAATGCTTTTGTACGCTGAATACCCGGATGCCCTCTATGGAGCTGACGTAGAACACGCTGACGATATACTTTTGGTATGATAATTCTTTCGCCGAAAAGTAGGACGTTGTCAAATATAGATAACTGTTCTCTTCGATGAAAATAAGGTGCAAGATTGTCATTCGAAAACATTGTTGACGCTGTTGATGATAACAATGATTTCGGCCACCCATCTTCTACGAATTTCATGACTGATTGTAGTACAGAATCGTATTGTGTTGCTTTTTGAATCATTCGAAATGTTAGCGGTAGTGTTTTTATACAATTTTCCAATTGATGATGAATTGTATCCTCCAATTGTGTGCATGCTATCACATATTCTTCGTCCGCTTTGCTGTAGTCTCCCATAAGTCGTGAGAGAACATCGACGAATCCGAAATTTTCAGTTGATATGTATTGTATTTCAAAGTCGTAGAGCATAAGCGTAAGTGCCCATCTCTGAAGACGGTTGGCTGTATGAATAGGTATTCCTTTTTTTGAGCCAAAAATTGATAGTAAAGGTTTGTGATCGGTGTACAGTTTAAATTTTCGCCCGTAAATCATTTTGTGGAACTTCTTCACAGCAAATGTTAAGGCCAACCCTTCTTTCTCTATTTGGCTGTATTTACGCTCAGCTTCAGTAAGAGCTCTGGCTGCATGAACAATTACCTTCTCTGAACGGTCTGGAAATATATGTGCTATGTATGCGCCAATTCCATCATTTGATGCATCTGCTGCCACTTTTATTGGTAATGACGGATCGTAATGTGTTAGCAATAAGTCTGAGGATAATATTTTTTTGAAGTTCAAAAATGAATTTTGACATTCTTGTGACCAATTCCAGGTACTATTCTCTTGCAAGAGTTTGTCCAGAGGTGCTCGAAGTTGCCTCATCTGCTTGACAAACCGACCATAATATGAGATCGCGCCTAAGAAAGATCTGAGTTGTGATACGTTCTGAGGAGCAGGCATAAATTTTATTTTATCAATTTTCGCTGGATCGGGACGAATTCCATTTTTGTCCAATATGTGTGCAAGATATTTAATTTCCGATGAGAGGAATTTACATTTTTCCAGTTTTAAATGGAAACCATAATCAAGCAAGCGCTGAAGAACTTGATATAATCTGTCAATATGATCCCTTTGGGTTGCACCGCAAACTATGATGTCATCAAGATATGCAGCAACACCAGGAATTCCTGTCAGCATTGTATCCATAAGTTGCTGAAAAGCTCCAGGTGCTGACCTTACTCCAGGTGCTAAACGATTAAAAGAATAGAGACCTTTGTGCGTATTGATGGTGAGCATCTTCCGGGAATTTTCGTCAACTGGAACCTGAAGATATGCATCTGATAAATCGATATTCGTGAAAATGGAGCTACCTGATAATGAAGCAAAAATATCCTCGGGTGTTGGAAGAGGATAATGATGTGGCTCCAAACTGCTGTTCAGTCCTGTAGAGTAATCGCCACAAATGCGTACATTTCCGTTTGGCTTTTTGACAACTACTATCGGAGCCGCCCAATCGGAATAATCCACTGGTGTGATGATCCCTAAGTTTTCCAAACGTTGGAGTTCTTTTTCGACATCTAATAGCGTAGCGTATGGCACTGGACGCTTAGGCTTAAAAACTGGCTGAGAATTTGATTTCAACACAAGTTTTGCTGTAATGTTTTTGCATTCTGTGATGCCTTCTTCGAAAAGCGATGAGAATGTATGTTTGAGTTTTACGATCTCATCTGCTACTGTTGTATGAATTTGGGAACAAACAGCTGACAATGGTTTATCCCATAAGTTAAATGTATTACAGAGATCTATACCCAATACATTTAATTCAGATACGTTTGTCACATAAACTGTGCAGTGCTTAGTATCATTTTTAAGAGTTGCTTCACAGGAGAATTTCGCAATCAGCTCGATGCCGTGCTTTGATGCACTCTTAGCAAGATGTTCGTTAGTTTCCAGTTTTGTACCGGGACTTCCAAGTTTCTTCCAAACAGTGTTCGAAATGATTGTTATGTCGGAAGCTGTATCAACTTGAAGCTTAACAGGTGCATCTTTGATATGCGATGCTCCAGTTACATTGTTAAGCTGAATAGTGACGAATTTCCTACTATTTTTGAATGATAGCTGATTCACATTCGCAAAAATTGCTTTTGATTTGTGTTGCAGTCTTGGTTTTAATTGAGTGTGTGAGATTGAGTGGTTGGGTTGTTTCGGTTGTGTTTCCACTGATTTGTATTTACTATTTTTGAAACAACCACAGTAACCTTCCTTATGCCCGACGGTTTTACATGTACTACACCGGTGTGTAGCATATTGACAATCGCGCGCGAAATGCATACCTCCACATCCCCAGCATGGAGTACGCGGAGCTGACTTATCAGAATTTCGCACTGGTTTAAATTGTTTATTGGGAACCGTTTTTATCGAATTAATATTACGAGTGACACTATTAATTAGAGCTGAGTCTTTCTTTAAACTTATAATTTTTTGTGTTTCTGATACTAATTTATCTAACGTGATAGGAGATTGAGCAGTTTCTGTTTCTAATTTATTTAATAAACGAGTTTTTAAGTCTGAATCATCTGATAATTTAAGCCCGGTTATAAATATGAGGCACTTGAAATGATCTATTGACAGATCGTTGAATTTGAAATCCTCGCAATTTTTATTAACCGATGCTGCGTATGACACGTAATCCTCTGTCTCAGTCTTCTTCGTTTGGAAACATCGGTAACGAATACTGAATAGAGATTCCCGTGCACCGAAAATTTTTTTTAACGTTGTAACTGTTTCGTCAAATTTTATTTCTTTTGGTGTTTTTGGCAAAATATAATTGCTATAACGTTCGTGTGCAATTGGACTAAGCTTTCGCATTAGAAGACGAGTTCGCCCGCTATCGTCCAATTGTGCGCAATCTTCCCTAAAAATATCTTCATATCGCGAATACCATGAATTGAAAGTATTTGCGCCGTCATGATGATATTCCGTTATGCTAGCTGCAATATTATCCGCCGTAAATTTTTCCGTGCGTAGCGATTGATGCAAAAACTTCTGCAGCATCTCCTGTTGTACCGCTAACGTTTTCTGTTGCTGCTCCAAAAGTTGCATAAGTTTTTCATCTGCCATGCTAACTTATTTGCAGCCAAAAGAATAATCAAAAACGCTTACCAGATGAATTTTATTTCACTTACTGCTCACTGTAATTGTTTTTTAAATATGTGTACTTTTCTCACTGTTTTTCAGTACTATTTCAATTGTATTTAATTTTCACTGTTCCCAAAACTAGATATTGTTAACACTGCAGGTAATTATCCATAAAAAAAAATCCTCGTCGCCACTGTTATGTCTATGGGTCGGGCTAGTAAAAAGGTCGTCTTGCTTGGTCGATGGTCTATATTCAACTGAACTAAAAATACATTTATAACATTTCAATTTGCTCTACGTTAACAGTAATTCAAACTAGTATTTATTCAAGTAGTTATGGCGTTGCCAACAGTTACTAACGAATTTGGAAATGATGTCGACGTTCGGTGAATGTGAGACAATAAGAATTTATTCGTTGCGGATACGATTCGATCAACAAAACAAGTGTCGTTAGGATTGGCGTTGGGAGCAACAATTGTTTAGTGAAGCTGCTGATACTTCATCTGCAAGGAAACCAGCGTGAGCGCGGCGCATATTCCTATCATAATCTGCTAATCTGAATCTGCATGGTGGATCGGTAATTGTGGCTGTAATAAGAGCAACTGGAAGCTGAATAAAACCCATAATAACTAGTCTTGACGGCAATCGGAAGTTTCAATCAACATGCCAGAAGGGGTGCGAGTTACTAGGAATAAGAGACCAAAGTGGAGTTAATCCTGGAGAGTGGCGAAACAAGATTCGAAGTGACAGGAGGAGACGTAGGTGGAAGTGCGGTCCGGCTCAATCCTATGAAAAGATTTGGGTATCTTTCCTTCTACGACCCAGCTTTGTATTTTCGAGTTGGTTTCTTTTTCTCTCGCATTAAAATTTAGTCAAAATATTGGTATACCGGCAGGGATTTATGTGCTTAATCGCAGAGGCAATTGTATCGTGCTATGGCAATAAGCCCCGCGTCCAAACTTTACCCGCGACAGTTTGTTTTGCAGACACTTCTCCTTGTTGAATTAATGTTACGTTAACTTAAAACTTGTCAGGGTATGTTTACCTGAACTTTTTTTTGAATGATAATTTTTCTTTTCTTTCTCATTGCACTTATTAAAAAGTCTACCTTATCTTATACACTTATAAGAATATTTATGTCGTTGCGATCAAATAATTGAGTTATTGAACCCCTGCAAAATATTATCCGGATATTCAATCCGTTAGTATATATTACTTTTATGAATTATTTTGCTAACATAGGGAGAACGATATGCGCTTTAGCCATCGTACATGTATATTACACATCCACTTCTACTACCATTTTTCTTTATTCTCCTATCTGGTAACCATTCTCATGATAATGCCCTCTAAATGAATCATGTAAGGAGGACATAGTCGGCATTTCCGGGACAGTCCAAAGTTTGGAATTTAATCAAAAAATTTTTGTTTATCTATATATATATATTTATATTTTTCTTTTTATGCTAAATAATATCATTCAATTATATTTACTTTTTATATAAAACATTTCCGAATATATTTAGGTTGCACAAAAAAAAAAACTTACTGATTTCAGCTTCTCACCTTTAATTTCTCTCTGAATTTTTTGTATTACTCTAATATAACGACTACTAAGCTCTGCCATCCTACATCACACACAAAATAACCTATTCTTTTCTTATATCACGCGCTCCCGCGTGCTTATTAGTCTCCAATCAGTGGTTGGAGTTCCCCATCTCTTCGATTCGTTCTTTATCGCCTTCTTAATACATACAATGGATATCGACCACCTGCAACCCGACGAGCTTGTCATAGAGTGTCAGCTCAGGAACCTATCTGCTGAACGCAGCATTTTATCCTCTGTTGCGTTCAAGACTTGAAGATGAGCTTAAGGACCCGAGCTTAGCGCCAACCAGACCGCATGAGACAGCGCGGAAGAATCCCCATCCGTGAGAGAAAGAGCGCTAGAACTACAAGTGGTTGTGAAGAAGCTCTCAACAGTAGTGGAAGGTCTCATTGACGGCACAGAGCCAAATGTTGAGGACGTCTTGAACGAGACCCAAAGAGAGCTCAAAGAGTTGGGAGTAGAGCTTCTTAATATGCACGACGAGGAAGTAACGGACTTGCTACACTCCTCACCAAAACCTCAATCTTCATCATTCGCGTCGAGGCCGAATTTAGACAACCCTATAAATACCCTATCAGACGATGCGCTCGCAAGGGATGAGATGTGGACAAAGTCACTTGACCAAACGGTGGTTGATATTCCACGCTATTCCGAGGGATTAGCCGCGGCTCGACACGCATTAACATCTAGCCATGCAAAACCGAGTCGAGTGGCATTTAACAACGAGGAACACTCAACTCAATCTCGTTCTGAGTTTCCAAAGCTCAACACGGATGACGCGCTTAGGTCAGATTCACAATCGTTCCGAACTTCTTGCAAGTCCATCAGGATAAAGGAATGGAACATTACGTTTGACGGAAATCCAATGAACCTACCAGTCGAACGGTTTCTGTTTAGGCTCGAGCATCTGGCAAAAACGCATGGCGTTGAGAATGCGCAACTCGTCAATGACTTGTCGATTGTACTCTATGGCCCAGCACAGAAATGGTATTGGACCATTTTGGAAAGAAACCCCCACATCACCTGGTTGCAGCTAAAATCTGAACTGCTAAAAAGGTTCCAGGATAGAAGATCTGATTACGACGTCCACCGACTGATAATAGCGCGCAAGCATAAGTTTAGAGAGTCCTTTCTAGACTTCTACTCTAACGTCATAACACTCACTTTGCAATTGCGGGTTCCTTTGCCGGAGCAGGAGCTCCTATTCATTTTGCGCAGTAACATGAAAAACGCCTTGCAACTAGCTGTAGCCACAAGCATCATCACAGATGTAGACCAGCTAGTACGATTGTGTGTCTCAGTAGAGGACACTTGGGAGAGAATAGGTCATAATCCTGACATGCAGAGCCCATACCGACGCATGGTTAATGAAGTGGATTTCGATGCCCCTACCAGCCCAATATCATCACCAAGCAACTCGGGAACGTGCCAGGTGGAAGAAATGCAACAGGTACCAATAACCCATCAACAAAAAAACCGGTCAGGAAGGATGCACAATAATAGCAATAACTTCGCATCCAACCGAGATAACACACAGAAAACTGGAGGCATTGCGAACAACGATTACATCAACGCGTGCTGGAACTGTGCAACGCGGCCGCACATCTTTAAGGACTGTTCCTCCCCATTAACACATCGATTTTGCTTTGGCTGTGGTTAAAAGGACACCTTGAAACCCAACTGTCGGCGGTGTGCTACAAAACAGTCGGAAAACCGGAGACAGGGTGGAAACCATCCAGGGGCTCCACTCCTGTTCGCTCGTCAAGCCCCCCGGACCTACGACGAAGTAGCAACAAACACAGACCCGGAACTTTACCGGCGACACCGTTAAACAAAACCTTTGCCAATACCTCCACCCAAACCGTTCAAACGACCTCTCACCGCCTTGATCGCGCCTTAAGGTACTGGTACCTAAGGCGTAGTGCATGCAAAATGGTTTCCGAAACGTATATCCGTAACTCTAACGTTTCACGTATGTACGCATATATCGCAGTCGCTGGTAGGCAGATCACCGGTCTGTTAGATAGTGGCGCTAACATCAGTGTTTTAGGCACAAATGCAGAAGAGTTCATACGAAAACTGGGCCTCCGAGTGTATCTTCTGAAGTCCTCCTTAGCTACTACTGGCGGCCAACGACAAAGCGTAATCGGTTACATCTATGTTCCAATAACTTACCAACAGAAAATGAGGAAGATGCGGCTGTATATTGCGCCATCATTGACCCAACCGTTGTATTTGGGAATCGATTTTTGGGACATTTTCGGCTTAATACCGTCATTTGTTGAGGAAGTCGGTACCTTGGCCCCCACCAATCTGTCAACGGCAAAGCAACACAGTCAAGGTGAAGCTCAGCAAACTGTGCTAAACTCGGCCACAACCGCCTTTCCTTCCTTTAATGAGAATGGACTAGGTCGTACTCACCTTCTGGAACATATCATAGATATCGGCAATGCAAAAGCCGTTAAGCAACGATACTACGCCGTTTCTCCAGCCGTTCAGCGAGAAATGTACGCCGAGTTGGATCGTATGCTTGAACTGGGGGTCATTGAGGAAAGCCAAAGTCCTTGGAGTTCACCAGTTACGTTAGTGCGTAAAAGCAACGGAAAAGTGAGACTCTGTTTGGACGCTCGCAAAGTGAACGAGGCGACCATAAAAGATTCTTATTGATGGCCTAATTTCTCGCCTGCATCAGACCAGGTTCATCTCCAGTCTGGACCTTAAGGATGCTTTCTGGCAGATCCCTTTTGCAGCAGAATCGAAAGAAAAAACCGCCTTCACGGTCCCTGGTCGAGCTTTATACTTTATGCTGTTTGGTCTATGTAACGCCCCACAGACGATGTGCCGCTTGATGCACAAAGTTATACCGCACCAACTGCATGACCGTGTATTCGTGTACCTAGATGACCTTCTAATTACATCGGCCACATTTGAGGAACACATAAACTTGTTGTTTTAAGTCGCCAAGCTCATTCGGGATGCAGGATTGACCATTAATGTTGAAAAAAGTAAGTTCATGTTGAAGGAAATAAAGTACCTGGGGTATATCGTTAGAGATGGCTGTCTGTGTGTCGACCCAGAGAAAGTTCGCGCCATTCAAGAGTTTCCAGCACCAAAAACCACACGTCAGGTTCGGCGATTCCTCGGAATGGCAGGCTGGTACCGGCGCTTCATTGGTAATTATGCTTCGTTGACCGCCCCATTATCAGACCTCTTACGCAAAAATGCCAAAATCATCCTTACACCGGAAATCCTGACAACCTTTGAATCAATTAAAGAAGCCTTGAGCACAGCACCAGTCCTCGTCAATGCGGATTTCACCCGTCCTTTCTTTATCCAGTGCGACGCCAGTACGTCAGGCATTGGGGGAGTCCTCTTTCAAAAAACAGATAATGGGGACGAACACTCCATTGCTTATGTGTCGCAGAAGCTAAGCTCGGCACAGCGGAATTACTGCGTCACGGAGCTTGAGTGTTTGGCAGCTGTCTCGAGTATAAAAAAATTCCGAGCATATGTGGAGGGACACCCCTTCACAGTAATCACCGATCACGCTAGCTTGAAATGGCTCATGGACCAAAAGGATTTGTCCGGTAGACTGGCCCGCTGGAGTCTCAAATTGCAAGCATATCATTTTAGCATTGAATACCGAAAAGGTAAGCAGAACGTCGTTCCAGACGCCTTATCTAGAGCGCATGCCGATGCCCTATGGTGTCAACCGACCCCCGATAACCAAATTCCAGTATTGCACGTGGACTTAAAGATACTGAGTTCTCCAGCCCTGATTATCTTAAACGACTCAACAATATCCTGACTGACTCCTCAATTAAAAATGTGCGAGTAAGAGATGGAAAAATATATATAAGCCCTCCCACCGGCCTAGTTAATCTGAACAGCGACCTTCCTAACTGGAAACTGTGGATTCCAGCAGGTCTTACCAACTCGCTCATCAAGCAGGCACACAACTCTCCTTCAGCCGCGCACATCGGTGTTTTAAAGACTCTACAAAACATTCAACGCTATTTCCTTTGGCCCAATATGACCCAGGAAATTCGAACCTACATCAAGGCATGTCCTACCTGCAAGGAATGTAAGCCCATAAACTACGCGGCTCAACCACCGATGGGGGAACAGGTGATAGTATCTCGGCCATGGCAACGGATCTACATAGATTTTTTGGGAGCTTATCCAGGGTCACGAGCAAGGAACACGCACATTTTTATTGTACTCGACCAATACTCCAGATTCGTACTGTTAAAGGCTGTGAACCGGGCAACGACTCCCAAAATCATCAACTATTTAAGACACGACGTCATTAATATGTTTGGAGTACCAGAGACGATACTTTCAGATAATGGGGTTCAGTTTAAATCAAAAGCCGAACTACTAAAAGAATTTGGTATCGAGCATATGTTCACGCCTTTATATGCTCCGAAAGCTAACGCAGCTGAAAGGACCAATCGCACTCTACTGGCTTCGATACGAGCTTACCTGGGAGAAGACCAGCGAGATTGGGATGCAAATCTAAGTGCAATTGCTTCCGTTCTGCGAAATGCCGTCCACTTATCTACCCGCTACTCACCCCACTTCTTGGTGTTCGGATCCCATAAGATCAACCACGGCTCAGACTATCAACTCCTGCGGGAATTGGATTGTGTTGCAGAGGGGGAAGTGGAGATACTGCCACCTCCCGAGCGCCTGAACACCGCGCAACATGAGGTATTAAAAAACCTACGGGACGCGGACGCTAAAAACGCGAGACGTTACAACCTCCGCAGTAAAGAACGCCAGTTCAAGTTTGGGCAATCGGTGTATGTCCGCACACACTTCTTATCGAATGCCGACAAGAAGTTCAATGCGAAGCTTGCCTCAAGGTTCGTTCTGAGAACGATTAAAAAAAGAATTGGAAATGTGTCTTACAAGCTAGTCAACAATCAGGGCAAGTCGCTGGGGATACATCATGTACGCGACATTAAAAACTAATAATCTCCTTGCTTAGGTTATTTCCCTTTCTTTTGATCTTTCCATTGTACACACGGTGGTCCCACTCCTCCAGCTCAACGCATGAGGGGGACCCTAAATCATATCGGGCGTAATTTCTTTTTGTTTTGTCAAGGTTGCCAGGTACACCTTCAGTGCAGAGTTCATTTGGATCTCTTGTGTAAACCTGCGAGATTTATAGAACCTTTTGTAGTATTACTAGGGATGTATGCCGCAGTCTACTTAATCCGCATGTAGCGTCAACTATAGACTGCAAGGACATACATTCCAGTAGCGCGACCATTTTGTTTTGTGCTCACGATATGGTCTCTCGCGACATTGTATCTGGACTAGTTCCGTTGGTTATTATTTCCATAACCACTTGAATAATGTTGTTTGTAACAGGGATCATATCGAAGAGGCACTCGAGTAAATTTGAGAATAATAATATGATTTAGAGTAACCTTCAAGGCAGACACCCTTCACCCTGAGGATCGTAATCCCAACCCTTAAGTGCTCTTTGCCCGGCTGATGAGACCTCTTATCTTGGTCGGGGTCGTCCCCACGATTGTAACGAAAATCATTTTTGTTATAACGAAGATGATTTTCGTTCATGTCCGCGCCAATTTCAAATTTGAATTTTCAAATTTGAAAACGGCTAAAGACCGGACGACAATGCCACCAAAATGACAAGGAAAAAAAAAAACGAAAAGACCGGGGGACAAGGTCTTTCGGGGAGTTCGATGACGATCACTTTTGGAACGACCGGCGACAAGTGAAGTTTAAAAAAAAAATATATACAGATTAGTGACCAATTAAAAAAATTATACAGTGAAGTGAAGTGTGAGTGATAAATTGTTTTTTTTTTCTTTTCATTCGTGGGACTGAAGACTCAGGTGTGTACCCGCTTTTTTTTACTAAATATTAGAGTTAATTTCGAATACTAAGCACCGCCATGACTGAGTAGAGGAGTTTTTTTTACCGTCCCTAGAAAGACCGGCTAGCACGTTCCTCCCACGTGTGCCCTTCATACGCAGCGCGCAATACTAGGACCAGCCAATTTCCGGGATTTTTCCCCACACCCCACACCCACGCTCCTGAGCATCCGGCGAAAGACGCGCTGTCGTCCCATTACAGGAAAAAACTGGTCCTAAAATCTGCTAACGGTCTGGACCGTTATTCCAGACTGTTACAGAATGTAGCGATTACCGTTTTCTGATTCCGGGAATGGTCCAGCAATATCCACAGCAATTATCTCGAATGGGACTCCCACGTTGTATTGTTGCATTTCTCCCTTTGATCTGCGTTGTGGGCCCTGACTCGATGCACACGTAGTACATTTACGGCACCAATTTTCGACATCATCTCGGAGATGGATCCAATAGAACCTTTCTCGTATCTTTGCCAAGGTTCTATTTACACCCAAATGCCCACCGGAGGTACCTCCATGATATTCCTTCAAAACCTCCTCGACTTTACAATGCGGAACGATGGTTTGCATGTGATACGACTTTCCGTCAGCGTCCTCTCATTTCCGTTTTAATAATCCGCCGTCTAGGTGAAGGGGGTTCCATTGTGTCCAATAACACTTTAAGGTTTCGCTGAATTGTGAGATGTCTTTCCACTCAGGCCGTTTCATTTCGTCCTTCCATGCCATGATCGGTGAAATATCTGGATCTTTACGTTGGGCATCTTCCATTTCTTGCTGTTTCCATCCATCCTTTGGTTCGGTCGTTATCCTCTGAAAGGTTTCTCCGGCTTCTTTCCCTTCTACACGGTGACAATGCTTGCAGTTCGATGGACAAGGACAACGTGAAAGCGCATCGGCATTACCGTGGATCCTTCCTCTTCGGTGAACAATTTCAAAATCGTAGGATTCGAGCCTTTCGATCCATCTGGCTACTTGGCCTTCGGGGTTCTTAAACTGAAGTAGCCATTTAAGCGATGCGTGATCCGTTCGAAGAAGGAACTTTTGACCATAGAGATATTTGTGAAAATGTTTTGTTGCTTCTACAATGGCTAATAGCTCTCGGCGAGTTACGCAATAGTTCCTTTCTGATTTTGAGAGTACTCGGCTGTAGTAAGATAGCACTCTCTCCTGCCCGTCGATCTCTTGTGATAGTACTGCTCCGATACCGACATTGCTGGCGTCAGTGTCTATGATGAAACCGTGACCTGGTTTTGGATACGCCAGAACTGGGGAGTCGCAGAGTTGGTCTTTTATCCTCTCGAATGCTTCCTGGCACTATTGACTCCATGTAAATGGCTTTCCCTTTTCTGTTAACTGATGCAGACATTTCGCCGTGTCGGCAAAGTCTTTTACGAATCGTCAGTAATATGTCGCTAAGCCTAGGAAGCTGCGCAACTGGTGTTTATCACTCGGAGTAGGCCAATTTTTCACCGCCAGTATCTTTTCCGGATCCGTCTTTACGCCATCAGCTGAAACGATGTGACCTAAGTACTTGACTTCTGCACTAAACAAAGTGCACTTTTTCGGGCTCAGTTTTAATTTTGCCGCTCGCAGTCGCTGGAGGACTTCCTGTAGATTTTTTAGATGTTCTTTGAATGTTTTTCCGATAACGATCACATCATCCAGGTAAACGAGACAAATTTTCCAACTCAGGCCACGCAAAACGAATTCCATTAGTCTTTCAAACGTAGCTAGAGCATTGCACAGGCCAAATGGCATTACGATGAACTGCCACAGTCCACTGCCGACAGAGAATGCTGTCTTCTCTCTATCTTTTTCATCTATCTCCACTTGCCAGTAACCACTTTTCAGATCCAACGTTGAGAACCATTTAGCATCAGTCAGGGTGTCCATGATATCGTCGATCCTAGGTAGTGGATAGCTATCCTTTTTCGTAGCATCATTCAGTCGCCTGTAGTCCACACAAAAACGGGTACTGCCATCCTTCTTCTTTACCAGCACCACAGGCGTTATTCACGGGCTCTTTGATTCTTCGATGATTCCCTGATGCTCCATAGTTTTGACCATTGAATTGACTTCTCCTTGTTTCGCTAATGGTACTCTTCTTGGAGGTTGACGTATCGGTGTAGCACTTCCGGTATCTATGCGATGTTTCACTAAGTTTGTTCTGCCACAGTCGTCATCACCGGAGGAAAAGACGTCGCTGAATCCTTCGATTAGATCTACTGCTTGCTTGTGTTGTTCTCCTCTAAGGTTACTTGACTGAAGGAGTGTTGATGTTACATTGTCCTTCCTTCTTGGCTTATTTGTGGAGGGTACGTCATGTGGTTCTGCCTTGTCGATACTCGTCACCACCGATATTGGCTCACAGCTGCCAATTACATCTCCTTTCTTTACGCTGGTAATGCTGTCCGAAACGTTGAGGACTCTTATTGGTACCATCATCTTCTCATTCCTTTTTACGAGTGTTTTTCCTAGTATCAGACTTCGTAATGCAGGTGTCGTTTCCGGTTCTATGAGGTAGAATCGGTGGTTCCCGGGATCACCATCGAGCTCTGCCCAAATAACATTTTCTGATGACTTTGGTATATCCGCATCTTCGCACAGTATAACTCGCAGCTTTGTCGTGTTGGAGGATGTTATTTCCATCGGGATTTCAATATTCCGCCACTTCATTATTCGTTGTCCTAAGTCCACCTGGATACCGTGTGGTTTCAGAAAATCCATTCCAAGGATACACTCATCGGTAATGTCAGCTACCACGAATACATGCGAGAAGGTCAAATCCCCAAGCTGTATGTCACGAGCTATTTCTCCATGGACCGTTGTAGTTTCTCCTGTAGCAGTGCGAAGTGCATACTTCCTGGTGTTGTGAAGCCAAGTACGATCTACGAGGTCAGATCTTAGCACTGACCGTGTTGCGCCTGTGTCGACTGTTATGATGCAGTTTAATTTGCCGACTCGACCATTCATGCATAAGTCGTTTTCCAACGATGTAGTCGAGAAACTGCGATGATGGTTCCGGAGGCGTCGATTCTACCAGCCAACTTCTGCCTCATGAAGTTGGCCTTTACTCGTTTCCCGGACTGTCATTACGCAAAGCGTGCTCTCGTGACGGTTCGCCTCTTCCTCCCCTTTGTTTAGCAGCGCAGCCGGAACAATAGTTGGTCGCTTTTCTGGGTTTGCGGCAGTCGCGTCTTAAGTGTCCTGCCTGTCCACAATTCCAGCGCACCAGATCCTTCGCTCCACTTGGTGTACTCGGCTTTCTGACACACACACTTTTCTGCTATTTCCCAGACTCGATAGTTACTCCGCGAGCTTTTCTTGGGAGCTTCGAACGTCAGCCCATACACTAAGGCTTCGCCAATCGTTTTCTTACCTGCCAGTTTTAACGCCTGTTGCAGCTCTCTGTTCTGTATAGCATTGTTAAATGCGAAAACAGCTGTATCGTTGCATTGCTCTGTTTGCGCATTGGGCAGCGATAATAGTGTGAGTCGTTCAATATCGCGTGCCAGCTTGTGTGTGTTTCACCATTCTTTTGAGTTCGGTTGTACAGTTGTGTTTTGTAGATCTCTCGCATGTGGTCACTGCCGTAATGAAGATCCAATGTCTGGACTAACGTTGAAAAATCTTGTTGTTGCTCCTGCGGAATCGTTTGAAGAACCTCTGCTGGTGGACCTCTTAGCGCCAATATCAGAGCCGTTCCTCGTTCCAGATCATTCCAATGATTGTTTCTTGCGGCAGCCTCAAATTGGGTCTTATAAATAGCCGGTGTTTGTCCATCGAAGATTGGATCTTTGAGACCCTTGTGCGTAACGTGTTCTGTCTTGATGACTCCAGTCGCCTTCACGTTATCGAAGTCTCTTTTTAGGCGTTCGACTTCTTCTGCAATCCCGGATGTCTTTTCCGTAATTTGTTCTTCGAAGATTCGAAGTTTCTTGTCTACGTTTTCTTCTATTGTCTTACCCATGATGTCTATTTTATTATTTTGCAGCTCTAATTTTTGGTTGAGGTCCGCTGACAGCTGACTTTGTTGGTCTAATTTCTGATAATGTCCGCAGATTGTTGCTCTAATTTGTTCATCATTTGTTGCATTAACTGTGTTAGAGCATCCGTTGTACCAGAACACTCCTCTCCACGAGCTTCTTTGATTTGGAACTCAAAACTATCTGCATCCTCACCCTCAGCCTCCAGTGTCTCAATCATACGGCTGACAAGTTCAGACTTGCTCCCTGTCGTAGATAACTCGCGTCTACTGAGCTCTTCCTTCAGCTCCGTTAATTTTAAGTCCTTTAGATAACGCGGTATTTTCAGCACCGATTATTTCAAGTTTTTCCGCGGTTCGAAATCACTTAAATTAAAGTCACTGTTCGCTAGAGTACTCAAGAATATTCGATTTCACAAAAATCCCACTGTCCGTTCGAGAATTTTAGTTTCACTTTTTCGCTCTCACAAAATTATCAGTTCGAAAATTTTAATTTCACTCGCGATTTTTAACCCGAATTTATTCTTGAAATCCTACTTCTGACACCAATTGTTGTGAGCTAGGGGTTCGCCGAGATTTCAAGTAAAACACAAATTCGTTTAAAAATAAGTGATAATTTATTTATTCGCACTTTCACTTTAATTCGCACTTTTAACTTAATTCGCCTATTTGGCACTACGCCGCGTTTCGCTTTCTTATACCGGTTCGCGTTCTCCCACAGATGTCGCTGATTGACTGACTGCTCGCTGAGAGCTACCGTGGTTACATACCATTTCCCCCTGTTCTCGAAGTTTCTGTCGTGGATGTTTCGGGTGTATGTCTCGACTATTCTATATCCTACATTGCCTACATTTTGGAGTTTACACTGGAAAGTTGTAGAACTTTGATTGTGACTTTTTACATATTGGGGGACTGTTCTGGCTTTTTCGGGGAAGATCAATATTGCGTGGTTGCCAGATTTATAACAATATATTTTGAAAATTAGTCACTTTGTATGGGAGGAAGTAGAAGGCGTGAAGGGAGTGAAATGAAACCAAAAACAGATGTCATTCCGATGGACACCTAACAAACTGTGCAAGTTTCATTACAATCGGTTCAACCGATTGTGCGTGAAAAGCGGTCGGACAGACAGACAAAAATTTCAAAAATGTGTTTTTATGCTTAGTTAGTGCTAAAATAACTCAAAAAACTAGCTTATAGACATTTATAAGTAAATAACAGACAGACACTACAATTATATTTAGATGTATAGATTACTCCTTTAGGCGCACGCGCTAATTTTGATGAGGGCGATTTTCCAAAAATGAAAATGGTTTGGTGTTATACTGAATATCTATCCTCTCTAAACCAAGTACAAAATCCCCTTAATTGGGGCTGCTGAAAGGAAATCACTTAAATAGTTCTTAATAATTATTTTTTTACTTTATATTTTATTAAACGCTTTCGATACTCACTGTAAACTAATTAATTCAATTCATTAAACATCATAGAAGAAAAACGAACAATTTATTTTAACGATAGCGATGTTAATTGAGCGGATCAAATACGATTTACAACATGACTTCCTTCCATGGAGCTTCTGCATGAAATGTGCGCTTATTAAATATTTCGTATTCTCGGATAAATAGGACCTAATGGCTCGACGGAATTAAAAAGGCATAAAAATTATATTTGGACCGCGGCAGAAACAGTAGTGAAAGAAAATCCTAAATACCCATTAGGATCATAAAGAATATTCCAAAGAATTCTGCAACATTTTTAAAGACAACAACTCTGAAATTCGCGATTTCACGGGTTATGATCATCCTCGCTGGCCACGTTAGCGTTTATTTCGAAAATGTAGCTTGGAGCTGAATAAAGAAATCGAAAGGTTGAAAATAATTTGGGGATAATGTATTTCTTTGATTTTGGCCTTGTAGCTCAAATTAAAGGTGCAGGATGTAAACATAAATATTTGTCGAGAATGTTTGATTTGGTACTTGTTAGGAAATCGAATTCAGTCCTTTTTGTCATCTCAATCGTATACAGTCGTCAACAGCCATGCTAATTGTGTCAAAGCATCAAAGAGCTCCTTGCCGCCTTATGTCTGACTTATTCTTATCTTTCATGTTTTGCTTTCATTGTACGGCAAAAGAATTCAAACTTCTTCATTAATTACAGATAAAGGGTTTTGCATTGGTGAAATTTCGTACTAAAGCCGTGAATAATTAAAGGTCCGCTCTGCCTACTTTCAAATTGAAAACTTTCTCCGGCAGGATTTCGAGTCATTATCGATGTCTTCTGAGCTTGTTTCTTTGTAGAATTCGGGACGGGGTAATTTATACGAGTACATACGAACTTCGATACTGGACCTTGAGATATCCTTTCTTTTCGTTACTCGGCCTCGAGGCGTTTTCCCTTCGGTATTATTTAAAAGTTTTTGACAAGAAATTAAAATAATGCCAGGATATGCGTCATTAGGGTGTGGTTTTTTTTTGGAAACACTGCCCTTGTGTCTTAAATTATGAGTTTGGGATTTCTTTCTCATCTTAGATAAAAAGTTCCGCTTGATATAGCTTGCAAATTAATATTAAAGCATGAAAATAGGTTGTTAAAGTGGTATGAATCATGAAACAATTAGCGTAATGCTCCCCTTATATGCATTGAGGTTGCTTAAAGAGGACGCCTAACGCAGAAAAGCTTGATTTTTTTCCACTACAATGTACCATCACGAATGCAAAGTTCAGGGATGTAGGTGTCTTGTATTTTAGGGTTAATTGCTGCAGAAATGTAATCAAAATCGTTGAGCAGAACCTTGAGAGTTTCTCCGGTATTTAAGTTTTTCAAATGTATCTCTATTTCACAGAGCCTCACATAATTCACGATTTGACTTTAATCAATCAGCGATCATGGGCTTATCTTAAAACACTAACAGATACGAGAAACGGATACAGTGCCTGAGATATGAACAGCTTCTACGGTAACGCAATTCGACATTCGGGAACGGACTATGATTGGATTCGAATATTGAATGACGGTGGAAGAGGTAATTCAGTCCAACCACCGCCAATCAGTGATTGACAGTGTAATAAAGCACTAAAACATCCAGCTTGACCGAAGTCAGGAGAAGAATGAACCTCGGGTGGAAACATTATTCATTTTGTACATTGGTCCTGAGTGCGAAGCCAATAATGGCGTGGCGGTCGTTCTTACACTGAGAGCGAGAAACAACTTTATTAGCTGTGAACTAATCTCGAATAGGATTATCGTCGTCAGACTCAGGACCAAGATTATTAACGACTTAATTCTGAAGTGCTGCGTACTAATTAATGACGCAACATTTGACGACAATGTCGGGATTATAAGCAACTGAGGATCATCATCAGTTACCGAAATTCAGGATGATATCAATATTGGGCTAACTTCCGGGCTCTTTTCAACTCGCTGGCTACGTCGAATTCAAATATTACTAACGTAAAAAGACTCCATTATTTGAAGTTGAGCGTGATGGAGAAACTAGCTCAATTACTAAATAACATTCAAAGTTTGGTTCTGACCCTCGTGGAATGAACAACGGCAGAGCTTAGCTAGAATTACTCTATGAAGAAGAAAGAACAAGACTGGTAATAGAGTTGGGTCGAGGTGATAACCAGCTTTTCCGTTAAATTTGAAAAAGCGCCCAGCTATTTTCCAGCATGCGTTAAGTAAGCAAATGTGTTTGCAAACCCTTCATTAGTTCGTAAAACCTACCAAATTAAATTTTTATCTCTTAAAAGTTCTGCAAATTAAAGATATTGTTGCGAGCTAGGGGTTCGCCAGATTTCAAAGAAAACTCAATTCGTTTTAAAATATAAGGATAATTTATTTATTGCACTTTTACACAATTCCCCGATCACTTCACTTAATTCGCTCTAAAAAACTTAATTCGCACAACCCAGTAACACCGCCGATCTATCGCTTTCGCTTACTTACACCGGTTGGTGTTCTTCGTTCAAAGACTGACTGCTATCTGGTAGTTGCATTCTTTTTATAGTAAACATCCGTCAGGCGATTTTAGGCGTGTGTCTTAACTAGAATGTTTGGGACTATTCGCGGCTATTCTGGGTGTGTGTCTATACTAGAATGTTCTGGGTTTTGCTTGAACGTTCTAAATGGCGTTTTACACAGTAGGGGATAATGTTCTACGTCATTCTAGACGATTCGAAAGAGAGATCGAATTGCGTGGTTGCCAGATCTGTAACAATATTCACGAGTTGAAATCAGAAATAGTTGCACGCACACATACGCATCATGACTGTAATTTCGAACTTTACTTCTCAGCAAACCTGGAGATTACAATGCAATAGCGAATCGATATCATACCGGCAACTATCGCCTATCGCCACAATATCATATTCTTATCGGATGCTATAAAGCCTACTAGAGAAAAGGTTGACAATAATTCTTATAGCATCGACTGATCGCCACAAGGGCAATAATTGTTGCATTTAAAAATTCTTGTCTTTTTATCGTCATCGCGATTCATAGTCAGGTGACGAGAAAGTTTTCGCCAAATTACCGCCCAGTTAATAAAAGAGCAAGGACTCTTGCAATTTTATCGTTATAGGCGATAATTTAAGGCCGACGTGTACGCTCAGCGCACATTAACTCCCAAGCCTTTCAAGATAAAAAGTTTATATTTGGGGGGATTGAAGATAGTTGCGGATCTCTGGCGGACACCCATTTTTGGAGGTGTAAGGATTCAGGGGGAGGTGGGGGGAGAAATAATAATTTGTTCCACAATTGTTATGTACCGACCCCTCTGGTCTAACGTGCACAAGGTCTTTCATGTGCAATGGAAAAAACAAACTGAACATTTTTATACTCTAGATGAAATCTGAGAGTATTATAAGTTTGCTCTGGAGGGTGTAACGCCAAGAAATAAGGCTCGGAGAAAAAAATGATGAATACAGAAATTTATATTATCACTCAAAAATCTCAAAACCGGATGTCCGTCTGTCCGTCTGTCCGTCTGTCCGTCTGTCCGTCCGTCCGTCCGTCCATCCGTCCGTCCGCCCGTCCGTCCGTCTGTTCGATCTCTAGCTTGAGAACGCGTTAAGCTAGATCGTTCAAATTTTGTACACGTCGTTTTTAACAAAAAAGTAAGGTCAAGTTCGTGAACGGGCCAAATCGCTCCACCCCTTCTACCCCCTCCCATACAAAATGACACAATTGCGCAATTTGACAATTAACGGATTTGCTCGAAAAGTATAAAAGCTATTGGCCTGAAATTTGGAATATATTACTTTATTGATAATATCAATCTACCGTATAAAAATTATGCGTGTCCTCTCCCTCCTTCTACCACCTCCCATACAAACTGTACTTGTTATGAATTACTATAACCCAATTTACTCAGTGTGTATAAAATTTAGCGGGCTGAAATTGTGCACCATATATTTATTTAAAATTGTTAGTAAGACCAAAAAAAATTAGACGATTAGCTTCACCCCTTCTACCCCCTCCCATACAAAATGACCCAATTTCGCAAATTGACAATAAATGGATTTAATCGAAAAGTATAAAACCTATTAGTCTGAATTTTGGGATATGTTACTTTAATAATAATATAAATCTATAGTAGAAAAATTATTTGCGCACTCTCTCTCCTTCCACCCCCTCCCATACAAACTACACTTTTTCATGAAATGCTCTAATACAATTTTCTCAGAACATATAATATTTATCGAGCTCATATTTTGTAATAAATACTTAATTAGTATTATCACTAAGATCAGAAAAAAATATTTGATTAGCTTCACCCCTTCTACCCCCTCCCATACAATATGACACAGTTTCCCAACTTCACAAAAAATCTATTTTCTTAAAAAGTATGAATTTTACTCATCTAAAATTTAAGAGATGTCAATTTTATGATATTCTTAGTTATTTCTGAAAAAATCACTAAAATCCCCTCACTCTTTTTACCACCTCCCATACAAACTGCACATTTTCACTAAATCTTACACATTAATTTTCTAAGCTCCTATTCAATTTTTGGAGTAAGCATTTTGTATAAAACATTTTTATAGCTACTTTAGCATGATGGGGAAAAAATTAGTTCAATGCTATCACTCCTTCTAACACTCCCCATACAAAATTTCTTGGGATCACAAAAAATTCTATTTCATATAGAGTATCGTAGCCCTGTTATGTTTGAATGAAATTTTAAAGTAAAAAATTGAAAATTTGCAAAATGCATTTAAAAAAAATCCCTAAATGTATGAAATATTAATTGGTCGAATATCTTCAAAACTTCCACCCCCTCTCATAAGAAATTATTTTTTCGACCATTTTCAACAAATCAATTATCACCTAACTATTAAGGGCTAACAATTTGGAATTTTGCATAAGAACTTTTGAAAATAGTTGAAACGAAACTGCGTGTTTTCAGATCGCGCATGCCCTTCTACCCCCTCCCATACAAAAGTATGATTTCGACCAAATTCAATAAATCAATTACTAACCAACAAATTAAAAGTTAAGCACTTGAAATTTTGTACGAGCGCCTTACAAGAGAAATGAGATAAGACTGCATCACAAATTTTACGATTCCCTTATCTCCTCTACCCCGTCCCATACAAATGATTGATTTCGTGAATGTAAAGCACACCGAATCTTATGGAAATTCTTTGCAACTTCTTCTATGAAACTGACATTCTATACAGCGAATATTAGACGTGATTCAAGCAATTAATTAAAAAATTATTAACATCCACCTACTCTTTCTATCACCCGTCCCCTCATAAAAACCCGGACTTCCATAAATAAACGAAAGAAATATTGATTACCTGTACTGGAGCTATTGATCGTATTCGCAATTAAGTGTAACTTGACAGAAGCCCTGCCCTAAAGGGGGTTCTACTTGTGAAAGAAGATTCCACTTAGTCTCTAACCTGCATATTGACTGACCATCATCCATTGCGCCCGACTTGTTGGCAGTTTATTTGTATATGACAGCGAAAGTGGCATGTAATATGTTTCGTGGTAAAATTCGAATTTGTAGTTTTAGTAACTTACAAAGGAATTGGACATAGTTTTACTGAAATTGGGGTATTTCTATGGGATGTGGTAGAGAAAGTGAAGGTTTTGCCTATCAACATCCTCATCACCATGCTTTGTTTCAATTTCAAAGTCGATAGCTCTTATATGTTCGAAGTAGAAATACTTCTCTTGAATTAATAATATAGATATTTGTATGGGAGGAGTTAGAAGGAGTAAAGCAAACTTGATATTTTTCTCAGCATTTATTACAATTATCAAGGCGCAAGTCCTGGCAAAATTTAAAGTTGCATTTTTTAGGTTTAATGAAAATCGATATAACGCATTTAAAAAATAAACTGCCAACAAGTCGGGCGAAACTTTATTATTTTTGGGACAAAATGCGCATGCGTAGAAAGTCAATATGCAGGTTCGAGTGGTTAGGGAAGATTAAGTGAAAGGAGCTTCTTGGGCAGGGCAGTTCTCAATTTAACACTTTCCGGAAACGAGCAAAAGCTCCATATTTCATTGGTTTATTAATGCAGGTTTGAGTTTTCATGAAGGGAGGGTGATAGTAAGGGTGGGTGGATGTTAATAGTTTCTTAATTGATTGCTTGAGCCAAATCCAATATTCTTTGTATAGAATGTCAGTTTCATAGACGAAATTGCATAGAATTTTCATTGGATTCGGTGCATTTTAAATTCACGAAACCAAACATTTGTATGGGAGGGGGTAGAGGAGGTAGGGGAATCGTAAAATTTGTGATGCAGTTTTATTTCTTTTCTCTTGTGAGGTGCTTGTACAAAATTTCAAGTTTGTAGCTTTTAATTTGTTAGTTATTAGTTGATTTAATGAAATTGGTCGAAATCATACTTTTGTGTGGGAGCGAGTAGAAGGGCAAGTGCGATCTCAAAACTTTTAACGTAATTTTATTTCAACTATTTTTGAAAATTCTTGTGCAAAATTTCAAATTGATAGCATTTAATAGTTAGGTGATAATTGATTTCTTAAAAATGGTCGACAAAATAATTTTATATAGGAGGAGGTAGAAGTTTTAAAGAAATTCGACCAATTAATATTTTAAACTCTTAGAGATTTTTTTTAAATGCATTTCGCAAATTTTCAAGTTTCTACCTAAAAATTTCATTCAAAAATTTTCAGTTTATGATTATTTTTCATTGCAAATGAAACACTTTGTGCACGTTAGACCCCCACTTCGGTGCATAACAATTTTGGAACAAATTATTATTTTTTTTCTATGTACATTAAATAGATGTGTCGACGTGCAAAATTTAAACTTTGTATCTTTTACCAGAGCCATAAAAAAATCACTCAAAATTTTCAACATTTTCGCTTTCCACCTCCCTCCCCTTACACCCCCCAACTTAAATTTTTTACCAAAATTCAAAACTATATAGCTCTACAATCTGACAAATTTTCGATTTGATATGTGTACTCAATTTTGAGATTTGGTGATTTGTAGTTTTGGAAAGTGCGCCATTTTTGAAATGCTTCCCATTTCCCCCCACTACTATTATGTCCATATATTATATTTTTTTCATATGTCACTAGTAAAGCTTAGTATTCGTTTTAAGTTTCAATTACATAGCTTAAGAGACAGTCGAGATATTAATTTTTAAGTGTTTTTCTTTGCACCCCCCCTGACCCTCCCCCTTACAAGAATTAGCTTCTATCTAAACTGATTCTAGTAGATCTTGATGCCATCTTAATTGTCTCAAAATATAAATTTTTTATGGGTAGTAATTTCGAAGATATAATCATTTGAAAAAAAAATTCGGCCGCCAATTGGTTCTTAGCCCCTCCTTTTCGCACCCCAATGGATAAAAAAATTAGATTATTTTTAAAAGTTGTCCCACAAACTTCTCTATATGTGTGTTGATTTTTAGTTTTCTAGCTGTAACCATGGTTGAGATATTTGAATTCGTATTTTCGGTTTAAGCGCTCCCCCTGCCTCCCCCTGAATTCGTACACCCCCCAAAATGGGTATCTGCCTGAGATCCGCAACTACCTACAATCCCTCCAAAAATGAACTTTCTATCTTGAAGGGTTTGGGAGTTAATGTGTGCTGAGCGTACACGTCGGCGTACGGCGTACGGCGTACAGACAGACGGATTTTTATACTCTAGATGAAATCTGAGAGTATATTGTGTTTGCCTTACCGTTTGTAACGCTAAGAAATAACGCTCGCACAGAGACGCCAAGGTTACAGAAATATTTGTTGTCGCTCAAAAATCTCGATTCCGAGTGACCGTCTGTCCGTCTGTCTGTCTGTCCGTCTGTCCGTCTGTCCGTCTGTGCGTCTGTCTACAGCATAACTCTCGAAAGCTTTGAGCTATAGTGCTAAAAATTTTTTGTGTGTCATTTTTAGCAAAAAAGTAACTTTAAGTTCGTGAATGGGCTACATCCCCCCACTCCTTCTACCCCCTCCCATACAAATTTCATGAAATTTCGAAATATTAAGAAATTGATTTTTCTTAGAAACTATTTAAGCTATAGGCCTGAAATTTAGGTCAAAGTATTACGATATAGATGTCATTAATATCATGAAATATTGACCCGATCCCCTTACTCCTTCTACCCCCTCCCATACAAATGGACAATTTTGAAAAACACATATATTCGATTTTCATTGAAACTAGTAAAGCTAAAAAGACAAAATTTTGTCAGAATTAATTTTTCTATAATTGCAATTTATTTTAAAAATAGTTATCAACTTCACCTAACTCCTTCTACCCCCTCCCATACAAATTTCACGAAATTTTGAAATTTAAATTAAATTATTTTTCTTCGAAACTGTTAAAGCTATCAGCTTGATATTTTGTATAAAGCATACAAATAGAAATATTAATAATGCGAAAAAAATTTGTTTTGATCCGTACACTCCTTCTACCCCCTCCCATACAAATGCATTATTTTTGTTAAATGCATTTTATCGATTTCCATTCAAACTAGAAAAAGTACAAACTTCAAATTTTGCCAGAATTTGTTTCTTAATAAATGAAATAAGTGCTAGAAAAAAATATCAGCCCCGCTTCACTCCTTCTACCCCCTCCCATACAAATATCTGCGTTATAAATTCAAGAAAAGCATTTCTCCTTCGAATATATGAGAGCTATCGACTTTGAAATTGAATCAAAGCATGGTGATAGGGGTGATGATAAGCAGTTTCAAAATCATCTAAATCGTTTCACTTCCTCTGCCACAAATGTCCCAATTTTAGGAAAACTATTACCAATTTCATTAAAAATAATAAAAACTAAAAACTTTAAATTCAGCAATAAACATTTTGCATGCCATGTTTGGTGTCATATAAGAAAAATACAAACATCCCACTCTACTTCTACCACCTCCCATGCAAAAGTCTCTATTCAATATTCGAAAGAATTTGAGATGACATATTTTCCGGTATATTTAAGTCATTTCCATCTCATCTAGAGTATCATATGATTGGGCTTTAAGCCCAATCATAATTCTGTTATGTTTTTTAAATAACACCAGCTACAATTATTCACATGTCCTTAACGCTCTTCAACACGTATATGATCTCGAATCATGGGTTTGATTTGATCACGAGCCTGTCCCATAAAAATGGGAGTATCATGCGCTCATTCTTAATAATTTATGGTTCTGATTCCAACAAAATACAAAACATTGTGTTCAAAGAGCCATTAAAGTAAGCAGATTATATATCCCACATAATGTATTACTAACTACACTCTCAAAAATTGCTAACTATTGCTATTTTTAGGCGCACGAAGTCGCGGGCGTTTGCTAGTATTAAATAAGAAAAATAAAATAAAATGATAATTTTTTTTTAAAAACTGATTGGAATTACAATAAAAATAATTGTGGCAAAATTTAGTTTTTTTAGCTTTGCTAGTTCTAATGAAAATCGAAGAAATGCATTTTTCAAAATAATGCATTTTTATGGGAGGAGGTAAAAGGGACAACCAAAATTCTAGCATGATAGCTCAAAGCGTCCGAAAGTTATGCTGTAGACAGACGGACAGACAGGCAGGCAGGCAGGCAGGCAGGCAGGCAGGCAGGCAGGCAGGCAGGCAGGCAGGCAGGCAGGCAGGCAGGCAGGCAGGCAGGCAGGCAGGCAGGCAGGCAGGCAGGCAGGCAGGCAGGCAGGCAGGCAGGCAGGCAGGCAGGCAGGCAGGCAGGCAGACAGACAGACAGACAGACAGACAGACAGACAGACAGACAGACAGACAGACAGACAGACAGACAGACAGACAGACAGACAGACAGACAGACAGACAGACAGACAGACAGACAGACAGACAGACAGACAGACAGACAGACAGACAGACAGACAGACAGACAGACAGACAGACAGACAGACAGACAGACAGACAGACAGACAGACAGACAGACAGACAGACAGACAGACAGACAGACAGACAGACAGACAGACAGACAGACAGACAGACAGACAGACAGACAGACAGACAGACAGACAGACAGACAGACAGACAGACAGACAGACAGACAGACAGACAGACAGACAGACAGACAGACAGACAGACAGACAGACAGACAGACAGACAGACAGACAGACAGACAGACAGACAGACAGACAGACAGACAGACAGACAGACAGACAGACAGACAGACAGACAGACAGACAGACAGACAGACAGACAGACAGACAGACAGACAGACAGACAGACAGACAGACAGACAGACAGACAGACAGACAGACAGACAGACAGACAGACAGACAGACAGACAGACAGACAGACAGACAGACAGACAGACAGACAGACAGACAGACAGACAGACAGACAGACAGACAGACAGACAGACAGACAGACAGACAGACAGACAGACAGACGGATAGACGGTCACTCGGAATCGACACAGTGGACTGCAGCATAAATCAGCGGAACTTGTAATAGCCGCAACTCATATTTCCCAACACCGACGAGATCGAAAGTCAGAAGAAAGGCCGCCAAACAAATCGCCAGCAAAGCGCACCATTGAACATTCCGCACGTCCCACCTCAACTATCAGATCACAAAACCCATCGATCAGATCATAAGACCCGCCGATCAGATTAAAATATTGCTAAACAAATCGCAGTTGCACTTCACCTATGACCTATTAACTTATTACTATAATTCCTCAGTGTAACGCAATAGCACTGAGAGCACGAGCAGTGTGTAGATGGTGTAGATATCGCCAAAGACTATCAACTAGGTTTGGGATAGCCTATATTATTGATAGTATTTGATAGCCTTTGGTATCACTGAGCTGAGCAGTGAGCAGTTTACAGATATCGCTGAGCGCTCGCGATTTAACAGATACGAAGAAAGACAATAGAATATGTCAGATTTCCCAAGCGGCAATCGAGCAACGAAAGAGCTTCCATATGAACGATATCCATATGAAAGTTCTTTCGTTGTACGATTGGTGAGTCTACCACTTGGGCAGGGTGAAGGAAGTGGGACTGCGATTTGTTTAGCGAGCTTCGATCTGATCGATGGGTTTTGGGATCTGATAGCTTTACGTTTACGTTCTTCATAGTGAAATTAATTGTGTGAGTAATATCGTATGAAAACATAACAGGGCTACGATTGCGCGTAAAGCGCAATCATACGATACTCTAGATGAAATAGAATTTTTTGTGATCCCAAGAAATTTTGTATGGGGAGTGTTAGAAGGGATGATAGCATTGAACTAATTTTTTCGACATCATGCTAAAGTAGCTATGAAAATGTTTTATACAAAATGCTTACTCCAAAAACTGAATGGGAACTGAGAAAATTAGTGAGTTTGATTTAGTGAAAATGTGCAGTTTGTATGGGAGGTGGTAGAAAGAGTGGGGGGATTTTAATGATTTTTTCAGAAATAACTAGGAATATTATAAAATGAGCATCCCTTAAATTTCAGACTAGTGCCATTCATACTTTTCAAGAAAATCGATTTTTTGTGAAGTTGTGAAACTGTGTGATATTGTATGGGAGGGGGTAGAAGTAGTGAAGCAAATCAAATATTTTTTTTCTTATCTTAGTAATTATATTAATTAAATATTTATTACAAAATATGAGCTCAACAAATGTTATATGTTCTGAGAAAATAGGCATAGAGCATTTCAGGAAAAAGTGAAGTTTGTATGGGAGGGGGTGGAAGGAAAGGAAGGAAGCAAATAATTTTTGTACTGTAGATTTAAATCATTAAAAAAGTAACATATATCAAAATTGAGACCAATAGCTTTTATACTTTTTGAGTAAATCCATTTATTGTCAAATTGCGAAATTGTGTCATTTTGTATGGGAGGGGGTAGAAGGGGGGAAGCTAATCATCTCATTTTTTTTGACCTAACTAACAATTTTAAATAAATATTTGGTGCTCAATTTCAGCCCGCTGAATTTTATAAGCAGTGAGGAAATTGGCTTAGAGTAATTCATGATAAGTACAGTTTGTATGGGAGGTGGAGGACACGCACAATTTTTATACGATAGATTGATATTATTATAAAAGTAATATATTCTGAATTTCAGGCCAATAACTTGTATGCTTTTTGAGCAAATCCGTTTATTGTCGAATTGCGTAATTGTGTCATTTTGTATGGGAGGGGGTAGAAGGGGTGGAGCGATTTGGCCCGTTCACGTACTTGACTTTACTTTTTTGTCAAAAACGACGTGTACAAAATTTGAACTTTCTAGCTCAACGCGTTCTCAAGCTAGAGAGCGCACGGACGGACGGACGGACATCCGGTTTTGAGATTTTTGAGTGATAATATTAACTTTTGTATCATTCATTTTTTTCTCCGAGCCTTATTTCTTAGCGTTACAAACTTTAGAGCAAACTTATAATACTCTCTGATTCCATCTAGAGTATAAAAAGGAAAATAATAGACTCTTTGGTTCGGTTTTCTATGACCGGGTGTTTATACTCTAGATGGAATCAGAGAGTATTATAAGTTTGCTCTAAAGTTTGTAACGCTAAGAAATAAGGCTCGGAGAAAAAAATGAACGATACAGAAGTTAATATTATCACTCAAAAATCTCAAAACCGGATGTCCGTCCGTCCGTGTCCTCTCTAGCTTGAGAACGCGTTGAGCTAGATAGTTCAAATTTTGTACACGTCGTTTTTGACAAAAAAGTAAGGTCAAGTTCGTGACTGGCCAAATCGTTCCACCCCTTCTACCCCCTCCTATACAAAATGACACAATTGCGCAGTTTGACAATAAACGGATTTGCTCGAAAAGTATAAAAGCTATTGGTCTCAAATTTCGAATATATTACTTTTATGATGATATCATATAAAAATTATGCGTGTCCTCTTCCTCCTCCATACAAACTGTACTTTTCATGAAATACTCTAAACCAATTTACTCAGTGCGTATAAAATTTAGCGAGCTGAAATTGTGGACTAAATATTTATTTAGAATTATTGGTAAGAGCAAAATAATTAGACATTCAGTTTCACCCCTTCTACCCCCTCTTATACAAAATGAAACAATTTCGCAATTCGACAATAAATGGATTTGTGTAAAAATTATGCGTGTCCTCCCCCTCCTTCTACCACCTCCCATACAAACTGCACTTTTACATGAAATACTCTAAGCAAATTTACTCTGTGTGTATAAAATTTATCGAGCTCAAATTTAGCACTAAATATTTATTTAGAATTATTAGTAACACCAAAAAAAAAAATTAGACCATTAGATTCACCCCTTCTACCCCGTCCCATACAAAATGACACAATTTCGCAATTCGACAATAATCGGATTTTTTCAAAAAGCATGAATGCTATTGATCTGAAATTTGGAATATATTACTTTTATAATAATTTCAATCTGTTGTATAAAAATTAGTTAAGTCCTTCCCCTTCTTCCACCACCTCCCATGCAAACTGCACTTTTTTATGAAATAAATAAATTTACTCTGTACGTATGAAATTTATCGAGCTGAAATTATGCACTAAATAATTATTTAGAATTATAAGTAAGCTTGGGTCTTTCTACCACCTTCCATACAATTTGACACAATTCAACAACTTTACAAAAAGACGATTTTCCTGAAATGTATGAATGCTACTGATCTGCAATTTAAAATATGTCAATTAAATGATGCTTACAGTTATTTCTAAGAACGTCATTAATAAATTTACACTCCTTCTACCACCTTCCATACAAACTGCACAATTTCACTTAATCCAATTCACTAATTTTCTCAGTACCTATGAAATTATTGAATACTAAATTTTGTTTAAAACATTTTGATAGCAACCTTAGAATAATGTGAAAAAATTAGTTAAATGTCGTCACCCCCTCTACCACTACCCCTACAAAATTTCTTAAAAAAAAAAATTCTCTCTCATTTAGAGTATCGTACGATTGGGCTTTACGCCCAGTCGTAGTCCTGTTATGTTTTTATTTGGTTTGTGTACATGCGATGGGTAAATGGCGGTTTGTTTGGCGAGCTTTGTTGTGAGCTACGATCTCGTTGGGGTAAGGTGGGTTGTGTGAGTTGCGCGAATAATGTGCGAGTGCGAATGAAAACTCTGGGATTTGTAGTGATGATCATTGCAACAATTTTATTGGCGATAGACCGTAAGCGTATGCATTTGCTCTGCTTTTCTAATCGCAGCTCTTTTAAATTTTCCATCGCAATATGCGATTGCTCTTTTGAAATAGCATTGAAAAAATCGAAGCTATGTAAAATAGCATGCCATCTCTACTGATGTTCGTATTTCGGAGTTTTGTTTACCAACTGTCGCCTTTGGACTCGCGCCTGCACCGTATCTTGCGTTACGTACTCTGAAGCAACTTTCTCAAAACAAATCTCATCGTTATTCTCGTGCTATTTAAGCTCTAAATCAAAATATCTATGTTGATGATATTCTCACGAATGCTGACGATATCGACTCAGCTCTATCTCTACAACCTCCTCGAAGCGGGCGGATTTCCACTGCGAAAATCGTGTCCAACGACTCTCGACTACTAATTAATCTTCCTTCGGAATAGATAGCATGAACCTTCAAGAACTTGGCAAGTAGAACTGGAATATCACATGCTTGGGTTGATCTGGCAACCTAATGCACATTCATTCTCCTTTCATGTTTCTCTGCCAAAGTTCGATCAAATACCTACTAAGAGGACAAATCTATCTAATATTTCAAAACAGTTTGAGCCCTTGAGTTAGCTTGCTCCGTTGACAATGGAACATAAAGTGCTTATGCAGAAACTTTCGCTGTTAGGTATCGTACGGGATGATCCTTTACCAGTAAACGCTAAACAATGCTGGCAACGACTATATGAGAGCCATTATGACGTCAACTATTTATTCTTACCACGCGGGTAAGGACAATCGATTTGAAATTAATCGAACTTCACGGCATCGCGGATGCATCTATATCTGCTATGTTGCTGCAATTTACTACGAATATGCACATCTGAAGGCATATTTACTTCAAAGAATAAGGTGCTCCTCTCAAACAAGTGACAATCCCAAGGTTAGAACTTTGTGACGTGTTTCTGCTGGCAAAACCAGCGTCTCATGTCAGCGAAACGCTCTCTACAGTCAGTACCTATGCACCTTTGGTCAGATAGCACTACTACTTTCACCTGGATCAAATCAACACCACCAAACTGTACAACCTATGTAGCCAATCAAATCATTGGAATTCAAACAGACGTTCCTGAAGCTACTTGGCATCACGTTCTAGGCACCGACAATCCTGCGGATTATGCAGCACGCAGACTAACACAACTCAAAAGCTTTGAATTGTGGTGGAAATGTCCACAGTGGCTATCAAATGTATCTAATTCTTGGCCAATATGCAAATCAGAATTTACTCACGAAGGGTCATCAGAGCGTCGCGTAATAATTCTGCAAGCTAGCATAATTCAGTCTTCAGTTTGGTAATTATTCGCTCCATCGGCTTCGAGTTTCTCGAAATCGCTATGAGTAACTGCTTGGTGGCAAAGACTTTTCGACAATATCGACATCGTAAAGAGCAAGCGTTATCAGTCAACGACGCATCCATTTACTCTTACTCCTTTGGAACTTGATAACGCCAGAATATTTTGGATAAGTTCTTATCGGCATGCTTTCTTTGCTACAGATATACGAGTAAATCACCTCTCTTCGAATACCAATGGTCTTCCAGAAGGAAGCTATCTTCTAGCGCTGAACCCTTTCATTGATGAAAGGGGTCTTTTACGCGCCGTACGACGTATTAAACACGCAAATTAGATCCAGACGAAAAGAATCCGTTAATACTGCCGTAAAGCTTATCACTAACGAGCTTTATTATTGACTTCTTTCATCGAAATGTGTTGAATGGATGTACGCATCTCACTCTTGAAACACTAAGGCGTCAATTTTGGATCTTGTCAGGACGAAAAATCAATGAAAGCTCCTATTTCAAAGTGCATACCATTAGGTATCGCTTCTCAACAAATAGGAAGTTTGCCACCCTTAAGAGTTTAACGCAATCTAGCATTTTTGCATAGCTGTGTCGATTACACTGGAGCTATTGATCTACGCACTAGCCCTGGTCGTGAGCAGAGATTACAAAAAAGCTGCATTGCAGTATTTGCGTGCATGGTCACTAGGGCAGTCTACCTCGAAGCAGTGTCTTCATATTCAACAGCCTCCTTTCTTGATGCATTCCGTTTCCGCTCTTGGACTCTTCTGTGTTGGCAAAGACTTCGAAAAAGCTGCCAGAAAACTTCGTTTCGGGAGTCACAATGGTTTTCTTTAGCCTTGAAGCCTTGATTTTGTCATTCTGTAACCATAACAGATGTGGAAGAGAAGACAGAATTTTGTCATCTTGGAAACATGGCTGAGCCTAATAGGATATTGGTACTGGTATAAATAAAGGTATTGAAATTCTTGGAATGTTCATTCTTATGGCCTCTTTTTCATCTGGTCGGTTTCAGGTGCTACAGGTGCTTTAAAGTTCTTTGTTGGAGGCGAAACCTGTCCAGAATATCCCAAGTTTACAGTTTCTTGGTAAGCCTAACAGTCATCTTCTAAGTGGTACAAACATATAACGTCACAGCTTTGGCGCACGAGTCAAACACTCGCGGTCTTGTGCGAAGGGAACTGTCTGTTAGCCTCCACTCACTTATAATGGTGATACATACGAAATGCGACCTTAAGCGCCTACGAACTACGCCTTTATAGATTTTTTTGAAAAAAATCACAAAAAGCCCCCACTCCTTCTAACATCTCCTATAAAAACTGTGCAATGTCACTGAATGCAATTTACGCATTTTCTCAGTATCTATTAAATTTTCGAATCAAAAATTTCTTGTAAGACATTTTAATAACGACGCTAGCATGATATGGAAAAATTAGTTTAATGCCGTTCCTTCTTCTACCACTCCCCATACAAAATTCACAGAGCTTCTAAAAGTTCTATTGTATCTAGGGTGTCGATCGTCAATATGGTTTCCGTTCGGGATGCTCTACGGGAGATCTCCTAGTTTATCTAACTGAGCTTTGGAACTCTAGTATTCACAAGTTCCGCGAAGGGCTAGTACTTGTGCTTGACATGTAACTAGTCAAATGGTCCATTAAACATTGACCTCAACTTAGTCCTGGAATGGGGCAGAGTTGAGATCAATTCCTCAAAAATCCAGTCCTGTCATCTATCTCTAAAACATAATGATCTGGCATCGACCGCTATTATGTCCTTCAGTGGCGTGTAGACTCTACGTTTTGGAAACTTTACGTTACTTTGTGTAAAATGGACTCAATACATCTACGAAGTTGTTATTGATGCCTCGAAATGTCTAGGATTCTGTGTCTGAACTTTCTACCATCTACAAGGTCTATATCTGGCCACTTCTTGAGTACAACTTGCATGTTTGGCTGGGGCCCCGAAATCATTACTAGCGTTGCCCGATCGTATCCTAAAACATACGTTACGTCTAATTGGATACGAAACCGTATTGGCTTCCCTATGAAATTCCATTGAGCATTGCCGAAATGTCGGAGTACTCTGCAATTATTATAGATATTTCCGTGGTAAATGTAACTAAAGGACCAAATATCTCTTCTCTTACATGCCCATCGGAATACTCATGCTCACTGTGAAGCATCAGTCGTGGAAAACAGTGTTGTGTCCCGGGAGTTTTTTATTAAAACACTCGTACTCGACTTTTAAACTTTATTGTTTAACTATTATAATTAGGGTGTTCGTCACCGGTGGTTAATTTTTGACTGACTCTAATTTCACCGGACATGATGGATCGCCGTCATACATAATTGCTGACCGGCAATATCATCGCTTCGCGTGTCGCGGATATCGACATTTGTTAATAGGTCGATGATATTGCCAGCTCGTGCCTCGCGAATATTAACGTTTGCAGTCGAATAATGCACTGCCGACAGATCATATTTCATGTGAATGTCCGTCAGCAGTGCACATTCAACAGCAGGAAAGTAAATCGATCCGATTTCCCGATCATCGTTCGAATTTAATGATTAGTATTTGATGATCATGAAATCGGGCCTCGACATCCCTCCCTCCTCGAAAAAATGCACGCTAGACTGTCCATCATGCCCGGCTCCCATTAATTAGTTACATCTCCTTTATTTGTTTGCTGTACGCAATAATAATATATGTGATATAATAATATAGTAATTTACATAAAAACTAAGAACAACAATAAAATTGTTTAACGAAAAAAATATATTCGTTAAGCCTTTATCATAATAAAAAAAAATTGAGAATAATTGTTAAAAATTTATATTGTTGATCCAATGTTGCATGACTTAGACACATATTTTTTCTTTCATAAAACATTTTCTTTTCTTTTTTTTTTTCATCCCATATATTTTTTTCGATAAAAATTAACAACAATTATAAATTTTTAAAGGGTTTGAATGTTTCTTTATTATGATTACTTTAACTATGTTTGATGATTTTTATTTGCAAAAATTCATACAGCTCTTTTTTTATAAAGTTGAGAAATTTTACACTTTTTTTTTCACGTAGTATGTTTTTAGAGCCAGATAATATTTATATATTATAATGAATGGTTACATTAATTTATAAAATAATACATTAACCTATGTTTTAGATGCCTAATTAATCAAAGCTGAAAAGTTTCTAACAATATTTTTTTGATAATATGATTTGTATCAATTACATTTTAAAATTAATAACATATTTATGTAACTCCTTTTAAGTTAATTTCTCGTTTTTCTTTTTCATTTTAAAAATCTGATAATTTAATACACTTATTAGCAGAATTTTGACATTGATATTTTTACAATAATTTCTGTACCGTTTGTTTTTAAATTAAACTAACTGAAATGTGCGTCTTTGGTGTGGCTTAGCAACTTTGAGCAATAATGGATTCTTCCGCAAATCTTCCAGTGGAATTTTGTTTGGTTCCTGCGGGCGGTCCTCGTTCAGCTCTTTCGGTGGGAGTTGGTGTGGAGATGCTTTTTCATTTATCACTAGGTTTGGATGATGCGGAGTAGCTTTTAAGTAGTGGGTATATAGCGGTTCTGGACCGGAAGTGAACTGTCAGATTGAGCTTTTGAGGGGAAGTGAACCGTCAGATTGAGCTTTTGAGGGGAAGTGAACTGTCAAATTGAGCTTTCGTGGTGAATTGAACTGTCAGATTGAGCTTTCGTGGTGAATTGAACTGTCAGATTGAGCTTTCGCTGTTTCTTCAGAGATGGCAGTAGCAGTATCCCTAACTGACTTTTTTTTTGAAATGCCAAGATTGATAAGAGTTGTACGAATAGCTGTATAGTTGGTTGTACAGCTGTATAGTTGGTTGGTTGTATAGCTGTGTAGTTGGTTGGTTGTATAGCTGTATGGTTGGTTGGTTGTATAGCTGTATAGTTGGTTGTACAGCTGTATAGTTGGTTGGTTGTATAGCTGTGTAGTTGGTTGGTTGTATAGCTGTATGGTTGGTTGGTTATATAGTTGTTTGGTTGGTTGTATAATTGTTTGTATAGTTGGTTGTATGGTTGGTTGTATAGTTGGTTGGTTCGTTGGTTGTAATCACATTGAGGCTCTAATAATCAAAAAAAAATCTATACTTTTCCCTCCAACACTCAGCAGTCATGTTTCTAAATTTATATGAATACTGTATATATGCTTTGAATTCTGTTCACTTTCAGCAGCCAAGAGAAGTTATTTCCTATCTTGATTCCAATATCAAGTAAATACAACTATATATAATCAATATGAAGACTTTGATTCAGTAATATGAGAAAAAAGTTTGAAAAACTATATTTAAAAAAACTGAAAGCAGTAATAAAGCTGTATAAAGCAGTACACCTCAGTACAGAAGCAGTATTAAAGCTGTACAAAGCAGTATTAAAGCTGTACAAAGCAGTATTAAAGTTGTACAAAGCAGTACAGAAGCAGTATTAAAGCTGTACAAAGCAGTACAGAAGCAGTATTAAAGCTGAACAGAGCAGTATTAAAGCTGTACAAAGAAGTACAGAAGCAGTATTAAAGCTGTACAGAGCAGTACAGAAGCAGTTTCAAACCTATATAAAACCAGTTCAGAGAATTCTTCAAAGTGTACGATATCTGTTAATCTATTGTTGTGTAAGAAGGAAAATGCAGAAGTAGACCGATAAAGATATTCTTAGACAAGTTATAAAGTCTACTAACTCGATACGTAAAAAATATAACCAATTAAAAATCGGTAGAGTTAATGCTGAAACTCTCTGAAAACTGTTTCAATATTAAAGAAAATAGCTATTCTATATAATATAACCGATACATATCGTAATTTTCTTATGTTTATTTATTTAAAAAAATATCTTGATAATAAATATGCTTAAAACCATTATTCAGTTTGTTTTTTCTTTAAATATGCATATTAACCAGAATTTGGTATACAAGTATAACAACACACAAGACTCTTTTATTTCTTAACTTATAGTAAAATTTAATAAGGTAAGTTGGTATCATATGGTTACGAGTTGGTAGCAGGTGGTTGTGTGGTTGTTTGTATTTTCTAGTTGTTGTTGTTGTATTTGATATGGTTGGATATATTTATTTTTCATACTGGGCAAAATTCGGGTGTTGACTTACAATGAACTAAAAAACAAAAAAAATCCTGAAAAACAGTACTGGAAAAAAGTGAACGAGAGCTTAAACCTATTAGAAAGCCGTTGAAAGAATTCAAATGATTTCCGTATTATTATTATTTCTTATCAGTTTACAATTTGTTTGTCAATTGTTTTAGTTCTGTAATAAGTAAGTTCTTCTGTTCTCCGTTAAAATTAGCTGTATTGGTTGAAAATTCGTTTATTACGTCTAAAATTTCTTTTATGTCAATTATGTGGATGATAAACATGGGGAGGCATGGTGACCCTTGGGTCGACCCTTCACGACCTTGGATTAAGAGACCCGAAAACGGTGAATTATTTGTGGAGTTCTGTAGTACTCGGCAAATGGTCATCGGAGGGACCCTTTTTCCACACAAGAGTCATCATAAAACATCTTGGGTTTCCCCTGACGGTGTTACTCAGAACCAGATCGACCATTTGGCTATAAGTCGCCGATGGAGAAGATGTCTCCTCGATGTGCGAGCGAAACGTGGAGCTGACGTGGGGAGCGATCACCACTTGATGGTTGCCTGCTTGAGATTGTGTACAGCAGCTATCCGACGACCACAAATTCTTCAAATGAAGCGCAAGCTTAATGTGGATAAACTCAGAGATCCCAACAAAAAACTCGAATACACCACCATTCTACGCGAAAAGTCATCCACATTGGGTGAACATGAAATGCGCACACTGGACGCCAATTGGGAGGCAACCAGAAACACTTTTCTAACTAGTGCTGAAGAATCTGTGGGATATGCGCAAAGCGGTGAGAAACCCTGGATGTCACAAGACACATGGGACAAGGTTGACAATCGGAAAAAAGCCAAATTGGCAATCATCTCTCAACCCGATGTCAACCAACGAACGCCCGACTTGAGGCAGAACTACCGCGATGCTCATATACAGCTTAAAAAGGCTGTTAGACGCGACAAGAGAAAGGCCATTGAAGATCTGGCAAACAAGGCAGAATCTGCGGCTTACCTTGGGGATATGGGTTCACTATTTAAAATCATGAAACAGTTGACGAACAGGAATTTCACCGCCAACCACCTGGTGAGAGATGTCAACGGAACTCTCCTTAATATGAGTGAACACCAGTTGCGACGATGGAAGGAATACTTCTCTGATATTTTAAACATCTTGTCAGATGAAGATATTCCGGAAACAGAACAACTTCCAAACATCCAACCGCAACAATCCTCTATTAGGGACGATCCCCCAGATAAGGAAGAGATAGTTTCCGCCATTCGGTCAATGGCGGGAAGGAAAGCTCCAGGTATAGACGGACTACCAACCGAACTCCTCAAAGCGGACCCGGAAATAACAGCCGATATACTCCTCCCACTCTTCACTAAGGTGTGGAATGATGGAAGATATCCGACTGAATGGAAGGAGGGCGTCATTGTGAAAATTCCGAAGAAGGGCGACCTTCGGGATTGTGGCAATTGGCGTGGTATATGTCTACTTACTGCCGTATCAAAAATTATGGCTAAGGTAATTCTCAATAGGATTAGTGATGTCGTCGAGAGCACTCTCGAAGTTTATCAGGCTGGATTCCGTAAAGGGTCGTCTTGTACCGACCACACAAATACCCTACGGATAATATTAGAGCAGTCAGCCGAAATGGGTTCGCCACTACATCTCATGTTTGTGGACTTCGAGAAGGCTTTCGACAGCGTTAAGCGAGATTACATATGGAATGCTTTGCGTAGGAGAGGTATTCCAAATAAGGTCATAGCTATGATTAAAGAATCCTACGAAGATGCAAGGTGTCGCGTCTTGCATAGAGGAGAGCTGTCCGAGAGCTTTCCTGTGCGAACGGGTGTCAGACAAGGCTGCATATTATCACCAGCCCTGTTTCTGGTGGTAATAAAAGACATCTTGAAAGCTGCACTGGAAGGTGGGGAAGGTAAAGGTCTTCAATGGAGACTATTTAACATCTTAAGTCACCTTGATTATGCTGATGACGTGTGTTTGCTTGCACATACCCGTTCGGACTTAGAGTCAAATGTTCGCTCGTTGCATTCTAAATGCAAAGAGGCGGGACTGAAAATAAATGTGCGTAAAACCAAGTACATGCACATGGGTTCGAACGCAAGCACACCGATTGTTCTTAATGGACAGGATGTGGAAGAGGTGCAAGATTTTTGCTATCTCGGAAGCATTGTCAGCATGGACGGCGGAGCCGAAAAGGATGTTGAGGCTCGGCTAAATAAAGCTCGTCAGGCCTTCGGTATCCTTTCCCCTTTCTGGAGGTTAAGAGAGATCTCCCTTCGCACGAAGCTGCGAGTTTTTGACGCATGCGTCAAATCCGTGTTGTTATATGGTTGTACTACGTGGAAAGTGACCGTTCGACTTACCAAGAAACTACAGACTTTCGTAAACCAATGCCTCCGACGCATTTTAGGAATATTCTGGCCAGAAGTGATCTCCAACGACGAACTTTGGAGTACAACTCGCCAGACTAAAATAGGTATTGAGATTCAACGGCGAAAGTGGCAGTGGATTGGTCATACTTTGAGGAAACCAGAGCAAAACATCGCAAAACAGGCTCTGGATTATAACCCTCAAGGAAGACGTCGGGTTGGTCGGCCATGTAACACATGGAAGCGAGCAGTTGAGCAGGAGGCCAGAGGAATAAACAAGTCCTGGCAACAGCTTAAAGCCGATGCGCAGGATCGCGCCTTGTGGAAGAGAGTTGTTTCTGTCCTATGCCCCTATAGGGGGTCTTAACAGGAATTTGATTGATGTGGATGATAATATTTGCTTTGGTCACTATTTCTACTTTGGTAAGTTGTATTTCCGTAAATCCTGTAAGTTCGTGTACGTTAAATAGCCCATTAATCGGGTTTATCAGTATTAGGCATAGGAATATTGTCATGCAAATCTGTAAATTTATGATTGTTTTTTAAATTTTTTTTTATTTTTTTTTTTTATTTTTTTTTTATTTTATTTTTTATTTTTTTTTATACAGCTTTTATTACTGCTTTCAAGAACATTCCTCGGATCATCATCATCATCTACTACAATAATAAAAATCTGTTTTTTTATTTTTTTTAGTTTTATTCAGTTAGGTTTTTATTGTTTTTTAAAATATAATGTTTCAGAAGTAGTAATATTAAGTAAAAGTGTAATAATAAAAAGAAATTATACTAAAACTCTTATCTATAATAAAATCTTATTTATACAGAAATATGCTGACCACACACAAACAAGCAGAATGGATCTTTTTCCATAAGAACAAAGAACCGCAAAACTATAAACAATTATTTATAAACAACCTATCATAACAAAAAATTTCTTATCTACTTTTACTCACACAGAATTCAATCGTTAATTTTAGCATATATGAAACCTAAAACCACAAAACTATAAACAATTATTCATAAACAACCGAACGAACGAACGTGTTTATTCCTGTTAATGTAAATATGAATTTCATCATCGAAAATATGCTGACCAACGTATATCCAAGCAGAATGGATCTTTTTCCATAAGAACAAAGAACCGCAAAACTATAAACAATTATTTATAAACAACCTATAATAATAACAAAAAATTCTTATCTACTTTTACTGACACAGAATTCAATCGCTAACTTTAGCCTATATGAAACCTAAAACCACCAAACTTAAATTTCAATTGATAACGAACGTGTTTATTCCTGATAATGTAAATATCAATTTCATCATCGAAAATATGCTGACCACACACAAACAAGCAGAATGGATCTTTTTCCATACAATCGTAAATATGCTGACCACACAAGAAAAAACTAATTGCAATAACAAACGATCGTGTTTATTCCTGTTCGTAAGTGAAGAAGCAGTGGAATAATATTAAGTAAAAGTGAAATAATAAAAAGAAAAGCAAAATAATGTAATTTATAATTTTTTATTATAAATATATATATTTTTTTTTTTTTTTTTATTTTTTTTTTATTTTTTTTTTATTTTTTTTTTTATTTTTTTTTATATTTTTTTTTTTTTTTTTTATATTTTTTATTTTATTTTATTTTTTTTGACATTATGGCAACCCCAATTGATGATGACGTCATGAAATAATACCACGCTATTAATAACAATAACAATCTCCACACATACACACACACACACACACACACACACACATATATACACATACACCACAATCTATACCCCATCTGGACTAATACAACATCCCCCTATCCAGCATCCTATCTGGATCAATACCAATACATCATCTCTCTCTCTCTTCCATTAACCAATATATATACTCACCAATAACCAATAATCTCTTACAACCAATAACCAATAATCTACTCTAAAATTAATATCGACAGGTAAAGGGGTACCAAGGTGTATCTAAGCAGGTAATGTGCAAGAGCTTGAACTCGTTTATCAAAAAATGATCATATATGTTAGCGAATTGAGGTGAAATTTTCATATCAATCTCACTCGTAAACCAAAAAATTCCATACACAAAAAAATGTAAACAACCTATCATATGAATACTCTAAACCATAAACAATTCGAAAGAATTATTCCTACTCGATGATGACGTCATAAAATAATATCACGTTATTAATAACAATAACAATCTCCATACACACAATCTATCAATTTTCATCATATGTATATGACACCTAATTCATAAAACTAAACAAGCTGATCACAACCTATTTCACAATATAAACAACGAAAGCATTCTTAAAGTCCACAGTCCTATCAATGTAAATATCAATTTCATCATATATGAATCATAATTCGTACAACTCTTATCAATCTTGGCATTTCAAAAAAAAAGTCAGTTAGGGATACTGCTACTGCCATCTCTGAAGAAACAGCGAAAGCTCAATCTGACAGTTCAATTCACCACGAAAGCTCAATCTGACAGTTCAATTCACCACGAAAGCTCAATTTGACAGTTCACTTCCCCTCAAAAGCTCAATGTGACAGTTCACTTCCCCTCAAAAGCTCAATCTGACAGTTCACTTCCGGTCCAGAACCGCTATATACCCACTACTCTTTTACTTTCTTGCTCGGTGTCTGGTTGGGCTGTGACGAAGAGGGCTTGCTAATATTCTTCAGACGATGCTTGTGGCAATGCCTGTACCCCAGGTACGTAGCGATTAGAAGGGTGACCACTACGCCGACACCAGTCGCTGATATTAGTGTGAAATGCAATTCAGCCGTCTGTGTTTGCCATCGCCGTTAGTCTTCATCTCTGGCCCCCTCTGCTAGTTTGTCAACTATGTTGCTCTCGGCTTTCCAGGCAGAATCCAAGTTCTGTGCCAGTAGAATTGTCGCTTCGGTTTGCTTGACGGGCTGCATATTAAGGTTTTCACCTATGACATCGATTTTGTCGTGCTGCTGCTTGTCGTTCAACGTTATGTTGGGACGCTCCACAGGCTGCCATAATTTGATTTCATGATTAGTGTTGTCGATTGAATAAATTATTAAGTCGCCACTCTGCAAAGTGCAATGCTCCTTAATAGAAATCACGCCGATATTTTCTAGTTCTAGTATCGACGTTGATGCGTTCAGGCAGTGAATTTCGATTTTAGTTTTAGTGCCCATTATGTACAACCAACTGTTTCTGGTTTCCATTCTAACAAAGGTGGACCATTTTCTTGTGCTTTTTGTCTGGCATTCCGTGACGTCCAAGCTATGTCCTCTATATAAATTTAATATGCAGCTTCTTCCAATGGTTGTCATTATGGGTACCTTCCGCTCGCAGATAAAATTATTCCTGCTTCCCCTATGTGTTAGTTTCTTGCAAGTCTGGAATATCTCGTTACTTAGTATGGCGTATTGGTTCCTGGCCGTGTTGGAAGCAAGGAACCCTCCGGGTAATTCGTAGAATTGGTAGGTCAAGTTGTCTAAAGCTGGCACCGTGTAAATTTTCGAGACCGTGAAGGTTGTTTTTTCGGGCTGAGTTATGTGGATCCTCACCAGCAACCGAGTCTTCTCTACTGTAGATTGTACTGTCGAGATTTGTACTAAAGTTTGGAAGTTGAGTATAGCTGGATCCACTTCACTGTGCTCTAGTACCGTATTCATGATTCGCACCAATTCCTCTGCGTGTATAATAGAGGGATGCAATTTTCCCATATTCGACGTGAGAGATATTTCCATTAGGGTGTCGACTGAGTCCGTCGAATCTCCATTTCGACTCGCTAACTGATACGAAGTGGAACGCCGAGCGGTGTGGGGAAATTGTGGATGTTCTTTTAACGGAATTTCTAACAGCCTTTGCAAACGATAAGCGAAGTTGGGAAACGCAGCTTAAGGCTGTTACAAAAGAAAAGGAACATTTGCAAAAAACCGCGACCGTCTTGCGACAACAGCTGTCTGAAGCGGAATCGTTAAACTACGATTTAGAAAATCAATTTAAAAAACGTAGCGAAGTGAGAAGACAGCCGGAGCTGCATAAATTCTTATCACCTAGCCTTACAACTACCGGTATCAAAAAGGGGAATTTAGAAAACGAGCATTGTACACACACAACATCGGTAACAGGCATCATGACATCAAATGACATATATGACAGGGTCATGGATGCATTGGTTAAATATGTGCCAATGTTCTCCGGAGCAAGAACACCCAATTTGAGCATGGAATTAGACCGATTCATAGACTGTAGCAGAAGTTTGTACGAACGGCTGTCTGGAAATGAGAAAGCAGTGTTCTTGAGCTGTATCAAATACAGGCTAATTGATGATGCTTTTTATCTGATTAAAACTGAACACCTGACAGATTTCGACTCGCTGGAGAGAACGCTAAATAACGCATATTTGCCTAAGATGAACGAGCTACGAAAAGAACTTCTCAATTGTAGACAAAGACCACCGGAGGACATTGAGGAGTATTCAGTGCGAATGAATGCTCTGTGGAAATAGGTTACAGATGCAGTGTCGGCTAAGTATCCAGGAGGGGATAAAGGATTGTTAATGGAGTTGGAAAAAGACGCCGTAGCAACCTTTAAAATTGAGGAATAAAAGTACCCAAATGTATTTGATAGGTAAGAATTTGGAAACGCTAAGGGTAGCAAAAGAATCTGCAGAATTTTATGAAAGGGAAATGCAAAGGATTTCAACGTACTCCTTAGCAGGGTGCGTAGAGCCGCAATATAATCCGGTAAAAAGTCCCAATAAGGAGGAAACAAGTTACACAGCAGGAGCACGGTTTGCTTGTCATAATTGTGGGAAACCAGAGCATTTCGCAAGGGATTGTAGACAAAAACGGAAAGACCCGTACTGCACACAGTGTAATAGGTATGGACACAGCGTACAAAACTGCCGCATCAATCGATATCCACAACAAAAGATCCAAGGGAAGAACCCACATAGAGAACACATACGATTTGTGGATAACACAAGTCCCAGAGAGAATGAAGAAACTCATGCTCTTTACTGTGATTTCTATAAAACAACGGACCATTATACAAAGATCTGTCTAAAACAATATTTAACGGAAAAAGGGGAATCGCGCTGAGGGAAACGAATAAAGGCAGCCCCGGGGCACGTGGATGGCTATCAGAAAAATAAACAGTGCCATGAAAGTAGAAACGAAGTAGAGCTAGATAAAAATTTGAATGCAGTTATAAGTACAAAACCGGGTATGGGGAAAAACTTATCCTTCTTAATAGATACTGGAGCTACCTGTAACATAATTAAGTCGGAAAGATTAGGTAAAAACGTCGAAATAGATAAAAATAAAATCCAAACCATTGTTGGACTCTTTGGATCTGAACAGGAGTCACTAGGAACGTGCAATGCTAAACTTCGTATAGGAAGCGTTGACTATCCATGTGAATTTACTGTAATTAAGGATGCCAAAGAATTTCCTGGGGATGGCATATTGGGGAAAGATTTTTGGCAGGACAAGCAGTTATCGATTGCGTAAATAATCGGATGCTAATGAAATCCCCCAGCGGGAAAATAAATGGGGATCGAGAAGAGGTAACGCAAGGTGTCAATAAAAGCCGGAATGAGGTGAAACAAAAAATAATGAAACCATGTGCTACTCCAAAGCTAGCTTGTAAGATGAAGGTAACGCATGCTGTCGAATACGGGAGCGCAGACCAAAGACGAGAGGCCCCGAGGGAACGAGTCGGTTTGATAACCTCCAACGCAGGCAGTATAGCGCGTTTTCATCCTACATTAGGAAAAATAGATAGAACTACGGAAGATAAAACCCCAACGACAGGAGACACAGAAAGGAAGCAGGCGAAGTTGAAAATAGAATCAATCAGGAAAAACACTTAAGCTTGGGAAGAAGAGCTGCTGAAAAGAATTATAGAAAGTACAGATATCCTAGACGAATTAAGAAAGAGAATAAATAAGAATAAGTCAAATGAAAACGAAAAGAAGATGAGATCGGAAAACGAACTTTTCGATACTGAAGCTTGCGAACCCGTACGCGTCCGCGTCATTACCTTTAAAGCGTGATGAACAAATTATAGAGATACCAGCAGACATCAACGAAGACATAGTATGCTTACAGGAAGAAATTAAACCTGGTGTTTACAGTAGTAATGCCTTGGTTAGACCAGTAGAGGGGAAGGTTTTTGTGGGAATTGTGAACGTCACTACAGAGGATGTAAGACTGGACGACTTTACACCACGATTTGAACGTTTGGAGAACTATAAGGCTCACAGACTAGAGCCACAATCAGGAAAGCCGAACGCACATCGTTTGCAGCTAATGAAGGAAAACATAAAATTACCGGATACCCTTAACAACTACGAACGTGATTCAGTGACGCAGATTTGTTTCGAATACAGCGATATTTTTCATTTACCGGGAGATAAATTAACATATACGAACCGGAAAACTTTTAAGATCCCTCTTATAGATGAAAATAACCCTATTTATAGGAAGCAATATCGAATGCCCGAGGCACACCGGTGAGAATGCGCAAACCAAATTGAAGCTACGTTGGAAGACGATATCATCGAACCCAGTAACAGTCCTTTTAATTTTCCTGTTATTTTAGTTCCAAAGAAGACCAAGGAGGAAGAAAAGAAGAAGTTCCGTCTCTGCGTGGATTTCAGAGAATTAAATAAACAATGTATATCGCTAGATAGAAGATATATTGGACCGACTTGGCCACTCCAGATACTTTTCGACTCTGGATTTGGCGAGCGGCTACCATTAAGTGCTTGTCGAAGTCCCAGATAGAGAAAAAACTGCCTTCAGCGCAAACTACAATCACTACCAATATAAACGCTTGCCTTTCGGGCTCAAAACTGCTCCAGCTTTTTTCCAGTCTCTGTTAAACCAAATATTAATGGGCCTACAAGGACTGAGGTATTTCGTTTACTTGGACGATGTAGTTATTTTCGCAAAAAACCTAGATGAGCATAACAAGAAGTTACGGGAAGTTTTCGATAGGTTCAGAGCGAGCAACTTGAAATTCAATCAATCAATCAAATTCCTGTTAAGACCCCCTATAGGGGCATAGGACAGAAACAACTCTCTTCCACAAGACGCGATCCTGAGCATCGGCTTTAAGCTGTTACCAGGACTTGTTTATTCCTCTGGCCTCCTGCTCAACTGCTCGCTTCCATGTGTTACATGGTCGTCCAACCCGACGCCTTCCTTGAGGGTTATAATCCAGAGCCTGTTTTGCGATGTTTCGCTCTGGTTTCCTCAAAGTATGACCGATCCACTGCCACTTTCGCCGTTGAATCTCAATACCTATTTTAGTCTCGCGAGTTGTACTCCAAAGTTCGTCGTTGGAGATGTCGTTGGAGATTACTTCTGGCCAGAATATTCCTAAAATGCACCGGAGGCATTGGCTTACGAAAATCTGTAGTTTCTTGGTAAGTCCAACGGTCACTTTCCACGTAGTACAACCATATAACAACACGGCTTTGACGCATGCGTCAAAAACTCGCAGCTTCGTGCGAAGGGAGATCTTTTTTAACCTCCAGAAAGGGGAAAGGATACCGAAGGCCTGACGAGCTTTATTTAGACGAGCCTCAACATCCTTTTCGGCTCCGCCGTCCATGCTGACAATGCTTCCGAGATAGCAAAAATCTTGTACCTCTTCCACATCCTGTCCATTAAGAACAATCGGTGTGCTTGCGTTCGAACCCATGTGCATGTACTTGGTTTTACACACATTTATTTTGAAATTGCAACCCGCCAAGTGCCAGTTCTTAGCCAAGGAAGTGACTTACTTAGGACATGTTTGCTCTGATGCGGGAGTCAAACCTGATCCCCGACTAACAGAAGCCGTCCAGAAGTTCCCAAGACCGAGAAAAATTCGGGAAGTGCAATCGATCCTGGGACTTGCAAATTACTACCGTAAGTTTGTCCCAAAGTTTTCACAAATAACTAAACCTATAACCAAGCTACTCCAGAAGGATAGTAAATTTTTGTGGAGTGACACATGTGAATAAGCATTCACTGAAATCAAAAACGCTTTGATTGCGCCACCATTACTGCAATATCCTGATTTTGATAAGGAATTCACACTCGTGACGGATGCCAGTGGAGAATCTTTGGGCGCGATACTGGAACAAAATGGAAAACATGTGGCTTATGCGAGTCGGTCTCTGAATTCAGCAGAGAAGAACTACTCTATATCAGAACGTGAACTACTTGCAATAGTTTGGGCAACGAAAAATTATAAGTGCTATCTGCTAGGTCGGCATTTCAAGATATTCTCTGATCCCAAACCGTTAGCAGGCATGTTAAAAGTAAAGGACACCACCTCAAGAATGCTAAGACTTCAACAAAAGATTTCTGAGTTTGATTACGAGATCTGTCATAATCCGGGAAATGGTACTTAGCACGCTGACGCACTGAGTAGAAGACCTAAGTCCCCCTTAATACAGTCTTGTTTAGTCACAACTCGCGCACAGACTCAGCAGGCAAAAGAGGACAATGCCACAACTACTATGAACAAGGATGTTGCCTATCAAGCATCGGACGTACTAAGTGAATTAAGAAGTACACAAACTAAAAAAATATCCAAACGAAACAGATCTAAAAGACAAACATTGCCATTTACAAGTCAGCATCAACCTAATTACCGATGCAGGGGGCTTTGGTCACAAAAAATCAACCGATTCCATAAATGGTTCCGATAACACTTTAACCCTGAAATTGATGATTTGCAGCAAAGAAAAAACCGAACCAATGCACCGTCACCATCATCAGAGACAACCGGTGATCTAATGGTACTAGCAAAATCACAACCAGAAATGATAACACGACCTGAAGATACACAGGTAATACTCATAAATCTGCTTTCGGAGGACATTTTACACGAAATAAAACACTTCACAGAATTCAACGGCATATCAAGTGGAAGGGAATGAAAAATGACGTGGAGACCCTAATCAAAATATGTTCTAAGTGTCAGAAAAATAAGTAGTCGCGAACAACAAAAATGCCTCTAGTAATTACACAGATATCAGATAAACCTTTTGATCAAATATATGTTGATATTGTTGGATCGCTACCAGAAACACATTCCGGAAATAAGTATATATTAACAATGATGGATGATCTGACTCGATTTGTAGACTTTGCAGCTCTGCCAAATCAAGAAGCGACGACAGTAGCGAAGATTTTGTATGAATAGATTATCAGCCGGTACTCGTTACCTAAACAGATAGTTACAGATCAGGGCACAAACTTCACTAGCGATGTGTTCAAGTCCCTATGCAAACTCCTGAAGATCAAGAATTTGGGCGTCGACAACAGTGAAATGTATGTAGTACTTTAACCTTCGGGAGTCAATGATGTGGAATGCTTTACCGGGCAATCTGTTTCCAGCAGCTTACAATCTCCAACAATTCAAAAACAGCGTCTACTGCCATTTCAGTCTAATCCCTCCAACATTTTCCATCTAACTTCCCAATTTCCATTTGTTTCCCTTACCCATATCAATCAAATTGCGCATTACGCATTAAAGCGTTACTCCCTAAGCTATTTCGGATACCATACAAAAAAATAATCGCATGATTGGGCGTAATCAATCAATCAAATTCCTGTTAAGACCCCCTATAGGGGCATAGGACAGAAACAACTCTCTTCCACAAGGCGCGATCCTGCGCATCGGCTTTAAGCTGTTGCCAGGACTTGTTTATTCCTCTTGCCTCCTGCTCAACTGCTCGCTTCCATGTGTTACATGGTCGACCAACCCGACGTCTTCCTTGAGGGTTAAATCCAGAGCCTGTTTTGCGACGTTTTGCTCTGGTTTCCTCAAAGTATGATCGATTCACTGCCACTTTCGCCGTTGAATCTCAATACCTATTTTAGTCTGGCGAGTTGTACTCCAAAGTTCGTCGTTGGAGATCACTTCTGGCCAGAATATTCCTAAAATGCGTCGGAGGCATTGGTTTACGAAAGTCTGTAGTTTCTTGGTAAGTCGAACGGTCACTTTCCACGTAGTACAACCATATAACAACACGGATTTGACGCATGCGTCAAAAACTCGCAGCTTCGTGCGAAGGGAGATCTCTCTTAACCTCCAGAAAGGGGAAAGGATACCGAAGGCCTGACGAGCTTGATTGGGCGTAAAGCCATTTAAAAAAAAAAAAAATTTTTAAATCTTGAAGGAAAAGATCGATATCTCGGCACAGGATGGGTCAAATTGAAATTCAAACCGTGCCAATTCCTTGCAGGATGTCTACAATGCAACCTGACAATAGAGGTTGGTGATTTAATTTAGACCCTTTTTTTTAATCCATCAGAACAAAATTTACTAGAATTGATATTTGGATTAACTTCGTCAGATAAAATTTTTTTAAAACCGCCTAAATATGGGCGGAATTTTGATTCAAAAGTGCATTTATTAGAAGGCAATGCTTATTACGGGCCACAGTCTTCTAGGAAAACACGCTCGAAGATTTCGCCTTACAACCGAGAACATTTGCAGAAGATGCGGTGAGGAGGTTGAGGCTGTAGAGCATTTTCTCTGCCACTGCCCTTGTCAGCGAACAATTCGAAGACGAAGTCTTGGAGATTATTTCTTCGCCAAGTTAAATAAACTCTGATGAAGCTCACTAGTTTCACCGGTAGAGCAGGCTGGCTGAATGATATGCAGGTTCACATAGTAAAAACACGGAGGCGTACAATGGGCCCACTGGTGGCCTACGGACATTACTGTTCAACCCCTCCACGAATCTAAACTAATCCTAAGAGGCACCCCCGCAAGTTTTGGTAGAATATCTTTCCTACAATTTGTGGGATTCTCATTTCTATCTAAAAATAATAATTCCTTGAAATATTGCGAAAAATGTCTCAAAAAAATCGATATCTCAGGTTTAGATAAACCAAAATTATGTACCACTCAAATAAAAGGTCTAAATGCTTGCAATCGAGCGTTATTTTTATACTCTAGATGGAATCTGAGAGTATTATAAGTTCGCTCTAAGGTTTGTAACGCCAAGAAATAAGGCTCGGAGAAAAAAATGATGAATACAGAAGTTAATATTATCACTCAAAAATTTCAAAACCGGATGTCCGTCCGTCCGTCCGTCCGTCCGTCCGTCCGTCTGTCCGTCTGTCCGTCCGTCCGTCCGTCCGTCCGTCCGTCCGTCCGTCCGTGCGCTCTCTAGCTTGAGAACGCGTTGAGCTAGAAAGTTCAAATTTTGTACACGTCGTTTTTGACAAAAAAGTAAGGTCAAGTTCGTGAACGGGCCAAATCGCTCCACCCCTTCTACCCCCTCCCATACAAAATGACACAATTACGCAATTTGACAATAAACGGATTTGCTCAAAAAGTATAAAAGTTATTGGCCTGAAATTCAGAATATATTATTTTTATGATAATGTCAATCTATCATATAAAAATTGTGCGTGTCCTCCCCCTCCTTCTACCACCTCCCATACAAACTGTACTTATCATGAATTACTCTAAGCCAATTTCCTCAGTGCTTATAAAATTCAGCGGGCTGAAATTGTGTGCCAAATACTTATTTAAAATTGTTAGTAAGGTCAAAAAAAATGAGATGATTAACTTCACCCCTTCTACCCCCTCCCATACAAAATGACACAATTTTGCAATTTGACAATAAATGGATTTACTCAAAAAGTATAAAAGCTATTGGTCTCAATTTTGGTATATATTACTTTTTTAATGATTTAAATCTACAGTACAAAAATTATTTGCTTCCTCCCTTTCCTTCCACCCCCTCCCATACAAACCACACTTTTTCCTGAAATGCTCTATGCCGATTTTCTCAGAACATATAACATTTGTTGAGCTCATATTTTGTAATAAATATTTAATTAATATTATTACTAAGATGAAAAAAAAAATATTTGATTTGCTTCACTACTTCTATCCTCTCCCATACAATATGACACAGTTTCACAACTTCACAAAAAATCGATTTTCTTGAAAATTATGAATGGCACTAGTCTGAAATTTAAGGGATGCTAATTTTATAATATTCCTAGTTATTTCTGAAAAAATCATCAAAATCCCCCCACTCTTTCTACCACCTCCCATACAAACTGCACATTTTCACTAAATCAAACTCACTAATTTTCTCAGTTCCCATTCAGTTTTTGGAGTAAGCATTTTTTATAAAACATTTTCATAGCTACTTTAGCATGATGTCGAAAAAATTAGTACAATGCTATCATCCCTTCTAACACTCCCCATACAAAATTTCTTGGGATCACAAAAAATTCTATTTCATCTAGAGTATCGTAAGATTGCGCTTTACGCGCAATCGTAGCCCTGTTATGTTTAGTTTCTAAATTTAGTTTAGTGTAACGCGAAAAATATCAAAAAACCTCTAAAACAGGCGAAAATTTGCAGATTTTGCTATTTCTCACTGTCCCATTGTTTGCAATATTTTTATCGTAATCTACGCAAAAAAAAACAATGGGGTTAAACACAAATATCGAGATCGTACCATTTCACCAAAAACTCTATTCCGACTGGACTAACATAAAAGCACGCTGCAACCAGGATTAACAAAGACGACTTTATTTTGCCTTTTTTGAGGCATTTTCATCATGGATGGAGCTGAAAAGGATATCGTATCAATAAAGGCTCCTTTTCCTTTCGGGGAGTTACAAGCCAAAGCTTTTTTAGCTAGTTAGGAATGTCCAGGGTAAAAATTGCAATTCGTAAATGGTTACACATTAAGCAATTCCGATCAAAAATTAATTAGGTTCTGCATTGAAAACTTCAAGTTTGCTAGATGGAGCGTGAAGCATATTATGGGCTCGAGTGGTTCTACGAAAGCACCCTTCTACAACCTAAACCTAAACTTATGGGCTCGAGTGCTCCAAATGGCATTCAAAATGCCCAAGTACAGAATTGCATCTTATGAGCGCTGTTATTGGCCTACGTTTCACAGCAGCTGGATATGACAAATCGACAGGTTTTGATCATACATCACATAAAAATATCAATAAATTACCATCAAGTTCATACATCATAGAGTAAAAAAAGAAAGGAACACTATACAGTTCACTGAACATAATGTATCGTATATAAAATGATTTTTCTTGATTGATTATAGGAATAACATATGTACAACAATATCACATAGTACTTATTCTTTGCATGATGGAGCACTCCTTCTGCCTTTTTCGGAATCCCTCAAGTTCCGCAGCAAACATCCCAAACTCACACAATTGCTTCCCGTTTACCTAGTTGATGATCACGTACCGACACCGACCACTTTCTCTCGTGATATGGCACGCGGAGCAAATATCCTTGGGCTGAACGAAGGGCCGCTATTCAGAGTTTTACACGACAACGATGAGGAAAATAGAAATAGAATAGAAAGTTCACATCAGTTGGTGTGTGCAACATTTTGTTCCTTTATCCAAGATACTTGAAATAACACTAACGGCATCTATACTTTCGTTTTATTCCTTATCTTATAGCTTAGTACTTGGGATACAGCTTATTTTTCTTACCTGCATAATAGGGAATTGAGTGCATAAATATTAGACACGTACGTAATTACCGCCCATACTTCGGAAAATCTCTTAAATTTATGATTATACTCTAGATGAAATCTGAGAGTATTATAAGTTTGCCACAAAGTTTGTAACGCTAAGAAATAAGGCTGGGAGAAAAAAATGAATGATACAGAAGTTAATATTATTACTCAAAACCGGATGTCCGTCCGTCCGTCTGTCCGTCCGTGTCCTCTCTAGCTTGAGAACGCGTTAATCTAGAAAGTTCAAATTTTGTACACGTCGTTTTTGACAAAAAAGTAAGGACAAGTTCGTGAACGGACCAATTCGCTCCATCCCTTCTACCTCCTCCCATCCAAAATGACACAATTGCGAAATTTGACAATAAACGGATTTGCTCAAAAAGTATAAAAGCTATTGGTCTCACATTTGGAACATATTACTTTTTAGATGATATCAATCTATCATACAAAAATTATGCGTGTCCTCTCCCTCCTTCCACCACCTCCCATACAAACTGTACATTTTCATGAAATACTCTAAACCAATTTACTCAGTGCGTATAAAATTTAGCGAGCTGAAATTGCGCGCTAAATATTTATTTGGAATTATTAGTAAGACCAAAAAAATTAGACATTTAGTTTCATCCCTTCTACCCCCTCCCATACAAATTGACACAATTTCGCAATTTGACAATAAACGGATTTTTTCGAAAAGCATGGAAGCTATTGATCTGAAACTTGTAATATACTACTTTTATAATAATTTCAATCTGCTGTATAGAAATTAGTTGAGTCCTCCCCTTCCTTCCACCACCTCTCATACAAACCGCACTTTTTTACGAAATACTCTAAGTAAATTTACTCAGTACGTATGAAATTTATCAAGCTGAAATTATGCGCTAAATAATTATTTAGAATTATTAGTAATACCAAAAAAAAATTAGGCGGTTAGCTTCACTCCTTCTAGCCCCTTCCATACAATTTGACACAATTCAACAACTTTACAAAATTCGATTTTCCTGGAAAGTATGAATGCTATTGATTTGCAATTTAAAATATGTCAATCAAATGATGTTTACAGTTATGTCTAAATACGTCATTAATAAATTCACACTCCTTCTATCACCTCACATACAAACTGCACAATTTCACTAAATCCAATACACTAATTTTCTCAGTACGTATTAAATTTTTGAATCGTCAATTTTGTATAAAACATTTTGATAGCATCCTTAGCGTGATGTGAAAAAATTAGTTCGATGTCGTCACCCCATCTCCCACTTCCCCTACAAAATTTCTTAAAATAAAAAAAATTCTCCATCTAGAGTATCGCACGATTGGAGTTAACGCCCAGTCGTAGTCCTGTTATGTTTTTCTAGTAATTTAAGGCTCCTCGAAATGTATATTGAAAGGAAAGATTTCTGGATTTTGCACTGTTTGCTTTATTGCTTGTGACGTTTCGGTCATTGCTGAGACCTTTATCAAATTGACGTACAATTACAAGGGACAATTATTTTATGAAGAGTGGGGTTAAATGGGGTGGAAAGGATAATTAAATTGGAATTGCATGTATCTTTTTTTAGTGCTTTTTACTAAAATTTGTACTTTTCCTCTTCTACAATGGCACTACAGCCCAAATCGGGCCTTGGCCTCCTGACCTTCAGTTTCCTTAACATTTTTTATTATTTATTGTGGAAGGGTTGTCAGACCTTCGCACAAGCCTGTACCTACGAATTTTACATTTTTGTAGACTGAGGTGACCAAGGTATACCCAAGCAGGCAGTGTGCTGGAATTATGCTTCGACTGGGATTTGAACTCACGACCTTCGCATTGTAGACCAACACGCTACCCACTAGGCTACACCCTAACTAAAATTTGTACTTTAAAAAAATTTAAATTAAATTATTGAATACTAGTATTGCGTTAGTGTACGTTAATCACCAAGAACGCACCAGATTTGTAATATTGGAATTGAATCCATAATATTAATAAACATAACAGAATTATGATTGGGCGTAAAGCCAAATATTTTTTTTTTAGCTGAACACAACTTAGGGAGTGACCCTTTAATGCAATTTCTACAGTCATGTCGGTAAGGGAAGCAAAGGAGTTAAGGTTAAGGCCCCGTGTATAGACTATTTCCATTTCAGTCAGTTTTGCATGAATTTCAAAGCAAGAGAGGCATAAAATATTTACTTTCAGTAATGAACGGAAGACTTGTTCGTATCCCTTGTCAAGTAAGGTCGTGCTGCCGGGGAAACTTTTCGATGAATGGTTTGGTTGCATCGCAGCGGGAAAATGGGAAGGAACGTGGAAGAAAATAATCATGAAAACATAAGTAAACGAAGACAAAAGAAAAGGATGGACAAATCCAGAAACTATTTAGTGTGTTTTGAATTTTGCATGAACTTACCTGCTAGTTAGAAATAAAACAATAATTGCAAAAAAGGATACATAGTTATCGCCTGAATTATAGGTGAAAACTCCGTAAAAAAGTGTAGTTCTTGCGTTTTTCAAAAACCATACCCGGACTTGTGTTGATAAATTTTTCCTAAATATAATTTTAACAATTTGTTCAGTGTCGATCCTAGTACACTTATCAAAGATTAACATGATAAAAATAAATTTTCAATATGTTGCGTGATTTGTCAGGAATGACCTTAAGAAAATACCCATTTTTGTACGAAATCGTCGTTCGGTACGCACGGCCCCTTGAACGGGATTAAAAGGAGGGAGAAGCCTAAAATGCCGGTGGACGTTGAGTTTGAAAAGTTGAAGGTCGTATGATAATGGGAATATAGCTTCTTGCAATGCATTCCAAAGCATAGAATGTGATACTCTAGATGAAATAGGAAAGAGTACCGGAAAATATAATGTTATCTCAGAAATTCTTTCGAATAGTGAATAGTGACTTTTGTATGGGAGGTGGTAGAGGCAGAAGAGTGAGATTTGTAATTCTTGTACATGGCACCGAATAAATAAGTTTGTAGCTTTCATAATTTTCAAGGAATTTGGACATAATTTTTCTGAAATCGGGAGATTTGTATGGGAGGTGGCGGAGGAAGTGAAAAGATTTGGATGATTTTCAAACTGCTTATCAGAATTCTTATCACCATGTTTTGCTCAAATTTTAAAGTCGATAAGTCGAAATGCTTTTTTTTCAATTTTTAATACAAAAATTCGTATGGGTAGAAGGAGTGAAGCGAAGTTGACAGTTTTTTTTAGCATTTATAGCAATTATCGAGGGACAAATTCTGGCAAAATATTAAGTGTCAACTTTTAATAGAAATTGTTATAATGCATTTACCAAAATTATGCATTTGTATGGGGGGGGGGGGGGGGGGTAGAAGGAGTATACGGATCAAAACAAAATAAATCGATAACTTTGAAGGTTTTGAGGAAAACTGATTGTGCGTAAAGCGCAAAAAAAAAATTCAGGTACAATGTACCAAACGGAGAAGGTTTCTCAGGGATAAAGTAGATGTTACGTTCAATGGAGCGATGTGTGGGGGGTACATAATACACTTTCGACAGTACTTTTAAAAAGGTATATTTTCCCGCGCATTTTGGGAAACCAATCATTTCTTTTTAGCCGCTCGCAGGGTAAGTCCTGGAGAGACGCCGCTTCGGGAAGGATTTCGCATTAGTCTTCTTCTACTTCTATTTTACAATATACCGACACAATATAAATAAAAGAAAAGGAAATTACACAGAGTTCAGTAAAACGAAGAAAATTTAAAGGGCATTGCCTTGCACGTGACGGTAGCCGCCGTAAAGAAAGCTTTTCAACATAAGGAGGTTGCACTCGGTACCTTTCTAGACATGAAAGGCGCTTTTAACCACGTCAATATTGATGCCATACTTGAGGCCTTGCGCAGCCATAGTGTGGAACCGCTCCTGACTGCATGGATACCTAACCTTCTTCGCTCAAGAAAAATCCTAGCACGGATGGGTGAAGAGACCAGAACAGGCCTTTCTTGTGGGTCGTAACAGTGAATCTTTCCAATTTAAATCGGAACGGCTACCCCACAATATATGCAGACGATCTTGTCATCATGCTAACTGGTTAGTTTGAACAAGTTCGAGGGGACCTTATGCAGTCAGCTTTACAACTGTTAGACAGTTGGGCACTAGACAAAGGACTTACCATTAACCCTCAAAAACAGATCTGGTCCTCTTCTCCAGAAGAAGAAGACCATATGTTTTCAATCCACTAAACATTCGGGATATCACTATGATCCTCTCGAAACAAGTTAAATATTTAAGTCTTATTCTTGATAGTAAATTATCCGGGAAGACCAACATTCAAGAAAGAGCAAAAAAGGCTACCGTAGCATTTCTCGCGTGCAAAAAGACATTCGGTTTGAAATGGGACCTTAAGCTGTACCTCACCCATTGGATGTATACGAGTATTGTCAGACCAATTATTTGCTTTGGCCAGCGGTAGTATTAAAAACCAACCAAGCACTTTTGTAGCTAACCCAACGGATGGCATGTCTTTGTATTACAGCTGCTCTTAGAACCACACCAACTGCAGCCCTGGAGGTAATTCTCTCACTACCTCCACTTAATATTTTTATAAAACAAACAGCGGACCTAGCTGCTATCAGATTAATAACCACTAATTCATCATGGCAAAATTTTAAGCGTCATTAGAGACGCAAACTCCCTTTTAGACTGCGAAACGGAAATTTCACATTAAATTTCCTGAACGAAACGAATGGGCAACATACACGATAATCAGCACCTCTACAGGTCCTCATCTCTATACGGACGAATCAAGGGGACAAGTGCAGGAATTTTTTCCCACGACCTCGACATCCACACTTCGTTTCATCTTGCAAAACAAGCGGCTGTGTTCCAAGCGGAAGTATTAGCTTTTAACGAGTGCACAACAACTATTTTAGATATGCAGAATAGTCCCGGAAATTGTTAAATTTTCTCGCACAGCATTGCTGCACTTCTGCCACTCCAATCTTACAGGACCACGTCCAAACTAGTGCCCATTTGTAGACACAATTTGAATCGCCTAGTGGCTGTAACCGAAGAATTTCTAATTTGGAGACCTGGTGATAGCGAGCTGTTAGGAAACGAGGCAGGAAGCCAGACGATATTGCACCAATAGCGCTAAAGAATAGCCTCAAACAAACTATTTTGGATTTAAAAGAAAAGACGTTTCGATACCTACTACTCGCGAGCGGCAGCCTTTGCAGAGGTTGCGAGGAAGGCGAAGAATCTATCGAACATTATCTTTCTCACTGTCCGCAAATCTCCAACAGTCGTCTCCTTTATTTAGGCTCTAGATTCTTCTTCGAACTAGACGACCTCAGAGGCGTCAAACTTTCGTGCCTGATATGGTTCGCAAATCGAATCAAGTGGCTAGAACAAGAGGAGTAACATCCATCTCATAATCTATAGGGGAGTACAATAGGCCCAACTAGGTGGCCTCACTGCATTGTAGTTCTACGAAACCACACTCCTACAACCTACACCTAAGCTCAGTCCTTCTTTCCACATCTCCACAGGAGGTTTTAACAAGATATTGATTGAGGTTTCAATAATTAAGGTTCATAATAAAGAAGAGCACCACGTTATCCTTTATAGGGGAACTCGGAGCACAACGGGATATCGAGGCGGAGTGGAGTTCGACGTTTTTCTGTGTCAAAGAGGTGCTACCAGCGAGCGGCAATAATTAAGACTAGACCAACCTTTTTTATTTAGGTGTTTACTATATATCATCATATAAAAATATAAAATCTTATACATTTCAAAACAAAAATGAAACATAATAGGACTACGATTGTGCGTAAAGCCCAATCGTGCGACACTCTAGATGAAGAGAAATGTTTTTATTTTTATGCAGCAGATTGGAATTAGTATAGAAGTAATATGTTCCAAATTTCAGATCAATAACTTTTACACTTTTCGAAAAAATCCGTTTATAGACAAATTGCGTAATTGTGTCATTTTGTATGGGAGGGGGTAGAAGGGGTAAAGCTAATCATCTAATTTTTTTTGGTCTTACTAATAATTATAAATAAATAGTTAGTGCACAATTTCAGCTCGATCAATTGTATACGCACTGAGTAAATTGGTTTAGAGCATTTCATGAAAAAGTGCAGTTTGTATGGGAGGTGGTAGAAGGAGGGGGAGGACACAAATAATTTTTATACAGTAGAATGAAATCATTATAAAAGTATTATATTCCAAATTGTATACCAATACCATATATACTTTTCGAGAAAAGCCGTTTATTGATAAACTGCGTAATTGTGTCATTTTGTATGGGAGGGGGTAGAAGAGGTGGAGCGATTTGGCCCGTTCACGAACTTGTCCTTACTTTTTTGTCAAACACGATGTGTACAAAATTTGAACTTTCAAGATCAACGCGTTCTCAAGCTAGAGAGGACACGGACGGACGGACAGACGCACGGACGGACATCCTGTATTGAGATTTTTGAGTGATTATATGAACTTCTGTATCATTCATTTTTTTCTCCAAGCCTTATTTCTTGGCGTTACAAATCTTGTGGCAAATTTATAATACTCTCAGATTTCATCTAGAGTATAAAAATCTTAACATTTAAATTCAATAAAAAAACATAACAGGGCTACGATTGCGCGTAAAGCGCAATCTTACGATACTCTAGATGAAATACATAGAATTTTTTGTGATCCCTAGAGATTTTGTATGGGGAGTGTTAGAAGGGATTATAGCATTGAACTAATTTTTCCCCATCATACTAAAGTAGCTATAAAAATGTTTTATACAAAATGCTTACTCCAAAAGTTGAATGGGAACTGAGAAAATTAGTGAGTTAGATTTAATGAAAATTTGCAGTTTGTATGGGAGGTGGTAGAAACTGTGGGGGGATTTTAGTAATTTTTTTAGACATAACTAGCAATATTACAAAATGGACATCCCTTAAATTTCAGACTAGTGCGATTCATACTTTTCAAGAAAATCGATTTTTTGTGAAGTTGTGGAACTGTGTCATATTGTATGGGAGGGTGTAGAATCAGTGAAGGTAATCAAATAGTTTTTTCTGGTCTTAGTGATATTGCTAATTAAGTATTTATTACAAAATATGAGCTCGATAAATGTTATATGTTCTGAGAAAATCGGCTTAGAGCATTTCATGAAAAAGTGTAGTTTGTATGGGAGGGGGTGGAAGGAGGAGGAGGACGCAAATAATTTTTCTACCGTAGATTGAAATCGTTATGAATTTAATATATCCCAAAATTCAGACTAATAGCTTTTATACTTTTTGAGTAAATCCATTTATTGTCAAATTGCGAAATTGTGTCATTTTGTATGGGAGGGGGTAGAAGGAGTGAAGCTAATCGTCTAATTTTTTTTTGACCTTACTAGCAATTTTAAATAAATATTTGGTGCACAATTTTAGCTCGCTAAATTTTATACGCACTGAGTAAATTGGCTTAGAGTAATTCATGAAAAATGCATTTTGTATGGGAGGTGGTAGAAGGAGGGGGAGGACACACGTAATTTTTTTACTGTAGATTAATATTAACATAAAAATACTATATTCCAAATTTCAGGCGAATAGCTTTTATATTTTTCGAGCAAATCCGTTTATTGTGAAATTGCGCAATTGTGTCATTTTGTATGGGAGGGGGTAGAAGGGGTGGAGCGATTTGGCCCGTTTACGAACTTGACCTTACTTTTTTGTTAAAAACGACGTGTACAAAATTTGAACTTTCTGGCTCAACGCGTTCTCAAGCTAGAGAGGACACGGACGGACGGACGGACGGACGGACGGACGGACGGACGGACGGACGGACAGACGGACATCCGGTTTTGAGATTTTTGAGTGATTATATGAACTTCTGTATCATTCATTTTTTTTTCCGAGCCTTATTTCTTGGCGTTACAAACTTTGTGGCAAACTTATAATACTCTCAGATTTCATCTAGAGTATAAACATAACAGGACTACGACTGGGCGTAAAGCCCAATCGTGCGATACTCTAGATGAGAGAGGATTGTTTTTATTTTAAGAAATTTTGTCGGAGAAGTGGTAGAGGGGGTGACGACGTTGAACTAATTTCTTCACATCACTCTAAGGTTGCTATCAATATGTTTTATTCAAATTTAGGATTCAATAATTTAATAGGTACTGAGAAAATTAGTGTATTGGATTAAGTGAAATTATGCAGTTTGTATGGGAGGTGGTAGAAGGAGTGTGAATTTATTAATGACGTTTTTAGAAATAACTGTAAATATCATTTAATTGACGTGTTTTAAATTGCAGATCAGTAGCATTCATACTTTTCCCGAAAATCGTCTTTTTTTAAAGTTGTTGAATTGTGTCAAATTGTATGGAAGGTGGTAAAAAGATTGAAGCTAATCGCTTAATTTTTCTTGATCATACTAATAATTCTAAATAATTATTTAGTGTATAATTTCAGCTCGATAAATTTCATACATACAGAGTAAATTTATTTAGATTATTTCATAAAAAAGTGCAGTTTGTATGGGAGGTGGTGGAAGGAGGGGGAGAACTCAACTGATTTTTATGCAGCAGATTTAAATTATTATAAAAGTAATATATCCCAAATTTCAGATCAATAGCTTTCATGCTTTTTGAAAAAATCCATTTATTGTCGAATTGCGAAATTATGTCATTTTGTATGGGAGGGGGTAGAAGGGGTGGAGCGATTGGGCCCGTTCACGAATTTGTCCTTACTTTTTTGTCAAAAACGACGTGTACAAAATTTGAACTTTCTAGATCAACTCGTTCTCAAGCTAGAGAGGACACGGACGGACAGACGGACAGACAGACGGACAGACGGACGGACAGACGAACGGACGGACATCCGGTTTTGAGATTTTTGAGTGATTATATGAACTTCTGTATTATTCATTTTTTTCTCCGAGCCTTATTTCTTAGCGTTACAAACTTTGTGGCAAACTTATAATACTCTCAGATTTCATCTAGAGTATAAACAATCGTCAGCAGAAAAAATTTCTATAAGACTATTGAAAAAGAAAACAAGTGATCAAAAAAAGAAATAACAATAAAGAAAGAGTAAAGTCAAAATTTGAAAGAAATAGAAGCTAAAAGGAATTTAAAATATCGCGTTTGAAAGTTGCTCGAGTATCGGTAAAATCGATTTTATCACATAAAGAATTAAAATAAGTAATGCATCTGGATATTGGTTCATTCTGTCCATAATTTGTTACATGCGGGTATTCACGAACTAGGATCCTTTGACGAAGAGGACGTTCAGGAGCATATATCGGAATGAAAGAAAGCAACTCCGGACAGTTAATACGATAAGACATAATGTCTTTTATTAACATGATGCCGATCATTTTCCTCCTGTCAGATAAGGATTGTAAATCAATCAGCAGAAGTCTAGCATCATAAGATGGAATATCAGAATACCAGTTCAACTTACGAAGAGCAAATCTCGTAAGTTACGCTGGATGCGTTCAATTCGATTAATGTGTACTAAATAGACCGGATCCCATATAACACAACAGTACTCCAAAAGGGGTCGGACCAGAGATGTAAAAATAGCCTTCAAAGTATAAGGGTCTTTAAACTCCGCCGAGTTCCGTTTAATGAAACCAAGCATTGAATTAGCTTTAGCAACTGTGTAATCGATATGAGGCACAAAAGTGAATTTAGTATCAATTAAAAGGCCGAGATCTTTGACTTCAGCCACTCGCTGCAGATCCTGAGCTCCAAATTTATAATTGAATAGAACAGGATTGAGACATCTATAAACGGAGAAAATCAAGCACTTACTGATATTTAGTTTGAGAGAGTTTACCTCACACCAAACTTCAAAATTATTCAGATCATTCTGAATTTTATAACAGTCTTCAAAGCATGTTATACGAGAGAAAATCTTAACATCATCCGCGTATAATAAACACGAGCCGAAATCAAATACAGATGAAATGTCATTTATAAAGAGAATAAATAGTAAAGGGCCCAGATGGCTGCCCTGAGGAACACCGGATTCCACAACAAATGTCTCTGAGCTGAAACCGTTAATTTTTACGAACTGCTTTCTGTTAAATAAATAGGAAGACAACCATTGGAGGAGGTTCGAATGGAAACCGAGAGCCCGTAGTTTAGCAATAAGAAGTTCATGGTGGACTCTGTCAAAAGCCTTTTGAAAATCTGTGTAGATAACGCCGACTTGGAAACCATTCTCAATAGAATCCACGCAAAATTTAGTGAATAGAGTTAATTGCGAAGTTGTAGATCGACCCTGGACAAAGCCATGTTTATAATAGCAAATAGATTCCTTAATTGAGAAATATATTTTATCCTTGACAATTGCTTCGAATAATTTCGGTAAAGACGAAAGCATAGAGATAGGTCTATAATTTTCAACAAGGTGCTTCAGACCTGCCTTATAAATGGGGGTAATATAAGATATTTTCCAGATATCCAAAAACTCTCCAGACGACAGTGATTTATTGAAAATTAGGGCTAAACAGTGACATAAAGAAGATGAGCAACTTTTTAAGAACATCGCAGGAACCAAATCGAAACCTGCGTTTTTTCGGCTGTCAAGATTGTTAAGAGCTGATCGAACATCTTCGTTGCACAGAGAGATATCCCCTAGGTCTGTAATAGCGTTCAAAGATTTGTAATTGTCATACGACACCTCATTCCGATCTGAATTGTATATTGACCTAAAGTACGACGCAAAAAGATCACAAGTTTCCCCGATGTCATTGGATGAAATGCCTGAGTATTCCATCGACTTCGGGAGCTGAGATGATTTGCGCTTTGAGTTTAAATATACCCAGAAGACTCTACTATTATTTTTAATATTTGATTCTGTCGAGGATAAGTACCGACTATAAAGAAAGCGATTCAAAAAATCGAATTCGTTCCTAAGGCGCAGGAAAATGATGTGGTCATTTATGCTTTTTGTTATTTTAAACCTCTTATATGCCTTGTTTTTTCGGTTTTTTAGATTACTGAGGCGTGAATTGTCCCATGGAACTTTCGGAGTAGCTTTCTTTCTATACACGGGGACAAATAAATCAAGAGCCATCTTCAATCTGGGTTGAAAAATTGAAAATGTGTCAGATAAATTTAAATTAAGGAAAATACTGTCCCAATCAATCGATTGAAAATAATCGTTCAATGCAACAAAATCGGCTTGAAAAAAGTTGAAGTAAGATGAAGAACTGCTCAAAGATAACTTGTTTTCTAGATCGTAAAATTTAAAAATAATAAAAATAGCTTTATGATTAATTGTTACTACTCAACTACTGCAGCCATGTTAGTTTAGTATTCGTGAACGTTGGTGCGTGAAGTTTTCGCTCTGTGTTTTTTACTTTATTATTTTAATAATAAAGTATTGTGATCAACTTGGAAAAAAAATTGCTACCCTGAAATTTTGTTTTTTCGCGGTTCATGACTAAAATAGCCTAAAAATGCAAAAAAAACAATAACAGAATTTTGATTGGGCGTCTCGTCTCGTCGCAGCGCTACAGCCCCTTTCGGGCCGAAGTCTCCATCGATCTCGGTCCAGTGACCGCGTCCTCCAATTTTGAAATCCGAGCAGCGATGAACAGTCTTCGTCAACAGAGTCGGACCAGCGTTTCCTGGGTTTTCCCACTGGCCTCCGGCCCTCCGTTTTTCCCTCGAATACCTTTTTAGGTATTCGAGTTTCGTCCATCCTTTGTACATGGCCAGCCCATTGCAGCTTCCGCAGTCTGATGATAGTGGAAACCTCCGGTTCGTCGAATATATCATACAGCTCACTGTTGTATCTAATTCGCCATCGGTCACCATCACGTTTCGCTCCAATTATTCGTCTCAGGACCCGTCTTTCGAAAGCGTTCAACATATTTGCGGATGCTTGTGTAAGGGTCCATGTTTCGCATCCGTAGCAAAGCACAGGTCTTACTATTGATTTGTAAACTTGGAGTTTGGTCTTCCTGTGTACGCAGCTGGCCTTAAGAATAGCTAAAACTGAATAATACGTTTTATTTGCGAGCTGGATTCGTCTTTTTATTTCATTCGTTTCATTTCCACTCTTTGTCAATTTTGTGCCTAAATATATGAATTCGTCCACATTTTCCAAATTATATTCGTCAATTGTAATGTTTTGTCTATTGGGGGTCCTTTTCCTTGTTTGTGTCATTATTTTCGTTTTTGTTTCATTAATTTTCAAGCCAACTTCTTTTGCTGCTTGATCGAGGCTTAGTAGAATTTCTTTTGCGGATGTGAAAGAGCGTGATAATATGTTGATATCGTCCGCATAACCCACTATCTGGCTGGATTTATAAAGCAGCGTACCTTTTGTGTCAACGGGTAACTTCCTGATGACGTATTCTAAAGCTAGGTTAAAAAGCAGAGGGGCCAGCCCATCACCCTGTTTTAGTCCGACATTTGTGTCAAAGGCATCAGTTAGTTGGTTGTTGACTCTGACTTGTGATGTTGTTGATGTCATCGTCATTTTGGTCAGTCGGACTAGTTTTGCTGGGATGCCAAAATGCAGCATTATTTTGTACAGTACGTTTCGATCAATACTGTCGTATGCTTGTTTAAAGTCCACAAAAACCTGGTGAACGTCGATGTTGAATTCCCAGCATTTTTCAAGCACTTGCTTGACCGTAAAAAGTTGATCAGTCGTTGATCGACCAGCTCTAAAACCGCCTTGGTACTCCCCAATCACATTGTCAGCGTAAATTTTAATCTTATTTTCTAATATTTTTGTCAGTATCTTATATGACGTGCAAAGTAGTGAGATACCTCTGTAGTTTTCGCACTGCAGTTTGTCTCCCTTTTTGTGGATAGGGCAAATAATGCATTGGCACCACTCCTCCGGTATTTGCTCCTGATTCCAGATGTACTGAATCACTTTATGGATGGCATTTCGGGTGTAGCTTCCGCCATATTTAATTAATTCCGCTGGAATTTCGTCGATGCCCGACGCTTTATTGCTTTTCTGGCTTCTGATGGCAAATTCGACTTCTTCCAACGTTGGAGGATCCAGTGGACATTCGTCGGAGGTTTGGAGAGCTATCAGCTCCGATGTTCGGGAGCCGTGTGCGGGATTAAGGAGTTCTTTAAAGTATGACGCCCACCTTTCCTTAATCTGATTATCCTCGGCGATGATAGTGCCATTTCTGTCTTTACAGAGGGTTGTCTTAGGCTGATATCCACGTCTTAGGCTTTTCACTACTTTGTAGGCTTGTCTTGTTTTATTGCTCGCAAGATTGTCATCGATATTTCTCAATTGGTCGTCATAATATTTTCTTTTCTTACATCTAATGACCTTATTTGCTACTCGTCGGAGATTTTCGTATTTTTCTCTCTTCGTTCTGGTATTCCTTTCGAGAAACTGTTTGTACGCCTGATTTTTCTTATCTAACGCATCCTGGCATTCGTCGTCGAACCAGTCATTTCTTTTGCGCCGAGCTTCATACCCAACCACTTGTTCCGCAACGGTCTTTATGGTTGCCTTTATATCCATCCAAACTTGGTTCACAGGCTTCGGTATGTCATCCTGCAGAATCGGAGTGAGCTCTCTTTCGAGTGCTGCTGCGTAATTTTCCGCAACTGACGCCGTTTGGAGCTTTTCGATGTCGAACTTACGAAGAGGGCTGGTCTTTGTTTGATACGCCTTTGACATACGACATCGATATTTGGATTTGACCAAGTAGTGGTCCGAGTCACAATTTGCTCCTCTGAATGTTCGAACGTCAATGATGCTGGAGGCCCATCTCCGCTGGATAAGGACATGGTCTATTTGGTTAAAGGTATTGCCATCTGGTGATGCCCATGTTCTTTTATGGATGCGTCGATGTGGGAAGCATGTCGAACTTATAACTATGTCTCTGCTGCATGCAAAGTCTATCAGGCGCTGGCCGTTGTCGTTACTTTCGTCGTGGAGGCTATGCCCTCCAGTTGTTCCACGATGAGTCTCTTCATTCCCGACCTTAGCGTTGAGGTCGCCAAGTATTATTTTAACGTCGTTTGAGGGCAATGAGTCGAATAGCCTTTCAAGGCTCGTATAAAAGGCATCTTTCGTTTCCTCATCTTTTTCTTCCGTCGGGGCATGTACATTTATTAGCCATATTTTGAAGAATTTCGCTTTGATGCGGATCGCACACATCCGTTCGTTAATTGGCTTGAAGTCGATGACGTGTGATTTAAATTCCCTATCCACAATAAAGGCGACTCCAAATTCACGGCTTCCTGAGGGCTTCCCACTTTTAAAAATTGTGTGCGATCTCATGTCCTGAATCTCTCTACCAGTCCATTTCGTTTCCTGGACTGCCAACACATTTAATTTGTACTGACTGGCCTGTTGTAGTAATTCTTTAACAGCACCAGATTTGTTTAATGATCTGATATTCCAGGATCCAAAAGCATAGTCCGTTGTACGTTTGCGCGGTCGTTTCCGATGGTCCAATCCTATCCGAGGCTTCGTCTTGGGTTCCAAAACAATGAAGATTTTTTACGGTGACAGGGGAGTTAACCCTTCGCCCAACCTCCGCTCTGGAGGAGTGGTTATTATTGTTGTTTCCGTTATCAGGCGCGGAAAACTCGCCTTCACCCTCCTACGTTAGCAATTCTCAAGTGAGAGTTCCCAGCGGCCACCACAAGGAGGTGTAGGTAGGATTCGGTAGCAGAGCTGACGATGTTCTTACAGTAGGCTTTTCTCGGCTTTTAATACTATATTGGAAACCAGTAAACCAATGCAGACCCGAGACCTTTTACTACCATTTGGCCACCCATTTGGGAGCTGAGATGATTTGCGCTTTGAGTTTAAATATACCCAGAAGACTCTACTATTATTTTTAATATTTGATTCTGTCGAGGATAAGTACCGACTATAAAGAAAGCGATTCAAAAAATCGAATTCGTTCCTAAGGCGCAGGAAAATGATGTGGTCATTTATGCTTTTTGTTATTTTAAACCTCTTATATGCCTTGTTTTTTCGGTTTTTTAGATTACTGAGGCGTGAATTGTCCCATGGAACTTTCGGAGTAGCTTTCTTTCTATACACGGGGACAAATAAATCAAGAGCCATCTTCAATCTGGGTTGAAAAATTGAAAATGTGTCAGATAAATTTAAATTAAGGAAAATACTGTCCCAATCAATCGATTGAAAATAATCGTTCAATGCAACAAAATCGGCTTGAAAAAAGTTGAAGTAAGATGAAGAACTGCTCAAAGATAACTTGTTTTCTAGATCGTAAAATTTAAAAATAATAAAAATAGCTTTATGATTAATTGTTACTACTCAACTACTGCAGCCATGTTAGTTTAGTATTCGTGAACGTTGGTGCGTGAAGTTTTCGCTCTGTGTTTTTTACTTTATTATTTTAATAATAAAGTATTGTGATCAACTTGGAAAAAAAATTGCTACCCTGAAATTTTGTTTTTTCGCGGTTCATGACTAAAATAGCCTAAAAATGCAAAAAAAACAATAACAGAATTTTGATTGGGCGTAAAGCCCAATTATATGATACTCTAGATGAAATGGGAACGACTTTAATATACCGGAAAATATGTCATATCAAATTCTTTCGAATAGTGATTAGAGACTTTTGCATGGGAGGTGGTAGAAGTAGAAGGAGTGGTATATATTTTTCGCATATGACATCGAACATGGCATGCAAAATGTTTTCTGCTGAATTTAAAGTTTTTAGTTTTCATTATTTTTAAAGAAATTGGACATAGTTTTCCTGAAATTGGGGCATTTGTATGGGAGGTGGCAGAGGAAGTGGAACGTTTTAGATGATTTTGAAACTGCTTATCATCACCCATATCACCATGCTTTGATTCAATTTCAAAGTCGATAGCTCTCATATATTCGAAGGAAAAATGTTTATATGGGAGGAGGTAGAAGGAGTGAAGCTGAGCTGATAATTTTTTCTATTTATTTATTTATTTATTTAGTTACTTTAATTTATACATATAAAATATACAAACTAAAACAATTTCAGCACTAGTAACAAAGACCATCGGCTTTTTTGTATTGACAAAATTTTTAAGTTAATTACTTTATTATTTTAATAATAAAGTATTGTGATCGACTAGGGAAAAAAAAAAATTTGCTACCCTGAAATTTTGTTTTTTCGCGTTTCAGGACTAAATTAGCCTAAAAATGCAAAAAAAAAAATCCGTCTGTCTGTACGCCGTCCGCCGTACGCCGACGTGTACGCTCAGCGCACATTAACTCCCAAACCGTTCAAGATGGAAAGTTCATTTTTGGAGGGATTGTAGATAGTTGCGGATCTCAGGCGAACACCCATTTTGGGGGGTGTACGAGTTCAGGGGGAGGCGGGGGGAGCGCTTAAACCGAAAAATACGAATTCAAATATCTCAATCATGGTTACAGCTAGGAAGCTAAAAATCAACATACATATAAAGCGGTGTGTGGGACAACTTTAAAAAATAATTTAATTTTTTTATCCATTGGGGTGCGAAAAGAGGGGGCTAAGAACCAATTCTCGGCCGAATTTTTTTTTCAAATGATTGTATCTTCGAAATTACTTACCATAAAAATTGATATTTTGAGACCATTAAGGTGGCATATAGGTCCACTAGAATCAGCTTAGATAAAAGCTAAATATTGTAGGGTCAGGGGGGGTGCAAGGAAAAACACTTAAAAATTAATAACTCGGCTATTTATTAAGCTATGTAATTGAATCTTAGAAACTACATTAAGCTAAACTAGAGAAATACGAGAAAATTATAACATTTGGACAAAAAAGTAGTGGGGGGAAATAGGGAGCATTTCAAAAATGATGCACTTTCCAAAATTTCAAACCGTTATAATTCAAAATTGAGTACAGATATCAAATTAAAATTGTCAAATTGTAGAACTAGGTAGTTTTTAAATTTGGTAAAAATTTTACGTCGGGAGGTGTAAGGGGAGGGAGGTGGTAACCAAAAATGTCGAAAATTTTGAGTGATTTTTTAAGGGCTCTGGTGAAAGATACAAAATTTAAATTTTCCATGTGGATACGTCTATTTGTTGTACATACAGAAAAAATAATAAAAATTCCGCATTTGTTATGCACCGACCTCCCTGGTCTACCGTGCACAAGGTGTTTCAAGTGCAATGAAAAAAACACATAAACTGAAAATTTTTTAATGAAATTTGAAGGTAGAAACTTGAAAAATTGCGAAATTTAAAAAAAATCTTTAAAAGAATGAAATATTAACTGGTCGAATACCTTGAAAGCTTCTACTCCCTCCCCTACAAAATGATTTTTTCGACCATTTTTAAGAAATTAATTATCTTCTAATTAGTAAAAGCTATCAATTTGAAATTTTGCACAAAATCATTTGAAAATAGTTGAAATAGAAATGCGTCAAAATTTTTGAGATCACACTTGCCGTTCTCCCATACAAAAGTACGATTTCGACCAATTTCAATAAAACAACTGCTAACCAACAAATTAAAAGCTACGAACTTGAAATTTTGTACGAGCACCTTAAAAGAGAAAAGAAAAGAAAACTGAGTCATAAATTTTGCGATTCCCCTACCTCTTCTACCCCCTCCCATACAAAATTGTTTTTTCGACCATTTTTAGGAAATCAGTTATCAGCTAATTCTTAAAAGCTACCAATTTCAAATTTTGCACAAAAAATTATAAAAATAATTGAAATGATATTACTTTAAAAGTTTTGCAATCGCGCTTGCCCTTCTACCCCCTCCCATACAAAAGTATCATTTCGACCTATTTCATTGAATCAACTAATAACCAACAAATTACTACGAACTTGATATTTTATACGAGCACACTACAAGAGAAAGGAAATAAAATTGCGTCACAAATTTTACGATTCCCCTACCTCCTCTACTCCTTCCCATACAAATGTTTGGTTTCGTGAATGTAAAATACACTGAGTCCTATGAAAATTCTATGCAACTTTGTCTCTGAAACTGACATTCTATACAGAGAATATTGGACGTAATTCAAGCAATCAATTAAAAAACTATTAACATCCACCCACTCATAAAAACTCAAACTTGCATAAATAAACGAACGAAATATTGATTATATGTACTGGAGCTTTTGAACGTTTCCGCAAAGTGTTAAATTGAGAATTGCCCTGCCCAAGAACCCCCTTTCACTTAGTCTTCCCTAACCACTCTAACCTGCATATTGACTTTCCATACATACTCAACTTGTTCCAAGAATAATAAAGTTTCGCCCGACTTGTTGGCAGTTTATTTTTAAATTAGGTGAACAATGCAAAATTCAGAAAAATTATATTTCATTGAAAATTTTAGATTTTTTTATTATATCTATAATGGTTTTGCAGATTTTTGTTGTTGACTGTTTTTAATTAATTCTAAAAGATTCGATCCAGTTCCGTTGAGAAGTCTGTTGCAGCTGATTAAATGTTCGAAGTTCAATGTAGTGTTGCACTATCTGCATCTGGGTGGCGCTCCTTTTTCGATGAGGTGTAGATGAGTAGCTTTAGTGTGTCCTGTTCGTAGTCTAACAATTATAGCGGCTTCACGATGAGTTAGTGCATCAGGAATATTGAAAATGATTTTTTCAGGATTTACGAAGGTTGAATAGAAGTTTCGGCGTTCAGGCCACTCTCGTTTCTCTTTTTCTAGTAAATGCTTACTTATTAATGATTTTATGTCAGAGGCAGTGAAAGTGTTGTCAGTCAGAAGTGGATGTCGAGTTGCATCTTGCGCAGTGCAATCCGCTGCTTCATTCCCTTCTATTCCAGTATGCCCAGGAACCCATAAAAGTTTTATTTTGTTAGGTGAGTTGGTTAGTTCGTGTATGATTTCTTTAATGATATGGTTTTTGGAGTTTATATTTAGGGCTGCTTTTATAACTGAGAGACTGTCGGAACATATGCAAAATTTTCCTCGATTCTTTGAGGCATAGTTGATAGCTGATAATATTGCCTGTGCTTCAGCTGTGAATATGGAGCAAAAGTCAAAAAGAATACCTAACTTTATTATTTCGTTATTTTGTTTTATAACGGCGTATGCCGTGTTAAGTTCTGATTTTGAGCCATCTGTGTATAGCATGGTCCAGCCCTCGTTAGAGAGTGTAGAGGTAATGCATTTGAACAGTATTTTGTACACGCTGTTGTTGGTGGTTTGCTTGGGATATTGTGCCAATTCCATATTGATATTTTGGGAAGGTATCTTCCAAGGAGGTTTTGATTTTGACTTTGATGGCATAGCTCTTGTAGATATAGCTAGCTCTTGCGCTATAGTTAAGCAGTTGAGTAACGTGGAAGGAATGCGTGGTATGTTTTTTCTTTTGGACAGGTTAGATATATCATTTTGTATTAGTGTATTTCCTCCAAATATTAGTTTCGGGATTAGCTTGGCAGTCAGAGTCTTATGTCTATTTTCTAGAGATGGCATGTTCCCTTCGGCAAGCAAATTCGTTATAGGGGTGGTCCTGAATGCTCCAAGAGCACATCGAATAGCTCCGTGATAGGGTGCCTTAAGTTTTTGCAGTGTAGAAGGTGGGCATTTTCCATAGACTGCTAAACCATAGTCTATTTTGGATAGAAGAAGTGCTGTTATCACTTTCAATAGAGTGACTGGATGTGCGTTTGATTTCCTGAAAGATATTTTATTATATTGTTATGGATCTGGCCACCACGCAATATAAACTTTCTCTACTTAAAAGAAAGTTCTCGAATAATCTTCTAGTATCGTTATAGATCTGGCAATGATCTCTCTCAAATCTGCCAGAACTATATAGAATATTCTTCCAACATGTAGAGGGCCATAGTAAAAGCTTCTAGTAACTTCTCGAAGACACAACCAATGACACCCGACGCCATCTAGTAACTTCTAGAATAGTCCAGACCCAGCAGAAAAACATACACCAGAGAAGGTTCGAGAATTGGATAAATCAATTATAAATAGCCAGAGCTCTACGACAAGGATTGATTCACTCAGTGACAGTCTTATGGAAAACACCTATCGGTGTAAGTAAGCGAAAGCGATAGATCGGCGGTGTTACTGTGTTGTGCGAATTAAGTTTTTAGAGCGAATTAAGTGAAGTGATCGGGAAATTGTGTAAAAGTGCAATAAATAAATTATCCTTATATTTTAAAACGAATTGTGCTTTACTTGAAATCGGCGAACCTCTAGCTCGCAACAATATTTTGTCTCTTAAATAGATTTTTGCGTGTGTTGAGAACGTATGTGTTCCAATTAAATCTTTTGTTGAAAGCCCCAAAATATTTAGATTGTCTACGTTTTCTGCTACTTCGCTCCCGATCGCAACGTTGTATGATTTACAGCTGGTTGTGCGACAGACGTGTAAATGTTTGCATTTTGCAATTGAGATTTTTGCGCCTGTGATGGATGTCCAATCCAATATCGCTGAACATATTAGGTTCAGGTCCCTAGTTGCAGAGTTTGCATTAGCTTTTTTTACTATAATATATAAGTCGTCGGCATAGGTTATGTGTTTGCATAACCCCAAGCTATTGATGGTATTTGAAAGTGAATTGAACGCAATCAGGAAAAGAACTACGGAGATAGGAGATCCTTGTGGTATGCCATTTTCCAGTTTCCATACATCAGAGAGTGTATTATTCACTCTAACTCTACATTGCCTGCTAGTCAGAAAATTTTTAATCTAGTGAAATTTTTTTGGTCCCATACCTAAACGTTGTAGTTCTAACAGTATTGTGTGCGTACTTATACGGTCGAAGGCTTTTTCAAAATCTACCGCGACAATGGAAATGTGGTTCCTGCTTGATAGTTGTAGACTAATCAGGTTATCTATATAGATGTGAGCATCTTGACATCCTTTGTTGGGACGAAAACCAAATTGCTCGTTATTGATAGCCTTTGTTTGTTCAAGAAACCAAGATAGCCTTCGGGCTATAATTTTTTCCAATACTTTACTCAGCCAGGGCAAAAGTGAAATGGGTCGATATCCTTCTAAACTATTTTTTGGTTTGTTTGGCAGATTTTGTATCATGCTATAGGTAATTTTATCTAGGCCAGGTGTATTGCCTTTAACTAGTTGAAGTGTTGTTTCGAGTTCAAATAGAGTTATTTCGGTTTCTATTTGTTGTGATTTCTGGGTTCTTACATGCTCGAAAAGTCTATTTGAAAGATTGTTTTTTTCTCGTCTATATTGAAGTGAAAAATTCTCATCTGCGGCAGCGCTGGACCATAGTTTACCAAATTCGTTACTTATTTCTATAGATGTTGATATGAAATTAGTACCGATTTGCAGTCCTTGTATAGTTGTTTGATTTGGATTTGCTGAGATTGATTTGATTGTATTCCAAATCTTAGCAATAGGTGTTTTTGGTGTTATGGAGTCTGTGAAGGTACTGAAGGAGTTTTCTTTTGCAATTTTCATGTCGCGCTTAAATTTAGCGTTAATTCTTTTATAGTTAATCTTATTGATCACTATAGGGGATCTTTTAAAGGTACTCCAGGCTTCTTTTGGCAATGTGTTAAGTTTCGCAAGCTCTGGATTCCACCAAGGTAATTGGGGTTTTGTATTGTATTGCTTGGACATGTGTGTGGTATGGCTTGGTTTGCAGGGATCAAAATAGCTTTTCTAATGTTTGCGGCTTCTTTATTAATATTTCTTGTCTGTGCAGTATTTCCTAATATATTTCCTATTAGATGTGTGTATTTTGGCCAATTCGCTAGTTTGGTTTTAAATCTATTGGGATGGGATGGTCACTCCGATTGATTTAATGCTACTGTTGTTACTGTGGGGAAGTGATCGCTGCCATGCAGGTCGTCCACTTCTTGCCAGTCGCACAGAGGGGCTAATTGTGATGAGCAAATATCCAAGTCAATATGTGTTAAGCTATGGTGCGTAGATAAATGTGTGGGGGCACCAGTGTTAATAACAATGAGGTCTGAGGATGCAATCCAGTTTTCAACCAACTTGCCTTTGGTGTTAGCTGCAGTGGAGCCCCACATAGGACTCGAGCTGTTGAAGTTGCCAATTAGGATACAGGGAAGATTTAAGTTCCTTGTTAAGATCCTGAATGGTTATATTTTTATCATGCTCAACATTATACACAGACGACTATAAACTTTATAGAGGTGTGTATTTCTACAGCACAGGCTAGGATGTTGCTAGATATGAAAACATGTTGAAACTGAAAGCTCTTATTAACGAAAAGGGCTATTCCACTTTTAGAGGTATTTATTGTGGGGTGGTTGACAAAAATATTTTCGTATTTGTTCGAAAAGTAGGGATGGGTATGTAAGCAAGATGCGTTTCTTGTAGAGCAATTATATCTGAGGCTACGTCTTGTGCTAATATTTGCAAATGGTTGTAGTTATTGAAGAAACCTTTAATGTTCTTTAAGTCACAGTGGGGATTAATTAATGGACTCAAACGTCCATGCTCCGTCCGCATCTGTGCTCGAGTATCTATGTTTACTATGGGATTGTTTCTGGAAGTTTATTTCACTGGTTTCTTTGTTTAGTTCTAATTTTTCTTCAGTTTGCTTTTTTGTAGTAACTGAAGTTTCGAAGTTGGGTTGGGTTGTAAGGGCTATTTGTGGGTTGTGACTAGAGGTTGTTGGTTCTATTTGTTTTGAGTATGGTGTGGTTGGAGCGTCTATTCCATTGGGTTTAAGTATGTTTTCGTTATTTGGTTTTAGATTACTTTGTTGTTTGTTAATAATTATTGTTTTTGGTGTGATAACTTTTGCATATGAAAGCCCGGGAGTAGGTTGCTTGGCTTTAACTGAATTTTTGGATTCGTGATATTTTTTCCGCGCTTCAAATATTGAGCATTTGTTTATGGTTTTGATGGTAATGATTTCTTTATTTTCAAGGTACTTAGGACATACTCGATCAGATGATATGTGGCTTGAATCTTCACAGTTCACGCACAAATTTAATGTTTTCTGTACAGGTTGTAGGGTTATGATCTGCTTTACCGCAGAAAACGCATGTTGCAGAAGATTTGCACCATTTGGCCGTGTGTCCAAGCTTCTGGCATGTTTTGCACCGCATTGGATTCGGAATGTACCACTGTGTCCAAAAAGTAGTCGGAATTTTTTTATAAATCAAAAAATCTTTATTTATTCTTTCAAATCAATTTCCTCCCCTTCAAAATAGTCCCCTCTCGATATAATACACCTATGTCATCGCTTTTTCCAGTCCTCGAAGCATGCCAAAAAGTCTTCTTCCGGTATAGCCTTAAGAGCGCGCGCCGATTCTCGTTGAATGTGTTCAATCGACTCAAAACGGATTCCTCGGAGTGGTCTTTTGAGTTTTGGAAATAGCCAGAAGTCACACGGAGCCAAATCAGGTGAATAAGGTGGTTGCGGAACGAATTGGTTGCATTTTTGGCAAAAAAGTCACGAAGAATCAGTGCAATCTGAGATGGCGCATTATCGAGGTGTAAAAACCAAGAGTTGTCTTTTCATAAATCCGGCCTCTTTTTACAAATAGCTTCACGCAAACGACGCATAACACTTAAATAGTATTCCTTGTTGACAGTTTGACCGGGCGGAAGGAATTCATAGTGCACTACACCACGAAAATCGAAGAAAACAGTCAACATCACTTTGATTTCTGAGCGACTTTGACGCGGTCTTGTTGTTGATGTGTTATGTTGTTGATGTTGTTGATTTTGGTAGAGCTCGGTCCCCGTAAGCCGTCTCCAACATTTGCAATGTTTCTGCAGCATTTATTCCATTCAGGAAACAAAAATTTGATCGCACTTCTTTGTTGAATAATTTCAGACATTGTAATAATCTCCAAATTCACTTTTTGTGTCGCACAAAAACAAGCGTAACTGAAACACTAATGAATATTTTCACATATAATTTGGCATGGAAGTCAGTAACAGTTGTACTAACTTAAAAAAAATATATTGAGCGAAAATATTTACCCGCGTAATTTAAATCGAAAAATCCGATTAGTTTTTGGACACAGTAATATTCTTTAACTTCAAATCTTTGCCATCCAATTATAATGGAAGTCGGAAGGTGGTATCTTTCGAAGGAGAGGATAATTAAGCCAAGTGGGATGTCTTGGTTGTCTATTTTTTTCTTCAGCTTAACAGCGTTCGTGACCCCACAGCTTTTCAAACCATCGACTATTTCTTCTTCGGATAGATTTACAAGATCGTGACAAAAAATTGTTCCTTTACTAACATTAAACTGTTTACTTATTTCGGCTTTTACTGGAATAATATTGGCTAGCATTGAAATTTTTTCAAAGCGATGAGCCACCGTTAGGTTATCGCATAGAATAAGCAAACTACCGTCCCTCAAGGTTGATACCTTGGAATATTCGGTAGATATGCCGTCCATGGCTTTTCTAAGTAGAAAAGGGTTAAAAGACAGTTTTTTAGTCGGATCGGCGTGTGATATTAGAACGAATTTCTTTTGTATTTCGTTACTATTCACTTTTGGGAGACTTGGGTACGGAGAAAATGATGATTTTTTTTCGCGATGGAGCAATGTTTGACAGCTCAACTTCGTCCAAAAGATTAAAGCTGTTGGTGTATGCGTTCCCAGAGGCCATCGTGGCCAATGGGTCACACCTTTAAGGCTAAGAAAGGTTCGGCTTTGATTACTTACTACTTAATTACAACTTTTAAAAGTTGGTGTAGTTTTTGCACTTTAGCACGACAAAAGAAAAAAGAAAGAGAAGTATACACGAGGCAACGTCAAGAAATCTGTTTTGTTGTTCACTACCACCGTTCCCGACAACGATCACTGCCTGACTGAAATTTTTTCTAGCATTTATTGCAACTATTAAAAAACAAATTCTGGCCAAATTTTAAGTTTGTAATTTTTCTAGTTTTAATGGAAATCGATATGCATTTAACAAAAATTATGTATTTGTATGGGTTGGGGGTAGAAGGAGTGTAAGGATCAAAACAATTTTTTCCCGTTATTGATATTTCTATTTGTATACCTTATACAAAATATCAAGTTGATAGCTTTAATAGTTTCGAAGAAAAATAATTTAATTTGAATTTCAAAATTTCATGAAATTTGTATGGGAGGGGGTAGAAGGAGTGAGGTGAAGTTGATAATTCTTTTTAAAACTAATTGCAATTATGGTAAAATCAATTTTGGCAAAAATTCGTCTTTTCGGCTTTTCTAGTTTTAATGAAAATCGAAAATATGTATTTTTCAAAATTGTCCATTTGTATGGGATGGGGTAGAAGGAGTGAGGGGATCGGATCAATATTCCGTAATATAATTGACATCTATATCATAATACTTTAGTTTCAAAGAAAAATCCATTTCTTTATATATCGAAATTTCATGAAATTTGTATGGGAGGGAGTAGAAGGAGTGGGGGGATGCAGCCCATTCACGAACTTAAAGTTACTTTTTTGCTAAAAATGACACAAAAAACTTTTTAGCACTATAGCTCAAAGCTTTCGAGAGTTATGCTGTAGACAGACGAACAGACAGACGGACAGACTCTCACTCACTCGGAATCGATGTTTTTGAGCGTCAACAAATATTTCTGTACTCTTGGCGGCTCTGTGCGAGCGTTATTTCTTAGCGTTACAGACGGTAAGGCAAACAGAATATACTCTCAGATTTCATCTAGAGTATAAAAACCGTCTGTATGTACGCCGTACGTGCGTGCTCAGCGCACATTAGCTCCCAAACCCTTCAAGATAGAAAGCTCATTATTGGGTGGTTGTAGATGGTTGCAGGTCTCAGGTGGATACCATTTTTGAGTGTGTAAGGGTTAAGGTATGTTAGGATGCTGAAAATCACCAAATACATAGAAGGGTTTAAAATTAATTAAATTCCTTTATCCATTGGGGTCTGAAAGAGGGGGGGGGGGCTAAAAACAAATTCGGCCGAAATCGGCTTAAGAGATAGTTGAGATATTGATTTTTAAACGTTTTTCTTTGCACCCTCCATGACCCATCCCCTTACATAAATTAGCCTCTCTCTAAGCTCTAAGCTCTCTGCATGCCGCCTTAATGATTCCAAAATATGAATTTCTCATGGTGGGTAATTTCGAAGATATGATCATTTCGAAAAAAAACGGCCGACAATTGGTTTTTAGCCCCCCCCCCCCTCTCCTCTTTCGTACGCAAATGGATAAAGAAATAAAATTATTTATAAAGTTTGTCTCACAATCCTCTCTTTACTTATGCTGATTTTCAGCTTCCGAATGCAAATTTTTGTAATGGAGATATTAGCAAGTGTCATCTTTGACTCTTTCCCTCCCCTCGCCACCCCCTTCCACCTTGCACTACCCAAAATTTAGATAATGAGGCTCACTTACAATCCACCCAAAAACGCACATTCTACCTTTGACGGTCTCGGAGATATGTTATGAGTCCATATGTACGACGAACGGCATACGGCGGGATGGATTTTTTTTTTGAATTGCTAGGCTAATTTAGTCATGAAAAGCGGAACAAACAAAATTTTAGGGTAGCAAATTCTTTTTTTTTCTGTGTCGATTACAATACTTTGTTATTAGAATAATAAAGTAAAATTGGCACATAATTCCTGTGCGGGAATAGCGAAAATGATGAGGCTGTCCTAGTGTACGACCTTTATGAATTTAATTCCTTATGTGTTTTCAAAACATATTTTCAACTTAGTATCCCGTTTCGCTCGGGTTCCCCTATTTACTCTATGTAGACTGAAGTTAAAAGAAATAAGGAGAACCTTGTTTCAATACACATTGCGAGCAAAAACTTATCTTATCGGTTCAGCTCTTTTAATCGTAAAATTCGACCTTGTTATTAAATTTGAAAATTTAATTTGCAATGCTAACAAATTAATTCGACGTTAAACCATCTTTACGTAACAAACGTGGCTATTCTAAATCTCCAATAATAAATTACCGCTTCTTTCGCATTTAATTGATATCGCTAAGTATAAAAGAATTAATCGCTTTGAGATTCCTCATTTAAATTTTTCGGGACGCAAAATGGTAAACTCTTACAGATGTTGCTTTTCATTAGCGCCTCAATATCTCTGTTCCACCAAACTAAAAAAAAGAAGAAAAAATCTGTTGTTGTGTATATATATCTTGGATTCGATAAACCTCAACTGAGGAGACCCCCGGGTTTCTTTAAGTTTCCTGGAATAGATTAACAAATTGGGCGTGTATTTCACACCTCGTGCTAATTCCACGCACAACCGAGCAGTGTCTTTGTTGGTCGGATGCAACGCTTTGGGCATCGGAGCAATGAAGATGAAGTGTTCATTATTCCCGTAGCAGTATAATTTAGATCGCCCATTCTGATACTTGGTAAGCCTCCACCTTATGAGAACGATAACATCAGCTCCGAAAAGGAAAACATGTTCCTCTTGGAATCAGAGACCAACATAGTGGTCTTTCTGGGTGATTGTATGTATTACCTGCTTGCTTTCTTTCCATTGACGTGGCAATCACACTGTGCGACACCTTTCTATTTGATTCAATCTAATCTGCATAGACGAGGAGCTGGCATTCGCTTGAAATTCAAGATCTTGGGTCATCAATTCTGGCACGAGGCGTTTGATACGTAAACATATAATCAATCACACCTTTCAATTCGAAAACAAAAAATTAAGAAAAACGGATTCGGCCGCAGCAGGGATTCAACATCATGAACTTGAATACGTCGATATAGACGGTGATTTAGAAATTTCAACGGGGAATTAGAGTTCAGACGAAATCTACTATTAACAGGGTGCGGAAATTTCGTGCTGTTTTATTTATTTATTTATCAAACAAGACAATGTAATACATAATAATAATGATTAGCTTAATTTAGTTAGATTAACATGACTTAATACAATTTAAATTATAATACAATTAATATGATATGCACTGGTGGAAGGATTATTAAAAAGGAAGTGGATTGTTTGATAAAGCATAACGCAGCCTCAGTTTGTATGCTGGCTTACTAATTGGAGGTGTGTAGTGCACACTGAATTTGTTAAATGTTCTACAACACCTGTTAATTGGTTCGTTTTGACCGTAGTCAGTACGATGTAGGTATTCCTTAAGAGGTTTTGAATGTCTCGTCAGCCTGACATCGTCATTGAGTCTGAATTTATTTTTAAGGTGGTCAACCTTAATATCGCCATTCAAAACGTCTAAGGTAAAACAAGATGTGAGCATAGTTCTTCTAGAGCTAAGAGGTAAAAGATTTAACAAATGTAGCCTAACTGCATAGTGTGGGAGGTTCTCGAAGTCTCCCGGATCATACAAGTCCCTAAGGGCAAACAGAAGGAATTGCTTTTGGATTGATTCTATTCTGTTGCTGTAAATCTGGAAAAAATGATCCCAAATGGGACATGCATATTCCAAAAGAGGGCGAACAAGAGAGCAGAATAATGATTTGGTGACCCAAACATTCTTGAACTCCTTAGCTCTCCTCTTAATGAACCCGAGAAGTTTATTGGCTCTTGAGATTATACTGTTGTAGTGAGATTTAAAGCAGAGTTCAGTGTCGAGTAGAATGCCCAAGTACTCAATTTGTCCTACTCGATGAAGTTCAGTACCATTTAGAAAGTAGTTATGGTAGCATGTGTTTATTTTGCGTGAGAAACTTATCACGTGCCATTTACCGACATTAAGCTCTAACTTGTTCTGGCTGCACCACTCATTTAGAGCAATAATCTTGGATTGCAGGAATACAGCATCTGCGGGGGAGGATATGACATGATATATTTTTAGATTATCAGCGTATAACAAATGTGGAATACCTTCTAATACTTCCGAAAGATCTGCAATGAAAATATTAAATAAGAGAGGTCCTAAGTGACTTCTTTGGGGTACACCCGACGACACGCCTATTTCCTTGGAAATAAAGCCTTGAAACTTAACAAATTGAGTCCTGTTGCTAAGATAGGATTTAAGCCAATCAAGTAAGGATCCAGTCACACCAATTTTTCTTAATTTTAAAGTCAGGATATTGTGGTCAATTCGATCGAAAGCTTTACTAAAGTCTGTGTATATTGCATCAATTTGATGTCCCTTTTCCATTGCACATAGTGTATCAGATACAAGACTCATGAGGTTAGTCACTGTTGATCGCCCTTTTTTAAAGCCGTGCTGCTGTTCGTTTAGAATATGGTCGATCATAGTGGTCAATTTATCGCAGATAATTTTTTCGAATAATTAGGGGATAGCTGATAGAATTGCTATACCTCTGTAGTTCTCAACCTTGCGTTTGTCTCCATTTTTATGGATGGGTGTGAGATGCGACGATTTCCAGACTGATGAGAAAATTCCCAATGACAGTAACTTGTGATGTGATGAAAGTTGGTGTGCACATTTTGATAGAAATAGAGGAGGAATAAGATCAGGACCTGGACCTTTTTTGATATCGATGGTAGTAGGAGCATCAAACACCTCCTCAGTGGATAATGAGATATTGTCAATTAGTGAAAGAATTGAAATATCGGGTTCGTTTTAGGTTGAATCCGTCTGGCTACCAAAGACTTCACGAAAACGGTCAGCAAACATATTGCAGATATTACGCCGGCAGGAAGATTGCTTGATTCCACTGGACATGCTTACAGGGTAGCCCGAGTTTTTTCGTTTTGTATTAACAAAGCCGAAAAATTTTTTAGGGTCTGTTATAATGCCTTCCCCAATTTTTTTACGTAATTTTCATACGTAATCCGTGACAGTACTGCGCTCTGCCAAAAGTTTATTTTTCAGCGCACTTGATTTCCAATGAATTTATATTTATAATAATTTAGTTAGTTATTTAATACCGAATCACCCTGTATATACGCATGTATTGTATATGGGATTTATATCTCATTGTACCAATTCGGGTGGTGAATTATTTATAGGGTATTAATGATTAAGGTCTGTATACATGTATACATTACGGATTCCTTCTAGGCATTCTGATGAGCTCTCTATGGAGATTCAGATAAGTCTAAGCTAGTCCTTTAGTTTTGCTATTCGAATTTTCTCAATAGAGCTGTGCAATACATTCAGTGTACTGGCACGATGCCAATGAGAAATTTCTAGCTAGGGATCGAATCGGATTAAATAACATGTTAATTTGTATAAAGTTAATTTTAATAAGTTTATCATAACTTGTCAATTCCTGTATTCTAAAATATAAATAATTTTGGGATATTGTTTGAAAATATCGTACATGGTTAATTGGTTTATGGCTCCCTTTTGAAATGCGTCAGACATTTTCATTTATTTGTTTATCACTTACTGGTAACAGGTGTTTCTTTTTCCAAACTTATTCCCAGATACGTTTCGTCATTATGTTGCATGTAGTATGTACATATGTTCGAAAGTCTGTGAATGATTGACAGCCAATGACAGTTTATTTGGAGACTACAATTTATTATTGGGAAATTTTTGGCGATAACATTATTTTTTTCCCGATTTTAGTGTTAATATAATCTAAATTTCTTTATAAGTCGGTGTCGAGTTGTGATGAGTGTGAGAATGAAACCTGCAAAATTTAGACTTTGTATCTTTTACCAGAGACCAAAAAAAAAAAAAAAATAAGTGGAAGTTTTCGACATTTAGGCTCACCTCCACTTATTTATTTATTTATTTATGTTACGGGAACACGTGAGAGCACTGCGGCCTTTTTGGCCTATTGTGCGATTATTGCCCCTATACCCTACCATAACTCAATAGCTTTAGCTAATTTGAGTATCTGTAAGGGAGCCATATTGGCTAGTTCCTCGTTGGAAATGAAACCTTTCCCCAGAAGATTATAACTTTTCCTTGCCACTGCTTCATAGTGGCATAGGATATGTATTGTCGTTTCTGAGTCTTCGAGACAGAGACGGCAGATGTCGATTTCAGCTAAGCCCATATTATTGAGGTGGTGGTTCACTCCACTGTGCCCCGCCACTAGGCCAATTAGCGTACTAATATCGCTCTTCCTGAATTTTAGGATATCTTCCACTTTGTTTTTTTGTGGTATGATTAGTTTTTTTGAGGTTCATAAGCCTGGAAGTCTATTCCAGTAGATTTTGTGTTTTTGTTCAACCCACTTCTTAAGTGTCGAGCTTTGATGCCCTTTTGGTTTTCTGCAGAATGGCTCTGGACCAATAAAGTTTTTTTTCGCGCCATTTTTTGCAAGGCGATCAGCCTCTTCGTTTCCCTCAATTCCCATATGTCCTGGTACCCACATTAAGGTTACGTCGTTCCTTTTCCCCAGGATGATTAGGTCTTGAAGACAGTCCCAAACTAACCTCGATCCGTGTTTATTGGATGTTAGGGCTTTGAGAACCGCCTGACTATCCGATAGGATATAAATTGATTTGTTTCGATGAGCTCTCCTTATATTCTCTTGGATACATAGCTCCATTGCAATTAGTTCAGCCTGGAAGATTGTGGCTTCTTTGCTGAGTGGTTTTGAAACCGAGAAGTTAGGGCCTTTGACTCCGGCTCCTGTCTCCTCAGAGGTGCGCGAGCCATCTGTATACCAGATGGTTGATCCCTCTTTCATTTCAGGTAGCGTGGATTGCCAGTCTTTGCGTTCTCTGATTACAACTTTGAAGGGGGTTTCAAAGTTATATTTTGTCGGCATAGCATCCGATAGTGTGGAGGCTAGAACCTCTACTTTCGGGTTTCTTAGGATTTTGAGGTGACCTCTAAAATCCCCTGGTTTGTACTTGTTTTCCCTCTGTATGCGTAACACCCCTTTGATAGCTTCCTTTTTTATTTGTAGATGTATCGGAGGGATGTTAAGGAACATTTCATTGCCGCTGTGGGACAGGTTTTCATAGCTCCTGTGATACCAAGACAAGCTAGCCTTTGGATTTTTTGTAGCGTAAGCTGTGCTTTTCTTTGTAAAGTTTTAGTCCACCATATCGTTGATTCGTATGTGACTATTGGAAGAATGATTGTTCTGTAGCACCAGTAAATCATTTTGGGCTTTAGTCCCCATCTTCTGCCAAAAAAGCTTTTACAGGCCCAGAATGCCTTTAGTGCTTTGGCATGAGTCCATTCTATATGTTTATTCCAGTTGAGTTTGCTATCTAGTATAACACTTAAATATTTTACTTCGTCTGAAAAGGGTATTATTGTACCATTTATTGAAGGGGGTATGATGTACATTTTCCTTCAATTTGTAAATGGTACTAGCTCAGTCTTACCTGGGTTGATGTTCAAGTTTTTAGACTGACACAAGTTCATTATCACTTCTAAAGCTGATTGTATTCTTTCTGATATAATTAAATCATGTTTGCCCCTAACGATAATGACGAGGTCATCGGCATATCCTATAGCCTCGTATCCTTGTTCTGTTAGACGATCTAGGAGTTCATCTACTACAACTGACCAAAGAAGTGGAGATAGTACCCCACCTTGGGGACAGCCTCTATAGGTCTGTGCAGTCAATGTGCTATCCCCTAGATCCATGGTTGTCATTCGGCTCCTTAGCATGGCATGTATCCATCTAGTCGTGGCCGTTTCCAACCCCTTTTTCCTAGCCGCCGCTATTATGGCTTCATGGGGAGTATTGTCAAACGCTCCTTCTATATCTACGAATGCACAAAGTGCAATTTCCTTATAGTCTATTGCCTTTTCAATTTGTCTTACCAGACCATGAAGGGCTGACTCTGTTGATTTGCCCTTTTGGTAGGCATGCTGATTAGTGTTAAGACGAACCTTGTTGGGTCCTGTTCTTACGTGTATATCCACTAACTTCTCCATCGTTTTCACGAAGAAGGAGGTAAGGCTTATAGGACGATATGACTTAGGCTGATCTATGGGACGATTCCCTGCCTTCGGTACAAATACCACCTTCGCTTTCCTCCAAATTTTTGGGATGTATCCCCAAATAAAGCTGGCCTTAAAGATCTTTATCATTATTGGCATTAAGATCTCTAACCCCTTCTGTAGTAATGCGGGGAATATTTTATCTACTCCGGATGATTTGAAGGCTTAAAGGTGTTGATCGCCCATCTGATCTTTTCCGGAGTGAAGATTTTACCAGCAATGCTTTTGCTGTGCGAAGTTTGAGGATATGTCATTTCCTCCGCCTCTAAATCCTCATTGTTGTTTATTATTTTGCAGGCTGGGAAATGTGTTGCCAATAACACCTCAAGGGTTTCCTTGCTGCTTTTAGTAGAGGACCCATCCGGTCTCTCCAAAAGTCCGATATTTATCGGGGTGTCTTTTGATAACACCTTTTGAAGTCTTGAGGCTGTTGGGAGATCATCTATCTCTTCAAAGAATCTTCTCCAAGACTCTTTTTTCAACTTCCTTAGAAGATTGTTATATTCGGTTAGAGACTCTCTGTATTCGTCCCAATTCCCGAAGGTCTTTGCTCTGTTGAACAATTTCCTAGTTTGCTTGCGTTTTGTCGCTAGTTCCTCGTTCCACCAAGGTGCTTGTTTGGCCCTTTTTTTCTGTGGAACAGGACAACTTTGTTCGTAAGCATTAATTATATTGTTTACGAGTTTGTTCGTGATTTTATCGATGCAGTCAGGGCTGCTTATTGATTCTTCTTCGATACCTAGTTCAAATTCTAGGACTGACTGATACAGACTCCAGTTGGTGCGTTTAGGGTTTCTGTATTGTCCGATATATTCAAATGAAGTCTTAATATCAAAACAGATATGCCACCTCCCCTTACAGCCTGCAGCTAAAAATGTTTACTAAAATTATAAATCACATATGTAGGTGTATGTAACGGTTTCAACTTTGGAAAAGTGCACCATTTTTGAAATGTAGTGACGAATAAATATTATTATACTCTAGATGAAATCTGAGAGTATTATAAGTTTGCTCTAAAGTTTGTAACGCTAAGAAATAAGGCTCGGAGAAAAAAATTAATGATACAGAAGTTCAACGTCGTCTGTCTGTGCGCTCTCTAGGTTGAGAATGCGTTGAGCTAGATTGTTTTGTACACGTCATATTTATCAAAAAAAGTGAGGTCAAGTTCGTGAACAGGCCAAATCGCTCCACCCCTTCTACCCCCTCCCTGCTCGAAAGCTATAAAAGCCATTAGTCTGAAATTTTGAATATATTACTTTTATGATGATTTAAATCTATTGTATAAAAATTATGCGTGTCCTCTTACTCCTTCCAGCACCTCCCATACAAACTGTAATTTTTCATTCTACAATTCTACAATGGCACTACAGTCCGAATCGGACCTTGGCCTCCTGATCTTCAGGTTCCTTAACATTTTTCATTACTTATTATAGCAGGGTTGTTAGCTCGCACAACCCTCTATCTACAAATTTTAATTTTCGTAGATTGATGTAACTAAGGTATTTCCATTTAGGTAATGTGCTAGAATTATGCGTCGACCGGGTTTTGAACTCACGACCTTTGCATTATAGACCAACACGCTACACACTAGGCTACACCCTAGCTACTATTACCTACTTTTTCATGAAATAGTCTAAACCATTTTACTCAGTCCGTATAAAATTTAACGAGCTCAAATTTAGCACTATATATTTATTTAGAATTATTAGTAAGACCAAAAAAAAAAAAGTTAAACGATTAGCTTTACCTCTTCTACCCCCTCCTATACAAAATGACACAATTTCGCAATTCGCCAATAAACGAATTTGCTAGAAAAGTATAAAAGCTTTTGATCTGAAATTTGGAATATAATTCTTTTATGATGATTTCAATCTACCATATAAAAATTATTTAAGTTCTCCCATTCCTTCGACCACCTCCCATACAAACTGAACTTTTTCATGAAATACTCTAAAACAATAACTCTGCGTACCAAATTTATCGAGCTGAAATTTTGCACTTAATATTTATTTAGAATTATTAGTATAGCCAAAAAAAATAAGAATATTAGCTGTACCCCTTCTATCTCCTCCCATACAGTCTGACACAATTTCACAACTTTACAAAAAGTGAATTTTCCTATAAAGTATGAATGCTACTGGTCTACAATTTAAAACATGACAAAATCATGATGTTTATAATTATTTGTGAAAAAGTCATTAAGGACTCGCCCTTACTTCTACCACCTCCCATACAAGCTGCATAATTTGGCTAAATCCAATAAACTAATTTTCTCAGTACCTATTAAATTTTTTAATCCTAAATTTTGTGTAAAACATTTTGATAGCAACTTTAGGGTGATGAGGAAAAATTAATTCAATGTCGTCAACCCCTGTACTACTTCCCCTACAAAATTTCTTGAAATCAAAAATTTTCTCTTTCATCTAGAGTACCGCACGAATGGGCTTTATGCCCAACTGTAGTCCTGTTATGTTTTTTTTGTTTCCATGTTGAATTTAATAGCTACGCAAAGTTGCTTTATAAATGTTATATTGACAAGATCGCGCTTAATATTAAATCTGACCGTAAATGTTTTAGGACTTTGCTAATGGTAAAAGAAAATCTTATTTTTCGAACCATCGCTGTGTGGTTCGTTCGCTTGCTGTGTCAGCTCCAAATGCCCTGTTGATGTTTTTGGTTGCCTCCCTTGCGTTGTGGCCAAATTTGAATTCGTAAAGAAAAGGTAACCGTTTTTGACTCGATTCCATGTTTTTCTATTTTCTTTTCTCTCCGATCTCAATGAAGTCCAAAACTGAAATGATTTCATGACCAAATGTAGGAGTATTTATACTTCAATACTCGTTACTACCAGAGCCAGCTGGCGGCAGTTTGAGACATGAAAATCGCAACTAATTTCACTTCATCGAGAAAGTCGCCATTTCATCTACAACAACCTAATATTTCTTCTTTGTCAAGAGTTAATGTGAATTTTGATTGTGTAACTGTATTATCATTTCTGATTATTTATGTACAATCGAAGATGACTACTCTGATGGCGTCTAGCTTGATGTTGTCTTCGATTTATTTATTTAATTTCTCCTTAAATTCATTCATATTTCCAACCACATGGAAGAAATCTTTTATTGTTCCAGTTTTCAAAAAGGGGAAGAAAGATGTTGTGACGAACTACAGACCAATTGCTAAAATATCTCCTATTGCTAAACTTTTGAAAAAAATTAATGTCATCATGCTAGAGTAGCTATAAAAATGTTTTACACAAAATTTCAGCTTTGAAAATTGAATAGACACTACGCATCAGAAAATTATTTGTACCATGGAAAAAAATCCCAATCTTCAAGTTAAGCCATGTTTAAGGTGCGCTTTACAGCTTTAGGGAAAAATATGTTTAAAGGGTAAGAGCGACTAATGTCCTTAAAATACCCAATAATGAAGTTAACGCAATTTATTGAAAGCAAAGGAATTAAAAGCAAAAAACATTTTAACAAAATTATTTGTACCTGAAAATTTATTCACAAAATTATTTGTACCCCATTGTAATACTATTATTTCTGAGAAAATATGAGACAGCCGTTAGTTATTTCAACTTAAATCAGTAACGTATTAACTTCTTAATTGTTTTTCATGCTTAATACAAGTGTGTCGATTAAACATTGTGTGAAAATGCCGAAAGTGTGAGAGCTATCATTCCAGGATGAAGTATATATAATTAGTCATTACAGAGCAGGGGCTACTTTGACTAATATAGCAAAACAATTTAAGTGTCATACAAATACCGTTTTGTATCATGTTCGGAAATTAAACAATACAAACGGCACCCGGTAGGGGCAGAAAGCGTGTTACATCCATCGGAAAATCGTTGGAGCGGTGACAAAAGATGACTCAATTCCAATTAAAATATTGCTTCAAAATGTTAACTTGCACCGTGAACACAAAATAAGTCATATGACGATTCGACGGAGGTTGGAGGAAGCGAATAGAAAATGTTGTGTAAAAAGGGAGGTACACTTTACATCGGCACAAAATAAAGTTCGCAGACTGAAATTTGCAAAAGTTTATATTGATAAGCCGTTAGACTTCTGGACAGATAAGTTAGCATTTTCGTTAGATGGATCATATGGCAAAGAATATTATCGTACCTCTCCTGCCGTAAGAAAAAAACAACAGCGAACCATTCCGTTTCGCCTGCACAATGGCGGAAAAATAATGGTTTGGGGCTGTATGGCAAATAATGGTTTGGGGCTGTATGGCATACAATCGTATAAGCAACTGGTTGAACCAAAAGGATAAGTCACCCAGTTCGTTCATTTGGCAACTGTTAATGATAACGCCTTCCAGTCAGCAAAGGCCTTGATTGGGGAGGACTTCATACTGCAGCAAGATAATGCTCCTATTCAAAACTTTTCAGACAATTTTATTTCAACTATTTTTAAACGTTTTTATGCAAATTTTTAAATTGATAGCTTTTAATAGTTAATGAGGGGGGGGTTTATAACAATTGTCGAACAAATTGTTATTTTTCTTCTATGTATATTAAATAGATGTATTCATATGGAAAATTTAAACTTTGCACTTTTCACCAGAGGCCTAAAAAAATCACTCACAATTTTCGACATTTTTGCTTACCACCTCCCTGACCTTACACCCACTAACTTAAAATTTTGGTCAACGTTTTTTATCTGTTTCGATCACAATACTTTATCTTATATATAAAAATAAGTGGTCTACGTATGTACACGCATCACTCAGCAACCGTTCGTCCGATTTGGCTCAAATTTTTTTTGTTGTGTTCGTTAAAGCCCAACTTAGATACTAACGGAGCCAAAAATTGCAAATTTTCTACGAAAATTGGAAAATTTGGAAAATTTCGTTTTCAGTACATTTTGTATGGAGAAATTTTTTCGTTTTTTGTTCACAACTTTTTATTCGATATTCGAGACATCCGTGGCGTAGTGGGCAGCGTGCTTGCTTTTCAATCAATAGATCATGGGTTCGATTCCCACTCCAAACGGAATTTTTTGAAGCACGAATTTTTATTTTTTTTATGTATAAAGATAGCATATTGATGCATATGTATATGTATGACCATCTGGCCGTGTGTTTTGGATTGCGTTCCTCCGCCATTTCTTTTTTATGTGTAGAGATTCGTAAGTAATCATGCGAACTATTTCTTATCTTCTTATATATCTTACGTATATGTATCTTATATATAAAAATAAGTGGTCTACGTATGTAGACGTATAACTCAGCCACCGTTCGTCCGATTTGGCTCAAATTTCTTTTGTTGTGTTCGTTAAAGCCCAACTTAGATCCTAACGGAGCCAAAAATTGCAAATTTTCCCCGAAAATTGGAAAATTTGGAAAATTTCATTTTCAGTACACTTTGTATGGAGAAATTTTTTCGTTTGTTGTTCGCAACTATTCACCCGATCTGCATGAATTTTTTTTCTTCGGAATAATCTCTGCTATCTCAACACACAAAAAAAAAAAAAAAAGAATTCCGGAAAAACGCAAATCGGAGCTCACGGCCGCATGGTCATACATATACTTACATATATACAAAAATATGTATATGGATATGTATGAGGCTTCCGTGGCGTAGTGGTGGTATTCGAAGGGGGGAGCATAAGAAGTGATGGGATATCGATACAATTTTCGTTTATAGACCAGCATTGTTATGCAAATGATATATTTGTAATATGATGATTTACAGATCCATAGTGTAAATATTTCTCAAGAAAATTCGCTAAAATTCGAGTTTTTTGGGTTTTATTGGGGAGCGGGATGGAATGAATCTGACTGTATTATATGTTTTCTTTCAAGTTTGTAACGCTAAGAAATAACGTTCGAAGAAAAAACTGAATGACACAGAAGTCAATATTTTTGCTCGAAAATCTCGAAATCGTCTGTTCGTTTGTCCGTCCGTGCGCTCTATAATTCCACAGCGCGTTGAACTAGAAAGTCCAAATTTTGTGCTCACTGATTTTGTTCAGAAGTGATGCCAAGTTCGTGAACGGACAGAGAGACGGTCACTCGGATTCGAGGTTTTTGATCGGAAACAAATAATACTGTACCCTTAACGACTCTGGGTGAGCATTATTTCTTAGCGTAACAGACGGCAAGGCAAACACAATATACTCCCAGATTTCATCTAGATTATAAAAATTATTTGAAAACATTCTGTTTGAAGTCATAACAAACGTTGTTGTTAATGTCAACATCTATTTAAAATAAAAGTGATTTTTGTTGTTCCAATGACAGGAAACAAACTGAGATCTGTTCAAATCGATGTCAATGTAATTATGTCAACAGCAGTAATTCTCTTTAAATTGAAGTAAATCCTTAACATTCAATACTAATATATCAAATCGATTTATTTTCATTTGAAAAATACTTGCAATTGATTTAGAAAGAGGTTTAAAGTGAGCAGATTATATGTATTTCCCCAGATATTGTATTACTAACAGCATTCTCAAAAATAGCTTATTAATGCGATTTTAGCGCGGACGAAGTCGCGGGGTCTGCTAGTTATTAAAATAATAAAGTAAAATTTGCTACCCTGAAATTTAGTTATTTCGCCTTTCATAACTAAATTAGCTTAAAAATGCAAAAAAAATCCGTTCCGCCGTACGCCATATGTATGGACTCATATCTCCGACACCGTTAAAGGTAGAATGATCGTTTTTGGGTGGAATGTTGATTAGACAAGTGAGCTCCATTATCTAAAGCTTGTGGAGTGTTAGATGGAAGGGAGAGGCGGAGGGAGGGAAAAAGTCAAAAATTAGACTTGCTAATATCTCCTCGAGGAATGCAAATAAGAAGCCGAAAATCAGCAGATGGTTGTGGGACAAACTTTAAAAATAATTTTTTTTATTAATTGGCATCCGCTAAAAACAAATTGTCGGCCGATTTTTTTTTCAAATGATTATATCTTCGAAATCTATATAAATATAATTGTAGTGTCTGTCTGTTATTTGTTTATAAATGGCTATAAATAAGTTTTTTGCTTCATTTTAGCAATAACTAAGCAGAATCAAACGTTTTTAAAAAATTTCTCTGTCTGTCTGTCTGTTTTTCCGGCTTTCACGCAAAAACGGCTGCACCGATTGCAATAAAACTTTCACAGATTATTAGGTCTGCCTCGGGGAGTAATCTGCTTTAGGTTTTATTTTTCTCCCCTCACGCCTTCTACCCCTTCCATATAAAGTGACTCATTTTCAAAAACTTATAATAATCAAATTTTCATGGAAACTATGACAGCTATTAATTTGAAATTTAAGATATATTATTTCCATTATAAACGAAATCTTCAAGTATATAAATAGTTTGAATCCCCCAACTCCTTCTACCGCCTCCCATACAAACTAAACTTTTTCATGAAATACTATACTCCAATTTTCTCAGTACGTATAACTTTAATCGAGCTCAGATTTTGTATTAAATCCTTAATTAGCATTGTTATTAATGTCAGAAAAAATTAACCAATTAGGTTTACTCCTTCTACCCCCTCCCATACAATCTGACACAAATAAACGACTGCGAAAATTCGATTTTCTTGAAAAGTGTGAATGTTACTGTTCTGAAATATAAAATATATCAATTTAATGATAATTGTAGCTGCTTCTCAAAAAATAACTAAAAACCCTCCACTCCTTGCAACACCTCCTATACAAACTGCACTTTTTCATGAAATATTCTAAACCAATTTTCTCAGTACGTATAGCTTTGATCGAGCTAAAATTTTGTACAAAATCTTTAATTAGCATAATTATTATTATCGGGAAAAATTAACCGATTAGCTTTACTCCTTCTACCCCCTCCCATACAATGTGGCACAATTCCACGACTTTGCAAAAACTCGATTTTCTTGAAAAGTGTGATCCTAACTGATCTAAAATTTAAAACACATCAATTGCATGGTGATCATAGTTGTTTCTAGAAAAATTACTAAAAACCCTTCACTCCTACTACCACCTCCCATACAAACTGCACTTTCTCATGAAATACTCTAAACCGATTTTCTCAGTACGTATAGCTTTGATCGAGCTAAAATTTTATACTAAATCTTTAATTAGTATTATTATTATTATCGGGAAAAATTAACCGATTAGCTCCACTCCTTCTACCCCCTCCCTTACAATATGACACAATTTCACGACTTTGCAAAAACTCGATTTTCTTGAAAAGTGTGAATCTAACTGATCTGAAATTTAAAAGATATCAATTGCATGGTAATTATAGTTGTATCTAAAAAAATTACCAAAAACCCCCACTCCTTCTACCACCTCCCATACAAATTGTACAATTTCACTAAATCCAATGCACTAAGTTTCTCAAGTTACCTATTCAGTTTTTCAAGCTTCAATTTAGTGCAAAATATTTTTATAGCTACTCTAGCATAATGTGAAAAAAATTAATTTAGTACTGTCATCCCTTCTATCACTCCCCACACAAAAATTATTAAGATTACGAAAATTTCGATTTCATCTATAGTATCGTATGATTGGGCTTTACGCCAAATCGAAGTCCTGTTATGTTTTTAAGCTTAATGTTATTTTATTTGGGCTTTTTTCAATTAACACAAGTTACAACTATTCACATGTCCTTAACACGTACCATATACATATGATCTCGAATCACGGGTTTGATTTGATCACGAGCCTCTCCCATTCAAATGCGAGTATCATGCTATCATTCTTAATAATTTATGGTTCTGACTCCAACAAAATACAAAACATTGTGTTCAAAGAGCCATTAAAGTAAGCGGATTATATCTATACATATAAATATAATTGTAGTGTCTGTCTGTCTGTCTTTCCGGCTTTCACGCAAAAACGGCTGCACCGATTGCAATGAAACTTTCACAGATTATTAGCTCTACCTCTGGGAGTAATCTGCTTTAGGTTTTATTTTTCTCCCCTCACGCCTTCTACCCCCTCCCATACAAAGTGACTCATTTTCAAAAACTTATAATAATCAAATTTTCATGGAAACTATGAAAGCTATTAATTTGAAATTTAAAATATATTATTTCTATTATAAATACAATCTTCAAGTATATAAATAGTTTGAATCCCCCAACTCCTTCCACCACCTCCCATACAAACTAAACTTTTTCATGAAATACTATACTCCAATTTTCTCAGTACGTATAACTTTGATCGAGCTAAGATTTTGTTTTAAATCCTTAATTAGCATTGTTATTAATGTCAGGAAAAAACTAACCAATTAGGTTTACTCCTTCTACCCGCACCTTAGGGAAATACCATATCTTTTACGGTTTTTAAAGTGCTTAGTGGGTACGACTTCTCGCTGGGTTCATTCGTTATATAGTATGTATTGTGTATTGTGTCAAACGTCAAGTGCTGCTTATGACGAAAACATAGAAAGTTTCTCCAATTCAGTTTTTTCAATCATATGCTGTTGATCGTCTATAAGTGAAAAAGTCTATTGGTGATTTTTGACATTATATTTTGATTTTTGTCAGTGAGTAATTCTAAGTAAAGGAAGTTAAAATACGTACAAGTAATTATAAATTGAAATTAAGAGAAAAATCTATTGCTGCGTTTTAATATTATATTTTGATTTTGGTAAGTGTGTCAGTGTAGTTATTAATTGAAATTAAGTGCAAAATCTATTGCTGTACTTAGAATTATATTTTAATTTTTTTCGGTGTAGGAATTAAAGGCGAAGTAATTTAAATTACGTAAGTAAATAAAAATTACATAATGCCTAGAAAGAGAAAACCAAATATTTTGCACAGAGCCGCGGATGCTAAGAGGAAAAGATTGGCTCAGGAAGTTGAAACTGAGCAGGATCGAGCTAATCGACAGGAATCTGATAGAACTCGACGCTCAATTTCTAGAAGATTAGAATCTACTAACGCGCGACTGCAGAGATTGCAATATGATTCTGCACGTCACGCAGTCGCAAGAAGGTCTGAATCCAATGACGCGCGACATCAGAGGTTGCGAGAAGATTGTATGCGACAAATAGTCAGAAGAAGTGTAGAATCTGCAGACGTGCGACATCGGAGATTGCGTTGCCAAACCTTCAGAAAAGTAGGCGTAGATTTAAGTAAAAATTGCTTTACTCATGGGCAATTATACGTAGCCTGCTCAAGAGTCAGTGATTCCTCCAATCTAATAATTTACACTTCCGATACTAACAAAACACATAACATTGTATACAAAGAGGCCTTACACTAATAGTGATTTCTTTTCTAGAATTTAGTTCGCAGAAATTTTTTTGGAATAGAACATAAAAAGTGCTGAACTCTCAAGAAAATATGTAAGGGTTAAAACGGGGTAACATTTTTCGCAGAAATTAGTGTAAGCAGATTATATATGAAATATACCGTACATTACTATGAAAAGCACATTGTATCGATATTTACGCGGACGAAGTTGCGGGTATTTGCTAGTATCCCATATAATATATTACTAACTACATTCTCAAAAATTGCTTATTAATGCGATTTTTATGCGGACGAAGTCGCGGGCGTTTGCTAGTTATTGATTATAAAAAGCTCATATTTTGGGACCATTAAGGTGGCATATAGATCCGCTAGAATGAGTTTAGAGAGAGGCTAATTATTGTAAGAGGAAGGATCAGGGGGAGTGCAAAGAAAAACACTTTAAAATTAATATCTCGACTATCTTTTAAGCTAGGTAATTGAAACTTAAAACATATATTAATCTATACTAGCGAAACACGAAAAAAATATAACCTGTGGAAATAATATTTGTTGCTGATTAAGCTGTTAACGATAAGCTGGTTTTGTGAAGGGCCAAAATATTGAATTAAAAACTCTTGAGTTGATTAAACGTTATAATATTTATTGAATTAATGTGCTTGGGTCGACGATTGATACAGAACGAGAACTGAAAAAATATTGACATCTTGAATATTCAATTGTTTCCGATGGCGACTAGATTGATTTATTTTCTCAATTGTGTCCATCCTCCGGCCTCCTGCCAGCTTTGGCTGGCAGTAAGGGTAGTGCAGCAACCTTTGTAATTGGCCGATCGAATGAACCTCTATTAGTCTGGATCTTGACCACTCTAACTCTTCCATCTCGACCTGGATAGCATTCGGATATTCGACCCAACATCCATTTAGAAGGAGGCACGTTATCTTCCTTTACCACAACGATGGTTCCCGGTGTCAAGTCTATCTTCTCCCTTGACCACTTTCTGCGATGTTGTAGTGAAGTTAGATAGGATTGGTGCCATCGTTTCCAAAAACTCTGCTTAAGTTGCTGCAAAAGTTGCCAATTAGTTAAATAATTAGAATTAATTGAGATACTAGCTTCGGGAATAGTTGTATATGGTTGTCCGATTAAAAAATGTGCCGGAGTAAGTACGTCATAGTCTGAGTCGGATATAGAGTATAGTGGTCTTGAGTTAAGTAGTACTTCTATTTCAGTAAGAAGCGTATACATCTCCTCATAGGTTAATATTTGGTTTCCAATCACAGTCTTAAGGTGTGATTTCATAGACTTCACGTTGGATTCCCATAATCCACCAAAATGTGGAGCACCAGGTGGTATAAAATGCCATGATATGCCGTCATTTGCCAAACTTTCCATGATAATTCGATTATGAGTTTCCGAGAGAATATGCTTGTGCATATCGGAAAGCATTCGGTACGCACCCTTGAAGTTGGTCCCATTATCGCTGAAGATTTCTAAGCATTTACCTCTTCTGGAAGTAAAACGGCGCAGTGCTGCTAAAAATGCTTCTGATGACAGATCGGATACAAGTTCCAAATGCAATGCCTTTGTTGTAAAACAAATAAATAGAGCGATGTAACCTTTTGTAAATTTTGGGTTTCTTCCTCGAGCCAATCGTAGACTCAAAGGACCAGCATAGTCAACACCAACACGAGCAAATGGTCTTGCATATGTTACCCTCCCTTCAGGAAGTTGTCCCATAAGTTGACTGGATGTTGCCTTCCGTTGTCGGAAAAAAGCTATGCAATTAAAAACAATACTGCGAATTAAGTTACGGCAACCGAATATCCAATACTCTTGACGAAGAATTGTGAACAGTTCTCCAACTCCAACATGAAGGTATTTCTTATGCGTATATTCGGCGATCAGGTTTGTAATACGATTACCCTTCGGCAATATTATAGGATGTGTCACCGCATAAGATAAATGTGCTTGTTGGATACGTCCACCAACACGTAGTAAGCCATTTGGGTCCAAAATTGGTGATAACTGAAGAAGTTTGCTTTTAGTAGACAGTTCTCCTTGTTCTTGGAGTATTCTTAGTTCTATCGAAAAGGCAGATCTTTGACAGAATTTCAGACAGATAATTTTTGCACTGAATAATTCATTAGTGTTAAGTGGATTGGTATTTCGATTACTAACAATAGTACGTATATTGCTTATAAAACGTTGACAATATGCAACTGTACGGATCAATTTCGTCCAGGAAGAAACTCGATCGATTAAGGTAACGAGAAAATGATCGTTAAGTATACATATATTCGATTGAGTAACTATTTGAACAAGATGAGAGTTACTCTTACGACATCCTTCATTCACAACATGTTGCTCAGCATTTGTTAGATGTATTCGAGGAACTGAACAGGTTGATTCTGCTGACCTTAAAAAGTCAGGTCCGTTCCACCAAAGAGAATAGTTTAACAGAGAAGTTGGTAATAAACCACGTGAAGCACAATCCGCTGGATTAAGATTCGAGCATACGTGGTTCCAGCACGATCTTGGAAGCACATTTAATATTTCTGCCGTCCGGTTTGCCACAAAAGTCTTAAGAGTCCGCGGTTGTACAGATAACCAAGCTAGTACAATTTGAGAATCGGACCACGCGAAGCACTTTTCTAACTCAATTTGTAACGATGTTTTAATTGATTCAAATAATCGAGATAGCAATACAGCTGCGCAGAGTTCGAGTTTTGCAATTGTAATTTGCTTGAGAGGCGCTACCTTTGTTTTTGCAACCACTAATATGACACGACAGCTATCCGATAAGTAGTTACGACAGTATATTACAGCGGAGTACGCCTTTTCGGAGGCATCACAAAATCCATGATATTCACATGTATGAGAATTTATGATTTTACGCGGAACGAGAATTTTGTCAAGTAGCGGCAGTTGACTACGAATTTCATTCCATTGTTTTTTTATGTCATACGGTATGTCATCATCCCATCCAACCTTGTGTAGCCACAGCTCCTGAAATAAGATCTTTACCAAAATGATTGCCGGTGCCAAAAATCCTAGTGGGTCAAATATTCTGGCAGCATCAGATAGGAATGACCGTTTTGTGTAGCTATATTCGGTTGGCAATAAGACCTTAAAGGAGAAATTATCAGACGCAGGATGCCATCGTAGCCCGAGTACCTTGATGGTTGTGTTTTCAAAGTTCAGTGGCGATATTTCTCGGATTTCTATTGGTATTGAAGCCAGCAGAGAACAGCAGTTTGAGCTCCATTTACGCAGATTGAATCCTCCTTTTGATAACAGGTTCACGAGCTGATGATATAAATTCTTAGCAGTTTCCGCAGAATCGGCTCCTGATAGAAGATCATCCATGTAAAAATCATTGAGAATAATTGCAGATGCGTCTGGATATTGTTGTTGATAATCGAGAGCAAGCTGTTTTAAAGTACGAACAGCCAGAAATGGCGCAGAAGTGGTACCATAAGTAACAGTACACAGACGATAATGTGTAAATGGCTCAGCGCTATTTTCTCGCCATAAAATTCTTTGATAATCTTGATGACTACCTGCAATTAATATTTGCCTAAACATTTTCTCAATATCAGCCGTAAACACGAACTGATGTCGCCGAAATCGCAAACAGATTGCGAATAGTTCTCTTTGAATTGGAGGTCCAGGAAGCAAATGATCATTCAAGGAAAAACCATTTGACGATTTTGCAGATCCATCGAAAACTACACGTAGTTTGGTAGTTGTACTGTCTTCCTTAAAAACAGCGTGATGTGGAAGGTAGTAGGAATTTGAGTTGTTGATTTCATTTTGTGGTATAGGAGTCATGTGCCCAAGTGATATATACTCAGACATAAATTCAGAGTGTCGAGTCTTAAGATCAGGATTCAATATAAATCGTCTCTCTATTCCCTTCATACGATTAATAGCCGCGTTGATAGAATTTCCAAGAGGGATTGAAGAGATATCTTTAAACGGAAGTTCAACTACATATCTTCCTTCATTATTCCTCGTATGTGTGGTGGAATAATTATTTTCAGCATTTAGTTCGTCTTCAGATAGATGAGATACAAAAGAAACCTCCTCTATCTCCCAAAATTTTCTCAGAGTTAAGTCCAGGTCAGCACAAGCCAAATTTGATGAACACGATGTAATTGGTACATTGGAAGTTGACGAGTCAGGTAATTGCAACTGACCGGCTACAACCCAACCAAAAATTGTAGATATTGCTGACAGTTGACCACTAGAACCACAAAATGTTTCCGGTTTGATGATATTGAACAGATGATCACAACCCAAAAGAATGTCGATTTTACTTGGAATATGAAGTTTTGGATCCGCAAGTTGAAGATGTGATAAATGCGCAAGCGAATTTTGCTGAATATGCGAGCTGGGAAGCACAGCGCTGATTTTGCTTAGCACGTATGCTGTTATTTGTAAGGATTCCTGATTAACACGTGATTTGAGTGACCAAAATGTTGCTGATTAAGCTGTTAACGATAAACTGGTTTTGTGAAGGGCCAAAATATTGAATTAAAAACTCTTGAGTTGATTAAACGTTATAATATTTATTGAATTAATGTGCTTGGTTCGACGATTGATACAGAACGAGAACTGAAAAAATATTGACATCTTGAATATTCAATTGTTTCCGATGGCGACTAGATTGATTTATTTTCTCAATTGTGTCCAATATTAGTGGGGGAAATGGTGAGCATTTTAAAAATGGAGCATTTTTCAAAATTACAAATCGCCATATCTCAAAATTGAGTACAGATATTAAATTGAAAATTTGTCAGATTGTAGAACTAAATAATTATTAATTTTGGTTGGAAGGTGTAAGGGGAGTTAGGTGGTAAGCAGAAATGTCCAAAATTTTGAGTAATTTTTTTAGGGCTCTGGTAAAAGATACAAAGTTTAAATTTTGCATTTGGATACATCTATTTGATACTCATAAAAAAAAAATAATAATTTGTTCCACAATTGTTATAAATCGACCCCCGGTCGAACGTGCACAAGGTGTTTCACGTGCATTGAAAAAAACACATAAGCTGAAAATTTTTGAGTGTAATTTTAAGGTAAGAACTTGAAAATTTTGCAAAATGTATTAGAAAAAAATCCTTAAATATATGAAATATTAACTGGTCAAATACCTTTAAAACTTCTACCTCCCATACAAAATTATTTTTTCGACCATTTTCAAGAAATCAATTATCACCTAACTATTAAAAGCTATCAATTTAAAATTTTACATAAGAACTTCTAAGAATAGTTAAAACAAAATTGCATCAAAAGTTTTGAAATTGTGCATGCCCCTCTACCACCTCCCATACAAAAGTATAATTTCGACCAATTTCATTAAATCAACTAATAACAAACAAATTAAAAGCTACGAAATTGAAATTTTGTACGACCACCTTACAAAGAAAATGAAATAAAAGTGCATGACATATTTTACGATTCCCTTACCCGCCTATCCCCTCCCATTCAAATGTTCGGTTTCGTGAATGTAGAATACACCGAATTTTATGAAAATTCTATGCAGCTTCGTTTATGAAACACATTCTCTACAGAGAATATTGGTCATGATTCAGCAATGAATTAAGAAGCTATTACATCCACCCACCCTTACTATCACCCCTCCCGCTCCCCTCATAAAAACCCAAACTTGCATAAACGAATGAAATATTGTTAAATTAATAACAGCCCTGCCCAAGAATTCTCTTTCACTTAGTCTCCCAAACCACTCTAACCTGCATGTTGACTTACCGTGCATCCGAAACTTGTCCCAAAAATAATAAAGTTTCGCCCGACTTCTTGGCAGTTTATTTTAGATGATTTTTAGCAAATGCTGTATATGGAATAACTGAGCGATCAGCGCCCTTGTCCATTAAAATTTTTAAATTGTTTTGTCTATCCTTAACGAAAAGACGGCGGCGCGTTAATTGCATCCCACTTCCTGCCGCTTTAACTGTGGGATGATTTAGTTTGTTGGGAATGAGGTTGAAGGAGTAGATTCGTTTTTGAAATTACATGGCGAGATACACTTTGTAGCCTTGTTACCGAACTTGAAATGGTACTTTTTTAGCTTCTCGTATTGATTTTCTCTCGGCGGGTTTTCTAATATGTCAAAGACTCTGCGACATCCTGCGGTAAGGCAGAGACGACGTAGTTGTAATTCAATTGATCGTTACTAATGTGGCTGATCGCAAATTGCGATTCGATTTGGATGAACCACGTTGGGAGACTATTAGGCCAGAAGGTAGGTAGGCATACATGCATAGGGCTTAGCTGGTTATAACTCACACCGAATGATTTTGAAAAGTGGTTTGTAGGCTTCGCTTGATCGGGGTTAAGCGCAATGTTACCCGTGTAATGATCGTCTGCGGCATGACCTTCTTCGTTTATCATTAAAAAAAAAAAAAATTTTGATTTCTAAAAACACTTTAATACGGTGTCCCTGATAAGGAAGTAGACACTGTTTTAATAGTAGTTGATACTAATATGTATATGTAAATGCGATAAACGGGAATTTAAAAAAAAATGATAAAGCGGAATTTAAAAAAAGGAATGATTAACCGTAAAAATAAAAAAAGAAATGATAAACGGGAATTTAAAAATCACGAACCGAAATTTGCATGTAAATTAATAATTTACATGTATTAAGTATAAAATTAATTAATGCATTTTGATATATAACAAGAAAAATGAATAACACCCAATAAATTGTTTCAAAGAAAAATAAAAAAATAATTTGAAAGGGAAAACTTATCAATTTTTGTCCATGCGGTGAATTAATAATTTATATATTGTATATTAAATATGAAACTAATTGATGAATTTTGATATACAATAAGAAAATGAATAAATTGTTTCGACGAATGAATATATAAAAAAAACATAACAGGGCTACAATTGCGCGTAATGCGCAACCTTGCGATACTCTAGATGAAATAGAATTTTTTTGTGACCCCAAGAAATTTTGTATGTGGAGTGTTAGAAGGGATGATAGCATGGAACTAATTTTTTCCCATCATACTAAAGTACCTATAAATAAACTGCCAACAAGTCGGGCGAAACTTTATTATTCTTGGGACAAGTTGCGGATTAGTGGAAAGTCAATATGCAGGTTAGAGTGGTCAGGGAAGGCTAAGTGAAAGGGAGTTCTTGGGCAGCGCTGTTGTCAATTTAACAATATTTCATTCGTTTCTGCAAGTTTGGGTTCTTATGAGGGGAGGAGGACCTTACTTTTTTGTCAAAAACGACGTGTACAAAATTTTAACTATCTAGCTCAACGCGTTCTGAAGCTAGAGAGCCCACGGACGGACGGACGGACGGACGGATAGACGGACGGACGTACATCCAGTTTTGAGATTTTTGAGTGATAATATTAACTTCTGTATCATTCATTTTTTTCTCCGAGCCTTATTTCTTGGCGTTACAAACCTTACAGCAAACTTATAATACTCTCAGATTCCATCTAGAGTATAATAATTTGAAAGCAAAAACTTATCGATTTTTATCCATGCGGTTTAATTTACCGCTGTCTCCGACTGGTGAAAAAAATCTGCCTCGAAATTATCATGATGTGCGTTTGTATGTATGTAGCGTAGATTTCAATATCTCCAAATCACGCTGGCTTCGGATAAATTTCCTTTGATGCGAAAAAACGCCGATGTAGAAACTGCGATTTCAAAATAAAGAATCCGGGGGCAGCACCACAATTGATTCGTACAGAAAATAGGACGACTTCTCCTTTTTAACCACACCGTTTTAGACTTTTCGTTGTGATTTTCGATTGAATTTTTCGTTTTTTTGCGATTTTTTTTCTTTCACACCGTGTAAACCGTGAAACGTCGGGGTCACCAATATCGGCTCCGGTTCCTCGTAGATCGAATTGCTTTAATTTACTTCGGAAATCTCACTGACTGCTACGCTGATCTTCTAGGCCGGCAGAGAATTATTTTAAAATAAACAAATGACCTGTCTGATCGGAGTTGATGTTAACAAGTGATTTTATTTTATTTCATACTTAATTCTAGTCTGACAACTTTTGTACATAGCGTTTGAAAAAATGCAGTTTTTCGATTTTCATCGAAACTAGTAAAGTTATAAAAACGAATTTTCGACAGAATTAATTTTATTATAATTTCAATCAGCACTGAAAAAATTAGCAACTTCCCTTTACTCCTTCTACACCCTCCCATACAAATTTCACGAAATTTTGAAATTTAAATTAAATTATTTTTCTTCGAAACTGTTAAAGTTATCAATTTGATATTTCGCACAAAGTATAAAAATATAAATATCAATAACAGGAAAAAAAATTGTTTTCATCCTTACACTCCTTCTACCCCCTCCCATACAAATGCATCATTTTTGTTAAATGCATAATATCGATTTTCATTAAAACTAGAAAAATGACAAACTTAAAATTTTGCCAGAATTTGTTTTTTAATAGTTGCAATTATTGCTGGAAAAAATTATCAGCTCAACTTCCCTCCTTCTACCCCCTCCCATATAAATATCTGTATTATAAATTCAAGAAAAGCATTTCTCCTTCGAATATATGAGAGCTGTCGACTTTGAAATTGAATCAAAGCATAGTGATAAGGGTGATGATAAGCAGTTTCAAAATCATCTAAAACGTTCCACTTCCTCTGCCACCTCCCATACAAATGCCTCAATTTAAGGAAAACTATGACCAATTTCTTTAAAAATAATGAAAACTAAAAATTTTAAATTCAGCACGAAACATTTTACACACCATTTTCGGTGTCACATAGGAGAAATACAAACCTCCGCGTCTACTTCTACCACCTCCCATGCAAAGTCTCTTCTCACTATTCGAAAGAATTTGAGATGACATATTTGCCGGTATATTAAAGGCATTTCCATCTCATCTAGAGTATCATATGATTGGGCTTTAAGCCCAATCATAATTCTGTTATGTTTTAAAATGAGTTTAACGGTTTAACGTTATTTAATTATTGTGAAGCAATCAAATCGAACAGGGTGATTCATATTTTTATACTCTAGATGAAATCTGAGAGTATATTGTGTTTGCCTTACCGTTTGTAAGGCTAAGAAATAATTCGCGCACAGAGCCGCCAAGGGTACAGAAATATTTGTTGTCGCTCAAAAACTTCGATTCCGAGTTGCTGTCTGTCCGTCTGTGCGTCTGTCTACAGCATAACTCTCGAAAGCTTTGAGCAATCGCGCTGAAATTTTTTGTGTGTCATTTTTATCAAAAAAGTAACTTTAAGTTCGTGAACGGGCTACATCCCCCCACTCCTTCTACCCCCTCCCATACAAATTTCACGAAATTCCGATATTTTCAAAAATTGATTTTTCTTTGAAACTATTTAAGCTATCGATTTGAAATTTAAGTTAAAGTATTATAATGTAAATGTCATTAATGTGACTGAATATTGATCCGATCCCGTCACTCCTTCTACCCCCTCCCATACAAATGCATAATTTTGAAAAATGCAGTTTTTCGATTTTCATTGAAACTAGCAAAGTTATAAAAACGAATTTTTGTCAGAATTAATTTTATTATAATTCCAATCAGCATTGAAGAAATTATTAACTTCACCTCACTCCTTCTATCCCCTCCCATACAAATTTCACGAAATTTTGAATTTTAAATTAAATTATTTTTCTTCGAAACTGTTGAAATTACAGGTTGCGCCATCTAAATGTGGTCGATGGAAATATTGAATAACTTTGACAGATTTAAACCGATTGACGTCGTCGAACACATTTCGGAAAGGTTATTGCATTACAATTTTAACCATGAATCGATTCACGCCCAAAGAACGCGCGGATAACGCGCCAATAACGTTATTCGAGTGAGTGAATCGGAGCCCAATTTTTGGGAGCGAATTTTAATGACTGATGAGGCCCATTTCACGCTATCTGGCACTGTAAATAAACGAAACTGTCGCATTTGGGGGAAAGAAAATCCTCATACTATACATCAAACTCCACTGCATGATCAGAAAGTGACTGTTTGGGCCGGTGTCTGCTCAAAAACCATCATTGGTCCGTTCAGAGTTGGGGAAACTGTCAATGGGGATCGGTATCGATGGATGTTGGCACACTCTGTTTTACCAGAAATGCGTGAAAAAGGTCTTAAAGGCTTTTGGTTTCAACAAGACGGCGCGACATGTCACACCGCGAAATCAACGACGAACTTCTTGCGTCAAAAGTTCCCAGGACGTGTGGTATCGAAAGGGGGGATATTGACTGGCCATCGAGATCGCCCGATTTAACGGCACCGGACTTTTTTTTGTGGGGATTTTTAAAAAGCAAAGTGTATGCCAACAAACCGAAGACTTTAGACGAGCTTAAGGACAATATTCGAGCCGAAATCACTGCGATATCACCCGAGATGCTGGCAAATGTCATGGAAAATGTCAGAAAAAGAGCTGAATTTTGTATCCGCAATAAAGGTGGTCATTTGATCGACGTTGTTTTTGGAAACTGAATGGAAAAAATTGTAAAGCTTCAAATTTTATAAAAATAAATAGTTTTCCAAAATCGATTGAGAATTGTTCAAGTTATTCAATATTTCCATCGACCACATTTAGATGGCGCACCCTGTATCAACTTGATATTTTGCATAAACTGTAAAAATAGAAATATCAATAACGAAAATAAAATATGTTTTGATCCGTACACTCCTTCTACCCCCTCCCATACAAATGTATAATTTTTGTTAAGTGCATTATATCGATTTCCATTAAAACTAGAAAAAGTATAAACTTAAATATTTGCCAGAATTTGTTTTTTAATAATTGCAATAAATGCTCAAAAAAATTATCAGCTCCTCTTCACTCCTTCTACCCCCTCCCATACAAATATCTGTATTATAAATTCAAGAAAAGCATTTCTCCTTCGAATATATATATATTAGAACTATCAAATTTGAAATTCAATCAAAGCGTGGTGATAAGGGTGATGATAAGCAGTTTTGAAATCATCTCAAATGCTCCACTTCCTCTGCCACCTCCCATACAAATGCCTCAATTTCAGGAAAACTATGTCCAATTGAAAATAATGAAAGCTCCAAACCTTAAATTCAGCACGAAATATTTTGCATACCACATTAGGTGTCATATCCAAAAATTACAAACCTTCCTCCTCTGCTTCTACCACCTCCCATACAAAAGCCACTATTAAATATTTAAAAGAATTGGATTGACATATTTTCCGGTACATTGAACTCTTTCTCATTTCATCTAGAGTATTATATGATTGGGCTTTAAGCCCAATCATAATTCTTTTATGTTTTATTATGATTTTTTCATTTTTAGTATTTTAATAGGATTTCATTTTTATTATTTTTATACTCTAGATGAAATCTGAGAGTATTATAAGTTTGCTCTAAAGTTTGTAACGCCAAGAAATAAGGCTCGGAGAAAAAAATGAATGATACAGAAGTTAATATTATCACTCAAAAATCTCAAAACCGGATGTCCGACCGTCCGTCCGTCCGTCCGTCTGTGCGCGCTCTAGCTTGAGAACGCGTTGAACTAGATAGTTCAAATTTTGTACACGTCGTTTTTGTCAAAAAAGTAAGGTCAAGTTCGTGAACGGGCCAAATCGCTCCACCCCTTCTACCCCCTCCCATACAAAATGACACAATTGCGCAATTTGACAATAAACGGATTTGCACGAAAAGTATAAAAGCTATTGGCCTGAAATTTGGAATATGTTACTTTTATGATAATATCAATCTACCGTACAAAAATTATGCGTATCCTCCCCCTCCTTCTACCACCTCCCATACAAACTGTACTTGTCATGAATTACTCTAAGCCAATTTACTCATTGCGTATACAATTTAGAGAGCTGAAATTGTGCACCAAATATTTATTTGAAATTGTTAGTAAGCCCAAAAAAATTTAGAATATTAGCTTCACCCCTTCTACCCCCTCCCATACAAAATGACACAATTTCGTAATTTGACAATAAACGGATTTACTCGAAAAGTATACAAGCTATTAGTCTGAATTTTCGGATATGTTATTTTCATAGTAATTTTAATCTACAGTAGAAAAATTATTTGCTTCCTCCCTCTCCTTCCACCCCCTCCCATACAAACTACACTTTTTCATGAAATGCTCTAAGACGATTTTCTCAGAACATATATCATTTATTGAGTTCATATTTTGTAATAAATACTTAATTAGTATTAGCACTAAGATCAGAAAAAAATATTTGATTAGCTTCACTGCTTCTACCCCCTCCCATACAATATGACACAGTTTCACAACTTCACAAAAAATCGATTTTCTTGAAAAGTATAAAAGGTACTAGTCTGAAATTCCAGGGATGTCAATTTTACAATATTCCTAGTTATTTCTGAAAAAAATCACTCTAATCGCCCCACTCTTTCTACCACCTCCCATACAAACTGCACATTTTCATTAAATCTAACTCACTCATTTTTTCAGTTCCCATTCAATTTTTGGAGTAAGCATTTTGTAAAACATTTTTATAGCTACTTTAGCATGATGGGGAAAAAATTAGTTCAATGCTATCACCCCTTCTAACACTCCCCATACAAAATTTCTTGGGATCACAAAAAATTCTATTTCATCTAGAGTATCGTAAGATTGCGCTTTACGCGCAATCGTAGCCCTGTTATGTTTATAGCTACTTTAGCATGATGGGGAAAAATTAGTTCAATGCTGACATCCCTTCTAATACTCCACATACAAAATTTCTTGGGATCACAAAAAATTCTATTTCATCTAGAGTATCGTAGCCCTGTTATGTTTATTGGTTGTAGAGGTTGGGTGCAAATCCACTACAGTTATAATCTCCACTGAAATATTTTGTCTGTTTGGCGTCTTTTTCCCAGATTGCGTCATAATTTTTTTTTGTTTTCATTAATACGTAGTCTAACTTCCCTTACTACCGAGACAAGGTTTACAAATACCTCCTTAGCACTCTCCAGAGATCTTGCAAGGATATCTATATCGTCGGCATATGCTACGAGTTGTGTGGATTTGAAGCATAGTGTTCCCTTGGTGTCAACGGGAAGTTTCCGAACAACATATTCGAGTGTCTAATTGAACAACATTGGTGCGAGGCCGTCACCTTGCTTAAGGCCGTTGTCTGTTTTAAAACTGCAAATCGTTTCCTACTCTGACTTGTGACAAAGACTCGGTCATTGTCATTCTTGTAAGTCGAACCAGTTTCGGTGGGACTTCAAACACCAACATGATTTTATACAGTACGCGCCTGTCGATACTGTCGTATGCTTGCTTGAAGTCCAGAAATATCTTCTTCTTCTACAATGACGCTACAGCCCAAATCGGACCTTGGCCTCCTGACATTCAGGCTCCTTAACATTTTTCATTACTTATTGTGGAAGGGTAGTTAGCCCTTCGCACAACCCTCTTTCAATGAATTTGTTATTTTCGTAGATTGAGGTGACCAAGATATAATCCAAGCAGGCAATGTGCTGACCGGGATTTCAACTCACGACTTTCGCATTACAAGACCAACACGCTACCCACTAGGCTATACCCTAGCTAGTCAACATACATCTGGTGCACATCAACTTTTCCAGCACCTGTTTAACTGAGAATATCTGGTCCGTGGTCGATCGTCCAGCTCTAAATCCGCCTTATTATTCACCAATTACTTTGTCAGCATAGTGCTTAATTCTCTTTTCCAGAATTTTCGTCAAGATTTTATAAGACGTACACAACAGAGATGTTCCTCGGTAGTTTTCGTAGCAGAGTTTGTCATTTTTTTTATAAATTGGACACATGATGCTCTTGCGCCAATCTTCAGGAAGCGTTTCCTGCGTCCATATGTCCATGATTAATTTAAGTAGGAGATGCGCTATGCAGGTGTCACCGGTTTTCAAAAGCTCAGCTGGAATTTGATCAGTGCCCGGCGCTTTGTTGTTTGGGTGGTTCCTCAGGGCTGTTTTTACTTCTTCGAGCGTGGGAGGACTCAAAGCGGATCCTTTATCATCTGTTATACCTGCAATTGTGTTTGCTGCTGCTGTTCGTGCGGGTGATGGGCTCGGATTAAGAAGGCGTTCAAAGTATTGTGCCCATCTTAATTTTATATGTTCCGCATTACTTAGAATGTTCCCTTCTGCATCTTTTCAGAGGGTCGTCTTCGGTTCTTCGGTATCCCCCTTTCATTCTTTTGACAAGGGAATACGTGGTTCTTGTGTTGTGTAATTTAAAGTGTTCGTCCATGTTTTTAATTTCGCCATTATTGTACTTCCGTTCTTTTTGTCTCCATATTTTGTTTGCAAATCGTCTAAGATCATTATATTTGTCCCGTTTGGCTCGTGTCGGCTGTTCTGTTAATATTTTGTAAGCCTGGTTTTTTCGGTCTAAGGCATCTTGGCATTTGTTGTCGAACCAGTCATTTCTTTTGCGCCGGGGTTGTTGTCCTATCAGCTCCTCTGCGACAGATATAATGCCATCATTGATATTTTGCCACATTTCTTCTATTGGCATGATGGCGTTGTTGTTCAGTATTGGCGCGAAGTGCCTCTCTAAGGCTGATACGTACTTCGCAACTACTTTCTCATCCTTGAGTTTCCCTGTGTCGAATTTAGGAACCGATTGTGTTTTTGGCTGATAGGGGGGAGAAAGTTGAACGGACTGCGGACCGTCAGCTCCGAAACCTACCAATTACCGAGGAATTGAGGGACTGAGGAACCGAGGTGCTATCGTCATCAAAGACTTAGGGTAGGTCGAGGAACTGATGAACCGAGGAACTGAGGTACTGTGCAAAGTGGAATGGTGGATTGACCGAGGAACTTAGGGACTGAGGAACCGAGGAACCGAGGAAGAAGTTCGGAGTGATGACGTAGATTAAGTTGAGACGTGAGAAGGAAGACAAATTTAGTTGGACAATTAACGCTGTAAATACATTGCAGTACAAAAGAATATAGCTTTTATTAAGGCGAAATCTGATTGCGAAATAATCTATACACGAGAGTTGCATAGAAAGTAGAGAAGTCGGAGAAGTTTCTTTGGTGTGAACGAAATCTGACGAGTTAAATTGGCTGATACAAGTAGTTGCGGAGTGATCCATTAAGTAGCAAAAGTAGAAGCGAACACGTGGCTCGATACGACTGAAAGTGGGCGCGAAAAGTAAATGTACGGTATCACTGGCATTGCTCGGTAGCAAACCTTGGATGTACGGTCGAGGCATAATGGATAGGGGGGAGCTAGTCGGTAGCTTGCTGTCGGCTCCGAAACCTTTCCAACCGGGGGGGGGGGGGGGGGCACTATAATCACTGGCTCCGAAACCCGAGAAGCTGTGGGACGGGTTAAGTCGATGCCTTGTATATTGTTCTATGATTCGTTCAATCATGCTATTGGCGTCGGCTCCGATCCTACAATGATAGGGGGATTAAGTTGAATGGGTGGTCAGCTCCGAAACCCATTTAGGTGGGGGGGGGGGAGAAAGTTGAATTATCCTTTCGGCTCCGCAACCTACCATGTCCAAGTAGGGAGGATAAAGTCGATGCTGTATATTGGATTGATTTATCGGTCTAATCATACTAATACATCGGCTCCGAGTCCTACAATGATAAGGGGGAGAAAGTTGAACGGATTGCGATCCGTCAGCTCCGCAACCTATCGCTCTACAGATGAGGGACAAAGTTGCATACTTGCGTCAGCTCCGAAACCCATTTAGGTTGGGGGGATAAAGTTGAATGCAATGTGTCAGCTTTGAAACTTATCTACCATAGAGCAATTAGTGGCAATAATGGAAAATGAGATTTTTATCTGTTGAGCTAATGTTGAAACTAGTAGCTGTACGACGTACTCTAACCAGCGAAAGTGGATGCAAGTAGGGGGGGGGGGGGGGGGTAAAATCGATGCTGTATATTGAGTTGGCTTATCAATGTAAGTATACTAATACATCGGCTCCGAATCCTACAATGATGGGGGGAGTAAGTTGAATGGACCGTATGGTCCGTCAGCTCCGAAACCTGTCACGCAGGGAAGAAAGTGCTGGTCTAGAAAGCTTCGGCGATTCCAGTAACTTCTTTTGGAGTCAACCGTCCCCACGTACCCGAGGGGTGCGACTGATAACAGTGCAGGGTAGCTATGCTTCAGTTGTGTAGCCTTACCAGAGGTTAACTGGTACCTCGGGAGTTGGGGAGCCCATGGAAGGTTACTTCCATCCCCAGCGCTGGTTGAGGATGTCTTCGATATACACGAGGCGGCTGATGGTGCCCATATCGCGGGCAGAGCAATAGCTTGGCGTAAGGTTGCGTGATACAACAACCTGTTGCCATGAACGAAAGATTGGCAGAGATTTAGATAGGTCTTGCAGCCAGCAGTATGAATATCGACCCTGCAGATGGTATAAACTGCTACCTTCGGGGGCGTTAATGACTGTTGTCAGAAACAATCCGCTTGTTAAAGACAAACGTGCTTTATTCCTTCGAGGAGAAGAAGTTACGTAAAACAACATTGATTATCTGTGTTTTTGGGTGTTCTCGGTTTGCGATTCGACATCGGAACTTGGTCTTTATCAAATAGTGATCTGTGTCGCAATTAGCACCGCGACATGTACGCATGTAGGCCGTCCTTTTCTCTATTAGATCGTGGTCTATTTGATTAAATGTTTGTCCGTCGGGTGATGCCCACGTTCTCTTATAAATGTCACGATGCGGGAAGCATGTCGAAGATTTTTGATGCTGGCGAAATCCGTCGGTCTCTGGCCGTTGTCGTTACTGATATCATGGAGACTGTGCCTTCCAATTGTCCCTATGTAAGTTTCTTCTTTGCCCACTTTCGCGTTAAAGGCACCTAATACTATTTCAATATCGTTCGATGGAAGGGAGTCGAGTGTTGATTCTAGGGTGCTGTAGAAATCGTCTTTAACTTCATCGTCTGCGTCTTCCGTTGTGGCATGGACAAGCCAAACATTAAAGAATTTTGCACACAATCGTTCATTGATGGGTTTGAAGTTGGTGACCTGGTGTTTAAACTTGTTGTCGATGACAAACGCAACGATCTAATGTCAGTAATCTCGCTACCTAACAATTTAGTTTCTTGGAGTGCAATTATGTTTATACTGTATTTGGTTGCCTGTTCCAGAAGCGTTCTCACTGCGCCTGCTCTGTACAGGGATCGCACGTTCCAAGATCCGAAGGAATAGTCCATTTTTCGTTTGCGTGGTCGTTGCCGTTGAATCAATCCAGTCCAAGGCGTTGCTTCAGGTTTCGAAACGGGTGTGGTTTTTCCGAGGATGAGTTGTTAATACATCGCTCAACCCCCAAATTGGAGGGCCATATTATTATATTGCTAGAATTTTTCTGTTTCATTAGCACTCGCGCCTATCAGTTCAGCAAGTCAAGTCCAGATGGACAAGACCAGTACCCGGTGGCTACCACGTGGATGTATGATGAGCACAATTGATGCGTATATGATAGTTACAACACTGGGTGTCACCTTATGACGCCGATTAGCTGCCTATCCTCTCTACACACACCCAGCCACCTTTGATCTGTATACTCCTACTACATAATTTTGGTAAATTCATTATATCCTATTTTCATTGAAACTAGAAAAGGTACAAACTTCAAATTTTAACAGAATTTGTCTTTTAATAATTGGAATAAATACTAAAAAAATAATCAGCATCGTTTCGCTCCTTCTACCCCCTCTCCTACAAATATCTACATATATTAAAATTTAAGAAAACCATTTATCTTCGAAAATGTGAGAGCAATCGACTTTGAAATTGTAACAAAGCATGGTGAAAAGGATGTTGTTAAGCAGCTTCAAAATCATCTAAAATTCTCTACTTCTTTTGCCACCTCCCATACAAATAACTCAATTTCAGGCAAACTATGTCTAATTTCTTTGAAAATAATGAAAGCTACAAACTTTAAATTCAGCACGAAACATTTTGCATGCACCGTTTGTTGTTATAATCGAAAAGTACAAACCTCCCCCATATGCTTCTACTACCTTCCACCCGAAAGTCACTATTTACTATTCGAAAGAATTTGAGGTGACATATTTTCCGGTTCATTAAACCCTTTTCCATTTTATCTAGAGTATCATATGATTGGGCTTCAGCAAAACAATGGAAAAATGATGCAACAACATGCTGCGCCCCCATAATTCAAAATATTTTTGAACACCTGACGATACATCTAACAAGCGAAATTCTCGAGAATGAAGACGTGTATCGGTTGCAGTGCCAAATTGAAAGTTTGAACAGGAGTTGTGCACGAACTGCAGTTATCAAATGTTCAACATTAGCACATCGTATAACCGAACGATGATTGGGTGATAAACCATAACAGCTGAAATAGCAACGTTTAATCCGGAATGGTGCCCTAAAGATAAAGCACATAATTAAGGACATGGATATTTCTTTTTGCTATAACTGAGAACTGGGTCTTTAGTTAACAAAATGCCTGGAGGGTGGGCTGGGGGATGTGCGTGTTGTGTGGAAGTAACGCTTTCACCCATTTCTTGCGAGGCGGAGCTTTTTGATGTTCGTTATTATTTTTTAGCATAAAATTAAACTTCCAAGTGTAGTCATGATTGACGGAGTCCATAGCTTTGTGGCGTTCAAAAGTTTTTCATTTCTCCTGTCATGTTTTGGTCCATTCATAAGATTCTGCTAATCTCAATATGCGAAACATGCGCGTCAACTTGGACTTAGTGTAAACGTAGCCAAGGTCGTGGGGTATTTCAAAGCGGTATCTTGAGAGCTTTTTTGCGAGTGGTTTGTGTCAGTTGGTAGTGAAAATTCGTCGTGTCCGGAAGCGTTAGTGTCCGTTTTTTTGAGTTTTCTTCAAGGGATACACTTGTGCGGTAATCGCGCGCGCGAATCTTCGTTAAAGTGGCAGGTGTCGTGTGTATTCGATTGTGCTTAAATTATTAGTTAAATAAATTTGAAATGAAGTATGAAGATGATGTAAGTTGAGAACGTCTTTGACTTGGAATCGGCGGTTCCGAAGTTTCAGTGTAAATTTCATATCGCGTTTGATGATAAGTCATCGTAGTACGCCCCTTTCTTGACCTTATACGAGATAAGAGTGTATTTTTGTTCTGGCAATAGCCACCTGTTTCTCTTGTGGTCGCTATTTCGATACTATCGTCACTTTAATATCAGCTGTACGTCATCTGGACCGGATTTATTGCACTGTTGTGATATATTTCGTAAGTAAGAATTTTTAAATTGCTAAAATATTACGAGAGTTTTTCTTTTGCCATACAAAGCTACCAAGTGACACACCCTTCCGTTACTACGTAAGCTAATAATTATATTAATTATTATTGTTCTCATGCTTTTCAGAAACTTTACCCGGCAAGCCGTGATTAAAATTTAAATTGTAGCAAGCACTTACCGTTAGTTTATGCTCCAAGGACTTGTGTACTATAAAGAAATGTAGATATATTTCTCGTTGCGTTTCCTTTGACCGCGTTTTAGTATGCATACGAGGCATGGAATTTGATAAAGTGCATCTGAATTTCTCTTCTGCTGTTTATCGCATCGCAATTCAAGACCTGCATTGCATTTTTAATGGAATATTCGAGTTTATGATGTGAATTAGTCCATGTACAGTACGGTCATCTTTTTCCAATTTATTATCAACAGTAACTTGAATAGATCCTATTCCTGTTCATGTGTGGCCCAATCCTTATAATTTAATATTTTTCAAAATTCTTCAAAATTTAAATTATGAGGTCAAAGAGGTCGAGGAATGACAGGAGAGGGGAGTACAATTAAACAAGTTATTATTTTTCCTATTTAATATATTCTCCTATTTAACATATGTATCTCTCACAAAGTCTTTTAATTCCTTCTAAAAAAACATAACAGGACTACGATTGGGCGTAAAGCGCAATCGTGCGATACTCTAGATAAAACAGAATTTTTTTTTAATTTAAGTAATTTTGTAGGGGAAGTAGTAGAGGGGATGACGACATTGAACTAATTTTTTCCCATCACGCTAAGCTTGCTATCAATATATCTTTTACAAAATTTAGGATTCAAAAATTTAATAGGTACTGAGAAAATAAGTGTATTAAATTTAGTGAAATTGTGCAGTTTGTATGGGAGGTGGTAGAAGGAGGGGCGAGTTCTTAATAACCTTTTCAAAAATAACTATGTATGTATATCATGCTTTTAACTTGTTTGAAATTGCAGATTAGTAGCATTAATACTTTTCAGGAAAATCGACTTTTTGCGAAGTTGTTGAATTGTGTCAGATTGTGTGCGAGGGTGGGAGCTAGGGTATAGCCTAGTGGGTAGCGTGTTGGTCTTGTAATGCGAAGTTCGTGAGTTCAAATCCCGGTCGGCGCAATATATAATTCCAACATATTGCCTGCTTGGATATACCTTGGTCACCTCATTCTACGAAAATGAAAAATTCGTAGAAAGAGGGTTGTGCGAAGGGCTAACAACCTTTAAACAATAAGTAATGAAAATGTTAAGGAACCTGCATCTCAGGAGGCCAAGGTCCGATTTGGGCTGTAACGCCATTGTAGAAGGAGTCGAAGTGTGGGAGAGCGTAGAAGGAGTAAAGCTAGTCGTCTAACTTTTTTTTTGGTCTTACTAATAATTCTAAATAACTATTTAGTGCACAGTTTGAGCTCGATAAGAATTTCATGAAAAAGTACAGTTTGTATGGGAGATGGTGGAAGGAAATTTGTATATAGTAGATTGAGCTAGGGTGTAACCTAGTGGGTAGCGTGTTGGTCTACAATGCGAAGGTCGTGAATTTAAATCCCGGTCGACGCATAATTCCAGCACACTGCCTGTTTGTGTATACCTTGGTCACCTTAATCTACGAAAATGAAAAATCCGTAGATAGAGGGTTGTGCGAAGGTCTAACAACCCTTGCACAGTAAATAATGAAAAAACGTTAAGGAACCTGAAGGTCAGGAGGCCAAGGCCCAATTTGGGCTGTAGTGCCATTGTAGCAGAAGAAGGAGAAGATTGAAATTATTATAAAAGTAATATATTCAAAATTTCAGATCAATAGCTTTTATGCTTTTCGAACAAATCCGTTTATTGTCGAATTGCTAAATTGTGTAATTTTGTATGTGAGGGGGTAGAAGGGGTGAAGCTAATCGTCAAATTTTTTTTGGTATTACTAATAATTATAAATAAATATTTCTCCTCGATAAATTTTATACGCACTGAGTAAATTGGCTTGGAGCATTTCATGAATGAGTGTAATTTATATGGGAGGTGGTGGAAGGAGGGGGAGGACATAAATATTTTATGACAGTGCATTGAAATCATTTTAAAAGTGTTATGTTCCGAATTTAAGATCAATAGCGTTTACACTTTTCGAGCAAATCCGTTTTTTGTCAAATTGCGTGATTGTGTCATTTTAAATGGGAGAGTAGAAGGGGTAAAGCTCATTATCTATTTTTTTTTTTTTGGTTTTACTTATAAATATTTAGTGCACAATTTCACCTCGATCAAACGAACTGAGTAAATTGGCTTAGAGCATTTCATGAAAAGTGTAGTTTGTGTGGTAGGTGGTGGTAGGAGGGGATGACGTAAATAATTTTTATGCAATAGATTGAAATCATTATAAAAGTAATATATTCCAAATTTCAGATCAATAGTGTTCACATTTTTCGAGGAAATCCGTCTATTGTCAAATTTTAAAATTGTGTCATTTTGTATAGGAGGGGGTAGAAGGAGTAGAGCAGTTTGGCTTGTTCACGAATTGGTCCTTACAAAAACGACGCTTACACAATTTGAACTTTCTAGATCAACGCGTTCTCAAGCTAGAGAGGACACGGGCGGACAAACTAACGGACAGACATCCGGTTTTGAGATTTTCGAGTGATTATATGGACTTCTGTATCATTTATTTTTTTCTCCGAGCTTTATTTCTTAGCGTTACAAATTTGGCAAACTTATAATACTCTCAGATTTAATCTAGAGTATAAAAATGTCTTCATACAACATTTTTATACTCTAGCCTTCAAGAAGAAATTGTCGACTTCACACCCACATTGTTGGTACATTCTCTACCCCAAAGTTCTTTCTTTAGCATTCGGAACAAATGGTGGTTCAATATCCCGTAGCCGTATTTCTGTAGGTTAGCCGTTGCAACGTGGCTCATGTGAACAGTTGCAGCACACCTCAAGTCCTCTTTCGTCTTCGTTTATCTTTGATGATATTCTTTAATTTCTTCTTTATAATCAACAAGCACATGCAACCTTGCTACGCCCGCGTATTTTGTAGTGGCTTGGCGTGACTTTATATCTAGGGGAAGCAATTATTTTTCAAATTTATTGTTTTATTGCGCTTAAGCAGGGACATTAGAATAGGTATACTGTAGTTTGTACTAGTATTTATATTCCCATGCTACCAATATCTAATTACAATATTTAATTTTTTTAGTTCATTTTGTTCATATATTTGTATTAAATATTGGTTGACAGCAAAACAACCCACAACGACAATTGAATAAATTCGTAATTCATAATAAATTTATTTATAGAATTTCTTATATGGGTATTAACAATGAAACTTATTTTAGAGATTAGAATGATCTTTCACAATTGAATAAAATCTATATACAAAAACAAATCGAAATTAAAACATTTTCCTTTATTAAATGTAATTTAATCTTTTTACCCTACAATGCATAAAGTAATTCATCAATAAATAAAAATGATTCAACAATAAATATCAACAAAAAGTTCCTATAATTCCAAACTTAAAAAAAAAATGAAATAAATGAAGGCTCTAATTATTACATTAATAATAATGATATTTCAAATATTCTATAAACCATACAAAGCGACAAAATTATTTTTTCATATATAAATTAAATCTATCCGCCTATATTTTAACACAAAATCATCTGTTGTAGCTTTTTAAAAGTTTTGCTCGGATAAGATAAGTTTCTAGGATCACCTTTTCGATATTAAAGCTAATACGCTAAGTCGTTGACCGCTTGTGCAGTTCCGTACAAATGTTTTTATTCTTTTTAGGCAAGATAAAGTACGTTCTGCGGACGCACTAATTACCGGTAATGCAAATAAACTGCCAACAAGTCGGGCGAAGGAGGATGCTTGAGTGGTTAGGGAAGACTAAGTGAAAGGGGGTTACTGGGCATGGCTGTGACCAACTGAACACTTATTTGCGGATGCGATCAATAGCTCCATTAAAAAAATATTTCATTTGTTTATTTACGGATGTTTGGGTTTTATGAGGGGAGGGGTGAGGAGTGATAGTCTTTCACCAGAGCCCTAAAAAAATTACTCAAAATTTTCGACATTTTTGCTTACCACCTCCTTCCCCTTACACCCTCAACATAAATTATCAAAATTAAAAGCTACATATGTATATAGATCTACAATCTGACGAATTTTTGATTTTTGATCTGACGAATTTTTTGATTTGATGAAAAGTGACCCATTTTACTTTATTATTCTAATAATAAAGTATTGTGATCGACACAAGAAAAAAAAAAATTTGCTACCCTGAAATTTTTTTTTTTCGCGATTCATGACTAAATTAGCCTAAAAATGCAAAAAAAAAAATCCGTCCCGCCGTACGCTGTCCGCCGTACGCCGTACATATGGACTCGTACCTCCGAGACCGTTAAAGGTAGAATGTTCCATTTTGGGTAAATTGTTGATTGGGTAAGTGAGCTCTATTTTTTAAATTTTAGGGGGTGTTAGGTGGAAGGGGGAGGCGGGGGGAGGGAAAAAGTCGAAAACTACACTTGCTAATTTCTCCCTCATGAATGCAGATAGAAAGTTGAAAATCAGTAGAGATATAGAGAAGGTTGTGGGACAAACTTTAAAAATAATTTAATTTTTTTTTCCATTGGCGTCCGGAAAGGGGGGGCTAAAAACAAATTGTCGGCCGAATTGTTTTTTTCAAATAATTATATCTTCGAAATGACTTATTGTAAAAAATTCATATTTTGAGACCATTAAGGTGACATTAAGTTCCATGAGAATCAGCTTAAAGAGTGGCTAATTATTGTAAGGGGGAGGATCAGGGGGGTGCAAGGAAAAACACTTAAAAATAAATATCTCGACTATCTCTTAAGCTATGTTATTGAAACTTAAAACGTATATTAAGGTATACTAGACAAATATAAAAAAAATATAACGTGTTGAAATAATAGTAATGGGGGAATATGGGGAGCATTTCAAAAATGACGCACTTTTCAAAATTACAAATCCTTATATCTCAAAAAATAGTACAAATATCAAATCAAAAATTTGTCAGATTGTAGAACTAGATAATAATTAATTTTGGTAAAAATTTTAAGTTGGGAGGTGTAAGGGGAGGGAGGTGATAAGCAAAAATTTCGAAAATTTTGACTGATTTTTTTAGGGCTCCGGTACAAGATACAAGGCTCAAATTTTGCATGTGAATACCTCTATTTGATATACATACAAAAATAATAATAACTTGATCCATAATTGTTATAAATCGACCCCCACGGTCTAACGTGCACAAGGTGTTTCATGTGAATTGAAAAAAAAACACATAAACTGAAAATTTTTGAGTGAAATTTTAAGGTAGATACTTAAAAAATTTGCGAAATCCATTCTAAAAAAATTTCTAAATATACAAAATATTAACTGGTCGAAAACCTTTAAAACTTCTACCCCCTCCCATACAAAATTATTTTTTTGACCATTTTCAAGAAATCAATTATCACTTAACTATTAGAAGCCATCAATTTTAAATTTTGCACAAAAACTTTTAAAAATAAATGAAATAAAATTGCATCAAAAGTTTTGAGATCGCGCCCATCCTTCTACCTCCTCCCATACAAAAGTATGATTTCGACTAATTTCATTAAATCAACTAATAACCAACAAATTAAGAGCTACGAACTTGAAATTTGGTACGAGCACCTTACAACAGAAAAGAAAGAAAATTGCATCACAAGTTTTATGATTCCCTTACCTCCTCTACCCCCTCCCATACAAAATTATTTTTTTGAGCATTTTTAAGAAATCAGTTATCGGCTAATTCTTAAAAGCTATCAATTTCAAATTTTGCATAAAAGCTTATAAAAATAATTCAAATGAAGTTGCTTTAAAAGTTTTGAAATCGGTTGCCCTTCTACCCCCTCCCATACAAAACTATGATTTCGACCAATTTCATTAAATCAACTAATAACCAACAAACTAAAAGGTTCGAACTTGAAATTTTATACAAGCACCTTACAAGAGAAGCGACATAAAACTACATATCAAATTTTACGATTCCTCTACCTTCTCTACCCCCTCCCATACAAATGTTTGGTTTCGTGAATGTAAAATACACTGAATTTTATGAAAATTCTATGCAACTTCGTCTATGAAACACATTCTATACAGAGAATATTGTATGTGATTCAAGCAATTAATTAAAAAGCTATTAACATCCATCCATTACCCCTCCTCCTCCGCTTATAAAAACCCAAACTTGCAGAAACGAATGAAATATTGTTAAATTAACAACAGCCCTGCCCAAGAACTCCCTTTCACTTAGCCTTCCCTAACCACTCTAACCTGCATATTGACTTTCCACTCATCTGCAACTTATCCCAAGAATAATAAAGTCTCGCCCGACTTGTTGGCAGTTTATTTGAAATGCTCTCCATTTCCCTCCACTACTATTATTTTCACATCTTATATTTTTATCATATTTTTCTGATTTAGGTTAATATACGTTTCAAGTTTCAATTACATGGCTTAGGAGATAGTCGAGATATGAATTTTTAAGTGTTTTTCTTTGCGACCCCCCCCCCCATTCCGGGCTCTCCCGCTTACAATAATTAGCCTCTCTCTAACCTGATTCTGGTGGATCTATGTATATGCCGCCTTAATGGTCCCAAAATATTAATTTTGTGTAATAAGTAATTTCGAAGATATACTCATTTGGAAAACAAAAAAAAATTCGTCCGACAATTTCTTTTAACCCGCCTCCCCCTCTTTTCGGACGCCAATGGATAAACAAATTAAATTATCTTTAACGTTTGTCCCACAGCCCTCTCTATATCTCTGCTGATTTTCAACTTCCTATCTGCATTCCTGGTGGAGATATTAGCAAGTGTATTTTCTTACTCTTTCCCTCCCCCGCCTCCTCCTTCCATCTAACACTCTCCAAAATTTAGATGATGAAGCTCACTTACCCAATAAACAATCCACCCAAGAATGAACATTCTACCTTTAATGGTCTCGGAGATATGAGTCCATATGTACGGCGGGACGGATTTTTTTTTGCATTTTTAGGATAATTTAGTCATGAAACGCGAAAAAACAAAATTTGAGGTAGGAAATTTTTTTTTCTGTGTCGATCACAATACTTTATTATTAGAATAATAAAGTGAAATGAGGCATATTAATTTATAGAAGTTGTTTAGGTTGTGAAGAAAATAATTAAATATTTCTTAAAAAGATTTTCGTTTCAAATCTAGATCACAATAAATCTTGAACGTATCCTCCTATTTATCGACAGTGAAAGTGCAGAATAGAAAATCTTCCAAGAAGAGGCGTGAGCCTATTTTGCAAGACTGCAACATCAAAACTACGGCATTTTCGTTCAACAGAATTTTTAAATTTGAAGATTTTTTGCAGAGCTTTGATAACAAATTTATTTTGTTAGACTAAAAATTATTGAAGTGAAATTCTTCGAAGAGCAATCCAAGAAATTTATTGTAAAGTGGAAAATAAAAGTAAGTACCATAAATCAAAATTTCTTATTTGTCAATTGTCTCAACGAAAATGGAGAAATCGCTTTTATCTACTGCTCTATTCACTCTACCTCATTTAACTTTACAAAACTAATTCATTTATTTTCATTGACACTGAAAATAGTTATGACAAACAATAATAATACCGAAAATATGATCAAGAAAGCTATTTACTTCACCGATCGTCATACATTCTATATGACCCGTGGGCCGTCTTTGCCACATTCATGTGGCAGTAAATATTTCTATGCAACGGCTTTCTTATGTAGGTGATTTTTTCCAGCGAAAGGCTTTGGGCTTTTGCCGGTCAGAAAAAGCGCTAGAAAAAATCGTCCTGAGAACGTAAATAAACTTACAGTGTTGGTTGAAAATAATGCAGTCTTTTTTCTAGAATTTTTATACTCTAGATGAAATCCGAGAGTATTATAAGTTTGCCACAAAGTTTGTAACGCCAAGAAATAAGGCTCGGAGAAAAAAATGAATGATTCAGAAGTTCATGTAATCACTCAAAAATCTCAAAACCGGATGTCCGTCCGTCCGTCCGTGTCCTTTCTAGCTTGAGAACGCGTTAAGCTAGAAAGTTCAAATTTTGTACACGTCGTTTTTGACAAAAAAGTAAGGTCGAGTTCGTGAACGGGCCAAATCGCTCCACCCCTTCTACCCCCTCCAATAAAAAATGACACAATATCGCAATCTGACAATAAATTTTGCTCGAAAAGTAAAAATGACATTGATCTGAAATTTGGAATGTAATACTTTTATGATGATTCCAATCGAGTCTATAAAAATAATTTGTGTCTTCCCCCTCCTTCCACCGCCTCCAATACAAACTGCACTTTTTCATGAAATGCTCTAAGCCAATTTAATCAGTGCGTATAAAATTGATCGAGCTGAAATTGTGCACGAAATATTTATTTAAAATTATTAGTAACACCGAAAAAATTAGATGATTACATTCACTCCTTCTTCCCCTTCCCATACAACCTGACACAATTTCACAACTTATTTTCCTGAAAAGTATGAATGCTACTGATCTACAATTGAAAACATGTCGGAAGCATGATGTTTATAGTTAGCTCTGAAAAGTAATTAAAAACTCGCTCCTCCTTCTATCACCTCCCATACAAACTGCACTATTTCACTACATCCAATACAATAATTTTTTCAGTACCTATTAAATTTTTAATTCTTAAAGTTGTATAAGACATTTCGATATCAACCTTAGAGTCATGTGAAAAAATTAGTTCAATATCGTCACCCCCTCTACCACTTCCTCTACAAAATTTCTTAAGATTCAAAAATTTCTCTTTCAACTAGAGTATCGCACGATTGGGCTTTATGCCCAATCGTACTCCTGTTATGTTTTTTAAATAATGTTGCATATTCATTTTGATTTGAATTTAATATTTCTAGACTCAATGAAAGGCAAAATATAAGGAAACAATGCTTCCTTTGCATCAATGGACTCCACGCCACTGGTATTTTGCACGAAAAAGATGGACGTTTTTTTGCTGAATAAGTCGAAAAAGAGATAAGCAAAAATAATTTCTCCTTTTAGAAATATTTGTTTATATAATAAAATATATATAATGAATTACTTTATTATGATCAGCAACTGATAAAAACTCTATACAAATTTTTTACACGAACATAAGGAGTCTTACCAAAAATTTTAACAACCTTGTAGCAAGTCTCTCATAATACGATTCGTTCGATGTCATTATTTTAACTTAAAACGTTGGAATCCAAACTTCTGCGTAGTAATAATATACCAGATTACTTTGGTTTTTTGGTAACAAATAAAATTAATCAGAACAGTAGTGTGGTGGTTTATTTGAGCAAGAAATGTAAAACCAGTTCCGTTCAAGAAATTCAATTTAGTGGAGCTACTTGCATTGTAGTAGATTTTAGCTTCTATCCTCATATGCCATTTAAATCGAGAGCGTTATATAAATCACCTAATTTCTGTGTTGATTCATTTAAATCAGAACTTGAAAAAATTCTCAATGACGTAAGAGGATAAGACATATTTTTAGTAGAAGACATAAATATCAATATAAATGATTTTAATAATAGAGCAGACTCGACCTATTTACGTATGCTCAATAAAATGGCTTTGTGTCTTTACATATAAATATAATTTTAGTATCTATCTGTTGTATCTGTGTTTATAAATGACTATAAGTTAGTGTTTTGCTCTATTAGCAGAAACACACGTTTTTAAAATTCTTCTCTGTTTTTCTGTCTGTCTTTCCGGCTTTCACGTAAAAACGGCTAAACCGATTGTAATAAAACTTTCACAGATTATTACGTGTACCTCGAGATGTAATCTGCGTTTGCTCTTATTTCAACGCCTTCCACCCCCTCCCATACAAAATGACTCATTTTCAAAAATATGTAATAATAAAATTTTCTTGAAAACCATAGAAGCGAATAATTTGAAATTTAGAATACATTATTTTTACCGTAAATCTGATCTATGGTATACAAATTATTTGAATCCCCCAACTCCTTCCACCTCCTCTCATACAAAATGCACTTTTTCATGAAATACTATAAACCAATTTGATCTGTACGTATAAAATGTGTCGTGCTCAAATTTTGTACTAAATCCTTAATTAGTATTATAATTAATATCGGGGATAAGTAAACTGATTAGCTTTTCCCCTACTACCTCCTCCCATACAATGTGACACAATATCACATCTTTCCAAAAATTCGATTTTCTTGAAAAGTATGAATATTACTGATCTGAAATTTCAAATACATCAATTGCATGATGATTATAGTTGTTTCTCAAAAAATCACTAAATACTCCCACTCCTTCTACCACCTCCCATACAAACTGCATAATTTCATTACAACTAATGCACTAATTTTTTCAGCATTTATTCAATTTTTGAAACATCAATTTGGTACAAAACATTTTTATAGCTATTCTAACATCATGAGAAACAATTTAGTTCAATGTTGTCATTGTTCTACCATTCCCCATACAAAAATTCTTAAGATCATAAGTATTCCGATTTCAATCAATCACAACTATTTACATGTTCTTAACGCTCTAATACGTATATAATCTCAAATCACGGAATTGATTTGATCACGAGACTGTCCCATACAAATGCGAGTATCATGGTTTCATTCTTAATAATTTATGGTTCTGATTCCAACAAAATACAAACCATTGTCTTCAAAGAGCCATTAAAGTAAGCAGATTATATATCCCACATAATGTATTACTAACTACATTCTCAAAAATTCCTCATTTTGCGATTCTTACGCCGAAAAAGTCGCGGGGGGCTAAAATTAAATCAATTAACTGGAGAAGAGACTTGTACTGACCAAATCTTCGCTAAATTCAAATTAAATTTTCATGATAAGGTGCAGTCCGTAATTGTAAACACAAAAATGACTGACCATAAAAGTACAACGATCATTTTTATCTCGAATCCAAATCATAATAATGAAAATTTTCGCCAATCTACATATATCCCATCTAAACTATAATACTTCGAGAGACAAACCAAACACTGTAACTTGGGAAAACATTCTCACTAAAACTAATGTTAACGAGAGTGCAAATGAATTCCATTTCACTCTCAGCAAATTAATCAGTGAAAGCCTGCAATTAAATATAAATAATCGTACAAAGTATAAACACTAAAGCCATGGATTACCCAAGGACTCTTAAATTACATCAGGAAAAGAGATAAACTATGTATGCAAGGCTCTGAAAAACCCTCCGAAAAATGAAAAGCCAAAAATACATTGCATGAAATATCGAAACAAATTAAACGGTATCATAAAAAATAAGCTGCCATCAAGTCGGGCGCAACTTTATTATTCTTGGGACAAGTTGCAGATGAGTGGAAAGTCAATATGCAGGTTAGAGTGGTTAGGGAAGGCTAAGTGAAAGGGAGTTCTTGGGCAGGGCTGTTTTCAATTTAACAATATTTCATTCGCTTCTGCAAGTTTGGGTTTTTATGAGGGGAGGGTTGATAGTAAGAGTGGGTGGATGTTAATAATTTTTTAATTGATTATTTAAATCACGTCCAATAATCTCTGTATAGAATATCAGTTTCATAGACGAAGTTGCATAGAATTTTCATAAAATTCGGTGTATTTTACATTCACGAAACCAAACATTTGTATGTGAGGGGTAGAGGAAGTAAGAAAATCTTAAAATTTATGATGTACTTTTATTTTGTTCCTCTTATAAGGTGCTCGTACAATATTTCAAGTTCGTAGCTTTTAATTTGTTGGTTATTAGTTGATTTATTGAAATTGGTCGAAACAATACTTTTGTTAGGGAGGGGGAAGAAGGGCAAGTGCGATCTCAAAACTTTTGACGCAATTTCGTTTCAACTATTTTTAGTAGTTTTTGTGCAAAATTTTAAATTCATAGCTTTTAATAGTAAGGTGATAATTGACTTCTTAAAAATTGTCGATAAAATAAATTTGTATGGGAGGGGGTAGAAGTTTTGAAGGTATTCAACCCATTAATATTTCATACATTTTTATACTCTAGATGAAATTTGAGAGTATATTGTATTTGCCTTACCGTTTGTAACGCTAAGAAATAACGCTCGCACAGAGCCGCCAAGGGTACAGAAATATTTGTCGTCGCTCAAAAACCTCGATTCCGAGTGACCGTCTGTCCGTGTGTCTATCTGTCTGTCTATCTGTCTGTCTGTCTGTCCGTCTGTGCGTCTGTCTACAGCATACCTTTCGAAAGCTTTGAGCTATAGTGCTAAAAGTTTTTGTGTGTCATTTCTAGCAAAAAAGTAACTTTAAGTTCGTGAATATGCTACATCCTCCCACTCCTTCTACCCCCTCCCATACGAATTTCATGAAATTTCGAAATATTAAGAAATACCCCCTCCCATACAAATGGTCAATTTTGGAAAATACATATTTTCGATTTTCATCAAAGCTGAAAAGACGAAATTTTGTCAGAATTAACTCTACTATAATTGAAATTTATTTCAAAACTAATTATCAACTTCACCTCACTCCTTCTACCCCCTCCCATACAAATTTCACGAAATTTTGAAATTTAAATTAAATTATTTTTCTTCGAAACTGTTAAAGCTAGCAACTTGAAATTTTTGTATAAAGTATACAAATAGAAATATTAACAACGCGAAAAAAATTTGTTTAGATCCGTACACTTCTTCAACCCCCTCCCATACAAATGCAGAATTTTTGTTAAATGCATTTCATCGCTTTCCATTCAAACTAGAAAAAGTACAAACTTCAAATTTTGCCAGAATTTATTTCTTATTAATTGAAATAAGTGTTAGAAAAAATTATCAGCTCCGCTTTACTCCTTCTACCACCTCCCATACAAATATCTGTATTATAAATTCAAGAAAAGCATTTCTCCTTCAAGTATATGAGAGCTATCGACTTTGAAATTGAATCAAAACATTGTGATAAGAATGATGATAAGTAGTTTCAAAATCATCTTAATCGCTCCACTTCCTCTGCCACCTTCCATACAAATGCCCTAGTTTCAGGAAAACTATATCCAATTTCTTTAAAAATAATGAAAACTAAAAACTTTAAATTCAGCAAAAAACATTTTGCATGTCATGTTCGGTGTCATATACGAAAAATACAAACCTCCCTCTCTACTTCTACCACCTCCCATGCAAAAGTCTCTATTCACTATTCGAAAGAATTTGAGATGACATATTTTCCGGTATATTAAAGTCATTTCCATCTCATCTAGAGTATCATATGATTGGCCTTTAAGCCCAATCATAATTCTGCCATGTTTTTAAATGTATTTCGCAAATTTTCAAGTTTTTACCGTAAAATTTTATTGAAAAATTTTCAGTTTTTGTGTTTGTTTCAATGCACATGAAACACTTTTTGCACGTTAGACCGGGGGGTCGGGTTATAACAATTGTGGAACAAATTATTATTTTTATTCTATGTACATTAAATAGATGTATCCACATGCAAAATTTAAACTTTGTAGAGTCCTAAAAACTCATACAAAATTTTCGACATATATGCTTACCACCTCAATCCCCTTTTACTTCCCCCTCCCCCACTTTGAAATATTTACCAAATTTAAAGAGTATGTAGTTCTACAATCTGAAGATTTGATATCTGTACTCAATTTTGAGATATGACGGTTTGAAATTTGTGGAAAGAGCAATATTTTTGAAATGCTCCCCATTCCCCCTCCCCCCACTAATGCTATGACGACATTTCATATTTTTCTTGTATTTCTCTAATAAAGCTTAATATGTGTGCCAAGTTACATAGCTTAGTAGATAGTTGAGATATTCATTTTTAAGTGTTTTTCTTAAATCGTACATGTCTACAATTAATGAAACCATTTACAGCAAAACCTCTGACACATATAGTTAATTTAAGCTTTCAAATTGCAACATTTTCCTGTCACACATCAATGGCGCGACAGCCGAAATAGGGCTCTGGCAGCCTGAAGTCGTCGCCTTCTATCGTCTCGATCCAAAGACCGCGTCCTCCAGCTGCTAATTATACTCTAAATGAAATCTGAGAGTATATTGTGAAGAAATAATGCTCGCACAGAGTCGCTAAGAGTAGAGAAATATTTATTGTCTCTCAAAAACCTCGACTCAGAGTGACCGTCTGTCCGTCTGTCTGATCGTCTGTCTGTCCGTCTGTCTACAACATAACTCTCGAAAGCTTTGACCTATTATGCTGAAATATGTCATATGTCATTTATAGCAAAAAAGTAACTTTAAGTTAGTGAACGGGCCATATCCCCCCACTCCTTCTACCCCCTCCCATACAAATTACATGAAATTTCGAAATTTAAAGAAATTGATTTTTCGTCGAAACCATTTCAGCTATTGACTTGAGAATTAGGTCATAGTATAATGGTATAAATATCATTAATGTTAAAAAATATTGAACTGATCCCCTTACTCCTTCTACCCCCTCCCAATCATTATTTTTTCACAGTGCTTGACATCTATTACCTCTCCTGCGGATGATTTGATGCCATCTGGTATTTTCATCCACACATTCTCCACTGGCATATTTAGGATTTTTTCATATATTGGTGTCAGGTGTTTGCTGACATGTAAGCCTCCACTAACGTTTCGTCTTTGAGCTTGTCGACATTGAATTTGCGAGCTCTACTCTTTTTCAAATATCCTGTACAAGCTATTCGGCATCGATACTTAGCTCTGACTAGATAGTGATGAGAGTAACAATTGGCACCGCGGAGGGTTCGTCATCAAGTATGCTGGAAGCAGCCCTTTTCTCAATTAGAATGTGGTCTATTTGGTTAAAGGTGTGACCATCTGGTGATGCCCACGTTTGCTTGTGAATACCACGATGGGGGAAGCACGTAGAGCTTACTATCATATTTTTGCTGCTTGCGAAATCAATAAGGCGTTGGCCTCCTGTTGTTCCTCTATGAGCCTCCTCCTTTCCGACTTTTGCATTTTAGGTCATTCGAGGGCAGTGAATCATAGGTTGTCTCTAGGGTGGCATAAAATTCGTCTTTAGTTATATCAGCCTTGTCTTCTGTTGGTGCGTCGACGTTGATCAACCAAGTGTTGAAAAATTGAGTCTTTATTCGGATTGCACACAATCTTTCACTTACTGGTTTGAAGCTCGTTTATAAATTTCGTTTATACATTTTTTGTCAACGATAAAAGCGATTCCAAACTTTCTGCTTCCCGGCAATCTTCCACTTGGATGGATTGTGTGTGATCTCAGGTCCATGATATCGTTACCGAGCAATTTCGTTTCCTGGATGGCAGTTTCAATGTTCACAACACGGCCTTGCTTAAATATTCTTCCTGCTCGGACCAAGAGGAACGTGATACTGAGCTCTTTGCCTCGTTAAACGGTGGTAAATGCTGGTAAATGAGCCTTCTCGTTTTCCAGAAATTGCAGCTTAGTTCTACAATCTTTTTGATTTATTTCTCACCAACCAACCTGAGAAATATTCACTCTTTGGAATATCCTCATCGCCAATTGGAAATACGGACTACTTCTTGATTCGTGCACAATTTCCAGTTTTAGCACTATAACTGCTACCAGTTAAGGCACCCCGAAGAACTTTTTGGTATTTTAAAAGAGCAAATTGAGGGGCGCTAAACGAGTTCTTCGATGCCTTCAATTGGAAATTGTGCTTTGATTCTAATGACTGCGATGAAGTCTGTAAACCTGTCACCGAGACTATCCTGAAGGTATGAAGCTCTACATACCTGCAAGTCAAAAGAGAGTTTGGCCGTCGAAGGACTCTTGGTTCGCAAATTAATATCTCGCAGCAATTCAGGTTGAAATACAGTCGTTTCAAAATTTTCCAGCTCCAGCTAACAGAGAGCGTTTCTAACGTATGAAATACCTGAAAATCTATCCTTCAACGTGTTAAATTTGATCACGACCAAAAACTTCGGCGGAAGAGTCCAAAAGGCTCAAGATCTTTCTGGTCTTTTGTTAAAACGGTCAACAATAATTTCATCTCAACACCACTACTCGTTGATAGCGTTATTGATCCGGTTGAGAAAGCAAACTTATTGGCAGTAAATTTCGCAAGAAATTCTACACTACCATCTTCAAACCAAACTCCTCCTATTGTAACACCTTCAGATTTTTCGCTGCCTCCGCTACATTTCCGCACGCGTCTCATATTCAGGATCGTGCAAAAGCTCAAAGTTCACAAGTCCGTTGGCCCTGATGGCATTCCTCCCATCAACCTTAAAATGTGTGCCTCTTCTTTGGCAAAACCTCTTCGCAATTTTTTTCATCTATCTTACTCTTCTGGGTGCTTCCCTGTCGCGAATGTTTACCCAATGCCCAAGAAAGGAGGCAAAGCGAACCCCGTTAACTACCGCCCGATAGCCATTACTTCAATGCTTTTGAAAGTGATAGAAACTGCTGTCAATCGCAAAAGCATTCAATATCTTGAGGATAAACAGCTTATCCACGATCGTCAATACGGTTTCCGTTTTGGAAGGTCAACGGGAGATCTCTTGGTCTACCTGACGGAACGTTGGAACTCTTGCTTGTACAAATACGGCGAAGGTCAAGTTCTTGCTCTTGACATTGCAAAAGCTTTTGACAGAGTTTGGCATGAATGTCTCCTTGTTAAGCTAAAGGCCATTGGTCTTGATGCTACCCTCATTCGATGGATTGAGAGTTTCCAAACGCACTATACGAGTCGTATTAGATGGCGTTACCTATTCTTCTTTCCCAACTAATTCTGGTGTCCCTCAGAGTTCTGTCCTATCACCTACTCTGTTCTTAGTATTCATTAACGACCTTTTGTCTTCTACTCACAATCCAATCCATAGTTTTGCAGATGACAGTAATTTAGATAACACCTTTGAATTTAACTCTATCTGTTGCTCCCAAACGCAGGGAGTTATTCGGTTTGTTGAGCTCCGACCTCGACTTAATCCTGGAACGGGGCAGGAAAAATAGAGAAGAGTTCAACGCTGCTAAGACACAGGCCTGTCACCTTTCCCTTAAACGTGATATTCCAGCGTCGTCGTCTAATTTAGCCTTTAATGGCGTACCAATTCGCTCTGTAGATGAGCTTATCGTTTTAGGCGTAAAATCAAATAACCATCTTGATTGGAACAAACATATCATGTTGCCCTTGATACCTTCAAACGCCTAGGTATTCCTTGCAAATGTAAAAAATATTTTTCGCCTTGCGACTTAGCTACCATTTACAATAGGAACGTTGGAGTACTCAGCATCTACTATCGCCATTTTCATGGTAAATGTAGTGCGGAACTTAAATCACTCATTCCTTCACTTTTCATTTTTCCCCGAAATACTTGTCAATCTAAACGCGCACACGAGTTTATCGTCAACCCTATTCCTACTCGTACAGTGAAATAGAGACAGTCATTCATCTCCCGAACGTCCAAACTTTGGGACGCATTGCTTCCTAGCATATTTTCAAGCATGTATAACCTTCAGCGCTTCAAAAATAATGTCCATTGCCATTTTCGTGTTTCTCCCCAAAAATCTCATAACACTACCAAATTTCATCTTCTTCCTATACCGACATAACTGTACAATGCATTAAAGGGTGACCGCCTAAACCGGTGCCATAAAAAAAAATGTTGATGTTGTGTTTTGACACTTCTTCGAGCAACTCTTTCAGAGCTCCTGTCCTAAATAAGGATAGAACATTCCAAGATCCAAAAGAGTAGTCCATTTTTCGTTTGCAGGGTCGTTGCAGTTGAGTCCATCCTTTCCGAGGCTGTTCTTCAGGTTTCTGGGCAGATTTTTTTTTCCAGTGGTGCGTTGTCGGCGGGTTGCCCAGCCCCCGATCTGTAGGACCGGTCTTACTTATTTATTACAGCCTTGTAGAAAAAGAGTGGAAGTTTTCAGCTAAATTTGACATGCTGGAGTTCTCACAACTGTGCTGTGTCATACTTTTTGCCTACTTCCGGAGACGTACTGGTGTTACTGGCCATTCAGGTTAACTCCATGCTCCCTCCTCCTTTCTCAACCGGGCTTGGGACCAGCTATAGAGGAGCTCTTCTATTTGTTTATAGTTTGTTTGCGTTTTGTCACTAGTTCCTCGTTCCACCAAGGTATTTGTTTGGCCCTTATTTTGTGTAGAACAGGACAACTCTGTTCGTGCATTAATAATATTGTTTACGAGTTTGTTCGTGATTTGATCAATGCAGTCAGGGATGCTTATCGATTCCTCTTCGATACCTAGTTCGTACTCTAGGATTGACTGGTAAAGATTTCAGTTGGTGCATTTTGGGTTCCTGCACTGGCCTATATAGTCAAATGATGTCTTAATATCAAACATCTGCGACAGTACTTGGTATGGTTACCGGCCATTTCCTTATTAGAGCTCATACTTACGGAATGGGCTAGGTAACGCCTGATCTCTGCTGGAATTGCAAACAGCCAGGAGAGAGGGAGACGATGGAGTATGTGCTGTGTAACTGGCCAGCTCTTGCTAGAAGAAAGCTTAAAACTCTCGGCGCATCGTTCTTCCCCTGCAGGTCTCGAGCTGCGGTAAGCGAAATCTGTTGAACCTCGCCGCGGCAACGTTTACCACAAGCTTTGAGCTCAACAAAGAATTCGCAATATCGCTGGATGCTATGCATTCGGTTTTCCTAAATTCATGTGGTATCCCTATGGATCACAAGGGGTCTATGTGGGCTAAGGCTGTCGCTTGAACCTAACCTATTGCCAGCATGGACGGTGGAGCCGAAGAGGATTTTGAGCAGTTGAGCAGGAGGCCGGAGGAAGTAACAAGTCCAGGTGACAACTAAAGGTACGCGCCTTGTACAAGAGAACTATTTCTGTCCTATGCCCCTACAGGTGGTCTTAAAAGGAAATTAATTGATGTAGTCTTGTAGTGCGAGAATGAAAGACCGTTCATATTTCTCAATAGAGCGTAACGCAGGTCCTTGGTGTACCTGTGCATACGTAAATTTTGACCAGTGTGACGGGGAAAGTGAAAAGTGCAGAAATGAGCTCATTAAATTTCTGACTGCATTTGCCATGGAAGTAATGGTTGTAAATGTTGTTTCTGGAAAGCTTGAGGGAAATAGCATTTATGGAAACGCATTTATCTAAATGTTTATCTGTCCCATCCAGTCAAGGTCGAACTAATGCATTCCTTGCGTAATTATTTAGATCGAAAGGAGCAAAATATTTTTTACATGCTCGAAGAATGCCTAGGAAATTGGATGCATCAGACGTAACGTCTAAGATGGGCTGTAATTGGTGCCAGCAAATCTTTGATGTTGCCCTCTTGGGTTTATTGCAACCAGTAAAGGGGTTAAAAGTAATTAAACGCTTGACGACCTGAAGTTGAATGAAGCGACGTTTAATTAATCTGACACTCAGGCACTGGGTCGTATGAATATTCTGCTCCGTTTTCTGCGCTGTCATAGCTTAATTACTTCTTTAAGTAATTGTTCAAATATGCTAAACAGGGATTGCTTTGAAATGACAATGGCCAAAAGTGAAAAATGAAAGCAAATTTTCTGTTAATTGGTTGTTGACCATTTTTAGAAAAACATTGCCGCAAGGTTTCAACCCGATTTCAACGATAGGCTTATGGACTCTTGTGGCTTCTGGCAATTCTCTGATTATAACAAATGCGTAGCTTTACGACATTATGCTAATGATATTACTGGAGTCTGCACGGTTGAATTAGTTGATTAGTAAATTTTGCGATGAGATTTTATTGAATTATTCTTAAAGCTATTCTTGGGATTTCTGTCCATAGATTGCGCAAATTAATTTTGTTAATTAAAAATAAATATTAGCTCTATATGCTGGGACATTTTAGAGTTTTTCTTCAGATATCATTTGAAAATATTGGAAGTACAAAATGAAAACAGCCGCCTTTTTCTTAAATTCGAGCCTTTATTGTACAAAAATGGTTAAATATTTATTATTCAAAGAAATGCCCATCGTTAGCTATAATTTTTTTCCCAACTTTTTGGCAGAATACGAACTGCGCTTGAAAAAAACTGCTCTTCTTTTGAGCGGATCCACGAATAGATTCAATTTTTGGCTTCTTCGTAAAAATGGAAGTGCTGCTCAGCCAGACCATGCACCATCGATCGGGATAGGAGGTAGTAAGAAAGGGGTAGACTGTCCCATTTCAGTGTTTCCAAGTAGGTTTTCACAACAAAAGGAACATGTGGTCGAGCTTTGTCGTGCAGCAAAAGCACTTTGTCGTGTCTCTCTTGATACTGATAGCCATTTCTCCTTCAATGCTCGGCTCAAACGTATCAATTGTAGTCGATAGTGATCTCCCGTGACAGTTTCACTCGGTTTCAACAGCATACCACAAAATTTTTCTCTCTTCCACTGCCATGCGGGTCGTCGACGTCAAAATCACCGCTTTTGACGCGTTGATACCACGTTCTTTCACTAAAAGCACCCTCACCATAAGTTTCAACAATCATTCGACGCACTTCAGCCGCAGATTTTTTTGAACTGAAGGCACAATGTAATGTAAATGTAAAACTCCCCGCAAATTACGTTCATTTGGCTCAAACTTCGACATATTCGCACACAAAAAAGTATATGACGCCGATAAAACTTTAAAAATCTAATGATGAGGAATTGTTGACAGATGCATAGGTTGACCACGTGACGCTTCTGATCTGCCATTGTTGATCAGTATTTACTGCTGGCGCCATCTACTGGGAAATGGCGGGTTTCAATTTGTATTCCCAATATAATACAATTCGATGGCTTAATTTCGTCACTACCAATTTAGGAAATTGGTTTTTAATTTTACTATTTCATTTATATACTTTACAAACTTTATAAATCAAAACCTTGGTGATGGAATTGGTTTAATGGCAAAGTAATTGGTTGATTGATTTTGAAGTTAATAACACTTTCGCGCAGAAAGTTTTTAAAAATAAACAAGTTGAAGATGCATGGAAAGTCAATATGCAAGTTAGAGTGGTTAAGGAAGAGTAAGTGGAACCCCCTTTCACAAGTGGAACCCCCATTTACCCCTTAGGGTAGGGCTGTTGTCAATTTAACACTTAATTGCGAATACGATTAATACTCCAACATATGTAATCAATATTTCATTCGTTTATGTAAGTTTGGTTTCTTATGAGGGGGTAGGGGGGGGGGGGTAGGGGTGATATGAAGGGTGGGTGGATGTCAATAATTTTTTTCAATTAATTGCTTCAATTCCGTTCACTATTCTCGGCATAGAATGTAAATTTCATAGACGAATTTGCATAGAATTTTCATAAAATTTCATTCACGAAACCAATCATTTGTATGGGAGGGGGTAGAGTAGGTAAGAGAAATGTAAAATTTGTTATGCATTCTTCTTTCATTTCTCTTGTAAGGTGCTCGTACAAAATTTCAAGTTCGTAGCTTTTAATTTGTTGGTTAGCAGTTGTTTTATTGAAATTGGTCGAAATCATACTTTCGTATGGGAGGGGGTAGAACGGCAAGTGCGATCTCAAAAATTGTGACGCCGTTACGTTTCAACTATTTTCAAAAGATTTTGTGCAAAATTTCAAATTGATAGCTTTTACTGGTTACGTGAAAATTAATTTCTTTAAAATGGTCGAAAAAATAATTTTGTATGGTAGGGGGTAGAAGGTTTCAAAGTATTCGACCAGTTAATATTTCATTACCTTAAACATTTTTTTCAAATGCATTTCGCTAGTTTTCAAGTTTCTACCTTAAAATTTTATTAAAAAATTTTCAGTTTATGTGGTTTTTTCATTGCACATGAAACACCTTTGTATCGAAATGGAGCACTCCGTTCTGCTATCTGAAGATGGGCTTCCTCCGGACCTCACAGCATGGTTGCCGGTGAATCAGGGCTGAGGGCGTGGGGAGGAAGGATTTGGTCCGGGGAAGACACCATCCTGGTTGAGCTGTGAAAGAAAAAAGACATATACGGGGATGGGGAGCTCACACTACCTACTGACACGTCCTTACGCCAAATCGCAGGTGGTCATTGCAAGAAGGTCCTGAGAAGCAGGGTTTCCTCCTTCCTATAGATAGAAGAAAAAAACTTATTTGGGTCGCCTACGCGTTGTAGCCTCCTTTTTTTTATTTTTTTTTTATGTAATGTATGTTTATTTGCACCTCACTATCCACGGGGGCCCACCGGTGGTATTTCACTTTGTTCTTTTTGTTTTCCTTTTCTTTGTTTTTCACTCATGAACCACGCACAAGTTAACGCCAAAAAAAAAATTTTATTTTTCTTTCTTTTTTTTTTCAGTTCCTTTCCTTTTTCAATTGTAAAACTTTCTTTTCGCGCGACCGACCACCCGAACTCGTCTCCCAAAAAAAATCCAAGTCCCCGCCAAAAAAAATTGCCCGATCACTTCCGCCACGATTAAGCAACTTCGAGTGAAGTTGCTCGCGATCCGCCTCGATCCCCAGTGACGAACTCGTCATTCGTCACACTTTGTGCACGTTAGACCAGAGGGGTCGGTGCATAACAATTGTGGAATTTTTATTATTTTTTCTGTATGTATACCAAATAGATGTATCCAAATACAAAATTTAAACTTTGTATCTTTCACCAGAGCCTTTAAAAAATCACTCAAAATTTTCGACATTTTTGGTTACCACCTCACTCCCCTTATAACTCTCGACGTAAAATTTTTACCAAATTTAAAAACTACGTAGTTCTGCAATTTGACAAAATTTGAATTTGATATCTGCACTCAGTTTTAAATAATAACGGTTTGAAATTTTGGAAAGTGCACCATTTTTGAAATGCTCCTCATTTCCCCCCAGTACTATTTTGTCCAAATGTTATATTTTCTCGTATTTCTCTAGTATAGTTTAATATAGGTTCTAAGATTCAATTACATAGCTTAATAAATAGCCGAGACACTGAGTTTTAAGTGGTTTTCTCTGCAACCCCCCTGATCCTCCCCCTTACAATAATTAGCTTCTATCTAAACTGATTCTAGTGGATCTGTATGCCAGAACAGACGCAGAAAAAAAAAATTTGCTACCCTGAAATTTTGTTTTTTCGCGTTTCATGACTAAATTAGCCTAAAACTGCAAAAAAAAAAATCCGTCCCGCCGTACATACGGACTCATATCTACGAGACCTTTAAAGATAGAATGTTCGTTTTTGGGCAGATTGATGATTGGTTAAGTGAACCCTAACTTCAAAATTTTGGGAGTGTTAGGTGGAAGGGGGAGGCGGGGGGAAGGAAAGAGTCAAAAACTACACTTGCTAATATTTCCACCAGGAATGCAGATAGGAAGCTGAAAACCAGCAGAGATATAGAAAGGGTTGTCAGACAAACGTTAAAAATAATTTAATTTTTTATTAGTTATCACAAAAAATTCATATTTTGGGACCATTACGGCGGCATATAGTTCCATCAGAATCAGCTTAGAGAGAGGCTAATTACTGCAAGAGGGAGGGTCAGGGGGCACAAGGTGTTTCATATGCATTGAAAAAAAAACACATAAACTGAAATTTTTTGAATGAAATTTTAAGGTAAGAACTTGAAAATTTGCAAAATGTATTAGAAAAAAGGGGGTTGTTGTAATCGCAAGGGGGTAGTTGTAGGATGAGGTTTTACCAATTCCTGCAACTATCTTTGGAGCCTAGCGACCCCACGGACCTGAGCTAAATATCCCCCTGTGGGATGGGGGCTGTAGAATTCACCCACAGCCAGTACTGCTTGGCAAATGGACACTCACTGGATCCTGGGCTTATCACCCGTGATCTTAAGACCTAACTGATACGAAAAACGGATATAACGCCTCGGATACGGACTAATTCTACGGTAACGACTTTTGGCATTCGAAAATGATATGAACGCCCAGGTTGGCTCTGAAAACACTGGACTAGAACACGTCATGGGAAGGCATGGTGACCCTTGGGTCGACGCGTCACGACCTTGGATTAAGAGACCCGAAAACGGCGAATTATTTGTGGAGTTTTCTAGTACTCGGCAAATGGTCGTCGGAGGTACCCTTTTTCCACACAGGAGTCATCTTAAGACATCTTGGGTTTCCCCTGATGGTGTTACTCAGAACCAGATCGACCATTTGGCTATAAGTCGCCGATGGAGAAGACGTCTTCTCGATGTGCGAGCGAAACGTGGAGCTGACGTGGGGAGCGATCACCACTTGATGGTTGCCTGCTTGAGATTGTGTACAGCAGCTATCCAACGACCACAAATTCTACAAATGAAGCGCAAGCTTAATGTGAATAAACTCAGAGATCCCAACAAAAAACGCGAATACACTACTATTCTACGCGAAAAGTTATCCACATTGGGTGAATATGAAATGCGCACACTGGACGCCAATTGGGAGGCAACCAGAAACACTTTTCTAACTAGTGCTGAAGAATCTGTGGGATATGTGGAAAGCGGTGAGAAACCTTGGATGTCGCAAGAGACATGGGACGAGGTTGGCAATCGGAAAAAAGCCAAATTGGCAATATTTTCTCAACCCGATGTCAACCAACGAACGCCCGACTTTAGGCAGAACTACCGCGATGCTCATATACAGCTTAAAAAGTCTGTTAGTCGTGACTAGAGAAAGGCCATTGAAGATCTGGCAAACAAGGCAGAATCTGCGGCTTACCTTGGGGATATGGGTTCACTATTCAAAATCATGAAACAGTTGACGAACAGGAATTTCACCGCAAACCACCTGGTGAGAGATGTCAACGGAACTCTCCTTAACATGAGTGAATACCAGTTGCGGCGATGGAAGGAATACTTCTCTGATATTTTAAACATCTTGTCAGAGGAAGATATTCCGGGAACAGAACAACTACCAAACATCCAACCGCAAGAATCCTCTATTAGGGACGATCCCCCAGACAAGGAAGAGATAGTTTCCGCCATTCGGTCAATGGCGGTAAGGAAAGCTCCTGGTATAGACGGACTACCAACCGAACTCCTCAAAGCGGACCCGGAAATAACAGTGTGGAATGAAGGAAGATATCCGACTGAATGGAAGGAGGGCGTCATTGTGAAAATTCCGAGGAAGGGCGACCTTCGGGATTGTGGCAATTGGCGTTGTATATGTCTACTTACTGCCGTATCAAAAATTATGGCTAAGGTAATTCGCAACAGGAGAGCACTCTCGAAGTTTATCAGGCTGGATTCCGTAAAGGGTCGTCTTGTACCGACTACACAAATACTCTACGGATAATATTGGAGCAGTCCGCCGAAATGGGTTCGGCACTACATTTCATGTTTGTGGACTTTGAGAAGGCTTTCGACAGCGTTAAGCGAGACTACTTATGGAATGCTTTGCGTAGGAGAGGTATTCCAGATAAGGTCATAGCTATGATTAAAGAATCCTACGAAGATGCAAGGTGTCGCGTTTTGCATAGAGGAGAGCTGTCCCAGAGCTTCCCTGTGCGAACGGGTGTCAGACAAGGCTGCATATTATTACCAGCTCTGTTTCTGGCAATAAATGACATCTTGAAAGCTGCACTAGAAGTTGGGGAAGGTAAAGGTCCTCAATGGAGACTATTTAACATCTTAAGTCACATTGATTATGCTGATGACGTGTGTTTTCTTGCACATAACCGTTCGGACTTAGAGTCAAATGTTCGCTCGTTGCATTCTAAATGCAAAGAGGCGGGATTGAAAATAAATGTGCGTAAAACGAAGTACATGCACTAAGGTTCAAATGCAAGCACACCGATTGTTCTTAATGGACAGGATGCGGAAGAGGTGCAAGATTTTTGCTATCTAGGAAGCATTGTCAGCATGGTCGGCGGAGCCGAAAAGAATGTTGAGGCTGGGCTACATAAAGCTCGTCAGGCCTTCGGTATCCTTTCCCCTTTTTGGAGGTTAAGAGAGATCTCCCTTCGCACAAAGCTGCGAGTTTTTGACGCATGCGTCAAATCCGTGTTGTTATATGGTTGTACTACGTGGAAAGTGACCGTTCGACTTACCAAGAACCTACAGACTTTCGTGAACCAATGTTTCCGACGCATTTTAGAAATATTCTGGCCAGAAGTGATCTCCAACGACAAACTTTGGAGTACAACTGGCCAAACTAAAATAGGTATTGAGATTCAAAGGCGGAAGTGGCAGAGATTAAAACGCGAAAGAGCGGAAGATTGGAAGTGAAAGTGGCGGAGAAGAGAATGCGGTGTTTAAGTTAATCTTTAAAGAGAACAATAAAGTTTGTGGTGATTTGAAATCAATACCGACGTTTTTTTTACGACATCGAGTATAACTTAAGGGGTCGCCCTTTAATGCAGTGCACAGTTATGCCGGTATAGGAAGTGGAGGTATTAAGGTGGAGACAGACGAAAATGACGGTGGACATTGTTTTTGAAGCACCGCAGGTTGTATTTGTTGGGAAACAAACTAGCTGGCAAACCGGTCCAAAGTCTTGACATTTGGGAAATGAATGACTGCCTATGCCTATATTTCACTGTACGAGAAGGCAAAGGTTTGACCGTGTACTCGTGTGCGTGCTCAGCTTGGCGAGTATTCCGAGGAAAAGTGTGCAGTGGAGGAATGTGTGCGCTTAGTTCCGTACTGCATTTACACGAAAGTATCAATAGTAAATGCGGTGTTTTATTGCCTCTGTGACGAAAATCTTTCTCAGCAGTGGCCGCGCCAAATTCAAATTTGAAACCTCAAATTCAAAATTGGCTAAAGACCTGACGACGAGATCACCAGGCAATGCCACCAAGACCAAAGAAAAAAAAAAGACCAGCGGGATGGTCTTTCGAGAATGAAGCGGACACTTTGGAAGTGACCATCAATGAGTGAGGTGATTGGAAAAAAGAATAGTTCACGAGTGATAGTGAAGGTACTTGTAATTGTTGTCTTCGAGTTTTTGTGACTGGGGAGTCCCGATCACGGGTAAGTCTTTTTAACACTTTACATATTTTTCTTTTCTCTTTCGCTATTTTTTTTCCTTTCGCCATGTTACTTCTCTCGTGCGACTCTATGGAGCACATGAGCGAGTAGATCGCCCCCATCCGCGGGAGGCCGATCTCATAGATTGCCCTTCCACACGATTTCCTTATGAGGCATGTGCAGCGCGTACACGGACTTACGTGTTTCCGGGACTTCCCATCCCCACGCTCCTGAGCGCCTAGCAAAAATCGCGCTGACCCCTCGGAAACAGTAAATTCAAAAGAAAAAAAAATTTCTTTTTTTTTCTCTGATAATGGTCTGCAGATGACTACAGTCCGTTACACCTCTACATTTTTGAAAAGCGTGTTCCTTGGCCTAGACGGCATCGAAACATTCTTTATTGAACCAAGAGTGCTTCGACGGTCTGATTTAGTTGTATTTTTACTTGAATTCCAGCGACCCCTTGCATATTACAATTCTTATTCTTATTCTAAATAAAAACGTTTGAAAGAATGACTGACTGATATCGTTTAGCCGTTTGTTCACGTGACTTAATTAGGCTGACGGGGGTGAACCTGGACTACTCTTTGATACGCCTCTGACAGCAGCCATACCAATTCGTCAGGTAAAAACGAACTACATTGTATGCGTAATACAATTCTATTAAATACTTAAAGATCTTCTCTCTTGCGCTAATAAAATGGAATTTGAAAATAGCCTTTTTTTGCATCAGGGAACTCTAAGACAGGTTGAATGCAAAACGAAGTATTCCATAGTCCCTGATCTCATTCTCTGATGAGTTTCTTCGAAGAATTCCCGCCAAAAAAAATTTTAATTATGATTCATGACGAAAATAAAAGCGAAGTACGGCATTTAGAACTTGGGACAATGAGAGATTTCCGGAAATACTGAAACAATCTCAGATGTTATTAATTTTTTAAAAAGAATCATACCTGCCAGCGGAAGAAGACGTAGAGAGTATCCACCGATAAAACGAACAGAATATTGGACATCGAATTTAAAAAGAACAGGCACAAGGTCTTTTCAAAGAAAACAAAAAGCAGGAAAAAAGACATGCAAACAATGTAATAAAAGCTTTTAGTGAACGTAACATAATTGCTAAAATGTATTAAAATCTTTCTTTTCCCAAGTATTTTACTGTTTCGAAAAAAAAACAAAATATATACATATACATAGCCCCGCGTTGAAATCTCATTGTGCGGTAAGGAGTTCATTAAATTCTCTCATTCGTAAGGAAATACTTAGCTAAATAATAAATAGATATAATACATTTTGAAGGGGCTGCCTCGCCTATTCAAGTATGTGTCCTAAGTACCTACGTAAAAGCATACATAATATCAGTTTTTTGTTAAGAAATGCAAAAGTTTTCTGGCAAAAAGTTTCGCAATGCCCCGAAACTAAGTCTAAACTTGACAAGCTGACAACTTTGCATGCCATGCTTACTAGAACATCATCTTCGTTCGTAACCTTGGAAGCATAAGCATTGTATTTTCTCAACAAATCTTGGAGTCACTTTGTTCACGTTTTGCTGCACAGTTGTCAGCGTAAGTTTTTGTTAAGAATACGTGATATTCATGTGTACTATTCCTTGGGGACTTAATAATAGCTGCGGGGAGCTACGAAAAGGAAGTAGTATTCTTGTGAAGTTCTTATGTGATGATAGTTCACAAGTGGACTTCATGATTTCTTTTCCTTCCTCTCGTACTGGAGATGCGACCCACTCTTGAGCGGTTTTGTCAACAACGTTACCGATCTACGAGTACATGTAGGTATATACAGTAAAACCAACTGAAATAATTTAAGTATAAAACAATACAGATAGGTTATCGTTAAGACTGACTTTTATGTGAACTTACCTAGATATGAAAATAGTTGAGTGTCCCATTCGGATATCCAGAGGGCATATAGTGTCCTAATTTTTTTTTCATATGCCTTGTTGAAAGAATACAAAAGAAAAAGTTGGGAAACTTGTGTATACCTATGGTACGAGTATGTTTATTATTCTTTTAGTTAATGTTAGAAAGATGTTCTCTATTTCTAACAAAGTCTAAGACATATCAATCTACTAAGCCTATCACCCAAAACCCATTCTTGTTATTCAATGGCATTACAATCCATGTCGGACCTTGACTTTCTGACCTTCAGGTTCCTTAACACTTTTATTTCACATTAGATGAAATGTGAGAGTATATTTTGTTTGCCTTACCGTTTGTTACGCTAAAAAATAATGCTAATGCTATTTGTTGTCGCTTAAAACTCTGACCGTTTGTCTGTCTCTCTGTCTACAATATAATTCTCGAACGCTTTGAGATACTCTAGATGGAATCTGAGAGTATTATAAGTTTGCTCTAAGGTTTGTAACGCCAAGCAATAATGCACAGAGTACCGAAATATTTGTTGTCTCTCGAAAATCTCAAAGCCGGATGTCTGTCCGTCCGTCCGTCCAATCGCTCTCTAGCTTGAGAACGCGTCAAGCTAGAAAGCTGAAATTTTTTACACGTCGTTTTTGACAAAATAGTAATGTCAAGCTCGTGAACGAGCCAAATCGCTCCAGCCCTTCCACCCCCTTCCATTCAAAATGACTCATTTTCAATCATTTACAGTAATCAAATTTTCATGGAAACTATAAATGCTAATAAAATGGGATATGTGGTATAAAAATTATTCGAATTCCCCCACTCCTTAAACCACCTCCCATGTAAACTGCACTTTTTCATGAAAAAAACTCTAAACCGATTTTCTCAGTATGTATAACATTTATCAAGCTAAAATTTTGTACTATAAACTTAATTACCATTATAATTAAGATCAGAAAAAGTTATTTGATTAGCTTTACTGCTACAATACAATAAGACACAATTTCCCAACTTCACAAAAAAACAGATTTTCTTGAAAAGTATGAATGTTGTGAAATTTGAGAAGCTTTAATTTTAGAATATTCGTAGTTATTTCTAAAAAATCACTAAAATCCACCTTCTTTTACCACCTCCCATATAAACTGCAAAATTTCACACTAATTTTCTAGTACCTATTCAATTTTTGGAGCTTATGTTTTGTATATAACATTTTTATAGCTACCCCAGCATTATGGGAAGGAAATTAGTTCAGTGCCCCTTCCACCACTTACCATTACAACATTTCTTGGGATCACAAAAATTTCTATTTCATCTAAAGTATCGTAAGATTGGGCTTTACGGGCAATCGTAGCCCTGTTATGTTTTTTAAGCCATTTTTGACAAAAAATAAACTTGAAGTTCGTGAAAGGGCTGCATCTCTCTACTTCTCCTAGCCCATCGCTTACGAATTTCATGAAATTTCCAAATTTTAATAAATTTTTTTCTTCTAAGAATATTTAAGCTGCCAACTTGAAAATTAGGTCAAAGTATAATATAATAACTCCCCGCAGGGGAGTAGTTGTGGGATGAGGTTTTACCAAGTCATGTAACTATCTTTGGGGGATAGCGACTCCATGGACCTGAGCTAACCATCCCCCTGTGCGATGGGGCAGTAACAGCCACAGTCAGTCCTGCTTGCCCTAAAATTGCAAATGGACACTCACTGGATCATGGGCATATCACCCGTGATCTTAAGACCTAAATGATACGAAAAACTAATACAGCGTATTGGATACGGACGGATCGTACGGTAACGACTTTTGGCATTCGAAAACGGACTATGATTGGCTTCTGGAACGTTCGAACATTGAATGACGGCGGAAGGGCTTATTCGGTACTTGCACCGCCAGTCAGTGATCGACCGTGAAATGGAGCACAATAACATCAAAATCTTGAGCTTAAGCGAGGTCAGATGGGCAGGATCAGGAGAAGTACGAACCCCAAGCGGAAACACCTTTCTGTACGTTGGTCCTGAGAGTGAAGCCAAAAATGGCGCTGTGGTTGTCCTCACACTGACAGCGAGAAACAGTCTCATCAGCTATGTAGGAAGGCTCAGGATCATTGTTAGAATCGTCACAATTCTGCAATACCGCAACATCTTGTAACAAAGAGGAGTCTTATAGCCAACTGAGTGCTACCTTCGAGCATATACCAAGAGGTGATATTATCAGATATGAACGCCCAGGTTGGCTCTGAAAACACTGGACTAGAACACGTTATGGGGAAGCATGGCGACCCTTGGATCGACGCGTTACGACCTTGGATTAAGAGACCCGAAAACGGTGCATTGTTTCTGGAGTTTCGTAGTACTCAACAAATGGTCATCGGTGGGACCTTTTTTCCACACAAAAGTCACCATGAAACATCTTGGATTTCCCTTGGTGGTGTTACTCAGAACCAGATCGACCATTTGGCTATAAGTCGCCGATGGAGAAGATGTCTCTTCGATGTGCGAGCGAAACGTGGAGCTGACGTGGAGAGCGATCACCACTTTATGGTTCCCTGCTTGAGATTGTGTACAGCATCTATCCGATGACTACAAATTCTTCAAATGAAGCGCAAGCTTAATGTGGATAAACTCAGAGATCCCAACAAAAAACGCGAATACACCACCATTCTACGCGACAAGTCATCCATATTGGGCGAATTTCAAATACGCACACTGGACGCCAATTGGGAGGCAACCAGAAACACTTTTCTAATTAGTGCTGAAGAATCTGTGGGATATGTGCAAAGCGGTGAGAAACCCTGGATGTCGCAAGACACATGGGACGAGGTTGGCAATCGGAAAAAAGCCAAATTGGCAATCATCTCTCAACCCGATGTCAGCCAACGAACGCCCCACCTGAGGCAGATCTACCGCGATGCTCATATACAGCTTAAAAAGGCTGTTAGACGCAACAAGAGAAAGGCTATTGAAGATGTGGCCAACAAGGCAGAATCTGCGGCTTACCTTGGGGATATGGGTTCACTATTCAGAATCATGAAACAGTTGACGAACACGAATCTCACCGCCAATCACCTGGTGAGAGATGTCAACGGAAATCTCCTTAATATGAGTGAACACCAGTTGCGGCGATGGAAGGAATAATTCTCTGATATTTTAAACATCTTGTCAGAGGAAGATATTCCGGAAATCCTCTATTTCGGACGATCTCCCAGATAAGGACGAAATAGTTTTCGTCATACGGTCAATGGCGGGAAGGAAAGCCCCAGGTATAGACTGACTTCCAACTGAACTCTTCAAAGCGGACCCGGAAATAACAGCCACTTTTTACTGGGAAGGAGTGCGTCATTGTGAAAATTCCGAGGAAGAGCGACCTTCGGGATTGTGGCAATTGGCGTGGTATATGTCTATTTACTGCCGTATCGAAAATCATGGCTAAGGTATTTCTCAATAGGATTAGTGATGTTGTGGAGAGCACTCTCGAAGTTTATCAGGCTGGATTCCGTAAAGGGTCGTCTTGTACCGACCACACAAATACTCTACGGATAATATTGGAGCAGTCAGCCGAAATGGGTTCGCCATTACATCTCATGTTTGTGGGCTTCGAGAAGGTTTTCGACAGCGTTTAGCGAGATTATATATGGAATGATTTGCGTAGGAGAGGTATTCCAGTTACGGTCATAGCAATGAATAAAGAATCCTTCGAAGATGCAAGGTGTCGCGTCTTGCTTAGAGGAGAGCTGTCCGAGAGCTTCCCTGTGCGAACGGGTACCAGACAAGGCTGCATTTTATCACCAGCCCTGTTTCTGGTGGTAATAAATGACATCTTGAAAGCTGCACTGGAAGGTGGGGCAGGCAAAGTTCTTCAATGGAGACTTTTTAACATCTTAAGTCACCTTTATTCTGCTGATGATGTGTGTTTGCTTTCACATAACCGTTCGGACTTAGAGTGAAATATTCGCTCGTTGCATTCTTAATGCAAATAGGCGGGACTGAAAAAGCTAGGGTGTAGCCTAGTGGATAGCGTGTTGGTCTTATAATGCGAGGGTCGTGAGTTCAAAACCTGGTCGACGCAATATATAATTCTAGCATATTGCCTGCTTGGATATACCTTGGTCACCTCGATCTACGAAAACTAAAAAAAAAATTCAAAATTCGTAGAAAGAGGGTTGTGCGAAGGGCTAACAACCCTTTCACAATAAATAACGAAAAATGTCAAGGAACCTGAATGTCAGGAGGCCAAGGTCCGATTTGACTTTCGTGAACCTATGCCTCCGACGTATTTTAGGAATATTCTGGTCAGAAGTGATCTCGAACGATGAACTTTGGAGTGCAACTGGCCAGACTAAAATAGGTATTGAGATTCAAAGGTGGAAGTGGCAGTGGATCGGCCATACTTTGAGGAAACCAGAGCGAAACATCGCCAAACAGGCTCTTGATTATAATCCTCATGGAAGACGTCAGGTCGGTGGACCATGTAACACATGGAACCAAGCAGTTGAGCAGGAGGCCAGAGGAATAAACAAGTCCTGGCAACAGCTTAATGCCGATGCTTAAGGTCGTGCCTTGTGGAAGAGAGTTGTTTCTGTCCTATGCCCCTATAGGGGGTCTTATCAGGAATTTAATTGGATTATCCCTCAAATATCATCCTTAATAGGCGAAAGATATTATCTCTGCCGCCACTGTCGTCGCTCAAAAACGGATCATGCTAAAAAGTTATATAAATCTGCGATAAATATTGCTTCTGCGGCTATAAGGAATGCCAAGTGTAATAGTCAAAAATTTGACCCTGCGTTACCCTCCAAGAGAATTTGGACCAATTTAAAGAACGCTGCCTCAAAGGCATGGAACCGATGACCTATAATTTTGGGGCCAATGAACTCAATAAAAACTTCATTAATACTTGCCCGATATCGTTTCAGACCACCCCAACGCCTTTAATTAAAATACAATCTAAAAAAAAATAACTCGTTTTCTTTGCGATGCATCGACTTACCCGAGCTGCTCTCAGCTATGAACTCCATTAAATCGATGGTCACTAGTCCTGACACTTTACAGCAAAAATATATTAAATTTCTTCTCCCGCATATTTACCACCATATGCTACATATTTTAAATACCTGTTTATCCAAGGGTACATTTCCTATGTCATGGAAAGTTGCCTCAGTACTACCGATCGCAAAAACGAATTCTTCTAATGCAGTCACTGATTTCCGGTCTATGAGTATCTTGTGCTTTCTATACTGTAGATGAAATCTGAGAGTATATTGTGTTTGCCTTACCGTTTGTAACGCTAAGAAATAATGATCGCACAGAGCCGCCAAGGGTACAGAAAGATTTGTTGTCGCTCAAAAACCCCGATTCCGAGTGACCGTCTGTCTTTCCATCTGTCCGTCTGCGCTTCTGTGCGTCTGTCTACAGCATAACTTTCGAAAGCTAAAAAGTGCTAAACATTTTTGTTTGTCATTTTTAGCAAAAAAGTAACTCTAAGTTCGAAAATGGGCTACATCCCCCCACTTCTTCTATCCCCTCCCATACAAATTTCATGAAATTTCGAAATATTAAGAAATTAATTTTTTTTTGAAACTATTAAAGCTATCGACTTGAAATTTCGGCCAAAGTATTACGATATAGATGTCATTAATATCACGGAATATTGATGCGATCCCCTCACTCCTTCTACCCCCTCCAACACAAATAGACAATTTTGAAAAATACTTATTTTCGATTTTCATTGAAACTAGTAAAGCTAAAAAACAAAATTTTGCCAGAATTAATTCTACTACAATTGCAATTAGTTTTAAAAAGAATTATCAACTTCACCTCATTCCTTCTACGCCCTCCCATACAAATTTCACGAAATTTTTAAATCTTATATATAAAAATAAGTGGTCTACGTATGTACACGCATCACTCAGCAACCGTTCGTCCGATTTGGCTCAAATTTTTTTTGTTGTGTTCGTTAAAGCCCAACTTAGATACTAACGGAGCCAAAAATTGCAAATTTTCCACGAAAATTGGAAAATTTGGAAAATTTGTTTTCAGTACATTTTGTATGGGGAAATTTTTTCGTTTGTTATTCACAACTATTCATCCGATATTTGAGACATCCGTGGCGTAGTGGGCAGCGTGCTTGCTTTTCAGTCAATAGATCGTAGGTTCGATTCCCACTCCAGACGGGATTTTTTTAAGCACGAATTTTTTTTTTTTTTTATGTATAAAGATAGCATATGGATGCATATGTTAATGTATGATCATGTGGCCGTGTGTTTTGGTTTGCGTTCCTCCGGCATTTCTTTTTTATGTGTAGTGATTCGTAAGTAATCATGCGAACTATTTCTTATCTTCTTATACATATCTTATATATAAAAATAAGTGGTCTACGTATGTACACGCATCACTCAGCAACCGTTCGTCCGATTTGGCTCAAATTTTTTTTGTTGTGTTCGTTAAAGCCCAACTTAGATACTAACGGAGCCAAAAATTGCAAATTTTCCACGAAAATTGGAAAATTTGTTTTCAGTACATTTTGTATGGGGAAATTTTTTCGTTTGTTATTCACAACTATTCATCCGATATTTGAGACATCCGTGGCGTAGTGGGCAGCGTGCTTGCTTTTCAGTCAATAGATCATAGGTTCGATTCCCACTCCAGACGGGATTTTTTTAAGCACGAATTTTTTTTTTTTTTATGTATAAAGATAGCATATGGATGCATATGTTAATGTATGATCATGTGGCCGTGTGTTTTGGTTTGCGTTCCTCCGGCATTTCTTTTTTATGTGTAGTGATTCGTAAGTAATCATGCGAACTATTTCTTATCTTCTTTTACATATCTTATATATAAAAATAAGTGGTCTACGTATGTACACGCATCACTCAGCAACCGTTCGTCCGATTTGGCTCAAATTTTTTTTGTTGTGTTCGTTAAAGCCCAACTTAGATACTAACGGAGCCGAAAATTGCAAATTTTCCACGAAAATTGGAAAATTTGGAAAATTTGTTTTCAGTACATTTTGTATGGGGAAATTTTTTCGTTTGTTATTCACAACTATTCATCCGATATTTGAGACATCCGTGGCGTAGTGGGCAGCGTGCTTGCTTTTCAGTCAATAGATCGTAGGTTCGATTCCCACTCCAGACGGGATTTTTTTAAGCACGAATTTTTTTTTTTTTTATGTATAAAGATAGCATATGGATGCATATGTTAATGTATGATCATGTGGCCGTGTGTTTTGGTTTGCGTTCCTCCGGCATTTCTTTTTTATGTGTAGTGATTCGTAAGTAATCATGCGAACTATTTCTTATCTTCTTATACATATCTTATATATAAAAATAAGTGGTCTACGTATGTACACGCATCACTCAGCAACCGTTCGTCCGATTTGGCTCAAATTTTTTTTGTTGTGTTCGTTAAAGCCCAACTTAGATACTAACGGAGCCAAAAATTGCAAATTTTCCACGAAAATTGGAAAATTTGGAAAATTTGTTTTCAGTACATTTTGTATGGGGAAATTTTTTCGTTTGTTATTCACAACTATTCATCCGATATTTGAGACATCCGTGGCGTAGTGGGCAGCGTGCTTGCTTTTCAGTCAATAGATCGTAGGTTCGATTCCCACTCCAGACGGGATTTTTTTAAGCACGAATTTTTTTTTTTTTTTATGTATAAAGATAGCATATGGATGCATATGTTAATGTATGATCATGTGGCCGTGTGTTTTGGTTTGCGTTCCTCCGGCATTTCTTTTTTATGTGTAGTGATTCGTAAGTAATCATGCGAACTATTTCTTATCTTCTTATACATATCTTATATATAAAAATAAGTGGTCTATGTATGTACACGCATCACTCAGCAACCGTTCGTCCGATTTGGCTCAAATTTTTTTTGTTGTGTTCGTTAAAGCCCAACTTAGATACTAACGGAGCCAAAAATTGCAAATTTTCCACGAAAATTGGAAAATTTGGAAAATTTGTTTTCAGTACATTTTGTATGGGGAAATTTTTTCGTTTGTTATTCACAACTATTCATCCGATATTTGAGACATCCGTGGCGTAGTGGGCAGCGTGCTTGCTTTTCAGTCAATAGATCGTAGGTTCGATTCCCACTCCAGACGGGATTTTTTTAAGCACGAATTTTTTTTTTTTTTATGTATAAAGATAGCATATGGATGCATATGTTAATGTATGATCATGTGGCCGTGTGTTTTGGTTTGCGTTCCTCCGGCATTTCTTTTTTATGTGTAGTGATTCGTAAGTAATCATGCGAACTATTTCTTATCTTCTTTTACATATCTTATATATAAAAATAAGTGGTCTACGTATGTACACGCATCACTCAGCAACCGTTCGTCCGATTTGGCTCAAATTTTTTTTGTTGTGTTCGTTAAAGCCCAACTTAGATACTAACGGAGCCGAAAATTGCAAATTTTCCACGAAAATTGGAAAATTTGGAAAATTTGTTTTCAGTACATTTTGTATGGGGAAATTTTTTCGTTTGTTATTCACAACTATTCATCCGATATTTGAGACATCCGTGGCGTAGTGGGCAGCGTGCTTGCTTTTCAGTCAATAGATCGTAGGTTCGATTCCCACTCCAGACGGGATTTTTTTAAGCACGAATTTTTTTTTTTTTTTATGTAGAAAGATAGCATATGGATGCATATGTTAATGTATGATCATGTGGCCGTGTGTTTTGGTTTGCGTTCCTCCGGCATTTATTTTTTATGTGTAGTGATTCGTAAGTAATCATGCGAACTATTTCTTATCTTCTTATACATATCTTATATATAAAAATAAGTGGTCTACGTATGTACACGCATCACTCAGCAACCGTTCGTCCGATTTGGCTCAAATTTTTTTTGTTGTGTTCGTTAAAGCCCAACTTAGATACTAACGGAGCCAAAAATTGCAAATTTTCCACGAAAATTGGAAAATTTGGAAAATTTGTTTTCAGTACATTTTGTATGGGGAAATTTTTTCGTTTGTTATTCACAACTATTCATCCGATATTTGAGACATCCGTGGCGTAGTGGGCAGCGTGCTTGCTTTTCAGTCAATAGATCATAGGTTCGATTCCCACTCCAGACGGGATTTTTTTAAGCACGAATTTTTTTTTTTTTTTATGTATAAAGATAGCATATGGATGCATATGTTAATGTATGATCATGTGGCCGTGTGTTTTGGTTTGCGTTCCTCCGGCATTTCTTTTTTATGTGTAGTGATTCGTAAGTAATCATGCGAACTATTTCTTATCTTCTTTTACATATATGTATATAAAAATAAGTGTGTACACGTGTAACTCAGCAACCGTTCGTCCGATTTGGCTCAAATTTCTTTTGTTGTGTTCGTTAAAGCCCAACTTAGATCCTAACGGAGCCAAAAATTGCAAATTTTCCCCGAAAATTGGAAAATTTGGAAAATTTCATTTTCAGTACATTTTGTATGGAGAAATTTTTTCGTTTGTTGTTCGCAACTATTCACCCGATTTGCATGAATTTTTATTCTTCGGAATAATCTCTGCTATCTCAACATACAAAAAAAAAAAAAGAATTCCGGAAAAACGCAAATCGAAGCACACGGCCGCATGGTCATACATATACTTACATATATACAAAAATATGTATATGGATATGTATGAGGCTTCCGTGGCGTAGTGGTGGTATTCGAAGGGGGGAGCATAAGAAGTGATGGGATATCGATACAATTTTCGTTTATAAACCAGCATTGTTATGCAAATGATATATCTGTAATATGATGATTTACAGATCCATAGTGTAAATATTTCTCAAGAAAATTCGCTAAAATTCGAGTTTTTTGGGTTTTATTGGGGAGCGGGATGGAATGAATCTGACTGTATTGTATGTTTTCTTTCAAGTTTGTAACGCTAAGAAATAACGTTCGAAGAAAAACAGAATGACACAGAAGTCAATATTTTTGCTCGAAAATCTCGAAACTGTCTGTTCGTTTGTCCGTCCGTGCGCTCTATAGTTCCACAGCGCGTTGAACTATAAAGTCCAAATTTTGTGCTCACTGATTTTGTTCAGTAGTGATGCCAAGTTCGTGAACGGACAGAGAGACGGTCACTCGGATTCGAGGTTTTTGATCGGAAACAAATAATTCTGTACCCTTAACGACTCTGTGTGAGCATTATTTCTTAGCGTAACAGACGGCAAGGCAAACACAATATACTCCCAGATTTCATCTAGATTATAAAAATTATTTGAAAACATTCTGTTTGAAGTCATAACAAACGTTGTTGTTAATGTCAACATCTATTTAAAATAAAAGTGATTTTTGTTGTTCCAATGACAGGAAACAAACTGAGATCTGCTCAAATCGATGTCAGTGTAATTATGTCAACAGCAGTAATTCTCTTTAAATTGAAGTAGATCCTTAACATTCAATAATAATATATCAAATCGATTTCTTTTCATTTGAAAAATACTTGCAATTGATTTAGAAAGAGGTTTAAAGTGAGCAGATTATATTTCCCCAGATATTGTATTACTAACAGCATTCTCAAAAATAGCTTATTAATGCGATTTTAGCGCGGACGAAGTCGCGGGGTCTGCTAGTTTAAATTAAATTATTTTTTTTCGAAAGTGTTAAATCTATCAACTTGATATTTTGTATAGAGTATAAAAATAGAAATATCAATAACGCGAAAAAAATTTGTTTTCATCGGTAACCTCCTTCTACCCCCTCCCAAACAAATGCATAATTTTTGTTAAATGCATTATTTCGATTTCCATTATAACTGGAAAAAGTACAAACTTAGAATTTTACCAGAATTTGTTTTCCACCAGACTCTTACTATCTTTGGCGGACTTCTGAGGGCAGGAACTCTTCTATGAGTTTGTTAGTATATTTGTTAACATACTCACTCTTTTATCTAAGGAATCTGTTGTTTTTATTGGGTAAGGAACTATTGCCGGTAGTCTTTGGTTTATTAGCTCCTGATATTTAACCCAATCCTTTCTTGCTGGATTCCTGTAAAACCGGCTATTTTTTTTTGATCCCACTATTTCAAATTTTATCCACATGTGGTCTGACAAGGATGATTCTTTCGAAACTTCCCAGTTGTGGACCGTTAGTGATTTAGAGTTAGTTGCAAGAGTCAGGTCGATAACCTCGCTTTTAGCTCTATTTATGAAGCTGGGACTGTTACCAACATTACAAACATTTAGATGGTTCATGCTAAGAAATTCTAGAATTGACTTACCGCGATTGTTGCAGTCTGTGCTAGACCAGTAGGTGTAATGGGCATTGGCATCACAACCTATTACCAAGTCCCCTGTGTTGGACTGGACAAGCTGGCACAGGTCAGTCGTTGGAACAACCCTTGCATTGTATGGCTGGTATGATAAAATCAGCTTAACTGGCTGCGGTGTTCCGTTAAGTGACCTCTCCCAAAGCGTCGTTGTTTGGTCTGGGCTGCTGAGTTGCGGAATTAAAGTTAATTTTAGTACTTTTTTCGCAACGACACATGTCCGTAGCTTACCTGTTTTGGGTCCGTGAAGGACCGTAAAAGTTTTATTGCACCATCTTAGAATATGGTTAGAGCCACTCAACCACGGTTCCTGGACAAGTGCAACATCCGAGTAATCTCTTAAGAGGTGTTGTTGGAGAGTGGCGGTCGCCGCTCTACTGTGATGTAGATTGGCTTGAACCACTCTGAGTTTGCCGGCTTCTGAGGTTGGCCGCGTTTGGTTTCGGTAGTTTGAAGTGGACCTTGTTGAGTCCACAATCCGCGAAACCTTTCGCTACAGACAACCTCTCCATGGAGCTTTGGTCGATTCCGAGAACAAGAAGTTGGCCCTTGTCTTTTTGTTCTCTATGGAAAAGCTTCCATACCTCCGTGGAAAGATTGTTTTGCAGCTTAATATCCTGCAATAGGATTTCCGGGTCTTCAATGATACCCGGGATCCATACAGACACTTTTGTCAGTCTAGGAGGCTCGGCACCTTCCACCACCTGTAGCTTGATGTCCTTCAAGAGTTTGTTCATCTTGGGAACCGCCTTCTGAAGGAAGACCAGAGTGTTTTTATCAGCACAAGTTATCTTAAGATAACCTGGCTCGAAGTCATACTTCAAAAAGCTTGGTTTAGCTGGTGGATTACTTAAGAGGTGTTCCCTCAGAATGTTCCTCAATGAATAGTAGATCTGAGGCCTCACCGACTCTGATATAATGCCTAGCAAGTCGTTGGTGTTAATGACTGCTGCCTGGAGGAAACTCCTAGCGACGTCGCTATAGGTAGCCGATCTCGGCTGTTTCTTTTTTGCTGCAGGTATCGTCGTATTACTCTCATCCGAACGGATGCGCTTATGTTTCTACTTCAGTGGTTCAAGCTTATTACCGGCGATTGTGCCCGCGGACGATGACGGTTCTTTGGCCTTGCCAGAGGCGGTGCTATGAACCGATCGTCCTGAAGCCAGCGGGGATGAAACTATTTCAACCACTTCGACATTTCCCACTGACAGCTGCAAAATGGGAGTGGCAGCTGATTGGGGACCCGCAGTCAAGCTTTGAGTCTTGCTTCGTTGGGCTGCCCTTCTGAGTATATTTCTCCTTTTTGTTGCCGACAGTTTCGGAACCACAGCGCTATCCTTTGCAATGTTTGATACTTCTTTCAGCGGAGTGGTCGGAGCTTGTAAGGACTTTTCGCAGGAAGCTTTACTGCTCTGTCCACATTCGCTTCAGAATTACTAGCTTTATTAATCGGAGACGTTGCTGGGGTCCTAAGACCTTTCGCCTCGACTCTGATCACTTTGGCCGGCACGCTGGCTGGGCATGAAGCTTCTACAGCTCGTGAATCGTCCGTCCCGGAAGACAGTCGACTCAGAATTGCAGCCACTTTAGCCTCTACCGCATTGTAAAACTTCGCTTTTGCAGTTTTTCTTTTTAGGGTGGTTTTAGCACGGCGACGGGATCGGTTGCTAATTCCCCCTTGAGGGGTTTGGATCGTCTCAGTAGCAAGGTCAGCCGAGATAGCTATGCAGGATATTGTCGATGTTGAAGCGTGACCAACATCTATACTCATCTCCATCGGCTTACTCGGTTCTGAGTCTGCACCCTCTATTGCCATTATAAAAGCGGGACCACTGAGCTTTGACATGGAAGACTCAGTCCACTGGGTGTTTGCCAGTAGCACAGCACTACTAGAACCTGGTTGCATTGTTCTAGTAGCTCCCGAATCGCGTTCGGACCCGGTGATTTTAGCTCCCTCTTTTGCCGGGAACTGAGGGCCAATACGGGGGGACTCCATCTCATAGTTTTTTGGGCTGGTTTGCGGCGTGGTTTTTACAGGAAAGATATTTGCTGCCATATCCACCTCAACATGTACATTCATTTAAGCTCACAACGTGGCAGTTGCCTACGTGTGTCCGATGAGCTTGTTGAAGAGAGTATAACTGTCAAACTTAATTCCTTGCTATTGCCATGCTAACCGCGGACGAGGGTCTTGCGACAAACCGCGGCTTCCTCCATCCACCACCTGAGGACGCGCCTGATAGGTTGCCCAACCCGCCTAATAGGCCACAATTAGGTCATAGTATAATAATATAAATATCATTAACCTCAAGAAATATTGATCTGATCTCCTTCCTCTTTCTACCACCTTCCATACAAATGTAAAATTTTCAAAATTGCATTTATTCGGTTTGCATTGCAACTAGCAAAGCTAAATGAACCAATTTTTGTCGTAATTAATTTTATTATAATATTATTATAATTACCCCCTCCCATAGAAATTTTACGAAATTTCGGAATTTCTATTAAATTAGTTTTCTTCGAAACCGTCAAAGCTATCAACTTTAAAATTTGAGAAAAGTATACTATTTTAAATGTGACTGTTGTCAAAAAAATTTGGTTTTGATTCGGATATTCCTTCTACCCCCTCTCATATAAATACAGAATTTTGGTAAATGCACTTAACTGGTTTTCACAGAAACTAGAAGAAGTAGAAACTTGAAATTTTGCTAGGATTTGTCCCTTAACAATTGTAATAAATGCTAAAAAAATGTCGCCTTCACGTCACTCCCTCTACCACCCCATACAAATTTTTGTATTGGAAGTTCAAGAAAAGTTTTTCTCTTTCGAACATATCAGAGCTATCGACTTTAAAATTATAACAAAGCAATGTGATTAGCATGTTGATAAGCAGTTTCAAAATCATCCAAAATCTTTCACTTTCTCTGCCACCTCCCATATAAATACCATAAATTCAGACAAAAATTGTGCAATTGCCTCGAAAATTATGAAAGCAAGAAACTTTAAATTCAGCATGAAATATTTTATATTCTACGTTCAGTGTTACATACAAAAATGACAAACCTTCACCTCTGCTTTTACCACCTCCCAAGCAAAATGTAAGTAAGTATTTCATCTAGAGTATCATATGATTGGGCTTTAAGCCCAATCGTAATTCTGTTATGCTTTTCATTTTGCGTTATCCCTTCCTAAACTGACTGGACTGTACGCTGCAGTATTAAAGAGTGACCCCTAAGCTCGGCTTAATGCTTTAAAAAACAAAAATCTTTGCCTACGTTCGGCTTTAAAATTTAATAAAATCTGAAATTTTTTCTCTTCTTCAACCTCACTCCCAGCGTATTTGATAAGGCAAAACCTTATCAAATACGCATATACCGCCTTTGTACTTAAATTCTTCCTTTCCATCATTACTTTATCACAACGGAACTGCAAAAAGATCAATTATGTAGTGTGACAAGCATTGAAACCTATTTGTATGGGGCTCTTACTAAGGGTTGCAAAATGGCATCCTACAATATCATTCGTGAATGATAAAAATGAAAATCATTTCAGGGGGCTGGGAGCTAAAAAAAGCTTCCACCGCGAGGCATATATGATTTCTAGACGACATTGAATCATACACGCTTGCCGTATGTCCTTGTAATGTTGTAGGTACAACTGTACCATGTTTTTCTTTTGCCCTGTTCTTATTGGACAAGAATTTAATTTGCCACATCATCCACCACATAAATTGAGTTTTAAATTTTTTTTATTTTTTTTTCTATTTTTATCACATGTGGTAGATGCATTATATGAGATTACCTTTCGAAATTACAAACTGTGAAAGTGAGTTTCCAAGACGATTCTATCATAAAATGGGATAAGTAAATTGACTAGAAATTACAGATATCGCAGATTTCATGATGAGATTTTAGTTTATTGGTAAGTTAGTACGTTTGAGAAAAAGATTTTATGTGTCTGAACATTGCTGAGCCAATGTATTAAATTGCGACCACCCGGCCTGCATGTATCTTCCAATGGGTTGGTAGCCGTTTGGACTACGACGATAAGTGGAATCCTGTGCACATACTCTTTTTGTAGCCGATAAAATTGGGAAATTTATCGGCGAGTGATTTATTTTATTTCAAGAAATACTAATTAATTATTGTTTTTGAACTACAAGAAATATGCAATGCTACTCCGATTTTTTGTGCTTTCACGTTTCGTAGACTCGAAAAATGCAAAAGTATGGCTATTCCTAGATAGTTGCTTACTGTAAGCTTCTGTTCCGTATCCCCATAGCTAAAATAAAGCTTCACGCAGGAAGTATCAGTTCGCAACGAATAATAAAGTTTTGTACAACAACCCGACTCAATTCCGAATAAGCAACAGACCAATTGTTTAATTTTTTTTTTATCAAATTTCTCTATCGTGAAAGAAGAGACTACACATCAGGTTATTTCCAATCTCAATGTTCGGATTTTCAATCTTGCCATTGGAACTCTTTGGAATCGTGAATAATAAATAATCGGAATAGTTTGTCTCTAAAGAACTGATAAATGAATATATAACAAGTAGGTTCATCCATCACGAAGTCCTTGCTATTTCAACGATGCGAGTTCGATATTTGCTGCATGAATGCGATCTCATTTGCATTGCATGTCGCTTATTGTGATGAACAGATGCATTGCTTGGATCTCCTTAATGCAAACCTAATGTGCCGTAAAGTGGGGCACTGCACTATACGACTAAACTTGAAATTGAAAAAGAGGTACTCAATTCTTCGTGTTAAATCTGATATCAAATTGTTATTACTAGTTTTATATCCTGTGTTAGGTTGAGTTGTATTGGAACGTGACTGTGACTGATACAAATAGAACCGAAGAGGTTACATCCTAATCAATAAAACACGGAATCAAATCCTATGTTTGCAGGCCACGTCTCTGTCGCTACGTTATAGGGGCCGGGGCCAGTGGGAATAAAACATAAAAATCATTTTATACATTTTTAACAATTTATCAAAAGTTTAACTGAACGATTAAAATAAATGCTCACTTCTTTTATAATAGTTGAAATTGATATCAATACGTTTCCGCGACCATTTATTATTGTTACGTTCCGAAGACTAATCATCGAATAGTAGCTACGACGTTACTGGCACTTTCGATTCTACATCATCAAAGTCCAGTGAAGTTTTTTAAGATTTTCCATTGTAGTTTTTTTCCAGTCATAAAATAGGTCTGCGCCTTTGCTTTACAAATAAGCGTTTTGCAATTTTTCGAAAAAAGATTTACAGTATTGTTCGAATTAGTTGCGTTTGTGGTTTGTAGGCTAGCAATCAATCAATATTCTGTTAAGACCCCAGACATGAGTGTTCTTTTCTTTACTTTTTTTTATAATTTGGGGAGCACGTGAGAGCACTACGATCTTCTCGGCCTATTGTTTGTTTATCGCCCCCTTACCCTATAACTGGCTAATCTAAGTATCTTTAACGGAGCCATGTTGGCTATTTCCTCGGTAGAAACGAAACCTTTTCCGAGAAGATGTGTCTTTTCCTTGCTACTGCTTCTCAGTGGCATATAATGTGTTCTGTCGTTTCTGACTCTTTGAGACAGAGGCGGCAGATGTCGGTTTTAGCTGAGCCCTTATTTTTGAGGTGGTGTTTTACTCCACTGTACCCAGTTATTAGGCCGATTAGAGTACTAATATCACTCTTGCTGAATTTTGAAATAGCCTCCACTTTGTTTTTTGTGGTGGAATTAGTTTTTTTGAGGTTGACAAGCCTGAAAGTCTATTCCAGTAGATTTTATGCTCCTGTTCAACCCACTTTCTAAGTATTAGGAAAGGCTCTCGTCCAATGAAATTTGTTTCTGCGATGTGTTTTACTAGGCGATCAGCCTCTTCATTTCCCTCAATTCCAATATGTTCTGGTACATTAAGGTTACGTTGTTCCTTTTTCCCGGGATGATTAGGTTTTTGAGGCAGTCCCAATCAATCCTCGAACCGCCTAACTATCCGATAGGATATAAATAGATTTGTTGCGATGAGCTCTCCTTGTATTCCCTTGGATTCATAATTCCATTGCACTTAGTTCAGCTTGGAAGATTGTGGCTTCTTTGCCGAGTGGTTTTGAAGCCGACAAGTTAGGACCTTTAACTTCGGCTCCAGTACCCTCAGAGGTGCGCGAGCTATCTGTATGCCAGATGGTTGATTTCTCTTCCATTTTAGGTAGTATGGATTGCCAGTCCTTGCGTTCTCTGATTACAACTTTAAAGGGGGTTTCAAAGATGAATTTTGTCGGCATAGCGTTCTATAGCGTCAAGGTTAGAACCTCTACTTTTGGGTCTTCTAGGATTTTGAGGTGACCTCTAAAATCCCCTGATTTGTATTTGTTTTCCCTCTGCACGCGTAACACCCCTTTGATAGCCTCCTTTTTTTATTTAGAGATATATCGGAGGGATGTTTAGCAACATTTCCATTGCCACCGTAGGACAGATTTCATTTCTCCTGTGATACCAAGACTAGCTAGCTTTCGGATTTCTTGTAGCGCAAGCGGTGCTTTTTGTTGTAAAATTTTAGTTCATCATATCGTTGATCCGTATGTGACTATTGGGAGGATGATTGTTCTGTAGCACCTTGGGATTTAATCCTCATTTTCTGCCCAATAAGCTTTTGCTGGCCCTAAATGGCTTAAGTCTTTTGACATGAGTCCATTCTATATGTTTGTTCCAGTTGAGTTTGCTATTCAGTATGACACCTAGATATTTTACCTCATCTGGAAAGGGTATTAATGCTTCTTTTTTTTAAGGAGCAATGATGTGGATTTTCCTTCTATTTGTAAATGGTATTATCTCAGTCTTGGATTCGCCACTACATCTCATGTTTGTGGACTTCGAGAAGGCTTTCGACAGCGTTAAGCGAGATAACATATGGAATGCTTTGCGTAGGGGAGGTATTCCAGATAAGGTCATAGCTATGATCGAAGAATCCTACGAAGATGTGAGATGTCGCGTCTTACATAGAGGAGAGCTATCGGAGAGCTTCCTTGTGCGAACGGGTGTCAGACAAGGCTGTATATTATCACCAGCCCGGTTTTTGGTGGTAATAAATAAAATCTTGAAAGCTGGAAGGTGGGGATGGTAAAGGTTTTCAATTAAGACTATTTTACATCTTAAGTCACCTTGATTATGCTGATGACGTGTGTTTGCTTGCACATAACCGTTCGGAATTAGAGTCAAATGTTCGCTAGTTGCATTTTAAATGCAAAGAGGCGGGAGTGAAAATAAATATGTGTAGTACATGCACATGGGTTCGAACGCAAGCACACAAATTGTCCTTAACAGACGAGATGCGGAAGAGGTGCAAAATTTTTGTTATCTCGGAAGCATTGTTAGCGTGGACGGCGGAGCCGAAAAGGATATTGAGGCTCGTCTAAATAAAGCTCGTCATACCTTTGATATCCTTTCCCCTTTCTGAAGGTTAAGAGAGATCTTTCTTCGCACGAAGCTACGAATTTTTGACGCATGCGTTGAATCCGTGTTGTTATATGGTTTTACTACGTGGAAAGTAAACGTTCGACTTAATAAGAAACTACATTTCATGAACCAATGCCTCCGACGCATTTTAAGACTAAAATAGGTGATTGATGTAATAAATGACATCTTGAAAGCTGCACTGGAAGGTGAGAAAGGTAAAGGTCTTCAATGGAGACTATTTAACATCTTAAGTCACCTTGATTATGTTGATGACGTGTGTTTGCTTGCACGTTCGGATTTAGAGTCAAATGATAGCTCGTTGCATTCTAAATGCAAAGGAGCTAGAATGAAAATAAATGTGCTTAAGACCAAGTACATGCGTTCGAACGCAAGCACACTGATTGTTCTTAACAGACAAGATGTGGAAGACGTGCAAGATTTTTGTTATCTCGGGAGCATTGTCAGCATGGAAAAGGATATTTGGGCTTCTCTAAATAAGGCTTGTCAGGCCTTCGGTATCCTTTCTCCTTTCTGGTGGCTAAGAGAGATCTCCCTTCGCATGATGCATGAGTTTTTGACGCATGTGTCCAATCCTCGTTGTTATGTAATTGCACTAGATGTAAAATGACTGTTCGACTTACCAAAAAATTGCAAGCTTTCGTGAACCAATACGTCTGATGTACTTTAGCGATATTTTGGCCAAAAGTCAACTCCAACGACGAACTTTGGAGTTAAACTGGACAGACTTAGGAAAGGTGTACAAGACCATCGCAATCCATACTTACGCTGAGATGGTCTTTTGGTCGTACGTTTTCGTAAAAATTCTTCAAACTTTTTAATTTCTGCAGAACTTGAACTGAATGGTTTATCGCAAAGAAACTGCAGAAACTCATTGCGCATTAAGTCGGCTTTAGATGTTAGAGCCACATAACCGTTACAAACAAATGTTGGGTTAATACTATACATGCTGTATATATAGATATACACGCAAATACGAGAGAGATGGACTTACAGGTAGATTTCCAAGACCATCCCCTTTCCTCCCTCTATCTTCTGCAAGGCGCATGATCCTGATCATCGCGGCCCCTCAATTCATCTTTTGTTCGTTTCGCCTTCTCGCTTCGCGGCCAAACATCGCAGACCCAAAACCCAACAGCAACAATACAATTCTCGAAACTCGGGCAGCAAACAAGTGAAAATCCCACAAAACGAGCTCCGATTATCAGGTACCAATAATCTCACAAACTCGGGAAAAAATCCGCCAGAAATTTCATACTGAATGAAATCTGAGTAACTGGTATAGCACATTCAAATCATAATGTTTTGGTTAAATATTATACTCTCCATCCTCTCTCTATCTTCTGCAAGGCACGCGATCCGGAGCAGCGCGGCCCCACAACTTCTCTTGTGTTCTATTCGCATTCTCGCTATGCGGTCAAACATCCTGACGACGAAGAATCCAACAACAACACCACAATCGAGACCCGGGGAGCCAGCAAGTGAAAATCCCACAAAACGACCTCCGACTCTAAGATGATATATAGACATACACAAAAGTACGAGAAAAATAGACTCACAGATAGGCACCTACTTAGCGTGCGTCGCGTCGAGAAGCACTTATTGTGATGATGACCCCTAGTTTAAATTCTATATATATCATATATAGGGAACCCGGGGCAGAACGGAGTACTATGTTGGAAATATGGCTCAAAAACTTTAAAAGGTTAATTGAAGGAGCTGAAAATTTTTTTATAAGCACATTATAATATAATAATCACATTAATACAATAGTATTAATAGAAAGAAGAAGAAAAAAAAAGAATATTATTTTTGCTTTCAAAAATAAAAAAAATGTCATTTGCCTTGTTCTTCCCCGGGCACGGGGAAGTAATTATAAAACATATAATACTAGTGGAAATGCAGAAAAATTAATTTTCCTCTATATGACTATGAAGGTTTATCTACACTTTTCATTAGTTGTGTCCTTTTCACAAAATTCACACACTAGGACAGCCTCATTATTTTCGCTATCTATTCACGCACAGGAATTGATCGCCCATTTTGCACTTGAAATAAACGATCCAACCTTCATCTGATTTTGGGTGAAATGCAACTTAATATAAACATTCACAGTCGGAATGCAGAACTTCCCATTTCGCCCCACCCGTTCCGTCCCAGAAACACGATTCAGGCTAGGAAGGTAAGGCCACTTGAGAAAGATACATAAACTAACAATTAACTACACGAAACTAACGTTCTTGAAGCATGTACTAACTATAGTTACTTCATGGGACACTAGAGGCGCTTTTCCATAGTTTGGCAGAGCTGAAGCCCTGTTTTTGGAGCGAAATTTAAAAAAAGTGTCGATTGTTTTTTGGTACGTTCTGAACATCAAGAACTGTGCGCAGTTTGTAATGCTTAACTAAAAAGTCACAAACAAAAATTTTGAAGCAATAATTTATCTTAGGGTGCATGAAATTTGCAAAAGAAATCATTAAACTCACCACTACACGAATGGTGAAATGGGGATGGTGAATTCGCGGGTGTCGGTTGTGACAGATCTGCCATACTCTACCCTGGATGGAGGTACTCTAGTACTAACTAGAGATGTAATGTAAACAAGTAAATACACCTTACAGTGGTTACAAAATTATCAAGAGTTTCAATACAAGATCAAAAAAATATAGAACGATATCTTCACGCACCAATGCTCAAGAAAACTTGAATAACATGGCTGCCGTAGTTGAGCAGTGACAAAGTGGTCTAGTTCTACTTATTGCTGCTCGCTGGCAGCACCTTTTGAGACCGAAAAATGTAGAACTTCATTAGACCCCGGTACGCCGTTGTGGCCCCGCGTTTTCCTACATATACACACAACTCACGTATTTTTATACTCTAGATGAAATCTGAGAGTATATTGTGTTTGCCTCACCGTTTCTAACGCTAAGAAATAATGCTCGCATAGAGCCGCCAAGGGTACATCTGTGCGTCTTTCTACAACATAATTCTCGAACGCTTTGCGCTATCGTTCTGAAATGTGTTGTGTATCATTTTTAGCAAAAAAGAAACTTTAATGGTTTGGTGAATGTTTTCACAGTGCATTTCGAATTGAAAGAAAAGATTTCCGGATTCTACACTGTTACGCTTTATTATTCGTGACGTTTCGGTCTCTGCTGAGAGCTTGATAAAGGTCTCAGCAGAGACCGAAACGTCACGAATAATGAAGCGTAACAGTGTAGAATCCGGAAATCTTTTCTTTCAAGAAACTTTAAGTTCGTGAATGGGCTATATCCCCCACTCTTACGACCCGTCCCCACACAAATTTCACGATATTCCGAAATTTTTAGGAAATTGATTTTTCTTCGAAACTATTTAAGCTATCAACTTGAAATTTGAGTAAAAGTATAATAATGAATATAGAATTAACGTTACGAAATATTGAGCCGGTCTCCTCACTCCTTCTACCCCCTCCTATACAAATGCTCAATTTCGAATAATGCATTTTGTCGATTTCCATTGAAAGTAGCAAAGTTATAAGGACGAATTTTTGCTAGAATTAATCTTATTATAATTGCAATCAGTTTTGAAAAAATTATCAACTTTATCCCACTCCTTCTACCCACTCCCATACAAATTTCATAAAATTTTGAAATTTCAATTAAATTAGATTGCTTTGAAACTGCCAAAGCAATGGACTTGAAGTTTTGTCGGAAATATAATAATAAAAATATCATTGACGACGGAAAATTTTGTTTTGATCCGAATACTCCTTCTACCCCCTCCCATACAAATGCATAATTTTGGTAAATGCATTTTATCGATTTCCAATAAAACTAGAAAAAGTACAAACTTGAACTTTGGCCAGAATTGGTTTCTTAATAATTGCAATAAATGATTAAAAAAATTATCAGCTTCACTTCACTCCTTCCTCTTCCTCCCATACTGTATTATAAATTCATGGAAAGTATTTCTTCGAACATATCAGAGCTATCGACTTTGAAATTGAAACAGAGCATGGCGATAAGAATGTTGATAAAATAAAATCATCTAATATCCTACACTTCCTCTTTCATCCTCCAAAGAAATGCTCAAATTTCAGAAAAACTATGTCCAATTTCATTGAAATAATGAAAGCTTCAGAATTTAAATTCAGAATGAAGCATTTTGCATACCTCTTCTACTTCTACAACGGCACTACGGCCCAAGTCGGGCCTTGGCCTCCTGACCTTCAGGTTCTCTTACATTTTTCATTATTTATTGTGGAAGGGTTGTTAGACCTTCGCACAACCCTATATCTTCGAATTTGTCATTTTCGTAGTCTGAGGTAACCAAGTTATACTCAAGCAGGCAATGTGCTGGAGTTATGCGTCGACTGGGATTTGAAGTCACGATCTTCGCATTGTAGACCAACACGCTACCCACTAGGCTACACCATAGCTTTTGTATACCACTTTCGCAGTCATATACAAAAATCTCAAACTTCCCCCTTCTGCTTCTGCCTCCTCTCATACAAAAGTCTGTTGACTATTCGAAAGAATTTGAGATGTTGCGGTACATTAAACCCTTTCTCATTTCATCTAGAGTATCACGTGATTGAGCTTTACGTCCTATTATAATTCTATTATGTTTTTTAGTCGAAGTTCTTGGCAAAATGTAGATGGAAACGAGTAGGGCGCATTTTCCTTTTATTGTCTTCTCGTGCCTATTGATTAGTTGAGCTTATGTGCGCCTGGTAGAGAGATAGACTCACGGTAACAAATTTTCGATGCACAAAATTTTTGGTTGAGTCGAGCAATTAGACATACCCATGTTAAAAAGGATTCAGATTCAAAGGCGGGATTGACAGAGGATCGGTCACACTTTGAGGAAATCAGAGCAAATCATCGCAAGACAAGTTCTTGGTTATAAGGAAGACTTCTGGTTGCTCGACCATGTAAGAAGTAGTTGTTTAGGAGACCAGATGAATAAACAAGTCCTGGCGACAAGTATGATGCTCAGAATCGCGCATTTTGGAAGGAAATTGATTCGGTTCTATGCTCTTATAGGGGGTATTAGATGGAAATTGATTGATTGTACTTTGTAAGTATTTCAAACTGAGGTCAATCAAAATTTTTGGAATCACCCAACTCCTTCTACTCCAAATGTTAGCTATGTCACTACTCCATGCGAAGAAGTTGGCTCGCGACTATCTGTGTGGGCATTATTTCCTAACCTTAAAAACGTTAGAGCAAACAGATTATAATCTCAGATTTCATCTAGAGTTTAATTATCATAAAGTCTCTAAAGATGCACTAAAACGAGGCACCCGTAACTGCTAATAAATCGTACCGATATCTTTGTCAATTGGTAAAGAGAACTCGCTCTCTGGCTGAAACTTTAATGGCTCTTGCGTTGTGAATCACCTGTTGAAGTTGTGTGTGGCCATGCAATGGTATTCTTCTCTAGAAAAACTTTTCAGCTCAGCTTTACAAACAAGGTTTGGCAAACCTCTACGAAGACTCTGTAAGTGTGTATGTAATATCTTTCATTATCTATTAGCCAGATAGATAATTTAATTTATTTTTCTGGCTGCCTTATGACTTAATACGAAAGCTCTGGCTGGCTCCTTAATTGCTGCTTTCGTATAGATCAAGAAGGACTGCTCTCTTGAGGTTTTTAATTAACTACTAAAACCTAAATGAATCGACCATATTTTCTTGGTCGGAGAACTAGGGATGGTTATGATTTAAATGCGAGTAGTAGACGCGAAGACATCATTCATATGAAAGTTTCAAAAATAAGAGGTAGATACTCGGCAGAGAAGAAGAAAGGAGTCAAGTCTTGCCGTCAATGCTCTTAACCAGAAGTAAATTCCGTTCGCCCCATTTAATAAGTGGTTGGCTGGCAGGTCCAAGAGTTATGGCATGAGTATCGTCAACTGTAATAGTTTTTACCATCCTATTTGTTGCTCGAACATGTGGGGGTGGAAAACTTTCCCAAATGAAACTATTTTCCATGCTAAGGTAATCTGAATAATGGAAGATGATAGGGTCTCGTATTTGTGATCTGAGTGATGTGATGTCCCTTTTATTGTCACGTGCTGGGAATGTCCTCGTTTTTACCAGTCTGAGGTACGGAATTAATTAATGTTTCTGCACGAAACAGAGTCAAGTGCGAGTTTGTTCGATAATTCCCAAGAGTTTTTGGCATGGCCCATTACACAGACATTCGGGTTTCATTTTTATATTTTCGGGGCAACTACCATGCCTACGAAGGTAACTGTTACGACGCGGGCAATATTGATTATGATTTATTTGTTAGCATTTCTTCGTTAAGCTTTTGATAGAGTTTGATGAAGGGAAAGGACAATAAAAAAAAACCTAAGTTGTCTAGTCAAAACTTTATGTAATACACAACTTTGTCAGAGAACCTTTTATTATAATGATGGACAGTGTCGAGAGGTCTTTCTAAAGACGTCAATCAAAAGGCTATTCAGTCAGGAAAACATTAACTTTAGAACGATGTTGTTCCCAATCGCCGAATATGCATAGGGATAGAGGGAGTCAAATTCGGCGCGCAGAATTTCTTTTAGTATCCAGTTAAGCAGAATACTCTGTTCGATGGCATTTGCCATAAATGTCCGTTTAATGGCGAAAAGTGAGGTTTCAAATCGCTTTTGGGATAAGAAATGTAAGCATATGGTTCTGCGTTGAAAGATTGGTTCATTTCGATTTTATGAGTATTGCGAAAGATATGTTGTTTACGCATATCAATCATTATAATTAGCCTCCTCTTACAATAAATTTGACCTTATTTTAAGTTGGTTTATGTCAGAGTCTATTCCCCGAAGATTTTTGAAATTTTACGCAGTTTGTGTTCTTTTAGTTTATACGAGTAATTGACCTGCATAGATGCGTAATATTAATAATAATTTATCTCGTAAAATCATCCGTGAACACAGCCCGTATGGATTGTATTTATAAATTACATTTAGTGATTCGATGGCAAATAGTAAATAAAGAGAATATGCAACATGAGCTAGGAAATAAACTGGCAACAAGTCGGGCGCAAATTTATTATTTTTGGGACAAGTTGGAGATCCACGGAAAGCCAATATGTACGTTGGAGTGGTTAAGGAATATTAAGTGGAACCCCCTTTCACAAGTGGAACCCCCTATAGGGCAGGGCTGCATTCAATTTAACACTTAGCTAGCAACTAGCAGTCCCTACGTGATCGAATAAGTCTATACAATAACTTATGCATTAGTCACCAATGATCTGTAAATAGTTATCTGTTCCTCTCTTTTACAAACAGCAGGACACGTGTCTGCTGTTAGAGATCGCTTCTAAAGATGTTAGGGAAAAGCACTTTAATAGCGGCTTATAGTCACATGTTTTTAACCGACTTAAACATTTTGTGAAGATGGTTCAGTGGTCGTTTGCTTTTCGATCTAGGGTCCCAGGTTCTAATCGACTTGAAAAAAATCACTTGCTTATTTGTTACACCACTTATGAGCTCTAAATCGCAGTTTTTGCTCAATTCAAAAAATACGCTGTAAAATGGCTTCGAAAATATGCTTTAGTATCGCTTCTGTTAAAATTGAAGCGGAACGCTTACTTCAGCGGATATGTAATGTTAAAATGTATATATGAAATGTTAGCAAATTCGAAGCACTTTCTCGCGAAAAATTAAGCGCATTTAAAATACTTCCCAAACGCTTTTTTTCCCCCGTTGGGATAGTTAAAGAGTGAAAAATATTTACTTAGTAAGACCCGCCTCTATATACTTTAACATAGTGTTGTAATCTATATGCATCCCATCCACCGGGAATAATTAGAAGAATCCGAATGTGAGATGCTGAGATGTGCGCTAAGAAATTTGGAATCAAGAAACTCTTATAAGTTAGAGAAAAGCAAATGACGCAATTTTAAAATGGCGTCTAGTACAAAAAGTTGGAACAGATGAATAAAACGATGAGGATCATGCAAAAGAAACGAATAAATGCAACAGCAACTGAGTTTCAATGATGATTTTGAAGCGCTTTATTTTCAGTTGGGTTTGCACTTTTTTCTTTCATGGTTTCATATATCTATAAATACATAGCAGAAAAAAACATGGAGAACATATAAACAGTACACGTTACGCAATGTTGTATAGATACTAACCAGTAGATTTGAAACACACTTTTAAAATAACATTTTGCTGAACGACGCGTGCCGTTGCTGAGAATATGGGCCAGGGTAATGTTTCTTGTGAGTCAATAAAGACGCGAAGACATTATGTATACGTATACCGATAGCACAACTGAAAAGGAAACATTATATGCTAACAAAAAAGTAAGAACTCTAAATGTCCAACTCTTGATGTCGATCACTGTACTTTCTCTGTATATATATAAATAAACTGCCAACAAGCCGGGCGCAACTTTATTAATTTTGGGACAAGTTAAAGATGCATGGAAAGTCAATATACAAGTTAAAGTGGTTAGGGAAGACTAAGTGGAATCCTCTTTAGGGCAGGGATGCTGCCAATTTAACACTTAATTGCGAATACGATCAATAGCTCCAGTACATGCAATCAATATTTCATCCGTTTATGCAAGTTTGGGTTTTTTATGAGGGAGGGGGAGGGGTCGTATTAAGAGTGGGTAGATGTCAATAATTTTACAATTGATTGCTTCAATCGCGTCCAATATTTTCTGTGTAGAATGTCAGTTTCATAGACGAAGTTTCATAGAATTTTCATAAAATTTGGTGTATTTAACATTCACGAAACCAATCATTTGTATGGGAGGGGGTAGAGGAAGTAAGGGAAATGTAAAATTTGTGATGCAGTTTTATTTCATTTCTTTTGTAAGGTGCTTGTACAAAATTTCAAGTTCGTAGCTTTTAATTTGTTGGTTAGCAGTTGATTTATTGAAATTGGTCGAAATCATACTTTTGTATCGGACGGGGTAGAAGGGCAAGTGCGATCTCAAAACTTTTGGCACAGTTCCATTTCAACTATTTTCGAAAGCTTTTGTGCAAAATTTCAAATTGATAGCTTTTAAATTTTAGGTGATAATTGATTTCTTAAAAATGGTCGAAAAAATAATTTTGTATGGGAGGGGGTAGAAGTTTGGAAGTTATTCGACCAATTAATATTTCATTCTTTTAGACATTTTTATACTCTAGATGAAATCTGAGAGTATTATAAGTTTGCCACAAAGTTTATAACGCCAAGAAATAAGGCTTGGAGAAAAAAATGAATGATACAGAAGTTAATGTTATCACTCAAAAATCTCAAAACCGGATGTCCGTCCGTCCGTCCGTCCGTCTGTCCGTCCGTGTCCTAACTTGAGAACGGTATACGTCGCTTTCAACAAAAATGTAAGGTCAAGTTCGTGAACGGGCCAAATCGCTGCACCCCTTCTACCCCCTCCCATACAAAAGGACAAAATTTCGCAATTTCACAATAAACGGATTTCCCCGAAAAATATAAATGCTATTGATCTGAAATTTGGAATTTAATACTCTTATGATAATATAAATCTACTGTATTAAAGTTATTTGAGTCCTCCCCTTCCTTCCACCACCTCCCATATAAACTGCATTTTTTCACGAAATGCTCTAAGCCAATTTACTCAATGCATATAATATTTATCGAGCTGAAATTGTGCATTAAACATTTAATTGGATTTAGTAGTAAGACTAAAAAAAAATAGACGATTTGCTGTAGTCCGTCTACCCCCTCCCATACAAAATGACACAATTTCGCAATTTCACAATAAAAGGATTTGCCCAAAAAATATAAATGCTACTGATCTGAAATTTGGAGCATAATACTTTTGGGATGATATAAATTTACTGTATAAAAGTTATTGGAGTCTTCTCCTTCCTTCCACCATCTCCCATACAAACTGCACTTTTTAATGAAATGCTCTGAGCCCATTTACTCAGTGTATATAATACTTATCGAGCTGAAATTGTACAGGAAATATTTACTTAGAATCAATAGTAAGATTAAAAAAAAAATTAGACGATTACCTATACCCCTTCTACGCCCTCCCATATAAAATGACACAATTTCGCAATTTCACTATAAACGGATTTGCTCAAAAAAATAAATGCTATTGATCTGAAATTTGGAATATAATACTTTTTTGATGACCTAAATCTACTGTATAAAAGTTATTGAAGTCCTCTCCTTCCTTCCACCATCTCCCATACAAACTGCACTTTTTCATGAAATGCTCTAAACCAATTTACTCAGTGCGTTTAAAATTGATCGAGCTGAAATTGTGCACAAAATATTTTTTTAAAATTGTTAGTAAGACCGAAAAAAATTAGATGATTACATTCACTCCTTCTACCCTCTCCCATACAACCTTTACGCCCAATCGTACTTCTGTTATGTTTATACTCTAGATGAAATCTGAGAGTATTATAAGTTTGCTCTAAGGTTTGTAACGCCAAGAAATAAGGCGTGGAGAAAAAAATGAATGATACAGAAGTTAATATTATCACTCAAAAATCTTAAAACCGGATGTCCGTCTGTCCGTCCGTCCGTCCGTCCGTCCGTCTGTTCGCTCTCTAGCTTAAGAACGCGTTGAGCTAGATAGTTCAAATTTTGTACACGTCGTTTTTGACAAAACAGTAAGGTCAAGTTCGTGAACAGGCCAAATCTCTTCATCCCTTCTACCCCCTCCCATACAAAATGACACAATTGTGCAATTTGACAATTAAAGGATTTGCTCAAAAAGTGTAAAAGCTATTGGCCTGAAATTTGGAATATATTACTTTTATAATAATATCAATCTACCGTATAAAAATTATGCGTATCATTTCCCTCCTTCTACCACCTCCCATACAAACTGTACTTGTCATGAATTACTATAAGCCAATTTACTCAGTGCGTATAAAATTTAGCGGGCTGAAATTGTGTACCAAATATTTATTTAAAATTTTTAGTAAGAGCGAAAAAAACTAGACGATTAGCTTCACCCCTTCTACCCCCTCCCATACAAAATGACACAATTTCGCAATTTGACAATAAATGGATTTAATCGAAAAGCATAAAAGCTATTAGTCTGAATTTTGGGATATATTACTTTCATAATGATATAAATCTACACTAGAAAAATTATTTGCGTCCTCTGTCTCCTTCCACCCCCTCCCATACAAACTACACTTTTTCATGAAATGCTCTAAGACAATTCTCTCAGTACATACAACATTTATCGAGCTCATATTTTGTAATAAATACTTAATTAGTATTATCACTAAGATCAAAAAAGAATATTTGATTAGCTTCATCCCTTCTACCTCCTCCCATACAATATGACTTCTACTTCTACAATGGCGCTACAGCCCAAATCGGACCTTGGCCTCCTGACATTCAGGTTCCTTAAAATTTTTCATTACTTATTGTGGAAGGGTTGTTAGCCCTTCGCACAACCCTCTTTCTACGAATTTTTCATTTTCGTAGATTGAGGTGACCAAGGTATATCCAAGCAGGCAATATGCTGGAATTATATATTGCGTCGACTGGGATTTGAACTCATGATCTTCGCATTACAAGACCAACACACTACCTACTAGGCTATACCCTAGCTTAGCATACAATATGACACAGTTTCACAACTTCACAAAAAATCTATTTTCTTGAAAAGTATGAATGTTACTGGTCTAAAATTTAAGAGATGCCAATTTTATGATATTCTTAGTTATTTCTGAAAAAATCACTAAAAGCCCCCCACTCTTTCTACCACCTCCCATACAAACTGCACATATTCACTAAATCTAACTCACTGATTTTTTCAGTTCCCATTCAATTTTTGGAGTAAGCATTTTGTATAAAACATTTTTATAGCTATTTTAGCATGATGGGGAAGAAAGTAGTTCAATGCTATCACCCCTTCTAACATTCCCCATACAAAATTTCTTGGGATCATAAAAAATTCTATTTCATCTAGAGTATCGTAAGATTGCGCTTTACGCGCAATCATAGCCCTGTTATGTTTTTTAAATGCATTTCGCGAATTTTCAAGTTTCTACCTTAAAATTTCATTCAAAAATTTTCAGTTGGTGTGTTTTTTCATTGCAAATGAAACACCTGGTGCACGTTAGTCCAGAGGGGTCGGTGCATAACAATTGCAGAATTTTTATTATTTTTTCTGTATGTATAATAAATAGATGTATCCACATGGAAAATTTAAACTTTGCGTTTCTTACCAGAGCCCTAAAAAAATAACTCAAAATTTTCAACATTTTTGCTTACCACTTCCCTCCCCTTATATCTCTCGACGTAAAACTTTTACCAAATTTCAAAACTATGTAGTTCTACAATTTCTCAAAATTTGAATTTGATATCTGTACTCAGGATTGAGATATAATGGTTTGAAATTTTGGAAAGTGCAATGCTCCCCATTTTCCCCAACTACTATTTTGTCCAAACGTTATATTGATTTTTAAGAGTTTTTCTTTGCACCTCCCCTGACCCTCACCGATACAACAATTAACCTCTATGTAAGCTGATTCCAGTGGATCTATATGCCACCTTGATGGTCTAAAAATATAAATTTTTTATGGTGAGTAATTTCGAAGATATAATCATTTGAAAAAAAAATTCGGCTGACAATTGGTTTTTAGCCCCCTCTTTTTGCACCCTAATGGATAAAAAAATTAAATTAATTTTAAAAGTTGTCCCATAAATTCCTCTATACATATGTGTATCGATTTTTAGCTTCCTAGCTGTAACCATGTTTGAGATATTTGAATTCTTAGTTTTCGGCTTAAGTGCTCCCCCGCCTCCCCCTGAACCCTTACACCCCTCAAATTGTGTGTCCGCCTGAGATCCGCAACTATCTACAATCCCTCCAAAAATGAACTTTCTATCTTGAAGGGTTTGGGAGTTAATGTGCGCTGAGCGTACACACCGGCGTACGGCTTACAGACAGACGGATTTTTTTTTTTTGCATTTTTATGCTATTTTAGTCATGAAACGCGAAAAAACAAAATTTCAGGGTAGCAATTTTTTTCAAGTCGATCACAATACTTTATTATTAAAATAATAAAGTAAAATGGAGTACTCAAAAGAAATAATGCGTTTTGTCCCCGCTCTTTTTCAAACATTTTTAAGGCCAATTCGGCCTTTATGTGTAATGCACTAACGCAGTAATGGAGGAATGGAATGGGATTGGTATGGTAGAGGAAGAGGAATGAGAGCGACCGTACCGATTGGTGAAGTTGGTATATTTTGCAATTGCACTGGCTGCTACTAAAAAATATCTGCAGATGTGATAGGGATAGCGATTCTGTACTTTCCGAATATATAAAGATAAGAAATGGAATTGTATCAACTCTACGACGAGCCAGAAGCTTCAACGTTCATCAAGCTACGTAAACTTCACTGGGCTGGCCATGTAGAGCGGATCGAAGACAGAAGAATCCCTAAACGTGCTCTTAAAGGCAAAGCGAGTGGTAACCGGCTAGTAGGCAAACCAAGTAAGCGATGGGAAAATATTTTATACAAAATTTAGGATTCAAAAATTTAATAGGTACTGAAAAACTTAGTGTATTGAATTTAGTGAAATTGTGCAGTTTGTGTGGGAGGTGGTAGAAGGAAGGTGGAGTTATTAATAACTTTCGTAGAAATAACTGTAAACTTAATTTATTTGGAATAGCAGATCAGTAGCATTCATACTTTTCAGGCAAATCAACTTTTTGTAAAGTTGTTGAATTGTGTCAAATTATATGGGAGGGGGTAGAAGGAGTGAAGCTATTTGCCTAATTTTTTCGGTTTTACGAACAATTCTAATTAAATGTTTAGTTCACAATTTCAGCTCCATAAATTTTATACGTACTGAGTTAATTTGTTTCGAGTATTCCATGAAAAAGAGCAGTTTTTGCGGGAGGTGGAAGAAGGAAGGGGAAGACTTAAATAATTTTAATATAGCAGATTAGAATTATTATAAAAGTAATATAGTCCAAATTTCAGATCAATAACCTTTATGCTTTTGGAATAAATCCGTTTATTGGGAAATCGAGAAATTGTGTCGTTTTGTATGGGAGGGAGTAGAAGGGGTGAAGTTAATCGTCTAATTTGTTTTTGGTCTTACTAATAATTCTAAATAATTATTTAGTGCACAATTCCAAATCGATAAATTTTATACGCACTGAATAAATTGTTGTAGAGCATTTCATGAAAAAGTCCAGATTGTATGGGAGGTAGTGGAAGGAGGGGTAGGTTACAAATTGGTCTTATACAGTAGAATGAAATTATCATGAAAGTATTATATTTCAAATTTAATATCAGTAGCATCTATACTTTTCGAGAAAAGCCGTTTATTGTCGAATGGCAAAAATGTGTCATTTTGTATGGTAGGGAGTAGAAGGGGTGAAGCTAATGGTCTAATTTTTTTTTGGTTTTACGAATAATTTTAAATGAATATTTAGGACTAAATTTGAGCTCTATAAATTTTATACGCACTGAGTAAATTGGCTTAGAGTATTTCATGAAAAAGTGCAGTTTGTATGAGAGGTGGTGGAAGGAGGAGGAGAACACGTATAATTTTTATACAATAGACTAGAGTCATCATAAAAGTAATATATACAAAATTTCAGACTAATAGCCTTTATAGTTTTCGAGCAAATCTGTTTATTGTCAAATTGCGTAATAGTGTCAGGGGGTAGAAGGGGTGGAGGGATTTGACCCGTTCACGAACTTGTCTTTACTTTTTTGTGAAAAACGACGTGTACAAAATTTGAACTTTGTAGATCAACGCGTTCTCAAGCTAGAGAGGACTCGGACGGACGGACATCCGGTTTTGACATTTTTGAGTGATTATATGAAATTCTGTATCATTCATTGTTTTCTCCGAGCCTTATTTCTTAGCGTTACAAACTTTGTGGCAAACTTATAATACTCTCAGATTTCATCTAGAGTATAATTAGCAGCTGGAAGACGCGGTCGAGACGATTGGAGGCGACGACTTCAGGAGGCTAGGTCCTGATTTGGGCTGTCACGCCATTGATGATGAAATGAAATATCGTTTTTCGGTACCACTGAATGGTGTTAGAGCTTATGTTTTTGTCTCGCTTTAGCTTTAAGCTCGCGAATACTTGTCAGATGCCGTGATCTGATTACGGGAGGAGTTTTGTAATTTTCTTTTCAACTTTTCTTTCCTCATGTTGCCGTATTTCAGCGGAAATCCGGAACCGGAACAGATAGTAAGGGTGGTGGATATTAATAATTTTTTAATTGATTGCTTGAATCACGTCCAAATTACCCTGTATATAATGTTAGTGTGATAGACGAAGTTGCATAAAATTTTCAAAAAATTCGGCGTATTTTACATTCACGAAACCAATAATTTGTATGGGATGGGTAAAGAAGATAAGAGAATCGTAAAATTTGTTATGCAATTTTATTTCAATCCTCTTGTAAGGTGCTCGTACAAAATTTCAAGTTCTTAGCTTTTAATTTGTTGGTTATTAGTTGATTTAATGAAATTTGTCGAATCATACTTTTGCATGGGAGAGGGTAGAAGGGCAGACGCGACCTCAAAACTTTTGACGCATTTTCATTTTAATTATTTTCAAAAGTTTTTGTGCAAAATTTCAAATTGATAGCTTTTAATAGTTAGATGATAATTGATTTCTTAAAAATGGTCGAAAAAATAATTTTGTATGGGAGGGGGTAGAAGTTTTGAAGGTATTCGACCAGTTAATATTTCATACTTTTAGTAATTTTTTTAAAATGCGTTTCATAAATTTTCAAGTTTCTACCTTAAAATTTCACTCAAAAATTTTCAGTTTATGTGTTTTTAAAAGCCGCTAGTGATCGTACAGTAAGGAGAGCCTTGCATAGAATTGGGTTGGTATCTGCAATTAAACAAAAGAAACCAGCACTATCCGCCAAGAATATAAAGGCAAGGCTTAAATTTTGCAAGGATCATAAGAAGTGGACTACTGAAGAATGGAAACGAGTTATTTGGTCAGATGTGACCAAAATTAATCGACTCCAATCCGACGGTAAGGAATATTATTGGCATCGATCCCATGAGAGTATTTAAGTTGAACAAACAGTAAAGCACGGCGGTGGACATATAATGGCGTGGGGCTGCTTACATGGTGGAACCTTGGTCCTTTGGTTAAGATCGACGGTATCATGAAAAAGGAAGACTACCTTAACCTTTTGCGTAGTAATTTACCCGACGTCGTTGATAAATGCACTTGACGTGTGTTTGCTTGCATATAACTGTTCGGACTTAGAGTCAAATGTTCGCTCGTTGCATTCTAAATATGAAAATAAATGTGCGTAAAACCAAGTACATGCACATGGGTTCGAACACAAGTACACCGATTATTCTTATTGGGCTAGATGTGGAAGAGGTGCAAGATTTTTGTTATCTCGGAACCATTGCCAGCATGGACGGCGGAGCCGAAAAGGATATTGAGGCTAGTCGAAATCACCATCGTCAGGCCTTCGGTATCATTACTCCTTTCTGGAGGATAAGAGAGATTTCCCTTCGCACGTAGCTGCGAGTTTTTGACGCATGCGTCAAATCTGTGTTTTTATATGATTATACTACGTGGAAACTGACCGTTCGACTTACGAAGAAATTTTCGTGAACCAATGCCTCCGACGCATTTTAGGAATATTCTGGCCAGAAGTGATCTTCAACGACGAACTTTGGAGTACAACCTAAAGGACAACCTAAATTGGCATTGAGATTCAAAGGCGGAAGTGGCAGTGTATCGGTCACACTTTGAGAAAATGAGAGCGAAACATCGCCAAATAGGCTCTTGATTGTGATCCTCAAGGAAGACGTCGGGGTGGTCGACCATGTAGCGGAAGCGAGCAGTTAAGCAGGAGGCCAGAGAACTAAACAAATCCTGGCAACAGCTTAAGGCCAATGCTCAGGATCGCGCGTTGTGGAAGAGAATTGTTTCTGTCCTATGCCCCTGTAGGGGGTAACAGCAATTCTAATTGATTGATTGACTCAGTTTTGAGATATAACGGTTTGGAATTCTGGATTATGCACCATTTTTGAAATGCTCTCTATTTCCCCCCTACTATTATGTCGAAATTTTATATTATATATATAATTCTCTAACATAGCTTAATATATATATGATTCAAGTCTCAGTTACGTATGTAGCTTAAGAGATAGTCGAGATATTAATTCTTAAGTGTTTTTCTTTGCACTCTCCCCCTGACCTTCCCCTTTACAACAATTAGCCTCCTTTAAAGCTGATTCTGGTTGGTCTGTAGACAGCGTTAATGGTCCCGAAAAATAAATTTTTTATGGTAAGTCTATAATATAATCATTTGAAAAAAAAAAAAAAATTCGGCGGACGATTTGTTTTTGGCCCCCTTTTTGTGGACCCGAATGGATAAGAAAATTAAATTATTTTTAAATTTTGTCCCACAGACTCCTCTATACGACTCCTCTATACGTATGGTTGAGATATTTAAATTCTTAGATTTCGGCTTAAGCGCTACCCCACCTCCCCTTGAACCCTTACACTCCCCAAAATAGGTGTCCACTTGAGATCCGCAAATATCTATAATCCCCTCAAAAATGCACTTTAAATCTGGAAGGGCTTGGGAGTTTATGTGCGCTGGGCGTACACGTCGGCATACGGCGGACGGCGTAGGCTATTTAGTCATGGGTAGCATTTTATTTTTCCAAGTCGTTCACAATACTAAAATATTTGCAGCTGGGGGACGCGGTATTTGGATCGAAACGATTGGACTTCAGGAGGCCAGGGCCCGATTTGGGTGCCATCGATGCTGATAATGTTTTATGTGAGGTGGTAGAAGGGCAGGAGTGATCTCAAAACTTTTGATGAAATTTCTTTTCAAAATTTTCGTGCAAAATTCCAAATTGAACGCTAGACACACCCCCCCCCCCCCGCGTGTTGCATAGGAATTGTGGAACAAATTATTATTTTTTCTTTATGTATATCAATTAGATATATTCACATGGACATTTAAATTTTGTATCTTTCACTAGAGCCCTAAGAAATCACTCAAAATTTTCGACACTTTCGCTTATCATCTCCCTCCCCTTATACTCTCCAGCTTAAAATTTTAGCCAAAACTGAGGATTATGCAGTTCTACAATCTGACAATTTGTACACTTGTACTTAGTTTTGAGATGAAATTTTGGAAAGCGCACCATTTTTGAAATGCTTCCCATTCCCCCCGCAACAAATATGTCTAAATGTTATATTTTTATCGTATTGTGCTCGAATAGCTTAATATATATTCCAAGTTTCAATTACATAGCTTAAGAGATAGTCAAGATATTCACTTTAAAGTGTTTCTCTTCGCACTCCCCGATCAGAGTAATATTTGGTTACTTTAATGAAATTTGCATCATTATATTTTGCGCCAATTTCGAAGTCAATAGCTATACTTTCGGAGAAAAATCAATCTTTTAAAATTTAAAAATTTCACGAAATTGGTATGGGAGGGGGTAAAAGGAGTGGGGGATGTACTCCGTTTTCTTTTTCGCTTAAAATGACACACAATAAATTTCAGCACGATGGCGCAAAGCGACAACAAATATTTTTGTACCCTAGGCAGCTCCATTCGCGCATTATTTTTTAGCTCTACCAAGTTTTGATTCCGGTAATTATTTTCTCACCGTAATTTCGTCGAGACAAGAGTGGGAGGAAGATGAAATACGGCAGGAAGACTCCATATCCTTCTGTACTGATGGCTCCAATGCTAAAAGTGGAGTAGGAGGAGGTGTTTTTTCCGCTATGCTTAACTTACGCATAACTTTCCGTCTTACGGTTCATTGTAGTATATTTCAAGCAGAAGTGATGATAAAAGAATCCTTGGCCTGTCTTAAGTATAATGTTTTATCTACTAAGGATAGTGGCATGCTTGTTTAAAATATACGAAGATTTGGTGCACGTCTGTGTTATATTCCCAGCATTTCTCAAGCACCTGTTTCACCGAGAATATCTGGTCTGTTGTAGATCGTCCGGTTCTGAATCCGCCTTGGTATTCGCCAATTATTTGATTAGTATAGGGCTTAAGACGACGTTCAGTATTTTATAGGACGTACACAACAATGATATTCCTCTGTAATTCTCACAGCAGAATTTGCCTCCTTTCTTGTAAATTGGACATATAATACTTTTTCGCCAGTCGTCGGGTATGATTTCCTCTGTCCAAATTTTGCATATCATGTTGCACAGTATTTCAGCGACACAGTTTCCACCGTTGTTCAGAAGTTCAACTGGTATTTCGTCAATTCCCGGCGCTTTGTTTCGTTTTTGGTCACATAGGGCTGCTTTGATTTCAGCAAGCGTGGGTAGTGTCGATGATGGTTAATCTTCGGCAGTTGAGGCTTCAATTGAAATGTTGTCTGTTGTGATCGGTGCTAATGGGGTGGCATTAAAAAGATGTTCAAAGTAGGAAGAAGATCTACTTTTGATTTCTTGTGCGTCGCTGATGATGTTTCCCTCCACGTCTTTTGCAGAGACTGGTTTTTGGCTTATATCTATTTTTTAAGTCTTTTACTATTGCGTATGCGTCCCGCGTTTTATTTTTTCTCATATCGTCGTCCATCTTTTGTATTTTTTCATTATGGTACTTCCATTGTTTTCGTCTGCAGGTCTTTTTCGCATATCGCCTAAGCTCGTCATATCTTTTTTTTTGGCTCGTGTTGGTAGTTCAGTAAAAATTCTGTAAGCGTTCTTTCTATCTATTGCGTCGCGACATTCTTGGAACCAATCATTATTTTTTCGCCGTGCTTGATATCCTAATACCTCTTCTGCGGACGATTTGATGCCGTCTCGTATTTTCAGCCACGCATTCTCCACTGGCATATTTTGAATATTTTCAGATATTGGTGCTAGGTGTTTATTACATACTAACATGTAAGCCTGCGCCACCGTTTCGTCGTTAAGCTTGTCGACATTGAATTTGCGAGCTCTACTCGTTTTCGAATATCCACGACAAGCTATTTTGCAACGATACTTAGCTCTGACTAGATAGTGATCAGAGTCACAATTCGCACCGCGGAGAGTTCGTACATCAACTATGCTGGAAGCAGCCCTTTTCTCAATTAGAACGTGGTCTATTTGATTGAAGGTGTGACAATCTGGTGATGCCCACGTTCGTTTGTAGATGTCGCGATTTGAGAAGCACGTATCATATTGTTGCTGGTAGCGAAATCAATAAGACGTTGGCCATTTTCGTTGGTTTGGTTATTTCATTAAGCCTGTGCCCTCCTATTGTTGCTCCATTAGCCTCCTCCTGTCCGACTTTTGCATTCAAATTCCGTAACACAATTTATAGGTCATTCGAGGGTAGTGAATCATAGTTTGTCTCTAGGGTGGTATAAAATTCGGCTTTAGTTATATCGTCCTTGTCTTCTGTTGGTGCGTGGACGTTGATCAACCAAGTGTTGAAAAATTGAGTCTGTATTCGGATTCACACAATCTTTCACTTACTGGCTTTAAGCTCGTGACCTGCTTCATAAATTTTTTGTCAACGATAAAAGTGACTCCATACTCTTTGCTTCAGAACAATTTTCCTCATGTGAAGATTGTGTGTGATCTTATATCCATATTTTGTTTCCGAGCCATTTCATTTCTTTGCGGGCAGTTATGTTGATGTTGTGTTTTACCATTTTTTCGAAGAACTCTTTCAGAGCTCCTGCCCTAAATAAGGAACGAATATTCCAAGATCCAAAGGAGTAGTCCATTTTCTGTTCGGCGTCGTTTCCGTTGAGTCCATCTTTTCGAGGCTCTACTTCAGGTTTCTGGGCAGGGTTTTTTTTTCGGTGTTGCGTTGTCGGCGCCTCGCCTAACCCCGACCTGGAAGGCCTGTCCTACTTATTTATTACACTCTTGTTGAAAAATGGTGAAAGTTTTCAGCTAAATATGCAATGCTGGAGTTCTCGAGTCCAAATATGTCATACTTTGTAGAAGCCTTGTTGTTACTGGACATTCAGGTTAACTCCATGCTCCCTCATCCTTTCTCAACTGGCTATGGCAAAGTTCAACCCCTGCATATAGAAATTCAAATTTGTAGAATTAAGATATTATGTTCATGGATATTGAATTTATGGGCTACAGCTATTAATAGTGCTTTTAGTTAGTTGTTAAATAATGGGTAATATCCCATTCGCTGATCTCTGTCGTCTTTCTACATATTAACCTAACCTAAATTGACTTTCCACCCATTCTCAGCTTGGTTCAAGGATAATAAAGTTGCACTCAATTTGCTGGTAGATATTTCACTGATACTAATATAATCAGCTATTATTTCAATTAGTCAATATCTACAAAATTATTTTGTATCTACAATACAATTTTTGAAAGTTCAATTTAATTGACATAATTAATTAAGTGATGTCGATTTCCGAAACGGAATGAATTTAATTTTCTATTAATTATCCTTAACGATAGTCCATTATCTCTTTGTTTAAATTTCGTTATAACTTCACAGAGTTTCTTAATTTTATATCTCTCCAGGCAACACCGATCCCTTATAAAATTTATCGTTGTCTCACTCGCGAATTAATTTCTTCTTTTCCGATTAAATTAAACTTTAACTTTTTATGTCCAGAAGTGGCCCGAAAATCCAAGGCTATTTGGTAAATTTTTTTAAAAGTTTCGCGAGGATTTCGTAAACCAAAAATCAAGTCCATTCGTTATCGTAAAAAAATTGATTGTACTTTCCTTCAAAACTTGTAGGAAATATGTGGAAACGCTCAAGGGAAAGAAGTAAAATATTTGTCTCGACATTTTAATGACAGTTAAGAACTTTTCCAACTAGGGTTTTTCGTTGTATAGTATTCGAGAGATGGCGGTACCCACGATTGTGTCTACTGGGAGCCATATTCTGTGACTCTTCCTAAATCTCATCCATTTGTCGTAACTACACTCTATTCCATCTACCCACTTTGGTCGGAATTTTGAATTAAATTAATTATAGGTTAATGGTATGCTACTTAGAAGGAAGAGTTTTTGAACAATTGCAATGATAAGAACGATCTGAGCTAATGTTGTTAAAAAGTTAGTACAAATACATATTTCTTTGAATTGCCTTTAACATAATACTGTGGTACAGGACCGGAAGCGATGCGCATGCGAGATATTGCCATGCAAGGATGTCAGGAATCAGTAATTTTCGGAAAACTGGATAACCTTCGATTGTAATCTGACTAGTTGAGAAAGTTTCAAATAGAAGTAGATGGTAAAATGGAAACTCTTAATGGATAATAAATGAAATTTAACAAGTTCGGAAAATAATTGTTGTTAGCAGATAAGTTACCCTTATGTTAGAAAACAGCTACCTGCATTTAATATTCCTCATGTAGAAGTTATTCTATCGAGAAGTTTCTAAAAACTATGTGTAGTAGTAATTTTATAAAATTGTTTGTTTTTATGGTCCCTTGAAAATTCGTCTTATGCGGGATATTATGGTTAAACACAGCAATGGGTATCATTCGGCTGGTTGACTTCAGTACTTTCTGGTGACAAAAATGAATTTCATAGTGAAAATGTTATTATATGGCAATTTCCAGCGATTTATTTCTTCTAATTAAATTAAGAATTTTAGCAGCATGTTGGAATGCTGTGTTCTACTATAAGTGCAAACAGGAACCCTAGTCCACAAGATATATCTTCTTCATATCTAGATGAAATCTGCCTAAGTAGTTAAGTAAGACTGATCGAAATCCGTTTACTTCAGCATGTGAAATACCTTTACAAAATGTTTTTGAAAAATATTGAAAGTATTGAGTTGGTGAGTTGAGTCGACTATAGTGGAATGCATGCTCTATTGGACCAAACATTTTTTTTTTATGTTAAGTAATCCCTTAGATGGGATAGGGACTGTAGAATCCACTCACAGCCAGTTCTGCTTTTTATTAAAATGGCAAATGAACACTCACTTGAGCATCCGTGATCTTAAAATACTACCAGGCACGATAAACGAATACAATGATTCGGATACGGACAGATTCTATGGTAACGATCTTAGGCATTCGAAAAGGAACTATATGAGTCCTGGCGACAATTAACAGGCGATGCAGGACTGGGCTTTGTGGAAGAGAAAATATATTGAATTCTGTATTCATCTTTAGCCGGTCGATTTGTTGAACTACTCGCATCATTAAATAACCTATGCCAAACTGTAGACTGGGCTACTCAGACCAAGGATCTTATCTTCTTGATCTTTTCTTAACTTCATACCTCGCTAAATACTCGACTTCTGTTAATTCTCCACTCGGAATCTCAGATCATTGCTTGATTTCCGTCTGCTTCCCAGTTTCCATCTCGACGCCATTCGCACCAACTCTAAAAAAGCTGGTATGGCTTTACGGAAGAGCCGATTGGTACAGTCTTAAGCAATTTTTTCATTTGATTGGTCAATATGCTTCAACAGAGGTGTTGAGTATACTTTTTCTGCAGTAAATGAGACCATCTTGTTGGGCATGAGACTTTTTATCCTCCAAACCTACAAAGCAATCAAGCCCAGTTCTAAAGTTTGGCTTAATGAAAAATGCGGTACTGCGATACGAGCTAATACGGTACTGCGATATGAGGCAGCTTACCGTGCTTATAAGGCGCTGCCATCTAAAGTTAATTGGATTAATTTCAAATAAGAAAGGAATCTCAGTAAATCCAGTTTACAGCGAGAAAAATATTTGTATGACAAGAAACTGAGAGAAAATTTTTTGAGACGTCCCAAGGGCAGCAAAAGTTTCTGATCTCTCGTTCGTTCCATCAGAGGTAGTTCTGCATCATCAATTCCATCTTTAATGTACAACAATGAGGTTATTACGGATCCTAACATCTTAGTGGCTTAATTTGCTGCCAACTCTTCTTTACCACCAACGAATTCTAGCCTTCCAACATATACTGCGCTAAATTCCGCCTTAGAACAAATTAACATTCGTCCGCGTAATGTATACCGAGTTCTTAAGAATCTAGATGCTAACAAATCGTCCGGTGCAAATGGAATCCCTTCCATTGTCCTTAAGAATTGGTGCGCTTCTATTGCTAAACCTTTATGGAAACTTTACTGTCTCTGTATTGTCTTCCACTGTTCCATCTTCATGGAAGCTTGAAAATGTACAGCCAGTCCCAAAAAAAGGAGAACGCATTAATCACGCTAATTATCGCCCAATAGCAATAACCTCAATTCTATCGAAGATCATGGAAACAATCATCAACAATAGAGTAATAGAATATCTCAACATCAATAATATTATTGACGAAAAACAGTATGGATTTCGCATAAAACGTTCTACGGGAGACCTTTTAACCACCCTCACTGAACGTTGGAACAAGAGCATTTGCCAGTTTAGTGAATCTTGTATTATCACTCTCGATATTTTCAAGGTTTTTAACAGAGTATGGCACAGTGCTATTTTAATCAAACTTAAAGCTATTGGCTTGGGCGACTACCTTATTTCCTGGATTGAAAGTCTTTTAGCCAATTGTTCAATGCGAGAAGTATTGGATGGTGTGATTTCCCCTTCTTATAAAATTAACGCTGGTGTCCTTCAGGGCTCATTTCTTTCTAGCACCCTTTTTCTAGTACTTATTAATGCCATGCTATTTTCAACTTTCAATCCTATACATAGTTTCGCTGATGACAGCACATTAGATTTCTCCTATCACTTCAACACTGCGTTCTTAGCCCGATGTTCTAGCTTAGTAGAACAAGGTAGGTACATGATTCAATCATTTAATGACGACTTGGCTAAAATTCTTAGTTAGAGCAATGAGAATCAAGCCGAATCTAATGCTTCGAAAACCCAGTACAATCTTATATCCCACAAAGGTGACTCTAATCTTGATCCAATCACCTTCACAGGTCAGCCATTAACCAACTCTTCAAGTGTTAAAATATTAGGTATCCAAATCGCAGATAACTTATCTTGAAACTATCATATATTTAATATCGCCAAGGAAGTATCTAAATATTTGGGTTACCTAAAACGTTGGAAATATTCCTTCACTGCTTCTGGATTACTGACAAAATATGAGGCCTATATTAGACCACGTCTTGAATTTAATTCCCACCTATGGATATGAACTGCAAAAACTTCTCTCTATTATCTGGATAGTAACCAGTCTCGGACCATTAAGATTATAGGAGATTCTGACATCACTTTATCGCTCGATTCACTCGAGCATAGACGAATTGTAAGCTCCCTAACCCTTCTGTATCGCAACAACAATGGCGATTGTTCTGGCGAAATTTCTAATCTCTTACCCCCATGTATGTCTTCACTCCGTAACAATCAAGCTGCTTCACGCGCTCATAAGTATTCTCTCAACCCCATCTTTGGTAGCACTGTTAAATTTCGTGATTCGTTTTTAGACCGGACTGTTTGAATATGGAACTCACTGCCCATCTCAGTATTCTCGCATTACTACAACATTCAACCATTCTAAAGAAATATTCAGAGTCACTTCCTTCTCTATCCCTTTAATTCCCAAAAACCAGTATCTCCCCCTCCCCCACTAGAGCTGTGCTTCAGTACAAAAGGGCAACCCCTATAGTTCCGCTGTCACAAAAAAAAGCATTGCTTTTTTTAAGGTTTATACTTAGAGGGCTACGCTATAATGCTATGCACAGCTATATATAGGAATTGGAGAAAACAAATTAAGTCGAGTTAATTTAAGAAGAGAGAGACTAAAGTGGTTGCAGACATTGGCTTTGAAGCCCTTGAGGTTGTACTCGTCGGAAAATCCGTAGATTGAGGTGACCAAGGTATATCCAAGCAGGCAATGTGCTGGAATTATATATTGCGTCGACCGGGATTTGAACTCACGACCTTCGCATTACAGGACCAACACGCTACATACTAGGCTATACCCTAGCTAATTGATTGACTGCCTATATATTATTGTGCCAGAAGGCAAGGGTTTGATGGTGTTCAGATTGGCGAGTATCGCGAGGAAAAATACAGAATGGAGCATTGAGTGTGCTTAGCTGCATTTAACATAGAGAATCTCAACATTTCTATGATGCTCTAGAGAATCGATAGAAGAACACACTTCTTCCACTTTCGGAGAGCATCTAGACGTTAAGAGGCGTCGGAAGCAATATCAAAAATGTGCTGGGCCTAATGCAGGTGGTCATTAATTTTAATGTCTAGAAGTGTGAAGCTATTCGAGGTGCAAGGTTGTGCGCAACTAAAGGTCACATTTTATAACACTGGAACATCATGTTTGATCATAGATGACGGGCTTGTGTTTTGGAGGCGTTGAACTCGACTCTATTTTTCTTGCTTAATTCCAGGACTAAGCTGAGATCTGAGTTCAGCGAACGGAATAACTCCAGCTTAACTATGACGCATTCATGCCAAACTCTGTCAAAAGCTTTTGCAATGTCAAGTGCGAGAACTTGACCGTCGCCATATTTATGTATGCATAAGCTCAGACGTTCTGTCAAGTAGACCAAGAGATCTCCCGTCGACCTTCTAGAACGGAACCCATACTGACGATGATTTTTTTTTTTAAGGCACCAAGTATAACTTAGGGGGTCACCCTTTAATGCATTGCACAGTTAAGTCGGTAAAGGAAGTGAATTAAAATTTGTAGTATTATGGAAATTCGAATGGATAGAGAAGGAAATGACGGTGAACATTATTCTTGAAGGAAAAACGCTATCCGGCAATGCGTTCCAGAGTCCGGATGTTCGGGAAATGAATGACCGCTTAAATTTCACTGTACGGGTTGATAAAAGTTTGACTGTATACTGGTGCGCATGTTCCGCTTGTCGAGTATATCGTGGAAAAGTGTAAAGTGGAGGAATAAGTGCGCATAGTTCCGAACTGCAATTACTATGGAAGTAGCGATAGTAAATGCTGAGTACTCCATCATATCCAATTAGTCGGAACGCATGTTTTTGGATTCGGCCGAGCAGCGGAAGGTGAGTTTTGGGAGCCCCAGCCCGAAGATGCGAGTTGTACTCTAAGCGAGGTCGAATGTAGGTCTTGTAGATGGTAGCTAAGTCGTGAGGCGAAAAGTATTTTTTGCATTTACGAAGAATACCTAGGCGTTTGGAAGCGTCAAGGGCAACTTCGAAGATGTGTTGACTTCAATTGAGATGGTTATTGAGCTTTACGCCTAAAAGAATAAAATCATCGGAACACCATTAAAGGCTACATTAGAAGACGACGCTGGAACATCACGTTTGAGGGATAGATGACAGGCCTGTGTCTTAGCGGCATTGAACTCTACTCTATTTTTCCTGCCCCATTTCAGGATTAAATCGAGATCTGACTTCAGCGAACGGAATAACTCTCTGCGATTGGAAGCAATAGAATGCTTGTTTGATTCCGCAACAGAGTCAAGTTCATAGGTGTTATCCACGGTACTGTCATCCGCGAAACTGTGGATTGGATTGAGAGTAGAAGACAATAGATCATTAATAAATACTAAGAACAGGGTCGGCGATAAGACAGAACCCTGAGGGACACCGGAATTGATTGGGAACGATGAAGAAGTAACGCCATCTAATACTACTCGTATAGTGCGTTTATACAAGAAACTCTCAATCCATTAAATGAGGGTAGTATCCAGGCCAATGGCCGTGAGCTTAACATGAAGGCATTCATGCCAAACTCTGTCAAAAAGCTTTTGCAATGTCAAGCGCAAGAACTTGACCTTCGCCGTATTTATGCAAGCAAGAGTTCCATCGTTCCGTTAGATAAATCAAGAAATCTCCCGTCGATCTTCCAGAACGGAAACCGTATTGGCGGTCGTGAATAAGCTGTTTATCATCGAGATATTTAACGATTTTGCGATTGTCAGCAGTTTCCATCACTTTCGAAAGCACTGAAGTAATGGCTATTGGGCGGTAGTTGGCGGGGTTCGCTTTGCTTCCTTTCTTGGGAATTGGCTGAACATTCGCAACTTTCCACAATTGTGAAAAACACCCAGAAGAGTAGAATAGATGGAAAAGGTTACGAAGAGGTTTTGCCAGAGAAGGCGAGCATATTTTAAGGGTAATGGGGGAATGCCATCAGAGCCAGCGGACTTGTGAATATTGAGCTGTTGAATCCTGAAAATTTAGCAAATGCAGCGAAAAACCAGAAGGTGTTGCGATGGGAGGGCTTTGGTTTGAAGGTAGTAGTGTGGAGTTTCTCGCAAAGCTTGCTGCCAATAGGTTAGCTTTCTCAACAGGATCGACTACGGTACGGTGTTGATGAAGAGATGAAATCATTAATTATACGATCATAGATTAGCGATTTTGCGATTGACAGCAGTTAACATTACTATAAATTGAAGTAATGACTATCTGGCGGTCCCTAGCGGGGTTCACTTTGCTTCCTTTTTTGGGAATTGGTTGAACATTTGCAACGTTCCACATACGTGGAAATCACGCAGAAAAGTAGGAAAGATAGAAAAAGAAGAAGAGGAGCACATTTTAAGGGTAATGGGGGGAATAGTGTTCAGACCAGAAGATTTGTGGATATTGAGCTCTTGAAGAATCCTAGAAACATCCAGTTACCATATCCAAATCCAAACTTAAATGCATTGGCGAATGAAATATTGAAATGTGTTCGGGATATATTGATAATTATATTTTACGATAGGGTTGGATTGATGTTATCACTGCGACTGGAGATGGAGCTATTGTGATGTTTTAGAGTTTGTCTTCAAGTCTTGTGTTATTGAGCTTAAGATATCACGTTTTTTTACGGCCTGAGTGTAACTTCGGAGGTTACCCTTTAATGCAATGCACATTTATGTCGTATGTACGTAGAAGAATGGTCAAAAATGGGCTCATGGAACAATGAAGACGTCTTTTGCGCACTAGTACTTCGTATTCACAGATAGTTTAATCTGGTGTTTCCTCCTTCCACAGTTTGCTTCCGTGGCCTGGGTAGCGTACTTTCTTCACAGTCAATAGGTCGTTAGTTCGATTCCCAGACAGTGGGATTTTCTTCAGCACAAATTTTCAGTTGCTGCTGGCGATGAAAAATTATGTCAAATAAAATGGTAAAACGGTGTAAAAGAGAAACAGTTCCACTTCAAGAAGGTCTCTATACTCAGTAGATGGTTTCTGTTCGCTTTCTATCATTCATTTCTCATAACATCTGAAAATATGTGTCAGTACAACTGAAAAATATACCAGCTTCTCCACTCGTTACGGTCGTTCTCACTCCCCTTCACCTACCTTGCCAGTCCCATTTCCTTCCCTCCATGACTGTGTCTCTGCATTGCACATAAAGGCCAAAATTTGTTATAACACAGGTCATTCCGTAAAAAAAAAGATTGTTGTACCAAGAGTCTAATCTAATTTCTGTTTAAATGCAGATATTCTGAAGTTCTGTGGACCGAATGTTTTGGTTTAAACAGCTTAGAATGCCTGTTGAAATGTTGATAATAGTTCACCCTAACTCAAAAAAATAAAGTTGGGCCTGAAATGTTGTTACATATTCTATCAATTTCATGGTTACATGATTCATCTTAGAGATAAGTAAAGAAGTATTGTACTGGAGTAAGTTATTTTATTGATTTACTTAAAAAAATAAAATGATAGTTTTATATTAATTTGCGAAATACAATGAGACTGTAATAGTTAATACCAATTTCTTTCTTGAATAAAATACGCCATCTCGGGTATAAACTTACTAGCATCGTTGGGCTGACAGCAGAATATATAACCAAGGGCTGGCATTTTAGCAGTTTCAAACTCTTTTAGCCACGGAATATCCCTGCACATGTCCGGACAAAATTGATGCCTACGGTAATTATCAGCCTGAAGAAAATAAATGTTAAAAAAAAACGACTCGGCAAATATAGAATTACAACCTGAACAAATGGCGAGTTAATGGCAATAACGACTACACTTTCGATAGTACTATTTCGCGGTTTAATGTAAGTCCAAACATAAAATGGAATAGATTTTGCAATATTGCTTGACTGAAAATATAAAATGTACGATAATTACTTTGTAATGGTTTTGTCGTAAAAGTCAGGAAGTAATCTTACCATGTAAGCGATATCGTTTTCCTCAGTATTTGCAAAATCTAATAGTGTTCGCTTCTTCCGATAGCCCTGAGCATACAAGGATTCTTGCCTTCGTCTATACGCATCATTCGAATGTTCGTCGATATTTTTCAGTGGCTGTATATTGTTATTGTATTTATTATTTTGGACAAATCTAGTATCTGGATAGTAATTATTTGGTGTTCGCAGAGTTTCTCGTTCTTGTTCTTTTGCAAGGGTGAGCTGATCGTAGTGTAATATTCCTGTGTAGATTTCACATTCCTTTGAAAGTATCTTCTTTTCCAGTAAATCTTCAAAGATTTTCCAATTGCCCTCTTTTAAGCTTGTCCACCACGGGATTGAGCTCAGACCCTCTAAAACTTCCGTTTGATACGTGAAGCCTTTCACCAATCGTTCGGCTGGTACTAAATAATCGAATCGGTATTGTGGCAAGCTCATTGTGTGTGACGAGTTTTTATTAAAAAAGGAGTTCATTTCGTCGGTTCTAAAAAAAACCAATTCATTATTATGCTGATTGAAATGCATTGTTTATGTGCATCACTTACCGAACTTTATTTGAATCAATGAAATTTATTGGTAAATCTCTACTATCGTTGTATCCTCTCTGAAATAAAAACAAATTATTTATAATATGATTCTTTTCTTCTATGTGGATATGCAACGCTTAGACCCATTTACTTAGTTATTCATGTTTAGAGCGCGGCTAGGTAAAAAAACTTAACAGAGTTATGATTGGGCGTAAAGCCCAATCATATGATACTCTAGATGAAATGGGAATAACTTTAATATACCGGAAAATATGTCATTTCAAATTCTTTCGAATAGTGAATAGAGACTTTTGCATGGGAGGAGGTAGAAGCGGAAGGGGAGGTTTATATTTTTTTGCATATGACATCGAACATGGCATGCAAAATGTTTTTTGCTGAATTTAAAGTTTTTAGTTTTCATTATTTTTAAAGAAATTGGAAATAGTTTTCCTGAAATTGGGGCATTTGTATGGGAGGTGGCAGAGGAAGTGGAGCGTTTTAGATGATTTTGAAACTATTTATCATTACCCTTATCACCATGCTTTGATTCAATTTCAAAATCGATAGCTCTCATATATTCGAAGGAGAAATGCTTTTTTTTGAATTTATAATACAGATATTTATATGGGAGGGGGTAGAAGGAGTGAAGCGGAGTTGATAATTTTTTCTAGCATTTATTGCAACTATTAAAATACAAATTCTGGGAAAATTTCAAGTTTGAAATTATTCTAGTTTTAATGGAAATCGATATAATGCATTTAACAAAAATTATGCATTTCTATGGGAGGGGGTAGAAGGAGTGTAAGGATCAAAACAATTTTTTTCCCTTTATTGATATTTCTATTTTTGTACCTTATACAAAATATCAAGTTGATAGATTTAACAGTTTCGAAGAAAAATTATTTAATTTAAATTTCAAAATATCGTGAAATTTGTATGGGAGGGGGTAGAAGGAGTGAGGTGAAGTGGATAATTCTTTTTCATGCTAATTGTAATTATAGTTGAATTAATTCTGCCAAAATTTCGTCTTTTCAGCTTTACTAGTTTCAATGAAAATCGAAAATATGTATCTTTCAAAATTGTCCATTTGTATGGGAGGGAGTAGAAGGAGTGAGGGGATCGGATTAATATTCCGTGATATTAATGACATCTATATCATAATACTTTGACTTAAATTTCAAGTCGATAGCTTAAATAGTTTCAAAGAGAAATCAATTTCCTTATATTTCGAAATTTCGTGGAATTTGTTTGGGAGGGGATAGAGGGAGTGGGGGGATGTAGCCCATTCACGAACTTAAAGTTACTTTTTTGCTGAAAATGATACATAAAATTTTTTAGTACTATAGCTCAAAGCTTTCGAGAGTTATGCTGTAGACAGACGCACAGACCGACAGACGCACAGACCGACAGACGGACAGACGGTCACTCGGAATTGAGGTTTTTGAGCGATAACAAATATTTCTGTACCCTTGGCGGCTCTGTGCGAGCGTTATTTCTTAGCGTTACAAACGTTAAGGCAAACACAATATACTCTCAGATTTCATCTAGAGTATAAAAATTCTTTTCCTTCTTCGATGGCTATACTGCCCAAATCGGGCCTTGGCCTCTTGACCTTCAGGTCCCTTAACATTTTTATTTTATTCTCATAGTGGAAGGGTTGTTAGGACTTCGCGCAACCCTCTATCTACGAATTTACGCGTTTGCAGATGTGGAGTGACTCAGATTTACTTACGTAGGCAGGGTGGTAGAATTATCCCCCTGTGGGATGGGGGCCAATCCTGCTGGCCCCAAAAATGGCAAATGGACACTCACTGGATCATGGGCATATCACCCGTGATCTTAACACCTAACTGATACGAGAAACGGATACGGCGCCTCGCATACAGACGGATTCTACAGTAACGACTTTTATCATTTGAAAACGGACTATGGTTGGCTTCTGGAACGTTCGAACATTGAATGACGGGGGAAGGGCTGGGGCAACTCGGTCCTTGTACCGTTAGTTAGTGATCGACCGTGAAATGGAGCACTATAACATCCAAATCTTGGGCTTGAAAGAGGTCAAGTGGACAGGACCAGGAGAGAATGAACCCCGAGCGGAAACACCATTCTGTACGTTGGTCCTAAGAAGGAAGTCAAAAATAGCATGACCGTCATCCTTACACCGAGAGCGAGAAACAGTCTCAACAGCTGGGAACCAATCTTGAATAGGATTATCGTCGTCAGGCTCAGGACTAGTGGCAGAAACGTCACAATTCTACAGTACTACGCATCAACTAATACCGCAACACCTGGTGATAAAGAGGAGTTTTATAGCCAACTGATTGCCACCTTCAAGCGTGTTCTAAGAGGTAACATTATTATCATCTAAGGCGATATGAACGCATAGGTTGGCTCTGATAACACTGGACTAGAACACGTCTTGAGAAAGCATGGTGGTCATTGGGTCAATGCGTCACGACTTTGAAGAGACCGGAAAATGGCGAATTATTTGTGGAGTTTTGTAGTACTCGATAAATGGTCATCGGAGGGACGCTTTTTTCCCCACAAGAGTCACCATAAAGCTTCTTGGGTTTCCCCTAATGGTGTTACTCAGAAACAGATCGACTATTTGGCTATAAGTCGCTGATAAAGAAGGTGTCTTCTGGATATGCGAGCGAAGCGTGGAGCTGACGCGATTACCACTTGATGGTTGCTTGCTTGAGATTGTGCACAGCAGCTATCTGACGACTACAAATTCTTCAAATGAAGTGCAAGCTTAATCCCAACGAAAACCATTCTACGCGAAAAGTCATCGCCACTGGGCGGATATGAAATGCGCACATCGGCCGCCAATTGAGAGGCAACCAGAAACACGTTTCTAACTAGTGCTGAAGAATCTGTGGGATATATGCAAAGTGGTGTGAAACCCTGGATGTCGAAAGACACATGGGATGAAGTTGGCGATCGGAAAACGCCAAATTGGCAATCATCTTTCAACTTGATGTCAACCAAAGCACACCCGACTTGAGACAGAACTACCGCGATGCCCATATACAGCTTAAAAAGGCTGTTAGAAGTGACAAGAGAAATGTCATTGAAGATCAGATGATGCCAATAAGGCAGAATCTGCGGCTTACCTTGGGGTTTTGGGTTTACTATTTAAAATTACGAAACAGTTGACGAACAGGAATTTCACCGTCAGTCATCAAGTGAGATGTCAACGGAACTCTCCTTAATATGAGTGAACACCAGTTGCGGCGATGGAACGAGTACTTCTCTGATGTTTCAAACATCTTGTCAGAGGAAGATATTCCAGAAACAGAACAACTACTAAACATACAACCGCAACAATCCTCTATTATGGACGATCCCCCATATAAGGAAGAGAAGTTTCCGCCATTTGGTTAATGCTTTCCCAGGTATAGACGAATTCCTCAAAGCGGACACGGAAATAACAGCCGTTATACTCCTCCCACTCTTTATTGCGGTGTGGAATGTGGATATCCGACTGAATGGAAGAAGGGCGTCATGTTGAAAATTCCAAAGAAGGGAGACCTTCGGGATTGTGGTAATTGGCGTGGTATATGTCGACTTACTGCCGTATCGAAAATCATAGCTAACGTAAGGTAATTCTTAATGGGATTAGAGATGTTTGTGGAGAGCACTCACGATGTTTATCAGACTGGATTCCGTAAAGAGTCGTCTAGTACCGACCACACAAATACTCTACGGATAATATTGGAGCAGTCAGCCGAAATAGGTTCGCTACTACTCCTCATGTTTGTGGACTTCAAGAAGGATTGGGACAGCGTTAAGCGAGATTATATATCGAATACTTTGCGTAGGAGAGCTATTCCAGATAAGGCTATGATTAAAGAATCCTTCAAAGATGCAAGGTGTCGTGTTTTGCATGGAGGAGGGCTGTCCGAGAGCTAGCCTGTGCAAATGGGTGCCAGACATGGCTGCATATTATCACCAGGCCTTTCCGTTTTCTGGAGGTTAAGCGAGGTATCCCTTTGCACGAAGTTGCGAGTTTTTGACGCATGAGTCAAATCCGTGTTTTGACTGAATATTCTGGCCAGAAGTGATCTCCGACGACGAACTTTTGAGTACAACTGGACAGACTAAAAGAGGTTTTGAGATTCAAAGGCGGTAGCAGTAGTGGATTGGTCACACTTTGAGGAAACCAGAGCGAAGCATCGCCAAACAGGCTCTGGATTATAATCTTCAAGAAAGATGTCGGGTTTGTTGACCATGGAAGCCAGGAGTTGAACAGGAGGCCAGAGGAATAAACAAGTGCTGGCAACAGCTTGAGGCCGATGCTCAGGATCGCGTTTTGTGGATGAGAGTTCTTTCTTTCCTATGCCCCTATTGGGAGTCTTAACAGGAATTCGATTGATTGATTGATTGAGTAATATGAATGCTGCAGTGATCAGAGTATACACGACGAGCAAGAGGTGCAGGGTTGGAAAGGCTTACTATTCGAAAGATGGTCGCTTGACAATTGTCAAATGTTGACATTTGTCATCTATAAACGCAAGAAATTTACCATGGAACGTTACACAGTCATTGAATTTTATTACGAAAATTTGCGTTCAATTGCAGTTACGATGCGCAAAATTGGAGCAAATTCTGATCGTAATTATGTGCCTTCTGAGACGTGTGCTCGCAACCTTAACTCGCTCCGCCGCAGTAAAGCAAAGTATTGAAAACGACCCAAACACACCCATTTAAGAACTTGACGTCACCACGCCCGCACTACAGCGAAAATTGGCGAAAATTTGGCTCTGCATGCGTACAAGGTCCAAGTGACTTATGAACTGCAGCCGGTGGACCACCAGCTGTGCCGTATTTTCTTTAATTGGGTCTTAGAAGCAAATCCTAAATTTCAGGATGACCGAATTGTGGCAGCCCTTATTCTTACCATCAATATTCCAAATCTGCAGACGCCATAAGAGATCTTCGTAACACGAATGACAATATCAAGTATATTTTGCTTCCAACCGGAAGCTACACTGTGTATTTTCATGCAATTGATAATTAAGTAATTCTAATTAAAAAGTACGGATTTTTCTTATTAGATACTACACGTTATACATTTTGTAACCACTGCTCTCGTTTTACAATAAAACATTCGACATAGCTTCTGGCTTTTTTTTCAACAGATTTATTTTTTTATTCACTTTTTACTTTATGCAATTATATTGCAATTTTACAGGTGTCACTGTATTAAACATTTTGAAAGTAGTTTCCAACAATTTTTGGTGGAAGTAAAGTTAATTTATCGTTTTAGACTATTCCGGCTAACTTGAATTCTGTCACAAGCCTTAAAAAAATTTCTGTTATTTAAATGTGTGACAAAATCCAAGATCTGCCTTGTAGCTTGTAGTTTATGTTGCGAAAGTCGTGGGTTCGAATACCGGTCGACTATTAATTCTAGCGCGATGCCGGAAGGGATGGGAAAAATAAAAAGTTTATGGGGCTTATGCTTTTATGTGTTATGTTTTAACTTGGTTACCAGAATTGAATGAATGTTGTAATCATTTATGTACTAATTGACATTAGACACGCTGAAACTATTACTACTTTCCTATAAAAGTTCTCACTATTTCGAACTTTAATAATTGAAAAGGTACCGGGGAAAAACACAATTTTTTTTCCTGAAAATAAACTTTTTAATGAATTTCGTCCTAGTGATATGATACAAAAAGGAAATATTACATATAAACAGTTCACCCATAATTTTTTAAATTGAATGAAGTTGCCTTTATTGGCGGCAACAATTTCATAACTTTTTCGCACAACAAGTGGAATACTGGGTGTTACCATCGCAATAAACTTTTCCTTTGGTTGAGAGCACTTAATATTGTGATCAAAAAGTTTTATGTGCGCTTTGAACTAATCGTGAAAGTTCTTTTTTCTTCAGACTGGTAGGATACGTTTGAACCTCTGCTCAAAATTTAAGTTTTAATTTAAACGCTTGATTTGTGATTAAGAGACGATTTGGCATAATGTCTAATCATACGATATTTTAGATGGTATGGTATTTACTCTTAAATGAAATCTGCGAGTATATTATGGTTGCCTTACTGTTTGTTACGCTAAGAAATAATAATCGCACAGAGTTGCCAAGGTCACAGAAATATTTGCTGTCGCTCAAAAACCTCGATTCCGAGTCTGTCTGTCTGTCTATATCAACGTCAAAAAATATCGATCTGATCCCCTAACTTCTTCTACCTCTTCCCGTACAAATGCACAATTTTCAAAAATGCATTCATTCGGATTTCATTGCAACTAGTAAAGCTAACATAATTTTATTACAATTGCAACCAGTTTTGTAAAACTATCAACTTCACCTCACTCTCTCTACCCCCTCACATACAAATTTCACGAAAATTCCAAATTTTAACTAAATTATTTTTCTCCAAGATCGTCGAAGCTTTCAACTTTAAATTTTGAAACAATTATACTATTACAAATATAATTGATGTCGAAAAAAGTGGTTTTGATTCGAATATTCCTTTCACTCCCTCCCATACACATGCACAATTTGGGTAAATGCATTTAATCGATTTTTATTGCAACTAGAAAAAGTACAAACTTAAAATTTTGCCACAATTTGTCCCTTAATAATTGCAATAAATGCTAAAAAAATGTGAGCTTCGCGTCACTCCTTTTATCACATCCCATACAAATTTTTGCATTGAAAATTCAAGAAAAGTATTTTTCCTTCGAACATATGAGAAACAAAGCACTATGATTAGGATGTTGATAAGCAGATTCAAAATCATCCCAAACCTCCGACTTTCTCTGCCAACTCCCATTCAAATGCCATAAAGTCAGACAAAAAAAAGTGCAATTTCCTCGAAAATTATGAAAGCTACAAACTTTAAATTCAGCATGAAACATTTTGTATACTACGTTCGGTGTTATATACAAAAATTACAAACCTTCCCCCTTTGCTCTTACCATCTCCAATACAAAAGTCAGAATTCACTATTCGAAAGAATTTAACATGACATATTTTCGGGTACAATAAATTCTTTCCTATTTCATCTAGAGTACCTTATGAATTCTGTTATGTTTATACTCTAGATAAAATCTGAGAGTATTGTTATAAATCCACACAATATGAACTTTCTCTTCTTAAAAGAAAGTTCTCGAATAATCTTCTAATATTGTTATAGACCTGGCAATGATCTCTCTCAAATCTGCCAGAACTATATAGAATATTCTTCCAACATGTAGAGGGCCACAACCAATGACACCCGACGCCATCTAGTAACTTCTAGAATAGTCCAGACCCAGCAGAAAAACATACACCAGAGAAGGTTCGAGATTTGGATAAATCAAGTATAAATAGCCAGAGCCTTGCGACAAGTGAGCCAGTTACTCAGCGACAGTTTTATGGAAAACACCTATCGGTGTAAGTTAGCGAAAGCGATAGATAGATCGGCGGTGTTACCGTGTTGTGCGAATTAAGTTTTTTTTTAGAGCGAATTAAGTGAAGTGATCGGGAAATTGTGTAAAAGTGCAATAAATAAATTATCCTTATATTTTAAAACGAATTGTGTTTTTCTTGAAATCCGGCGAACCCCTAGCTCGCAACAGTATTATAAGTTCGCTCTAAAGTTTATAACGCTAAGAAATAAGGCTTAGAGAAAAAATGAATGATACAGAAGTTAATATTAACTCAAAAATCTCAAAACCGAATGTCCGTCTACTCGTCCGTCCTTCCGTTCGTTCTCTAGCTTGAGAACACGTTGAGCTAGAGCGTTCAAACTTTGTACACGTTATTTTTGACAAAAAATTAGAAAAAGGTCAAAAAATAATTAGATTACCCCTTCTACCCCATAGAATATGACACAACATTACAAAAAGTGGATTTTACTGAAAAGTATGAATGCTACTGATCTACAATTTAAAACAAAAGCATGATGTTTATTGTTATTTCTGAAAAAAAGCCTTTAAGAACTCGCTCCTTCTTTTACCACCTCCCGTACAAACTGCACATTCACTAAATCCTATATACTAATTTTCTCAGTACCTATTCAATTTTTGAATCTTAAATTATAAAACATTTTGATAGCAACCATATCGTGATGTGAAAAAATTATTTCAATGTCGTCACCCCCTCTATCACTTCCCCTACAAAATTTCTTAAATTAACAAAACAATTTTTTCTTTGATCTAGAGTACGAGGTCGTGGGAATAAATCCCTGTACCTGTCCCCTGGTTAGTTTTAGATCCGTCCGTATAAAGATAAGGACCTGTACAGGTGCTGAGTATCGTGTTTGTTGCCCATTCGTTTCGTTCAGGACACTTAATGTGAAACTTCCGTTTTTCACTCTGCTGTTGGTTCATGCAATCATACTCGCAGTCTAAAAGGGAGTTTGCGTCTCTAATGACGCTTAAAATTTTGCTATGATCAATTATTTTAATCTAATAGCAGGCCCGCTGCTTGTTTTATAAAAAGATCAAATAGAGGTAGTGAGAGAATTACCTTCAGAGCTGCAGTTGGTGCGGTTCTAAGAGTACCTGTCAGACATAGACATGCTATCCGTTGGATTAGCTGTAAAGGTGCTAAGTTCATTTTTAGTACCACCGCTGGCCACCACACCTGCGCGCCATTGAAAATAATTGGTCTTAAAATACCCTAGAACTTACTCAAACTTACCAGTTAGCATTATGACAAGATCGGCTGTATATGCTATTGTGGGGTAGTCGTTCCGATTTAAAATGGAAAGGGATTCATTCACTGTTAGAACCCATAGGAGAGGCGATATTATACAGCGCTGTGGCGTTCCTTTCTGGACAGAACCTTTTCTTGTCTCGTCACCCATCCGTGCTAAGATTTTTCGTGAGGGAAGATGCTTAGCTATCCATGCAGTCAGGAGGGGTTCTACACCAAAGCTGCGCAAGGCCTCAAGTATGGCATCAATGTTGACGTGGTTAACTTTTAGAAAGACACCGAGTGCAACCTCTTTATGATGGAAAGCTTGCTTTACGGCAGCTACCATCACATGCAAGGCCGTGTCAGTGGAACTACCTTTCAGATAGACGTTTTGGTGGGGGCATCTGACCGAGAGGTTTAGATTTGCTCGTCGATCCACCAGCCTTTCCAGGCCTTTAAGAGGGAACGAATTCAGTCTGATGGTTCGGAAAGCCTTCGGAATTTTGTGGGAGGCTGTATCTACTAGTTCCGAGTTGGCTAGAATATGATCGACACCTGAACTTTCTGGCGGGAGCTCAAAGCATCCGGGAAAATGCGTTTGCATTAAAGTTCAACTGACTCACCGCTAGATCCCGTTCATGAACCATCGTACGTATGGATCTTTGGATAGGGACTCTTTATCCTAGCGTCATTGTTAATGGTATCGATTTCTTCACAGAATGTCTTCCATGAATTTCGTTTCACGGCTCTTAGCTGTTTTTTATACAGTATAAGTGCTGCTTGAAATTTGTTCTAACACGATATCCATCGCAGAAAACTAAAAAGGAAGGAAAAGAGACAGACACAGTATCTGGATACTTTTTCATTGTTTGCTTGGTTAGCATGGTCAATAGTTAGAAAACACGCTCCAAGACCTCGCCTTACAACCGAAGATATTTGCAGAGGCTGTGATAAGGAGGATGAGACTCATTGCTCATGCTTCCAAACACCGTCCGATTCTCGGAAAGGATTTCTTCGCTGAGCTCAATGATCTCCAGTTTCTTGAATCGACGAAGCTCATTGTTTCACCGGAAGAGCAGGCTAGCTAAATGAAATGTAGGTTCACATGGTAAAAACACTGATGAGTACAATAGGCCCATTGGTGGCCAACGTACGTTAGGGTCCAACCCCTCCAGAAACTCAACCTAATCTTTAATAGTGAACACTCGTTATTTCCGTTTAAGCCTCTATGAATACTAATAGTAAATGGTGCGCACTCATCAGATAAAACAGACATTTATTTAAAAAATGTTTTTGATTAGCTAGCTCACAATATGGAATAAAAAAATATATTTCAAATTATAAAACATTAATAATCGTTTGTTATTTTCATTTCAGGATTTGTGACTGAATTTTTTCATGGAATGATATTATCATCATAGTTGGTAAGTAGCTAGGAATGCTTGCTTACATTATTGTCAAATTTTGAACTACGAAAATAATTTGAGATATTAGCCACTGATGATCTGGGGAGTTAAATGGACTTTCTAGCACGGCATTTCCATCTCTTACTGCAAGGGCGTCCCAACAAATGGTTTTGGACTTGGCGTTGTTTAACTTGGGTCACCCTGCAACCTGCTTTCCTGGAAGCCTGGTGAGAAGTAAGTACCGACTGGGACATTAAGGTGCAAATACTGGCGAGACGCTAGGTCTCGAACGAGCTCGACCAGGTGTTCGAGCAAGACATGCTCGATCTGCGCACCTTACTGTTGACCCGCATTAACGATAGGAGGTGATGCGAGGAAATCTTCTACCTCAAAGCAGCAGCAGCTGTGGTTACAAAAGATAGGGTTGCTAGACCATTTGCGATACTTGGTTTGTCGAGTACAAGATGTGAACACGCGTGCTAGCTCTCCCCTTCAGGCCAGACCCGAGCACGTTACGCGCAGGATTTTTTTCTTGTGTTATAATTTGGGGAACACGTGAGAGCACTGTGACCTTCTCGGTCTATTGTGCGTTTATTGTCCCTTTATCCTACCATAAATCAATAGCTTTGGCGAATCTAAGTATCTTTAAGGGAACCATGTTGGCTAGAAACCTTTTCCTAGAACATTGTGTCTTTTCCTAGCTACTGCTTCACAGTAACATAGGATGTGTTCTGTCGTTTCTGCGTCCTTAAGACAGAAGCACCAGATGTCGGTTTCAGATAAGCCCATATTTTTTAGGTGGTGGTTTACCCCACTGTGTCATTAAAGATGACTTCTATGCATGAATTGACAGCACTTTTGATGGGTTACCCCTTAATGACATCAAACTTCTATTAGGAGACTTCAACGGTAAAATTGACAACGAACTGTTTCACCTAGTCATAAGCTCCACCTACTTCCCACAAAGAAACATTCACAAAATGTCGTGGGCATCACTAGATAGGCACACGTTTAATCAAACTCACCACGTTCTGAACGAAAGGAGGGCTGACTCTAGCATTCTATATGTCAGGATTTCACGTGACGCGAACAGTGACTCGAGTTATTTTCTTGTTTGAGATAAATACCGCTGTCGCATAGCTTACAATGGCCACACTAAAAGAAGGCTCCTAAGCTCAGTATTCAAAAGCTGAAGGACGACATAACGAAAGTGGAAAATATGACCACAATCAAAGCACATATTGAGGCATTACCTTAGGCTGAGCCTGGGGAAAGTTTAGACCAAATGTGGCGGAACATTAAGGATAGTATTCCGCGCGCAGTTAAATACACTTTCGGTCAATTAGAGCGGAGAAAACGAAATGACTGGTTCGATGAGGAATGCCAAGAAGCCATCACCAAGAAAAATGAAGCGTATCGACTGTTTCTCGAAAGACGAACACGAGCTAGAGAGGACAACTATCAGCGGCTCAGTCGAGACGCCAAAAAGATCTGCAGACGAAAACAACGGAAAATAAACAATGACAATATTTTATCACTGGACGAAAACTTGAAGAAAAATGACGTGCGTGCAGCATTTAGTACGGAGAAAGAAGTGAGACAAGGTTACAAATCACAAACTTCTCTCTGTAAGGGCGAAGAAGGCAACATCAGAAGCGGTGCTACCAAAATCAATGCAAGATGGATCCAGTACTTCCAAACACTGTCAAATAGAACGACATCTCAGGCAGAGTCTTTTATAATTCCGGAAGATCCAGATGGAGATCAACTGAACATTGCTCCAACCTATGATGAAGTCGAGACTGCCCTACATAATTTAAAATCGAACTTGGCGCTCGGGATTGATGAAATCCCTGCAGAGATCTTGAAAGAAGGTGGAACAGAGCTTACCAGTCGAATATTTATATTAATAGTTGAAATCTATATAACTGAAAAATTACCCGATGACTGGCGGAAAAGTATTATATGTCCTGTATACAAAATGGCTGACCGTCTGCGTTGCGAAAATTACTGAAAAATTTCATTGCGGATTACGTGTTACAAAATTTTAACGAAAATTGTCAGTGAGTGCTCTAACAGCATCATCGAAGAATATCAAGGTGGTTTCAGATCCGGACGGTTCAGCTATTCTCAGTAAAACAGGTGCTAGCAAAATGCTGGGAATTTGATACTAATGCGCACTAACTGTTCGTCGATTTTTGTCAAGTATAAGCTAGAGTCGACTGTAATGCTCTGCACAGAATAACGATTGAACTAAGTGTCCCACCGAAACTAGTTCGGTTAATAAAAGCCACGATGGAAACAATGAGTGTCAAGTAAAAATCCAAAACGAGTTGACTCAAAGCTTCCCAATGGAGTCAGGTCTCAAACAAGAAGACGGTATCGCCCCCATACTCTTCAATCTCAATGTCGACACCAGAGTTGTGCTATTCGTAAAATTCGCACTGTTGGTGGCGTACGCAGCTGACGTAGATATTCTATCCCGATCAATATATCGTGTTTAGGAGGTATTCCAGAAGGTGGAGTCGGCAGCGGGTGAAATATGGCTCAGAGTTAATGAAACGAAAACTAAATACATGACCCAAACATGAAGGACTGTCCCAGAGAGGCAGACTATTACTATGGGCGAATACAACTTCGAGCAACTGGATCAATTCCTGCCAGCCCTTCTCACAAAGGACGGCAATGAATGACATGAAATTCAAAGAAGAATCACGGCTGCTAAAAAAGCATTTTATGCGGTTCTCTCCATAATGAAATCAAGGAAGGTCCATCGAAACAATAAACTACGCATCTACAAGATAATAATTCGTCCTGCTATATGGATGCGAAACGTAGTCTTTGACGCGGTTGTCGGAGAATTCAATCGGCACGTTTGAGCAAAAAATTCTTCAAAAGGTGTACGGAGCAGCTAAAGTTTGAATATTTGGCGATTCAATAGAACAATGAGCTGCATCAACTATTGGACGATTCACCAGCATCAATCGTGATTAAGCTCCGTATGCTTCAATGTGCCGGCCACGTGGAGCGAATGCACGCCAAAGCTTAAGGTGGCCGACCGCAAAGAAAGCCACGAAAGCGATGGGAGGACTCAGTCGAAGCAGATTGCAGATCGCTTTTTCAAAGTGGAGGACGCGGTCGTTGAACTGAGACAGCTGGAGGAGATGCATCCGGGAGGCCAAGGCTTGATATGGGCTGTAGCACCATTGCATCAAATGTTTTTACCGTCCAAGTAAAGTTTTTTAAAAAGAAATAATTTGTTTTCATATTTTGCCAAACCGGCTCGGCTGTTGCAAGAAAAGTGGTAATTTATTCGACTTTTAGCGTCCGACATCCTGTTGTCACATAGTTGTGTCTAATTGTCTCTGTCACAAGATCTGACAAAGACATAGTTTTCGAACACTCCGTTTACTTGTGGTTCGGTGAATGTTTGCACAGTGCATTTCGAATTGAAAGGAAAGTTTTCCGGACTCTACACTATTACGTTTTATTATTCGTGTCGTTTCGGTTTCTGCTGAGATAGAGGTCTTAGCAGAGACCGAAATGACACGAATAATAAAGCGTAACAGTGTAGAATCAGGGAATCTTTCCTTTCACAGGTAGAAAAAAATTTAACAGAAGTAGTCTCCACGAAAAGTATAATTTCGTATTCTTTTTGACCAAACGATTTATTTTGATATTTTCCAAAACTTTCAAAAAAAGATTTTCGAAGTCCGTTATCCACTCGTTGGACAGAACTTAATATAATTCTCTGACACAGAGTGTGACAAATTAAAATGTCGAATATTTTAACCCAGTACAAAGTAAGAATTGAAAATAATTGATATGTAATGTTGAGTTTATTTTATTTTTTTCAGATTAAAGTTAAATTTATAGTAAAATATTCAAAGCTAAAATGGAAATATTTTATATAAAATTTTGGTAGTATTCATTTCGAACCCCACTCTAATTGGTGCTGGCAATCTAGATAAATAGATGATTTGGTAATTGTAAGAATTATCGAGCGACTTTTTGCAGTCTTCTAAGTTCTTTTAAGAATCTAGACTCGAGAAACAGGCCGATCTTAATCAGTGCAAGACATTAGCCCTCGGAAGTAATTTTTATATTATTGTAAGTATAATAGCTAAAAAAGTTTTTAAATGATTTTCGACTAGAAATTTGCATAATATCACGTCAAAATATAAAAAAAAACATAAAAAATCCAGCGTCTAAAGCTATGAACTGAATAGTTTGCCCAAGATAATTTTTTAATCGATAAGATCTATCCCGGAGTTCGAGCGAATGAAATTTTTATTTATTTATAATATTTTTGTGATAAGGACGCCATTGCACTTTAACACGTTCACTACCAAGTGGCACATTGATGTAACGGCTGAACTGATGTGACCTAACCGAATAATGTAACGAGTTGCATCCGTTTTCTAATACCACTGTTTTGTCTGTGAGGAAAGTTTTGTTTTTACCCCATAGTACTGAGCCAGTTAATGTCCCGGTCGGTAAAATCACTTCTTTGAATTCACTTAATAATATTGAATGTAAATTACAATCTTGAATTTTTATATCTTTTTTTCGAATTCACTGCTACTAAAAGAACTAATATCAATAAGGCATTATTTTGATTCATATTATTAATAAATTTAAGAAGTTTTATTATTATATGATTGCAGTTTTAATGAAATTGCAATGTCCTTATTAAAAAGAGAATCTATCGAAAAATATTTCACTTAACTATTATATCAAATAAAAGGACATTGTGTCACCTATAACTTGGCGTTATTCAAGTTTGTTCTGTTTTGAAAAACTTCACAAATTGAATTATAAATTGCTTTAAGACAGATTTAGCATGTATCAATGCTATATTTTCGTATTGCTTTTGATTATGTTTTTTTTTCTAAGAAATGAAAATTAACAACTCACCGATGTTTTCAATATTGTTGAGTGATCTCCACTTTGATAATGAATCACTGAAGTTTCCATTTTTTTGACATCGTAACAAAAACGGGAAAGGATAATTTTATTTTGATTGACTTGAAGCCCGAAATCCACTGCCGTATTTTGAGAGCAATATAGACCTCCATGTTTGAATTTCGGCTGGCTTTCGTGGCAGGCTAGTTTTGGCCTTCTATGCGTTTCTATTTTACGATCGTCGTTAATATAATGCAAAACTTCCTTCCAACACTTAACATGAACACTAGAAATCAGATCGTCCGGATCATCGAAAATCGGTGTGCTATAAAATAATAAGAATTGCGGTATAATTATTCCGAAAAAAAAAAATAAATGAAATAAAAGAAACTTTTCGCAAAAATTATTAAGAAAAAGGATTTTCGAATTTTACCTGAAGTTTGAATCACAATATGCTTTTATGTAACTGCCTTCAGAAATTACAATCGGCCGTCGATCTGATTTCACAATAAACTCATCGCTATGAAATTGTTGTGTGAAAACAGGCGGATAATCGAAATCATAGTTTTCATAAAGGCACTCTGTAGGAATACAAACAAGATATTAACAATTTTTAATCACTTTCAGATCACAAGTCACAATTCACTTACTGCATGCTATCGATTGAAAATTAATCACAACTAGAACCGAAAAAATAATCCACATTTTGAATTAACTAATCTTTGGCTGTCTCTCGATAGAATCGGATCAAGACTAAGTCCTTAGCTAGGCTCCAAAATTCACTATATATGCCTTTCAACAGCGAAGTGTGAAAAAATGGCAAAAGTGCAATTCCGCTTTTATTTGATACCTTTCATATGAAATCTCATTATAATGCTACTGATACGAATAAGATAGACTAAACAATGTGTATGCAGTAAGGGAAATTTTAATCTTTTTTGCATTCAAGATTGAAATTAAGAAATATGCAGGCTATATCCATAAAAGCGAGTTTTATATTACAAATTTTACTATTATGGCATTTTCATAAATATTTGCGTGGGAATATTTCCGCTATGGTTTTACATGACAAATATTAACTCCGACAAAATTCCAGTACTTTGCACGAATTAAATAATTTTATGTAAGGAGTAAAAAATGATTATCAGCTAAATTTGCAAACTATCAGCTATCAAATCGTTGCCTGAAAGAGCCGATTTGCTATATCCGAATTGAAAATTTTAGTGGAAAATTGGAAAATCGTGTATAGTACTTCAATTAAGATGATGTTTGTATATGATAAAATAAATTTACAAGGATTATAAAGAATTTCGTAATACACAACAACTACATCTTAATTAATCTAAATAATAAACTCGATTTTTCCCCAAAATCTTCAATTCGGGAGCTAACAAAATTACACTTTAGCCGTCTCTTGAATTACATAATTCTGAAATAAAGACAAGAATTATACGAGTATCAAGATAAACACTCAGATATTGTTTATTTATTCCTTATACGCTTAAAAAATTCCTTAATACTGGTAGTGACAGAAAAAAAGATAGGGCTTGTAAATTTGAATAATTTCATAGTTTAAACTTTTAACGTCATCGGTCTACATCTTTGGTAAGTTGAGCTCTGCTGTCTACTTCTAATAAAATTTACTCATATAGCAAATAGCTATAAAATTTCGATATATGTGACAAAAAATTTGTTTGTGTCGACAAAATTGTTATGATGATATGGTTGTCGGGGTTTACGATTTCAAGTACCATAGTTTGGATCAGAGACATTTTGATGAGAGAATAGTTCGGAAAAAAAAATTTACAAAAAGTTTAAAAACAATTTCAGCAGATTTGGTTTGTCTTGAAATTCTCCAATTATGTATGTATTTGTGAAAATTTATCAAAATTCGTTAAACTTTTTTTTGTTGTGATACAAGATATGAGTTTCTCTGTGAAATAAGCTATGTGGACGGATAGTAATCTCTTCTTTTGCTTTTATTAATTAATATTAATGCACTAAAAGTTTGTTAGTCTGGTAGCAAACATCACTAAATAAATTTTCTTCCAATTTTCGAAGTAGGTGGATGTAGTTAGTCTTTGTGCAGCATTTATTACTATAATTTTCATATTGCATGTAATGCTAAATCATATGAAATTGTTAATAAAGTAGTTTAACCTTCTTAGGTTCCTCACTTCGACTAAACGTTTAAGATTATCATGGGCTTTTATACTCTAGATGAAATCTGACAGTATATTGTGTTTGGCTTACCGTTTGTAACGCTAAGAAATAACGCTCGCACAGAGCCGCCAAGGGTACAGAAATATTTGTTGTCGCTGAAAAACCTCGATTCCGAGTGACCGTCTATCCGTCTGTCTGTCCGTCTGTCTACAGCATAACTCTCGAAAGCTTTGAGCTATAGTGCTAAACATTTTTGTGTGTCATTTTTAGCAAAAAAGTAAGTTTAAGTTCGTGAACGGGTTACATCCCCCCACTCCTTCGACCCCCTCCCATACAAATTTCATGAAATTTCGAAATAATAAGAAATTGATTTTTCTTTGAAACTATATAAGCTATCGACTTGAAATTTAGGTCAAAGTATTATGATATAGATGTCATTACTACCACGGAATATTGACCAGATCCCCTTACTCCTTCTACCCCCATACAAATGGACAATTTTGAAAAAAATACACATTTTCGATTTTCATTAAAACTAGTAAAGCTGAAAAGACGAAATTTTGCCAGAATTAATTCTACTATGATTGCAATTTATTTTAAAAATAATTATCAACTTCACCTCACTCCTTCTACCCCCTCCCATACAAATTTCAAGAAATTTTGAAATTTGAATTAAATTAATTTTCTTCGAAACTGTTAAAGCTATCAACTTGATATTTTGTATAAGGTATACAAATACAAATATTAATAATGCGAAAAAAATTTGTTTTGATCCATACACTCCTTTCATACAAATGCATAATTTTTGTTAAATGCATTTTATCGATTTCCATTCAAACTAGAAAAAGTACAAACTTCAAATTTTGCCAAAATTTGTTTCTTAATAAATGAAATAAGTGTTAGAAAAAATTATCAGCTCTGCTTCACTCCTTCTACCACCTCCCATACAAATATCTGTATTATAAATTCAAGAAAAGCATTTCTCCTTCAAGTATATGAGAGCTATTGACTTTGAAATTGAATCAAAGCATGGTGATAAGGATGATGATAAGTAGTTTCAAAATCATATTAAACAATCTCCTTCCTCTGCCATCTCCCATACAAATGCCCCAATTTCAGGAAAACTATGACCAATTTCTTTAAAAATAATGAAAACTAAAAACTTTAAATTCAGCAAAAACCATTTTGCATACCATGTTCGGTGTCATATACGAAAAATACAAACCTCCCCCTCTACTTCTACCACCTCCCATGCAAAAGTCTCTATTCACTATTCGAAAGAATTTGAGGTGAAATATTTCCCGGTGTATTTAATTCATTTCCATCTCATCTAGAGTATCATATGATTGGGCTTTAAGCCCAATCATAATTCTGTTATGTTTATTTTTAAAAAATGTGGTTTTGACGAAAATTAAAACTTAATTTCAAATAAAACAAATAATATAAATATATTCAAAACTAAATAATATAAAAAAAATCCGATAAGATTTAAATGGATTTGTTGCGATGAGCTCTCCTAATATTCTTTTGGATACATACACTCGGCAGAAAAAGTCTGCGTACACACTCAACACATCCAACATATCTATAAAAAACATCGTTTTAAGTAATTTATTTCATAATAATTTTTTTTCTTTTTTTTCATGGCTTTATTAAAAACATAAAATAAAGCAAAAATGATGATTATTGTACTCCACAAAAATATTAAAATTAAAAAACGAAAACAAATCTTGAATTGCAGCAATAAAAAGTCTGCGTGCAAATATTTCTTTTCAAAATAAAACAATTGTTTCTCCTCGTTAATAGCTTGCGGGATATCCTCGTTTCTTTATTACTTCCCACAACCGTTTTTGCATGGAATCTACCAGCTTCTTAGTGAACTCTGGGATTATTGAATTCCACTCCTGGATCAGGACTTCCTTGAGCATTACCTTCGACGTTATTGTGTGCGCTCGAACCCTTTGTTCCAAGTGATGCCACAAATGCTTAATCGAGCATTCATTCATTCGATCAGGAGATTGGGGCGGTGTACGAAGCAGATTTTGGGCATTATACAGCAACCAGAGTCTTACTACCTCCGTAGTGTGCTTAGGCTCGTTGTCTTGTTGGAAGTAAAAGTTGTCGCTTAAGCCCAAATGCTCTGCACTTTTCTTCAAACTGCGCTTGAGAATATTGACATAGTCTATTTTATTCATAATACTTTCAATAACATCCATTTTTCCAACTCCTCCACTAGCCATACAGCCCCATATCATAACAACGCCACCATCATGCTTTATTGTTGGACAGAGATTTTTTACGTCGAAGGCCGCGCCAATTTTTCTCCATACGATCTTCCGACCTTAGATTCCAAAAATACAAAATTTACTTTCATCCGAGAAAATAACTTGTTTCCAAAATTCTCTTGGCTTATTTATGTGTTCCTTAGCAAACGCCAGCCGCTTGAGTCTGTTTACTGTTGTTATGAGTGGCTTTCTACGGGCAACGCGTCCGTGATACCCATATTTCCTAAGAATTTTCGAACACCATCATCTGAAATAGACTTGCGGTACTTTGCTTTGATGTCCTTTGCCATATCAGCTGCAGTTAATCTAGGATTAGCCTTCATCGTTCGGGGCAAACTCCGAGTTTGCTGAGGGCTCAACTTTGGATGACGGCCAGATCTGTGTTTTTGAAGTTGTTTACGACTCGTTGGACAGATGAATGACTTCTGCTGACTATTGCACCTATTTTCACGATATGACGTACCTTTTTTCCACAAATCCACGATAATTTTCCTTTCCCCAAATTCAATTTCCTTTCCTTTATTAGACATCTCTTACTTAACGTTTTTTAGCAATTATTTTTAACGCAAACCTTAGATAAAAACACGTTTATCAACTTTCCTACACAAACTTTATTGTTATTAATGATTTAACTGCAACTCAGAGACTTTCACTTCCCTTTATACGCTTTGAACGCAGACTTTTTATTTCTGGAATTTCAGACTATTTTTCGTTTCCGAATTTTACCGTTGTTTTAGAGTACAGTAATTCTCATTGTTGTTTTATTCTATGTTCATAATGAAGAAATGAAAAATTGGAAAAAAAAATATTTCAGAATGAAATGTTAGAAACGATGTTTTTTATAGATATGTCGGATGTGTTGGGTATGTACGCAAACTTTTTCTGCCGAGTGTAGATCCATTGCAATAAGTTCGGCTTGGAAGATTGTGGCTTCCTTACTAAGAGGTTTTGAAACCGAGAAGTTAGAACCTGTGACTCCGGCTACGAGGTGCATGGGTTGCCATTCCTTACGTTGTTTGATTATTACTTTGAATGGAGTTTCAAATTTGAATTTTGTTGGCATAGTGTCTGACAGTGTTGAGATTAGAACCTCAATTCTAGGATTTTTTAGAATTTGGAGGTGACTTCTAAAGTCTCCCGATTTGTAATTGTTATCCCTCTGTATGCGTAACACCCCTTTAACTGCCTCCTTTTTTATTTGGAGGGATGTTTAGGAATATTTCCATTGCCGCAGTAGGGCTGGTTTTCAGTGCACCTGTGATACTAAGACAGACTAGTCTTTGATTTTTTTGTAATATAAGCTGTGCTTTTTGTTGTAACATTTAAGACTGTTGATCCGTATGTGACTATTGGGAGGATGATAGTTCTGTAGCACCAGTAGATCATATTGGGCAGTAAGCCCCATTTTCTGCCAAATAGGCTTTGCAGGCCCAAAACGCCTTTAATGGTTTGGCGTGAGTTCATTCTATATGTTTGTTCCAGTTGAGTTAGTTATCAAGTATCCCACCTAAATATTTGACCTCATCTGAAAAGGATATTGACATTCCATTTATACATAGAAGAAGGTGTTATGCAAATTTTCCCTCTATTCGTAAATGGTGTTGCGAACTATTTTTTTTTGTAAATTTCTTTTCTTTAATCTTTACCAGAATTCAATTTTTACTCTTCCCTCATTTAGGTCGCAGTTTATTGCTGTATTTTTTTGTTATGGTTTTGCTCTCATACTGTTCCTAGATACAATTAGGTTACATATTATATTTTTTTTTCCATAAACATGAAATAATAACACCACCAAATAACAAATTTAAAAGAAAATAATAATAATAATCAAATTAGTTCGCGCCAAATAATTCACCGAAAAATTATGGACATAAAAACTCCCAGGGCAGCACTGCTATAAAATATTTTGGCGCCAAAACTATCGATGAGATTGGAAAGAAAGCCGTTGAAGCTCGCGTCTGCCGGCTAATTGGAAAGAAGTGAAAAAGTTTTGGGGGAGAACAAAATAGACTGTGTTCGAGGAAGGAACAGAACTATAGGGAGTGGAGGAGCTTTTTGGGTGTTGAAGGTTGAAAAGTGAATAATATATCAAAAAAATAAAAGGTTGAAAAGTGAATAATATATCAAAAAAATAAAAGGTTGAAAAGTGAATAATATATCAAAAAAATAAAAAAACGAGAACAAAAAGTGAAATAATACAAGACTTAAAAAAAAAAAAAAGAGAACGAAAGAAAATACTTATAACAATAAAATATCAAACAATTAAAACTTCAGTTTAATATTTATTTTTTTTGAGTGAGTCAACTAAAACAATAAGAATAAGTGCATCGCCTCAACGATCGAGTCGACAGGGAAGAATAAAACTGGAAGCAGCAAGGGCCCCAACATACAATAAGTTAAGTACTTAGTCTTAGTTTCTTTTTATTTAAGTCACAAAAAAAAAAATATATAAAAATAAAAACTTCTTAATAAAAAAATGTAATTTATGTTTAAAACAATTGTTTTTTTTTTGTGCGAAAACGCATTTATATTTCTCTCTTATATTTTCAATTATTTATGTGTTAAGATTAGTGTGAGTATTTAGGAACAGGTATCCAGATTTTTTGTTATTTGATACAATTCTCGACATGAGTGAGTGAATAACTCATGAGAGGGTTCCCAGGCTTCGTCCGGAAATCGGGTAGGTATTTGTCGATGACATGAGGATGTGCGAAAATGTAGATTTCCGCGAAGTACAAGTAGCGGCATTCAGGACACCCCGCTAAGCGCTTATACCGCATAAAGTAGTACGGTATCATGATCCGTTCCCCATTCCGTTTTGTATCAGCACGAACTAGGATGAGGATTTCTTAGGTCAATGACCCACCCCAAGCTCCTGAGCCGTCGGCAAAATCGTGTTGCCCCGGCCTAAGAAATTCCCATCATCTGGAGCAGGATGAAGGATTTTCTTCATCCCGTAACAGTGGCGCCCAAATATGTGATAAATGTAGATTTTGTTAATTAGTACATATTCGACTTTATCGGCCAAGATCCTCTTTGTCTTGGTTTATTTCATTTTTCATTTTTTTTTTCTCTTCATAATTCGTTTTTTTCCTCTAACACTTTCACATTCTATACATTTTCGTTATATTTGAATTTCATCTCAGTGATATTTATCTCGTGCTTTCTTCTAGCACACAGATTGTGGTTACTCAAATAAGTTATGACTTAGTCGTTTATCCTATTCAAACTCTTGGTAATGTCGGTTGACTTTTTGTGGTTTTTCGGTCAATACCAAAGAATTAAAAAAAAAAAAAATTTAATAATAGTAGACAAAAATTTGATATTAATTTCACTTGAAATACCAGGCGATCATAATCCGCAGCAAGTCAAGTTCATTCAACTGATCATGCGATTTTGTTCTAGCTCTCGGTATAAATTACAGTAGGCAAATTTTCAATCACCGAAATAAATTCTTTTACGACTTTCATTCATTTGCTTTAACTTTTATTAATTTCCTAAATGTATGCAATCAAGTTAATTTTATTTCGTCCAATTTTTTTTTCTATCGGCATACTTGTATGTATAGTCTACTTAACAAAATTTTTTTTCTTCCGCCTTTTCATTATAATTGCTTACACTTTCTATCTCTCTCACTCTTATTGGATGCATTTTGCATTTGACGAAATTCTCTTCTAATGTAAATGCACATTTCTTTTGCATTTAACTTTAATTTTTTTTCAATTTCATGGCTTTTTTCCTTAAACCTTTTTCGCATTGATTAGGAAATATTTTGGATTTTGTCGCGCGATTTATTTTGAGTTTATTAACGTAGTTATAGGTAACCCAAGCGCACCTTAAGTGAATGATCCATTAGGGACATATTTTCGCTTGTGGGCGTATTTTTTTTACCTGCTTTAATTGGTTTAGTTTTGCTATTGGATAATGATCGCACTAGCTATCCGCGATTGGCGTTAGTTTTCGAAATAAAACTTATCGAATGCTAGTGTTAGTGTCATTATTTGGTAGTATCGCGGTTAAGCAATGATTTGGATTCTCGCGGAATTTTATCCGGACCGGGTCCGTCGATTAAAGAAAAACTTTAATCTTTCGAATAATTTCGTTAGTAATAGAATTCAAATCATTAGAGCTTTCGATTCATTGGAAAATAGATTATACAAGATTTAAAATAAATTACTTTTTAATTCAAATCCCTCCTTAAATCCTGTCTCTTCCACATGATACTGTACTACTCAATAACTTTGGCTTACGGAAGGCAAACACTTGTGTCGAAGATGAATGCTTATCTCTCCGGTGAAGTTCTGGGAACTCTTTTTATGTTTTAATTGAATTTTGATTAGTTTCTACCATTATTTTTTTTGCATTGTGCAAAATTTTCAGCTTAGATTTATGATTTGAGTTTTTTTATTATATTTTCTTTAATTCCATACTATTAATTTTTTTTACGTTTCGGTTTATTTTATAATATATTTTACAATATGTCAGTGTTGAATATTGAACATTTGGAACCCGAAGAGTTTCAGATGGAATGTATGATTCGTGACATTCGTGGGAGCGCTTTGAATCAGTTTGATGCTCTTAAGAAACAGTTGGTTCTTGAGCAAGAAAAGCCTTTCTTGCGTCCTGCTTATGCTCCGAGTAAGTTTTGGAAGACCCGGAGTATGAGATCAAATATTGTCTTGGTAAACTGGATGAAATTACCAACTTATTAGGGCAATCTGAGGCGAATGCTACAGAACTCACGAAATATTCAACTCGTCTGATGCATTATGCCAGTCGACTTGAGTTATTATGCAATCACAATACAAAATTTAAAGTTGTCGCTAGTGAATCCGCTCGATCGGTGAGGGATTTATTTAATCTAACAGACGACTTCAGCAAGAACAAAGTTGACGGTAACACTTTTGCAAGGAAACTCAATCTTTTAAATTTCTCGAACATATCGTTGAATGAAAAGGCAGTTCATCCGGTTACTGAACCAACTTTCATTAACCATCAGGATCAGATACAATCAACCCCGCCTGCAAGTAGTACGCGTTTTAATCCTAATTCGGAAACTTTTATTCGTTCTAGCCCAGTTCGTAAGTACGTGCCAATTTCGAAGTGGAATATTATTTTTGATGGAACTTCCGTCAATATCAATAGGTTCATTTTTCGTGTAGAAATTCTCGCTTCTGATCATGCTATCTCTGATTGTGAGCTGGTATCGGATATACATCTACTTTTTAAAGGTAAGGTGGTTGAATGGTACTGGGCTCTTCGTGAGAAATTTCCTCGTCTAACTTGGAACGAGCTTAGGTGTATGATGCGCGAACGATATAGTGACAATCAAACTGATCTTGATATTCGGCGTATAATTGATTGTCGTAACCAAAAAACTCGAGAACGGTTTCAAGAATTCGTAGATGCTATCGAACAACTCGGTTTGCAACTTTCAGTGCCTATGACTGATTTTGATCTTCAGCAAATTCTGTGGAAAAATATGCGACCAGGTTTGCAAGTGCAACTTGCAGGACAACAATTTCAGTCTTCGCAACAATTAATTCGAAGATGTGTTGCCATTGAAAGTACGTGGCAACGTGTTGGCTTTGATGCTGAAGCCAATTGTTATTCTCGTCGTCAAGTCAATGAGTTGGATGGTATTTCTTCTGATCTGATTCCGCATGATTTATCACCTCCCATTCTTGCTGCAGTTCAGACAAATTCTAACCACGCCATATGTTGGAATTGTCAGGACATTGGTCACAATTTCACGGATTGTCCCAATCCCATTCGCGGAGTATTCTGTTTTGGTTGCGGTCTTCGTAATACACTGAAACCAAATTGTACTCGGTGCAAAAACCAATCATCGGGAAACTTTCGGCGGAGTGCGATTCCAACTGGGACCAATCGTGCTCAGACGTCTTGGAGAGGTCCCAATCGACCGACATGCGAAGCAGCTTCGAATACCGATCCGGAACTATTGAGGAGGCAATTTCATTAGCATCTTCTACTGATGAATTTTTACAATCTAAGGTGCGACGTCTTTCATCTCGTTTGGATCGTTCAATGCGTTACTGGCGTATTCGACGACAACTTAAACGTGCGTCCTTGGAATCCATTTTCCATGTTTCAGGTGACACACGACCACATGTCAATATTTCTATCAATGGTAACAGTTTGGTTGGACTTCTCGACAGTGGTGCTTCTTGTAGCATTCTTGGTGCCGGAGCGCTCCAATTTATAAAAGCATCGTCTTTACCCCTACATGCTTTGGACACTCACGTGATTACGGCGGATGGTCAACCAAACAGCGTAGTTGGATATGTTCAAGGCCTTGTATCTTTTGGGTCCAAAAAGCGAATTATGCGTTTCTTGGTTGTTCCTTCATTGAAAAATCCACTATATCTAGGGATTGATTTTTGGGACACCTTTGGTATAGCACCTGTTCAATTAAGCGAACTTATGTTGGCGAATCCTGTCGAAAATTCTATGCAGCATGAACTTTCTGATTCAGAAAAACTTCAACTCAACCAAGCTATAACGACTTTTCCATCTTTCAACAAGTTAGGCTTGGGTAAAACAACTCTTTTGTCGCACCGAATAGATGTTGGTTCTGCTGAGCCAATAAAACAGCGCTATTATGCAGTTTCACCAGCAATACAAAAGTTGATGGACGACGAGCTGGATAGGATGCTGGCCTTGGGTGTCATCGAAGAAAGTTCTAGCGCATGGTGTTCTCCAGTTACTCTGGTTCGTAAATCTACCGGTAAAGTACGCTTGTGCTTGGATGCACGTAGAGTGAATGAAGTTACAATCAAAGACGCATATCCACTTCCGTTGATCGATGGCCTTTTATCCAGACTACAGTCCACTAAGTACATCTCAAGTTTGGACTTAAAAGATGCTTTCTGGCAGATTCCTTTGCCACTTGAGTCTCGAGATAAAACTGCTTTCACAGTCCCAAATCGTCCATTGTACCAATTCACGGTAATGCCTTTTGGTCTTTGTAATGCGCCTCAGTCAATGTGTCGACTGATGCACAAAGTAATTCCGCATCAACTGCATGATAAAGTCTTCGTATATTTAGATGATTTGCTTATTACTTCAAGCACCTTTGCAGAGCACATCGCATTACTGAACACTGTAGCCCAGTTATTGAAATCGGCAAATCTAATTATCAATGTCGAAAAAAGCAAGTTCTTGCTTAAAGAAATAAAATATCTGGGTTACATTGTAAGTGATGGTGTCCTTAAAGCAGATCCCGAGAAGGTACAAGGTATAGTTGATTATCCGATCCCAAAGACTGTTCGTGATATTCGGAGATTTAGGGGAATGGCAGGATGGTATCGAAGATTTATCCCGAATTTCGCTTCGGTAACATCTCCATTGACAGATCTACTTAAATCAAAACAGAAATTTTTATGGAATGAACGTGCTATGAATGCCTTTAAAGAATGCAAACATTTATTAACATCAGCTCCAGTTTTAGTGAATCCTGATTTTGAACGGCATTTCTTTATTCAATGTGATGCTAGCGCTACAGGCTTGGGTGGTGTTCTTTTTCAAAAATCAGACAATGGAGATGAACATCCTATTTCCTTCATGTCAGTGAAATTGAACGCTGCTCAACGTAACTATAGTGTTACTGAGTTGGAGTGTTTGGCGGCCGTTAAAAGTATTGCTCGTTTTCGTGCATATATTGAGGGACATCCTTTTACGGTGATTACCGATCACGCGAGCCTTAAGTGGCTTATGTCACAAAAAGACCTATCTGGACGTTTGGCCAGATGGAGTTTAAAATTACAAGGCTTTAATTTTAATATTGAGCACCGCAAAGGGTCTTTGAATGTTGTTCCTGACGCCTTATCACGAGCCCATAGTGTCGACGAAATTGAATTGGCTGATGTAAGTCCCGACGTAACTTACCCACATATCAACTTGCATAATGACGCTTTTAAAGACCAAGAATATGTTGACAGAGTGAGTAATATTCTGGATCAACCGGATAAATTCCCGAATTTACGCGTTCAGGACAATCACCTTTTTATTCACCTTCCCCGTCGTAAGGCAGTTTCAGTTTCAGATATACCAGATTGGAAACTTTGGGTCTCGTCTTCGTTAACTCTTTCTTTGATTGAAAAAACCCATCGTAGTCCTCTTACGTCGCATTGCGGAATACAAAAAACTATTGAGTTATTGAGGCGATTCTATTTCTGGCCGAAACTTCAACAGGACGTTTCTACTTTTATTTCCTCGTGTGAAGTTTGCAAACAAACTAAACCTGCCAATCATTGTTTACAGCAATGGGAAATCGCGTTGAAATTGAAAGACCTCTGCAGCGAATATTTATCGATTTTTTAGGCCCTTATCCTCGTTCTCGGGCAGGAAACAAATATATTTTTATTGTGTTAGATAGTTATACTAAATTCACTTGGCTGAAATCTATGCCTGAAGCTACTTCTGAGCGTGTGGTTAAATTTTTAGAACACGAGATCTTTCTCACTTATGGCGTTCCTGAAATTCTCCATTCGGACAATGGAGCTCAATTTATTTCGCGCACTTTCGCAAAACTGCTCGATAAATATGGTGTCAAACATGTTCGGTCACCGGTATATAGCCCTCAAGCTAATGCTTCGGAACGAGTGAACCGAAATATTTTGGCTGGTATGAGGTCATATGTCGGTAATGATCACCGCACTTGGGATGAACATTTGAATGAGACATTGACTGCGTTAAGGAACACTACACATGAAGCAACGAAGTGTTCTCCTCATTTTCTTATGTTCGGGTATCATCATATTCTACACGGAAATGATTATGAACTACTTCGATCCTTGAATTCTTTTTCGGAGGGTGACATTCAAACTACACCACATATTGAGCGATTGCGTATGGCCCAGACTGAGGTTAAAGCCCAGTTAGATCTTGCTTACCGTAAAGGTGCCCACACTTATAATCTGCGAAGCAGAAATCGAGAATTGCAAATTGGACAAGTTGTTTTTGTGCGCAATCACACTCAAAGTGATGCTGCGAATAAATATTCTTCGAAATTGGCACCGAAATTTATCAAAGCTCGCGTAAGAACACGTATTGGAAATGTCGCGTATGAGTTGGAAGATTGTGATGGTTTATTGATGGGAGTTTTTCATGGTCAGGATATTAAAGTTTAATACCTTTTTGTGTATCGAAGTTTTTTTAATTCCATTTTTTTTTTTAACTCTAATTTTCTTTATTAAATTGTTGTTGCTAAAGCGTGGGTATATTTTTTTTTTCTTCTTCTCAAAGCCCGGCTAAGAGCATGAAACCATCTCATCTTGGGTCGAGGTCGTCCCCACGATTGTTGCGAACTATTTTTTTTTGTAAATTTCTTTTCTTTAATCTTTACCAGAATTCAATTTTTACTCTTCCCTCATTTAGGTCGCAGTTTATTGCTGTATTTTTTTGTTATGGTTTTGCTCTCATACTGTTCCTAGATACAATTAGGTTACATATTATATTTTTTTTTCCATAAACATGAAATAATAACACCACCAAATAACAAATTTAAAAGAAAATAATAATAATAATCAAATTAGTTCGCGCCAAATAATTCACCGAAAAATTATGGACATAAAAACTCCCAGGGCAGCACTGCTATAAAATATTTTGGCGCCAAAACTATCGATGAGATTGGAAAGAAAGCCGTTGAAGCTCGCGTCTGCCGGCTAATTGGAAAGAAGTGAAAAAGTTTTGGGGGAGAACAAAATAGACTGTGTTCGAGGAAGGAACAGAACTATAGGGAGTGGAGGAGCTTTTTGGGTGTTGAAGGTTGAAAAGTGAATAATATATCAAAAAAATAAAAGGTTGAAAAGTGAATAATATATCAAAAAAATAAAAGGTTGAAAAGTGAATAATATATCAAAAAAATAAAAAAACGAGAACAAAAAGTGAAATAATACAAGACTTAAAAAAAAAAAAAAGAGAACGAAAGAAAATACTTATAACAATAAAATATCAAACAATTAAAACTTCAGTTTAATATTTATTTTTTTTGAGTGAGTCAACTAAAACAATAAGAATAAGTGCATCGCCTCAACGATCGAGTCGACAGGGAAGAATAAAACTGGAAGCAGCAAGGGCCCCAACATACAATAAGTTAAGTACTTAGTCTTAGTTTCTTTTTATTTAAGTCACAAAAAAAAAAATATATAAAAATAAAAACTTCTTAATAAAAAAATGTAATTTATGTTTAAAACAATTGTTTTTTTTTTGTGCGAAAACGCATTTATATTTCTCTCTTATATTTTCAATTATTTATGTGTTAAGATTAGTGTGAGTATTTAGGAACAGGTATCCAGATTTTTTGTTATTTGATACAATTCTCGACATGAGTGAGTGAATAACTCATGAGAGGGTTCCCAGGCTTCGTCCGGAAATCGGGTAGGTATTTGTCGATGACATGAGGATGTGCGAAAATGTAGATTTCCGCGAAGTACAAGTAGCGGCATTCAGGACACCCCGCTAAGCGCTTATACCGCATAAAGTAGTACGGTATCATGATCCGTTCCCCATTCCGTTTTGTATCAGCACGAACTAGGATGAGGATTTCTTAGGTCAATGACCCACCCCAAGCTCCTGAGCCGTCGGCAAAATCGTGCTGCCCCGGCCTAAGAAATTCCCATCATCTGGAGCAGGATGAAGGATTTTCTTCATCTCGTAACAATGGTACTATCTCAGTCTTACTCGGGATGATGTTCAAGTTGTTAGACTGACTCCAGATCATTATTACTTCCAAGGCAGATTGAAGCCTTTCTGACAACATTACATCATATTTGCCTCTAATGATTATAACAAGGTCATCGGCATATCCTATTACCACGTAGTATTGTTCTATTAGACGGTCCAGGAGCTCATTTACTATGACTGACCAAAAAAGTGGAGATAATACTCCTCCTTGGGTACAGCGCAATAAGTCTGTGCAGTCAATGTGCTATCACCTAGATCCGCGGTTGTCAATCGGCTCCTTAACATGGCATGTATCCATTTTATCCTGGTCGACTCAAGTCCTTTTTCCCTAGCTGCCGCTATTATGGCGTCATGTGGAGTATTGTCGAAAGCACCTTTAATATCTAGGAATGTACAAAGAGCAATTTCCAGATTACCCTTAGCCTGTTCTATTTGTCTAACTAGACCGTGAAGGACTGACTTTGTTGATTTGCCATTCTGGTAAGTTTATTCATATTAAGACATACTTTGCTAGGTCCTGTTCTTATGTGAAAGGCCACTAGTTTTTCCATCGTCTCGACGAAGAAGGAGGTGAGATTTATAGGGTAATATGACTTGGGCTAATCAGTGGGACGATTCCCTGTCTTCGGTACAAATATCACCTTTGCTTTTCTCCAAATAATTGGGATATATTCCCATGTAAAACTTGTTTTAAAAATTTTTATCATTGTTGGCATTAAGATCTCTAACCGTTTCTGCAGTAAGACAAGGAAGATTTTATGTACTCAGGCTGATTTGTAGGGCTTCTTCGCCCATCTTATCTTTTTCGGAGTGAAGATTTTACCAGCAATACTGTTGCTGAATGGAGTTTGACGGTACATCCTTACCTCTTCTTCTGACTCTTCATTATTGTTAATAAGTTTGCAGCCTGGGAAGTGTGTTGCCAGTAACACTTCAAGTATCTCCATGCTGCTTTTTGTTAAGGATCCATCTGATCTTTCTAAAAGTCCGATATCAGTCGGAGTGTCTTTTGCTAACGCCTTTTGGAGTCTCGAGACCGTTGGGAAATCATCTATCTCTTCACAAAATCTTCTCCATGACTCTCTTTTTGACTTCTTTAGAAGTTTATTGTATTCAGTAAGGCAGTTTTTGTATTCGTCCCAGTTACCAAAGGTTTTTGCTCTATTGAACATTTTTCTAGTTTCTTTGCGTTTCGCCGCTATTTCCGCGTTCCACCAAGGTGCTTGTTTTGCCGTTTTCTTGTGTTGAACGGGACAGCTTTGTTCGTAGGCATATATTACATTGTCAACGAGTTTGTTCACCATATGATCAATACAGTCTGGACTGCTTATTGATTGTTCTGCGCTACCTACTTCGTACTTATGGATTGCCTGGTAAAGATTCCAGTCAGTACGTTTTGGGTTTCTATATTGGCTTATGTATCTAATTGAAGTCTTTATCTGAAAACAGATTTGCTTGTGATCTGAAAGTAATTCTTCTTTGGATATGTGCCAATTGTCACACTTGTCAGCTAGGCAGGGGCTTGTTATGGAGAAGTACTTCCTGCCTGGCACTATTCACGAACTTCATGGTTCTGCCTTTATTTATTGTGTCAAGATTGTTGTAAGGTAATCCAAAAGTGACTTATCTCTTTTGTTAATATTACTACATCCCCAAATTGTGTGGTGTACGTTAGCTTCACAGCCCAGGATGAATGGTATGTTGTGGATCTTACTATATGCCACTTGCGGTGGAATATCTACCTCACCAGGAAAGTATGCTAAGGCAAATATTGCCTCTTGGACCCCTCCTGCTGTTGGAATTTTCATTAGGACCGCTACTAAATCTATTCTAAATAAAAGAGGAATATTTAGATATTTAATTTCAGATGACACGAGAAGTGTAGCTCTAGGCCTGTCGCTTCTTTTATCATAAAATATTTTACCTATTTTTTGAGGATTTCCAATAATTTAACCCAGCACAGCCTTCGGTTCTTGTAGGAGGGCAACATGGAATTCCTCCTTTGCAAATCGCCACGTCAGTACGTCCAGGGCAGCTGCTGAACGATGGAAATTCGGCTGAATAGCTTTTAGGTTATTCAAGCTTTTGGCCATCTTCGGTTGATTGCGGTTTGCTGCTTCTAATCTCCTTGGCTTTAGGGTGTTGAATCACATTCGAGAATTTGAAGTAGACTCGGTAACCCTTCTGCTTAAGCCCTACCATCGATTGGCCATCGATGGAAAAAGGTTATTATAGTGTTTGAGCCCTATTTCCTCCTACTGAGGGCTTTCCAATTTGAGGCGCACAAACCATCGTTTTGAGCATCGATGAGGGTGGTAATTTCCTCTGACGAGTCTTCTTCGTGGAGGAAATATCTCGTGATTATTTCCAATCGTGGAATATTTTCCTCCCGGACAGCCCTGATGTTGGTGGAGCCGTCCGGCTTGATGTTCTCCGTTGTACGTTCCACCCAAGATGCAGTTTGCTCATCCTGGCAAACGATTAGCATCCACCCTGGCTTGAGGCTAAGTCCACCAAATTGTGGCTTTGTTCCCTCTTTGGCCGCTTTTGGAATTTCGGCCAGGACGGATTTTTGGATTCCAGAGTTACCTATTTTTACTCCTTTGACTGCATCATATAGCTAGTGCCCGACGTGAAGGGCTGAGCCTCTTCTGCAGGTCTATACGTAACAATTTCGTTTGCGGTTTTGTGCCTCTTATTTTTACTTCATCATTCGTTGGAACAATGTGCAGTTGATCTCCATTTGAATCTTCCGGAACTAGTTCAGTCTGTGATGTCGTTTTATTTAACAATGTTCGGAAGTACTGAGCCCATCATGCATTGATTTCGGTAGCGTCGCTTATGATGGTGCCTTTTTCGTCCTTACAGAAGGAAGTTTGCGGTTTGTAACCTTGTCTCATTATCTTCACGGTATTAAATGCTGCGCGCACGTCATTTTTCTTCAAGTTTTCGTCCAATCGTAAAATTTCGTCATTGTTCATTTCCCGTTATTTTCATCTACAGATCTTCTTGGCGTCTCGACTGAGCCGCTGATAGTTGTCCTCTCTAGCTCGTGTTCGTCTTTCGAGAAACAGTCGATACCCTTGGTTTTTTTTGCTGATCCCTTCTTGGCATCATCGAATCAGTCATTTCGTCTTCAGTTGCGCGCTGAATACTGTCCTTAATGTTCCGGCTACTTCTACAGCAACAGCCCAAATCGGGCTTTGGCCTCCTGACCTTCAGCATCCTTAACATTTTTCATTATTTATTGTGGAAGGCACAACCCTCTATCCACGAATTTGTCCTTTTCGTAGATTGAACAAAACATCCAATGGTAACTGCGAAAAGGTGGAGATAGGATTCAGTAGCAGAACTGTTGATATTATTTACAGTGGAATTTTTACAGAATTTATACTACGTCATGTACTAGATAACGATTACGCTCTATGACCCTTACTACTATTCGACCACCAAATCTTATTTATATTGAGAAAATAAAAATAAAACCATTTACCGATTTGCAATTTCCACAAACGCAGACAAAATGACATTTGAACACGTGTTGATTGCATTTTTGACACCGAATTATTTATATCGTTAGTGTAAAACGTGCATCTCTTTTATTCTTCTACTTGTACAATGGAACTACAGCCCAAATCGGACCTTGGCCTCCTGACATTCAGGTTCCTTAACATTTTTCATTACTTATTGTGGAAGGGTTGTTAGCCGTTCGCATAACCCTTTTTCTACGAATTTTTCATTTTCGTAGATCGAGGTGACCAAGGTATATCCAAGCAAGCCATGCGCTGGAATTATATACATATTGCATCAACCGAGATTTGAATTCACAATCTTCACATTACGAGACCAATACACTACCCACTAGGCTATCTACACCATTGCTTTACCTCTTTTATTGCTTTCAAGTAAAACTAACTAATTAGTTGCTATTGCTATTCCGAAGCTGAATATTTATATTTTAGACTAGCAAACGCCCGCGACATCGTCCGCATAAAAATCGCAATAATAAGTAATTTTTGAGAATGTAGTAAGTAATACATTATATGGGATATATAACCCGATTACTTTAATAGCTCTTTGAACACAATGTTTTGTATTTTGTTGGAATCAGAACCATAAATTATTAAGAATGATATCATGATACTCGCATTTGAATGGGAGAGGCTCGTAATCAAATCAATCCCGTGATTTGAGATCAATATACGTATTGAAGACCATTTAGGACATGTGAATAATTATAACTAGTGTTAATTAGAAAAAAAAGCCCAAATAAAATAACATTAAGCTTGAAAACCTAACAGGACTACGATTGTGCGTAGAGCCCAATCATACGATACCTTAGATGAAATCGAAATTTTTGTGATATTTTGTATGGGAAGTGGCTGCACTGAGCTAATTTGTTTCACGTCATGCTAGAGTAGCTATAAAAATGTTTTGTACCTAATTTAAGCTTCAAAAATTGAGTAGGTACTGAGAAACTTAGTGCATTGAATTTAATGAAACTGTGCAATTTGTATGGGAGGTGGTAGAAAGAAAGGGGGTTTTTGGTGATATTTCGAGAAACAACTATAATCATCATCAAATTCCTGTTAAGACCCCCTATAGGGGCATAGGACAGAAACAACTCTCTTCCATCATGCAATTGATATATTTTAAATTTCAGGTCTGTATCATTCACGCTTTTTAAGAAAATCGAATTTTTGTAAAGACGTGGAATGTGTCACATTGTATGGGAGGGGGTAGAAGGAGTAAAGCTACTCGGTTAATTTTTTTCCCGATATTAATAATGCTTATTTAGGATAGAGTACGAAATTTGAGCTCAATGAAAGTTATATGTACTGAGAAAATTAGTTTAGAATATTTCATGAAAAAGTGCAGTTTGTATGGGGGGTGGTGGAAGCAGTAGGGGGTTTTAAGCGAATTTTTGAGAAGCAACTATAATTAATTTACAATTGACATATTTTAAATTTCAGATCAGTAACATTTACAGTTTTCAAGAAAATCGAATTTAAGTAAAGTTGAGGAATTGTGTCACATTGTATGGGATGGAGTAGAAGGAGTGAAGCTAATCGGTTAATTTTTTCCCGATATTAATAATAGTGCAAATAAGTACAACACAAGTACAACATTTAAGCTCGATGGAAGTTACACGTACTGAGAAAATTGGTGTATAGCATTTCATGAAAAAGTGCAGTTTGTATGGGAGGTGGTGGAAGGAGTAGGTGGTTTAAGTGAATTTTTGAGGAACAACTATAATTATCACGCAATTGATATATTTTAAATTTGAGATCTTCATCACTCACGCTTTTCAAGAAAATCGAATTTTTGTAAAGTCATGGAATTATGTCATATTGTATGGGAGGGGGTAGAAGAAGTAAAGCTACTCGGTTAGTTTTTACCGATATTAATAATAATGCAAATTAAGGATTAAGTACAACATTTAAGCTCGATGAAAGTTACACGTATTGAGAAAATTGGTGAATAGCCTTTCATGAAAATGTGCAGTTTGTATGCGAGGTGGTGGAAGGAGTAAGGGGATTCAAATAATTTGTATACCATAGATCATATTTCTGAAAAAAATAGTATGTTCTAAATTTCAAATGATTTGCTCCAATGGTTTTGAAGAAAATTTGATTAGTATATATTTTTGAAAATAAGTCATTTTGTATGGAAGGGGGTGTAAGGGGTGGGGGTATTGAAATAAGACCACACGCAGATTACATTTCGGTGCACATATAACAAACTATGAAAGTTTCATTACAATCGGCTTATCCGTTTTTGCGTGAAAACCAGAAAGACAGACAGAGAAAATTTTTAAAAACGTTTGTTTCTGCTTAGTTATTGCTAAAATAAAGCAAAAAACTTATTTATAGCCATTTATAAACAAATAACAGACAGACACTTTAATTATATTTATATAGATGAAATCTGAGAAATTATAAGTTTGCACTAAAGTTTGTAACGCCAAGAAATAATGCTCGCACAGAGACGCTAAGGATTTTGAAATATTTGTTTTCGCTTAAAAATCTCAAAACTAGATGTCCGTCCGTCCGTTCGTACGTCCGTCTGAGCGATTTCTAGCTTGAGGACACGATGAGCTAGAACGTTAAGATTTCGTACAGGTCGTTTTTGGAGAAAAAGTAAGGTGAAGTTCGTGAACGGACGAAATCGTTCCACCTCTTCTCCCCCTCCCATACAAAATGGATCATAATCAGTCATTGAAAGTAATCAAATTTTCTTGGAAACCATAAAAGCTAATGATTTGGAATTTAAAACATATATGTGATGTTATGTATTTTTAACATAAATATTATATAATATTGTTGCGAGCTAGGGGTTCGCCGAGATTTCAAGAAAAACACAATTAGTTTAAAAATAAGGGATAATTTATTTATTCGCACTTTAACTTAATTTGCACTTTAACTTAATTCACACTTTTACTTAATTCGCCTATTTGGCACTACCGCCGCGTATCGCCTTATCGCTTCCACTGGTTCGCGTCTCGATCATTAAAATGACTGCTTGCCGTCTGACAGCTTCGTGCTTTTATACTAATTTGCCCCAGTTCTCGAAGCTTCCGTCAGGTGTCGTTGGTTGTGTCTCGACTATTCTAGATCTTTAATTGCCTACATTTTGGAGTATACAGTTCCGTCGGGTGTTTACTTGAAGGTTCTAGATGGCGTTTTACATATTAGGGGATACTGTTCTTGTATATTCCAGAAAGATCAATTACGTGGTTGCCAGATCTATAACAATATATATGTGGTATAAGAGTTATTTAAACACCCACTCCTTTAACCACCTCTCATACAAATTGTATTTTTCCATGAAATAATTTTACCCAATTTTCTCAGTACGTATAATACTTGTCGAGCTCAAATTTTGCCTTTAATTCTTAAATAGCATTATAGTTAAGATTGAACAAATTCAACTGATTAGCTTGACTGTTTCCACCCCCTCCCATACAATTGGGCACAATTTCATAACTTCCCAAAAAATCGATTTATTTGAAAAGTTTTAATGTTACTGGTCCGAAATTTGAGAGATGTCAATTTCATAGTGTTCACAGTTATTTCTACAAAAAATTACTAAGAACCTACCACTCCTTCTACCACCTCCCATACAAACTGCACATTTTTACTAATTTTCTCAGTACCTATTAAATTTTTGAGACTTAAGTTTTGTATAAAATATTTTTATAGCTACTCTAGCATGATATGAAAAAATAAACTGCCAACAAGTCTGGCGCAACATTATTATTTTTGGGACAAGTTGAGAATGCATGTCAATACGAAGTGGTTAGGAAAGATAAAGTGAAATGGGGTTCAGTTTATATGTGTTTTTTTTTCATTCCACATGAAACACCTTGTGCACGTTAGTCCGGGGTGGTCGATGCATAGCAACTGTGGAATTTTTATTACTTTTCCTGAATGTCTAACAAATAGATGTATCTACATGCAAAATTTAAACCTTGTATTTTTCACCAGAGGCCTAAAAACACTCTAAAACGTTTCGTTATTTTTGCTTACCACCTCCCTTCCTTTTTACATCTCAACATAAAATATTCACCATAATTAAGGACTGTGTAGGTCTACAATCTGACAGATTTTCGGTTTGATATCAGTACTCAGTTTTGAGATATAGCGGTTTGAAATTTTGGAAGTGTATCATTTTTGAAAAGCTCCCCATTTCCACACACTACTATTATGTCAAAATCTTACAGGTTTTTTTTTTATATTTTGCTAGTATAGCTTAAAATATGTTTAAAGTTTTAATTACATAGCTTTAGAGATAGCTGAGATATTCATTTTAAAGTGTTTTCCATGCACCTCCTGACCCCTCTTACAATAAGCCAATCAATAAGCCTCCCTCTAAGTTGATTCTGGTAATAAAAATATCAATTTTTTATAATAAGTAATTTTGAAGATATAATCTTTTAAAAAAAAAATAAAAATCGGCCGATAATTTGTTCCCAGCACCCCTTTTTCGGACGCCAATGGATAAAAAAAATTAAATTATTATATAATAGAGTTTATCCCACAACGCACTCTATACCTATGCTGATTTTCAGCTTCCTATCTGCATTCGTGGCAGAGATATTAGCAAGTGTTATTTTTGACTCGTCCTCTCCCTCCACCTCCCCCTTCTTCCTGACACTCCCCATAATGTAAATAATGGAGCTCACTTACCCAGTTAACGATTCACCCAAAAACGAATATTGTAGCTTTGACTGTCTCGGAGATGCGAGTCCATATGTACGGCGGAACGGATTTTTATACTCTAGATGAAATCTGAGAGTATATTGTGTTTGCCTTATCGTTTGTAACGCTAAGAAATAATACTCGCACAGAGTCGCCAAGGGTGGGTACACAAATGTTTGTTGCCGCTCAAAAACCTCGATTCCGAGTGACCGTCTATTCGTCTGTCCATCTGTCTACAATATAACTCTTGAACACTTTGACCTATCATGCTAAAATTTGTCATATGTCTTTTTTCGTAAAAAAGGAACTTTAAGTTCGTGAACGGGCCACACCCCCCCCCCCCACTCCTTCTACCCCCTTCCATACAAATGTCATTAAATTTCAAAATTTAATGAAATTGATTTTTCTCCGAAACCATTTCAGCTATTGACCTGAAAGCTAGATCATAATAAAATGAAGTAAATATCATTAACGTCAAAAAATATTGATCCCTCCCATATAAATGTAAAATTTTCAAAAAATGCTTTTATTCGGTTTTCATTGCAACTAGCAAAGTTAAAAGAATTAATTTTGCCATAATTAATTTTACTATAATTGCAATCAATTTTGGAAAAACTATCAACTTCACCTCTCTCTTTCTACCCCCTCACAGAAAAATTTCACGAAATTTCGGAATTCATATTAAATCATTTTTCTTCAAAACTGTCAAAGCTATCAACTTTAAATTCTGAGAGAAGAAAACTATTATAAATGTCATTGATTTAAAAAAATTTGTTTTTGATCCGGATACTCCTTCTGCCCCTTCCTTATTAATGTACAATTTTGGTAAATGCATTTAATTGCTTTTCATTGGAACTAGAAAAAGTGGAAGATTAAAATTTTGCCAGAATTTGTCCTTTAATAATTGCCATAAATACTGAAAAGAACTTGAACTTCACTTCACTCCTTCTACCACCTCCCATACAAATTTTTGTATTGGAAATTCAAGAAAAGTATTTCTCTTTCGAACATATGAGAGTTATTGACTTTGAAATTTAACAAAGCAATGTGATTAGAATGTTGATAATCAGATTCATCCTAAGCTTTCCACTTACTCTGCTACCTCCCATAAAAATGCCATAAATTCAGGCAAAAATATTTCAATTTCTTCGAGAATTATAAAACCTACAATCTTTATATTCAGAACGAGACATTTTGCGTACTACGTTAGGTGTTTTATACAAATAAACTGCCAACAAGTCGGGCGAAACTTTATTATTCTTGGGACAAGTTGCGGATGCGGGAAAAGTCAATATGCAGGTTAGAGTGGTTAGAGTAGGGCAGTTGTCAATTTAACACTTTGCGGAAACGTTCAAAAGCTCCAGCACATATAATCAATATTTCGTTCGTTTATTTTTGCAAGTTTGAGTTTTTATGAAGAGATGGGTGAGAGGTGATAGTAAAGGTAGGTGGATGTTAATAGTTTTTTAATTAATTGCTTGAATTATGTCCAATATTCTCTGTATAGAATATCAGTTTCATAGACGAAGTTGCATAGAATTTTCATAGGATTCGGTGTATTTTACATTCACGAAACCAAACACTTGTATGGGAGGGGGTAGAGGAGATAGAGGAATCGTAAAATTTGTGACGGAATTTTCTTTCCTTTCTCTTTTTAGGTATTCGTACAAAATTTCAAGTTCGTAGCTTTTAATTTGTTGGTTATTAGTTGCTTTAATGAAATTGGTCGAAATCATACTTTTGTATGGGAGGGGGTAGAAAGGCAAGCGCGATTTCAAAACTTTTAACGTAATTTCATTACAACTATTTTTGAAAGTTTATATGTAAAATTTCAAATTGATAGGTTTTAATAGTTATTTGATAATTAATGTCTTAAAAATGGTCGAAAAAAGAATTTTGTATGGGAAGGGGTAGAAGTTTTGAAGATATTCAACCAGTTAATATTTGAAAATTTTATAAATTTTTTTTTAAATGCATTTTGCAAATTTTCAACTTTCTACCTTAAAATTTCATTCAAAAATTTTCAGCTTAGGTGTTTTTTTCATTGCACATGAAAAACCTTGTGCACGTTAGACCGGGGGGGTCGGTTTATAACAATTATGGAACAAATTATTATTTTTTTTCTATGTATATCAAATAGATGTATCGACATGCAAAATTTAAACTTTGTATCTTTCACCAGAGCCCTAAAAATATCATTCGAAATTTTCGACATTTTGGCTTACCACCTCCCTCCCTTACACCTCCCAACTTAAAATTTTTACCAAAATTAACGACTATGTAGTTTTACAATCTTTTGTGAATTTTTGTGATTAGTAATTTCGAAGATATAATCATTTGAAAAAAAAAATCGGCCGACAATTTGTTTTTAGTCCCCCCTTTTGGGACGCCCATGGATTCAAAAATTAAATTATTTTTAAAGTGTGTCCCACAATCTTCTTCATATCTCCTATCTGCATTCGTAGTGCAGATATTAGCAAGTGAAGTTTTTGACTCTTTCCTCCTCCCGCCTCACCCCTTCCACTTGACACTCTTCAAAATGTAGATAATGGAGCTCATTCACCCAATTAACAATCCACTCAAAAACGAACATTCTACCTTTAACGGTCTCGGAGATATGAGGTAAGTACGGGGCTACAGCGGGGCTAATTTAATCATGAAACGCGAAAAAAAACAAATTTCAGGGTAGCAAATTTTTTTTTTCTGTGTCGATCACAATACTTTATTATTAGAATAATAAAATAGAATTGGAAAACTTCCCCTCTCTGCTTTCACCACCTCCCATACAAAAGTTAATATTTACTATTCGAAAGAATTTGAGATGACATATTTTCCGGTAAAATAAACTCTTTCTTATTTCATCTAGAGTATCATAATTCTGTAATGTTTTTTTTGCAGTTTTAGGCTAATTTAGTCATGAAACGTGAAAAAGCAAAATATCTGGATAATTAAGTTTTTTTTTACTTCGTTATTATAATAATTAAGTCTGTAGGCGCTACCGTTTGGTTTGGGAATTTTCAGTGGCCACTTACAATACTATGTAAGTAGCCCGGTATCACTACAGAGAATAATTCAATGATAATTATGATTTTTATATTTTGAACTTACAATACTTTTTGTGTTATGCCTCCACTAGTTCGTCGCATATTCATTTTAGTTCTTTACAATTCCTCAAGTGCTCGCACAAGCTTTTCATTTGCATTACTGACACTGTAATTAAGTGCTTGAATGCCCAGAATGAAAATTACTCTTTCACCCTCAAAACTCTGTCCCGTGCACTCTATTCGTAAATGCATTTTCAATGACGACCTTACATAGGTACATACTAGTTCACCACACAAATCTGTTTAATTACTTTCAACGTATTTAATTACGTTCTTAAAACTATTTCTGCTCATTTGTCATAGCGGGTGGAGCTCATATTATGCGAAACATTTCCAACAAGGACCGGAAATGTTGCTCCGACATGAAATGAAAAGCAATAAAAGAATTCCTTAGGAATTTTCATCGAGCCGCGTTGCCATGAATTTATAATGTTCCTGTTCATTTTCAGATTTTTGGAGATTTTCTGAATACCATCGCTGTGGTAGAGGCGCCCCGTAATGCTAATTTGGCTGGAAGTGAGGAGACTGGCGTTTCTTTTCTGCACGGCTACCCCGGAATTGTGCTCATCGTTGGCGATGATTTTACGAAAGAGGGATTTGAAATGATGTCACGGGCTTATACTGATATATTTAAATCAAAATGAATGTTCACATTGCTCGTCCTTTTGGGATAGGCTGGCCGTGGTACAGGACCGCTCATTTTGTTTCACAAATTGGATTCTTCTTCGGTTTGTAATGGATGCCATCTGTTTGTAACGTGTTCAATTCAACAAATCCTTGAATTAAATTTTAAGTGATTTTCGATGTTATACTTTCCTTGCGATGAGTAAGCTCCTTTGAAATTGAATAATTTTCCGAAATTATGAAGCGGTTGCGGTATCTTTGTGAGATGCTCAACTTTCCTATTTAATCTGTAGCTTTTCAATTTGGCTTATTAGATCTTCCAAGATTCGGTAAGGCAATGATTTGTTTTTGAGTCATCTATAGATAAATATAAATATAATTGTAGTCTGTGTGTTATTTTTTAATAAATGGCTATAAGTTAATGTTTTGCTTTATTTAGACAAATACTAAGCACAAGACAAGTTTTTGAAACTTTTCTCTATCTATATGTCTGTCTGTCCGTCTATCTGTCCTCAAAAACTGCTGAACTGATTCGAATGAAATTTTCACAGTTTGTTTGGTATTATTAGAGCCATAATATGCTTTAGATTTTATTTAAATCCCTCACGCTTTCTACCCCCTCTCATACAGAATGACTCATTTTCAAAATTAAGAATAAATGAAATGCTATAGTGCAACACTAGGTAAAACGACCCTATTTTAAAGAAAAAAACTTATCAGAATTACGGTTGGGCGTAAGGCCCAATCATGTGATACTCTAGATGAAATAGGAAAGAGTTTATTGTACCGGAAAATATGTCATCTCAAATTCTTTCGAATAGGGAATTGTGTCTTTTGTATAAAAGGTGGTAAAAGCAAAGGGGGGAAGTTTGTAATTCTTAAATATAACACCGTAATATACTAAATGTTTCATGGTGAATTTAAAGATTGTAGCTTTCATAATTTTCGAAAAAATTAACAATTTTGGTCTGAATTTATGGCATTTGTATGGTGACCCGTAATCTTAAGACCTAAATGATACGAGAAACAGATACATCGCCTCGGATACGGACTGATTCTACGGTAACGACTTTGGCATTCGAAAACGGACTATGATTGGCTTCTGGAACGTTCGAACATTGAATGACGGGGGAAGAGCTGGGGTTACTCGGTCCTTGCACCGCCAATCGGTGATCGACCGTGAAATGGAGCACTATAACATCCAAATCTTGGGCTTGAGCGAGGTCAAGTGGACGGGATCAGGAGAAGAACGAACCCTTAGCGGAAACACTATTTTGTACACTGGTCCTGAAAGTGAAGCCAGAAATGGCGTGGCGTTCGTCCTTACGCCGAGAGCGAGAAACAGTCTCATTAGCTGGGAACCAATCTCGGATAGGATTATCGTCGTCGGGCTCAGGACCAGTGTCAGAAACGTCACAATTCTAGAGTGCTACGCACCAACTAATACCGCAACATCTGGTGACAAAGAGGAGTTCTATAGCCAACTGAGTGCCACCTTCGAACGTGTTGCAAGAGGTGATATTATTATCATCTCAGGAGATATGAACGCCCAGGTTGGATCAGACAACACTGGACTAGAACACGTCATGGGGAAGCATGGTGACCCTTGGGCCGACGCGTCACGACCTTGGATTAAGAGACCCGAAAATGGCGAATTATTTGTGGAGTTTTGTAGTACTCGGCAAATGGTCATCGGAGGGACCCTTTTTCTACACAAGAGTCGTCATAAAACATCTTGGGTTTCCCTTGATGGTGTTACTCAGAACCAGGTCGACCATTTGGCTATAAGTCGCCGATGGAGAAGATGTCTCCTCGATGTGCGAGCGAAACGTGGAGCTGACGTGGGGAGCGATCACCACTTGATGGTTGCTTGCTTGAGATTGTGTACAACAGCTATCCGACGACCACAAATTCTTCAAATGAAGCGCAAGCTTAATGTGGATAAACTTAGAGATCCCAACAAAAAACGCGAATACACCACTATTCTACGCGAAAGTCGTCCACATTGGGTGAATATGAAATGCGCACACTGGACGCCAATTGGGAGGCAACCAGAAACACTTTTCTAACTAGTGCTGAAGAATCTGAGGGATATGTGCAAAGCGGTGAGAAACCCTGGATGTCGCAAGACACATAAGTCAAGGCTGGCAATTGGAAAAAAAGCCAAATTGGCAATCATCTCTCAACCCGATGTCAACCAATGAACGCCCGACTTGAGGCAGAACTACCGCGATGCTCATATACAGCTTAAGAGGGCTATTAGACGCGACAAGAGAAAGGCCATTGAAGATCTGGCAAACAAGGCAGAATCTGCGGCTTACCTTGGGGATATGGGTTCACTTTTCAAAATCATGAAACAGTTGACGAACAGGAATTTCACCACCAACCACCTGGTGAGAGATGTCAACGGAACTCTCCTTAATATGAGTGAACACCAGTTGCGGCGATGGAAGGAATACTTCTCTGATATTTTAAACATCTTGTCAGAGGAAGATATTCTGGAAACAGAACAACTACCAAACATCCAACCGCAATAATCCTCTATTAGGAACGATCCCCCAGATAAGGAAGAGATAGTTTCCGCCATTCGGTCAATGGCGGGAAGGAAAGCTCCAGGTTCAGACGGACTACCAACCGAACTCCTCAAAGCGAACCCGGAAATCACAGCCGATATACTCCTCCCACTCTTCACTAAGATGTGGAGTGAGGGAAGATATCCGACTGAATGGAAGGAGGGCGTCATTTTGAAAATGCCGAAGAAGGGCGACCTTCGGGATTGTTGCAATTGGCGTGGTATATGTCTACTTACTGCCGTATCAAAAATTATGGCTAAGGTAATTCTCAATAGAATTAGTGATGTCGTCGAGAGCACTATCGAAGTTTATCAGGCTGGATTCCGTAAAGGGTCGTCTTGTACCGACCACACAAATACCCTACGGGTAATATTAGAGCAGTCAGCTGAAATGGGTTCGCCACTACATCTCATGTTTGTAGACTTCGAGAAGGCTTTCGACAGCGTTAAGCAAGATTACATATGGAATGCTTTGCGTAGGAGAGGTATTCCAGATAAATTCATAGCTATGATTAAAGAACCCTACGAAGATGCAAGGTGTCGCGTCTTGCATAGAGGAGAGCTGTCCGAGAGCTTCCCTGTGCGAACGGGTGTCAGACAAGGCTGCATATTATCACCAGCCCTGTTTCTGGTGGTAATAAATGACATCTTGAAAGCTGCACTGGAAGGTGGGGAAGGTAAAAGTCTTCAATGGAGACTATTTAACATCTTAAGTCACCTTGATTATGCTGATGACGTTTGTTTGCTTGCACATAACCGTTCGGACTTAGAGTCAAATGTTCGCTCGTTGCATTCTAAATGCAAAGAGGCGGGACTGAAAATAAATGTGCGTAAAACCAAGTACATGCACATGGGTTCGAACGCAAGCACACCGATTGTTCTTAACGGACAGGATGTGAAAGAGGTGCAAGGTTTTTTTTTGCTATCTTGGAAGCATTGTCAGCATGGATGGCGGAGCCGAAAAGGATGTCGAGGCTCGACTAAATAAAGCTCGTCAGGCCTTCGGTATCCTTTCCCCCTTCTGGAGGTTAAGAGAGATCTCTCTTCGCACGAAGCTGCGAGTTTTTGACGCATGCGTCAAATCTGTGTTGTTGTATGGTTGTACTACGTGGAAAGTGACCGTTCGACTTACCAAGAAACTACAGACTTTTGTAAACCAATGCCTCCGGCGCATTTTAAGAATATTCTGGCCAGAAGTGATCTCCAACGACGAACTTTGGAGTACAACTGGCCAGACTAAAATAGGTATTGAGATTCAACGGCGGAAGTGGCAGTGGATCGATCATACTTTGAGGAAACCAGAGCAAAATATCGCAAAACAGGCTCTGGATTATAATCCTAAAGGAAGACGTCGGGTTGGTCGACCATGTAACACATGGAAGCGAGCAGTTGAGCAGGAGGCCAGAGGAATAAAAAAGTCCTGGCAACAGCTGAAGGCCGATGCTCAGGATCGCGCCTTGTGGAAAAGAGTTGTTTCTGTCCTATGCCCCTATAGGGGGTCTTAAAAGGAATTTGATTGATTGATTGTATGGGAGGTGGCAGAGAAAGTGGGAGGTTTTGGATGATTTTTATTAACATCCTATTCACATTGCTTTGTTACTCATATGTTCGAAGAAGAAATACTTTTCTTGAATTTTCAATACAAAAATTTATTTGGAAGGTAGTAGAAGGAGTGAAGCGAAGCTCATATTATTTTTGGCATTAATCGCAATTGTTAAGGGACAAATTGTGACAAAATTTTAAGTTTGTGCTTTTTCCACTTTCAGTGAAAATCGATTAAAAGCATTTACCAATATTATGCATTTGTATTATAAGTGTTAAACTGACAACAGAACCCCCTTTCATTTTTATTGCCTAGCCACTCTAACCTGCATATTGAATTTCCACGAATCCTCAACTTGTCTCAAGAATAATACCGTTGCGAACGGCTTGTTGGCAGTTTTTTTTTTTTTTTAAATCATTATTTTTATTCTTTTTCTTTGGAACTGCTTGTGTATAATGATAAAATCATTATAAAAAGTTTTTCAACATAGCACTCGGGTAAAATGCCGTATTTTTGTTTCTCTACATACGTCATCTTTCACTTGGATTTCTTTCAGAAAATTCTAAATTTTATTATAAAGCTTAGTAATATATTGGGAGTACAAATTGAGAACCGCCTTTATTTTCAATTTGAGCCTTCATTGTGCAAAAATTGTTAACTATTTATTGTTCATGCCCATTGCTAACCAGAACTTTATCCCATCTTCCTGGCAGTAAACGAATTTCGCGTCGAAAAAAACTACTCTTCTTTTGAGCCGAACCATGAATCGACGCAACTTTCGGTTTTTTGTAAGAATGAAAGTGCTGCTCAACCAGGCCATGTGCCATCGATCGGAATAGATGGTAGTCGGGAGGGGCGATGTCTGAAAATATGGCGTGTGGGGTAGGATGTCCCAATTCAGTATTTCCTGGTAGGTTTTCGCAACGTGAACAACATGTGACCGAGCGTAGTTGTGTAGCAAAATCACATTGTCGTATCTTTACTCGTATCGCGGCCATCTCTCCTTCAATGTTCGGCTCAAACGCATGTTGTAGTTGTTTTTTGTAGCGATGTCCAGTAATAGTTTCACCTGGATGCAGCAGCTCATAATTCACCACGCCTAGCTCATCATCATCATCATCAATGGCGCGGCAGCCCAAATCGGGCCTTGGCCTCCTGAAGTCGTCGCCTCCAATCGTTTCGATCCAAAGAGCGCGCTCCAGCTGCTAATTTTTAAAATGGCTTTGCTGTCTTCATCAACCGAGTCTTCCCATCGCTTGCGTGGTTTGCCTACTGGCCGGTTACCACTCGCTTTGCCTTTAAGAGCACGTTTGGGGATTCTTCTGTCTTCCATTCGCTCTACATGGCCAGCCCACTGCAGCCTAGCTGGTCTCACAAAAAATACTGCATGATTTTCGAGCCATGTTGTTGGACTTGGCCGTCGATGTTGAGGCATGGACGCCGTATTCCACTTCTCATCGCCAGTGCCGATGCGATTCAAAAAGTTCTTCCTTTTTTGCCATTGGAGGAGCTGTTCGCATGTGAAAAAACGCCGTTCGACGTTTCTTTACTTCAACTCGTGCGGCACCCATTTTCTTTATTTTTTTATCATTCATAAACTTTTAAAACGATGCGGAGCGTCTTGTTGAGTCACATCCAATGAATCTGGAAGCATGGAATGAAAATCCGGCTGCGAAGCCGCACTAACGTTATAGATTTTAATGGGACTTCTTCGAGTCGGGCAGCACCTCCTGCCGGCTGCTCAGGAGCATTGGAGTGGGTCAAAAATTGACCCATTGATCTGTCCTGCAAATCACGGTGCGAGAGAAGTATGTGATGATGAGCAGTTCCAGGGCCCCCATATGGTGACTTTCTACTCCTCACTCACCATTGCCCAAATATCAAAGAAACAAGGGAAAATATGTTCGAAAGAACGATGAAAATTATTTTCGGGCGGCACAGTTCCTAAACACGGCACAAGAATCTTAACATTTTATAAAAGATAAACGAGAATATTGTATGTGTTAGTGAGATACCATAATATAATATAGTTCAATATCATTTCAAAGAGGTAAAAATTCAAAAAAAAGTGAAAAAAGATTTTAAATGTATAAAAATGTACTTCGTTGGGGCCTTTGCTGCATCGAGAATCTGCATCCTCCGTTTCCCGCCTCAAACAGTATATTTTTTTATTTTTAATTTGTATTACTTAGTTAATTTATTCTTCCATCCTTTTTTTATTGTTATTTCGTTGCGTTCTTATTTTTTCGGCTTACACATTTTGTAGACATCTTTTTTTTATATTCTTTTAATTTATTTATTTGTTTTTTTTTTATTTTCCACTGGAAGTTTCTTGTTATACACTCCTTTCACGTTTTCTTTTGTTCCCCTGCTTTCGTTTTTGGCGGGCAGACCAGAAGCAGCAAATATTTTGGCGCCAAAAAGATTTATCGCAGTGCTGCCTGGTTTTAATTCGTCCATTTTTATTATTATTATTATTTTTTTTTTATTATTTTATTTTGAATGCCCATTTAAACTTTTTAGCCGCTCCGGGGCGCACCTTGTCTTTCACGCTGAAATCACCCACTTTATAGTGTTGAAACCATTCGCGACATGTTCCTTGACTAGTAAATATTCACTTAAATATTGCAATAAATGATAAAAAAATTATCAGCATCGCTTTACTCGTTCTACCCCCTCCCATACAAATATCTATCTTATAAATTCAAGAAAAGGTTTTCTTCTTCGAACATATGAATTTCTAAATACCAGACTAGAAAGAGATTTAGGTTTTAACTGTTCAGAATGGTTATTTTTCTACCTTCCACCTACACATTAACACTTTTCGTATAAAGGAAAATAATATTCAAAATTGAATTTGTTTGTTACTTACCGCAAATTGTTCATATACAAAAAAAAAATTGTCATATTTTTTGATAAAAAGAAATCCAACACAACCACTCACCAACAATACTTGCAAGTCAGTGCGCAAGGTCCGAAAGAATTGTTTTTTTACAATCATACGTAATATTACTCTGGAACGTTCTGTCAACTGGGACGTATTGCCTAAACAATTTCCTCATTACGTATAACATTTATTAAGCTCAACTTTTGTACTAAATACTTAATTAGCATTATTATTAATATTGGGAAAAAATTAACCGATTAGCTTCACTGTGACACAATTTCATAACTTTTCAAAAATTAGATTTTATTGAAAAGTATGACTGTTACCAATCTACAATGTAACCACAGCTCAAATCGGGCCTAAACATCCTGATCTTCAGGTTCCTGAACTTTTTCATTACTTATTCTTCTACAATGGCGCTACAGCCCAAATCGGACCTTGGCCTCCTGATATTCAGGTTCCTTAAAATTTTATATTACTTTTTAAATTCTACGAATTTTTCATTTTCGAAGATTGAGGTGACCAAGGTATATCCAAGAAGGCAATGTGCTGGAATTATATATTGCGTCGACCGGGATTTGAACTCACGACCTTCGCATTACAAGACCAACACGCTACCTACTAAGCTACACCCTAGCTTCATTACTTATTGCGAAAGGGTTATTAGCCCTTCCAAACCCTCTATTTATGAATTTTTTAATTTTCGTAGATTGAGATAGCTCAAATATATCCAAGCACGCAGTGTTCCGGTTTTAGAAATAATATGTTAGGACAAGACCAATGAAATAAAAAATTAACTGCTAACATGTCGGGCGCAACATTATTATTTTTGGGACAAGTTAAAGTTGCATGGAAAGTCAATATGCAAGTTAAAGCGGTTAGGGAAGACTAAGTGGAACCCCCTTTCACAAGTGGAAGCGCCTTTCACAAGTGAAACCCCCTTCAGAGCAGGGATGATGCCAATTCAACACTTACTTGCGAATACGATCAATAGCTCCAGTACATGTAATCAATATTTCATTCGTTTATACAAGTTTGGGTTTTTATGAGGGAGGGAGAGGGGTGATATTAAGGGTGTCAATAATTTTTCAACTGATTGCTTCAATTACGTCCAATATTTTCTGCATAGAATGTCAGTTTCATAGACAAAGTTGCATAGAATTTTCATAAAATTTGGTGTATTTTACATTCACGAAACCAATCATTTGTATGGGAGGGGGTAGAGGAGGTAAGGGAAATGTAAATTTTGTGATGCAGTTTTATTTCATTTCTTTTGTAAGGTTCTCGTACAAAATTTCAAGTTCGTAGCTTTTAATTTGTTGGTTAGCAGTTGATTTATGGAATTTGGTCGAAATCATACTTTTGTATGGGAGGAGGTAGAAGGGGAAGTGCGACCTCAAAACTTTTGACGCAGTTCTATTTCGGCTGTTTTCGAAAGTTTTTCTGCAAAATTGCAAATTGATAGCTTTTCCTTTTTAGGTGATAATTGATTTTTTAAAAATGGTCGAAAAAATAATTTTGTATGGGAGGGGATAGAAGTTTGAAAGGTATTCGACCAGTTAATATTTCATTTTTTTTTGGAATTTTTTTTTAAAATGCATTTTGCAAGTTTCTACCTTAAAATTTCATTCAAAAATTTTCAGTTGATGTGTTTTTTCATTGCACATGAAACACCTTGTGCACGTTAGACCAGGGGGGTCGGTGCATAACAATTATAGAATTTCTTATTATTTTTTCTGTACGTATAATAAACAGATGTATCCACATGGAAAATTTAAACTTTGTATCTTTTACCAGAGCCCTAAAAAAATCACTCAAAGTTTTCGACATTTTTGCTTACCACCTCCCTCCCCTTACACCTTCCAACGTAAAACTTTTAGCAAAACTCAAAACTATGTAGTTGTACTATTTGACAAAATTTGAATTTGAAATCTGCACTCAGTTTTGAGATATAATGGTTTGAAATTTTGGACCAACCACTACTATTTTGTCCACATGTTATATTTTTCTCGTATTTCTCTAGTAAAGTTTAATATAAGTACCAAGTTTCAATTACATGGCTTAACAAATATCCGAGATATTGATTCTTAAGTTTTTTTCTTTGCACTCCCCCCGACCTAATAATTAGCCTCTATGTAAGCTGATTCCAGTGGATCAATATGCCACCTTGATGGTCTAAAAATATTAATTTTTTAAGCTAAGTAATTTCGAAGATATAATCATTTGAAAAAAAATTCGGCCGACAATTGGTTCTTAGTTCCCCCTTTTTGCAACCCAATGGATAAAAAAATTAAATTAATTTTAGAAGTTGTCCCATAAGCACTTTCATATGTTTATTGATTTTTAGCTTTCTAGCTGTAACCATGTTTGAGATATTTGAATTCTTAGTTTTCGGTTTAAGTTCTCCCCCCCACTTCCCCCCGCTTCCCCCCGCCTCCCCCTAAAGCCTTACACCCCCCCCCCCAAAATGGGTGTCCGGCGTACGGCAGACGGCGTACAGACAGACGGATTTCTTTTTTTTTGCATTTTTAGGATATTTTAGTCATGAAACGCGAAAAAAACAAAATTTCATGGTAGCAAATTTTTTTTTCAAGTCGATCACAATACTTTATTATTAAAATAATAAAGTAATAGTAAATAGTTAGTAGCATTAAATGACTGTTTCAGTTCATAATACATCTCATACAATTTTCAAATTAATAAATTTTTACTTAAGTTAATAATTATTGAAGATTAATTAGGAAATTATCAATAAATTTACGAAAGTAGTTAGCTAAAAGTAATTTAATAAGAATTAGTCAGTCCTTTAGATGTGGGACCATTAAAAAATGAACTTAATATTCAGAGCCGGTGCTTAATGGGCTGTGCATAGTGAATTAAAGTTGATGTCATTGAAAAAGTTTTGCTTGTTGTACTCTATACGAAATCTGAAAGTTTTATAAGTTTACCACAAAGTTTGGAATGCTAAGAACTAATCTCGCAGAAAAAAATGAACAGAAGTTCATATAATCATTCAAAAATCTCACAACCGGATTTCCGTCCGTCCGTCCGTGTCCTCTCTAGCTTGAGAATGCGTTGAGCTAGAAAGATCAAATTTGATACACTCGTTTTTAACAAAAACCAGCACTACCCCTTCTACCCCTCCCATACAAGATGACGCAATTTAACAATGAACAGACTTGCTCGCAAAGTATAAAAGGTATTTATCTGAAATTCGGAATACATGTATTAGTTTTCTGATGATATAAATTCTCCATATAAAAATATTTCGAGTCCTCCCCCTTCTTCCAACACCTTCCAAACAAACTGCACTTTTTCATGAAATACTTTAAACTAAATTACTCAGTAAGTATAAAATTTATCGAGCTGAAATTATGCACAAGATATTTATTTAGAACTATTAGTAAATTGAAAAAAATTAAACGGATAACTTGACTTCTTCTACCCGCTCCCATACAATATGACACATGATATTTATAGTTATTTTGGAAATAAGCAGACTAGTTAGGAACTGGTTTTGGAAATTTGTATTTGCCACTTTTCATTTATGTTTTTGTTGCACGGCTCCCAATCAAAGATGTTCATTTATCATTAAAAAATAGCAGTAAATGATTACCAAGGGGGTGGGCTACCACCAAGATTTTGTAGATTTTAAAGTGATTGTATGTCAATACATACAGTGGGGGACAAAAGCGGATACATAAATTAAAATTCTTGGTAAATTTGATATAACTTTTTTTCCCTTACAAATAAGTTAGAAATTTTTTTTCATCGCATACTTTGTTTTATTCAAGCAATCAAGCAAACTCATTGCACAAAGTTAACTTTAAATCAAAGTTAAAATGAGAAAGATTTCAACTCAAGTCGAAAATGATTAACTATCTTTAAGCCAAAGTGGATATTCTTGTCGAAAAATAGCGACAAAAATTGGAAGTATGTCACCGAACAGAAAGTTAAGAAGAAAACGATGAAATTATTACACACCTAGCAATTCTGGTGGCCGGTCAAGGTTGTTGTCTGATAGCGATGCTTGTATAGTGGAACGTTTGATGGTAACAAGGAAAGCGAGAGCACCTAAAACTGCTGCAGAGGCACTACACAAAGCCGTTAGGGATCGTACAGTAAGGAGATCCGTGCATAAAATTGGATTGGTGTCTCCAAACAAAAGAAATCAGCACTATCCGCCAAGAATATAAAGGCAAGGCTTCAATTTTGCAAGGATTATAAGAAGTGGACTACTGAAGACTGGAAACGAGTTATTTGGTCAGATGAGACCAAAATTATTCGATTCTAATCAGACGGTAAGGAATATTATTGGCATCGATCCCATGAGAGTATTCAAAGACAATAAGTTAAACAAACAGTGAAACACGGCAGTGGACATATAATGGCGTTTGGCTGCTTTACATGGTGGAACTTTGGTCCTTTGGCTAAGACCGACGGTATCATGAAAAAGGAAGACTACATTAGCGTTTTGCGTAGTAATTTACATGACGTCGTTGATAATGCGATTATCCAGTAGACGAGATAGTGTTTCAACAGGATGAAAATCCTAAGCGCACTGCAATTATCGCGAAGAAATGGCTTGCTGAGCAATAGTTTCAAACTATGCAGTGGCCTGCACAAAGTCCGGATTTGAATCCAACCGAAGATTTATGGGCGATTGTAAAAAGAATGCTTTCGCGTCACGAACGTGCTCCAACTAACATGGCGGATCAAAATTCCACACCAAAGAATATTGAATGAATGAATTGAAAGTGTCTTAGCCAACAAAGAACTTTGGACGAAGTACCGATTTTTCAAACAATGAAAATGGACTGGATAAATGATGTTACATGAATTTTTTTTTGTTCTTACTAATTTAAGAGAAGTGTTTTAAGTAACTGATGCAAAAAGAATTTCTAAATTTTCTACATATAATAAAAAAAAGTTAAATCAATTTTACCAAGTATATATTTTAATTTATGTATTCGCTTTTGTCAGCCACTGTATATCTTCTCGTTTCTTAGTCTTAAACCCCCTATCCAGTCTTGAAATATTATCACTGACTCGCTCCTGAGTACTAGTCCTTCTGATCAATCAATCAAATTCCTTCTGATACAATAATCTTAATTAATCAGTTTTAGCTAATTATAATATTTAATTACAATCTCAAATTAGGGCGCCATTTATTCTTTTAGCAAGACCCAGTATTACGTTTAAGGCGACATTAATATTTCTACTATATTTTAAATGAGAGCACATGTATAGTTTAGTATTTTGGTTTTTACTGTTTTCTTGACTATGTTTGCCATGGTAGAATTTAATTAAGGAATTGCTCTCTATGTTTACCTCCCTGACGGGCAATATTTTTCTGCCATATAGTCTATTAAACCATTAACGTCAGAGTAGCGCTGGAAATGCTGGTGAAATAGGAAAAAAAAAACATATGAGGGCTTTTCATTTTAATTACACAAGTGATTGGTTGCGCTGTGGAGTTTTCGTGTATTGCTTTGAACATTTATTACGGCTACCATCATCATGCGCTCATTCCGCTTCTGTTTCCATCAATGAAATTCAATGGAATTCATAACTGAAAGGACTTACGATACAATTGTCTGATGTTTGCAAATCCTGCATTGTTTACGGAAATTTTTTAAATTTTGAAATATGATTGTAATTTTATTTTAGACTAGCGATCGCCCGCGACTTTGTCCGCTTAGGAATCGCAATAATAATATTTTTTGAGAATGTATGTAGTTAGTAGTACATTATGTCGGATAAATAATCTGCTTAATTTGATGGTTCTTTGAAAACAATGCTTTGTATTTTGTTGGAATCAGAACCACAAATTATTAAGAATGAAACCATGATACTCGCATTTGTATGGGACAGGCTCGTGATCAAATCAAACCCGTGATTCGAAATCATATGTATACGTGTTAAGGACATGTGAATAGTTGTAGCTTGTGTTAATTGAAAAAAGCCCAAATAAAATGACATTAAGCTTAAAAACATAACAGGACTTCGATTGTGCGTAAAGCCCCATTACAAGATACTACCGATGAAATCGAAATTTTTGTAATCTTAAGAATTTTTGTGTGGGGAGTGATAGAAGGGATAACAGTACTAAATTAATTTTTTTCACACCATGCTAGAGTAGCTAGAAAAACATTTTGCACCAAATTTAAGCTTGAAAAACTGAATAGGTAACTTGAGAAACTTAGTGCATTGGATTTAGTGAAATTGTGCAATTTGTATGGGAGGTGGTAGAAGGAGTGGGGGGTAATTTTTCTAGATACAACTATAATCACCATGCAATTGATATCTTTTAAATTTTAGATCAGTTAGATTCACACTTTTCAAGAAAATCGAATTTTCGCAAAGTCGTGGATTTGTGTCAGATTGTATGGGAGGGGGTAGAAGGAGTAAAGCTAATTGGTTAGTTTTTTCCTGACATTAATAACAATGCTAATTAAGGATTTAATACAAAATCTTAGCTCGATGAAAGTTATACGTACTGAGAAAATTGGAGTATAGTATTTCATGAAAAAGTTTAGTTTGTACGGGAGGTGGTGGAAGGAGTTGGGGGATTCAAACTATTTATATACTTGAAGATTGAATTTATAATAGAAATAATATATTTTAAATTTCATATTAATAGCTTTAATAGTTTCCATGAAAATTTGATTATTATAAGCTTTTGAAAATGAATCACTTTGTGTGGGAGGGGGTAGAAGGCGTGAGGGGAGAAAAATAACACCTAAAGCAGATTACTCCCCGAGGTAGACTTAATAATCTATGAAAGTTTCATTGCAATCGGTGCAGCAGTTTTTGCGTGAAAGCCGGAAAGACAGACTTTCAGACAGACAGAGAAATTGTTTAAAAACGTTTGATTCTGCTTAGTTATTGCTAAAATGAAGCAAAAAACTTATTTATAGCCATTTATAAACAAATAACAGACAGACACTACAATTATACTTATATAGACTAGCGATCGCTCGTGACTTTGTTCGCGTGAGAATCGAAAAATAAGGAATTTTTGAGAATGTGGTTAGTAATACATTATGCAGGATATACAGGGTGTTTGGTACTCCGTGCATAACCTTGTAAGGGGTTATTTCTGGATGTATTTTGAGCAAAAAATTGTTCTACGGAGATGGTCAATTTTCAATATCCGCGGAGATACAGGGTGACCAAGAAAAGTGTTTCGGACCTGTACCCTCACTCACTCAAAACGCTATATCTTGAAAACTAATAATCGCATTTTAAAGTGTTATAGCTTGTTTTTTAGGGAATCAAATTACCTTTCATTTGGTGTAATAGTCCGTATTGTACCTGTACCCAATCCTGAGGTATTTGCTTCAGACCACAAATTTTTGATACTTTGACCATCAAAATTCTGTGATCAATGTAGTTTTTCTCAAAAAAACGCATTATAAAAATGTCATTTTAATGTTGTTGTTTTATGTACCATATCATTGCATACAAATGATGCATACATACTTATGACTTAGGTTTTCCCGTTTTCCAGGTAATAAGCGAAAATACATATGGCTTAAAAATAAAATATGCCATAAACCAACCCTCGTTCTAAAAAAACTACCTGAAATGTCGTTAAACTGAAATATTCTTTGTGTCCTTTAATTACTATTTAAATTATCGATGAATGTCCTTTAAGTAGTATTTAAATTATCGAGGAAATGAATTAAATTAAAATGAGTCTCAACACAACGACGCTGTCCGACGCTTGGCATTGCAGTTAAACGTCTCTACGTGGAAAGTTTGGAGTGTCCTAAAAGCAGAGCGGTTGCATCCCTACCACCACACACCAGTGCAGGAGCTGGTACCCATTGATTTGCCCAAAAGGATGGAGTTTTGCAATTGGCTCCTTGAACGACAACTAAGTGACGAGAATTTTATGAACAACATTCTTTGGACTGATGAGTCCCAATTCACCAGGGACGGTATCACAAACTTCCACAACTTACACACATGGGCTGAGAGCAATCCACATACAAGAAGAGAGGCATAATCTCAGCACAGATTCAGTGTAAATTTATGGGCAGGTGTGATTGGCAACGATTTTATTGGTCTAAATAGTTCCAATTACTTGCAGTTTTTGACAAATGATCTACAAGAATTATTGGATGATGTGCCACTGCAACGATGGGCTTCCATGTTTTACCAACACGATGGTGCTCCAGCTCAATACGGCCGACAAATCAGAGATTGGTTAAATTCCAATTATAGCAATCGCTGGATCGGTAGAAATGGACCGATACACTGGCCTGCAAGATCTCCTGATTTAACTATTATGGATTTCTTTGTATGGGGACGGATGAAAGACCTTGTCTACGCAACGGAAGTAGTAACGTTGCAGGATCTAAACACCAGAATCGATGCGGCAGCAACAGAAGTAAGGCAGCAGTTGAGGAGTATGAACACAAAGAGAACACTGGCAAAACGAGCTTTAGCGTGCATTCAAAATAAAGGTAGCCATTCTGAACATTTATTGTAATTAAGGAAATTTGAAATAAACCATAAAAACCAGCCTTAAGTTCTTTTAGTTCAAGCGGAGAGTGTTGATCAACATATTCTTGTTTTTTGATAAAAGTGCTATACTATTGGAATGATATTTTTTTCTAAACTATGAAATTTATGCAATGCAAGCGTATACGTCGTTTGTAGGCAATAATATGGCACATAAAAAAATAACATTAAAATGACATTTTTATAATGCGTTTTTTTGAGAAAAACTACATTGATCACAGAATTTTGAGGGTCAAAGTATCACAAATTTGTGGTCTGAAGCAAATACCTCAGGATTGGGTACATGTACAATACGGACTATTACACCAAATGAAAGGTAATTTGATTCCCTAAAAAACAAGCCATAACACTTTGAAATGCGATTATTAGTTTTCAAGATATAGCGTTTTGAGTGAGTGAGGGTACAGGTCCGAAACACTTTTCTTGGTCACCCTGTATCTCCGCGGATATTGAAAATTGACCATCTCCGTAGAACAATTTTTTGCCAAAAATATATCCAGAAATAACCCCTTACAAGGTTATGCACGGAGTACCAAACACCCTGTATAATCTGCTTAGTTTAATGGTTCTTTGAATCCAATGCTTTGTATTTTGGTGGAATCAGAACTCTAAATTATTAAGAATGAAACCACGATACTCGCATTTGTATGGGACAGGCTCGTGATCAAATCAATCCCGTGATCTGAGATCATATACGTTTTGAAGAGCATTAAGGACATTTGAATAGTTGTAGCTTGTGTTAATAAAAAAACATAACAGGGTACGATTGGACATAAAGCCCAATCGTGCGATACCCTAGATGGAAGAGAAATTTTTGTATCTTAAGAAATTTTGTAGGGGAAGTGGTAGAGGTGGTGACGACATTGAACTAATTTTTTCACACGACGTTAAGGTTGCTATCAAAATGTTTTATGCAAAATTTAGGATTTAAAAATTTAATAGGTACTGAGAAAATTAGTGTGTTGGATGTAGTGAAGTAGTACAGTTTGTATGGGAGGTGATAGAAGGAGGGGCGAGTTTTTAATGACTTTTCAGAAATAACTATAAATATTATGCTTTTGACATGTCTTAAATTGCAGATCAGTAGTATTCATACTTTTCATGAAAATCTACTTTTTATAAAGTTGTGAAATTGTGTCATTTTGTATGGGAGGGGTAAAGCTAATCGCCTAATTTTTTTTTTGATTTTACTAATAATTCTAAATAAATATTTAGTGCACAATTTCAGCTCGGTCAATTTTATACGCACTGAGTAAATTGGCTTAGAGCATTTCATGAAAAAGTGCAGTTTGTATGGGAGGTGGTGGAAGGAAGGGGAGGACTCAAATAACTTTTGTACAATAGATTTAAATCATCATATAAGTAATATAATCCAAATTTCAGATCAATAGCATTTATATTTTTCGAGCAAATCTGCTTATTGTGAAATTACGAAATTGTGTCATTTTGTATGGGAGGGGGTAGAAGGGGTACAGCTAATCGTCTCATTTTTTTTGGTCTTAATAATAATTTTAAATAAATATTTTTTACACAATTTCAGCTTGATAACTGTTATACGCACTGAGTAAATTGGTATAGAGCATTTCATGAAAAAGTGCAGTTTGTAGAGGTGGTGGAAGGAGGGGGAAGACACAAATTGTTTTTATAGAGTAGATTGGAATCATCATAAAAGTATTACATTCCAAATTTCAGATCAATGTCATTTGTACTTTTCAAGGAAATCCGTTTATTGTCAGATTGCGAAATTGTATCATTTTGTATGGGAGGGGGTAGAAGGGGTGGAGCGATTTGGCTCGTTTACTTACTTTTTTGTTAAAAACGACGTATACAAAATTTGAACTTTCTAGCTCAACGCGTTCTCAAGCTAGAGAGGACACGGACGGACGGACGGACAGACAGACAGACAGACAGACAGACGGACGGACGGACACCCGGTTTTGAGATTTTTGAGTGATTATATGAACTTCTGTATCATACATTTTTTCTCCGAGCCTTATTTCTTGGCGTTACAAACTTTGTGGCAAACTTATAATACTCTCAGATTTCATCTAGAGTATAAACAGCCCAAATAAAATACCATTAAGTTTAAAGCCATAACAGGACTACGTTTGTGCGTAAAGCCCAATCATGCTCAATCATACTACAGATGAAATTTTTAGGATGTTAAGAATTTTGTATGGAGAGTGGTAAAGGGGCGATAGTACTGAACTAATTTGTTTCACATCATGCTGGAGTAGCTATAAATAAACTGCCAATAAGTCGGGCGAAACTTTGTTATTCTTGAGACAAGTTGAGGATGAGTGGAAAGTTAATATGCAGGTTAGAGTGGTTAGGTGAAATGGAATTCTCGGGCAGGGCTGTTGTCAATTTAAAAATATTTCATTCGTTTCTGCAAGTTTGGGTTTTTATGAATGGAGGAGGAGGGGTAATAGTAAGGATGGGTGGATATTAATAGCTTTTTAATTGATTGGTTGAATCAAGTCCGATATTATCTGCATAGAATGTCAGTTTCATATACGAAGTTGCATAGAATTTTCATAAGATTCGGTGTATTTTACATTCACGAAACCGAAAATTTGTATGGGAGGGAGTAGAGAAGATAGGGAAATCGTCAAATTTGATATGCAGTATTATTTCGTTTCTCTTGTAAGATACTTGTACAAAATTTCAAGCTCGTAGCTTTTAGTTTGCTGGTTATTAGTTGATTCAATGTAATTGGTCGAAATCATACTTTTGTGTGGGAGTAGTATGGGGTAGAAGGGCAAGCGCGATTTCAAAACTCTTAACGTAATTTCATTTCAACTATTTTTGTAAGTTTTACTGCAGAATTTCAAGTTTTAAATAGTTAGATGATAATTGATTTCTTAATAATGGTCGAAATCATACATTTGTATGGCCCAACCTGTAGAATGACAGACGCGATCTTAAAACTTTTGACGCAATTTTATTTCAACTATTTTTAAAAGTTTTTGTGCAAAATTTCAAATTGATAGCTTTTAATAGTTAGGTGATAATTTATTTCTTGAAAATGGTCGAAAAATAATTTTGTATGGGAGGGGGTAGAAGTTTTAAAGGTTTTCGACCATTTAATATTTCGTATATTAAGGAATTTTTTTTAAATCCATTAATATATGTTTCAAGTTTCAATTACATAGTTTAAGAGGTATATGAGATAATCATTTTTAAGTGTTTTTCCTTGCACCCCCTCTTGACCCTCCATCTTACAACAATTAGACACTCTCCAAGCTGATTCCGGTGGAAATATATGCCACCTTAATGGTCCCAAAATATGATTTTTTTACGATAAGTAATTTCGAAGATACAATTTATTTTTAGCCCCCCCCTTTTCGGACGCCAATGGATAAAAAAATTAAATTAGTTTTACAGTTTGTCCCACAGCCCTCTCTATATCTCTACTGATTTTCAACTTCCTGTCTGCATTCCCCCGCAAGGGGGTAGTTGTAAGATGAGGTCTTACCAATTCCTTCAACTATCTTTGGAGACTAGGGACTCCACGGACCTGAGCTAACTATGTAGAATTCATCCAGAGCCAGTCCTATGTGGCAAATGGACACTCACTGGATCAAGGGCTTATCACCCGTGATGTTAAGACCTAACTGATACGAGAAACGCATACAGCGCCTCGGATACGGACTGATTCTACGGTAACGACTTTTGGCATTCAAAAATAGACTTTGATTGGCTTCTGGTACGTTTGAACATTGAATAACGGGGGAAGAGCTGGGGTTACTCGGACCTTGTACCACCAATCAGTGATCGACCGTGAAATGGAACACTATAACATCCAAATCTTAGGTTTGAGCGAGGTCAGGTGGACAGGATCAGGAGAAGAACGAACCCCTAGTGGAAACGCTATTCTGTACATTGGCCCTGAAAGAGAAGCCAGAAATGGCATGGCGTTCGTCCTTACACCGAGAGCGAGAAATAGTCTCAATAGCTGGGAACCAATCTCGGATAGGATTATCGCCGTCATACTCAGGACCAGTGTCAGAAACGTCACAATTCTGCAGTGCTACGCACCAACTAATACCGCAACATCTGGTGACAAAGAGGAGTTTTATAGCCAACTGAGTGCTACCTTCGAACGTGTTCCAAAAAGTGATATTACTATCATCTCCGGAGATATCAACGCTCAGGTTGGATCAGACAACACTGGACTAGAACAAGTCATGCAGAGGCATGGTGACCCTTGGGTCGACGCGTCACGACCTTGGATTAAGAGACCCGAAAACGGCGAATTATTTGTGGAGTTTTGTAGTACTCAGCAAATGGTTATCGGAAGGACCCTTTTTCCACATAAGAGTCATCATAAAACATCTTGGGTTTCCCCCGGTAGTGTTACTCAGAACCAGATTGACCATTTGGCTATAAGTCGCCGACGGAGAAGATGTCTCCGCGATGTGCGAGCGAAACGTGGAGCTGACGTGGGGAGCGATCACCACTTGATGATTGCCTGTCTGAGATTGTGTACACCAGCTATTCGACGACCACAAATTCTTCAAATGAACCGCAAACTTAACTCAGAGATCCCAACAAAAAACTCGAATACACCACTGTTGTACGCGAAATGTCATCCACATTGGGTGAATATGAAATGCACTCACTGGACGCCAATTGGGAGGCAACCAGAAACACTTTTATAACTAGTGCTGAAAAATCTGTGGGATATGTGCAAAGCGGTGAGAAACCCTGGATGTCGCAAGACACATAAGTCAAGGTTGGCAATTGGAAAAAAAGCCAAATTGGCAATCATCTCTCAACCCGATGTCAACCAATGAACGCCCGACTTGAGGCAGAACTACCGCGATGCTCATATACAGCTTAAGAGGGCTATTAGACGCGACAAGAGAAAGGCCATTGAAGATCTTGCAAACAAGGCAGAAGCTGCGGCTTACCTTGGGGATATGGGTTCACTTTTCAAAATCATGAAACAGTTGATGAGCAGGAATTTCACCGCCAACCACCTGATGAGAAATGTCAACGGAACTCTCCTTAATATGAGTGAACACCAGTTGCGCCGATGGAAGGAATACTTCTCTGATATTTTAAACATCTTCTCAGATTAAGATATTCCAGAAACAGAACAACTACCAAACATTCAACCGCAACAATCCTCTATTACGGACGATCCCCCAGATAAGGAAGAGATAGTTTTCGCCATTCGGTGAATTGCGGGAAGGAAAGCTCTATGTATAAACGGACTACCAACCGAACTCCCTAAAGCGGACCCGGAAATGACAGCCGATATACTTCTCCCACTCTTTACTGAGGTGTGGAATGAAGGAAGATATCCGACTGAATGGTAGTAGGGCATTATTGTGAAAATTCAGAAGAAGGACGACCTTCGGGATTGTGGCAATTGGCGTTGTATATGTTTACTTACTGCCGTATCAAAAATTATGGCTAAGATAATTCTCAATGGGATTAGTGATGTCGTCGAGAGCACTCTCGAAGTTTATCAGGCTGGATTCCGTAAAGGGTCGTCTTGTACCGATCACGCAAATACCCGACGGATAATATGAGAGCAGTCAGCCGAAATGGATTCGCCACTACATCTCATGTTTGTGGACTTCGAGAAGGCTTTTGACAGCATTAAGCGAGATTACATATGGAATGCTTTGCGTAGGAGAGGTATTCCAGATAAGGTCATAGCTGTCGGATCGGTCAAATGAAATTCTGCACAAAATATTTATTTAGGATTATTAGTAAGACAAAAAAATAGACGATAAGCTTTACCTCATATACCCCTCCCATACAATACGACGATTACTCAATTCGACAACAAATGGATTTCCCCGAAAAGCATTAAAGCTATTGATCTGAAATTTCTGTGATGATTTCAATCTACAGTATGAACATTATTCGTGTCCTCCCCCCTCTTTCCACCACCTCCCATACAAACTGCGCTTTTTAATGAAGTGCTCTAAACAAATTTCACTCAGTACGCATACAATTTATCGAGCTAAATTTGTGCACTAACTATTTATTTGGTATTATTAGTACGGCCAAAAAAAATTAGACAACCTCATTCCTTCTACCCCCTCCCATACAATTTGACACAATTTCACAACTTCACAACAAGCTGCTTTTTCTGAAAAGTATGAATGTTATGCAATTTAAAACATGTCGAACAAATGCTGTTCATAGTCATATCAGGAAAAGTCATTACGAACTCGCCCCTCCTTCTACCACCTCCCATATAAACTGCACAATTTCACTAAATCCAATACATTAATTTTCTTAGTACCTTAGTAACTTTAAATTCGTGAACGGGCCATATCCCTCCACTCCTTCTACCCCATTCTATACAAATTTGATGAAATTCCGAAATTTAAAGAAATTGATTTTTCGCCGGAATCAATTCAGCTATTGACTTGAAAATGAGGTCATAGTATAGTGATGTGAATATCATTAACGTCAAAAAATATTGATCTGATTCCCTTACTACTTCTACCCTCTCCTATACAAATGCGCAAAAATGCATTTATTCGGTTTGCATTGCAAATAGCAAAGCTAAAAGATCCAATTTATGCCATGATTAATAATATTATATTACAATTGCAACCAATTTTCTAAAAACTATCAACTTCGCCTCACCCATACAAATTTCACGAAATTTCGGGATTTTAACTAAATTGTTTTTCTCTCAAACCGTCAAAGCTATCAATTTTAAATTTGGAGAAAAGTATACTATTACAAATATCATTGATCTCAAAAAATTTGGTTTTGATTCGAATACTTCTTCTACACTCCCTCCCATACAAATGCAAAATTTTGATAAATACATTTGATCGATTTTCATTGAAACTAGAAAATGTTCAAACTTAAAATTTTGCCAGGATTTTTTCCTTAATAAACGTTAAAAAAAAATATGAGATTCGCTTCACTCCCTCTACCACCTCCCATACAAATTTTTGTATGGAAAATTCAAGAAAAATATTTCTTCTTCGAATATATGAGAGCTATCGCCTTTAAGATTGTAACAAAGCAATGTGATTAGAATGTTGAGAAGCAGATTCACGCCCTATCATAATTCTGTTATATTTTATTGCATTTTTGAACTTAATTATTCATGAAACGTGAAAAAACAAATTTTCAGGGTAGACAATTTTTTTTCCTTCCGATTTCAATATTTTATTATTACAGTGAAACCTCCACTCGCGGACACCTCCAATAAGCAGACACCTCCCATATCCGGACATATTTCATCTACACTCGCTTTAGGACTCGATTTACGAGCAAAATGACCTCCCACAACCGGACCCTCCAATGAACGAACGCGGACACTATATTTCTGTACAGTTGGTTAAAATGACCTCTCACAAGCGGACACAAAGATTGTTTAGTCACAAAAATATTCATACAAAAATTTATATTAAATTGGGGATCCCCTTATTAGAAGAATGTATTTGAGCAGTCTTTGATTGTAGTGTATAGGGTGATTCCCCGTATTAGAAATAGTTCTGTTTTATATGAGCGTCGTGCTCGTAATCTAGTTGTTTCATTCTGTGTTTCAGCATAGTTCGCGAAGGTTAAAGGTTGTTTATACTCTAGATGAAATCTGAGAGTATTATAAGTTTGCCACAAAGTGTGTAACGCCAAGAAATAAGGCTCGGAGAAAAAAATGAATGATACAGAAGTTCATATAATCACTCAAAAATCTCAAAACCGGATGTCCGTCCGTTCGTCCGTCCGTCCGTCCGTGTCCTCTCTAGCTTGAGAACGCGTTGATCTAGAAAGTTCAAATTTTGTACACGTAGTTTTTGACAAAAAAGTAAGGACAAACTCGTGAACGGGCCAAATCGCTCCACCCCTTCTACCCCCTCACATACAAAATGACACAACTGCGCAATTTGACAATAAACGGATTCGCTCGAAAAGTATAAAAGCTATTGGTCTCAATTTTGGAAAATATTACTTTTATGATGATAGCAATCTACCATATAAAAATTATACGTGTTCTCTCCCTCCTTCCTTGATCCAAAAAGAAATTAGGCGATTAGCTTCACTTCTTCTACCCCCTTCCATACAACTTGACACAATTCAACAACTTTTCAAAAAGTCGATTTTCCTGAAAAGTATGAATGCTACTGATCTGCAATTTAAAACATGTCAAAAGCATGATGTTCATAGTTATTTCTGAAAAGTCATTAAAAACTTGCCCTCCCTCTATCACCTCCCATACAAACTGCACTACTTCACTACATCCAATACACTAATTTTGTCAGTACCTATTAAATTTTTAAATCCTAAATTTTGCATAAAACATTTTGACAGCAACCTTAGCGTCATGTGAAAAAATTAGTTCAATGTCGTCACCCCCTCTACCACTTCCCCTACAAAATTTCTTAAGATACAAAAGTTTTCTCTTTCGTCTAGAGTATCGCACGATTGGTCTTTATGCTCAATCGTACTCCTATTATGTTTTTTATGTTGTGTTGATATCAGAAAGGCTCCACGAAGAAACGTTATTTCCTTAAATGAAAAAAATGAAATAATTAATGTGTTTGAAAGAGAAAAGGTGTCTGTTCGAGAATTAGCTAAGAGGTGATTTATAGTGGTTTAGTGAAATGAATTGGAATAGAATCTTTTTTTTTAAAGTTTCATATTGGAAAAACACAGGTCGCAGAAATTGTGAAGAATCGAGATGACATTCGTCGCAAATGGATGTCCGGTATAAATTTCCAGCAAAAGAAAAGCTTTCTGAAGACGGAAGGCTCACAAATCGATCGAATCTGCTTTGATTGGTTTGCCAAAGCTAGAAGCCAGCATATTCCTATCTACGGACCAATTATTAAAGCCAAGGCAAAAGAAATAGTGGACCATTTGGGATACTGTGGATTTTCTGCGTTGAATGGATGGCTAGAAAAATGGCGTAAAAAGCACAATGTATCATTCAAGTGCATAACTGGCGAGGCTTCAGATGTGAATCCAGTAGACGTCGACCAGTTTAGGGCAAAAATACCCTCCATGTTACTTGGGTACAAGCCCGAAGATATTTATAATGCCGATGAGAGTGGCCTCTTTTTTCGCGCTTTGCCTGATAAAACTTTTGCCCTGAAATTGGAAAGATGTATTGAAGGTAAACTGTCAAAAGAAAGGCTGACAGTTTTATTTTGTGTTAACATGGCAGGGGAAAAAAAGATGCTTTTTGTTATCGGTAAAGCAGCCCGCCCTCGAGCATTCAAAAATCTTCGCATCCAAGACTTACCATCCAATTGGAAGTTAAATAAAAAAGCGTGGGTGACGCGTGACATTATGTCAGAATGGTTACAACAATTCGACCGTTAAATGAAAATTCAAAAAAGAAAGGTCCTTTTGTTTTTAGATAATGCGGCGTCTCATCCGAAAGATTTAAATTTGGCAAACGTTAAAATAATTTTCTTACCGGCTAATACTACATCAGCTTGTCAATCCGTGGATCAAAGGTTAATTCAAAATTTTAAGGTACATTACAAAGGGTTAATCCTTAAACATATCATCTCAAAAATAGGTACAATGAAATCAGCATCAGAGCTCGCCAAAACTATCAATGTTCTTGAAGCTTTGTATTTCATCAGAACTTCGTCAATCTCGTCAGCAAATGAAGTGGAAACAAACTAAACTTCTATAATCGAAAATTGATCAATTTTTCCATTCTAAGTAGATTTCTTTTCTTTTCTTTCATATACATATTATGTAAACATACAACTCAAAGAAATATATTATAAGTACATGTACAAGTTCCGTTTTAAATAATAAATGCTATGGAATATTATTAATAATTATTGAAATGCTTTTTTATAATTATATTTTCATATAAAATTTAGCATTTTGTTCGATACCTCCAACAAGCGGACACCTCCCATAGCCGGACAAAAAGACTGTGACCATGGCTGTCCGGCTATGGGAGGTTTCACTGTAGTTTAATAAAGAGAAATTAATTTTTCCAAGTCGGTAAAAATACAGATATCTACAGATCCTCAAATACACTTGAACTATTCAAATAAATGAATTTGAAACGAATATGCATGAAACAATATTATTAAAACATGTCAGCACATTTAACTATTGCCACCGTAGCTTTCGTCCGTTTCACATTGTCACAGTCTACATACGCTTTTCATAAGAAACTAAATTACCTGGACTGCATAAATGTGTTCTCAATATGCAACAGTATCCCTCCAGGAAGAATCAAGTCATCGATGCAATGGACAAAGATAGGGATAAGTAGGATACATTTTTTGCTTCATGTACTGTCGTACAAATGAAATTGCTTCGAACATTGTATCATACGACCGGTCTCTACTTTTGCCTCAATAGCTTCAAGGACTCTTCTTAACAAAACGTGAAAATAGTGGAAGGAATAACAAGAGCTCTCTAGAAAATTGCTATTTTCGATGCCGATGGAGAAAGACCGGCACTCGTTTAAGTAAAATTCAACGCTCGGAATAACATCGCAGTGTATGAGGTAATCATGCAACTGGGCTTCAATTTGGTTTCAAGGATTTTCAAATTTCATTCCAACCTTTTTATCGTTGTTACCGTAAAGTAACAAATTAAAAATAAAATTAATCTAGATATCGTGCTGGTTTCTGGTTTTACAAGCACATTCGCAATCAGAGCACTTGTCTTTCTGGGTGGGAGGTCACTCGCTGTACTTGTGCAATATGGAGCCAATCCAAATATTCCCTTTGACAAGCTTTCGGGCTATTTAATTCAAATGAGACAGCAATTTGATTAAAATTCATGATGGTTTTGGCTGCGAAATATTGCGATTCGATTGACGAGCAAGTCCACGCAATCAAAAGGGCCGCACTATGTTTTGTTTGAACTATAAAGTTATGAATTATGTATTTCAATTGTTGAAAGAAGATCATTGCTATTCAGAGAAAAAGTACGAAATTTACGAAATTGACACGAACGAATTGGGTATCTCTAAAATGGTATTTCCGGTTGAAATATCCATCGGGAATATCGGAGTACTCTACGCGGCCGACAAATTCAGCAGCTTCCCTAAGGACTATTGTAGTAGTATGTATATGACTGATAATCAAACAATGCCCGATTTTAATATCAAAGTGAATTTATAAAGTTAACGAACTTGATTGATAGATTTATTGTTCAGTGGGAGCCATACTGCATCTACTGGTAAAAACACACTGTAAATAACACTAAATCCAATTTCATTGCATTTGCATTGAAACAGAATGGTCTCCTTCTCTCACGGGGTACACGGCGTCATTCTTCTGAGTGTTTCTGAAATTGTCAATATCCTAAATTGTCAAGGGTTTCACATGTGAAATATTTATATGGGGTGTCATTTTAGACATGAGATGGGATATTCAAGTAGAAAGTGTAACCGAGCGTTTAAAAAAAACTTATTTCCGTGTGTCTCGATATTAGGTCTTTTCTAACGAAAACATCAGCAAGAAGTTTTTACTTTTTTACTTTGTTGTTACAAGGGTACTCCCAGAAGTACCCGTGCAGAGAAAACACAACAAATGTGGGAAAAAATATCGTTATTTCTCTACATAGCCTCCAATCTCCAGCTCGATACACTTTTCCCAGCGATGTTCAATAGCTTCGATACCCTGTTTAAACTGAGAATCGTCCAGCTTCGTACAATAGCCATCAACCGCAGACTTCGCATCTTTATTGTTGGCAAATCTATTAACAACGAGCCATTTTTTCAAGCTTGGAAATAGAAAATAGTCCAAGGGGCCTAAATCTGGTGCGAGAGGAAAAATTCGAACTTTAACTGATTGATTTCGGCCTTCGCGATTACGTATGTGTGAACTGGTGCATTGTCTTGATCGTTAGTTCGTTCGGGAACATAGCCCAGTGTTATGCCCATCCTAGTTTACGGCCAGGTCCAGCTTTGTTCCTGTAATATTAAAACACGTGGAAATTGATGTAGGGATATTGGGGAAAGTGGATAAGGATGAAAACAGACCCGTCCGTATAGGTATAGGGAAAACGGCACAATATAAAAAGATTAACATAAAATATAAAAAGAAGTGATTAAATGCATAGATAATACTTAATACTTTATGGGCTATAAATTTTAAACATTTTAAAAATTATACTTAGTGACTGCTTACCGGAATCGCAACGACAAATTACTAAGATACCAAACATCAAATTAGATATATCTTAAATTAGATATATTCCTCACTGTTTGACTCCCACTCGGACTCGGACTCATCTAGTTTATATATTTTCTCTTAAAGAGGAGGATTTAGCGCTAACTTGTTATTATCTAGCTCCTTCCATTCTCTAATGGATAACTGGAACTTGCTCATATCCTACTGTAACGAATCCAACCATGTAGAGCACGATCTTCCTACCTTCTTTCTTTTGCACACATACTTCATTGCTGCGTTTAAGATATGATGCCCATTCCCCCTCTTTCTACTTCTTCTACAATGGCGCTACAGCCCAAATTGGACCTTGGCCTCCTGATATTCAGGTTCCTTAAGATAGTTGTTAGCCCTTCGCACAACCCTCTTTCTACGAATTTTTCATTTTCTTAGATTGAGGTGACCAAGGTAATCCAAGCAGGCAATGTGCCGGAATTATTTATTGCGCCGACCGGGATTTGAACTCACGACCTTCGCATTACAAGACCAACTTACTACCTACTAGGCTACACCCTAGCCTCTTTATGTGACCCTAATATGTAAAACCCAATCTCAATCTTCAATGACACTACAGCCCAAATCGGGCTTTAGCTTCCTCATTGTCAGGTTCCTTAACATTTTAATTACTTATTGTGGATGGGTTGTTAGCCCTCCGCACAATCCTCTACCTGCGAATTTTGCATTTTCGTAGATTGAGGTAACCAATGAATATCCAAGCAGGTAGTGTGCTGGAATTATGCTTTGACCGGGATTTGGCACTCACCGCCTTCGCATTGTAAGCCAACACGCTTCCCACTAGGCTACACCATAGTTATATGCAATACGCATTACTCTTATTTTCTTTGCTATAGACTTCTCCTTCACTTTAATTTTCTTTTCATTTCGACTGCCTATTACAAACTGAAGGAGGTCTTTTACGATTTTTAGTTCATACCTTCTTAGCCTTGATCGTTTTGCTTTTGTAATAACAGCTACTTTTAAACTGTATATCATAATTGGTACTGCAACCATGTTGTATAAAGTTGCCACTGTTTTAACATTTAATTATTTTTCCGGGTAAATTCCACTAGTTTCTGTGCAGTGTAAGCTGCTTGCGTACATCTGTTCCTAACGGCATCACTACTATTTAATCCGTTTATTAAGTAAGTACCTAATCATTTCAACCTTTATACTACTTTTAACTCTAAATTTCCAAGTTTTAACATCCTACCCTGGTTTTCCAGATTTGGGCTTCTTATAAACACTTCTGACTTTTCTAGATTAATAATATCAGTTATATTGTTTAGATTATCATCAACTAATATAATGTAAACAGCATGCGCCATTAATATAATTGATAGCTTTATCTTTTCATCTTGTTTAAAGAAAGATCAGGAGTAGAATTAACAACTGTTTCTAGTATATCAATCAATCAAATTCCTGTTAAGACCGCCTATAGGACAGCATAGGACAGAAACAACTCTCTTCCTCAAGGCGCAATCTTGAGCATCGGTCTTGAGTTGTTGCCAGGACTCATTTATTCCTCTGGCCTCCTGCCCAACTGCTCGCTTCCATGTGCTACACGGTCGACCAGCCCGACGTCTTCCTTGTAGATTGTAATCCAGAAACTGTTTACGATGTTCAGCTCTAGTTTCCTCAAAGTGTACCCGATCCACTGCCATTTCCGTCTTTGAATCTCAATGCCTATTTTAGTCTGTCCAGTTGTACTCCAAAATTCGTCATTGGAATATTCCTAAATTGCGTCGGGGGTTGGTTCACGAATGTTTGCAGTTTCTTGGTAAGTCGAATGATCACTTTTCACGTAGTACAACCATATAACGACACGGATTTGACGCATACGTCAAAAACTCGCAGCTTCGTGCGAAGGGAGATCTCTCTTAACCTCCAGGAAGGGGGAAAGATACCGCAGGACTGACGAGCTTTATTTAGACGAGCCTCAATATCCTATTCGGCTCCGCCGTCCATGCTTCCAATGCTTCCGAGTTAACAAAAATCTTGCACCTCTTCCACATCTTGTCCGTTAAGAACAATCGTTGTGTTTGTGTTCGAACCCACTTCAGTCCTGCCTCTTTGCATTTAGAATGCAACGAGCGAACACTTGATTCTAAGTCCGAACAGTTATGTGCAAGCAAACACACGTCTTTAGCATAATCAAGGTGACTTAAGATGTTAAATAGTCTCCATGAAGACCTTTACCTTCCCCACCTTCCAGTGCAGCTTTCAAAATGTTAGTTATTACCACAGGGCTGATGATAATATGCAGCTTTATTTGACTCCCATTCGCACAGCAAAGCTCTCGGATAGTTCTCCTCTATGCAAGACGCGATACCTTGCATCTTCGTAGGATTCTTTAATCATAGCTATGACCTTATCTGGAATACCTCTCCTATGCAAAGCATTCTGTATGTGATCTCGTTTAAGGCTGTCGAAAGCCTTCTCGAAGTCCACAAACATGAGATGTAGTGGCGAACCCATTTCGGCGGCCTGCTCCAATATTATCAGTAGGGTATTTGTGTGGTCGGTACAAGACGACCGTTCTGCTAAATTTTGATGCTCCCCACGACATCACTAATCCTATTGAGAATTACCTTAGCCATGATTTTCTATACGGCAGTAAGTAGAAATATACCACGCCAATTGCCATAATCCGGGATGTCGCTCGTCTTCACAAGGACTCCCTCCTTCCATTCAGTCGGATAGTTTCCTTCATTCCATTCCTCAGTAAAGAGTGGGGCGAGGATATCGGCTGTTATTTCTGGGTCCGCTTTGAGGAGTTCGCTTGGTAGTCCGTCTATACCTGGAGCTTTTCTTCCCGCCATTGACCGAATTCTATATGGAACTATCTATTCCTTATCTGGAGGATCGTCCCTAATAGAGGATTGTTGCGATTGGATTTCTGGTAGTTGTTCTGTTTCTGGAATATCTTCCTCTGACAAGATGTTTAAAATATCAGAGAATTATTCCTTCCATCGCCGCAACTGGTGCTCACTCATATTAAGGAGATTTCCGTTGACATCTCTCACCAGGTGGTTGGCGGTGAAATTCCTGTTCGCCAACTGTTTCATGATTTTAAATTGTGAACCCATTTACCCAAGGTACGCCGCAGATTCTGCCTTGGTGGCCAGATCTTCAATGGCCTTTCTCTTGTCGCGTCTAACAGCCTTTTTAAGCTGTACATGAGCATCGCGCACAGATTCTTCAACACTAGTTAGAAACGTGTTTCTAGTTCCCTCCCAATTGGCGTCCAGTGTGCGCATTTCATATTCGCCCAATGTGGATGACTTTTTGCGTAGAATGGTGGTGTACTCGCGATTTTTGTTGGGGTTTCTGAGTTTATCCACATTAGGTTTAGGTTGTAGGAGGGTGGTTCCATAGAACCACAATGCACTGAATTCATTTAGTTGGGCCCATTGTACTCCCCCTATTTATTATAAGATGGAAGTCACTCCTCTTGCTCTAACCACTTGGTTCGGCTTGCGAACCGTAGCAGGGTCGAATGTTGGACGTCTCTGAGTTCGTCTAGTTCTGAGTAGAATCTAGAGCCTAAACAAAGGAGACGACTGTTGGAGATTTGCGGACAGTGACAAAGATAATGTTTGATAGATTCTTCGTCTTTCTCGCAACCTCTGCAAAGGCTGTCTCTCGCGATCCGGATCCTAAATGTATGCAGGCTTAGCAAGCGATGACCTGTGGTCAGGCCAACAATAGTTCGCATGGTATAGCGACTACGTTTTAGAAGCTGAAATGTAACATTTTTATTCGGTTCTTCCCAAGAGGATTTGGCTGTTCTACAGCTTTCCAATTTGTTTGAAGCTAGTCTTCGGCACTGTTGGTGCGACATCTACTGACTTCCTAGTGGAATTGATGTTTGCAGAGCCTTGCCGTTCAAGCGTGTCTGCTATGACCCGGTATCCAAATTAGACATTAAGCTTGCGCTTCATTTGAAGAATTTGTGGCCGTCGGATAGCTGCTGTGCACAATCTCAAGCAGGCAACCATCGAGTGGTGATCGCTCACCACGTCAGCTCCACGTTTCGCTCGCAAATCCAGGAGACACTTTTTTCATCGGCGAGTTATAGCCAAATGATCGATTTGGTTCAAGGTAACACCATCAGGGGAAACCTAAGATGTTTTATGAAACGTTGTGATGCGTCGACCCAATGGTCACCATGGTTCCTCATGACGTCTGAGTATGTAACTAGTTGGGTGGACTTGATACTGTCGTATACTTGCTTAAAATCAACAAAGATTTAGTGCACGTATGTGTTCTATTTGGATCATGGGCTTATCGTGATCTTAAGACCTAAATGATACGAGAAACAGATACAGCACCTCGGATACGGACTGATCTTACGGTAACGACTTTTGGCATTTGAAAACGGACTATGATTGGCTTCTGGAACGTTCGAACATTGAATGACGGGGGAAGAGCTGGGGTTACTCGGTTCTTGCACCGCCAATCAGTGATCGACCGTGAAATGGAGCACTATAACATTCAAATCTTGGGCTCGAGCGAGGTCAGGTGGACAGGATCAGGAGAAGAACGAACCCCTAGCGGAAACACTATTCTGTACATTGGCCCTGAAAGTGAAGCTAGAAATGGCGTGGCGTTCGTCCTTACACCGAGAGCGAGAAACAGTCTCATTAGCTGGGAACCAATCTCGGATGGGATTATCGTCGTCAAGATCAGGAGCAGTGTCAGGAACGTCATAATTCTGCAGTGCTACGCACCAACTAATACCGCAACATCTGGTGACAAAGAGGAGTTTTATAGCCAACTGAGTGCCACCTCCGAACGTGTTCCAAGATGTGATATTATTATCATCTCGGGAGATATGAACGCCCAGGTTGGATCAGACAACACTGGACTAGAACTTGTCATGGAGAGGCATGGTAACCCTTGGGTCGACGCATCACCACCTTAGATTAAGAGACCCGAAAACGGCGAATTATTTGTGGAGTTTTGTAGTACTCGGCAAACGGTCATCGGAGGGACCCTTTTTCCACACAAGAGTCATCATAAAACATCTTGGGTTTCCCCTGATGGTGTCACTCAGAACCAGATTGGCTATTTGGCTATAAGTCGCCGATGGGGAAGATGTCTCCTCGATGTGCGAGCGAAACGTGGAGCTGACGTGGGGAACAATCACCACTTGATGGTAGCCTGCTTGAGATTGTGTACAGCAACTATCCGACGACCACAAATTCTTCAAATGAAGCGCAAGCTTAATGTGGATAAACTCAGAGATCCCAACAAAAAACGCGAATACACCACTACTCTACGCGAAAAGTCATCCGCATTGGGTGAATATGAAATGCGCACACTGGACGCCAATTGGGAGGCAACCAGAAAAACTTTTCTAACTAGTGCTGAAGAATCTGTGGGATATGTGCAAAGCGGTGGGAAACCCTGGATGTCGCAAGACACATGCGACAAGTTGGGCAATCGGAAAAATCCAAATTGGCAATCATCTCTCAACCCGATGTCAACCAACGAACGCCCGACCTGAGGCAGAACTACCGCGATGCTCATATATAACTTAAAAAGGCTGTTAGACGCGACAAGAGAAAGGCCATTGAAGATCTGGCAAAGAAGGCAGAATCTGCGGGTTACCTTGGGGATATGGGTTCACTATCTAAAATCATGAAACAGTTGACGAACAGGAATTTCACCGCCAACCACCTGGTGAGAGATGTCAACGGAACTCTCCTTAATATGAGTGAACACCAGTTGCAGCGATGGAAGGAATACTTCTCTGATATTTTAAACATCTTGTCAGAGGAAGATATTCCAGAAACAGAACAACTTCCAAACATCCAACCGCAACAATCCTCTATTAGGGACGATCCCCCAGATAAGGAAGAGATAGTTTCCGCCATTCGGTCAATGGCGGGAAGGAAAGCTCCAGGTATAGACGGACTACCAGCCGTTCTCCTCAAAGTGGACCCGATATACTCCTCCCACTCTTCACTAAGGTGTGGAATGAAGGAAGATATCCGACTGAATGGAAGGAGGGCGTCATTGTGAAAATTGCGAAGAAGGGCGACCTTCGGGATTGTGACAATTGGCGTGGTATATGTCTACTTACTGCCGTATCAAAAATTATGGCTAAGGTAATTCTCAATAGGATTAGTGATGTCGTCGAGAGCACTCTCGAAGTTTATCAGGCTGGATTCCGTAAAGGGTCGTCTTGTACCGACCACACAAATACCCTACGGATAATATTAGAGCAGTCAGCCAAAATGGGTTCGCCACAAACATCTCATGTTTGTGGACTTCGAGAAGGCGTTCGACAGTGTTAAGCGAGATTACATATGGAATGCTTTGCGTAGGAGAGGTATTCCAGATAAGGTCATAGCTATAATTAAAGAATCCTACGAAGATGCAAGGTGTCGCGTCTTGCATAGAGGAGAGCTGTCCGAGAGCTGCCCTGTGCGAACGGGTGTCAGACAAGGCTGCATATTATCACCAGCCTTGTTTCTGGTGGTAATAAATGACATCTTGAAAGCTGCACTGGAAGGTAAAGGTCTTCAATGGAGACTATTTAACATCTTAAGTCACCTTGATTATGCTGATGACGCGTGTTTGCTTGCACATAACCGTGCGGACTTAGAATGAAATGTTCGCTCGTTGCATTCTAAATGCAAAGAAGCGGGACTGAAAATAAATGTGCGTAAAACCAAGTACATGCACATGGGTTCGAACGCAAGCACACCGATTGTTCTTAACGGACAGGATGTGGAAGAGGTGCAAGATTTTTGCTATCTTGGAAGCATTGTCAGCATGGACGGCGGAGCCGAAAAGGATGTTGAGGCTCGGCTAAATAAAGCTCGTCAGGCCTTCGGTATCCTTTCCCCTTTCTGGAGGTTAAGAGAGATCTCCCTTCGCACGAAGTTGCGAGTTTTTGACGCATGCGTCAAATCCGTGTTGTTATATGGTTGTACTACGTGGAAAGTGACCGCTCGACTTACCAAGAAACTACAGACTTCCGTAAACCAATGCCTCCGGCACATTTTAAGAATATTGTGGCCAGAAGTAATCTCCAACGACGAACTTTGGAGTACAGCTCGCCAGACTAAAAAAGGTATTGAGATTCCATGGCGGAAGTGGCAGTGGATCGGTCATACTTTGAGGAAACCAGAGCGAAACATCGCAAAACAGGCTCTGGATTATAACCCTCAAGGAAGACGTCGGGTTGGTCGACCATGTAACACATGGAAGCGAGCAGTTGAGCAGGATGCCAGAGGAATAAACAAGTCCTGGCAACAGCTTAAAGTCGATGCTCAGGATCGCGCCTTGCGGAAGAGAGTTGTTTCTGTCCTATGCCCCTATAGGGGGTCTTAACAGGAATTTGATTGATTGATGTATTCTATTTGCAGCATTTCTCAAGCACCTGTTTCAACGAGAATATCTGGTCTGTTCTAGATCGTCCGGTTTTGAATCCACCTTGCTATTCGCCTATTATTTCATTAGTATAGGGCTTAAGACAACGTTCAATTATTTATGTCAGTATTTTTAAGGACGTACACAGCAATGATATTCATCTGTAATTATCACAGCAGAGTTTGTCTCCTTTCTTGTAAATTGGACATATGATGCTTTTTCGTCAATTGTCAGGTTTGTTTTTCTTTATCCAAATTTTGCATAACATGTTGTGTAGTATTTTAGCGACACATTTCCACAGTTTTTCAGAAGTTCAACTGGTATTTCGCCAATTCCCGGTGGTTTCCTTAGTTTTTGGTCACATAGGGCTGCTTCAATTTCGTCAAGTGTGGATAGTGTCGATGATGATTCCTGTTCGTCAATGGAAACCTCAATTGTGATCAGTGCTACTGGAGATGGATTGATAAGATATTCGAAGTAGAAAGCCCATCTCCTTTTGATTTCTTGTGCGTCGCTGATAATGTTGCCCTCTGCGTCTTTGCAGAGACTGGTTTTTGGTTTATATCCTTTTTGTAAATCTTTTACTACAGCGTATGCTTCCCGCGTTTTATTTTGTCGCATATCGTCGTCTATTTTTTGTATCTTGTCATTATGGTACTTCGTTTGTTCTCGCCTGCAGGTCTTTTTTGCCTATCACTTAAGCTCGTCATATCTTTCCTTTTTGGCTCGTGTTATTCGTTCAGTAAAAATTTTGTAAGCCTCGTTCTTTCTATCTATTGCATCGTGACATTCTTGGTCGAACCAGTCACTATTTTTTCGCCGCGCTTGGTATTATCTCCTCTGTAGAGGATTTGATGCCATCTGTTGTTTTCGTCCACATATTTTCCACTGTCATATTCTGGATGTCTTCATGTGTTAGTGTCAAGTGTTGATCCAGTGCAGACGTGTACGCCTGTGACACCGTTTCGACTTTAAATTTGACGATATAGAATTTGCGAGCTGTACTCATTTTCGAATATCCACGACATATCTGGCATCGATACTTAGCTCTGATTAGATAGTGATCAGAGCTAGGGTATAGCCTAGTAGATAGTGTGTTGGTCTTGTAATGCGAAGGTCGTGAGTTCAAATCCAGGTCGGCGCAACATATAATTCCGGCACATTGCCTGCTTGGATATACCTTGGTCACCTCAATCTAAGAAAATGAAAAATTCGTAGAAAGAGGGTTGTGCGAAGGGCTAAGAACCCTTCCACAATAAGTAATGAAAAATGTTAAGGAACCTGAATATCAGGAGGCCAAGGTCCGATTTGGGCTGTAGCGCCTCTGTAGAAGTAAGACAATTTTTAGGTCATTCGAGGGCAGTCAATCATAGGCTGTCTCTAGGGTGGCATAAAATTCGTCTTTACTTATATCGTTCTAGTCTTCAGTTGGTACGTGAACGTTGATCAACCATGTGTTGAAAAATTTGGTCTTTATTCGGATTGCACACAATCTTTCACTTACAGGTTTGAAATTCGTGACCTGCTGTTTAAATTTTTTGTCGACGACAAAAGCGACTCCAAACTCTCAGCTTCCCGAAAATTTTTCATTTGGGTAGATTGTGTGTGATCTCGTGTCCATGATTTCGTTACCGAGCCATTTCGTTTTTTGGATGGCAGATATGTTGGTGTTGTGTTTTGCCAATTGTTCGAGAAACTCTTTCGGAGCTCCTGTCCTGAATAAGGATCAAACACTCCGAGTTCCTAAATAGCAGTCCATTATTCCTTTACGGGGTCGTTGCCGTTGAGTCAATCCTTTCCGAGGCTGTTCTTCAGGTTTATGGACAGTGATTTTTTTCCGGTGATGCGTTGCAAGCTCCTCGCACAACCCCCGACCTGGAGGGCCACTCCTACTTAATTATTACACCCTAGTTGAAAAAGAATGGGAGTATTCAGCTAAATATGACATGCTGGAGTTCTCAAAGCTATGCTGCGAGTCCAACTATGACATATTTTTTACCTACTTCCTGAGACGCACTGGCATAGCTGGCAACTGAGATTAATTCTGTACTCCCTCCTCCTTTCTCAACCGGGCGTGGGAGAGACTATGGCGGAACTGGGTACAGATACTTATTTGTACAAATGCTGCTTCTTTTTTAAATAGTTACTTCCATAATAAATATACGATGAAGCTAAAATTCTGCATGTTCCCAGTTTGTAGGAGGAACTATGAAGTTATCATTATGAATTCTGCCTTTGAAAGCTTACTAACTCCTTGATCTGTAAATAGCAACGTTGTGAATCCATTCACGGATACATTTTAGAATTCTTTATTTAAATTGTCATCTGAATTCATATTCTGATTTCAGTCTGGGATAATTTTTTTTAACATGATCGATCATGTTATCTGAAAAACGCAGCATAGTAATAGATGTCTCTGTAAAAAAAAAGAATAAAAACATAACAGGTCTACGATTCCGCGTAAAGCGCAATCTTACGATACTCTAGATGAAACAGATTTTTTTGTTATCCCAAGAAGTTTTGTATGGGGAGTGTTAGAAGGGGTGGTAGTATTGAACTATTTTTCTCCTCATCATGCTGAAGTAGCTATAAAAATATTTTATACAAAATGCTTACTCCAAAAATTGAATGGTAACTGAGAAAATTAGTGAGCTAGATTTAGTGAAAATGTGCAGTTTGTATGGGAGGTGTTAGAAAGAGTGGGGGGATTTTAGTGATTTTTTTCAGAAATAACTAAGAAGATAATAAAATTGACATATCTTAAATTTTAGACTGGTAACATTCATATTTTTCAAGAAAATAGATTTTTTGTGAAGTTGCGTAACTGTGTCATATTGTATGGGAGGAGGTAGAAGCAGTGATGCTAATCAAATATTTTTTTCTGATCTTAGTTATAATGCTAAATAAGTATTTATTACAAAATGTGAGCTCGATAAATGTTATATGTTCTGCGAAAACCGGCTTAGAGCATTTCATGAAAAAGTTTAGTTTGTATGGGAGGGGGTGGAAGGAGTAGGAGGACGCAAAAAATTGTTATACTGTTGATTGAGGTCATTATGAAAGTAATATACTCCGAAATTTAGACTAACAGCTTTTTTACTTTTCGATCAAATCCATTTATTGTCAAATTGCGAAATTGTGTCATTTTGTATGGCAGCGGGTAGAAGGGGTGAAGCTAATCGTCTAATTTTTTTTGGCCTTGTTAACAATTTTAAATAAATATTTAGTGCACAATTTCAGCTTGCTAAATTTTATACGTACTGAGTAAATTTGCTTAGAGTAATTCATGACAAGTACAGTTTGTATGGGAGGTGGTAGAAGGAGGGAGAGGACACGCATAATTTTTATACGGTAGATTGATATTATCATAAAAGTTATATATTCCAAATTTCAAGCTAATAGCTTTTATACTTTTCGAGCAAATCCGTTTATTGTCAAATTACGCATTTGTATCATTTTGTATAGGGGGGGTTAGAAGGGGTGGAGCGATTTGGCCCGTTCACGAAATTGACGTTACTTTTTTGTCAAAAACGACGTGTACGAAATTTGAACTTTCTAGCTCAACGCGTGCTCAAGGCGGACGGTCGGACATCCGGTTTTGAGATTTTTGAGTGATAATATTAACTTCTGTATCATTCATTTTTTTCTCCAAGCCTTATTTCTTGGCTAACAAACTTTAGAGCAAACTTATAATACTCTCAGATTTCATCTAGAGTATAAAAACTGTGCAGTGCAGTAGGATATTTGGAGTTTTCGATTTTGGAATTTTCAAATAATTTATTTCATTATTATAATTGTGGTGTTAATTGGGAAATTAAAAAAAAAATAAAAATTGTATAACAAAACCCAAAATTCATTACAGCGGTAGGATTCAAACTCCAGGTTCTTTTTAATGGACTCTGTACATTATAACAATATTTCAAGGGGAGATAACACTAGGTAGGTTCTAAGAAAATTTTTCGTCTGCTTGAAATTTAATTTTTCAAATTTTTATCCAAAAAATTGTTTTTTTAAGAGAAACATTTTACCGAAGGGCTTCCAGAGTGTCACAAAGCGGATTCAGACAATAAGCAAAACTTTCAAGAGGTTTTTCTCGAAAAATTTGGCGTAGAGATCTCAGAACATGAAATACTTAATTGGAAGGATATTTAGAACATTGAGAGCTTTTGGCGGTCGATTCAAAACTCTTTATTGATTTAACATTTTTTGATCCAAACTTTTGGAAAAATATTTAATTTCAAAACGAGTGCAGTTTCTTCAAAAAAGCATATTTCGTTGATCTGCCAGGAACTGTAAGGTTGAACTATTATACAAAAAAAAACATTATCTTGGTGTCTGTATCGAGGTAATGAATAATATAGGTACATCGTTTTTGTAGGGTTTTGGAAGTACTTTCTGGAACCCCACAGCGACATTACAAGTTTGAAATGTATAACGAGCTCTGCGTGTTGCATTAGTTTCAGAAATATCATGAATTACAGGTTTTTCGGGTGTTAGAGAAATATTCTAGTTTAAAATTAATCTGTAAGTAGCTCTTAGTCCCGAATTGAAGAATTTGAAAAGTTATAAGACACATTTCTCATATTTCACAACTGCTTAAACCATTATGCGGTAATATACCAAGGTAAAATTTTTTATAATTTATAAAATAATTTCATTATTTTTTATGATAGGTTAACAGTTTAACACTGCACTGCATACTATATTTCGTGTTTATTTTAACATGTAAAATTAAAAATTTTCGTGGATCATGGAATCTCTGAGAGTTATTATTTGATATGCCACAATAAAAAGTGCACAGAAAAGTTTATTCTATAAGAAATTTTTATTCACAATTATAAATGCATTTGAGTACCACTTGGTTTTGTTCTCTTTATTTCGATTGGACATGTCAAATAAACAATGCGCAGAAAATTTTTGTACTCTAGATGAAATCTGAGAGTGTATTGTGTTTGCTTTACCGTTTGTAAGGCTAAAAAATAATGCTCACACAGAGTCGCCCAGGGTACAGAAATATTTGTTGTCGCTCCAAAACGATTCCGAGTGACCGTCTGTCCGTCTGTCTACAACATAACTCTCAAAAGCTTCGACGTATCGTGTTGAAATTTTTCATATATTATTTTTAGCAAACGATTTCAGCTATTGACTTGAAAATTAGGTTATAGTATAACGATGTGAATATTATTGACGTCAAAAATATTAATCTGATCCTTTTACTCCTTCTATCACCTCCCATACAAATGCACAATTTTCAAAAATGCATTTATCCGGTTTTCATTGCAACTAGTAAAGCTAAGAGATCCAATTTTTGTCATAACTAATGTTATTAGAATTGCAACCGATTTTGGGAATGCCATCAACTTCACCTCACACTTTCTACCCCCTCACATACAAATTTCGGAATTTTATCTAAATTATTTTCCTCCAAAACCGTAAAGGCTATCAACTTTAAATTTTGAGAAAAGTTTACTATTATAAATATCATTGATGTCGAAAAATTTGGTTTTGATTCAAATACTCCTTCAACCCTCTCCCATACAAATGCACAATTTTTGGCAAATGCATTTTATCGATTTTCATTGAAACTAGAAAAATTACAAACTTCAAACTTTGCCAGAATTTGTCCCTAAATAATTGCATTAAAAGCTAAGAAATATATGAACTTCGCTTCACTCCTTCTACCACCTCCCATACAATTTTTTGTATTGAAAGTTCAAGAAATATATTTCTCGTTCGAACACCTGAGTGATAAGGCAATGTGCTTATGATGCTGATAAGCAGATCCAAAATCATCCTAAACCTCCCACTTTCTCTGACGCCTCCCATACAAATTTCATAAATTACGACAAATTTGTTCAATTTCATCGAAAATCATGAAACCTACAAACTTTAAATTCAGCATGAAACATTTTGTACACTACGTTCAGTGTTATTTACAAAAATTACGCCCAATCATAATCACATTATGTTTTTTTTTCGCGTTTTATGACTAAATTAACCTAGAAATTCAAAAAAAAAATCGTCCCGCCGTACGCCGTACATATGGATGCATATCTTCGTGACCGGGGGGTGTAAGAGGAGGGATGTGGAAAGCAAAAATCTTGAAAATTTTGAGTGATTTTTTTAGGGCTCAGGTAAAAGATACATAATTTAAATTTTGCATGTCGATACATCTATTTAATATACATAGAATAAAAATAATAATTTGTTCCAAAATTGTTATGCGCCGAAGTGGGGGTCTAACGTGCACAAGGTGTTCCATATGCAATGAAAAAGACACATAAACTGAAAATTTTTGAATGATATTTTAAGGTAGAAACTTGATATTAACTGTTCGAATACCTTCAAAACTTCTACCCCCTCCCATACAAAATTATTTTTTCGACCATTTTTAAGAAATTAATTATCACCTAACTAACTATTAAAAGCTATCAATTTGAAATTTTGCATAAAAACTTACAATAATAGTTGAAATGAAATGAATTTAAAAATTTTCAAATCGCGCTTGTCCTTTCACCCCCTCTCATACAAAAGTATGATTTCGACCAATTTCATTAAATCAACTAATAACCAACAAATTAAAGGCTACGAACTTGAAATTTTATACGAGAACCTTACAAGAGAAAGAAAATAAAATTAACTCACAAATTTTACGATTCCCCTACCTCCTCTACCACCTCCCATACAAATGTTTGGTTTCGTGAATGTAAAATACACCGAATCCTATGAAAATTCTATGCAACTTCGTCTATGAAACTGACATTCTACACAGAGAATATTGGACGTGATTCAAGCAAACAATTAAAAACTATTAACATCCACCCACCCTCACTATCAACCCTCACCCCTCTCCTCATAAAAACTGAAACTTGCATAAATAAATGAACGAAATATGGATTATATGTACTGGAGCTTTTGAACGTTTCCACAAAGTGGTGCCTTGCCCAAGAACCCTCTTTCACTTAGTCTTCCGTAATCATTCTAATCAAATTCCTGTTAAGACCCCCTGTAGGGGCATAGGACAGAAACAACTCTCTTCCACAAGGCGCGATCCTGAGCATCGGCTTTAAGCTGTTGCCAGGACTCGTTAAGCCAATCATAGTCCGTTTTCGAATGCCAAAAGTCGTTACCGTAGAATCAGTCCGTATCCGAGGCGATGTATCCGTTTCTCGTATCATTTAGGTCTTAAGATCACGGGTGATAAGCCCATGATCCAGTTAATTATTTTCCTCCAAAACCGTAAAGGCTATCAACTTTAAATTTTGAGAAAAGTTTACTATTATAAATATCATTGATGTCGAAAAATTTGGTTTTGATTCAAATACTCCTTCAACCCTCTCCCATACAAATGCACAATTTTTGGCAAATGCATTTTATCGATTTTCATTGAAACTAGAAAAATTACAAACTTCAAACTTTGCCAGAATTTGTCCCTAAATAATTGCATTAAAAGCTAAGAAATATATGAACTTCGCTTCACTCCTTCTACCACCTCCCATACAATTTTTTGTATTGAAAGTTCAAGAAATATATTTCTCGTTCGAACACCTGAGTGATAAGGCAATGTGCTTATGATGCTGATAAGCAGATCCAAAATCATCCTAAACCTCCCACTTTCTCTGACGCCTCCCATACAAATTTCATAAATTACGACAAATTTGTTCAATTTCATCGAAAATCATGAAACCTACAAACTTTAAATTCAGCATGAAACATTTTGTACACTACGTTCAGTGTTATTTACAAAAATTACGCCCAATCATAATCACATTATGTTTTTTTTTCGCGTTTTATGACTAAATTAACCTAGAAATTCAAAAAAAAAATCGTCCCGCCGTACGCCGTACATATGGATGCATATCTTCGTGACCGGGGGGTGTAAGAGGAGGGATGTGGAAAGCAAAAATCTTGAAAATTTTGAGTGATTTTTTTAGGGCTCAGGTAAAAGATACATAATTTAAATTTTGCATGTCGATACATCTATTTAATATACATAGAATAAAAATAATAATTTGTTCCAAAATTGTTATGCGCCGAAGTGGGGGTCTAACGTGCACAAGGTGTTCCATATGCAATGAAAAAGACACATAAACTGAAAATTTTTGAATGATATTTTAAGGTAGAAACTTGATATTAACTGTTCGAATACCTTCAAAACTTCTACCCCCTCCCATACAAAATTATTTTTTCGACCATTTTTAAGAAATTAATTATCACCTAACTAACTATTAAAAGCTATCAATTTGAAATTTTGCATAAAAACTTACAATAATAGTTGAAATGAAATGAATTTAAAAATTTTCAAATCGCGCTTGTCCTTTCACCCCCTCTCATACAAAAGTATGATTTCGACCAATTTCATTAAATCAACTAATAACCAACAAATTAAAGGCTACGAACTTGAAATTTTATACGAGAACCTTACAAGAGAAAGAAAATAAAATTAACTCACAAATTTTACGATTCCCCTACCTCCTCTACCACCTCCCATACAAATGTTTGGTTTCGTGAATGTAAAATACACCGAATCCTATGAAAATTCTATGCAACTTCGTCTATGAAACTGACATTCTACACAGAGAATATTGGACGTGATTCAAGCAAACAATTAAAAACTATTAACATCCACCCACCCTCACTATCAACCCTCACCCCTCTCCTCATAAAAACTGAAACTTGCATAAATAAATGAACGAAATATGGATTATATGTACTGGAGCTTTTGAACGTTTCCACAAAGTGGTGCCTTGCCCAAGAACCCTCTTTCACTTAGTCTTCCGTAATCATTCTAATCAAATTCCTGTTAAGACCCCCTGTAGGGGCATAGGACAGAAACAACTCTCTTCCACAAGGCGCGATCCTGAGCATCGGCTTTAAGCTGTTGCCAGGACTCGTTAAGCCAATCATAGTCCGTTTTCGAATGCCAAAAGTCGTTACCGTAGAATCAGTCCGTATCCGAGGCGATGTATCCGTTTCTCGTATCATTTAGGTCTTAAGATCACGGGTGATAAGCCCATGATCCAGTGAGTGTCCATTTACCATTTTCTAGGGCAAGCAGGACTGGCTGTGTGTGAATTCTACAGCCCCCATCCCACAGGGGGACAATCATTCTAACCTGTATACATATTGAATTTCCACGCATCCGCAACTTGTCCCAAGAATAATAAAGTTTCGTCTGACTTGTTGGCAGTTTATTTACTTTTGGAGAAATGGAGCCTTGCGAATACTGTACTGGTAGCACCCTGTAGAGATTTTTTTTTTTTAAAATATCATAATATATACCTATATATACTGAGAAACTTATAACAAACATATTTTTCAAAAACTAATTATTTTGATGTTTCGAGTAAAGGGTACAGCTGAATCCAACAAAAGCCCTCTTTCCAAGAAATTCCTACAATTCCTTTACCACAAAATCTTGAAGTTTACACCCAAATATGAACTCTTCTGTTCAAATTTAATATTCGATGATGATTTTCCGTTCAAATATAGAATGTGAAATAAGATTAAGCTGGTTTAGTTATTGGCAGAAATCAGTAACATTCCAGTAGTCACCACCAAAACATTTCGCATTTCTCCTAATTAATTGGCTTACATAATTCTGAGTATAGTTGAATCAGTCAGGTATGCATGAATATCGAGACAATGAGAAATAATTAATTCTGATATTACATGCTACATGAGTGCAATCCACGTCTAATTATTCCTTAACGCTTGATTTAGTATTGTTAATATTATTTTGAACATAATACTGTAGGATTAAATGTATCAGTTGATTTGTGACATCATCGAAGTGGAAGCAATTTAATTCAGTTTATTTAAAAGTTTATTTATAAATCTGGTTTATTTTTATTAGAAAATAGGATTTAAATACTCGTGCGTTTTGTGGTATTTATACTCTAGATGAAATCTGAGAGTATTATAAGTTTGCCACAAAGTTTGTAACGCTAAGAAATAAGGCTCGCAGAAAAAAATTAATGATACAGAAGTTCATATAATCACTCAAAAATCTCAAAACCGGATGTCCGTCCGTCCGTCCGTCTCTCCGTCCGTGTCCTCTCTAGCTTGAGAACGCGTTGATCTAGAAAGTTCAAATTTTGTACACGTCGTTTTTGACAAAAAAGTTCGTGAACGGGCCAAATCGCTCCACCCCTTCTACCCTCGCCAATACAAAATGAAATAATTTCGTAATTTGACGATAAGCGAATTTATTCGAAAAATATAAATGCTATTGATCTGATATTTGAAACATACTACTTTCATGATGATTCCAATCTACTGTATAAAAGTTATTTGAGTTCCTTCCCTCCTTCCACCACCTCCCATACAAACTGCACTTTTTCATGAAATACTCTAAACCAATTTACTCAGTGCGTATAAAATTTAGCGGGCTGAAATTGTGCACTAAATATTTATTTAGAATTATTAGTAAGACCAAAAAAAATTAGACATTTAGTTTCACTCCTTCTACCCCCTCCCATATAAAATGACACAATTTCGCAATTCGACAATAAACGGATTTTTTCAAAAAGTATGAAAGCTATTGATCTGAAATTTTGAATATATTATATAATAATTTCAATCTGCTATAATTTAGTTATAATTTAATTAGTTGAGTTTTCCCCTTCCTTCCACCCCCTCCCATACAAACTGCACTTTTTTATGAAATACTCTAAATAAATTTACTCTGTACGTATGAAATTTATAGAGCTGAAATTATGCACTACATAATTATTTAGAATTATTAGTAAGACTAAAAAATCTCAGGCGATTAGCTTCACTTCTTCTACCCCCTTCCATACAATATGACACAATTCAACAACTTTACAAAAAGTCGATTGTCCTGAAAAGTATGAACGCTACTGATCTGCAATTTAAAATGCGTCAATTAAATGATGTTTGTAGTCATTTCTCAGAACGTAATTAATAAATTCACATTCCTTCTACCACTTCCCATACAAACTGCACAATTTCATTAAATCCAATACTACTAATTTTCTCAGTACCTATTAAATTTTTGAATACTAAATTCTGTATAAGACATTTTGATAGCAACCTTAGCGTGATGGGGAAAAATTAGTTCAATGTCGCGACCCCCTCTACCACTTCCCCTACAAAATTCCTTAAAATGAAAAAAATTCTCTTTCATCTAGAGTATCGCACGATTGGGCTTTGCGCCCAGTCGTAGTCCTGTTATGTTTTTACTTTATTACCTGTATGTTATTTGCTTATAAATGGCTATAAGTTTGGTTTTTGCTTTATTTTAACAATAATTAAGCATAAAAACCTGTTTTTGAAATTATTGTCTGTCTGTTTGTCCGGCCGTCTTTCACGCACGAACGGCCGAACTGAGTGTAATGAAACTTGCACTGTTTACTAGGTATGCTCCAAGATATAATCTGCTTTTGGTATTATTTCAAACCCCTTACGTCTTCTACCACCTCCCATACAAAGTGACTCATTTTCAAAAATATGTAACAATCAAATTGTTTTGGAAACCATATGAGCTGCCCCTACAGGGGGTCTTAACAGGAATTTGATTGATTGATAAGAGCTATTAATTTGAAATTTAGAATACCTTATTTCTATCGTAAATGCAATCTTTAAGTATACAGTACAAATTATTCGAATTGCCCACTCCCTTCACCACCTCCCATACAAAATACACTTTTTCATAAGATACTATACACCAATTTTCTTCGTACGTATAACTTTCATCGAACTAAAATTTTATACTAAACCCTTAATTAGCATTATTATTAATATCGGAAAAAAAACCCGATTAGCTTCCCTTATTCTACCCCCTCCCATATAATGCGAAACAATTCCACCACTTTTCAAAAATTGGATTTTTTTGAAAAGTGCGAATGCTACTGACAATCCAATCATTTGCATGATGATTATAATTGTTTCTCGAAAAATCGCCAAAAACCCTCCCCATCCTCTACCACCTCCCACACAAATTGTTACATACTAACTTACGATAGCACTACAGCCAAGATTGCACCTTGGCCTCCTGAATGCTTTGCCTCCATCCATTTCGGTTCAGGGACCGCGTCCTCCAGTTTGAAAATCTTAGCAAGGATTTCCTGTCTGCGTCAATCGAATACTCCCAGTGCTTCCGTGTTTTTCCGACCGGTCTTTGTCCAATTCTACGTGCTAGGAGCGGAAGCATTTGGGAATGTGCTTCCATCTTTCTGATTCACTCGTCACCCTCACTATAAGTATTGTCATTATTAAAATTTAATTACTGAATAATCAGGAAGAATAATTTTAAAGGATATAATTGACAGTACTGCCTACAGTTTCTAATGCCGGAGACCCTTAATCGAAGTGGAACATATCTTAATGAGTTTTTCTTTAATCTTTCTAAGTTTTATTTAGTAGTTCTGCAACTGAATGAAATATATACACGAGTAAGTTTAATGGTTAGAAGAAGAAGATTTTGTTCTAAGGTTTCGTTTAATTCGCATCACCTGTTTGGAAAGATTAGTTTTACATGTGGATTTAAAGATCTTTAAAAACGTTGCGTCAAGATTTTTATAAATGCTGTATTAGTGACCTTTGCAGATAGATCCTTAGATCTCGATTTGTTGCGTGAAAGAAAGCATTGATGAATGTATTACCGGCTGTAAGACCAAACTAAAATTATTTTACAGATCATGTACCTATATTAATTTCTTATGATAAAAATGATTGGAGCAATTTGTGAAACAAAAAATTCGCACAAAAATTGTAGACAAATATGGTAGAAGAAGCTATTGATCATTTTAAGATCAGTAAATTGAAGATTTGTTCAATCACCAACCATACAGATTGTAATTTTATCAATTTACTTAGAATATTGCATGATGTTACTAAAGTACATATTGCTTCCCTTAGCTATAATATCACGACACGCCACTGTTTTTTTTACCATTTATTGAAATTGTTAAGGGAGAAATTCTGGAAAAATGTTAAGTTCGTACTGCTTCTAATTTTAATGGAAATCTGTATAAAGAAATTTCCAAAATTATGCATTAGTGTGGGAGTGGTTAGAAAGGGTATATGGGTCAAAACAGATTTTTTCGTCGTCAGTGAAATTCCTATTATTATACTCTCCACAAACCTCCAAGGTGATAGCTTTGACAGTTTCAAGGAAAATTAAGAATAAGAAGGAGTGAGGTGATTCGATTGTAATAAAATTAATTCTGGAAAATATTCGCTATTTCAACTTTGCTAGTTTTAAAGAAAATCAGCAAAATGAATTTTTAAAAATTGGAACACGATAGCTCAAAGCGTTCGAAGGCTATGTTGTTGATAGATGCACAGAAGTAAAGACAGACAGATGGATACACGAAAAGACAGACAGGCAGACCGGCAAACGGACAGACAGACTGCGGAGATGATTTTGAAACTGCTTATCAACATCCTTACCACCATGCTTTGTTTCAATTTGAATGTCGATAGTTCTCATAGGTTCGAAAGAGGAATGCTTTTCTTGAATTTAGTTATTTGTATGGTAGGGGGTAAAAGGAGTGAAGCGAATATTTTTTTTTTTAAGGGATAAATTCTGGCAAAATTTGAAGTTTTCACATTTCTTAGATTTAATGGAAATCGATATAATGCATTCAACAATATTATACATTTGTATGGGAGGTGGTAGAAGGAGTGTACGGATCAGAAGAACATTATAATACTTTCTACGAAAATTCAAGTCGATAGCTTTGACTGTTTCAAAGAAAATTAATTTAATAGATATTTCAAAATTTCGTGAAATTTGTATGGGAGAGAGTAGAAGTATTGAGGTGAAATTGTTAATTTTTTCGAAGCTGATTGTAACTGTAACAAAATTGATTGTCGCAAATTTGTCTTTGCAGCTTTGCTTGTTTCAAAGAAAATCAACAAAATGAATTTGTCGAAATTGGGCATTTGTATGGGAGGGTAGAGAATTAGAGAATCGGATCAATATTTTGTGAAAACACCCTCCTCCACAAGGCGCGATCCTGAGCATCAACCTTTAGCTGTTTCCAGGACTTGTTTATTCCTCTGGGCTCCTGCTCGTTTCCATGTGCTACATAGTCGACCAACCCGACGTCTTCCGTGAGGATTAAAATCCAGAGCCCGTTAAGCGATCTTGCTTTCTGGTTCCTTATAGTGTGACCGATCCATTGCCACTTCCGCCTTTGAATCTCAATGCCTATTCTAGACTGTTCAGTTGTACTCCAAAGCTCGTCGTTGGAGATCACTTCTCCCCAGAATATTCTTAATACGCGTCAAAAGCATTGGTTCACGAAAGTTTGCAGTTTCTCGGTAAGCCGAACAATCACTTTCCACGTAGTACAACCACTTAGCAACGCGGATTTGACCTTTTAATCTCCAGAAACGGGAAAGGATACGGAAGGCCTGACGAGCTTTATTTAGAGGACCCTCAATATCCTTTTCGGCTCCGGCGACCATGCTGACAATGATTCCAAGATAACAAAAATCTTGCACCTCTTCCACATCTTGTCCGTTAAGAAAAATCGGTTTGCTTGTATTTAGCCCCAAGTACATGTACTTAGTTTTACGCACATTTATTTTCAGTCCCGCCTCTTTTGATTTAGAATGCAACGAGCGAACATTTGACTCTAAGTCCGAAAGGTTATGTGCAAGCAAACACACATCATCAGCATAACCAAGGTGACTTGGTATGTTAAATAGTCTCCATTGTTCTTAGTCACCTTGCAGTACAGCTTTCAAGATGTCAATTATTACCACCGGACACAGGGTTGGTGATAATATGCTGCCTTGTCTGACACTCGTTCGCACAGAAAAGCTCTCAGACAGCTTCTTCCATGTAAGACGCGATATCTTGCATCTTCGTAGGATTCTTTTATCTGACATACCTCTCCTACGCAAATCATACCATATGTAATCTCGTTTATCGCTGTCGAAAGTCTTCTTGAAGTCCACAAACATGAGATGTAGTTGCGAACCCATTTCGGCTGACTGCTCTAATATTATCCGTAGGGAATTTGTATGGTGGAGAGTGCTCTCCACGACATCGCATATCCTATTGAAAATTACCTTAGCCATGATTTTCGATACGGCAGAAAGTAAACATATGCCACGCCAATTGCCACAATCCCGAAGGTCGCCCTTCTTCGGAATTTGCACAATGATGCCCTCCTGCCATTCAGTTGAATATCTTCCTTCTTTCCACACCTCAGTAAAGAACGGGAGGAGTATATCGGCTGTTATTTCCGAGTCCGCTTTGAAAAGTTTGGTTGGTTGTCCGTCTATACCTGGGGCATGCCTTTCCGCCATTGACCGAATAGCGGCAACCATCTCTTCCTTATCTGGAAGATCGTCCCTAATAAAGGATTTTCGTGGTTGGATGTTTAGTAGTTGTTCTGTCTCTAGAATATCTTCCTCTGACGACATGCTTACCATATCAGAGAAACATTCCTTCCATCGCTGTAACTGGTGTCCTTTTATAGTAAGGTGGTTGGCGGTGTAGCCTAGGGTGTAGCCTAGTAGATAGCTTGTTAGTTTTGTAATGCGAAGGTCGTGAGTTCAAATCCCGGTCGGTGCAATATATAATTCCAGCACATTGCCTGCTTGGATATATCTTAATCTACGAAAATGAAAAAATTCGTAGAAAGAGGGTTGTGCGAAAGGCTAACAACCCTTCCACAATAAGTAATGAAAAATGTTAAGGAACCTGAATATCAGATTTGATTTGTAGCGTCATTGTAGAAGAAGAAGGTTGGCGGTGTAGTTCCTGTTCGTCAACTATTTCATAATTTTAAATAGTGAAGCCGTATCCCCAATGTATGCCGCAGATTCGGCCTTATTGGTCAGATCTTCAATGTTCTTTCTCTTGTCGCATCTAGCAGCCTTTTTAAGCTGTAAATGAGCTTTGCGGTAGTTTCGTCTCAGGTCGGGTGTTCGTTGGTTGATATTGCCAATTTGGCTTATTTTCGATCGCCAACCTTGTCCCATGTGTCTTGCGAGATCCATGGTTTCTCACCGCTTTGCACATATCCCACTGAGTTTTCAGCACTAGTTGCAAACATGTTTCTGGTTGCATCCCAATTGGCGTCCTGTGCGTGCATTTCATTTTCGCCCAATGTGGATGATTTGCGTAGAATGGTGGTGTACTCGCACTTTTTGTTTGGGTCTCTAAGTCTTTTGATATTAAGCTTGCGCTTCATTTGTGGCCTTCGGATAGCTGCTGTACACAATCTACACATCTTCTTCATCAGGGACTTATAGCCAAATTGTCGAACCAGTCTAAGTAACACAGGGGAAGCTCGAGATGTTTTTTGTGACTCTTGTGTGGAAAAAGTGTCCCTCCGATGACCATATGCCGAGTAATACAAAATTCCACAAATAATTCGCCGTTTTCGGGTTTCTTAATTCAACGTCGTGAGGCGTCAACCTAAGGGTCACCATGCTTCCCCATGACGTGTTCTAGTCCAGTATTGTCAGAGACAACCTTGACTTAAATATCTCCTAAGATGAGAATAATATCACCTCTTGGAATACGATCGAAGGTGGCAGTCAATTGGTTATAAAATTCCTTTTTGTTACCAGGTGTTGCGGTATTAGTTGATTCGTAGCCCTGCAGAATTGTGACGTTTCTGACACTGGTTCTGAGCCTAACGACGTTAATCCTATCCGAGATTGGTTCCCAGCTGATGAAACTGTTTCTCGCTCTTGGTGTAAGGATAAACGCGACGCCATTTTTGGCTTTACTTATCGTCGGTGTTTCCGCTCGGGATTAATTCTCCTCCTGATTCTGTCTGCCTAACCTCGCTCTAGCCCAAAATTTTGATGTAATAGTGCTCCATTTACGGTCGATCACTGATTGGCATTGCAAAGACCGAGTGACCCCAGCCCTGCCCCCGTCATTCAATGTTCGAACGTTCCAGAAGCCAATCATAGTCCGTTTTCGAATGCCAGTCGTTACCGTAGAATCCGTTCGTATCCGAGGCGCTGTATCCGTTTCTCGTATCAGTTAGGATTTAAGATCACGGGTGATAGGCCCATGATCCAATGAGTGTCCATTTGCCATTTTTAGGGCAAGCGGAACTGGTTTTTGGTGAATTCTACTGCCTCCATCCTACATGGGGATGGTTAGCTTAGGTCCATGAAGTCGCTATTGTCCAAAGATAGTTGCATGAATTGGTAAAACCTCTTTCTACAACTACCCCCCTGCGAAGTCAAAGTCTAGCGATGTAAATATCTTTAACATCACAAAATATTAAACAGTTTCAAAGAAAAATCAATTCCTTAACATATCAAAATTTCATGAAATTTATGTGGAAGAGGGTAGAAGGAGTTGGGGGATGTAGCCCGTTCACGAATTAAAAGTTTCTTTTTTGGTTAAAAACGACATACAAAAAATTTCAGCACAATAGCTTAAAGCGTTCGAGAGTCATGTTAGAGGCAGATGCTTAGACGGACAGACGATTACTCGAAATCGAGGTTTTTAAGCGACAGCAATTATTCGTGTACCCTTGGCGGCTCTGTGCGAGCATTATTTTTTAGCGTTACAAACGGTAAGGCAAGCACAATACACTCTCAGATTTCATCTAGAGTATAATTAATCTACGTTTTACCCTAATCTCGAATGGAAAGAAATTGAAAATTTAATTTGAGTATCCCATAAAATGTATGTTTTCGAAATTCTCTAAACCTTCCAAGTCACTTACCATATCTGACAAATTACCTGTTCATTTTCAATCAAATTAAAAAAGCTTCGACAGCTGTGTCACACGCCTTTTTCAAGAACATTTCGTGAACCTGACATTGTCTTGTTGTCCGAAAAAGAAATTCCTCAATACGACAAAAAATGACATTCATCTTGGAATCCGCAATAGCCGGCACCTACTTATACACAAACTACACGCTTCCGGAACTACACGAGCACAACAATACACTTGCCCGATACCGATAGCTAGAACGCCCGAAATAGCGAAAAAATTCCGTAAAAGAGACAATCAGACCCTTGTCAATGACAACCGACTTTTCGTCCGAATACTTGAGATTTTTCTTAGTAACCACCCGAAAAAAAAGGATGAATAGCTGCCGCCCGAGCGTTTCTACCCATCCCTTTCTGGGAAAAAGAAAATCGAATTAAAAAAAAATGAGAAAGTTTTTCTAGTCGAGAAGCAACTGTTCGAAGGATACAGATTTTTGGGTTTAATTTCACCTGGTTGAAGTCCCGGGCAGCACAATCGATGATTCTATTACAAAATTTTTCAACAATTCTTTTTGGAGACCTTGAAAAGTCATCTCGAAAATGAAGACGTTGAAAGGGCGTGCCACCTATTCCAACGGCGCTATACTAGCCCGTTGCCTGGCATCCTCTTTTTGCTCTCAAACGATTAGATTATCCATTTGCATCTCATCATCTCAAATGTCAAAACATTGAAACTGTGAAGTTCAGCCAAACTGGTAGACCCTATTACTCTGCGACATATCCATAACATGGTTGTGTTTACGAGAGCTTCATCAACCCCAAACTCTTCCAATCTGCCTCGAGGAGCATCAGGAGATAAAACAACAACAATCTATATGGATACCAAAGTTTCCCTACCAGTAAAAATCTATCCCACTTTCTACACATACTTAAACCTCACATCTATTTGCATATGTGAAAAAGATTGCCGTTTCTCTAACGATAGAAAATTAAATTCAGCCGTCGTCATATCTACTTTCTGCAAAAGCCACTTACGCTGTTGGTAGGGAGGAGTAGTCTAGGAACTAGATTTTAGTTTACATGCACTTGAGAGATTCTTATCGTTGTTTGTAGTCCGCGGATGGAAGTTTAAAAAAAAATTGAAACGCGATGTTTTTCCATTACAGTTCGTCCTTGTAATATTTTAGCTTGAGTGGTTCTCATTGCATTTTTAACCAAGGTTTACCTGTACGATAGCATCTTTAAGAAACACGCACTTTTTTGAAGAACTTTATGTAATTTGAATATCGTGTGGATTCGATCCATCTATCAAGTAGCAATGTATTTTATAACTTCAAGAGTTTTTAATTTATTTCCTAATACTAATTCTATTACATGGCAATGATTTGAATGCCTAAGGAGCTGGAATGAACAAACCTTATACTGTTTATTATTTATTTATTCATTTTTTAACTGATATTGCTGACACTAGAGAAGGAAACCATGACTACATACCAAGAAGAGATCTGTATCTTCCTCATTTCGATTATCGTATCTCCTAAGAATAAATTCGTCACTAAATCCTTAATTTGCCAGAAAATTACACCAATGTTTTCAGGTTTATCAACCCAAAAAATTGTATTCAACCCTTCTCATATATCAAAAGATACGGCGACAAGTCGTTATTTAAATAAAATCTAAAATTCAACAAGTTGACTTGAATTCTTATACTCTAGATGAAATATGAGAGTACATTTATTTTGCCTTACCGTTTGTCACGCTAAGAAATAATGCTCGCACAGAGTCGCCAAGGAAACAGAAATATTTGTTGTTGATCAAAAACCTCGAGTCCGAGTGACCGTCTGTCTGTTTGTCTGTCTGTCTGTCCGTCTGTCTATAACATAACTCTCGAAAGCCTTGACCTTCTACTACAACGGCGCTACAGCCCAAATCGGACCTTGGCCTGCTGATATTCAGGTTCCTTAACATTTTTCATTACTTATTGTGGAAGGGTTGCTAGCCCTTCGGAAACCCCCTTTCTACGAATTTTTCATTTCCTTAGAATGATGTGACCAAGGTATATCCAAGCAGGCAATGTGCCGGAATTACGTATTGCGCCGACCGGGATTTGAGCTCACGACCTTCGTATTACAAGACCAACTCACTACCTACTAGGCTATACCCTAGCTTTGACATATCGAGCTGAAATTTGTCATATACCATTGTTAACAAAAAAGTAACTTTAAGTTCGTGAACGGGTCACATCCCCCACTTCTTCTATTCGCTCCCATACAAATTTCATAAAATTTCGAAATACACTCAAACCTGTTTTTGTGCGGTCTTTTTTTGTGCAATTTTTTATTTGTGCGATTTTTTTTTATTATTTTTACTATTTAGATACAAATTTTTAGGATTTTTTATTTATACTCTAGATGTTTTATGTTTATACTCTAGATGAAATCTGAGAGTATTATAAGTTTGCTCTAAAGTTTGTAACGCCAAGAAATAAGGATCGGAGAAAAAAATGAATGACACAACCGGATGTCCGTCCGTCTGTCTGTCCGTCCGTGTCCTCTCTAGCTTGAGAACACGTTGAGCTAGAAAGTTCAAATTTTGTACACGTCGTTTTTGACAAAAAAGTAAGGTCAAGTTCGTGAACGGGCCAAATCGCTCCACCCCTTCTACCCCCTCCTATACAAAATGACACAATTGCGCAATTTGACAATAAACAGATTTGCTCGAAAATTTTAAAAGCTATTGACCTGAAATTTGGAAGATATTACTTTTATGATAATATCAATCTACGGTATAAAAATTATGCGTGTCCTCCCCCTCCTTCTACCACCTCCCATACAAACTGTACTTGTCATGAATTACTCTAAGCCAATTTACTCAGTGCGTATACAATTTAGCGAGCTGAAATTGTGCACTAAATATTTATTTAAAATTATTAGTAAGGCCAAAAAAAATTAGACGATTAGTTTCAGCCCTTCTACCCTCTCCCATACAAAATGACACAATTTCACAATTTGACAATAAATCGATTTTCTTGAAAAGTGTGAAAGATACTAGTCTGAAATTTAAGGGATGTCAATTTTATAATATTCCTAGTTATTTCTTAAAAAATCACTAAAATCCTTCCACTCTCTACCACCTCCCATACAAACTGCATATTTTCACTAAATCTAACTCACTAATTTTCTCAGTTTCCATTCAATTTTTGGCGTAAGCATTTTGAATAAAACATTTTTATAGCTACTTTAGCATGATGTGGAAAAAATTAGCTCAATGCTAGCATCCCTTCTAACACTCCCCATACTAAATTTCTTGGGATCACAATAAATTCTATTTCATCTAGAGCATCGTAAGATTGCACTTTACGCGCAATCGTAGCCCTGTTATGTTTAGACATAATCCTTAAAAATGAATCAGGGCAAAAACAAAGTGAAAAGGAAGGTAATTTCCTTAGAAACTAAGACTACGATTTTAATACGAATAGCAGAAGGTGAAGGATCCACAGCTCTTGGTAAAGAGTTTGGATTAGGTGAATCCACTAGAAGAGGCATACAAAAACGTGCAGGTGAAAGAACTAATTTTAGTAATAGATCCACAAATGAAAGCGCTAAACGAGCATCGTATTCAAGAAACATTTTGATAGAGAAAACGGAAAAGGTGCTCATATTGTGGATTCAAGAATTAACTCAAAAAAGCATCCCCATTGAAAAATGTTCGCATGTGTGTTTTCTAAATCAGATTCCATGAAGTTTGGCGAGATTTCAAATAGCTGCAAAGCCTCGTGTCTTGATTTCCTTTAAAAAAGCAAATCCTAGTTATTTCGTAAATTTTTTAAGTTTTTTTCTATGTGAGACTTTTTTCATGCGGTCCCTATCCACCGCACAAAAACAGGTTTGAGTGTATAAAGAAATTGATTTTTCTCCGAAACAATTTCAGTTATTGACTTGAAAATTAGGTCGTAGTATAATGATGTAAATATCAATAACGTCAAAAAATATCGATCTGATCCCCTTACCCCTTCTACCCTTCTCATACAAATGCACAATTTTCGATGAAACATTTATTCGGTTTTCAGTGCAACTAGCGAAGCTAAGAGAACCAATTTTTTCTATAATTAATTTTATAACAATTGTAACCAATTTTGGAAAAAATTTTCAAATTCACCGCACTTTCTCTACACCCTTCCATATAATTTTCATGAAATTTCGGAATTTCAATTAATTAATTAATACTACTCGTATTGTGCGTTTGGACAAGAAACTCTTAATCCATTGAATGAGGCCAATGGTCGTGAGCTTAACAAGAAGACATTCATGCCAAACTCTGTCAAAAGCTTTTGCATTGTCAAGCGCAAGAACTTGACCTTCGCCGTATTTATGCAAGCAAGAGTTCCAGCGTTCCGTTAGGTAAACCAAGAGATCTCCCGTCGATCTTCCAGAACGGAAACCGTATGGACGATCGTGGATAGGCTGTTTACCCTCAATATATTTAACAATTTTGCGATTGAAAGCAGTTTCCACTACTTTTGAGAGCACTGAATTAATGGTTATTGGGCGGCAGTTGGCAGGGTTCGCTTTGATTCATTTGAATGAATGATGAAATTATTTTTGACCGTTTTGACAAATTACCAGAAAAATTTTGAACCTTTTGGACTCTGAAGGGCTTTGCGTCGAAGTTGTTGGTCATGATGACATTTAACAGGATTGGGGACAGATTTAAAGGTATTTCTTGATTTCATATATAACTCTCTATTAGCTAAATTTTGATGATTTTCAAAATTTTGAAGCGACTGTTTCTTTGCCTGGATTGCAACAAATATAAATATTTCGTTGGTTTATTTATGGAAGTTAGGGTACTTATGAGGGGAGGGGAGGGGAGGGGTTGTGGTAAGGGTGGGTGGATGTTAATAATTTATTTATTGATTGTTTGAAACACGTCCAATATTCTCTGTATAGAATGTCAGTTTCATAGACAAAGTTGCATAGAGTTTTCATAAAATTCGTTGTATTTTACATTCACGGAACCAAACATGTACATATATGGGAGCGAGTATATATGGGAGCGAGAAGAGGAGGCATGGGAATCGTAAAGTTTGTGATGCAGTTTTATTTCGTTTTTTTGTAAGGTGCGCGTGCAAAATTTTAAGTTCGTAGCTTTTAATTTGTTGGTTATTAGTTGATTTATTGAAATTGGTCGAAATGATACTTTTGTGTGGGAGAAGCAATTTCGTTTCAATTATTTTTAAAAGCTTTAGTGTAAGATTTCAAATTGATAGGTTTTAATAGTTAGGTGATTAGGTGATAATTGATTTCTTAAAAATGGTCGAAAAAATAATTTTGTATGGGGGGATGGAGAGTAGAAGTTTTAAAGGTATTCGACCAGTTAATATTTCAAAGTTTTAGAGAGTTTTTTTTAATGCTTTTCGCAAATTTTCAATTTTTCATTGCACATGAAACACCTTGTGCACGTTACACCCCCACTTCGGTGCATAACAATTGCGGAACAAATTCCTATTTTTTTTCACGAGAGCCCTAAAAAGTTACTGAAAATGTTCGACATTTTTGCTTACCACTTCCTTCCCCTTACACCCGCAGCTTAAATTTTTTACCAAAATTAAAGACTATGTAGTTCTACAATCCGACAACTTTCCGACTTGATATCTGTACTAAATTTTCAGATATGACGATTAGTAATTTTGGAAAGTGCGCTATTTTTGAAATGCTCCCCATTTTCCCCCACTACCATTATGTCCAAATGTTACATTTTTGTCGTATTTCGCTAGTACAGCTTAATATATGTTCCAAGTTGCATTTATATAGCTGAAGAGATAGTCCAGATATTCATTTTTACGTGTTTTTCTTTGTACCCCCTTACAATAACTAGCCTCCCTCTAAGCTGATTCTGGTGGATCTGTATGCCACGTTAATGGTCCTTAAATATGAATTTTTTATGATAAGTCTTTTCGAAGAATCACTTGAAAAAAAAAAATAATAATAATAATTCGGCTAACAATTTGTTTTTAGCAACCACCTTTTCGGATACCATTGGTTAAAAAATATTAAATTACTTTTAGAGTTTGCCCCACAACGCTCTTCATACCTATGCTAATTTTTAGCTTCCTATCTCCATTTTTAGTGGAGATATTAGCAAGTGTAGTTTTTGATTCTTTCCCTCTCCGCCTCCCATGTCCAACTGAAACTCTGAAGATTTAAGTAATGGAGCTCATTTACCCAATCAACAATCCACCCAAAAATGGAGATTCTACCTTTAATGGTCTTGAAGTATGAGTCCATATGTACGGCGGGACTGATTTTTTTTCGCACATTTAGGCTATTAAATTTTTAGATTTTTGTATTTTCTCGTTTCATGACTAACATGAAACGCGAAAATTCAAAAATTCAGGGTAACAAAAACTTTTTTTTTCCAAGTCTATCAGAATCTACATATTTAAGAGAATAAGCGTTTTTTCGTAAACGCACTACATCTGAAATCAATGATTCAAAATAAATAAATTAGATACCACTGGAAAGGTATTTCGTTAAGGTGTGCCCATTCTGGGTTCAATGTCTCTAAAATTACAAAACTCTTCCCGTAATCGGATCACGACATCCGACAAGCATTCGGGAACTTAAAGCCACAGCGAGATAGAACCATAAGCACAAACGCCATTCACTGGTACTGCCTACCCATCTTTTATTTCATATCAATAGATTCCGGCAGTACAGAACCGCTATCCCTATCACATCTGCAAATATTTTTCAGTATCAACCAGTGCAATTCAAAATATACCAACTTCACCAATCGGTACGGTCGCTCTCATTCCCCTTCTTCTATCATACTAATGCCATTCCTTCCCTCCATAACTGTGTTTGTGCATTGCACATAAAGGTCGAATTTGCCTACAAAAAGCTTGAAAAAGGGCGGGGACAAAACGCATTATTTCTTTTGAGTACTCCATTTTTTTGTATATACAGAGAAAGTACAGCGATTGATATCAAGATTTGGACATTTAGAGTTCTTACTTTGTTGTTAGCAAATAATGTTTCTTTTTCAGTCGTGCAATCGTTATACGAACACATAGTGCTTTCGCGTATTTATTGACTACTATGGCCCCTATTCTCTATAACGGCATGCGTCGTTCGGTACAATATAATGTTAAAAGTGTGTTTCGAATCTACCGGTTAGTAACTGTCCAACATTTTGTAACGCGTACTGTCTATATGTGTCTGTTATATATTTATAGATATAAGAAACTATTAAAGAAAAAAGTGCAAACCCAACTGAAAATAAAGCGCTTCAAAATAATCATTGATACACGGTTGTTGTTCCATACATTACTTTCTTTTGCATGATCGTTTTATTCATCTGTTCCAATTTTCTGTACTAGTCGCCATTTTAAAATTGCGTTATTTGCTTTTCTTCAACTAATAAAAGTTTCTTGATTTCAAATTTCTTAGCGCACATAAGATTTTAAATACCGAAGGATTTTTCCTCACATTCAGATTCTTCTCATTTTTCCCGGTGACTGGGATGCATATAGAATACAACACTATGTTAAAGTATGTGCAGGCGGGTGTTACTAAGTGAATACTTTTCACTCTTCAACTATCCCAGCGGGAAAAAAAAGCGTTTCCGAAGTATTTTAAATGCGCTTAATTTATCGCGAGAAAGTGCTTCGATTTTGCTAACATTTCATATAAATGTACATTTTAACATGACATGTCCGCTGAAGTAAGCGCTCCGCTTCAGCCATTTTAAAGCGTATTTTTTGAATTGAGCGAAAAGTGCGATTTAGAGCTCATATGTGGTGTAACGAATAAGCAAGAGATTGTTTTTAAGTCGATAAGTCGATTTGAACCTGAGATCCTAGATCGCAACGCAGACGACCACTGAGCCATCTTCGCGAATCGTTTAAGTCGGCTAAAAACATGTGACTCTATGCCGCCATTAAAGTGCTTCTCCCTAACATCTTTAGAACCGATCTCTCTTTTACAAACAGATCAGTATTTATAGATCATTGGTGACTAATGTATAATAATATATTGTATAGACTTATTCAGTCACGTTACTAGTACTTTATTATTAGAATAATAAAGTAAAATGGTATACTGTTTAAAATTTCAAACCGTAATACCTCAAAATAAGAATACAGAAAACTAGCTTGTTTTTAGCTCTGGTAAAAAAAAATGTTATATTTTACAGTGCATACATCCATTCCATGTACGCTAAAAATAAAAAATAATTTGATTAACTTTTTATATTCCGAATTGGTGCCCTAACATTCACGAGGTGTTTTATGTGTATTGAAAAATTTAAAAAACAAAAAATTTTTTTATTGAAATTTTAAGCTAGAAACTAGAAAATTTGCAAAATTAATTTAAAAAAAAAAATTCGTGAAAGGTGAAAATAATAACTCGTCGAAAACCTTCAAAGCTTGTCCTCTCGCCCATACAAAAGTATTGTTACATAGTAGCTCTACTTGCTAATTGCATGAGCTACCGATGCGAATAAGCGATTACCGTGTGTTCAAGATCTCCAACAACAACACCATGCTAGCAAAAATTAACACTTGTGTGTTCTTCGTTGAGAACGAAACCAAGCTGTATAGTAGAAGCAACTGGCAGCGAGCGGCCGAGAAGGAAAAGGTTTATAGAAAGCAACAACAAATTCTCACGGGCGTGAGTTAATATTATTTACATTCCCACGCTATGTCGATCATCAAATGTGCAAGATCTTCAACCAACGACAATTCAGCAGCCTTGGAAGAACACATTTTCACACTATACTCGGACAACGGCCGGTTATGGTGGGTATAAATAAGGCAAGCAATTGTGATGCAGGAAAGTCAAGATGGGAAAGTGATAGAGTTGAGAGTAGGCCACTGCGCGGTTAAGTAACAGAAATAGTCCAGGACCAGAAGAGTTGTGATTTGATATTTGGGTAGGAGTGCCGAAGCTGGGACGTCGAGATTGAGCAGTTGACGGAAGCAGTTGGAAATATTCAACGCGATACATTGAGTCGAGTTTGAGCAGTAGACGGAATCAGTTGGAGATAAAGAACATGATTGTGTGAGTCGTTGGAAAAATTCAACGCGATAGATTGAGTCAGGAGTTAGCAGTCGACGGAAGCAGTTGGAGATATATAGCGCCTCAGAGTGAGTCGAGATTGAGCAGTTGGAGACGTAGAACGCAAAAGAGTGAGTCGAGATTGGGTAGTCGAATTAAGCAGTTGGAGGTATAGAACGCGATAGAGTTAGTCGAGACGCAGTAGACAGAGGCAGTCGAAGTATTGGAAGCGAAAGAGTGGTCGAACTTTAGAAAGCGAAAGAGTCGAAAAAGGAAAGTGGCATAGTAAACAAAAAGTTTTTAAGTTAACGTTTAAAGTGAAAAATAAAATATATTTTAAATTAAAAGTCAGCTTGTTTATTTTTACTTAAAATCCAGCGACCCCTTGCACACTTCAGCTTTATTTCGGCCATTCTCAGTAAATCAATTATCACCAACACATTAGAAGCTATTAGCTTGAAATTTTGTTCAAACAGTTTTAAAGATATTGAAAACAAAGTTGCGGCAAAAGTTTCGAAATCCCCATTGTCCTTTTACCCTTTGTCATGTAAAAGTATGATTGCGACCAGTTTCAAACAACTAACAACAAAATTAAAAGCTTCGTATTGAAATTTTGTACGAACATCTTTCAAGAGAAACGAAATAATAATATTTAAAAAATTTTATGATTCTTTTAAGTCCTCTTCATATAAATATATGGTTTCAAGAATACAAATCAGTGGGGTGGCGTCCATTGATGCAAGAGAAGCATTGCTTCCCCTACGTTCGGTCTTCTGTTAAGTCTTGAAAACTAAAATCAGAACGAATACGTAAATTTATTCAAAAATTTCTAAAAGCAAATGGGCATTATTTCCGTTTAACACTTATGCGTGCTTTCTACTCTCAATCCAATCCGTAGTTTTGCAAATGACAGCAATCTGTTGCTTCCAAACGCATAGAGTTATTCGGTTCGCTGAACAGGGACCTTGACTTTGTTCTGGGAAAAATAGAGTAGAGTTCAACGCTGCCAAAACACAGACCTGTCATCTTTCTCTTAAATGGTATGTTCCAGCGGCGTACCACTTCGCTATTCAGATGAGTTTATTCTATTAGGTGTAAAGTTAAATAACCACCTAGATTAGAGCAAACACATCTTTGATGTTGCCCTTGATACCTTCAAACGCCTAGGTATTCTTCGCAAATGCAAAAAATATTTTACGCCTTCCGATATAGCTACCATCTACAAGGCTTATATTCGACTTCGTTTAGAGTACAATTCGCATTTAAGGGCTGGAGCTCCCAAAACACACCTTGCTCTGCTTGATCGAATCCAAAAACATGCGTTCCGACCAATTGATGAAACTGTTACGGTTTCTATTGACTCCCTCGAGCATCGCAGAAACGTCGGAGTACTCAGCATTTATTATAGATACTTTCATGGTAAATGTAGTGCGGAACTTAGATCACTCATTCCTCCACTATATACCTTTCCCTAAAATACTCGTCAAGCTAAACGCGCGCATGAGTATGCCGTAATTTCCATAATACACCTAAATTTTATCCACTTCCTTTTAAAGTTGGTGACTTAAAAAAAAAACGGACAGCTTTTTCTAAACAAAACCATTTCGATGAAAGTTCAAAGCCTTCTATAGAGAAAAGTTGGCGTGTGTTTGACGCACACGTCGAACTCTTGTTATTATATGGCTTTACCATATGGATAGTGACCGTCGTTTGACTTACCAAGAAACTGCAGACTTCCGTGAACTAATACCTCGGACGCATTTTAGGGATGATCTGGCCAGAAGTGATGTCCAACGACGAGCTTTGAAGCAAAACTGGACAGACTAAAATAGGCATTTAGATTCAAAGGCGGAAGTGGCACACTTTGAGGAAACCAGATCGAAATATCGCCGAACAGGCTCTGGACTATAATTCTCCAGGAAGATGTCGGGTCAGTCGACCATGTAACACATGGAAGCGAGCATTTAAGCTGGAGGCCAGAGGAATAAACAAGTCCTGGCAACAAGTAGAGACCTACGGTTAGGATCTTCTGGAAGAGAGCTATTTCTGTCCTATCTCTCTATAGGCTATCTTAACAGGTATTTTGTTGATTTAATTTATTGAATAAAAAAAAGTAATAAATTTATAAGGATTGCAAGGAACCTGAATAGTGTACGGTAATCACGCTAGTATTGGGTAAAGAGTCAACAAATTATTCCCATTGACAATGCTTCCAGGATAACACTTGCCCCCTTAGATTCAACAAATTAATTGTTCAGATACAATAAACACGAAAATGTTTATTTTCTTTAGTATATTCCGTGCATTAACTAGGATAACTCTGTCAACGCCTTAAATAAAATATATTTTTTCTTAATTTAATTTAGGTTTATATACTCCTAGGAAATGGATGACACGACCGGTGTTTTTTAACTATTGAATTATTTATATTTCACGTCAGTACCTGGGGCTTGGCGGGCAGACCAAACTTTTTCTTTTAAGCAGAATCCTTGATATTACCTAAAATATATCTGTAGGGTTACAATAAATAACCATGCCCTACATTTTACTTTGTATTTCTCTTTAACGGTGCGACTTATTATTGTATAACTAAAATTTATGTTTTTTCATCTATGTGGAAATATTTTTCTTTCATCTTTTCTATAGAATTTCAAAAGAAATCCAATCTACATGTACAAAAACATAAACTTTATGTGACACTGCCCCATACGAGGAGTTCCTTCATCGATTTTAAGCCTTGGACACAGGAAATCCCATTAGAAAACTTTTTATTGCCATATAAAAGATACCTTTACATTTTCTACTTATGTCGGTATGTGTGAAGAAAAGATTCGGTGTCAATGAAGGAAAAAGCACTGAATGCTGATGTCCACAAAATATATTGGCCAATAAGAGTAGAATTTATGTGGACATACAACTGGGTAAAGTAAAAATGGTGAACTCTACAATAAATTTAAGTTAATAATAAAGCTGAAGCTGCAAAAATTATTGCTGAATTATACGTTCATGAAGTCTGGGATGGTGAAAAAAAAATATTTTATTTATTTTTTTCATTATTTAAAACAAAAAAAAAACCTTGAAATTTTTTGAATTTTTACTTGCTGATAGAAGCGATTTGAATCAGCATCATCTAGTGAATGAGCTTACTTCTTGAAGTTGATTCAGCTTAGGAATTCTAGAGTAACAACAAAATTTCCATAAGAACCAATCAACTCAGTGGAGTTTTGAAACTCTTCCACAATAATCCGACTATATAAAGTAGGGACTCATTAAAAGTGTTAAGAAACACCCGTGATAAAATCTGACAGCGTGCTAAATTTGAACATGACCAGCAACGCCGGCTTAAGAACATTGAGAATCCCAAAAACTCAAGATCTTTTTGGTCATTTCTGAAATCTGTCAATGGCAATTTCAGCACGTCTTCAACACCTCCAGTTGAAAAAAGCTCTAAGCCTCTTCGTAATCTCTATCATCTTTCTTGCTCTTCAGGGTGCTTTCCTCAGATCTGGAAGGTCGCAAATGTGAAGCCAATTCCATAGAAAGGAAACAAAGCAAACCCCGCTAATTATCGCTCCATAGCGATTACTTCAGAGCTTTCAAAAGTAATGGAAACTGCTGTCAATCACAGGCTAGTTAACTTTCTTGTGAAAAAAATCTCATACATGACCGCTAATATGGATTTTGCTTGGGACGTTCAACTGGCGATCTCCTTGTCTATTTAACCGAGTGTTGGAACTCCTGCATCCACAAATTCGGAGAAGGTCATGTACTTGCTCTTGACATTGCTAAAGCGTTCGACAAAGTTTGGCACAAATTTCTCTTAGCCAAGCTGAAGGCCTATGGTTTTAACACTTCGTTTCTTCACTGGATTGAGAGTTTCCTCTCCGAGCGCTCCCTTCGAGTCGTACTAGACGGAGTAACTTCTGCACCCTTTTCTATTGATTCCGGCGTCCCTCAAGGCTCAGTTTTTTCTCCTACTCCCTTTTTAGTCTTCATAAACTACCTTCTGTCATCTACTCTCAATCTTATTCATTGTTTCGCAAATGACAGCACTTTGGATTATATCTTCCAATTTGACTCCCCTGCGGAGGCACGTCCAATATCAGTGGCCTCATGCCGTAATGAGTCAATACAATCATTGAACTCTGACCTCACTTTAATCCTGGGATGGGGCAGGAAAAACAGAGAAGATTTTAATGCCTTAAAAACGCAGTCCTGTCATCTATCTCTTAAACATAACGTTCCGACGTCGGCCGCTAATATGTCCTTAAATGGCGTGAAAATTTCACTTTGTGCAGACTTCACGTTACTAGGTGTAAAATTTAACAATCGCCTTGATTGCAGCCAACCCATCTACGAAGCTGCTCTTGATGTTTCGAAACGTCTAGGTATTCTGCGGAAGTGTAAGAAATACTTTTCAGCGTCCGAACTAGCTTCCATCTATAAGGCTTATATCCGACCACGTCTTGAGTACAACTCGCATGTTTGGGCTGGGGCCCTAAAATCACATCTGATTGTTCTTGACCGTATCCAGAAACATGCATTGCGATTAATTGGAGATAAAGTTATATCGGCCTCAGTTGACTCCCTCAAGCACCATCGAAATATCGAAGTACTTTGCATTTACTATAGACACTTCCATGGTTAGTACAGCAAGGTACTAAAAGCCCTAACACCACCTATATTCAATGCCCCCCGAAGTAATCGCCAAGCTGCACGCTCACACGAGTACACTATGAAGGCCTTGCCGTGGAGAACAGTGATGCAGTCCTTCATTTTTCGGACGACAGTGTTGTAGAATTCATTACCAGGCAATCTCTTTCCCAATGAATATAACCTTCAACAGTTTAAGAACAACGTTCACTGCCACTTCAAACTCTTCTCTTCTGTGTTTCCCTGCTAATTTCCCTATTTCCAATTGTTTCCTTTACCCATGTCGAATTTACTGTGCATTGCGCATTAAAGGGTGAAGTTTATTTCGATAACTATATATATAAAAAAAATGATTTAGTGGCCTTACAAGTGCTAAATTTCTATTATATTAATAACATACTTAATAAGCCAAATTTGCATCATTTCCTTGAAAATTACTTTAGCGCGTTTCGTTAACCTGGGAATTTTACATAGGAGGGGTAGAAGGGAAGTGGCGTGTTCAACTATTTTTAAAAATTTACCTACAATTTTAGCTGGCTTCGGCCACTGGATCTTCTGGTTCCTTAAAGTTTTATTTGCGAAAGGAATGCTATTACAACCCTTTATCTACGACTCTGCTTTTTCGCAGATGATGGTGGTCCAGATATACCCACGCAAGTCAATCAATCAAATTCCTTTTAAGACCCTCTATAGGGGCATAGAAAAGAAACAACTCTCTTCCACAAGGCGCAATCCTGAGCATCAGCCCTGGTCAGTTTTAGTCTGGTCAGTTGTACTCCAAAGTCCGTCGTTGGAGATTACTTCTGGCTAGAATATTCCTAAAATGCGTCGGAGGCATTGGTTCACGAAAGTCAGTTATTTGTTGGTAAGCCGAACGATCACTTTCCACATAGTACAAACATGTAACAACACGGATTTGACGCATGCGTCAAAAACTCGCAGCTTCGTGCAAAGGGAGATCTCTCTTACCTCCAGAAAGGGGAAAGGATAAAAATGTAAAAGAAACACAACAGGACTACGATTGAGCGTAAAGCCTTATCGTACGATACTCTAGATGAAAAAGAAATCTTTTGATTTTAAAAAATTTTGTAGGGAAAGTGGAGACGACATTAAACTAATTATTACACATCACGCTAGAGTGGCCATTAAAATGTTTTATACAAAATTTAGGATTAAAAAATTTAATGAGTACTGAGAAAATTAGTGTATTAGATTGGAGGTGGTAGAAGGAGGGGCAGGTTCTTAATGACTTATTTTAGAAATAACTAAAAATATCATGTTTTCGACATGTTTTAAATTGCAGATGCCACTGGCATTCATACTTTTCAGGAAAATCGACTATTTATAAAATTGTGAACTTGTGTCAGATTGTATGGGAGGGGGTAGAAGTAGTGAAGCTAATCGTCGAACTTTTTCTGGTCTTACTAATAATTCCAAGTAAGTATTTAGTGTACAATTTCAGCCTGATTAATTTTATACATACTGCGTAAGCTTGTTTAGCGTATTTCATAAAAAAAGTTCAGTTTGTATGGGAGGTGGTGGAACAAAGTGGAGTACTCAAATAATTTTTATACAGTACATTGAAGCCATCATAAGATTTTCATTAATGGTGCGACAGCCCATATCGCGACCTGGCCTCCTGAAGTCGTCGCCTCCAATGATCTCGATCCAAAGACCGCATCCTCCCGTTTTCATCAACCGAATCTCCCATCGCTTGCGTGGTTTGTCCACTGACTGGTTACTACTCGGCTTGCCTTTAAGAGCACGTTTGGGGATTCTTCTGTCTTCCATTCGCTCTACATGGCCAGCCCACTGCAGTTAACGTAGCTTGATAAACGCACGCCTTAGAGTAGGTATAACTCATGGCTGTATCTTATTCGCCATTCCGTTCCTTCCTTCACGGTCTCAAAATTCTTCGGAGGACTTTTCTTTCGAATGCGTTAACTGCTTTTTCGGAAGTTCGGGTTAATTTCCACGTCTTGCTGCCATATCAGACCACAGGTCGTATAATAGTTTTATATATCCGCAGCTTATTGTTCCTGTGCACTTTCTTGGATTTCATTAATGGAAGTACCGAGAAATACGTCTTATTTGCAAGTATTATCCGTCGTTTGATTTCGTCTGTTTCATTACAATCCTTTCCTAAATTAGCCTCAAGATATATAAAGTTGTTCACACCCTCCAAATTATATTCCGCAATTGTTATGTTTTGTCCGATTGGCATTCTCCTTCCTGTTTGCGTCATTACTTTTCTTCTATTAATGCGCAACCCGAAATTCAGAAATGACAGAACATATCCTATGTCACTGTCAATCAGAAGACACAATATGCTCTGAAAAGGTTTCCTTTCTGCCGAAGAACTAGCCAACATGGTTCCTTAAAGATTCTTAGATTAGCCAAAGCTATTGAGTTATGGTAGTGCAAAGGGACAATAAACGCACAATAGGCCGAGAAGGTCGCTCTCACGTGTTAAAAAAAAGGCCAAGCTCATGGTCAAATCGCTCCTCCCTTTCTACCCCTTCCCATACAAAATTACTCAATTTCGACATTTCACAATAAACGGATTTTCTCAAAAAGTAAATCTGAAATTTAGAATGACAGCATCAATTCGCAGTATAAAAACTATTTGAATCGCCCCTTCTACCACCCCCCATACAAACTGCACTTTTTGTTGAAATACTCTAAGCCAATTTATTCAGTAGGTATAAAATTTATAGAGCTGAAATTTTGCACTAAATATTTATTTATAATTATTACTAAAGCTGGGGTACAGCCGAGTGGCAAGCGTGTTGGTCTATAGTGCGAAGGTCGTGAGTTCAAACCCGGCCGACGCATAGTTCCAGTGTACTGCCTGCTTGGGTCACCTCAATCTACGAAAATTAAAAATTCTTGTATAGAGGGTTGTGCGAAGGTCTAACAACCCATCCACAATAAATAGTGAAAAACAGTTAAGGAACCGAAGGTCAGGAGGCTAAGACTCGATTTTGGCTGTAGTGCATTGTTGAAGAATTATTAGTAAGATCGAAAAAAAATTAACTGAAAAGCTTGACTCCTATCAAAGTGACACATTTTCAAAACTGTCATAAAATCGATTTTCTTTAAAAGTATGAATGTTATTGATTTGAAATTTACGAGGTGTCAATTGCATAATCTTTATAGTTATTTCTAAAAAAAAAACACGAAAAAAACCTTCTACCACTTCTCATACAAAATGCACAATTTCAATAAATTTAATACACTAATTTCCTCAAAACCTATCAAAATTTTGTTGGCTCAAATTTTGTATAAAACATTTTGAAAGCAACTCTGTCATTAAGTGAAAAAATTAGTTCAATTCCGTCACTGGTTCTACCACTCCCCATAAACATTTTTTTAAAATCAACGCCCAATCGTAGTCCTATTATCTTTTCAATCAACAATCGCCATCTATACGTCAGGTTTGGGTACTTCTGGGGTAGCCTACGTATTGTAATTAATTAACAAAAATATGCGCCGAATTATAAATTGACCTCATATTACAACTTCTGGAAATTAGTATTCGATGCGCTCTCTTCGAATTTGCAACATCCATTTCCCCAAAACATCTGCCAATATCTGTCGATGCCAGCGTAACTGAAAAATTATTCTTCCTCCAACAGTTATTATGGTCTGTATTTATTCTCTTCCCATACCAATAGATCCTTACCTCCTCGCCAATGTTTCAGCATTGAACATGAAGGCACCAATGCCGAAAACAAGCATTATTATAAGAAAATGGTATCAAGGAGCAGCTAAATTTCCCCTAGAGAACGGCGGCGATAGTAAAACTGGCTACCAAGTCACGTCAGCTTCAGGTTAGGGTTCGTTTTAGCATTCGAAATTATCCAAGCACAAGTTACATAAACTTTGTGATTAAACAAATCATTCTCTATTCTTAATAACGACCACTAGGTAATCAAACGAATTATTTATTATTTAATATTTCAGTGATAAACTTTTGTTAATGACACATTAAGATCGAGTTTAAGTTTGTCCTGGAACAAAGTAGAATGGATAAAATTTAAATATTTAAACCATTTTTCGTGTATATACAGCAACTAAAGGAAACTTCTAAGAACCGATCGGAATAATTGGCGTTGCTCGACGTAAGCAACATCAGATGTAATATTTCGACAAATGCTTATACGCATAGAGTTTGCTCCCATTCTATTTAGAAAAGGTTGTATTGACGACTAGTAATTATTTTCTAATCGATTTCCTGGATCTGAGAGTCTCACGGGCATTTGAAGGGTTTTTCATAATGTATTAATGACAGAGACCAGCTACTCCAGCTTAGCTCCAACTTAGTTCTTAAGGCATTTACGACTTCCGAATGGTGGACCAGTGTCGCCCTTTAATATAGAAAAATAAATCCTGACGTAAATTATTAGTACGCACCGTCTCATTTTCACCCTCCTAGCAAAATAATTACTCGAGACATGGAATGCCTTTGCCCCTCTCCACTTTCGTTCGATTTCGGCCTGGTATGAGAATATTGTTGGCTTTGCGTTGGTGGCAGAGCTTAAAGGGACCATAAAAGTCGAAAAGAACTTTACAGACCAATAACTGCCACAAACAGGGAAAGTTCATTTCGGGACAATTTGAATGTCGTAAAAATCGTATATTTTTGTTAGTATACATATCAATGAGGTATGAACACAAGGCCTATACTTTCCTTAAACTTGGTTTTTTTTTTGTGAAAACAGACTTGTTTCAAGGTCATGGGTGCGGTTTGTGGGGGCAGGTCAAATTTGTCATAATGAAATTCAGTTTCATTATTAACGTTGATTAACTTCTTCTTTGTCGTTTTTTTTTTGTTTTTAATACAGTTTCTAAAACAGTTGATGGGACGTATTTATGCTTTGTTGCTTCAGAACAATTTCAAAGTTTATTCTACGCTCAACGGAGATCTTGGCTTTATTTCTGGTCTACAAAGAGTTCGTATAAGCTCAGTCACTAGTAGAGTTACCCGGAGTATTCCTTTTGTTAGTACTGCTCTCCATTTTGTTAGCCAGTGCTGCACTATTCAAAAGTATAAAAAAATTTAACAGATAAAATTTATCTGATCTATTTATTTGAAATAAACATTTTTCAAATTTATCTTGTCAGTCTGAATGTCCGTTAAGTAATCGAGAACGTTAATATTGTTACATGTCACCCTAGTCGCTCATCGCATGATCGCAATCTTCCAAATTTCTTGACAACAACATTTCTGAACATACACACGCACACATAATACTCATCGATTCAGAGAAAGCCGCGAGTCGGAACATGTCTTCGTCTGGGCTGAGACATAGAACCATATCTTGCTTTGTCCCGATGCCACGTTTGTCTGTCTTCAGCAACACGGATTATTTTGTAACGAAAATCGTTAACGTCCCCGAAGGCAGCAGTCTATACCAAATTCAAGTTCATACTGATGGATGCGAGACCAATCTAAAATCTCTGCCAATCTTATGGTCATGGTTGGAGTACGTAACTCAACGCGGAACTTTTAGGAGATCTGCCCGTGATGTGGGCGATAACCACAGCCACAATTATAACCCCATGAAGGACTTTCTTTCATTGCCGGGGAGGGAAGCAACCTTCCAAGGGCTACTCGATACCCGTGATAATAGAAAACCTACGGTCAGGTTTCGTTACTGTCAAAAATTGATCCCTGTTTAGGTTCTTTGACAAACCCGTGACTGATAGCACTCCGCTTCGGGAACGTGGGCGGTAGTCCCGGAAGGTTATGGTATGTGATAACTAGCGTTATCCCTTCCGTGTGTATAGAGGATATCAAATCAAACCGTCCCTTCTGAATCACTCCGACCCTAATCCCCTTCAAGGCCCGCATTGGCCCTTCTTCTTTTCAATGCCTCGTGTTCAAAGACGCGAAGCCATTCTTCTCTGCTCGCGAGGAACTTTTTTACATGTAGCGAGGTACCCTTTTAAATTTATCTTAGGCATTCTGCCAAGATATGCAACCAGCTTTCTAGTGGCGCTCCGCATTCGCAGCTCGCCGTTTCGCTCCGGCCAACCCTGTGGAGAAACTCGTTCATTCTGCCGTGGCTCCTCAAGAGATAGCTCAGTCTAAGATAGAAGTCAAAGTCTCGGTTATCGCTCGCGAAGCTTGTGACCCCAGTAAATCGATGTGTAACCCTACCCTTGTCACTGCTGTCCCATCTTCCTTGCCACAATCACAACAAGTTCGAGGAGTTCTTTGCATTCGTCAAGGCTCCTCCGAGGTTAGCCAATCGTTAGTTAACGATGTTAGCAATGGGAATCCTTTCCGGACTTTGTAGGTGATAGCACGGCGTTTCACCTTTAAGTCCAATGGCAGAGCACTCACTCTTTTTTCTTTCGCTCGTAAATCTTAGTATAAGTTAGGTTTCTTTAGTTAGTAAGTAGTATCAATATTAATTTCAAGATGTCTAGCGTTATAAGCACCGCGAGGAAGTATAGAATAATACATATAACATGTTTAATTATCTCCAAAATTTCTACATATACAAATGTTAGATAAAATAAAGTAGTCCACATCTTAATGAATTTCAAGAAAGTGTTGCAATGCTGGCACTACTGGCGACCATAGAGGCGAGACCAGCTAGTCTCGCGGTGCCGTTCGACTGAGGTGGTCATAATGACCTTACTTTAGATTAAACCTCTGTATAAAACTTAATTACAAGGAATAAAGTACAATTATAGTTATAACAGAAAGAATTAGTGTAAATTATTATAAATCTAATATAAGGCCGCAATAAAGATAAGGCAAAACGCCTTTATTGATTTGGCACCTAGATGTTTGCCCTCTAGGGTGTAGTCTAGTACTTAGCGTGTTGGTCTTGTAATGCAAAGGTCGTGAGTTCAAGTCCCGGTCGGCGCAATTTATAATTCCAGCACATTGCCTGCTTGGATATTCCTTGGTCACCTCAATCTACGAAAAAAAAAAAAACTTCATAGAAAGAGAGTTGTATGAAGGTCTAACAACCCTTCCACAATAAATAATGAAAAATGTTAAGGTACCTGAATGGCAGGAGGCCAAGCCCCGATTTGGGCTATAGCGCCATTGGAGAAGTAGAAGAAGATATTTGCTCTCTAGATATTTGCCATCATTCAAGAAGTATATTGATGTTCAATTTACAAAAGGAGGTGCTGCGGAATTTTTTCTTCAGCTCGTAAATGGTACAATCTCGATCATACTTGGGTTGATGTTCAAGTTCTTAGACTGGCACTTGTAACCTAATTGACATTAGTGTGTTGGGCTTGAGGTGTTAATTGCCCATATGATCTTTTCTGGAGACAAAATTTTACCAACAATGCCATTTCTGAGCGGAGTTTGACGATACTTCCTTTTCTCTACTTATAGATCTTCATTGTTAATTATTTTGCAGCCTAGGAAGTGTGCTGCCAATAACAAGCGTTTCCATTCTGATCCATCGGATCTCTCTAAGAGTCCGATATCAATCGGGTTGTCTCTCGTTAACATTTTTAGGAGTCTTGAGGCCGTTGAGAGGTCATCTGTCTCTTCTCAGATTGTTCTCCACGAATTTTTACAACTTTTTTAAAAGTTTGTTGTATTCAGTAAGGGAGTTTCTGTTTTCATCTGAAAGGGTTTTGCTTTAGTGAACAATTTCATAGTTTTTTGCATTTTATCGCCAGTTCCTCGTTCACCAAGGTGTTTGCTTTGTCCTTTTCTTGTATAGAACGGGACAGCATTTATTGTTATATTGTTCACGAGTTTATACGCTATTTGATAAATGCAGTCTGAATTGCTTTTTGATTCTTCTACGCTACATAATTCGTACTCAAGATTTGACTAGTAAAGATTTCAGTTCGTACGTTTAGGTTTTTTTTAATGTGCTTTCATAACTCAATGAAGTGATACTTCAAAGTAAATATGCCTATGATCTGGAAGTGAAGCTTCTTTATATACGTGCCAATTGCCGCACTGATCAACCAGGTAGGGGCTTGTTATGGTAAGGTTAAGTACTTCTTGATTAGCAGAATTCATGAAGGTTGGGGTATTGCCTTTATTTATGTTTTTACGAGTATATCTAGATTGTTAGTAGTGAGATACTCTAAAAGTGACTCGACTCCCTTATTGATAGTACTACTTCCATATAGCATACGTTAGAGTCGCAGTCCAGGATGACTGGTGAATTTTGCAATATTCCACTAGCAACTTGACGCCTTGATGTATAGGGTGGTCCAACCATAATGCACGATGTTAATTCTGAGTCGCACCTTAACGTCAAGTTTTTCGCCCAACTTAATTTGACATTTCTTTGTTTCAGTGTTTGACAAACTCAACCATGGAGAGGTACACAATTGAACAGCGCGTTAAGGTTGTTGAAGCCTTTTACGAAAATGGGCGTTTAAATCAAAATGCATTTCGTGCACTTCTTGAGGCACACTTTCACCTCAGTGGATTCGTTAACAAGCAGAATTGCCGCATTTGGGCAAATGCAAATTCACGAGTGATTGTTAAAAAGCCGATGCATCCACAAAGAGTGACTGTTTGGTGCGGTTTATGGGCTGGCGGCGTCATCGGGCCGTACTTCTTCGAAAATAAGAACGGCCAAGCAGTTACCGTGAATGGTGTTCGCTATCGGGAGATGATAACGGACTTCTTGTGGCCAGAAATTGAGGATATGGACCTGGACGATATGCGGTTCCAACAGGATGGTGCCACTTGTCACACAGCCAACGAAACAATGGCTCTTTTGCGCGAGAAATTAACATCGTGCATTATGGTTGGTCTTGCATAGAGGAGAGCTTCCCTGTGCGAACGGGTGTCAGACAAGGCTGCATATTATCACCAGCCCTGTTTCTGGTGGTAATAAATGACATCTTGAAAGCTGCACTGGAAGGTGGGGAAGGTAAAGGTCTTCAATGGAGACTATTTAACATCTTAAGTCACCTTGGTTATGCTGATGACGTGTGTTTGCTTGCACATAACCGTTCGGACTTAGAGTCAAATGTTCGCTCGTTGCATTCTAAATGCTAAGAGGCTGGACTGAAAATAAATGTGCGCAAAACCAAGTACATGCACATGGGTTCGAACGCAAACACACCGATTGTTCTTAATGGACAGGATGTGGAAGAGGTGCAAGATTTTTGCTATCTCGGAAGCATTGTCAGCATGGACGGCGGAGCCGAAAGGGATGTTGAGGCTCGGCTAAATAAAGCTCGTCAGGCCTTCGGTATCCTTTCCCCTTTCTGGAGGTTAAGAGAGATCTCCCTTCGCACGAAGCTGCGAATTTTTGACGCATGCGTCAAATCCGTGTTGTTATATGGTTGTACTATGTGGAAAGTGACCGTTCGACTTACCAAGAAACTACAAACTTTCGTAAACCATTGCCTCCGGCGCATTTTAGGAATATTCTGGCCAGAAGTAATCTCCAACGACGAACTTTGGAGTACAACTCGCCAGACTATAATAGGTAATGAGATTCAACGGCGAAAGTGGCAGTGGATCGGTCATACTTTGAGGAAACCAGGGCGAAACATCGCAAAACAGGCTCTGGATTATAACCCTCAAGGAAGGCGTCGGGTCGGTTAGCCATGTAACACATGGAAGCGAGCAGTTGAGCAGGAGGCCAGAGGAATAAGCAAGTCCTGGCAACAGCTTAAAGTCGATACTCAGGATCGCGCCTTGTGGAAGAGAGTTGTTTCTGTCCTATGCCCCTATAGGGGGTCTTCACAGGAATTTAATTGATTGATTGATTATGGTTGGACACCATCTGGTTCCTCATCAGGAAAGTAGGCCGAGTATCTCCTGTTAATGCCTTTAGGATTTTTACCAGGACTACTACAAAATCTATTCGGTTGATAAGAAGCATACTCAGACAATTAATTTTGGGTGATGTTAAAAGTGCAGCTCGAGGCCTGTCACTTCTTTTATCGAAAATTACTTACGCATTTTTCGAGGATTACCAATAATTTTCACTTCACGGTCCTTGGTTCCTACATCGGATTCCTCCTTTGTGAATTTCCATGTTGAAACGTCGATGGTCATTGCTGCACGATTCGCCTGAATAGCTTAGAAGTTGTTTTGGTTTACCGCTATCTTCTGTGAGCTGTGGCTTGCCGCTTCTATCCTCTTTGTCCTTAGGGCGGAGAGTCACACTTGAAAATTTTTAGCAGATTCTATGCCCCTTTTGTTTAAGCTTCTCCATCGATGAAAAAGGTTGTTATGATTGTTGCGCCCTCCACTCGCCTACTTTAGATGAAAAACTTTCCAATTAGAGGTGCACAAACTAGCATTTTGAGCGTAATGGTGGATATCTTCTTTGCGCGAGAAAGTAGAGCTTCTTCCCTGGCAAAGTTCCGAATTACCCGGAGAAGGCTGATTGAAACTGGAAGATGGCTGGTAACCAAAGTTCGCATACTAAGAATTAGTTATCCACCAACCACTTATCACTGGCATATGCTGTTCCACCGAATGGAATATGGAATTTTTATTTCCATGGTTTATTTCTCCAACGTCGTACTTTAAAGTGACCACCACAGTGACATACATAGCATCCCCGCTGACCGCGCGTTGTGTGTGTGGGTGGTGTTAAGGTATATGGGTTTTCTTCTTAACAAGCGGAAGAATTGTTTACCCCGAAAAAAAGGCGTTTTATGATTCTTCTAAAAAAAATATTTTACAAATGTTCTTTTTCCACTTTGTAAATATAATCTGATTACGAAGTCGCTCTTTCGTCATAAATTCTGTAATGAGGCTTCTCCGAACCAGACAAAACTCCCTGCTGCCTTCTAAGGACCAATGGCGTCAGATAAAAACTCGAAGAGGCTTTGGTTAGTGCTACAAGATCGTATAGAAAATACATAAGACAAATTTAAAAACATAACAAGACTACGATCGTGCGATACTCTAGATAAAAGAGAAATTTTTTGATTTCAAGAAATTTTGTAGGAGAAGTGGTATAGGGGTTGATGACATTGAACTAATTTTTTCTCATCACACCAAAGTTGTTACCAAAATGTCTTATACAAAATTTAAGACTCAAAAATTTAGCACGTACTGAGAAAATTAGTTTATTGGATTTAGTGAAATTGTGTAGTTTGCATGGGAGGTGATAGAAGAAGTGAGGGGATCGAAACAATATTTTGTGATATTAATGATACCTATATAATTATACTTTGACACAAATTTTGAAGTCGATAGCTTAAATAGTTTCGAAGAAAAATTAATTTCTTAAAATTTCGATATTTCATGAAATTTGTATGGAAAGGGATAGGAGTGGGAGGATGTGGTGCGTTTACAAACTTTTGCTAAGAATGGTGCACAATAAATTTCAGTATGATAGTTCACAGCGTTCGAGTGTTATGTTGTAAATAATCGGATAGATGGTCACTCGGATTTCAAGTTTTTGACAACAAATATTTCCAAGGGTATCTTGGCGGCTCTGTGCTAGTATTATTTCTTAGCATTATAGACGGTAAGGCAAACACAATATACTCTCAGATTTCATCTAGAATATGAACATGACAGAACTTCGATTGCGGATAAGCCTCTGCGATACTCTAGAAGAAATCATCAAAACACATCAGTGACTTTAGAAGAATGATTTTCCTGTCGTATCAATAACCTACTTATATGTATATTCTCTATGTCTACTTGGAAATACAGTCAAACTTCCATAAGTCGAACGTCTATAACTCGAACTAAATCAGGTGTCAATAGCATTTAGAGAGCAAATTGTATAAAATGTCACTCCCATAAGTCGAACTGCCATAACTCGCATTTTTCCATAAGTCGAGTAAAAAAATTGCACGCGTATTAAATAAGTCGAATAATTCGGGAAGATCCCGGATAGCGGAGAAAATTGTTGTTTCTTTTTTTTGGGGAATCCCTCATTTTCTCACATCAAAGTAAGTGGTTTGTTGTTTTGGGTTTTTATAGTTGGGGAAGTCCCTATTTGTAAAGAAATGTTTTATGAGGTTGCCGCTTGGTGCATATTTCAGTTGCGCTTGTAAGTTAACACGAGATCAGTTTACGTACTACGGTATATTAGTACAAAATCGGTTTTTCATGGCGTCGAAACGTGTTCTAAAAAGTTTGTCAATTGACGAAAAGTATAAATTAATTCAAGAAATAGAAAGTGGATTAAAGAAAAAGGATGTAGCTTTTAAATATGGTGTTCCGGCCAGTACAGTTTCAACGATTTTAAAAAATAAGGACACAATTATCGCATCAGTTGAATCTGATGCTGGATGCAGCAAAAGATTTAAAAATCCACTATTCAAAAATGTCAATAATGCAGTTTTCGATTAGTTGAAAGAAACAAGAAACCAAAACATGCCCATATCTGGAGGAATTTTAAAAGAGAAGTCATTGGAATTTGCGAAGCGGTTTGGAGAAAACGATTTTAAGGCAAGCACTGGTTGGCTTGATAAATGGAAGCAAAGGTATGGACAAATATTTAACTAACAAAAGGTTAACTAAATTGTATGACATACGTATGTCTGTTGAATTGTAGGTATGGTGTGTGTCATAAGAAGGCATGCGGTGAAAGCAGTGATGTTCGTGACGAGGACTGCTATAAATGGAAAACCGACGTTTTGCCCCATCTATTAAAAAAGTATTATAAACGCGACATTTTCAATGCAAACGAGACAGGACTATTCTTCAAATGCTTACCAGATAAGACACTGACTTTCAAGGGCGATAAATAGAGGCAAACATAGTAAGCAGCGAGTTACATTATTGTTGGCAGCAAATATGGATGGAACAGAAAAATTGAAAATCCTCTTGATTGGCAGAAGTAGCAAGGTTGCTTTCGTGGGGTTAAGTCACTACCCGTTGATTATAAATCAAACTCCAGAGCGTGGATGACCGGAAAACTTTTTGAAGAATGGATTTGCAAATTAGGTAAACAATTTATACGCGATGGACGAAAAGTCTTATTATTCATCGATAATTGTCCTGCCCATCCAAAAGACTTACAAAGAAAATTTAAATCTATTGAATTGGCTTTTTTTCCACCAAATATGACCAGGGAGTAATTCAAAATTTAAAGAAGTATTAAAGCGTTTAGAGACAAAGAAGAAACACAATATTACACTTCTGGATTGCATTAACCACACAACAAAAGCATGGGATATTGACGTCAAAAATCAAACGATTGCGAATTGCTTTAAAAAAGCTGGATTTGGTCAGCATTCTACATGGGATGAAGAGGATAATCAAATTCAAAATCAAATTCCTGTTAAGACCCCTTATAGGGGCATAGGACAGAAACAACTCTCTTCCACAAGGCGCCATCCTGAGCATCGGCCTTAAGCTGTTGCCAGGACTTGTTTATTCCTCTGGCCTCCTGCTCAGCTGCTCGCTTCCATGTGTTACATGGTCGACCAACCCGACGTCTTCCTTGAGGATTATAATCCAGAGCCTGTTTTGCGATATTTTGCTCTGGTTTCTTCAAAGTATGACCAATCCACTGCCACTTCCGCCGTTGAATCTCAATACCTATTTTAGTCTGGCCAGTTGTACTCCAAAGTTCGTTGTTGGAAATCACTTCTGGCCAGAATATTCCTAAAATGCGCCGGAGGCATTGGTTTACGAAAGTCTGTAGTTTCTTGGTAAGTCGAACGGTCACTTTCCACGTAGTAGAACCATACAACAACACAGATTTGACGCATGCGTCAAAAACTCGCAGCTTCGTGCGAAGGGAGATCTCTCTTAACCTCCAGAAAGGGGAAAGGATACCGAAGGCCTGACGAGCTTTATTTAGCCGAGCCTCAACATCCTTTTCGGCTCCGCCGTCCATGCTGACAATGCTTCCAAGATAGCAAAAATCTTGCACCTCTTCCACATCCTGTCCGTTAAGATCAATCGGTGTGCTTGCGTTCGAACCCATGTGCATGTACTTGGTTTTACGCACATTTATTTTCAGTCCCGCCTCCTTGCATTTAGAATGCAACGAGCGAACATTTGACTCTAAGTCCGAACGGTTATGTGCAAGCTTACACACGTCATCAGCATAATCAAGGTGACTTAAGATGTTAAATAGTCTCCATTGAAGACCCTTACCTTCCCCACCTTCCAGTGCAGCTTTCAAGATGTCGTTTATTACCACCAGAAACAGGGCTGGTGATAATATGCAGCCTTGTCTGACACCCGTTCGCACAGGAAAGCTCTCGGACAGCTCTCCTCTATGCAAGACGCGACACCTTGCATCTTCGTAGGATTCTTTAATCATAGCTATGACCTTATCTGGAATACCTCTCCTACGCAAAGCATTCCATATGTAATCTCGCTTAACGCTGTCGAAAGTCTTCTCGAAGTCCACAAACATGAGATGTAGTGGCGAACCCATTTCGGCTGACTGCTCTAATATTATCCGTAGGGTATTTGTGTGGTCGGTACAAGACAACCCTTTACGGAATCCAGCCTGATAAACTTCGAGAGTGCTCTCGACTACATCACTAATCCTATTGAGAATTACCTTAGCCATAATTTTTTATACGGCAGTAAGTAGACATATACCACGCCAATTGCCACAATCCCGAAGGTCGCCCTTCCTCGGAATTTTCACAATGACGCCCTCCTTCCATTCAGTCGGATATCTTCCTTCATTCCACACATTAGTGAAGAATGGGAGGAGTATATCGGCTGTTATTTCCAGGTTCGCTTTGAGGAGTTCGGTTGGTAGTCCGTCTATACCTGGAGCTTTCCTTCCCGCCATTGACCGAATGGCGGAAACTATCTCTTCCTTATCTGGGGGATCGTCCCTAATAGAGGATTGTTGCGGTTGGATGTTTGGTAGTTGTTCTGTTTCCGGAATATCTTCCTCTGACAAGATGTTTAAAATATCAGAGAAGTATTCCTTCCATCGTCGCAACTGGTGTTCACTCATATTAATGAGAGTTCCGTTGACGTCTCTCACCAGGTGGTTGGCGGTGAAATTCCTGTTCGTCAACTGTTTCATTATTTTGAAAAGTGAACCCATATCCCCAAGGTAAGCCGCAGATTCTGCCTTGTTTGCCAGATCTTCAATGGCCTTTCTCTTGTCGCGTCTAACAGCCCTCTTAAGCTGTATATGAGCATCGCGGTAGTTCTGCTTCAAGTCGGGCGTTCGTTGGTTGACATCGGGTTGAGAGATGATTGCAAATTTGGCTTTTTTCCGATTGCCAACCTTGACCCATGTGTCTTGCGACAACCAGGGTTTCTCACCGCTTTGCACATATCCCACAGATTCTTCAGCACTAGTTAGAAAAGTGTTTCTGGTTGCCTCCCAATTGGCGTCCAGTGTGCGCATTACATATTCACCCAATGTGGATGACTTTTCGCGTAGAATAGTGGTGTATTCGCGTTTTTTTTTGGGATCTCTAAGTTTATCCACATTAAGCTTGCGCTTCATTTGAAGAATTTGTGGTCGTCGGATAGCTGCTGTACACAATCTCAAGGAGGCAACCATCAAGTGGTGATCGCTCCCCACGTCAGCTCCACGTTTCGCTCGCACATCGAGGAGACATCTTCTCCATCGGCGACTTATAGCCAAATGGTCGATCTGGTTCTGAGTAACCCAAGATGTTTTATGGTGACTCTTGTGTGGAAAAAGGGTCCCTCCGATGACCATTTGCCGAGTACTACAAAACTCCACAAATAATTCGCCGTTTTCGGGTCTCTTAATCCAAGGTCGTGAAGCGTCGACCCAAGGGTCACCATGCCTTCCCATGACGTGTTCTAGTCCAGTGTTGTCTGATCCAACCTGGTCGTTCATATCTCCTGAGATGATAATAATATCACCTCTTGGAACACGTTCGAAGGTGGCACTCAGTTGGCTATAAAACTCCTCATTGTCACCAGATGTTGCGGTATTAGTTTGTGCGTAGCACTGCAGAATTGTGGCGTTTCTGACACTGGTCCTGAGCCTGACGACGATAATCCTATCCGAGATTGGTTCCCAGCTAATGAAACTGTTTCTCGCTCTCGGTGTAAGGACGAACGCCACGCCATTTCTGGCTTCACTTTCAGGGCCAATGTACGGAATAGTGTTTCCGGTAGGGGTTCGTTCTTCTCCTGATCCTGTCCACCTGACCTCGCTCAAGCCCAAGATTTGGATGTTATAGTGCTCCATTTTACGGTCGATCACCGATTGGCGGTGCAAGAACCGAGTAACCCCAGCTCTTCCGCCGTCATTCAATGTTCGAACGTTCCAGAAGCCAATCATAGTCCGTTTTCGTATGCCAAAAGTCGTTACCGTAGAATCAGTCCGTATCCGAGGCGATGTATCTGTTTCTCGTATCATTTAGGTCTTAAGATCACGGGTGATAAGCCCATGATCCAGTGAGTGTCCATTTGCCATTTTTAGGGCAAGCAGGACTGGCTGTGGGTGAATTCTACAGCCCTCATCCCAGAGGGGGATAGTTAGTTCAGGTCTGTGGAGTCGCTAGGCTCCAAAGATAGTTACAGGAATTGTTAAAACCTCATCCTACAACTACCCCCTTGCGGCGATGAAGAGGATAACATACGTTTAATTTTCTTAAATAATATTGATCAGGAAAGGAGCTTGATACAAACTGATTACGAAGCATGGATAACGTTGAATAATATAACTTCCAATGCTACTCTTGATGATTATATTGAGATGGACAATGAAATTTGTACAGAAGGTTTTCGTACAGATGATGACATTATTGAGAATTATAATTCTGAATCAATGACTCAGACTTTAATTGCAGTGGAAAGTGATGACGAGGGTTCAGAAGAAGAATTTATTCAACAGCCTTGTACGAATGATATAGCGGATTCCTTGAGAAATTTGAATCTATATTTACAAACGAATGAAAATGCAACTGATGAACACTTTAAGGCTTTAAATAAACTGGAATCTCTTTTTATTGAAAATAATAAAGCAAAAGGAAATTTTCAGCCACAAATTAATAATTATTTTAACCCACTGTAACTATGTAGTATGTAGTACTTAATATGGAGTAAATAAAAATGTGAATTGTATGTAGTAATTGCAGTGTCTTTTAATAAATCCGCTGGTTTTAATAAACTGTTCTATAACTCGAAGTCTCTATAAGTCGAGCTATTTTTGTGGAGAATGATGATTCGAGTTATGGAAGTTTGACTGTATTTTTAACTAAAATTTTTGTGTGGGAGATGGTAGAAAAGGTCGGGCGATTTCAACGATTTCTACATATAAAGCCACAGTCGATATAGAAATAATACGATTTAAATTTCAGATCAGTAACCTCTTTGATTCCCAAGAAACTCGACATACTATAAAGTTGTGTATTTGTGGCGTATTTATGGGAGGTGATAGAAGGAGTGGTAGGATCGAACTTATTTTTCACGTATCATTATAGGCACTACCAAAAACCTTCGCATTGAATTTGATTTTTAAAACTTTGATAGGTACTGAAAAAATTGTTTTATTGTACTTCGTGAAATTGTGCAGCTTGTATGGGAGCGGTTAAAAAGGGTGGCAGGATTTTAAATATTTGAATAAAATAAATAATGTCACTGAAAAAGTGATAACTTCCAATTTTAAGGCTCTAGCTCTAATATTTTCGAAGAATATCGTCATATTATAAAGTTGTAAAATTGTGTCATTTTGACTGGCAGGTGATGGAAAGGGTGGCGAGATCAATCTGATTTCTTCTTATAGCACTATAATTGCTACCGAAATACTTCACTCAAAATTTCTTTCAGCTCCTTAAACTTTATAGATAATGATTGCATTGCATTTCGTGAAATTGTGCAGCTTGTATGGGAGGTGGTAGTCGGTCGATTTCAATTTGTTTTTGAGAAACAGATATATTTTTCATGAAAATTATAATTCATAATCTCAGATTATTAGCATTTATATGTTGCAAGATAAATAATCCATGCATATAAATATAATTGTAGTGTCTGTCCGATATTTGTTTAAACATGGATATAAGTAAGTTTTTTGCTTTATTTTAGCAATAACTAAGCAGAAACAAACGTTTTTAAATATTTTCTCTGTCTGTCTGTCTTACCTGCTTTCACGCAAAAACGGCTGTAATGAAACTTTCACAGTTTATTTGGTATGTACCGAGACGTAATCTGCGAGTGGTCTTATTTCAATACCCCCAGGCCTTCTACTCCCTCCCATACAAAATAACTCATCTTGAAAAATATGTAATATTACAATTTTTCGAAAACCATAGAAGCGAATAATTTGAAATTTTGAATACATACTTTTTATCATAAATGTGATCTATGGTATAAAAATGTTTAAATCCCTCCACTCCTTGTACCCCTCCTATACCTATACAAACTGCAGTTTTTCATGAAATACTATAAACCAATTTTCTCAGGACGTATAACATTTATCGTGCTCAAATCTTGCACTAAATCTTTAATTAGTATAATAATTAATACTGGGCAAAAGTAAACCGATTAGCTTCTCCCCTTCATATCATGTGGCACGATATCACATCTTTCCCAAAATTTGATTTTCCTGAAAATCATGAAAGTTACTGATTTGACATTTAAAATATATCAATTGCATGATGATTATAGTTGTTTCTTACAAAATTACTAAGAACCTCCTACTCCTTCTACCACCTCCAATACAAACTGCACAATTTTACTAAAAATAATGCACTAATTTTCTCAGTATCTATTCAATTTTTGGAGCTTAAATTTGGTACAAAGCATTTTTTAGCTACTCTAGCGTGATGTGAAACAAATTATTTCATTGCTGTCACCCCTTCTACCACTCCCAATACAAAATTTTTTTAAATCATAAAAATTTCGATTTCATCTATAATATCGTATGGTTGGGACTTACGCACAATCGTAGTCCTGTTACGTTTTTAAGCTTAATGTTGTTTTATTTGGGCATTGTTTAATTAACACAAGCTATAACTATTTATATGTCCGTAACGCTCTTCAATACGTATATGATTTGAGATCACGGTGTTGATGTGATCACGAGCCTGTCACGTGCAAATGAGAGTATCATGGTTTCATTCTTCATAATTTATGGTGCTGATTCCAACAAAATACAAAGCATTGTGTTCAATGAGGCAATAAACTAAGCAGAGTACATATCCCTCATAACGTATTACTAACTACATTCTCAAAAATTGCTTTTTTTGCGATTCATACGCGGACGAAGTCGCGGGGGATTGCTAGTATATGATGAAGTTGTGAAAATGTATCATTTTGAATCAGACGGGGTAAAAGAGGTGAAGCGATTTGGTTTATTCGCGAACTTGGACTTACGTTTTCACTTGGAAAATCGGGTTCGTTTCTTAAAAACTGAGATGGTGCTCAAAGAATCCAAAATTTTCATCGACTCTATGTTGAACACGTACAAAATAGATACTTCAAAGTTTCTTTCATCTCAAGTTCTTACGAGTTTCTATTTCGTTTCTTAATCAATTCTGCGCCCATATACATCGGTCTGAGAGTACGAATAAAAAATAAACTGCCAACAAGTCGGGCGAAACTTTATTATTCTTGGGACAAGTTGTGGATGAGTGGAAAGTTAATATGCAGGTTAGAGTGGTTAGGGAAGGCTAAGTGAAAGGGAGTTCTTGGGCAGGGCTGTTGTCAATTTAACAATATTTCATTCGTTTCTGCAAGTTTGGGTTCTTATAAGGGGAGGACGAGGGGTAATAGTAAGGGTGGGTGGATGTTAATAGCTTTTTAATTAATTGCTTGAATAACGTCCAATATTCTCTGTATAGAATGTGTTTCATAGACGAAGTTGCATAGGATTTTCATAAAATTCGGTGTATTTTACAGTCACGAAACCGAACATTTGTATGGGAGGGGGTAGAGAAGGTAAGGGAATCGTAAAATTTGATATGTAGTTTTTTTCGCTTCTTATGTAAGGTGCCTGTATAAAATTTCAAGTTCGTAGCTTTTAGTTCGTTGGTTATGAGTTGATTTAATGAAATTGGTCGAAATCATAGTTTTGTATGGGAGGGGGTAGAAGGGCAAGCGCGATTTCAAAATTTTTAAAGCAACTTCATTTGAATTATTTTTATAAGTTTTTATGCAAAATTTGAAATTGATAGCTTTTAAGAGTTAGCTGACAACTTATTTCTTAAAAATGCTCGGAAAAAATTATTTTGTATTGGGGGGGTAGAAGAGGTAGGGGAATCGTAAAACTTGTGATACAATTTTCTTTCTTTTCTGTTGTAAGGTGTTCGTACAGCATTTCAAATTCGTAGCTTTTAATTTGTTGGTTATGAGTTGATTTAATGAAATTGGTCGAAATCATACTTTTGTATGGGAGGGGTTAGAAGGGCAAGCGTGATTTCAAAACTTTTAACGTAATTTCATTTCAATTATTTTTGTAGGTTATTTTGCAAAATTTCAAATTGATAGCTTTAAATAGTTAGGTGATAATTGATTTCTTAAAAATGGTCGAAATAATAATTTTGTATGGGAGGAGGTAGAAGTTTTAAAGGTTTTCGACCAGTTAATATTTCGTATATTTAGAGATTTTTTTTAAATGCATTTCGCAAATTCTCAACTTTCTACCTTAAAATTTCACTCAAAAATTTTCAGTTTATGTGTTTTTTTCAATGCACATGAAACAACTTGTGCACGTTAGACCGGGGGGGTCGGTTTATAACAATTATGGATCAAGTTATTATTATATATATATATATATATTATATATATATTTTCTATGTACATCAAATAGACGTATCCACATGCAAAATTTAAACTTTATATCTTTCACCAGAGCCCTAAAAAATTCACTCAAAATTTTCGACATTTTTGCTTGTCACCTACCTCCCCTTACACCTCCCAACAACAATTTTAACCAAAACTAATTATTATGTAGTTCTACAATCTGACAAATTTTCGATTTGTGATCTGTAATATTTTTTGAGATATAAGGATTTGTAATTTTGAAAAGTGCGCCATTTTTGAAATGCTGCCCATTTAACCCACTACTATTATTTCAACATGTTATATTTTGTTTGTATAGGGTTATTCTATACGAGGTGTTATTTTGATATTCAAAGAAAAATGGCATTTTTTGAGATAAATGATCGGATGTTTATTTCATTGTAAAGAGGAAAGTATGCCGTTAATAAAAAAACAACATCAGCTAAATGGCAAAGTGGCTGCCCTATGTCCTCGATAGTCTCACGAATTCCATCTTTGAGGTTTTCAATCGACGCTGGGCTTTTGGCGTAGACCTTATCTTAAACGTAGCCCCAAAGAAAGAAGTCGCAAGGTGTTAAATCACAAGATCTCGGTGGCCAATTGCGATCACCTCTTCGAGAGATAACGCGGTCCGGAAACTTTTCCCGTAAAAGATCAATGGTTTCGGTGCTTGTGTGGCACGTAGCGCCGTCTTGTTGAAAGTAAACGTTGTCCAGATCAATATCATCCAATTTCGGCCATAAAAAATCATTAATCATCTCTCGATAGCGCAATCCATTTACCGTAACTGTTGCTCCAGCCTCATTTTCGAAAAAGTAAGGTCCAGCGACCCCGCCGGACTATTTGTCTGATGTTGTTTTCCATTATTAACGGCATACCTTCCTCTTTACAATGAAATAAACATCCGATCATTTATCTCAAAAAATGCAATTTTTCTTTGAATATCAAAATAACACCTCTTTTTGGAAAACCCTTCGAACCGTCTCTGCCAAATTTTCACCATTTTTATAGTGAATTTTAATAATTTCAATGCGTTGTTGAAGCGTGTATCGTTCCATTTTTATTAATAGCGTAGTTTCTACTTGTCAAATGTCAAAAAATGACAGCTTCAAAAGTGACATCTACCGAAATAGCTGGCTATTCAAAATAACACCTCTTATTGGATAAATCTATATTTTCCTAGTATAGGTTAATATACGTTTCAAATTTCAATTACATAGCTTAAGAGATAGTTGAGATATTAATTTTTAAGTGTTTTTCTTTGCACCCCCCCCTGACCCTCCCCCTTACAATAATTAGCCACTCTCTAAGCTGATTCCACCCTGATGGTCCCAAAATATGAATTTTTTACGATAAGTAATTTCGAAGGTATAATCATTTGAAAAACCATTCGGCCGACAATTTGTTTTTAGCCCCCCCTTTTCGGACGCCAATGGATAAAAAAATTAAATTATTTTAGAGTTTGTCCCACAACCCTTTCTATATCTCTACTGATTTTCAACTTTCTATCGTGGTTCGTGATGGAGATATTTGCAAGTATAATTTTCGACTTTTTCCCTCCCCCCGCCTCTCCATTCCACCTAACACCCCCCAAAATTTAGAAAATAGAGCTCACTTACCCAATCAATAATCCACCCAAAAATGAACATTCTACCTTTAACGGTCTCGGAGATATGAGTCCATATGTACGGCGAATGGCGAACGGCGGGACGGATTTGTTTTTTGCATTTTTAGGCTAATTTAGCCATGAAACGCGAAAAAAAAATTTCAGAGTAGCAAATTTTTTTTTTCTTGTGTCGATCACAATATTTATACTACTAATATACTTTATTTATTAGAATAATTATTAGAATAATAAAGTAATTAGTTTTGATCTCATCACACCCGTTTCATGTTAATTGTGTTTGGCTTTTCGTATTCGTACCAATAGAGTTTTTAAGGATCTATGCGGCGAGTAAAATTTCTCTTATTTCGCACTATGCCACTGTGGTCCAGAATACAATCTTCTTCTACAATGGCGCTACAGCCCAAATCGGACCTTGGCCTCCTGATATTCAGGTTCCTTAACATTTTTTTTTTTTTTTATTACTTATTGTGGAAGGGTTGTTAGCCCTTCGCACAACCCTCTTTCTACGAATTTTTCATTTTCTTAGATTGAGGTGACCAAGGTATACCCAAGCAGGCAATGTGCCGGAATTATATATTGCGCCGGCCGGGATTTGAACTCACGACCTTCGCATTTCAAGATCAACACACTACCTACTAGGCTATACCCTAGCTCCAGAATACAATGAAGCTCACGAAATAATACTGCGTATTCTTTGCCAGATGATTATTAGTTTCATTAACACCTGGAATTATTATTTGGTCATGAACTACATAGATTGAAAATTATTTCGTCGCTAAAAAGAAAATCGTTCACGGTCTGGGAAAATATTTAAAATTAAGTTTTATCTTTAGCATTTTTGAAAGTTATGGAAGCTATTGTCAATTGCTCAATATAATAAATAGATAGATAATCAGCTAATCCGTGATCATCAAGTTCTATTCTGAGAGTAGACGGATAACAAACGATTTGTCGTTGGAAATCATACCTTAAATACAACAAAAATAAAGGCTTCGCAGCTGATATAGCAAAGGATTTTGCTGAATTTGGTCTTTCAGCTAACTTTACGGATGGTAGCATCAATTTGCTGTTTCTTCATCGCTTTCGAAGTGCTCATAGTTCCGTTTTATCTCTCATGTTTTTCCTGGTATAGAACTTAGTTTGGACAGATTTATGAAGCTATTAACTTGTTCCTAGCATACACAATTTTAAAATTATCAAAGTCCTCTCAACTCCTTTCTTTTTTGGCTAAATAAGTTATATGCCACTATACACAATAACTCCTTTCACTGTCTTTGCTATTGTAATGCAAAAACCTCCTATTGCTACCATAAGCACTGAAGATTAATGAAAATGCTTTTCAACGAATAATAAAATACAGATGTCTGCCAATGCCTGTCGCTAATAGCATACCGTTTTTAACTCTATTTTTCACTTAAAGTGCCTTTTCTCTAAAATTTCTCTATTAATTTCAGGGCATCGCTAATTGCTGGAAAAATGCTCCACGCAACAAGTGACAACTTTAATGACCCTTTAGACGTTAGTTAATCCTTTGCTTTTGTTCTCGCGTAACTTGATTAGTATTTGGGTGTTGGTGAAAAATTACAACATATTGCTAAGAGTAATTAGCAGGCGAAGGTGCGAAGGATGGGTTGGCCACCTTTTAATTACGGTGGGGCTAAAAAGGGATAATGGTGATGATGATTTCTCGAATTTCGGTATTCCTTTCATTGATTTTGAGCGAAACTTTCGTAATTTTCTGGTTGCCTGGGTTTCCTTCCAATGCTTGATAATTACGTGGCTTTTGTCTGGCACCTCTCTCTTGAGTTGCTTTTGACAGCGTACCCGATCCATGCCTTTCTCGATTTTATTAAAGCTTGTCGATAAATTGTTGAGTGATATACCTACTTTTGCCACACTAATCGCATTAGCACAGTATCTGTGCAATTAATTGAAAACAGTTTTAATCCTTGTTTACGTAAAAGCAGACAGACAAGTAAGTGTACACAGAAAACAACATTTAGTATAAAGAAGAATTGGAGCGAATTTTCGTTTAGGGATCAATGGGAACGGGTCGAATCGGATGATATGCACACAATTTCTATTTGAAGAGTGACGCTTCGATTTGATGATATTTTTTATATCATTGTTCTTTTTCCGAACTTGATGGTTTCAGGTGGTTCAAATAGGAGTTCGGAATTCGCCCTCACCCTTTATGGGGGCAATGAATTAATGAAAAATATTTCGGCTTTATGTTTCTGATTGATGTCTACAGCCGAAGACGTAAAGCAAATCCCTATCTAAGTTGGGTGGGTACTATTAAATTATTTATAAAACGTCGCAGTCAGATCAATAAGAAATCGCTTAAGTGTTGTGAAACCCACCCCGTGACTGCTATATCCGCTTTTTTCAGAGTCCTTACAGACTATGGCTCTGTGAAGTTGGGCACTTCGATTAATCAAAATAAAATGAATACATACTAACACAACATTCATCATTCAAAGTGTAAGTAAGTTAGTGGTCAACCAACTGATGTATGATCGTAATTTGGAAAAAATAGCAAAACTGCGATTAAGGATAAACTCCAATCATAATGTAGACGAAAAGAGAGTTTCGTGACTTTGAGAAATTTTCATATTTTGTAAGTTGATATCGACACTCAAAAAAATCTTTTGTTATTATGTGACTTGCCTAAAGACCCATAGTAACTGTCGATGGAACACATCAACTGAAGATGAGATAAGGGTAGAATGTCGCCCGCTTACTTTTGGATGAATTTCATATTGTACAGTTGACCATTACACTGTGAACACGATTACTAGATCGTGCACACATAACCAATATTTCATTGGTTTATTTATGCAAATTTGGGATTGTATGAGCTCGTCAGGCCTTCGGTATCCTTTCCCTTTCTGGAGGTTAAGAGAGATCTTCCTTCGCACGAACCTCCGAGTTTTTGACGGAAAATCCTTATTTGTATATGGTTGTACTACGTGGAAAGTAACCGTTCGACTTACTACGAAACTGCAAACTTTCGTGAACCAATACCTCTTACGCATTGTAGAAATATTCTGGCCAGAAGTGATCTCAAACGGCGAACTTTGGAGTATAACTTGAGAAATTAAAATAGACATTGAAATTCAAATGCGGAAGTGGCAGTGGATCGGTCATACTTTGAGAAAACCAAAGCAAAACATCGCCAAACAGGCTTTGGATTATAATGCTCAAGGAAGACGTCGGGTTGGTCGACAACGTGTACATATGTCGGACTTGGTAAGGCCGACTCCATTCAGAGGAGTCTACTGCGTATTAGCATTATTTTGTATAGTAGTTGCGGTGTTTCGTTTGTTGTTTTAAGCTAAAATGTCTGAATAAAGTGCGGAAAAACCTAAAAAAATGCCATTTACTACTGAAGAGGATGAAATTTCAAGTAAACATATCAGCTCTTTTGAATTTACATATATGGAATATGAAACATGGAGACTACAGAAGCGGCCGCAAAAACCAAAGAAAAAGACAAAGTTTGGTACGACATATACAATGGCGGACGAAAGTCTACGGTAGCACCTTATATTGAGGTTCTGGACATTTTTTCAGTAACGTAATTATATTTATAAAAAAGACAAAAACAAAAACTTTTCATAACAAACTTAAAGCGAAATTCATAAAAACATAAAAAAATTGAATGGACAAAAGTCTACGGCAGTCAGTGCCGGCTGACTTATACACAAAAAAATTCCAACTAAACCTAACAGTATTTCTTTGAAATTTGTTTATTTGCATTTACTGCCATTCAGTACATGTGCAGCTGCAACTCTATTATAGGTTTATCGCTAGTTTCGAACTGTAAGGAACGCAAAATATCATCGCGAAAAAAAATTTCTAGTGATGTCCGAAATTTGGTCGTCCAGTATAAAAAAGACAATAAATCGTGCTCGGAAATTGAGAAATTACTGAAACTAAAACGAAATTCTGTTTGTACCATTATCAAAAATTTTTAAAACATTGGTTCCATTGAAAATAAGCCGCGAATTGGCCGACCGAAAAAGCTACCGCTGAGTGAACAAAAATTTAAAAATAAGTTTTCCAGGTTTGGCGAAAAAAGTGGATGCGGTAAGGAAAAGGGATATCCATGCATAGAACAATCTCGAGAGCATTAAATTCTAATGGGTTTCAAGGCAGAACTCCACGTAAAAAACCATTAATATCCGCCAAAAACCGACTTCTGCGCCTAGAGGCCCATATCAACAAGGATAATGATTTTAGGAATCGAGTCCTTTTTGAGTCGAAATACAATATGTTCGGGCGTGATGGTCGCAGTAAAACATGGAGAAAAAAGAATACGGCTCTAGAGACCAAAAACTTGATTCCTACTGTCAAGCATGGTGGAGGTAATGTTATGTTTTGGGGAGCCATAGCTGCATCTGAGGTCGGCAGTTTGGCTTTTGTTGAAACTACTATGGACCGCTATGTTTACAAGAACCTGTTGGAACAACATTGAAGGCCATCAGTTGAGAAATTGTGCCTTGGAGGGAGTTGGATTTTCCAACAGGACAATGATCCAAAGCACACAGCACTTTTCGTCAAGAACTGGTTATTGTACTACGCTCCCAGGCAGCTGAATACGCCTCCCCAAAGCCCGGATTTAAACCCAATAGAACATTTATGGGAGCTTCTGGAGCGGAAAATTCGGAAATAAAGCATAAAATATAAAAAATTGTTAAAGGAAGCGCTCATTACAGAATGGGAGAAAATTACATCCGCAGAAACTGGTAATTTAGTCGTCTTTATGCCCCGAAGACTGCAAGCAGTAATTGATGCTAAAGAGGGTCCAACCAAGTATTAAGCCAGCAAATAATTTTAAAAATTCCAAAACGTTTAGTTGGAAATTTTTTGTGTATAAGTGAGCCATCACTGACTGCCGTAGAGTTTTCTCCATTAATTACTTTATTATTTTAATAATAAAGTATTGTGATCGACTTGGGAAAAAAAAAAAATTTGCTACCCTGAAATTTTGTTTTTTCGCGTTTCATGACTAAATTAGCCTAAAAATGCAAAAAAAAAAAATCCGTCTGTCTGTACGCCGTACGCCGACGTGTACGCTCAGCGCACATTAACTCCCAAACCCTTTAAGATAGAAAGTTCATTTTTGGGGGGATTGTAGATAGTTGCGGATCTCAGGCGGATACTCATTTTGGGGGGTGTACGAGTTCAGGGGGAGGCGGGGGGAGCGCTTAAACTGAAAAATACGAATTCAAATATCTCAACCATGGTAACAGCTAGGAAGCTAAAATTCAACATACATATAGAAGAGTTTGTGGAACAACTTTTAAAAATAATTTAATTTTTTTATCCATTGGGGTGCGAAAAGGGGGGGCTAAGAACCAATTGTCGGCCGAATTTTTTTTTCAAATGATTATATCTTCGAAATTGCTTCCCATAAAAAATTGATATTTTGAGACCGTTAAGATGGTGTCAAGATCTACTAGAATCAGTTTAGATAGAAGCTAAATATTTTAAAGGGGAGGGTCAGGGGGGTGCAAAGAAAAACACTTAAAAATTAATATCTCAGCTATTTATTAAGCTATGTAATTGAATCTTAGAACCTATATTAAACTATACTAGAAAAATACGAGAAAAATATAACATTTGGAAAAAATAGTAGTGGGGGGAAATGGGGAGCATTTCAAAAATGATGCACTTTCCAAAATTTCAAACCGTTATAATTCAAAATTGGGTACAGATATCAAAATAAAATTTTGTCAAATTATAGAACTAACTAGTTTTTAAATTTGGTAAAAATTTTACGACGGGAGGTGTAAGGGGAGGGAGGTGGTAACCAAAAATGTCGAAAACTTTGAGTGATTTTTTAAGGGTTCTGGTGAAAGATATAACATTTAAATTTTCCATGTGGATACATCTATTTGTTGTACATACAGAAAAAATAATAAAAATTCCACAATTGTTATGCACCGACCCCCCTGGTCTACCGTGCACAAGGTGTTTCATGTGCAATGAAAAAACTACATAAACTGAAAATTTCTTAATGAAATTTGAAGATAGAAACTTGAAAACTTGCGAAATGCATTTAAAAAAAATCTTTAAAAGAATTAAATATTAACTGGTCGAATATCTTGAAAGCTTCTACACCCTCCCATACAAAATTATTTTTTCGACCATTTTTAAGAAATTAATTATCACCTAATTGGTAAAAGCTATCAATTTTAAATTTTGCACAAAATCATTTAAAAATAGTTGAAATAGAACTGCGTCAAAATTTTTGAGATCACACATGTCGTTCTACCCCCTCCCATACAAAAGTACGATTTCGACCAATTTCAATAAAACAACTGCTAACCAACAAATTAAAAGCTACGAACTTGAAATTTTGTACGAGCACCTTAAAAGAGAAAAAAAAGAAAACTGTGTCACAAATTTTGCGAATCCCCTACCTCTTCTACCCCCCCCCCATACAAAATTATTTTTTCGGCCATTTTTAGGAAATCAGTTATCAGCTAATTCTTAAAAGCTACCAATTTCAAATTTTACACAAAAAATTATAAAAAGAATTGAAATGATATTATTTTAAAAGTTTTGCAATCGCGCTTGCCCTTCTACCCCCTCCCATACAAAAGTATCATTTCGACCTATTTTATTGAATCAATTAATAACCAACAAATTAAAAGCTACGAACTTGAAATTTTGTACGAGCACACTACGAGAGAAAGGAAATAAAATTGCGTCACAAATTTTACGATTCCCCTACCTCCTCTACCCCCTCCCATACAAATGTTTGGTTTCATCAATGTAAAATACACCGAATCCTATGAAAATTCTATGCAACTTCGTCTCTGAAACTGACATTCTATACAGAGAATATTGGACGTAATTCAAGCAATCAATTAAAAAGCTATTAACATCCACCTACTCATAAAAGCTCAAACTTGCATAAATAAACGAACGAAATATTGATTATATGTACTGGAGCTTTTGAACGTTTCCGCAAAGTGTTAAATTGACAATTGCCCTGACCAAGAACCCCCTTTTACTTAGTCTTCCCTAACCACTCTAACCTGCATATTGACTTTCCACACATACGCAACTTGTCCCAAGAATAATAAAGTTTCGCCCGACTTGTTGGCAATTTATTTTCTTATGTTTTTATGAATTTCTCTTTAACTTTGTTATGAAAGGTTTTTTTTTATAAATATATTTACGTTACTGAAAAAATGTGTATCAATGGTTTTTTGATTAAAGCTTCCAAATAACCAGAACCTCAATATAAGGTGCTGCCGTAGACTTTGTTCTTCATACTCATCCGTCAAATGCTTCTTAAATTGCGCAAATGCCAATATTTGCTTTAATTTTTTCCGAAACGGTTTATCCTCAAATTATTTAAGATACGATTACGTTCGCTAGGAAAACAGAAATGCGCAGCGCAATAAAAAAAAACGCTCCTGCCGTCGTGAAATTCCCATGCTGCGTATTAGACCCGCCTGAAAAGATAGTCGAGATATTAATTTTTAGTTTTTTTTTGTGCCTCCATCCTGACCCCTTACAAGTATTGTCCTAGCTAACTGGTTCTTAAATATGAACTTTTTATGTTCAATACTCGTAGGTCCGAAGATACAATCATTTAAAAAAAAAAGTTGTTTGCTCCTCCCCCTTTTCGGATAACAAAATAAATTAATTTCCTACAAATCCCTCTATACATATGTGTTTCTAGTTATAACCATGGCCGACTTATTTGAATTTTTAGTTTTCGATTCTAGGTTCAGAAATTAAACGTCGTTTTTCTGAAATTGTGGCATTTATGTGTGGACACACACTTTTTGTTATTTGATGTGAGTGGGACACAAACCTTTAGTTGTTTGGTGTGAGTGGGACACAAACCTTTCGTTGTGTGGACCAGCTGTTAGTTGAACGTATGCTTTTCTTGAATTTATAATATAGATATTTGAATGGGAAGGGGTAGAAGGAGTGAAGCAAAGCTGATATTTTTTTTAGCATTTATTATAATTATTAAGGGACAAATCCTGATAAAATTTAAAGCTTGTTTTTTTTTCTAGTCTTAATAGAAATCCATTAAATGCATTTACCAAAGTTTTGCATTTGTATGGGAGGAGTAGAAGGAGTATACGGATCAAAATAAAATTTTGCTTCGCCAATGGTAATTCAATTATTATACTTTCCACAAGAGAAAGTGGAAGGCTTTGTTGCATGCTTAACACCATGTTTTGTTCCAGTTTTAACGTTGTTAACTCTCATATTTTCGAAGGAGAAATGCTGCTATTGAATTTCTAATATAAAAATTTGCATGGGAGGGGGAAGAAGGAGTGAAGAGAATCTGATATTTTTTTACAAATTCTGGTAAAATTTGAAGTTTTTGCTTTTGTTAGTTGTAATGGAATTATGTCGATAATGCATTTACCCAAATTATGCATTTGTATATTTACCCAAATTATGCATTTGTATAAGAGGGGGTAGAAGGAGTGGGGGTATCTGGCTCTTTGACGAACTTATAGTTTCCTTTTTGCTAAAAATGACATAAAAGAAATTCAGTGCAATAGCTTAAAGTGAAGCCATGATATAGCCTTGTGGGTAGTATGTTGATCTGCAAAGCGAAGGTCGTGAGGCTAAATTCCGGGCGATGTATAATCTTGCACCACAATCTGCGAAAATGGAAAACTCGTAGATAGAGGGTTGTGCGAAGAGCTAACAACCCTTTCATAGTCACAAATAAAATGTTAAGGAACCTGAAGGTCAGGAGGCCAAAGCTCAATTTGGGCTATAGTGCCATTGATAAAGAATAACCTCAATAATTCAAAATTATGTTGTAGAAAGACGGACAAATACATCTTGGCGATACTAATCGAACATTATTTCTTGGCGTTACAAACGGTATGGCAAACTCAGTATACTCTGTGATTTCATCTAGAGTATAAATAAACTGCCAACAAGTCGGGCGCAACTTTATTATTTTTGGGACAAGTTGAGGAGGCTAGAGTGGTTAGAGAAGACTATGTAAAAGGGGGTTCTAAGGCAGGGTTGCTGCCAATTTAACACTTAATTGCGAATACGGTCAATTGCTCTAGTACATATAATCAACATTTCATTCGTTTATTAATATAAGTTTGAGTTCTTATGAGGGGAGGGGCGATAGTAAGGATGGGTGGAAGTTAATAATTTTTTAATTAATTGATTGAATTACGTCCAATATTCTCTGTAAAGAATGTCAGTTTCATAGACGAAGTTGCATAGAATTTTCATAAAATTCGATGTATTTTACATTCACGAAACCAAACATTTGAATAGAAGGGGGTAGAGAAGGTAAGAGAATCGTAAAATTTGTGATGTTGTCTGCTTGCGTTTCTCCTGTAAGGTGTTCGTATAAAGTTTTATGTTCCTAGGTTTTAATTTTTTGGTTATTAGTTGATTTATTGAAATTGATAGAAATCATACTTTTGCATGGGAGCGGGTAGAAGGGCAGGCGCGACATTAAAACTTTTGACGCAATTTCTTTTCAACTATTTTCAAAAGTTTTTGTGCAAAATTATTTTGTATGGGAGGGCGTAGAAGTTCTTAAGGTTTTCGACCAGTTAATATTTCCTTCTTTTTTTGAATGCATGTGCAAATTTTCACGTTTCCACCTTAAAACTTCATTCAAAAATTTTCAGTTTTTGTGGTTTATCCATTGCACATGAAATACCTTGTGCTCGTTAGACCACTCCCCCCCCCCTCCCCCTTGGTGTATAACAATTGTGGAACAAATTATTATTTTTCTCTATGTATATCAAATATGTGGGATATGCGCACAGCGGTGAAAAACCCTGGATGTCACAAGACACATGGGACAAGGTTGGCAATCGGAAAAAAGCCAGATTGGCAATTATCTCTCAACCCGATGTCAACCAACGAACGCCCGACTTGAGGCAGAACTACCGCGATGCTCATATACAGCTTAAAAAGGCTGTTAGACGCGACAAGAGAAAGGCCATTGAAGATCTGACAAACAAGGCAGAATCTGCGGCTTACCTTGGGGATATGGGTTCACTATTTAAAATCATGAAACAGTTGACGAACAGGAATTTCACCGCCAACCACCTGGTGAGAGATGTCAACGGAACTCTCCTTAATATGAGTGAACACCAGTTGCGACGATGGAAGGAATACTTCTCTGATATTTTAAACATCTTGTCAGATGAAGATATTCCGGAAACAGAACAACTTCCAAACATCCAACCGCAACAATCCTCTATTAGGGACGATCCCCCAGATAAGGAAGAGATAGTTTCCGCCATTCGGTCAATGGCGGGAAGGAAAGCTCCAGGTATAGATGGACTACCAACCGAACTCCTCAAAGCGGACCCGGAAATAACAGCCGATATACTCCTCCCACTCTTCACTAAGGTGTGGAATGATGGAAGATATCCGACTGAATGGAAGGAGGGCGTCATTGTGAAAATTCCGAAGAAGGGCGACCTTCGGGATTGTGGCAATTGGCGTGATATATGTCTACTTACTGCCGTATCAAAAATTATGGCTAAGGTAATTCTCAATAGGATTAGTGATGTCGTCGAGAGCACTCTCGAAGTTTATCAGGCTGGATTCCGTAAAGGGTCTTCTTGTACCGACCACACAAATACCCTACGGATAATATTAGAGCAGTCAGCCGAAATGGGTTCGCCACTACATCTCATGTTTGTGGACTTCGAGAAGGCTTTCGACAGCGTTAAGCGAGATTACATATGGAATGCTTTGCGTAGGAGAGGTACTCCAGATAAGGTCATAGCTATGATTAAAGAATCCTACGAAGATGCAAGGTGTCGCGTCTTGCATAGAGGAGAGCTGTCCGAGAGCTTTCCTGTGCGAACGGGTGTCAGACAAGGCTGCATATTATCACCAGCCCTGTTTCTGGTGGTAATAAATGACATCTTGAAAGCTGCACTGGAAGGTGGGGAAGGTAAAGGTCTTCAATGGAGACTATTTAACATCTTAAGTCACCTTGATTATGCTGATGACGTGTGTTTGCTTGCACATACCCGTTCGGACTTAGAGTCAAATGTTCGCTCGTTGCATTCTAAATGCAAAGAGGCGGGACTGAAAATAAATGTGCGTAAAACCAAGTACATGCACATGTGTTCGAACGCAAGCACACCGATTGTTCTTAATGGACAGGATGTGGAAGAGGTGCAAGATTTTTGCTATCTCGGAAGCATTGTCAGCATGGACGGCGGAGCCGAAAAGGATGTTGAGGCTCGGCTAAATAAAGCCCGTCAGGCCTTCGGTATCCTTTCCCCTTTCTGGAGGCTAAAAGAGATCTCCCTTCGCACGAAGCTGCGAGTTTTTGACGCATGCGTCAAATCCGTGTTGTTATATGGTTGTACTACGTGGAAAGTGACCGTTCGACTTACCAAGAAACTACAGACTTTCGTAAACCAATGCCTCCGGCGCATTTTAGGAATATTCTGGCCAGAAGTAATCTCCAACGACGAGTTTTGGAGTACAACTCGCCAGACTAAAATAGGTATTGAGATTCAACGGCGAAAGTGGCAGTGGATCGGTCATACTTTGAGGAAACCAGAGCGAACCATCGCAAAACAGGCTCTGGATTATAACCCTCAAGGAAGACGTCGGGTTGGTCGACCATGTATCATGGAAGCGAGCAGTTGAGCAGGAGGCTAGAGGAATAAACAAGTCCTGGCAACAGCTTAAAGCCAATGCTCAGGATCGCGCCTTGTGGAAGAGAGTTGTTTCTGTCCTATGCCCCAATAGGGGGTCTTAACAGGAATTTGATTGATATCAAATAGATGAATCCACACGGAAAATTAAAACTTTGTATCTTTCACCAGAGCCCTAAAAAAATTACTAAAAAATTTCGACATTTTTGCTTACCACCTCCCTCTCCTTACACCCCCATCTTACGATTTTAACCGAAATTAAAGATTATGTAGTTGTACAATCTGACAAATTTTCAATTGGATAATTCTACACAGTTTTCAGATATAACGGTTTGTAATTGTAGAAGTGCGCAATTCTTGAAATGCTCCCCATTTTTCCCACTACTGTTATGTCCAAATGTTACATTTTTCTCGTATTTTGCTAGTATAGCTTAATACATATGTGTTACAAGTTTCAATTACATAGCTTAAGAGATAGTCGAGATATTCATTTTCGAGTGTTTTTCTTTGCACCCCCTGACCCTCCCCCTTATAAGAATTATCCTCCGTTTAAGCTGATTCCAGTGGATTTTTATGCCACCTTAATGATCGCAAAATATGAATATTTTATGGTAAGTAATTTCGAGGATAAAAACATTTCGAAAAAAAATTTGGACCCCAGTAGATTAAAAAATTAAATTATTTTAAATTGTTCCCCACAAACCGCTCTATAATTATTTTGATTTTCAGCTTCCTAGCTAGAACCATAGTTGAGATATACGAATTCATAATTTTCGGTCTTAGCTCTTACACCCCTCAAAATGGGTGTCCGGCAATCATCTACAATCCTGCCAAAAATTAACTTTCTATCTTGAAGGGTTTGGGAGTTAATGTGCGCTGAGCGTACATGTACGGCGGATGGTGTACGGCGGTGGGACGGATGTTTTGGTTGTGCATTTTTAGGCTATTTTATTCATGAAACGCGAAAAAACAAAAATTTTAAGAAATTATCGATCATGTCTTACTTATTCTACACCCTGCCATATAAATTTTTCATATTAGATATTGAAGAAAATCATCTCCCTTTCGAAGTAGCTTGTAAAGTGTTTCGACTTAGTCGGTTCGCTCATTTTTTTCACTTCGCTGGAATGATAGCATCATTCTTCCAATGAGTCTCGATCAGTTAGATAGTCGAAATGATAGAAATATCGTATCATGTAACTCTGTTTCGTTCGTTCGTCTCTTTCGGAATATTTATATTTTAGGCGATAGGTAAAGACCTTTCAAACGATTTCATTTTAAGGAAAATACAAGCACACAATAAATATTCAAATGAAACTTTCAAAAGTAAATTTCAGAGAGAAATTGGAGTCGATCTGTGTCTTGGAAAAGTTGCTGAATTTGCCATTTCGATTGTAATATCGAGAAACAAACATAAGAACTATTAAAAAGGAATGCGACATTCAGAAATGAGGAAAAATCAACTCTGCAAAAGACTACACATTCGAAATGGTCAAAGGAAGAATCAACAAGCTTAGAATTGAAATTTAAAAATTAATTAAGAAAGTGCAACGACTAAACAAACTGAATACCATAGTAATGAAACTTTAAAACTATTAAGAAAAGTAATAAAGTCGCTATTTGAGACTAAAAATAAATAAAGTCTAAGGAGCTCTGAGCAAGTGGTTATAATTACACGGCAGACTGGTACTGGTAGAAGATTTAATTTATTTCGGTCGATTAACACAATACATATCTATACATATAAATACAATTGTAGTGTCTGTCTGTTATTTGCTTATAAATAGATATAAGTTAGTTTTTTGCTTTTTTTAAGAATAACTGAGCATTAAAACACGTTTTTGAAATTTTTGTCTGTCTGTCTGTCCGGTCGCTTTTCACGCACAAACGGCTGAACCGATTGTAATGAAACTTGCACAGTTTGTTAGGTGTTCTCCGAGATGTAATCTGCTTCTGGTTTTATTTCACTACCCTCACGCCTTCTACTTCCTCCCATACAAAGTGACTCATTTTCAAAAATATATATTAATAAAATTTTCTTAAAAACTATAAGAGCTATTAATTTGAAATTTGGAAAATATTATTTCTATTACAAACGCAGTCTCTTAGTATACAAATTATTTGAGTTCCCCACTCCTTCTACCACCTCCAATGCAAACTAAATTTTTTTTTCTTGAAACACTTTACACCAATTTCTTCAGTATGTGTAACTTTCATTGAGTTAAAATCTTATACTAAATCCTTAATTAGCATTATTATTAATATCGGGAAATAATTAACCGATTAGCTTCACTCCTTCTACCCCCTCCGATACAATGAGACACGACTATATAACAAGATAGATTGAGATTTTCTTGAAAAGTGTGAATGATACAGATCTGAAATTTTAGTATATCAATTGCATGATAATTATAGTTGTTTCTCGAAAAAACGCCCAACTCCTTCTACCACCTTCCATACAAATTGCACAATTTCATTAAATTCAATGCACTAAGTTTCTTAGTACCTACTCAATTTTTGAAGCTTAAATTTGGTAGGAAACATTTTTATAGCTACTCTAGCATGATGTAAAACAAATTAGTTCAGTGCTGTAACCCCTTCTACCACTCCCTATACAAAAATTCTTAACACCGCAAAAATTTCAATTTCATCTAAACATAGTATCGTATGTTTAGGCTTTACGCACAATCGTAGTCCTGTTATGTTTTTAAGCTTAATGTGATTTTATTTGGTTTTTTTTTTAATTAACACAAGCTACAATTATTCACATGTTCTTTACGCTCTTCAACACGTACATATATGAGCTCAAATCACGGGATTGATTTGATCACGAGCCTGTCCCATTCAAATGCGCGTATCATGGTTTCATTCTTATAATAAATAATTAATAATTTATGGATATGATTCCAACAAAATACAAACCATTGTCTTCAAAGAGCTATTAAAGTAAGCAGATTATATATCCCACATAATGTATGTATACTAACTACACTCTCAAAAATTGCTTATTGTTGCTATTTTTACGCGGACGAAATCGCGGGCGTTTGCTAGTGGTTAAATAAAACTTAAAGCCGAGCAAACGAAATTTTTAGAATAGCCATCTAAGGATTTAAACTATATTTATGTTTGAAAATCAAGTCAGACTCAACTTTATTCTTCTTGCGACAAGCTAAGTATGCATGGAAAGCCAATATGAAGGTGATCGAGGATTTATATGTTTATACAATATACTTATAATATACATATTGTATATTTTATCTGGTATTGAAATCAACGAAGTTTAACTTACAGATATTCGGGTGATAATATAGTTAGATCTTCTCACATTATTAAACAAATCTGATATTTTGAAAACTTTTCAAGAGGGCAATTCAGTATGGTACAGGTTGATGATGTTATGTGATCTATGGTTGTTGAAAATATACCTTGAGCATGAATTGAACACCACATTCAGCTTACGCATGTTTTTCATTGACCAGCAGAACTTTCGTTTGCTGAGGAGTGAAATATGTAACGCTACAGAAATTTCGTAGTGTTCCATGAACTTTTTCAATTATTTGTATGATAACCCGAAACTCAGAGTTTCGTTAAACATGACTCCTATGTTCATCGTGAATTCGGTAATGTGGGTCGTAACATTATTAAATGTAATAAGAGCAAAATCCATTGTATCCACTAGCTTTTGATTAATTTCCTAATATGTACTTTTATACTAATACTGCAGAATCGTATTGGAGGAACTTACGAACGCTTTTGATGTTATTTTCTCATGGTTCACTAACACTGTGGCATTAATGACAATGAAGTTGCAGATAAGCTAGCCCGCGAAGTCTCATTGTTAGCTCGGGCGTAACTCTTGAATTCCAGTCCACTTATATTGAATCATGTCGCTCTGAATGGTAATCTCAATCGTTTCGGAACAACAACTAAGTAACTCCTCTATGTGATATTTGCGAGCAAAACGAAGGCGCCGAACCGACTAAGCCGTGGGGTCTAGATAGCTCAGTGGTCAGCAGGCCGCATTGCAACTCGAACTCCACTGGTTCTAATACCACTGTCTGTACGGTATTCCCTTAGCGTCTAACGAAGGGTCTGCCTTACTGACGAGCCCGTTGTAAGCACGCCTGGGATGAAAAGCAATACAGCACAGTAGCCGCTCATTCGGTACACATGTTCCAAATATAAAAGAAGAAACGAGCTAACCGCTTAACTGGCCTAAAGTGGTCTTACCCCTTTCCTATTTATTCGCGACATCTTGGCAGTTTGCGTATCCTACGCATTTCTCCAGCTCCTTCACGGTAATGCTTTTTTTATTAAAATAAGTTTAAGAATCCTAAAATATTTGCATTGGTAACGTATGCGATAATTCAGTGTATTTCAGCTAAACCCTACTGCGCAATCCCATAAGCTTAGAAATAAAGAAAAATAAACTGCCAACAAGCCGGGCTAAACTTTATTATTCTTGGGACGAGTTGCGGATGAGTGGAAAGTCAATATGCAGGTTAGAATGGTTAGGGAAGACTAAGTGAAAGTGACTTCTTGGGCAGGCCTGTTGTCAATATAACAATATTTCATTCGTTGCTGCAAGTTTGGGTTTTTATGAGGGGTGGAGGAGGGGTAATAGTAAGGGTGGGTGGATGTTAATAGCTTTTTAATTGATTGTATGAATCATGTCCAATATTCTCTGTATAGAATGTGTTTCATACAAGTTGCATAGAATTTTCATAAAATTCGGTGTATTTAACATTCACGAAATCGAACATTTGTATGGGAGGCGGTGGAGAAGGTAGGGGAATCTTAAAATTTGTTATGCAGTTTTATTTCGTTTCTCTTGTGAGATGCTTGTACAAAATTTCAAGTTCGTAGCTTTTAGTTTGCTGGTTATTAGTTGATTCAATATAATTGGTCGAAATCATACTTTTGTGTGGGAGGGGGTAGAAGAGAAAGAGCGATTTCAAGACTTTTGACGCAATTTTGTTTCAACTACTTTTAAAAGTTCTTGTGCAAAATTTCAAATTGATAGCTTTTAATAGTTAGGTGATAATTGATTTCTTGGAAATGGTCGAAATCATACTTTTGTATGGGAGGGGGTAGAAGTTTTTAAGATTTTCGACCAGTTAATATTTCGTATATTTAGAGATTTTTTAAAATGCATTTGGCAAATTTTCAAGTTTCTACCTTAAAGTTTCACTCAAAAATTTTCAGTTTATGTGTTTTTTTCAATGCACATGAAACACCTTGTGCACGTTAGACGGGGAGGGGAGGGTCAGTTTATAACATTCGTGCCACAAGTTATTATTATTTTTCTATGTATATCAAATAGATGTATTCACTTGCAAAATTTAAACTTTGTATCTTTCACCAGAGCCCTAAAAAAGTCACTCAAAATGTTCGACATTTTTGCTTATCACCTCTCTCTCCTTACACCTCCCAACTTCAAATTTTTATCAAAATTAGCGATCATATAGCTCTACAATCTGACAAATTTCTGATTTGATATTTGTTCTTAATTTTGAGATATCACGATTTGTAGTTTTGAAATGTGCGCCATTTTTGAAATGCTCCCCATTTCCCCGCACTACTATTATTTCAACATGTTATATTTTTTCCATATTTCTCTAGTGCAGCCTAATATATGTTCCAAGTTTTAATTACATAGCTTAAGAGATAGTTGAGATATTAATTTTTAAGTGTTTTTCTTTGCACCCCCCTGACCCTCCCCGTTACAATAATTAGCCAGTCTCTAAGCTAATTCCGTTGAAGCTATATGCCACATTAATGGTTTCAAAATATGAATTTTTTACATTAAGTAATTTCGAAGATATAATCATTTGAAAAACAAATTCGGCCGACAATTTGTTTTTAGCCCCCCCTTTTCGTACGCCAATGGATGAAAAAATTAAATTATTTTTAGAGTTTGTCCCACAACCTTCTCTACATATATCTCTATTGATTTTCAATTTCCTATCTGCATTCGTGGTGGAGATATTAGCAAGTGTAGTTTTTGACTCTTTCCCTCCCCCCGCCTCCGCCTTCCACCTGACACCACCTTAAAATAGAGCTCACTTACCCAATTAACAATCCACCCAAAAACGAACATTCTACCTTTAACAGTCGCGGAGATAAGAGTCCATATGTACGGCGGACGGCGTATGGCGGGACGGATTTCTTTGTTTTGCATTTTTAGGCTAATTTAGTCATGAAACGCGAAAAAACAAAATTTCAGGGTAGCAAATTTTTTTTTTCTGTATCGATCACAATACTTTATTATTAGAATAATAAAGTAAAAAAAATATATGTATACATATATAAATAAAAAATAATACATATACCCGCACATATTCATGTACACATGCATTTCCATACGTAATGTCTGAAGGCCACTACATAACAATAGTAATTTAGACAATGTTTTATTTTTGTATCTTGTTTTTATACTCTAGACGAAAACTGAGAATATAACAAGTTTGCTCTAATGTTTGTAACGCCAAGAAATTATGATCGCACAAACAGAAATATTCGTTGTCGTTCAAAAATCTCAAAACCGGAAGTCCGTCCGTCTGTCCATCCGTCCGTCTATCCGTCTGTCCATCCGTCAGTCAGTGCATTCTCTAGCTTGAGAACGCGCTCTCTAGCTAGAAATTTCAAATTTCGTACACGTCGTTTTTGACAAAAAAGTAAGGTCAAGTGCGTCAACAGGTCAAATCGCTCCATCCCTTTTACCCCCTTCCATACCGACAACAAACGGATTTGCTCGAAAAGCATTAAACCTATTGATCTGAAATTTTGAATATATTACTTTTATGATGATTGCAATCTACTGTATAAAAATTATTTGAGTCCTCTCTTCCTCCCACCACCTCCCATACAAACAGCACTTTTCCATGAAACACTCGGAACAAATTTCATCATCATCATCAATGGCGCGACAGCCCAAATCGGGCCCTGGCCTCCTGAAGTCGTCGCCTCCAATCGTCTCGATCCAAAGACCGCGTCCTCCAGCTGCTAATTTTTAGAATGGCTTTGCTGTCTTCATCAACCGAGTCTTCCCATCGCTTGCGTGGTTTGCCTACTGGCCGATTACCACTCGCTTTGCCTTTAAGAGCACGTTTGGGGATTCTTCTGTCTTCCATTCGCTCTACATGGCCAGCCCACTGCAGTTTACGTAACTTGATGAACGTTGAAGCTTCTGGCTCGTCGTAGAGTTGATACAACTCATGGTTGTATCTTATTCGCCATTCCGTTCCTTCCTTCACAGGTCCCAAAATTCTTCGGAGGACCTTTCTTTCGAATGCGTTAACTGCTTTTTCGGAAGTTCGCGTTAATGTCCACGTCTCGCTGCCATAACAGAGCACAGGTCGTATAATAGTTTTATAAATCCGCAGCTTATTGTTCCTGTGCACTTTCTTGGATTTCATTATTGGAAGTACCGAATAATACGTCTTATTTGCTAGTATTATCCGTCGTTTGATTTCGTCTGTTTCATTACCGTCCTTTGCTAGATTAGCCCCAAGATATATGAAGTTGTCCACACTCTCCAAATTATATTCCGCAATTGTTATGTTTTGTCTGATTGGCGTTCTCCTTCTTGTTTGCGTCATTACTTTTGTTTTGCTTTCATTAATGCGCAACCCGACTTCTTTTGCGGCGGAGTCAAGATTGACAAATACCTCCTTAGCACTAGGGAAGGATCTTGCTAGAATGTTAATGTCGTCAGCGTATGCTACTAGTTGGGTGGACTTGAATAGTAGTGTCCCGTTGGTGTCGACTGGGATTTTTCGGACGACATACTCTAGTGCCAAGTTGAAAAGCATAGGAGCTAGACCATCTCCCTGCTTTAAACCACATTCCGTTCGAAAGCTGGTTGTGGAATCGGTTTGTATTCTCACTTGGTATTCAGTGTTCGTCATTGTGAGTCTTGTTAGTCGGACTAGTTTTGGAGGAATTCCAAAGTCAAGCATGATTTGGTACAGTACGCTCCTGTCGATACTGTCGTATGCTTGTTTAAAATCTACGAATATTTGGTGCACGTCTGTGTTATATTCCCAGCATTTCTCAAGCACCAGTTTCACCGAGAATATCTGGTCTGTTGTAGATCGTCCGGTTCTGAATCCGCCTTGGTATTCGCCAATTATTTGATTAGTATAGGGCTTAAGACGACGTTCAATTATTTTTGTCAGTATTTTATAGGACGTACACAACAATGATATACCTCTGTAGTTCTCACAGCAGAGTTTGTCTCCTTTCTTGTAAATTGGACATATAATGCTTTTTCGCCAGTCGTCGGGTATGATTTCCTCTGTCCAAATTTTGCATATCATGCTGTGCAGTATTTCAGCGAAACAGTTTCCACCGTTTTTCAGAAGTTCAACTGGTATTTCGTCAATTCCCGGCGCTTTGTTTCGTTTTTGGTCACATAGGGCTGCTTTGATTTCAGGAAGCGTGGGTGGTGTCGATGATGGTTCATCTTCGTCAGTTGAGGCTTGAATTGAAATGTTGTCTGTCGTTATCGGTGCTACTGGGATGGGATTCAAAAGATGTTCGAAGTATGAAGCCCATCTCCTTTTGATTTCTTCTGTGTCGCTGATGATATTGCCCTCTGCGTCTTTGCAGAGACTGGTTTTTGGTTTATATCCCTTTTTCAAGTCTTTTACTATGGCGTATGCGTCCCGCGTATTATTTTTTCTCATGTCGTCGTCCATTTTTTGTATCTTGTCATTGTGGTACTTCCTTTGTTTTCGTCTGCAGATCTTTTTCGCATATCGCCTAAGCTCGTCATATTTTTCTTTTTTGGCTCGTGTTGGTCGTTCAGTAAAAATTTTGTAAGCTTCGTTCTTTCTATCTATTGCGTCGCGACATTCTTGGTCGAACCAATTATTACTTTTTCGCCGTGCTTGATATCCTACAAATTTAGAACAAATTTACTCAGTTCAACATTTAACGAATGAATTATTAGTAACATAAAAAAAAAAAATTAGACGATTAGCTTCACTCCTAGATTTTCCCGAAAAGTATGTATGCTACTTATCTGCCATTTAAGACATGCCAAAAGCATGATGTGTATAGTTATTTCTGAAAAAGCCATCCTTCTACCACCTCCCATACTAATTGCATAAATTCACTATATCCAATAAACTAATTTTTTTTTTAGTTTAGTTTAGTTTACTGACATTTATTTAAGCTATACATATTTACATTTGCGTTACAATAATAATGAACAATTATAGCAACAACTCACATAAGTCATTGTGACTTGTGTGTGACAGTTCAGATTATGTATTTTAAATAATTTTATTTATAATATATCTTTTAAATTTTATTTATTTATTATCTATTATTAAGCATTTGCGTATGAGAAAATTAATAAATTAAACTAAAATTTTCTAAATTAAACTAAGAAATCTTAAATTCTAGTGAACTATATTCGTTTTATAATATTAAATAACTTAAGTGTGTATACTAATTACAGCTAATCACCATTATTTGAAAAGGCATTATAGAAATTTGGGTTATCATATATAAATGTTTTAATTACCATTTTGTAGTTATGCGAATTTATTATATTTTTAATTTCAGCTGGTACTTTGTTGTACGCTTTGGGCCCTAAGAAACTAGGTTGCCTCTGTGTTAATGATTTTTTAGTTCTAGCTATATGGATAGTTCTAAGTGACTGACTTCGTAAATTATACCTTGTGTGAAATAAAGGAAAATCTTCTTGGTGACAAAAAATGTACTTCAATAAAACAGATGCGAACAGTTGTCGAACATTCATTACATTAAATTGTAGAAAAGCTTGTGTAGTAGAGTAGAATTTATTATGATTTAAGCATATTTTAATAATTTTATTATGAATGTTACATAAAGGCGATAACGTAGCCGTGAACGTACTTCCCCAAACTAGTATCCCATATTGCAAAATGCTCTGAAATAGCGCAAAATACACTATTCTTAATTGTTGTATATCTAATATTTTCCGAAGGATTAAAAATAAATAAAAGGTTTTACGGAGTCTTTTGCTAATACATGATACGTGTTTGTCCCATTTTAATTTACGATCAATTACTACCCCTAGATACTTGACTTCTGAGACACACTCTAAATTACAATTATAAAACTTCATGGAATGATGAGAGTTGTCCAAACTTGCAAATTCACCGAACCTAATGAATTTCGTTTTATTTAGATTCAGTGACATTTTATGTAGTGTCAACCAGTCATATACGGTTTTTAAGCCGACGTTTGCCTTATCAAAAGTGTGAGTCCAATTGTTACTTTTAAAAATGAGCAAAGGTCACTATGTGTCCTTCTATAACGCTTGTATCCAACTTACATAGCTCATTAATATATATTAAAAATAAAATTGGACCTAACACTGTACCTTGCGGAACTCCATATTTAACGTATATTGAACTACTTAAACTTTCATTTATTTTCACAACTTGAGTTCTATTGGTCAAATAAGATTGGAACAGGGAGTATACATTACGACTGAACCCGATAGATCTAAGCTTAGCAAGGAGGAGAGAATGATCAACAGTATCGAAAGCTTTTTTAACATCTAAAAACAAACCTAAAACTTTTTCATTTTGATCAAGTGCATTAGTAATGTACTCATCGTAAATAGCATCGTAAATAGCATCAGAAGTATTTGAGCCAGCCCTGAAACCATATTGATTTGTAGCTAATATCAGATTTTCATCAAGGAATTTTACTAACCGTTTTTTATGGATTTTTCAAAAATTTTTGCGAGGTTAGATAATAGAGATATAGGCCGGTAGTTTCCACAATCTTTTCTGTCACCTTCTTTAAATAAGGGTATAACTATAGCATTCTTCAATTTATTAGGGAAAATACCTTGCGATATACAGACGTTGAAGATATGAGAAAGCGGCTGAGAAATATAGCTGGCAACTAATTTTAAGATATTTGTAGTGAATCCGTCTAAACCTGGAGCTTTATTATTTTTCAATCCAGCTATGTTCGCTTCAATTTCATTCCTGGTAATTGGATAAATGTGAAATGATTAGAGCGGTGGATTGGTGACCGCGCTACTTAATGATGTGTTAGGCAGAGTCTTATTCGAGTCAATAATTTTTTGACCAACAGTAGCCAAGTGCATATTTAGTACTTCAGCAATTTCGGAAGGATCAGTAACTAAAGAGTTATTTTTATCTTTGTCAATTATTTGAGTAATATTCGGCAACTCAGTCTTATTAGTACGGGTGGCAGCTTCATTTATTGTTCGCCATAACTGCCTTGGATTTCCAATTGCGTTACCTATTTCCTTTTTAAAATACTGGGATCTGGCATATTTAATTATGGAATTTAATTTATTTCTATATGTTTTATATTCAATTTTAAGTTGTGCAGTTTTAGCTGGGGATTCCCTTAGGGTGATTTGTTTATTAATGTTTGCAGCTAATCTATTTCTTTTACGTATAGATGATATTATACCTCTTGTTGCCCATGACCTTATTGGTCTAAGTAAAGCAGATGTTTAGTCGAAATGAGATATTGGGAGTTTGTAATATGTTTGTTTAAGATTTCAATAAAAAGATTTGTTATTTGATCTCCATGGAATGAATTATAAACAGGCTTCCAATCTTCCAATTCAATACTGTTCTTTAATGTTCTCAAGTCAATATTGGTTCTTACTTTTGCACTATTACCTACATCTTTTGTTTTATTTAAATATATTTTTGCTAACGTACTATAGTGATCAGTAATTTTCTAAGATTTCTGGTGTAAAAACGTATTTGGTGTCACATTACATGTCTCAGTACCTATTAAATTGTTCAGTCCCAAATTCTGTACAAAACAGTTTGATAGCAACTCTAGCGTGATGTGCAAAAATTAGTTCAATATCGTCACCCTTTCTACCACTTTCGCTACAAAATTTCTTAAAATCAAAAATTTTCTCTTTCATTTAGATTATCGCACGATTGGACTTTACGCACAATCGTAGTCCTATTATGCTTATACTCTAGATGAAATGTGATAGTATTATAAGTTTGCTTTAAAGTTTGTAAAGCCAAGAAATAATGCTCACACAGAGCCACCAAGGTTACAGAAATATTTGTTGTCGCTCAAAAATCTTAAAACCGGTTGCCCGTCCGTCCGTCCGCTTTCTAACTTGAGAATTCGTCAAGCTAGAAAGTTCAAATTTTGTACACGTCTTTTTTGGCGAAAAAGTAAAGATATATAAGTTCGTGAACAACCAGAATCGCTCCACTCCCATACAAAATGACTCATTTTCAAAAATGTACGTTAATCAAATTTTCTTGGAAATTATGAAAGTTAATGATTTAAAGTTTGGAATTTATGATTTTTATCATTAATGAGATGTATGGTATAAAAATTATTTGAATTCCCCACTCTTTCCACCACCTCCCATACAAATTGCACTTTTTCATGAAACACTCTAAGCGGATTTGCTCAGAACGTATAACATTTATCGAGCTCACATTTTGTACTAAATACTTAATTAGCATTATCACTAAGATCAGATATAATTAAGTAATTATCTTTATTGCTTCTAGCCTCTCCTATACAATATGACACAGTTTCACAACTTCACATAAGATCGATTTTCTTGAAAAGTATGAATGTTACTAGTCTGAAATTTAAGATATGTCAATTTTCTAATATTCGTCGTTATTTCTAAAAAAAAAATCTCTAAAATCACTCCACTACTTCTACCACCTCCCATACAAACTGCACAATTTCACTAAATCCAATACACTTATTTTGTCAGTTCCTATTCAATTTTTGGAGGTTGCATTTTGTATAAAACATTTTTATAGCTACTTTAGCATGAAGGGGAAAAAATTAGCTTAATGCTATCACCCCTTCTACCACTCACCATACAAAATTTCATGGGATCACAAAAAATTTTATTTCATCTAGAGTATCGTAAGATTGCGCTTGACGCACAATTGTAGCTCTGTTATGTTTAATTATTAGTTATATCGGATAATACGTCTTATTCGCCATCCGTATTCTTATATATTTTGATGAGTACACTTCCATCCTTCGATAAGTTTGGCCCTAGGAATTCAAACTAAGAAATTCAACGTAGAAAACGTTTTTAAGGTTATAGTCTCCTACCGTAATATTTTGGTCTGATTGGCATAGCTATGAGTTGTGTGGATTGAAAGTATGTAACGATCGTGTCAAAATTCTCTGTAGTGAATATTTTTTTTTTTTTATCGAGTATGGTGTATGTATGTATAGAAAGCTGCCAACAAGTCGGGCGAAACTTTATTATTTTTGGGACAATTGCGCATGTGTAGAAAGTCAATATGCAGGTTAGAGTGGTTAGGGAAGACTAAGTGAAGGGAGCTTCTTGGGCAGGGCAGTTCTCAATTTAACACTTTCCGGAAACGTTCAAAAGCTCCATATTTCATTCATTTATTTATGCAAGTTTGAGTTTTCATGAAGGGAGGGGGGAGGGTGATAGTAAGGGTGGGTGGATGGTTATAGTTTCTTAATTGATTGCTTGAACTAAATCCAATATTCTTTGTATAGAATGTCAGTTTCATAGAATTTTCATTGAATTCGGTGTATTTTAAATTCACGAAACCAAACATTTGTATGGGAGGGGGTAGAGGAGGTAGGGGAATCGTAAAATTTGTGATGCAGTTTTATTTCTTTTCTCTTGTAAGGTGCTTGTACAAAATTTCAAGTTTGTAGCTTTTAATTTGTTATTTATTAGTTGATTTAATGAAATTGGTCGAAATCATACTTTTGTGTGAGAGGGGGTAGAAGGGCAAATGCGATCTCAAAACTTTCAACGTAATTTTATTTCAACTATTTTTGTAAGTTGTTGTGCAAAATGTCAAATTGATAGCATTTAAAAGTTAGGTGATAATTGATTTCTTAAAAATGGTCGAAAAAATAATTTTGTATGGGAGGGGGTAGAAGTTTTAAAGATATTCAACCAGTTAATAATTCAAACTCTTAGAAATTTTATTTAAATGCATTTCGCAAATTTTCAAGTTTCTACCTAAAGATTTCATTCAAAAATTTTCAGTTTATGTGTTTTTTTCATTGCACATGAAACACTTTGTGCACGTTAGACCCCCACATCGGTGCATAACAATTTTTGAACAAATTATTATTTTATTTCTGTGTACATTAAATAGATGTATCGACGTGCAAAATTTAAACTTTGTATCTTTTACCAGGGCCATAAAAAAATCACTCAAAATTTTGAACATTTTCACTTTCCATCTCCCTCCCCTTACCCCCCCCCCCCCCAACTTAAATTTTTTAACAAAATTAAAAACTATATAGCTCTACAATATGACAAATTTTTGATTTGATATCTGTACTCAGTTTTGAGATTTGGTGATTTGTAGTTTTGGAAAGTGAGCCATTTTTGAAATGCTCCCCATTTCTCCCACTACTATTATGTCCATATGTTATATTTTTTTCATATTTCGCTAGTAAAGTTTAGTATACATTTCAAGTTTCAATTACATAGCTTAAGAGACAGTCGAGATATTAATTTTTGAGTGTTTTTCTTTGCACCCCCTCTGACCCTCCCTCTTACAATAATTTGCTTTAATCTAAACTGATTCTAGTAGATCTTGATGCCATCTTAATGGTCTCAAAATATCAATTTTTTATGGGAAGTAATTTCGAAGATATAATCATTTGAAAAAAAAATTCGGCCGACAATTGGTTCTTAGCCCCCCCTTTTCGCACACCAATGGATAGAAAAATTAAATTATTTTTAAAAGTTGTTTCACAAACTCCTCTATATTTATGTTGATTTTAGCTTCCTAGCTGTAACCATGGTTGAAATATTTCAATTCGTATTTTTCGTTTTAAGCGCTCCCCCTGCCTCCCCCTGAACCCGTACACCCCCCAAAATGGGTATCCGCCTGAGATCCGCAACTACCTACGATCTCTCCAAAAATTACCTTTCTATCTTGAAGGGTTTGGGAGTTAATGTGCGCTGAGCGTACACGTCGGAGTACGGCGGACGGCGTACAGACAGACGGATTTTTTTTGCATTTTTAGGCTATTTTAGTCATGAAACGCGAAAAAAAAAATTTCAGGGTAGCAAATTTTTTTTTCCCAAGTCGATCACAATACTTTATAATCTATATAAATATAATTGTAGTGTCTGTCTGTTATTTGTTTATAAATGGCTATAATTAAGTTTTTTGCTTCATTTTAGCAATAACTAAGCAGAATCAAACGTTTTTAAAAAATTTCTCTGTCTGTTTGTCTGTCTGTCTTTCCGGCTTTCACGCAAAAACGGCTGCACCGATTGCAATGATTATTAGTTCTGCCTCGGGGAGTAATCTGCTTTAAGTTTTATTTTTCTCCCCTCACGCCTTCTACCCCCTCCCATACAAAGTGACTCATTTTCAAAAACTTATAATAATTAAATTTTCATAGAAACTATGAAAGCTATAAAATATATTATTTTTATTATAAATGCAATCTTCAAGTATATAAATAGTTTGAATCCCCCAACTCCTTCCACCACCTCCCATACAAACTAAACTTTTTCATGAAATACTATACTCCAATTTTCTCAGTACGTATAACTTTGATCGAGCTAAGATTTTGTTTTAAATCCTTAATTAGCATTGTTATTAATGTCAGGAAAAAACTAACCAATTAGGTTTACTCCTTCTTCTCCCTCCCATACAATCTGACACAAATCCACGACTTTACGAAAATTCGATTTTCTTGAAAAGTGTGAATGTTAATGTTCTGAAATATAAAATGTATCAATTCAATGATAATTGTAGTTGCTTCCCAAAAAATAACTAAAAACTCTCCACTCCTTGCACCACCTCCTATACAAACTGCACTTTTTCATGAAATATTCTAAACCAATTTTCTCAGTACGTATAGCTTTGATCGAGCTAAAATTTTGTACTAAATCTTTAATTGGCATAATTATTATTATCGGGAAAAATTAACCGATTATCTTTACTCCTTCTACCCCCTCCCATACAATGTGGCACAATTCCACGACTTTGCAAAAACTCGATTTTCGTGAAAAGTGTGAATCTAACTGATTTAAAATTTAAAACACATCAATTGCATGGTGATTATAGTTGTTTCTAGAAAAATTACCAAAAACCCTCCACTCTTTCTACCACCTCCCATACAAATTGCACAATTTCACTAAGTTTCTCAAGTTACCTATTCAGTTGGTGCAAAATATTTTTATAGCTACTCTAGCATGGTGTGAAAAAAATTAATTTAGTACTGTCATCCCTTCTATCACTTCCCACATAAAATTCTTAAGATTACAAAAATTTCGATTTCATCCGTAGTATCATATAACGGGGTAACGAAGTCCTGTTATGTTTTTAAGCTTAACGTCATTTTATTTGGGCTTTTTTCAATTAACACAAGCTACAACTATTCACATGTCCTTAACACGTATACATATGATCTCGAATCACGGGTTTGATTTGATCACGAGCCTCTCCCATTCAAATGCGAGTATCATGCTTTCATTCTTAATAATTTATGGTTCTGATTCCAACAAAATACAAAACATTGTGTTCAAAGAGCCATTAAAGTAAGCGGATTATATATCCCATATAATGTATTTATAACTACATTCTCAAAAATTGCTTATTAATGCGGACGAAGCCGCGGGCGGTTGCTAGTTAAAATAATAAAGTAAAAGAGAAAATTATTTGTTTTTCTGAGTCAGCTTAGAATTTGATTTTGAGGAGAAAAATTCATGTCGATATAAAAAAAAAGTGCTTAAATCGTAAAGTTAATAAAACTTAAAGAAAAATCTTTGTTTGAAAACTATATATTGGCTTTTTACTGGGAAATAAAAAAAAAGAAGTCAAAATTGTCGAACATATTTTGAAGTACTACATAAAATCTTTTTGAGGAACGTTTTCTCGAATTCTTTAGTGGAGAATTTTTATTGCTGAAACTCGGAAATGAAGACTGTTAGCGAGAAAAAGAGTGCTTATAGATATACCAGAAGCAAATCTTATATGAAAGGCAGCGCGAGCACAAAAAATTGTTTTGCAGATTACGTCAATTGTGCACAGAATTACGATCAACCAGAATACCGTACCATATCGTCGATGGGAATATCTATGATGGCTGGTGGTGCAACAATTTCGCCATATCAAGCTCCAATGGGGCAAATGACGATGCCAACTGTGGAGATTCAACAGCAGCCGCAACAGTATTCGAAACTATTGATGCAATTAATCCAGATGCCACCGTCGATGCAAACTATGCCCAATATGCAAATATATCAACCGACACTCACGTGACTTGGCACCTCAGTATTCACACCTCATCAATATACAACTTATTCGAAGGGTTCTAGCGTTGCTGACTAAACTGTTTCCTTGGCCGCCGTAGTAACGTATGCTTCCATGAACGCATCCACATCTCGTCAATAAGCAGCGTATTCGAAGTGTCCTAGCGTGGCTGGTCAAGCTGTTTCCTGGCTGCCGCAGCAACAGTTTTCTTCCATGAACGCCGCCGCTATATCGTACAGGGAAGAACGCAAGGAGTTATGTCAACTTACGCCACTAATCTAGGCCAGGCCTGCAGCGATGTTAATAATTTTTAGATTATATTTCTTAAGAGTCGTGTTGCTTGATAGTGCAACACCAATTGCTTGGTAATTTGGTTTTCTCCTTCGTCCTCCTCTCCATAATAATAAATATATATATATAATAATATAGAATAATAAATAGAATTCCTGGACTCATTATTTTACTATCAAATGCTAATTAAAAAAAAATTATTATTCTTGGGACAAGTTGAGGATACGTGGGGAGTCAATATGAAGGTTAGAGTGGACAGGGAGGGCTATGTGAATGGGATTTCTAGGGCAGGGCTGTTGTCAATTATTTAACACTTAGCTACGATTACGACCAATAGGTCCCAGTACATAGAATCAATATTTCATTCGTTTATATATTAAAGTTTGGGTTTATATGGGGGGTGAGGTTACATATCAATAATTATACTCTAGAAATATGAGAGTATTATAAGTTTGCCACAAAGTTTGTAACGCCAAGAAATAAGGGTCGGAGAAAAAAATGAATGATACAGAAGTACATATAATCACTCAAAAATCTCAAAACCGGATGTCCGTCCGTCCGTCCGTACGTCTGTCTGTCTGTCTGTCTGTCTGTTTGTCTGTCTGTCTGTTTGTCTGTCTGTCTGTCTGTCTGTCTGTCTGTTTGTCTGTCTGTCCGTCCGTGTCCTCTCTAGCTTGAGAACGCGTTGAGCTAGAAAGTTCAAATTTAGTATACATCGTTTTTAACAAAAAAGTAAGGTCAAGTTCGTGAACGAGCCAAATCACTCCACCCCTTCTACCCCCTCCCATACAAAATGACACAAGTTCGCAATCTGGCAATAAACGGATTTGCTCGAAAAGTACGAATGACATTGATCTGAAATTTGGAATGTAATACTTTTATGATGATTCCAATCTACTCTATAAAAATAATTTGTGTCTTCCCCCTCCTTCCACCACCTCCCATACAAACTCCACTTTTTCATGAAATGCTCTAAACCAATTTACTCAGTTTGTATAATAGTTATCAAGCTGGAATTGTGCTCAAAATATTTATTTAAAATTATTAGTAAGACCACAAAAAATGAGATGATTAGCTGTACCCCTTCTACCCCCTCCCATACAAAATGTCACAATTTCGTAATTTCACAATAAACGGATTTGCTCGAAAAATATAAATGCTATTGATCTGAAATTTGGAATATATTACTTTTATGATGATATTAATTTAATGTATAAAAGTTATTTGAGTCCTCCTCTTCCTTCCACCACCTCCCATACAAACTGCACTTTTTCATGAAATCCTCTAAGCCAATTTACTCAGTGCGTATAAAATTGATCGAGCTAAAATTGTGCACTAAATATTTATTTAGAATTATTAGTAAAACCGAAAAAAAATCAGGCGATAAACTTTACCGCTTCCTCCCCTTCTACCCCCTCCCATACAAAATGATACAATTTCACAACTTTATAAAAAGTCGATTTTCATGAAAAGTATGAATGCTACTGATCTGCAATTTAAAACATGTCAAAAGCATGATGTTTATAGTTATTTCTGAAAAGTTATTAAAAACTCGCCCCTCCTTCTATCACCTCCCATACAAACTGCACTACTTCACTACATTCAATACACTAATTTTCTCAGTTCCTATTACATTTTTAAATCCTAAATTTTGTATAAAATATTTTGATAGCAACCTCAGCGTTGTGTGAAAAAATTAGTTCAATGTCGTCACCCCCTCTACCACTTCCCCTACAAAATTTCTTAAGATACAAAAATTTCTCTTTGATCTAGAGTATCCCACGATTGGGCTTTATGCCGTACTCCTGTTATGTTTTGTTTAACTGATTGCTCAAATCGTGCTTAAAATTCGTTATATAAAATGTTAGTTTCATAGACGAATTAAATTCTATGCAATTCTCGGTTTATTTTATGTTCTTAAAAACATACATTAGTAAGGGAGGATATAGAGGAGGCGAGGAGAGAGCGTAATTTGTGATCCATTTTTGTTGATCTTTTCTTGAAAGTTGTTCGTACAAAATATTAAGTTCGTAACTTTTAATTTGTTGGTTATTAGTTGATTTATAGTAATTGGTCGAAATCATACTTTTGCATGAGAAGGGGTGAATGAGCAGGAGGATTTCAAAACTTTTGATGCATTTATATCTGAAATAATTTTAATAGTGTTTATACAAATTTCCAAGTTGATAGCTTTTAATGGTTTGGTGATAATTGATTTCTTAAAAATGGTCGAAAAAATACTTTTCTTTGGGAGATGGTAGAAGTTTTAGAGGTGTCTAACTAGTTATTATCTTGACCTTTTAAGTATTTTTTTAAATCCGACAAGAGTTTTGGTTAAAATTAACATTTTTTCTTTAAATCAAATTCCTGTTTAAACCCCCTATAGGGGCATAGGACAGAAACAACGCTATTTCACAAGGCGCAATCCTGAGAATCGGCCTTTAGCTGTTGTCAGGACTTGTTTATTCCTCTGCTCAACTGCTCGCTTCCACGTGCTACATGGTCTTCCTTGAGGATTATATGTTTGGCGATGTTTCGCTCTGGTTTCCTCAAAGTGTGAGCGATCCACTGTCACTTCCGCCTTTGAATCTCAATACCTATTTTAGTCTGGCCAGTTGTACTCCAATTAGGTAGGGTTTAGCCTAGTAGGTAGCGTGTTGGTCTTGTAATGCGAAGGCCTTGAGTTCAAATCCCGGTCGACGCAATATATAATTTCAGCACATTGACTGCTTGGATATACCTTGGTCACCTCAATCTACGAAAATGAAAACTTCGTAGAAAGAGGGTTGTGCGAAGGGCTAACAAACCTTCCACAATAAGTAATATAAATATTAAGGAACCTGAATATCAGCAGGCCAAGGTCCGATTTGGGCTATAGCGCAATTGTAGAAGAAGTTGTACTCCAAAGTTTGTCGTTGGAGATCACTTCTGGTCAGAATATTCCTAAAATGCGTCGGAGGCATAAGTCGAACGGTCACTTTCCACGTAGTAGAACCACGGATTTGACGCATGCGTCAAAAACTCGCAGCTTCGTACGAAGGAAGATCTCTCTTAACCTCCAGAAAGGGAAAGGATACCAAAGGCCTGCCGAGCTTTATTTAGCCGAGTTTCAATACACTTTTCGGCTCCGCCGTCCATGCCGGCAATGCTTCTGAGATAACAAAAATCTTTCACCTCTTCCACATCTTTTCCATTAAGAACAATCGGTGTGCTTGTGTTCAAACCTTGTGAATGTACTTGGTTTTACGCACATTTATTTTCAGTAATGGATGTATGCACGTGCAAAACTTAAACTTTGTTTCTTTTACCAGAGCCTAAAAAAAAGTGAAAATTTTCGACCTTTCGGCATATCCTCGTTCTCCTTACCCCATCTTATAATTTTCATAAAAATTATAGATCATATAGTTCTACAATTTGACAAAATTTCAAAATAATATCTGTTTTGAATTTGGATCTATAACGGTATGAAATTTTGAAAAGTCCACCATTTTTTAAATGCTCCCCATTTCCCCACACTACTATTATGTCCCAATTCTTTATTTTTCATATATTTCTCTAGTATAGCTTAATAATATTTTAAGTTTCAATTACGTAGCTTAAAAGATAGTTGAGATATTAGTTTTGAAGTGTTTTCCCCCCTCCTCACCCTGCCATTGCAATGATAGGCCTGCTTTTTAGTAAATTATAGTGTAGTATGCCAGCTAATTGGTCTTAAGGCAAAAGTTATTTGGTTTAAGTAGTTTCGAAGAAATGACCATTTGAAAAAAAAAATGCGGCCGACAAATTGTTTTTAGCCCCCCTTTTCAGACGTCAATGAATAAAAATATAAAATTATTTTTAGATTTTGTTCCAAAATCTTCTCTATACCTATGCTGATTTTCAGCTTCCTATCTTCATTCGTACTGGAGAAACTAGGAAGTGTAATTTTTGAGTCTTTCCCTCTCCCCGCTTGCCCTTTCCACCGGACACTCCCCAAGATAATGAAGCTCACTTACCCAATTAAAAATCCTCCCAAGCACGAACATTATATACTTAACGGTCTCGGAGATATGAGTCCATATGTACGACCTACGGCGGGACTGATTTTTTTACTCTACATGGAATCTGAGAGTATATTGTGTTTGCCTTGCCGTTCGTAAGAAACAATGCTCGCATAGAGTCGCCAAGGGTACAGAAATATTTGTTGTCACTCAAAAACTTTGATTCCGAGTGATCACCTGTCCGTCTGTCTGTCCGTCTTTCCGTCTCTCTACAACATAACTCTCGAACGCTTTGACTTAACGTGTTGAAATTTGCCATATGTCATTTTTAGCAAAAAAGTAACTTTAAGTTCGTGAATGGCCCACTCCTTCTACTACCTCCCATACAAATTTAATGAAATGTCGAACTTCAAGGAAATTGATTTTTCTCCGAAACAATTCTGCTATCGACTTGAGAATTAGGTCATATTATAATTATGTGAATGTCCTTCAACCCCCTTCCATACAAATGCACAATGTTGGTAAATCCATTTAATCGAATTTCATTGAGGCTACAAAAAGTAGAAACTTCAAATTTTGCCAGAATTTATCCCTGAATAATTGCAATGAATGCTAAAAAAATATCAACTTCGCTCCACTCCTTCTACCACCTCTCACACGAATTTTTGTATTGGAAATTCAACATAAGTATTTCTCCTACGCACATATGAGAGTTATCGACTTTAAAATTGTAACAAATCAATGTGATTAGGATATTGATAGGCAGATTCAAAATCATCCAAAATCTTCCACTTTCTCTGCCACCTCCCATACAAATGCCATAAATTCAGACAAAAATTGCTCAATTTCCTCGGTAATTCTAAAAGCTACAAACTTTAAATTCAGCATGAAGCATTTTGCATACTACTTTCGGTTTTATATATAAAAAATAACAAACCTCCCCCCTCTGCTTCCACCACCTCCCATACAAAAGTCACGGTTAACTTTTCGAAAGAATATGAGATGACATTTTCCGATACAATAAGCTACATCTAAAGTATCATATGATTGAGGTTTACGCCCAATAATAATTCTGTTGTTATTTTGCATTTTGAAACTAATTTAGTTATGAAACAAATTTTCAGGGTAGCATTTTTTTTCTGTGTCGATCACAATACCTTATTATTAGAATAATAAAGTAAAATTGGAATTTCGTGTTTAATTCGAAATGAATTCAAGCATCTTGAATTCATGCCTATCGAAATTTCGACCAAAATTTCAGTTAAGGGTTTTATTATTAAGACGGCAGTTATGGGTCGCCCATTTGAATCTTATGCAATATTATCAACCTAAATAAACACATGCAATTTGTTATTCATAACGGAAAACAAAGATTAAGTTGACCCAATGTTCCTCACCTTTCAGTTATCGTAGAAATTTCCATGTCTATTTAACTATACAAATTTGTTCCGCATTTAAATTTCCATTACTTGCGAATGCGACCGTGTCGCTGGGATCCGGACTATTTTTGCAGCCTGTCTCAGTCTTTCGCTCTACAATTATTGATTCAATTCGAATTCTATTCTGTCAAGAATTGTTTGTCATTCCACCGTCTTAAACTTCCCTTTCAATTTCGAACCCAATCGAGAGAAATTTGTTTCAGTGCTTCCGTCGATAGAGTTTACTCATCAGACAAATAAAGGACCTTTCGGCTCAGAGGAAATCGATTTCCGTATTGTCTCCCAAAAGTTGAGTTTATCATCTCCGCAAGAAGTAATTTAGGCTTCTTGATGCTTGACGGCTTTATCTTTAGGCACTGGGCCCGTTTTTCTTCTTCAGTCGAATCCCTAGAATTTTCGCCCAGAAGTTAATGACGAAAAATTCCCGCAGTATATGTTTTGTTTGCCTTTTCATGAAAATTCAAAATGCCAAATTTAAGTGTTTGGGGCGATTTTATTGAAGACAACGATTTGAATTTCACTTTTATTTTTGTGACCATTTACGGTTTCTCTGATTGAGAGTTCCTGCCCAACAAGGTCAATGCTAATGAACATCGAAATTCGAGGTTCTTTCTATTTTTTTTCCGAAATTAGTTTGCTTTGTGTTACTCTAAATGGACGTAAGATCGCTTTATTTCGGCAATATCAGAGATGTACAGAACAAGAGGGAATCCTAATGAAAACGACAAGTGCCTAGGGGGATATTGAAGTGGAAACCGAAATCTCTACGAAAGACCCTCCAGGTTGGTAATCAAAGTTGAAATTGTCGAGATAATTACTTGTATGTAGGGTGCCATAGCACGATTTTGACCCTAATGCACTTTAGCTTAAAATATTTAAATTTATGATATTTCTCGTTTGTTTTGCTTCGCAGTTTCACATTTCAATTTTGAAATGCCATTTCCCTTCTCAAAATATGATTTCATGGTGAGTTGGCTGACACTTTGCATAATACACTCGCAGTACTTGATTTCTCAAGGGTTGATTTCTCGTACGTTGGTACCAGTGACGCAAGTCATGCATGCAAGTCATACATACAACCCAAATATTGGATAATAATCGCCCATTAAATGCTGAGTAGCACGGATAAGTTTTAACCCCTGCCCATACAAACGTATGGTTTCATGAATATGGCTTAGGTTTAGGGTGTAGATGGGTGGTTTCGTAGAACTACAATGCACTGGGGCCATCTAGTTAGGCCCATTGTATTTCTCCTACTCATTTTGAAATAGTTTTTACTCCTCCTGTGCTAGCCACTCGGTTCGATTTGCGAACCGAAGAAGGCTCGAATGTTGGACTCCTCTGAGGTCGTCTAGATCTGAGAAGAATCTAGAGCCTAGACAAAGGAGACGGCTGTTGGAGATTTTCGGACAGTGTCAAAGGTAATGTTCGATAGATTCTTCGTCTTCCTCGCAACCTCTGCAAAGGCTGTCGCTAGCGATCCTTTAGCTTTTCATACTCTAGATGAAATGTGAGAGTATTATAAGTTTGCTCTAAAGTTTGAAACGCTAAGAAATAAGGCTCGGAGAAAAAAATGAATGATACCGAAGTTAATATTATCACTCAAAAATCTCAAAACCGGATGTCCGTCCGTCCGTTCGCTCTCTAGCTTGAGAACGCGTTTAGCTAGAAAGTTCAAATTTCGTACACTTTGTTTTTAACAAAAAAGTAAGGTCAAGTTCGTGAACGGGCCAAATCGCTCTACCCCTTCTACCCCTTCCCATACAAAATGACACAATTGCGCAATTTGACAATAAACGGATTTGCTCGAAAAGTATAAAAGTTATTAGCCTCAAATTTGGAATATGTTACTTTTATGATAATATCAATGTACCGTATAAGTATTATACGTGTCCTCTCCCTCCTTCTACCATCTCCCATACAAACTGTACTTGTCATGAATTTCTCTAAGCCAATTTACTTAGTGCGTATAAAATATAGCGAGCTGAAATTGTGCACTAAATATTTATTTAATATTGTTAGTAAGGCCAAAAAAATTAAACGATTAGCTTCACCCCTTCTACCCCCTCCCATACAAAATGTCACTATTTCGCAATTCGACAATAAATTGATTTGCTCAAAAAGTATAAAAGCTATTAGACTGAATTTTGGGATCTATTACTTTCTTAATGATTTCAATCTCCATTATAAAAATTATTTGCGTCCTCTCTCTACTTCCACCCCCTCCCATACAAACTACATTTTTTCATGAAATGCACTAAGACGATTTTATCAGAACATATAACATTTATCGAGCTCACATTTTGTAATAAATACTTAATTAGCATTATCACCAAGGTCAGAAAATATTAATCGATTAGCTTCACTGCTTCTACCCGCTCCCATACAATATGACACAGTTTCACAACTTCAAAAAAAATCTATTTTCTTGAAAAGTATGAATGTTACTAGTTAAAAATTTATTGCTTTAGCAAGCAATAGCCTGTGGTCAGGCCAACAAAAGTTCGGACGCTACAGTAGCTACGTTGTAACAGCTGAGCTGTAATATTTTTATTCGGTTCTTCCCAAAAGGAGCTGTCCAGCTGCCGCCGCACCGCCAAGAAAGAATCTTAAATGGTTTGTTTGAAACTAATCTTCAGCACTGTTGGAGCTTCTTCAATTAACTTCCTAGTGGAGGTAATGTTTGCAGATCCTTAACGTGCAAGCGTGCCTGCTGCCTCGTTTCCTAACAGGTCGCTATGACCCAGTATCCAAATTAGACATACTTCCCTTATAGCTGCTAGGCGATTTAAGTTTTGTCTACAAATGGACACTAGTTTGGACGTGGTCCTGTAGGATTGGAGTGCCAGAAGCGCAGTCCGGCTGTTCAAGAAATTGTAACAATTTCTGAGGCTGCTTTGCATATCTAAAATAATTTTTGAACACTCATTAATAGCTAATACTTCCGCGTGTTGTTGTTGCATGTTCTGGAAGATGAAACGAAGTGTAGATGTTAAGGTCGTAAGAATAAACCTCTGCACCTGTCCCCTGGCTAGTTTTAGATCCGCACGTATAGAGATGAGGACCTATACAGGTGCTGAGTATCGCGTTTGTTGCCCATTCGTTTCGTTCAGGAAACTTAATGTGAAATTTGAGTTGTTCAGCCTGCGGTTGGTTCATGAGATCATACTCGCAGTCCAAAAGGGAATTTGAGTCTCTAATGACATTTAAAATTTTGCCCAATTTGTGGTACTGACCATGAATTAGAGGTTTTTAATCTAATCGCAGCTAGGCCCGATGTTTGTCTTACAAAAAGATCAAGTGGAGGTATTGAGAGAACTACCTCCTGGGCTGTAGTTCGTGTGGTTCTAAGAGCACTGACATGCCATTCGTTGGATTAGCTGTGGCTAATGTGGTTTTTATTACCACCTCTGGCCACAACACCAGCATGCCATAGCAAATAATTGGTCTGACCATACTGGTATACTTGCAATAGATGAAATGCAGCTTAAGGCCCATCTCAAGCCGAATGTCTTTTTGCAAGCGAAGGAGGCTACGGTAGCTTTTTTGGTCGTTCTTGAATGTTGCTCTTTTAGTATGATTTACTATCAAGAATGGGACCTAAATATATAACTTGATTAGAGAGGACCTTAGTGATACCCGGAATGTTTGGTGGATTGAAAACATGTTGACTTCCTTTTCTGAAGAAGAGAACCTGATCTGTTTTTTGAGGGTTAATGTTAAGTCCTTCATCTAGTGCCCCGTCTGACAGTTGTAAATCGGACTGCGTAAGGTCCCCTAGAACTTGTTCAAACTTACAGTTAGCATTGAAGATCATCTGCTTATGCTATTATAGAGTAGTAGTATGATGGAAAGGGGTTCAATCACTGTTAAGACCCAGAAGAGAGGCGATATTATGCCGCCCTGTGGCATTCCTTTGTGGATAGAGCCTTTTCTTGTTGAAGAGACCACCCGTGCTATGATTTTCGTGAGCGAAGAAGCTTAGCTATCCATGCAGTCAGGAAAGGTTCCATGCTATGGCTGTGCAAAGCCTCAAGTATGGCATCAATATTGACGTGGTTAAAAGCGCCTTCGACGTCTAGAAAGGAACCGAGTGCAACCTCTTTATGATGGAAAGCTTTCTCTATGGCGGCTACCTTCCATGCAAGGTGGTATCAGTGGACCTACTTTTCAGGTATTCGTGTTGGTGGAGGCACCTCACCGAGAGATTCAGATTTGCACTTAGGTAATTCTCCACCAGTCTTTCCAGGCCTTTAAGAAGGAACGAAGTCGAGCTGATGGGTCGGAAACCCTTCGGGATGTTATGGGAGGCTCTGCCTAGCTTAGGTATGTCCTCTTGCCATAGCTTCGGTATGTGACAAAGATTGATGCATGCTTTCAACCAGGTACTGAATTATTGTTTCATCCGCTTTCTGGATCATTGCGGGATAGACTTCGTCCAGTCCTGGTGACTTTTAAGGTTCGAAGGAACTGAACGCAATTCCTACGTTTTTTTGCGCGACTGTATATACCAGTTCTGAGTTAGCTAGAATACGGTCGACAAATGAACTTTGTGGCGGGGGTTCAAGGCATCCTGGGAAATGCGTTTGCATTAAAAGTTCAAGTAACTCGCCGCTAGACCCCGAACATGAACCATCGCCTTTATCCAGTAATTCAGGCATATATGGGTCTTTGGATAGGATCCTCTTTATCCTAGCGGTATCGTTGATGTTATCGATTCCTTCACAGAATCTCTTCCATGAATTTCGTTTGACGGCTCTTAGCTGTTTTCATACAGTGTGAGTGCTGCTTGGTATTTGTCCCAGTGTGTGTCACGTTTTGCTTGAATTAGCTTTGTTAAGGAATTTCCTTGCTAACAAAGATCGTTGTTCCACCAGACAGCGTTCTTACTATCTTTGGCGGACTCCTGAGGGCAGGCACTCTTGTATGAGGTTGTTACTATATTTGCTAGCATACCAACTATTCTATCTAAGGAATCTGGTGTTTTTGTTGGGTGAGGAACTATTACCGGTAGCTTACGGCTTATTAGCTCATGAATATAAACTAATCCGAATTTGGTTTGGTGAATGTTTTCACAGTGCATTTTGAATTGGAAAAAAAATTGGTAAGAACAAAATCTGTACCCAGAAGTCCTTAACTAATTTAACTACCGGATACTAATTAACTAACCTTAATTAATTAATTTAACCCTAAATTACCCTTCACATACTCAAATAACCCCATTCTGTATAAAATAATAGTCTTCTGTAATTGTCGATCAGTTTGGTAAAGGTCTCAGCAGAGACGGAAACATCACGAATAAATAAAACGTAGATAATCCAGAAATCTTTCGTTTGTAATCCGAATTTTTTTTGAATTTACTTCATCTATGAAACTAGTATTCGAAATTTTTGTCTGATGATTCTACCGGACGCGCGATTGGGATTCAGTTATGTTTTTTAATGTTCCAGTTCCACCGTGTATTTACTTAGACATGGCAATTTTGAAAAAATGTGTGTGTTTTAATAAGCCCAAATAACAAAAAAGATCGATATCTCTGCTCCGGCTTAGTAAAACGCCAAAAATCTCAAAAAACCTCTAAAACAGGCGAAAATTTGTAAATATTTCGCCCCAAAATTCTAATCTAGGACTATATTTCTAAAAATCACTTCTCTTGATTGAGGTGGATCTATATGCCACCTAATTGGTCCTAAAATATGATTTTTTTTATAGTAAGTAACACCGAAGTTATAATCGTAAAAAAAAATTCGCCGAAAATTTATTTTTAGCTCCTCCCTCCCTTTTTTGGACCTCATAATCCCATCTATATATATATTGATTTTATTGCTAAAGCTATGGTTGAGATATTCGAATTAGTATTTTTCGGTTCTAGTGCTCTGCCCGCCTCCCTCTTAACTTAACACCCCCGAAAATTTGTGTTCTCCTGAGATCAACACCCATCTGCAATCTACCCAAAAATGAACTTTCTATCTTCAAGAGTGTGGGAGTTAATTTGTGCTAAGCATACACGCACGGCGCTCAAAACAGCTCTTTAAGGAGCGTCGTAGCGTCCAAAGGCTTCTGATTTGTCTGGGGCACATCCCGTAACCCTCAGAATCAAAAGCAAAGATAATATGCGGCTTGGGCTACCAAAATGATTGCTGAATGCATAGACTTACACTCGGTGGGAAAGTGTACAAGATCTCAGGATGAGTCCCAGAAAAGAGTTACAGGGGGCTTGTTAAGGCCCTTTCGTGATGTCCTTAAGGATAGCTTGGTAGTAGAGATCCCCTTGTCATAGTCATAACCAGGATATTATCGCAGCCAGTCTGGAGCCGAGAGGAAAAAACTGCTGGCTAATTTCGGCTCTTCTGGCTAATGATCACCCTGAGCTACACCACCCAAATAATCAGTGAAGTCTGATTGCTGAAGCACGGAGGAACCTACTTTTGCTACTAAAAATTCACAAGTAGTTCTAGACATTACCCTAGTCTCAGAGAATATCGGGCATTTGATTAGGAACTGGAAGGTGTCCAATGAACATTCCTTTTCAGATCATCAATACCTCTAATTTGGATTAGATGACCATCCTCCCGACAAACCAGTCTTCAGGAACTACAGGAAGACTGACTGGTCCAAGTAAGGGATACTATCAAGGAACTGCTTCCCTCCGAATTTCCAAGCCTTCCGGATACCACCGTTGCTCTTGAGGGATCGTGACTACCCTGACACGGGCTTTAAATGTGGTAATGTACTGCTCTTGTACCACAAGGAAGCCAGGAGATAAACGGAAGCCACCATGGTGGAGCAACAAAATTCGAGATCTTTGGAAAGGCTGTAGGCGACTTTTTTAGAAGGCCAATCGAACCAAAGAGTCGTTGGACTGGGAATCGTATTAGGATGCCATTCGCTGTTATAAAAAGAACATGAAGAAAGTGCAGCGTGAATCCTAGAATTTTTTTTGCGGAGTGGTAGAAGAGACGTCCGAATCGTGAAGACTTCGCGAATTCTCTCTACCTCCCACTCATTGTCCAGTTACATGAAGAAATCCGACGGGTTATGGACCTGATCGAGTGATGAAATCATTGATCTTACTTTTCGGGTAGCTCTACAGTCACTTTGCTCTAAGAAAAGCATCAGGTCAGGCCTTCAATAGACGATTCTGAAATCTTAATCTCGCGAAACAAAATCCTATGGGGAATACGCGGCTTCAACTCGTATAAGTCCCCAGGACCGGATGGCGTAAAATCTGCCAAATTTCAAAACACCTCTAAAATCATCCATCCCTGGTTGGACGCTATTTTTCGAGGCTACCTACGGCTGGCCAAGATTTCTAAAAATGCAAGAGGTGAAAGTGGTTTTTATCCCGAAAGCGGGAAAAAAGCTCTCATACATATCCGAAAGGCCTAAAACCTATAAATCTACCCTCATTCCTTTTGAAAACCTTAGAACGATTAATAAGCATCCATCTACGCAGCAACATCGATCAGCAAATGCTATCAGCAGCCCAACACGCATACTAGAAGAAGAAATCGGTTGAAACGGTCCTACACACACTGGTATGCTATATCGAAAGATCTGTGAGGATTTAGGAGTACAATATGGTAGCATTTATCTACAATAGTGGGGGCTTTCAACAACGTAAGATCAGACGCAATTGTGAAAGTACAATCAAATTTAAAGGTGGTAGCTTCACTTGGAGTGCTGATTAATTTGATGTTGACATCTAGGATTATCAGCAGAAAACTGGACGTCGCATCCGCCGAAGGTTTGTTAGTAGAAATACTTCACAAGGCGAGGCCCTCTCTCAACTTCTTTGGAACGTGGTAATTAATGGATTGCTGCTAAAACTGGAAGAGGTAGTCTGCTAAATGATTGCTTTTGAGTACGACGTTGCTATAGCCATATCTGGTACTCTGGGCGAGGCTAAGCAAAATGCCCTCTCAATACTCTCTAAATAGACCTGTGAATTCGCACTGGGACTGGGAGTGAACCGGGCTAGTCCCTTTTATAGGAAATGGTACTAGTATTGCTTTCCCAGGTAGCAAAACATCTGGGTCTTATTTCGGATAGGAAACTGAGCTTGAAACCTAATATTCAGGAACGTGTAAACAAAGCTACTGTTGCGCTTTAGTCTCGGGAAATCGGGATGCATTTAGTGCATTGGCTCTATGTTGCCGTCATCAGACCCATCTTGCTTTATGGTGTGATTGTGTGGTGCACTGCTCTAAAGACACAGACACAGACGTGCTCTCCTTGGCAAGGTGCAGAGACGAGCATGCTTATGCATAAGTGGAGCTCTGAGAATAACGACCTTTGCAGCATTAGAAGTACTGTTTCATCTGCTACCTCTCGATATAATTGGTAATCGAATTGCTACTAGTGCAGCCGCCCGCCTCAAAAAAAACTCGCCAGTGGATCTGCATTCGAATTGGTCACTCCTTAATTTTGGAAGATTTCGAGAATTTAGCCGAGAGCATAGACCGTACTTTCTCAAGTTTTGTTTTTCGATATTTTTAATTAATTTCCTCACCTTGATCCCTTCTAGACAAGAGTGGGAGGCATATGAAATACGGAAGGAAAAATCCCGCATCCTTCAATGATTCAGAAAGCTCTAGTTGGTTCACCGAGTAGGAGTCTCTTTTGAGATTCACTCCATGCGCCTATATATGGTAGAAGATACAGTATTGGACCCATAACACTTCATTAAGGGACCCCAGCAAAAATTACCTTCAGTTCTAATTAACTTTTCCAGTAGCTTACTCAAAAAAATCTGTCTTCTAAGTATGATTTCAGGGTCTCATAGTTTTGTCTAGGCAAGTCTCTATGGAGTTTGTACTTCATACCACACTCTATCAAATCATTACGCAACATCTAAGAAGATTGCCGAACACCCCTTTTTCTCCTCAAAAGCTACCATAATTATGTTCGTAATACGACGTACTAGATCTATCGTAGAATGTTTGTGTCTACACCCAAATTGTTTTCTATAATGGCACTATAGCCCCAATCGGGCCTTGGCCTCCTGACCTCAGGTTCCTTAATATTTTCCATTATTCATTGTGAAAGGGTTGTTAGACCTTCGCACAACCCTCTATCTATGAAGTTTTTTCATTTTCGTAGATTGAGGCGACCAAGATAATACCCAAACAGGCAGTGTGCTGGAATTATGCGTCGACCGGGATTCGAACTCACATCCTTCGCATTGTAGGCCAACACACTACTCACTAGGCTACACCCTAGCCACCCAAATTGATGGTTTGGGATTAAACTTCTATTTTCAATGATACGAACTAATCATTTCAAAAGTCATTTTTCGAAAAAAAAAAAAAAAAAAAATTTACATCACAGGAAAGATATATGCCTGTACGATGTTACTTCTGTTGGTAGTTTTTCTGGCTTTAGAATAACAATTACTTCAGCAATCTTCCAATGTCGAGGAACATGATTTCAGTTTAAAACAAGCATTTATTATATGTTGTGATTTCTACAAAGCGAGGTCTGCTAACTCTTTCATAATCTGTCCAGTGATAAAGTCAGAGCCTGGTGCGTTTTTGTTGCTGAAATTATGTTTACACAATGTTCTGAGCTTCTTCAAAGTGATTCATCAACTTCATCCACTTTCTCGAAGAAAGTAATATTTTCAAGTTCTGTATTCTACGGCTGAAAAATATTCGAAAGGTGCTGCACAAAAATATCTACTTTCTGCTTTTGATTTCCATTTACCATTATCTGTTTTTAATGCATTTGAGGTTATCTTAAATTTTTGGCTGCTTTCCAAAGTGACTAGTCGATATTTTTGTCTGCAGTTAGGTTGTTTCGAAATCTAGTGAAAGACTCGTTTTTTACTTCTGTGATACATCTTTTTAATTGGTTGCTCCCTCGGGATGGTAATATCAACCGGGTATCTTGCCAACAGAAATTTTTTTCGTGCTTTTTGTCCAAAGCGGTGCTTCAGGTTTCGGAATAATTCTGCCTTTTTCCGAGGAGGAGTTGTTAACACATCGCCCAACCTTCAACCTGGAGGACCAGCCCCACCTTTGATGGTAGACACAGTTAACACGCTTGGTTCTCGCATGCACCCTATTGCACATAGCATATCGCCTAGAAGGCGATGAGGTCTGGAGTAGTATCAGGCCAAGTGGCTTTCTTGGAGATTAAGAGAAGGATTCGCTGGCAGCGCTGTCTGTGTTAAATATCCTAGAGTGTTACCCATTTTTTAGATACATAACGTGGGTTATGATATCCTCTTGGACTCTTTACCAGCATATACCATTAAAAAGATAACATCCTACCACAATTTGGAAAAATGTAGTAATGTGCGGGTTACTCCCCATTCTGTAACAATAAAAAATCGCATTTCCAAGCTATAATTATTATCATACGAGGACACAATCAAAAGCAGAATCTCGTCCGTTAAAATTCGTTTACAAATTGCTCGCTCAGCCCACTGAACTCACGACTCCTGATGGATTTTTTGACGTATTAGTCCATTATTTTGCCGGCGATTATAGTGTAGCATGTCCTCTTATATAATTAGCGTTACCGTTCACGCAAACTAAATTCACCATAACGCTAGATTTGCGTGTGCCATAACCGCGCATCAATAAAAACTAGTAAACACGTAATTTTGCATTTAATTCGAACTGCATGGCATACGATATGATGAATTATGACGTCAGAAGAGGATAATTCGCACTTTGATATATTAGCAGCATTAAATCGTCGTATTACTCCAGCTCTTTCCCTTAGGTACCGTCCAAGAGAACAGCCTACGCAATATTTTCGTTTCATGTCTCGAATCAATTTGTTTAATTAATTTTCAACACTTAAATAATGAAAATTATTTATCGAGTCATCAATAGCACGAGAATTCTTTGAACTTGGAAGAAAAGTTGGTAGTTATAAAGAAGCTGAAAATCTTAGCTGACTTAACTTTCAAAGATGTAAATATTCAAGCGTGGCGTAATAGACCCAAGGCCGTTGCTAGGTAAGTTTCTGTGGTGCCATCTTTAGTTAACCACTTTTCATTGAATTCGATAAAGTTGTACAATCTCGTGGCGATGTCCTGTTATGTTTTAATTATACTTTCAATTTTCGATTTGTAAGATTTGGTGTAATGAAAATGTAGCAGGACTACGATTGGGCGTAAAAACCAATCATGCGATACTATAGATGAAGGTACTTTTATTTTGATTTTAAGAAATTTTGTATCGGGAGTGATACAAAGGGTGACGGCATTGAACATCATGCTAGAGTTGTTATCAAAATGTTTAGCTGAAAAGTTAAGCTTACAAATTTAAAGATTTACTGATAAAATTGGTTTATTGGATTTAGTGAAATTGTGCAGTTTGTATGGGAGGTGGTAGAAGAAGTGGGGAGTTCTTAATGACATTTTCCTGAAATAACTATAAACATTATGCAATTGACATGTTTTAAATTGAAGATCAGAAGCATTTATACTTTTCAAGAAAATCGTCTTTTTCTTTTAAAGTTGTGAAATTTTGTCATATTGTATGGTAGGGGGTAGAAGGAGTGCAGCCAGTCGTCGATTTTTTTTCCGTTTTACTAAGCTAGGGTATAACCTGGTGGATAGCGTGTTGGTCTATAATGCGAAGGTCCGTGAGTTCAAATCTCGGTCGACGATTCCAGCACACTGCCTGCTTGAGAATACTTCGGTCACCTCTACCTACGAAAATGAAAATTCATAGATAGAGGGTTGTGCGAAGGTTTAACAACCCTTCGACAATAAATAATAAAAAATTTTAAGGAACTTGAAGGTCAGGAGGCCAAGTCCCGATTTGGGCTGTAGTGCCATTGTAAAATAATTTTAAATAAATAATTTGTGCACAATTTCAGCTCGATTAGTTTCATACGTAGGTACTGAGTAAATTGGCTTAGAGTATTGCGACGGACAAACAGCCGGATAGACGGACGGACAAATGGATAGACGAACAGACGGACATCCGGTTTCGAGATTTTTGAGTGACAACAAATATTTCTGTACCCTTAGCCACTCTGGGCGAGCAGTATTTCATGGCGTTACAAACTTTAGAGCAGACTTATATTAATCTCAGATTTCAAACTAGAATATAAACACAACAGGACTATGATTGGGCGTTAAGCCCAATCGTGCGATACTCTAGATGAAACAGAAATTTTGTAGGGGATGTGGTAGAGGGGGACGACGTTGAACTAATTTTTTCACATCACGCAAAGGTTGCTATCCAAATGTTTTGTACAAAATTTAGGATTTCAAAATTTAATGGGTACTGAGAAAATTAGTGTACTGAATTTAGTGACATTGTGCAGTTTATATGGGAGATGGTAGAAGGAGTGTGGAGTTATTAATGATTTTTTTAGAAATAACTGTAAACATTATTTAATTGACATATTTCGAATTGCAGATCAGTAGCATTTATACTTTTCAGGGAAATCGACTTTTTGTAAAGTTGTTGAATTGTGCCAAATAGTATGGGAGGGGCTAGAAGGAGTGAAAATAATCGCCTAATATTTTTTTTGTCCTACTAACAATTCTAAATAAATATTTAGGGCATAATTTCAGCTCGATAAATTTCTTACGTACTGAGTAAATTGGTTTATAGTATTTCATAAGAAAATGCAGTCCGTATGGGAGGGTATGGATGGAAGGGGAGGACTCAAATAATTTTTATACAGCTGATTTGAGTTCTTATAAAAATAATATATTCCAAATTTCAGATTAATAACTTTTATGCTTTTTGAAAAATCCGTTTATTGTCGAATAGAGAAATTGTATCATTTTGTATTGGTAGAAGGGGTAAAGCTAATCGTCTAATTTTTTTCAGTCTTACTAATAATCTATATAAATATAATTGTAGTGTCTGTCTGTTATTTGTTTATAAATGGCTATAAATGAGTTCTTTGCTTCATTTTAGCAATAACTAAGCAGAATTTAACGTTTTTAAAAAATTTCTCTGTCTGTCTGTCTGTCTTTCCGGCTTTCACACAAAAACGGCTGCACCGATTGCAATGAAACTTTCACAGATTATTAGCTCTGCCTCGGGGAGTAATCTGCTTTAGGTATTATTTTTCTCCCCTCACGCCTTCTACCCCCTCCCATACAAAGTGACTCATTTTCAACAACTTATAATAATCAAATTTTCATGGAAACTATGAAAGCTATTAATTTGAAATTTGAAATATATTATTTATATTCTAAAAGCAATCTTCAAGTATATAAATAGTTTGAATCCCCCAACTTCCTCCACCACCTCCCATACAAACTAAACTTTTTCATGAAATACTATACTCCAATTTTCTCAGTACGTATAACTTTGATCGAGCTAAGATTTTGTATTAAATCCTTAATTAGCATTGTTATTAATGTCAAGAAAACTAACCAATTAGGTTTACTCCTTCTACCCCGTCCCATACAATGTGGCACATTTCCACGACTTTTTTGCAATTGATCTAAAATTTAATACACATCAATTGCATGGTGATTATAGTTGTTTCTAGAAAAACTACCAAAAACCCTCCACTCCTTCTAACACCTCCCATACAAACTGCACTTTTTCATGAAATACTCTAAACCAATTTTCTCAGTACGTATAACTTTGATCGAGCTAAAATTTTCTGATGAATCCTTAATTAGAATTATTATTATTATCGGGAAAAATGAACCGATTAGCTCCACTCCTTCTACCCCCTCCCATACAATCTGACACAAATCCACCACTTTGCGAAAATTCGATTTTCTTAAAAAGTGTAAATGTTACTGTTCTGAAATATAAAATATATCAATTTAATGATGATTGTAGTTGCTTCTCAAAAAATAACTAAAAACCCTCGACTCCTTGCACCACCTCCTATACAAACTGCACTTTTTCATGAAATATTCTAAACCAATTTTCTCAGTCTGTATAGCTTTGATGAAGCTGAAATTGTGTACTAAATCTTTAATTAGCATAGTTATTATTAACGGGAAAAATTAACCGATTAGCTTTACTCCTTCTACCTCCTCCTATACAATGTGGCACAATTCCACGACTTTGCAAAAACTCGATTTTCTTAAAAAGTGTGAATCCAACCGATCTAAAATTTAAAACACATCAATTGCATGGTGATTATAGTTGTTTCTAGAAAAATTACCAAAAACCCTCAACTCCTTCTACCACCTCCCATACAAAATGCACTTTTTCATGAAATACTCTAAACCAATTTTCTCAGTACGTATAACTTTGATCGAGCTAAAATTTTCTGATGAATCCTTAATTAGAATTATTATTATTATCGGGAAAAATGAACCGATTAGCTCCACTCCTTCTACCCCCTCCCATACAATCTGACACAAATCCACCACTTTGCGAAAATTCGATTTTCTTAAAAAGTGTAAATGTTACTGTTCTGAAATATAAAATATATCAATTTAATGATGATTGTAGTTGCTTCTCAAAAAATAACTAAAAACCCTCGACTCCTTGCACCACCTCCTATACAAACTGCACTTTTTCATGAAATATTCTAAACCAATTTTCTCAGTCTGTATAGCTTTGATGAAGCTGAAATTGTGTACTAAATCTTTAATTAGCATAGTTATTATTAACGGGAAAAATTAACCGATTAGCTTTACTCCTTCTACCTCCTCCTATACAATGTGGCACAATTCCACGACTTTGCAAAAACTCGATTTTCTTAAAAACTGTGAATCCAACCGATCTAAAATTTAAAACACATCAATTGCATGGTGATTATAGTTGTTTCTAGAAAAACTACCAAAAACCCTCCACTCCTTCTAACACCTCCCATACAAACTGCACTTTTTCATGAAATACTCTAAACCAATTTTCTCAGTACGTATAACTTTGATCGAGCTAAAATTTTCTGATGAAGCCCTAATTAGTATTATTATCGGGAAAAATTAACCGATTAGCTCCACTCCTTCTAACCCCTCCTTTACAATATGACACAATTTCACGACTTTGCAAAAACTCGATTTTCTTTGAAAGTGTGAATCGACAAAAATTATTGAACGTCGTCTTAAGCCCTATACTAATGAAATAATTGGCGAATACCAAGGCGGATTCAGAACCGGACGATCTACAACAGACCAGATATTCTCGGTGAAACAGGTGCTTGAGAAATGCTGGGAATATAACACAGACGTGCACCAAATATTCGTAGATTTTAAACAAGCATACGACAGTATCGACAGGAGCGTACTGTACCAAATCATGCTTGACTTTGGAATTCCTCCAAAACTAGTCCGACTAACAAGACTCACAATGACGAACACTGAATCCCAAGTGAGAATACAAACAGATTCCACAACCAGCTTTCGAACGGAATGTGTTTTAAAGCAGGGAGATGGTCTAGCCCCTATGCTTTTCAACTTGGCACTAGAGTATGTCGTCCGAAAAATCCCAGTCGACACCAACGGGACACTACTATTCAAGTCCACCCAACTAGTAGCATACGCTGACGACATTAACATTCTAGCAAGATCCTTCCCTAGTGCTAAGGAGGTATTTGTCAATCTTGACTCCGCCGCAAAAGAAGTCGGGTTGCGCATTAATGAAAGCAAAACAAAAGTAATGACGCAAACAAGAAGGAGAACGCCAATCAGACAAAACATAACAATTGCGGAATATAATTTGGAGAGTGTGGACAACTTCATATATCTTGGGGCTAATCTAGCAAAGGACGGTAATGAAACAGACGAAATCAAACGACGGATAATACTTGCAAATAAGACGTATTATTCGGTACTTCCAATAATGAAATCCAAGAAAGTGCACAGGAACAATAAGCTGCGGATTTATAAAACTATTATACGACCTGTGCTCTGTTATGGCAGCGAGACGTGGACATTAACGCGAACTTCCGAAAAAGCAGTTAACGCATTCGAAAGAAAGGTCCTCCGAAGAATTTTGGGACCTGTGAAGGAAGGAACGGAATGGCGAATAAGATACAACCATGAGTTGTATCAACTCTATGACGAGCCAGAAGCTTCAACGTTCATCAAGTTACGTAAACTGCAGTGGGCTGGCCATGTAGAGCGAATGGAAGACAGAAGAATCCCCAAACGTGCTCTTAAAGGCAAAGCGAGTGGTAACCGGCCAGTAGGCAAACCACGCAAGCGATGGGAAGACTCGGTTGATGAAGACAGCAAAGCCATTCTAAAAATTAGCAGCTGGAGGACGCGGTCTTTGGATCGAGACGATTGGAGGCGACGACTTCAGGAGGCCAAGGCCCGATTTGGGCTGTCGCGCCATTGATGATGATGGTGAATCGAACTGATCTGAAATTTAAAACATAAAAGAATTATGATTGGGCGTAAAGCCCAATCATATGATACTCTAGATGAAATAGGAAATAGTTTATTGTACCGGAAAATATGTCACCTCCAATTCTTTTAAATAATTAATAGTGACTTTTGTATGGGAGGAGGTAAAAGGAGAGGAGGAAGGTTTGTAATTTTTGGATATGACACCTAATGTGGTATGCAAAATATTTCGTGCTGAATTTAAGGTTTGTAACTTTCATTATTTTCAATTGGACATAGTTTTCCTGAAATTGCGGCATTTGTATGGGAGGTGGCAGAGGAAGCGGAGCGTTTCAGATGATTTTGAAACTGCTTACCATCATCCTTATCACCACGCTTTGATTCAATTTCAAATTCGATAGTTTTAATATATTCTATATATTTTCTAACTAGTGCTGAAGAATCTGTGGGATATGCGCAAAGCGGTGAGAAACCCTGGATGTCGCAAGACACATGGGACAAGGTTGGCAATCGGAAAAAAGCCAAATTGGCAATCATCTCTCAACCCGATGTCAACCAACGAACGCCCGACTTGAGGCAGAACTACCGCGATGCTCATATACAGCTTAAAAAGGCTGTTAGACGCGACAAGAGAAAGGCCATTGAAGATCTGGCAATCAAGGCAGAATCTGCGGCTTACCTTGGGGATATGGGTTCACTATTTAAAATCATGAAACAGTTGACGAAAAGCAATTTCACCGCCAACCACCTGGTGAGAGATGTCAACGGAACTCTCCTTAATATAAGTGAATACCAGTTGCGGCGATGGAAGGAATACTTCTCTGATATTTTAAACATCTTGTCAGAGGAAGATATTCCGGGAACAGAACAACTACCAAACATCCAACCGCAACAATCCTCTATTAGGGACGATCCCCCAGATAAGGAAGAGATAGTTTCCGCCATTCGGTCAATGGCGGGAAGGAAAGCTCCAGGTATAGACGGACTACCAACCGAATTCCTCAAAGCGGACCCGGAAATAACAGCCGATATACTCCTCCCACTCTTCACTAATGTGTGGAATGATGGAAGATATCCGACTGAATGGAAGGAGGGCGTCATTGTGAAAATTCCGAGGAAGGGCGACCTTCGGGATTGTGGCAATTGGCGTGGTATATGTCTACTTACTGCCATATCAAAAATTATGGCTAAGGTAATTCTCAATAGGATTAGTGATGTCGTCGAGAGCACTCTCGCAGTTTATCAGGCTGGATTCCGCAAAGGGTCGTCTTTTACCGACCACACAAATACCCTACGGATAATATTAGAGCAGTCAGCCGAAATGGGTTCGCCACTACATCTTATGTTTGTGGACTTCGAGAAGGCTTTCGACAGCGTTAAGCGAGATTACATATTGAATGCTTTGCGTAGGAGAGGTATTCCAGATAAGGTCATAGCTATGATTAAAGAATCCTACGAAGATGCAAGGTGTCGCGTCTTGCATAGAGGAGAGCTGTCCGAGAGCTTTCCTGTGCGAACGGGTGTCAGACAAGGCTGCATATTATTACCAGCCCTGTTTCTAGCGGTAATAAATGACATCTTGAAAGCTGCACTGGAAGGTGGGGAAGGTAAAGGTCTTCAATGGAGTATATTTAACATCTTAAGTTACCTTGACTATGCTGATGACGTGTGTTTGCTTGCACATAACCGTTCGGACTTAGAGTCAAATGTTCGCACGTTGCATTCTAAATGCAAAGAGGCGGGACTGAAAATAAATATGCGTAAAACCAAGTACATGCACATGGGTTCGAACGCAAGCACACCGATTGTTCTTAACGGACAGAATATGGAAGAGGTGCAAGATTTTTGCTATCTTGGAAGCATTGTCAGCATGGACGGCGGAGCCGAAAAGGATGTTGAGGCTCGGCTAAATAAAGCTCGTCAGGCCTTCGATGTCCTTTCCCGTTTCTGGAAGTTAAGAGAGATCTCCCTTCGCACGAAGCTGCGAGTTTTTGACGCATGCGTCAAATCCGTGTTGTTATATGGTTGTACTACGTGGAAAGTGACCGTTCGACTTACCAAGAAACTACAGACTTTCGTAAACCAATGCCTCCGGCGCATTTTAGGAATATTCTGGCCACAAGTAATCTCCAACGACGAACTTTGGAGTACAACTCGCCGGACTAAAATAGGTATTGAGATTCAACGGCGAAAGTGGCAGTGGATCAGTCATACTTTGAGGAAACCAGAGCGAAGCATCGCCAAACAGGCTCTGGATTATAATCTTCAAGAAAGATGTCGGGTTTGTTGACCATGTAGCACATGGAAGCCAGGAGTTGAACAGGAGGCCAGAGGAATAAACAAGTGCTGGCAACAGCTTAAGGCCGATGCTCAGGATCGCGCCTTGTGGAAGAGAGTTGTTTCTGTCCTATGCCCCTATAGGGGGTCTTAACAGGAATTTGAATATATTCGAAGGAGAAATGCTTTTCTTGAATTTATAATATAGATATTTGTATGGGAGGGGGTAGAAGGAGTGAAGAGGAGCTGATATTTTTTTTTGCATTTATTGCAATTATTAAAAAACAAATTCTCGCAAAATTTTAAGTTTATACTTTTTCTAGTTTTAATGGAAATCGGTATAATGCACTTAACAAAAATTATACATTTGTATGGGAGGGGGTAAGAGGAGTGTACTGATCAAAACACATTTTTTTCTCGTTATTGATATTTCTATTTTTATACTTTATGCAAAATATCAAGTTGATAGCTTTAACAGTTTCGAAGAAAAATAATTTAATTTAAATTTCAAAATTTCGTGAAATTTGTATGGGAGGGGGTAGAAGGAGTGAGGTGAAGTTTACAATTTTTTCAATTCTGATTGGAATTATAATAAAATTAATTCTGGCAAAAATTCGTTTTTATAACTTTGCTAGTTTCAATGAAAATCGGAAAACTGCATTTTTCAAAATTATTCATTTGTATGGGAGGGGGTAGAAGGAGTGACGGGATCGGATCAATATTCCGTATTATTAATGACATCTACATCATAATACTTTCGCCCAAATTTCAAGTTGATAGCTTAAATAGTTTCAAAGAAAAATCAATTTCAGAAAATTTCGGAATTTCGTGAAATTTGTATGGGAGGGGGTAGAAGGAGTGGGGGGATGGTGCCCGTTCACGAACTTAAATTTTCTTTTTTGCTAAAAATGACACTTAACAAATTTCAGCACGATAGCTCAAAGCGTTCGAGAGTTATGCTGTAGACAGACGGACAGACAGCAACTCGGAATCGAAGTTTTTGAGCGACAACAAATATTTCTGTACCCTTGGCGGATCTGTGCGAGCGTTATTTCTTAGCGTTACAAACGGTAAGGCAAACACAATATACTCTCAGATTTCATCTAGAGTATAAAGATATCAATTGCATGGTGATGATAGTTGTATCTAGAAAAATTACCAAAAACCTCCCACTTCTTCTACCACCTCCCATACAAATTGCACAATTTCACTAAATCCAATGCACTAAGTTTCTCAAGTTACCTATTCAGTTTTTCAAGCTTAAATTTGGTGCAAAATATTGTTATAGCTACTCTAGCATGGTGTGAAAAAAATTAATTTAGTATTGTCATCCCTTCTGTCACTCCCCACACAAAAATTCTTAAGATTACAAAAATTTCGATTTCATCGGTAGTATCATATAATGGGGCTTTACGCACAATCGAAGTCCTGTTATGTTTTTAAGCTTAATGTCATTTTATTTGGGCTTTTTTCAATTAACACAAGCTACAACTATTCACATGTCCTTAACACGTATATATATGATCTCGATTCACGGGTTTGATTTGATCACGAGCCTCTCCCATTCAAATGCGAGTATCATGCTTTCATTCTTAATAATTTATGGTTCTGACTCCAACAAAATACAAAACATTGTGTTCAAAGAGCCATTAAAGTAAGCGGATTATATATCCTATATAATGTATTACTAACTACATTCTCAAAAATTGCTTATTAATGCGATTTTTATGCGGACGAAGTCGCGGGCGTTTGCTAGTTCTAAATAAATATTTACTGCAGTAAATTGGCTTAATTGTGTTATTTTGTATGGGAGGGGGTAGAAGGGGAGGAGCGAACTGGCCCGTTCACGAACTTGTTCTTACCTTTTAATCAAAAACGACGTGTATAAAATTTGAACTTTCTAGATCTACGCGTTCTCAAGCAAGAGAGTACACAGACGGACGGTCAGACGGACGGACGGAAATCCGGTTTTGAGATTTTTGAGTGATAATATTAACTTCTGTATCATTCATTTTTTTCTCCGAGCTTTATTTCTTGGCGTTACAAACATTGTGGCAAACTTATATTACTCTCAGATTTCATCTAGAGTATACAAATAAAATGTGGAAACAGAATATAGATATAGTTCTAATTGATTACAAAGATTAATTACAAGCTAAATAAATTATTCTTAGTCTTATAAGAAATTGTGGACATCTTCATACTGATCCTTAAACTTTTTGATGCTTGCATCCAGCTTAAAATTAAATCACGCGTGACGTATAATATGGCTTATAAGACAATGTTTAAAATATATAGTTATCTATTTAGCGGTTTGAGTTTTATTTGATGGTTTTGGCGGTCACGATCATTACTTGTGGAATTTAAATGAGAGAATACTTTCTGTTATTCCATATCATTTCATCATTAAAACTTGTTGCTCATTGAATTTTCATCTTTATAATTGCAGGCAAAGGAAGTGATATGCGAGGGCTGCCATTCGAGCAAAACAAAAAGATTTGACCGCTTTACGAAAAAAGAACAACACGAATCTGTGATGCAATGGAAGAGCATTGCAACGAAACCTTTCATTGCGCTTTCCATAACTCAACCATGGACTATTTGGATGAATCATGGCCACTGGAACGAGTAGTGTCTATGGTAGTACCGGTGTTTTTTGGCCTAATTGGATTGGCAGGGTTATTGGGAAATGGATTAGTCATTTTAGGTAAGCTAATTTACCTAGTCCTGCCATAAGTTCTGTCACATAATTTCTCACATTGGCAACAACTTTATTTTATGAGTGACATTTCAATATCGGCCAGTTTTATAAACGTCATAATGTTGTTGACAGTTGATGGTCATTTAAAGTGTGTTCGTTAACGTGTGAAGATGGAATGGGGTGTAATAGAAAACCGAACTGCAGTGATTGCACTACATAAGTGTGGAAAATCCGCGAGTGAAATTTTCAAGTTGTTGTGCCCGTTAAAAATAACGCAAAGATTTGTGTATCGTGCGATCCAGAGATATAACGCGATCCAGACTATTGAAGATCGACCTCGTTCTGGACGTCCGCGTGATGTACGTTCTTCTGCTGCCATCAAAGCGGTCGAGAGTCGAATTCGTCGAAATCCGCTTCGTAAACAACGAATCATGGCTCGAGAGATGAACATCTCCACCCGAAGTATGTCTCGCATCATAAAATCTGACCTCGGGATGAGTGCCTTTCGACGATCAACGGGACATTTGCTGACTGAGCAGTTGAAGCAAATTAGGAGCACCAGATCGAAAGAGCTCCTTCGGCGGTACGGCAACAACAAACATCGAGAAATTTTATTTACCGATGAAAAAATTTTTACGGTGGAGGAACATTTCAACCGCCAAAATGATAAGGTGTATGCCCACAGCTCCATAGAAGCCCGAGAAGTTGCCACTAGGGTACAGCGAGGACATCATCCAGCATCAGTCATGGTATGGTGGGGTGTCAGCTACGAAGGGGTCACCGAGCTTCATTTTTGCGAAAAAGGCGTAAAAACTGCAGCGAAAAATTATCAAACGGACATCCTGGAGGGATGTGTGAAGCCGCTGAACTCTACGCTATTCAACAATCGACATTGGGTTTTCCAGCAAAATTCTGCGCCAGCCCACAAAGCTCGAACCACACAAGCGTGGTTGGAAACCAATATTCCACAGTTTATAAGGGCGACGGAATGGCCTTCTGGGAGCCCAGATTTGAATCCCCTGGACTACAAACTGTGGGCGGAGTTAGAGTCCATGGTGTGCACGAGACGACACCCAAATATCGAGAGCCTTAAGCGATCTTTGACAGAAGCAGTAGCTAATTTTCCGCTAGAAACAGTGCGTACTGCTATCGATGACTGGCCCAACAGATTAAAGAGCTGTGTTAAGGCTAAAGGCGGCCACTTTGAATAATTTGTTGCTTATTTTACTTCCATTAGTATGCCAAAATAAAATATATTTTCCTTTGTCAAAAACTCTTTTTCATTTATACAAAAATTGCCCATATACGTGTGACAGAACTTATGGCACGACTAGGTATAAAACCAGATCTAAATGCATTCAAAACCACAATAGATCTCGCAGGCATGATAAAAATCTTGTGTATGTAAAATGACTCCCAAGTTAAGAGCCCGCCATTTTCTGTTTTGGAACCTCTGAGCCTTTGATATGGGTCAATTTTGTTTTTCATAATTACTATAAATGGAACATTATACGAAGAAATAATGCAGTACATATTTTTACATGTTACATCAGCTAGGGTGTAGCCTAGTGGGTAGCGTGTTGGTCTACAATGCTGTGTGTTCAAATCCCGGTCGACGCATAATTCCAGCACACTGCTTACGTGGATATAACTTGGTTACCTCAGTCTACGAAAAAATTCGTAGATAGAGGATTGTGTTCCGCAATAAATAATGAAAATGTTAAGGAACCTGAAGGTCAGGAGGCCAAGGCCCGATTTGGGCTATAGTGCCATTGAAGAATTGTAACATTTGAGCTTTACTTGTTTATCATCTACCACTGAATACTGAATCAAATTAACGCGCGTACGAAAATGCACTGACTTGATCGGAATGTTCAAGGTCGCAACAAGCACGATTCAACCAACCAACAACAAATTACTCAGGCAATATAAAGTGGCAGCAACAACCACATAGCCGGCAAGAAAAAGACTCCCACGACGAGAAATACTACACGTATAGGCTCGACTGACAGGGACGAGACATACTTTATAGAAGCAACAATAACCACACGTATAGACTCGTACAAAAAGGAAAATACTCGGGCGATGGGGCAATGTTTTATAGAAGTAATTAACAGCGCTGGACTGAGAAGGAAAAGGCTCATATGGCAGGGAAAAGACTCGAATGACGAGGAAATACTTTATGGACGCAATTAACTGTGCTCGGCCGAGCAGGAAAAGATTCACACAACAAGGTAAATAATTCGTACGACAAGAGGAATATAAAATAAACTATCAACAGATTGGAAAGTCAATATGCAGATTAGGGTGGATAGGGAAGACTAAGAGAATGGGGGTTCTAGGGCAGGGCTATTGTCAATTTTTTAACACTTAACTGCGATTACGATCAATAGTTCCAGTACGTGGTATCGATTTTTTAATTGATTATTTTTGCAAGTTGGTTTTGAATGGAAGGGAGGATTCAACTTAAGGGGTGAGTGAATGTTAATGATATTTTAATTGATTGCTTGAATCACATTAAAAATTCTCTGCATAGAATGTTAGTTTCGTTGAATAAATAAATTCTGTGGAACTCGGTGTATTTTATATTCTTAAAACCATACATTTGTATGGGAGGGGATAGAGGAGGTAAGGGGATAGCGAAATTTGTGATGCAGCTTTGCTAAGGTTTTTTTTTTTTTTTTGAAAGGTATTCGTACAAAATATCAAGTTTATAGGTTTTAGTTTGTTGTTAATTAGTTGATTTATTGAAATTGGTTGAAATCATAGTTTTGCATGGGAGGGGGTGGAAGGGCAGAAGGGATTCCAAAACTTTTGATTCATTTTTATTTTAAATATTTTTGGAAGTATTTGTAGAAAATTTCAAGTTGATAGCTTTTAATGGATTGGTCGTAATTGATTTCTTAAAATTGGTCGAAAAATACTTTTGTATGAGAGGGGGTAAAAGTTTCGGCGGTATTCGACCATATGCTATATATTTTAAATACCTGTTTATTCAAGGGTACCTTTCCGATCGCAAAAACGAATTCTCCTAATACAGTCACTGATTTCCGGCCTATTAGCATTTTGTGTTTTTTGTCTAAGCTTCTCGAGAGAGTTATTTAGTTATTTCTTCAATTTACGGATTACAATAAAAATAACATAATAGGACTACGATTGGGCGTAAAGCCTAATCGTGCGATACTCAAGATGAAAGAGAAATTTTCTTATTTTAAGAAATTTTGTAGGTGAAGTGGTAGAGGGGGTGATGACATTGAACTAATTTTTTCACATCACGATAAGGTTGCTATTAAAATGTTTTATACAAAATTTAGGATTCACTTATTTAATAGGTCCTGAGAAACTTAGTGTATTAAATTTAGTGAAATTGTGCAATTTGTAAGGGAGGTGGTAGAAGGAGGGTGGAGTTATTAATGACTTCCTCAGAAATAACTGTAAACATCATTTATTTGACATATTTAAGATTGCAGATCAGTAGCATTCACACTTTTCAGAAAAATCGAGAAGGAGTGAAACTAATCACCTAATTTTTTGTTAGTGCTATCAATAATTCTAAATAAATATTTAGTGCACAATTTCAGCTCGATCAATTTTATATGTACTGAGTAAATTTGTTTAGAGCATTTCATGAAAAAGTGCAGTTTATGTGGTAGGTAGTGAAAGGAAGGGGAAGGCTTAAATAATTTTTATACTCTAGATGAAATCTGAGAGTATATTGTGTTGGCTTTTCCGTTTGTAAAAATAAGAAATAATGCTCGCCCAGAGCCGCCAAGGGTACAGAAATATTTGTTGTCTCTCAAAAACCTTGATTCTGAGTTGCTCTCTGTCCGTCTGTCTGTCTGTGCGTCTGTCTACAACATAACTCTCGAACGCTTTGAGCTATCGCACTGAAATTTGTTGTGTGTCATTTTTAGCAAAAAAGTAACTTCAAGTTCGTGAACGGGTCTCTTTTTACTCCCTCCCAAACAAATTTGATGAAATTTCAGCTATTAACTTGAAAATTAGGTCATAGTATAATGATATAAATATCATTAACGTCAAGAAATATTGATCTAATCTCCTTACTCCTTCTACCATCTCCCATGCAAATGCACAATGTTCAAAAATGCATTTATTCGTTTTGCATTGCAAATAGCAAAGCTAAAAGAACAAATTTTTGTCATAATTAATTTTATTGCAATTGCAACTAATTTTGGAAAAGCTACCAAATTTACCTTACTACACCCTCCCGTACAAAGTTACGAAATAAAAAAAATATCGCCTTCACCTCACTCCTTCTACCACCTCACTCCTTCTACCACCTCCTATACAAATTTTTGTATTGGAAATTCAAGAAAAGTTTTTCTCCTTCGAACATATGAGAGCTATCGACTTTAAAATTGTAACAAAGCAATGTGATTAGGATGTTGATAAGTAGATTCAAAATCATCCAGAATCTCCCACTTTCTTTGCCACCTGCCATACAAATATCATAAATTCAGTCAAAAATTGTGCAATTGCCTCGAAAATTATGAAAGCAAGAAACTCTAAATTCAGCATGAAATATTTTATGTACTTCGTTCAGTGTTACATACAAATAAACTACCAACAAGTCGGGCGAAACTTTATTATTCTTGGGACAAGTTGCGGATGTGTGGAAAGTCAATATACAGGTTAGAGTGGTTAGGGAAGACTAAGTGAAAGGGGGTTCTTGGGCAGGGCAATTGTCAATTTAACACTTTGCGGAAACGTTCAAAAGCTCCATTACATATAATCAATATTTCGTTCGTTTATTTATGCAAATTTGAGTTTTTATGAGGGGATGGGTGATAGTAAGAGTGGGTGGATGTTAACAGTTTTTTAATTAATTGTTTGAATCGCGTCCAATATCCTCTGTATAGAATGTGTTTCATAGACGAAATTGCATAGAATTTTCATAGGATTCGGTGTATTTTACTTTCACGAAACCAAACATTTGTATTGGAAGGGGTAGAGGAGGTAGGGGAATCGTAAAATTTGTGACGCAATTTTATTTCCTTTCTCTTGTCGTGTGTTTCAAGTTCGTAGCTTTTAGTTTGTTGGCTATTAGTTGATTCAATAAAATAGGTCGAAACGATACTTTTGTATGGGAGGGGGTGGAAGGGCAAGCGCGATTGCAACACTTTTAAAGGAATTTCATTTCAATTACTTTTATTTTATTAATTTATTTATTAAGTTTTTATGCAACATTTGAAATTGATAGCTTTTAAGAGTTAGCTGATAACTGATTTCTTAAAAATGCTCGACAAAATAATTTTGTATGGAAGGGGGTAGAAGATGTAGGGGAATTGCAAAATTTGTGACGCAATTTTCTTTTCTTTCTCTTTTAAGGAGCTCTTACAAAATTTCAAGTTCGTAGCTTTTAATTTGTTGGTTAGCAGTTATTTTATTGAAATTGGTCGAAATCATACTTTTGTATAGGAGGGGGTAGAACGGCAAGTGTGATCTCAAAACTTTTGACGCAGTTCTATTTTAACTATTTTCAAATGATTTTGTGCAAAATTTCAAACTCATAGCTTTTACTAATTAGGTGATAATTAATTTCTTAAAAATGGTCGAAAAAAGAATTTTGTATGGGAGGGAGTAGAAGCTTTCAAGGTATTCAAAAAGTTAATATCTAATTCTTTTAAAGTTTTTTTTAAAATGCATTTCGCAAATATTTAAGTTTGTACCTTCAAATTTCATTCAAAAATTTTCAGTTTATGTGGTTTTTTCATTGCACATGAAACACCTTGTGCACGGTAGACCAGGGGGGTCGGTGCATGAGAACTGTGGAATTTTTATAATTTTTCTGTATGTACAACAAATAGATGAATCTACATGGAACTTTAAAATTTTGTATCTTTCACCAGAGCCCTTAAAAAATCACTCAACATTTTCGACATTTTTGGTTACCACCTCCCTCCCCTTACACGTCCCAACGTGAAATTTTTACCAAATGTAAAAACTGCTTAGTTCTACAAATTGACAAAATTTGAATTTGATATCTGCACTTAATTTTGAATTATAACGGTTTGAAATTTTGGAAAGTGCACCATTTTTGAAATGCTCTCCATTTCCTCCCGCTAATATTTTGTCCAAATGTTATATTTTCTCGTACTTCTCTAGTATAGCTTAATATAGGTTCTAAGATTCAATTACATAGCTTAATAAATAGCCGAGATATTGATTTTTAAGTGTTTTTCTTTGCACCCCCCCCCCCCTGATCCTTACAATAATTAGCTTTTATCTAAACTGATTCTAGTGGACCTATGTATATGCCACCCTCTCAAAATATCAATTTTTTATGGTAAATTATTTCGAAAATATAATCATTTGAAAAAAAATTCGGCTGACAATTGGCTTTTAGCCCCCCCTTTTTGCACCCCAATGGATAAAAAAATTAAATTATTTTTAAAAGCTGTCCCACAAACCCCTCTATATGTGTGTTGAGTTTTAGCTTCCTAGCTGTTACCATGGTTGAGATATTTGAGTTCGTATTTTTCGGATTAAGCGCTCCCTCCGCCTCCCCCTGAACCTGTACACCCCCCAAAATAGGTATCCACCTGAGATCCGCAACTATCTACAATCCCCCCAAAAATTAACTTTCTCTCTTGAAGGGTTTGGGAGTTAATGTGCGCTGAGCGTACACACCGGCGTACACACCGGCGTCCGGCGGACGGCGTACAGGCAGACGGATTTTTTTTTTGCATTTTTAGGCTAATTTAGTCATGAAACGCGAAAAAACAAAATTTCAGGGTAGCAATTTTTTTTCCAAGTCGATCACAATACTTTATTATTAAAATAATAAAGTAAAATCACAAACAAAGTATTTCGTCTAGAGTGTCATATGATTTGGCTTTCCGCCCAATCATAATTCTGTTATGTTTATGTAGCAGATTGGAATTATTGTAAAAGTAATATATTCGAAATTTCAGATCAATAGTATTTATACTTTTCGAGAAGCCGTTTATTGTTAAATTGCGAAATTGTGTCATCTTGTATCGGTGGGGGTAGAAAGAGTAAAGCTAATCGTCTAATTTTTTTTGGTCTTACTAATAATTCTAAATAAATATTTAGTGCACAATTTCAAATCGATAAATTGACCAAATTGGCTTAGACCATTTTATGAAAAAGTGCAGTTTGTATGGGAGGTGGTAGAAGGAGGGGGAGGACACAAATAATTCTTGTACAGTAGAATGAAATTTTCAAAAAAGTGTTTTATTCCAAATTTCAGATCAATAGCATTTATAATTTTCGAGAAAAACCGTTTATTAATAAATTGTGTAATTGTATCATTTTGTATGGGCGGGGGCAGAAGGAGTAGAGCGATTTGGCCCGTCCACGAAGTTGTCCTTACTTTTTTATCAAAAACGACGTGTGTAAAATTTGAACTTTCTAATTCAATGCATTCTCAAGCTAGAGCGGAGACGGACGGACGGATATCCGATTTTAAGACTTTTGATAATGTTAACTTCTGTAGCCGAGCCTTATTTCTAAGTATTACAATTCTTGTGGCAAACTTATAATACTCTCAGATTTCATCTAGAGTATAAAAATAAACATTTTATTTATAAAAACGTAACAGAATTATGATTGAGAGAGATAGAGGTTTGTAATTTTACTTTATTATTTTAATAATAAGGTATTGTGATTAACACAGAAAAAAAAAAAAATTTGCTACCCTGAAATTTTGTTTTTTCGCGTTTCATGACTAAATTAGCCTAAAAAGCAAAAAAAAAAATCCGTCCCGCCGTACGCCGTACATATGGACTCTTACCTCCAAGACCGTTAAAGGTAGAATGTTGATTTTTGGGTGGGTTATTAACTTGGTAAGTGAGCTCCATTCCACATTTTGGGGAGTGTGGGGTGGAAGGGGGAGGCGGGGGATGGAAAAAGTCGAAATATACACTTGCTAATATCTTCACCACGAATGCAGATAGAAAAATGAAAATCAGCACACGTATAGAGAGAGCTGTGGGACATATTCCAAAAATAATTTAATTTTTTTATCCATTGGCGTCCGTAAAGGGGGGGCTAAAAACAAATTGTCGGCCGAATCTTTTTTTGAAATGGTTATATCTTCGAAACTACTTACCATAAAAAATTCATATTTTGGGACAATTAAGATGGCGTATAGATCCACCAGAATCAGCTTAGAAATAGGCTTATTATTGTAAGGGGAAGGGTCGGAAGGGGGGGGGGGGTGCAAGGAAAAACACTTAAGAATTAATATCTCAACTATCTCTTAAGCTATGTATAATTGAAATTTAAAACATATACTAAGCTATACTAGCGAAATACAAAAAAAATATAAAATTTGGTCATAATAGTAGTGGGGTGAAATGGGGAGCATTTGAAAAATGGTGCACTTTTCAAAATTAGAAATCATTATATCTCAAAATTCAGTACAGATATCGAATTGAAAATTCGTCAGATTATAGAACTACATAATTTATAATTTTGATAAAAATTTTAAGTTAGGGGGTGTAAAGGGAGGGAGGTGGTAAGCAAAAATGTCGAAAATTTTGAGTGAATTTTTTAGGACTCTGCTCAAAGATAGAAACTTTAAATTTTGCATGTGAATACATCTATTGGATATACATAGAAAAAAATAATAATTTGATCCACAATTATTATGAACCGACCACCCCGGTCTAATGGGCACAAGCTGTTTCATGTGCAACGAAAAAAACACGAAAACTGAAAATTTTTGGATGTAATTTTAGGGTGGAAACTTGAAAATTTGGGAAATACATTTAAAAAAAATCCCTAAAAGTATAAAATATTAACTGGTCGAATACCTTCAAAACTTCTACCCCCTCCCATACAAAATTATTTTTTCGACCATTTTTAAGAAATTAATTATCACCTAACTATTAAAAGCTATCCATTTGAAATTTTGCATAAGAACTTATAAAAATATTTGCAAAGAAAATATTTTAAAAGTTCTAAAATCACACTTGCCCTTCTACCCCCTCCCATACAAAAGTATCATTTCTACCTATTTCATTGAATCAACTAATAACCATCAAATTAAAAGCTACGAACTTGAAATTTTGTACAAGCACACTACAAGAGAAAGGGAATAAAATTGCGTCACAAATTTTACGATTCCCCTACCTCATCTACTCCTTCCCATACAAATGTTTGGTTTCGTGAATGTAAAATGCACCGAATCCTATGAAAATTCTATGCAACTTCGTCTATGAAACACATTCTAAATTGACAACAGCCCTGCCCAAGAACTCCCTTTCACTTAGCCTTCCCTAACCACTCTAACCTGCATATTGACTTTCCACACATCCGCAACTTGTCCCAAGAATAATAAAGTTTCGCCCGACTTGTTGGCAGTTTATTTGTATATAACACCGAACGTAGTATACAAAATGTTTCATGCTGAATTTAGAGTTTGTAGCTTTCATAATTTTCGAGGAAATTGAACAATTTTTGCCTGAATTTATGCATTTTTATGGGAGGTGGCGGATAAAGTGGGACTTTTTGGATAATTTTGAATCTGCTTATCGACATCTCAATCACATTGCTTTCTTACTCATATGTTCGAAGGAGAAATACTTTTATTGAATTTTCTACAACAAAATTTGTATGGAGCGAAGCGAGGCCCATATTTGTTTAGCATTTATTGTAATTATTAAGGGACAAATTCAGACAAAATTTTAAGTTTGTACTTTTTCTAGTTTCAATAAAAATCGATTAAATGCATTTACCTAATTGTGCATTTGTATGGGAGGGGAAGAAGGAGTATACGAATCAAAACCAACATTTAACATCAATGATATTTTTTATTCATTTTTAAAAATTGTGCATTTGTATGGTAGGGGGTAGAAGGAGTAAGGGGATCAATATTTTTAATGTTAATGCTAATTATACCATTATAATATGACTTAATTTTCAAGCCAAGACAAGAAAGACAAGATTTCCGGATTGTACGCTGTTATGCTTTCTTATTCGTTACGTTTCGGTCTCTGCTGAGACCTTTATGAAAATAGTTTGAGAGAGACACCGAAATGTCACGAATAATAAAGCGTAACATTGTAGAATCCGGAAATCTTGTCTTTCAATTTTCGAAAATCAATTTCTTTAAATTTCAAAATTTCATGAAAGTTGTGTGCGAGTGGGTAGGAGGATCGGGGGATGTAGCCCATTCACGAACTTAAAGTTACTTTTTTGCTGAAAATGACATATGACAAATTTCAGCACGATAGGTCAAAGCTTTCGAAAGCTATGTTGTAGACAGACAGACAGACAGACAGACAGACAGACAGACAGACAGACAGACAGAACGACAGACGGACAGACAGACGGACAAACAGACGGTCACTCGGAATCGAAGTTTTTGAGGGACAACAAATATTTCTGAACCCTTGGCGACCCTGTGCGAGCATTATTTCTTAGTGTTACAAACGGTAAGGCAAACACAATTTACTCTCAGATTTCATCTAGAGTATAAAAATATATAATGAAATAATAACAACTGTTGTAAGATAATACAAATCGTATTAAATAAATATATAAATGAAATTGTTGTGAATAAAAATTATAGAATCAAAAATAAGTAATTTACTTTACATGATTAAAGAAATTCTAAAAAATTTTCCGAACGAATGTAGTGATGGTTTAAAGTTTGCTCCTAGAATAAAATTCCTCATAACAAATGGAGGGGTATTAAAGATATCAGTAAAGTTATAGAGCTCGTTACCAAGACGCTTAACATGCTCAGTATAAAGACCGTAATTTGTCCGGTGAAAATTAAGAAGGAAATTTTCTTTAGATCTAGCACTACGTGATGGCACCTTAATTGAAAAAACATGAAGAATACTAGGGCAGTTACTGCATCAAAATAAATTTTTCTATTTTCAAGCGTACATGAATTCATATATGACAGGATCATATTGTAGTCAATTAATTCTCGGTGAGTAACTAGTTTGTACGCGACATAGCGACATTTTCTTGGGCTAAAATATGAACGTTGTAATAAGGTGATGATGCATATTCCAATGCACTTCTCACTAAAGAAATATAAAGTCAATTTATGGCACTTGTATTAGTGAAATTTTTAGTATTTCAGATGATAAGTCCAAGGCTACGACGCGAGATATTTAAAATATTTTCAATATGATCATTAAAAGTAGCCTTAAAATTTAAAAGCACACCAAGATCGCGGATCTTATCAGTTTTTGAAATTGGAATGTGGAGTAATTGAAGAAGTAATAATTTTAGAACGGGAGAAAGAGACTTGTTTACATTTATTAATATTTATGTGCAGACTATTATTTTTGCAGTATTCTTCGCTTTGCAAAACTTTAACATTGTTAGGACAAGATATTCTTTTAAAAATTTTGCAATCATCAGCAAAGAGAAGATATTCAACGTCATGGAAAATATTAACTATATCATTAATAAATATAAAACATAACAGAATTATGATTGGGCTTAAAGCCCAATTATATGATACTCTAGATGAGATGGAGATGACTTTAATATACTGGAAAATATGTCATCTCAAATTCTTTCGAATAGTGAATAGAGACTTTTGCATAGGAGGTGGTAGAAGTAGAGAAGGAGGTTTGTATTTTTCGTATATGACACCGAACATGGCATGCAAAATGTTTTTTGCTGAATTTAAAGTTCTTAGTTTTCATTGCTTTAAAAGAATTTGGTCATAGTTTTCCTTAAATTGAGGCATTTGTATGGGAGGTGGCAGAGGAAGTGGAGGGTTTAAGATGATTTTGAAACTGCTTATCATTATTCTTATCACCATGCTTTGATTCAATTTCAAAGTCGATAGCTCTCAAATAGAGAGAAATGCTTTTCTTGAATTTATAATACAGATATTTGTATGGGAGGTGATAGAAGGAGTGAAGCGGAGCTGATAATTTTTTCTAACACTTATTTTAATTATTAAGAAACAAATTCTGGCAAAATTTGAAGTTTGTACTTTTTCTAGTTTGAATGGAAATCGATAAAATGCATTTAACATAAATTATGCATTTGTATGGGAGGGGGTAGAAGGAATGTACGGATCAAAACAAATTTTTTTCGCAATATTAATATTTCTATTTGTATACTTTAGACAAAACATCAAGTTGATAGCTTTAACAGTTTCGAAGAAAAATAATTTAATTTAAATTTCAAAATTTCGTGAAATTTGTATGGGAGGGGGTAGAAGGAATGAGGGGAAGTTGATAACTATTTTTAAAATAAATTGCAATTATAATAGAATTAATTCTGACAGCTCCTTAGAATCAACATTCGACTCCCTTCCGTCGAATGATATTAAAATAGTATTAGGTGACTTTAACGCGAAAGTGGGCAAAGAAGAAGCATACATAGGGACAATTGGAAGGCATAGTCTCCATGATATTAGTAACGACAACGGCCAGAGGCTGACTGATTTCGCCAGCAGCAAAAACCTTATTGTAAGCTCGACATGCTTCCCGCATCGTGACATTCATAAGAGAACGTGGGCTTCACCCGACGGAAGAACATTCAATCAAATAGACCATGTTCTAATAGAGAAAAGGACGGCCTCCTGCATTCTCGACGTGCGTACATGTCGAGGGGCTAATTGCGACACAGACCACTATTTGGTAAAGACCAAGTTTCGATGTCGAATCGCAAACCGAGGACACTCAAAAATACAACCGGTTCCTAAATTCGACATAGGGAAACTCAAAAACGAGAAAATAGTTGCGAAATATGCGTTAGCCTTGGAGAGGCACTTCGCGACAATGCTGAATACCACTGTCAGCATGCCAATAGAAGAAATGTGGCAAAAAATCAAAGACGGCATTAAACCCCGGCGCAAAAGAAATGATTGGTTCGACAAAGAATGCCAAGATGCCTTAGAACGAAAAAATGAAGCTTACAAAATATTAACGGAACGGCTGACACGAGCCAAACAAGACAAGTACAAGGATCTTAGACGATTTGCAAACAAAATATGCAGACAAAAAAACGGAAGTACAATAATGACGAAATTAAAAACATGGACGAACAATTTAAATTACACAACACAAGAGCCGCGTATTCCCTTGTCAAAAGGATGAAAGAAGGTTACAAAGCGAAAACGACCCTATGCAAGGATGCGGAAGGGAACATTATAAGTAACGCGGAAGATATAAAACTAAGATGGGCACAATATTTTGAACACCTTCTTAACCCGAGCCCATCACCTACACGAACAGCAGCAGCAAACACAATTGCAGGTATAACTGATGTGACAGCTGATGAAGGATCCGCTTTGAGTCCTCCCACACTCGAAGAAGTAAAAACAGCCCTAAGGAACCACCCAAACAACAAAGCGCCGGGCACTGATCAAATCCCAGCTGAACTTCTGAAAGCCGGCGACACCTGCATAGCGCATCTCCTACATAGATTAGTCGCGGACATATGGACGCAGGAAATACTTCCTGAAGATTGGCGCAAGAGCATCATATGTCCAATTTATAAAAAAGGTGACAAACTCTGCTGCGAAAACTACCGAGGAATATCTCTGTTGTGTACGTCTTATAAGATTTTGACGAAAATTCTGGAAAAGAGAATTAAGCCCTATGCTGATAAAGTAATTGGTGAATACCAAGGCGGATTTAGAGCTGGACGCTCGACCACGGACCAGATATTCTCAGTTAAACAGGTGCTGGAAAAGTGCTGGGAATATAATATTGATGTGCACCAGATATTTGTTGACTTCAAACAAGCATACGATAGTATCGACAGGCGCGTACTGTATAAAATCATGTTGGAGTTTGGAGTCCCACCGAAACTGGTTCGACTGACAAGAATGACAATGACTGAGTCTTTGTCACAAGTCAGAGTAGAAAACGATCTGACTTCCAGTTTTAAAACAGACAACGGCCTTAAACAAGGTGACGGCCTCGCACCAATGCTTTTCAACTTAACACTCGAATATGTTGTTCGGAAACTTCCCGTTGACACCAAGGGAACACTATGCTTCAAATCCACACAACTCGTAGCATATGCCGACGACATAGATATCCTTGCAAGATCTCTGGAGAGTGCTAAGGAAGTATTTGTAAACCTTGACTCGGTAGCAAGGGAAGTTGGACTACGCATTAATGAAAACAAAACAAAAATTTTGACGCAAACTAGGAAAAAGACGCCAATCAGACAAAATATTACAGTAGGAGACTATAACCTAGAAAACGTAGACAACTTCATATATCTAGGGGCAAATCTATCGAAGGATGGAACCGAACCCATCGAAATTAAAAGAAGGATAATGATGGCAAACAAGACTTATTATTCGGTACTTCCAATAATCAAAAACAAGAACGTGCACAGGAAAACAAAACTTAAGCTATACAAAACAATCATAAGACCTGTGCTATGCTATGGCAGCGAAACGTGGACATTAACTCAGGCGTCCGAAAAACGACTTAACGCCTTTGAAAGGAAGGTCCTCAGAAGAATCCTCGGACCTGTGAGGGAAGACTCGATCTGGAGAATACGATACAATAGAGAATTGTATGCCATCTTCGACAATCCAGAAGTGTCAACCCTCATAAAATTTAAAAAATTACAATGGGCTGGTCATGTGGAGCGGATGGATGACGGAAGAATTCCCAAACGCACACTAAAAGGGAAAGTCAACGGACAAAGACCGGTCGGAAAACCACGAAAGCGCTGGGAGGATTCGATTGACGCAGACAGCAAATCACTGCTAAGATTTTCAAACTGGAGGACGCGGTAACTGAACCGAGATGGATGGAGGCAAAGCATTCAGGAGGCCAAAGTCCGATTTGGGCTGTAGCGCCATCGTAAGTAAGTAAGTAATTCTGACAATATTTTGTCTTTTTAGCTTTACTAGTTTCAATGAAAATCGAAAATATGTATTTTTCAAAATTGTCCATTTGTATGGCAGGTGGTAGAAGGAGTTAGGGGATCAAGTCAATATTCCGTGATATTAATGAAATCTATATCAAAATACTTTGACTTAAATTTCAAGTCGATAGCGTAAATAGTTTCACAAGAAAATCAATTTCTTAATATTTCGAAATTTCATGTATGGGAGGGGGTAGAAGGAGTGGGGGAATGTAGCCCATTCACGAACTTAAAGTTAGTTTTTTGCTAAAAATGACACACAAGAATTTTTAGTACTATAGCTCAAAGCTTTCGAGAGTTATGCTGTAGACAGACGCACGGTCGGACAGACGGACAGACAGACAGACAGACAGATAGACGGACAGACGGTCACTCGGAATTGAGGTTTTTGAGCGACAACAAATATTTCTGTACCCTTGGCGGCTCTGTGCGAGCGTCATTTCTTAGCGTTACAAACGGTAAGGCAAACACCATTTACCCGCAGATTTCGTCTAGAGTATAAAAAAGAAGAGGTCCTAAATAGGAACCTTGAGGAACTCCAGAAGTAGCTGTAAAGCGATTGGTGCAAAAGGAGGAAATTATCACAATTGGTTGTCCATTGCTTAGATAATCAGAAAATCAATTTAGAAGTGAGCCAACAATACCGAATATTTGAAGTTTATCAATAAGAAGTTTAATGTCGAGCTTGTCAAAGGCCTTAGCTAAGTCAGTGTAGATTACATCGAGAGCCACTTTCTAAACAATTATTAACATAGTTTTGATAGACATTTATCAGTTACTATATGTACTTTCAAAAAGTTTAGGTATCGCTTATAATATGCAGATAGGTCTATAATTTCAGACTATACGTAAATTTCCGCTATTAACAGACAACTTAAAAATTCTCAGAAGTGAAGCAGAGGTATTATAGCGGCAATGTTTGACTTCATCAGGTCCGGCACTGGCCACATTATTGAGAGATGAGAGCTTATCAATGATAAGTTGCATGTTAAAGGAAGCGTCTTTAAAATGAAATACATTGGAATTAGGAAAACGATTGTTTATCTCTGTATTGAATGTGGGAGGTTCATACGTTTTGGAGAAGAGTGCAAGATGCAAAGTTAGAAATAGTCTGTGGATCACTATTAACCATTTCGTCAAGGTGCATAATAGATGGTAGTAAGTCTTTTGAAAGAATTAATATAGTTTCAGAAATAATTGAGATTGCCGCAAATTGAGCCTTCGATCGAGGAGATGTAAATTTTGTGGTCATTGTCATGCAATATCTTGGAACGCGTTCTTAAATAGGAGAAATCATTAAAATCATAAAACAATCCAGTAACTTTATAACGCTTATGTGCAATTTTCTTTAGTTCAATACATGATCTAAGTTCATTAGATTATCAAGCAACTGCGATCTATATTTTTATTTACCGGAACAAGCATTTGTATAACATCATTTATAGCCAAATAAAAAGTATGAGTTGCATCATTAAGACATTTATCATCCAGGATATCTTGCCAATTGATTTCGTTTAATTGAGAGTTTATGTCAACGTAATTAGCTTTTTAAAAATTAAAACTGGAAACTCCAATGTTTGCTTCATCAAAAACGTAATGAGAAAAAATAACTTTGATTGAGAGTGCAGGATGGTAGACGACTAATGGAAGTAGATGGTTTGAATATTTCAACATTTTTTAACGAAGAGAAAATTAGATCAAGCATATTTTTGCCACAAGAGCTATAAAAATTCGAGTCATTGAATTGACTTAAGTTTAAATTACAAAAGTTTTCAATAATATAATTACTACATGCGCAAGATGGTGGTGCATCCCATGAAGTCATACCCCAAAAGATATTTGTAAGATTGAAATCGCCGACAGTGACAAGCTCTGCATTCAGAAAAGAGTGATACGCTGCAACAATAGTGTCCACATGTTTGGAGTAGATATCTGGCGACAACTTTGGAGGAATGTAGAGCCCAGCGATAATTAATTTAATTTTTTGCAAGATAATTGTAACGATGATTTCTTCGACGTCATCATGTATTGATTTAGCACGAGCAGACAAAAGATTATTCTTCATTGCAGTAATCATTCCACCGAACCGTGATTTTGAACTCGATATAAAGTTGCGGTCGTAGCGATAGATTACGTAATCTTTAAGTCTAAGTTCAAAATTTAAAAAAGAATTATTTAGTCCAGATTCAGTTAATATTAACACATCCTGCGAATTTTGTTGAGAATTTAAGCGAAAGTTTTCCAGCTTGGTTCGGAGTCCTCTGAAATTCTGGTAGTTTATAGTTAAATTGTTTCGTAAAACAGAAGACTTGGAAATTACTTTTTCAAAGGGACAATTTTCGGAATTCCATCAAAGTATTCAATAGTTAAATTAGTGTCAGTTTTTTCCTTTCTTCGAGCGTGGAATGTAGTGCAGAAATATAAGCGAGTTAGGATAGCGTTAAATCCGGAGCAATGTTTAATGAGTTCGATTTTGGAAATTTTTGCGCAGATTTTTTTTTCTTTCCTAAAATTTCCATAGCAGTATTAGAGTCAGGAGAATAACTTTATTGGGTCTGCTAACATTGTTTTTAGGTTGACCAAGTCTGAAGGAATGAAAATCTGATAGAAATATTGGCTGTTTCCTAAAATTTAGTATTAATTTAAGCACTTCATCCTTATCGCGACTCGTATCAATGTTGTTTTCTTTGAATCCATGAACAATTACATTAGAGCTGTGTTTTTGTCGTTCTTCCAATAGTCCAAAGATATCCTCAGAATTAGCCAAGGGTGAGAATTAATTAGAATTTGACTAAACTCAAGTCAATTTCTCCTTAAGCTGGTTTAGTTACTTTTCCAGCGATAATACCGTGTAATTTTTCACTCGACTTCTCTCCGTACATTTCGAAGAAATGAAAACAACTTAGAGGATTGCGATTTTGAAGCAGCTATAGAAGTGCGTGCGAGTTGTACACAAGTACTGTGCTGCGGGCGACGACAAGTATGGCAAGTAAAATAATCACTTTTAGTGTTTGCTTCCAAGTCACAAGAAGAACAAATGTTTATAAAGCGAATTGATATTCTAGTTGTAATGACACAGACTTTTTGCGGTTATGTTTCGAAACTACTAATGTGATTAATTTGTTTCAAGTTAAGCGAATAGCCAAACGCGAAATCCTTCAACTTTGATCGATTCTGCATGCAAAGTTTTGAAGTTTTCAAACAATTATTTTTAAAATATTCTACGGTCTTTAAATCGAATACCAAAATTAAATTACAGATTTACGCAAAGCGCAAGCTTTTACTTTGACACTTCACTGGGTCTTTGTCCATTCAAATGCAATTTTAAAAAATGAATTCGAATCTGGTAACATACCTTTTTCTACTTGATTTTTCTAAAGCATTTGACCTTGTATACCATAATCCTTGACAAACTATCATCAAATTTCAATTTTACCCCTAGCGCCATGAAACTTTTGCCCAATTTCTTGTATGACCGCTGCCAGGAAGTGCGGGTCGGTGGTGATGTCTCTCCTTCTCTAACACTCTTGCGGGGTGTACCACAAGGCTCTATACTGGGTCCATTACTGTTCAGCCTCTATATCAATGTTTTGCCAAACGTACTACAAGACTGCAATATTCGTATATTGACATATGTACGTTTACGAAGTTCAGCTTTACTTGACTAGACCGGTGGGTCTTATTGATGACTCTGTTGCTCGTATTAATGACGACATCGCAAGACTTTTTGGCTTCTTCATCCGAAAATAGATTAATACTTAATGAGAAAGAGTCACAGTTTATCGTCTATTATCCAGGAATTAAGAATCTTGAATCATTCAATTTGTCTAGTGTTATGATGAATGGTACATGACTTGTTTTTAGTTCTGTTGCTAAAAATTTAGGAATTACGTTACACTCCTCGATGATCTGATGCAATCATGTATCTACGATTTTAAGAAAAGTATACAGTGGTTTGCGTAGGCCATGGCTTTTTGCTAGCATCTTGCCGCTTAGTAGTCGAATGCTAAGCGGCAAGATGCTAAGTAAGAACTAACCTTGTGAGATCTCTAATAATTCCTTTCTTTACGTACGGCAACATTTCCTAAGCTCGACTCTATTTGCCAACGTAAATTAGACATTGCCTTTAATGATTCCATATCCTTTGTTTTTCTGTTGCAGCACCGTGCTCATGTATCACCCTTCAAACACGCTAGACTCGGCTGTACGCTTTCGGTATATTTGAAGCGTAAAATTCTCATATTTATACTCTAGATGAAATCTGAGAGTATATTGTGTTTGCCTTACCGTTTGCAACGCTAAGAAATAACGCTCGCACAGAGCCGCCAAGGGTACAGAAATATTTGTTGTCGCTCAAAAACCTCGATTCCGAGTGACCGTCTGTCCGTCTGTGCGTCTGTCTACAGCATAACTCTCGAAAGCTTTGAGCTATAGTGCTAAACGTTTTTTTGTGTCATTTTTAGCAAAAAAGGAACTTTAAGTTCGTGAATGGGTTACATCCCCCCACTCCTTCTACCCCCTCCCATACAAATTTCGTGAAATTTTCAAATATTAAGAAATTGATTTTTCTTTGAAACTATTTAAGCTATAGACTTGAAATTTAGGTCAAAGTATTACGATATAGATGTCATTAATATCACGGAATATTGACCCGATCCCCTTACTCCTTCCACCCCTTCCCATACAAATGGACAATTTAAAAAAATACATATTTTCGATTTTCATTCAAACTAGTAAAGCTGAAAAGACGAAATTTTGTCAAAATTAATTCTTCTATGATTGCAATTTTTTTTAAAAATAATTATCAACTTCACCTCACTCCTTCTACCCCCTCCCATACAAATTTCACGAAATTTGGAAATTTAAATTAAATTATTTTTCTTCCAAACTGTTAAAGCTATCAACTTGATATTTTGTACAAAGTATACAAATAGAAATATTAATAATGTGAAAAAAATTTGTTTTGGTCCGTATACTCCTTCTACCCCCTCCCATACAAATGTATAATTTTTGTTAAATGTATTTCATCGATTTCTAGTAAAAGTACAAACTTCAAATTTTACCAGAAATTGTTTCTTTATAATTAAAATAACTGTTAGAAAAAATTATCAGCTCCGCTTCACTCCTTCTACCACTTCCCATACAAATATCTGTATTATAAATTCAAGAAAAGCATTTCTCCTTCAAGTGTATGAGAGCTATCGACTTTGAAATTGAATCAAAGCATGGTGATAAGGAGGAGGATAAGCAGTTTCAAAATCATATTAAACGCTCCAATTCCTCTGCCACCTCCCATACAAATGCCCCAAATTCAGGAAAACTATGACCAATTTCTTTAAAAATAATGAAAACTTAAAACTTTAATTTCAGCAAAAAACATTTTGCGTGCCATGTTCGGTGTTATATACGAAAAATACAAGCCTCCCCCTCTACTTCTACCACCTCCCATGCAAAAGTCTCTATTCACTATTCGAAAGAATTTGAGATGACATATTTTCCGGTGTATTTAAATCATTTCCATTTCATCTAGAGTATCATATGATTGGGCTTTAAGTTCAATCATAATTCTGTTATGTTTTTGTTTGGTGTTATTTTTATTTGGGTGACTTCATTATTGCCTCGAATTCAACTCGACACCTTAAACTTCTTGTTTCGCGTTTTTTCCAAATGTGCAAATGAGTGCTCTTACTTCGTTCAAGCAATTAGACATCGGAATAACCTTCCTGAAAAGTTCGGCGTGCAGTTGATTCTGGTGCATTCAGAAAGCTTGTATTGATCAATGTATTGTAATTTTAATTTTCTTCTTCTTCTTTTTTATCTAAAATGCTCGCTCTCTTTTTTGTTGTTCTCTGCTACTCGTAAACTATTTTGAATAATTTTGCTAGCCTTACCATTTACAATCTTTTATTTTGTTTAGATTCCAGTATACTACTTTATTTCAGTTTTTATTATTATTATTTTGTTACTATAAGTTAATTTTTTTTTCTATTAACTTAATTCTGTAATTTAGTGTACTTTTAAATTAGAATTTATAATCTTGTAGTATTACAGAATATATATTTATCTTATCTTATCGTTGAATCTTAAACCAATAGCGTATTATAATTTTACAAACACACACAATTCTATCATCATTACAAAAACATAACAGGATTATGATACGTACGATACTCTAGATGAAAGAGAATTTTTTTTAATATAAGAAATTTTTTAAGGGAAGTGAGAGGCTGACGATATTGAACTAATTTTTCATATCACGCTAAGGCTACCGACACACGATGCGAGTTAATATATATTAACTTCCTATTTTGAAATAAGTAGGCCGAATTATGTATAGGATAATGACACTAGTAATATCGAAAAGCGGTAGCCTTAGGTTGCTATCAAAATGTTTTATACAAAATTTAAGATTCAAAAATTTAATAAGTACTGAGAAAATTAGTGTATTGGATTAAGTGCAATTGCGCAGTTTACATGCGAGGTGGTAGAAGGAGATTTAAGTTCTTAATTACTTTTTCAGAAATAACTATAAACATAATGCTTTTGTCATGTCTTAAATTGTAGATCAATAGCATTCATACTTTTCAGGAAAATCGACTTTTTGTGAAGTTGTGAAATTGTGTCAGATTGTATGGGAGGGGTAGAAGGATGGAAGCTAATCGTCTAATTATTTTTTTTACTTACTAATAATTCTAAATAAATTTTTAGTGCACAATTTCAGCTCGCTAAATTTTGTACGTACTGAGTAAATTTGTTTAGAGTATATCATGAAAAAGTGCAGATTGTATGGGAGCTGATGGAAGGAGGATGAGGACATAAATAATTTTTATACAGTAGAATGGAATTATCAACAAATTATTATATTCAATTTCAGATCAATAGCATTCATACTTTTCGAGAAAATCCGTTTATTGTCAAATTGCAAATTATGTCATTTTATATGGGGGTAGAAGGGGTGGAGTGATTTGGCCCGTTCACTCGTCCTTACTTTTTTGTCAAAAACGACATATTCGGAATTTGAACTATTTAGCTCAACGCGTTCTCAAGTTAGAGAGTACACGACGGACAGACGGACGGACGGACATCCGGTTTTGAGATTTTTGAGTGATTATATGAAGCGTTACAAACATTGTGGCAAAGTTATTGAGGCTTCCGTGGCGTAGTGAGCAGTGTGCTTGCTTCACAGTCAATAGGTCGTGGATTCGATTCCCAATCCAGACACTGGGATTTTTTTTAAGCATGGGTTTTCAGTTGCTACTCGCAATGATAAATTATTCGAAATAAAACGAGCAAACGGTGTAAAAGTGAAACAGTTCCACTTCACGAAGGTCTGTACACTCAGTAGATGGTTTCTGTTCGCTCCCTATCATTCTGTCCCCCATAACATCTGCAAAATATTTGTCAGTAGCTGCCAGTACAACTGAAAAATATACAATCTTCTCCACTCGTTACGGTCGTTCTCACTCCTTTTCCCCTTCCTTCCTAAGCACATTCCATCCCACCATGATTGTGTTTGTGCATTGCACATAAAGACCAAAATTGCCTATAACACAGGTCATTCAGTAAATAAAAAACATAACAGAATTATGATTAGGCGTAAAGCCCAATCATATGATACTCTAGATGAAAATGACTTTAATTTACCGGAAAATATGTCATCTCAAATTCTTTCGAAGAGTGAATAGAGACTTTTGCATGGGAGGTGGTAGAAGTAGAGGGGGAGACTTGTATTTTTCGTATATGACATCGAACATGGCACGCAAAATGTTTTTTACTGAATTTAAAGTTTTTAGTTTTCATTACTCTTAAAGTTTTCCTGAAATTGGGGTTTTTGTATGGGAGGTGGCAGAGGAAGTGGAGCATTTAAGATAATATTGAAACTGCTTATCATCATCCTTATCACCATGCTTTAATTCAATTTCAAAGTCGATAGCTCTCATTTATTCGAAGAAGAAATGCTTTTCTTGAATTTATAATACAGATATTTATATGGGAGGGGGTAGACGGAGTAAAGCGGAGTTGATAATTTTTTCTAGCGTTTATTGAAATTTTTAAAAAACAGATTCTGGCGAAATTGTAATTTTGCACTTTTTCTAGTTTGAATGGAAATCGATAAAATGCATTTACCAAAAATTATGCATTTATATGGGAGGGGATAGAAGGAGTATAAGTATCAAAACAAAATTTTTTTCACGTTATTGATATTTCTATTTTTATACTTTGTACAAAATATCAAGTTGATAGCTTAACCAGTTTAGAAGAAAAATATTATAATTTAATTTAAATTTCAAAATTTCGTGAAATTTGTATGGGAGTGGGTAGAAGGAGATTATAATTTCTTCAATTGTGATTGGAATTATAAAAAAATTAATTCTGACAAAAATTTGTTTTTACAACTTTGCTAGTTTCAATGAAAATCGAAAAACTGCATTTTTCAAAATTATGCATTTTTATGGGAGGGGGTAGAAGGAGTGACGGGATCGGATCAATATTCCGTCATTTTAATGACATCTATATCTTAATACTTTGACCCAAATTTCAAATCGATAGCTTAAATAGTTTCAAAGAAAAATCAATTTCTGAAAATTTCGGAATTTCGTGAAATTTGTATGGGAGGGTGTAGAAGGAGTGGAGTGATGTGGCCCGTTCACGAACTTGAAGTTTCTTTTTTGCTAAAAATGACACACAACAAATTTCAGCACGATAGCTCAAAGCGTTCGAGAGTTATGCTGTAGACAGACGGACAGACTGACAGACGGACAGACAGCAACTCGGAATCGAAGTTTTTGAGCGACAACAAATATTTCTGTACCCTTGGCGGCTCTGTGCGAGCATTATTTCTTAGCGTTACAAACGGTAAGGCAAACACAATATACTCTCAGATTTCATCTAGACTATAAACATAACAGCGCTACGATTGCGCGTAAAACGCAATCTTAAGATACTCTAGATGAAGTAGAATTTTTTGTGATTTTTTATGGGGAGTGTTAGAAGGGGTGATAGCATTGAGCTAAATTTTTCCCCATCATGCTAAAGTAGCTATACAAATATTTTATACAAAATGCTTACTCCAAAAATTGAATAGGAGCTGAGAAAATTAGTGTGTTAGATTTAGTGAAAATGTGCAGTTTGTATGGGAGGTGGTAGAAAGGGTGGGAGGATTTTAGTGATTTTTTCAGAAATTACTAAGAGTATTAAATTTTAGACTAGTAACATTCATACTTTTCAAGAAAATAGATTTTTTGTGAAGTTGTGAAACTGTGTCATATTGTATGGGAGGGGGTAGAAGCAGTGAAGCTAATCAAATATTTTTTTCTGATCTTAGTGATAATACTAATTAAGAATTTATTACAAAATATGAGCTCGATAAATGTTATATGTTCTGAGAAAATCGTCTTAAAGCATTTCACGAAAAAGTGATGTTTGTATGGGAGGGGGTGGAAGGAGAGGGAGGACTCCAATAATTTTTTCACTGTAGATTTATATTATTATGAATGTAATGTATCCAAAAATTCAGATTAATAGCTTTCACACTTTTCGAGTAAATCCATTTATTGTCAAATTGCGAAATTGTGTCATTTTGTATGGGAGGGGGTAGAAGGGGTAAAGCTAATCGTCAAATTTTTTTTTGGCCTTACCAACAATTTTAAATAAATACTTGGTGCAAAATTTCAGCCAGCTAAATTTTATACGCACTGAGTAAATTGGCTTAGAATAATTCATGAAAAGTACAGTTTGTATGGGAGGTGGTAGAAGGAGGGGTAGGACACACATAATTTTTATACGGTAGATTGATATTATCATAATAGTAATATATTCCAAATTTCAGGTTAATAGCTTAAATACTTTTCGAGCAAATCTCTTCATTGTCAAATTGCTCAATTGTGTCATTTTGTATTGGAGGGGGTAGAAGGGGTGGAGCGATTTGGCCCGTTCACGAACTTGACCTTACTTTTTTGTCAAAAACGACGTGTACAAAATTTGAACTATCTAGCTCAACGCGTTCTCAAGCTAGAGAGCGCACGGACGGACGGACATTCGGTTTTGAGATTTTTGAGTGATAATATTAACTTCTATATTCATCATTTTTTTCTCCGAGCCTTATTTCTTGGCGTTGCAAACCTTAGAGCAAACTTATAATACTCTCAGATTCCATCTAGAGTATAAAAAGATGACGATCCATATTCTTGTGACTTCATACACGTACAGTTTGAAAAGCTTCAATTTTTCATACGAGAGGAGTTGCAAATTTTCGCGGAATGAAGGTAATGGACAAGGGAGGGGGAAAATATTTTTACCTGGAGGTATTTCAACACTCCATACAGGTATAAATTTAAAGTTTCTGTCAAATCGAATCACTACCATTTTAGTTATCGCCAAATCAACTAGTCAATCGGAAAGAAAACGTTAACTAAGGACAATGGAACTGAGTTTCGTGCTATCATAAGGTTCCTTATCAAGCAAGGAAACGTCACAAATCATTTTAGAAGAAATATCATCTGCTTACGGAGACTCTTGCCCTGGAAAAACGATGACTTTTAAGTGGCATAGTTGATTCAGACTAGGCAGAGAGTCAATTGAAGATTTTAAACACTCGGGCCGACAGATTGAGGTCACACCTCAAAAATCGTCGAAAATGTGGAGGAAAATGTTCTCGAAGATGCTCGTTCAAAGAAGTAACAATTCGCATGGTTGGAGTATCAGATACATCCATTTTGAATATTCTCCACGATCATCTCGGCTTGTCTGAAGTCATCGCATGATGGGTACCGAGAATGCTCTCAGCGGATCAGATGAAATTTTGACCCAAATTGTTACTGGAGACGAAACTTGGGTTCATCATTATGAGCCTGAATCAAAGCAGGAGTCAATGCAGTGGCTGGTATAGGTATGTCACCACAAAGAAGTTCAAGGTCTCACAATCCGCCAAAAAATCATGGCACTATTTTTTGGGATTCTGAAGGGGGGGAAGGGTTTTGATGATCAACTTTAAAGAAAAAGGACAGCACATCACAGAGGGATACTGTACCAATTTGCTACAAAAATAAAAGGATGCCATCAAAGAAAAACGAAGAGGAGAGTGGGCTTGAAGTGTCCTGCTTTTGCGCGACAACGGACCTGTTCACAAGAGCCGCGTTGCTGCCCTACAGAAATGCGGCTACGGGATATTGAACCACCTCCCTTATAGTCCAGATCTGGCTCCTCTCGATTACCATTCGTTCCTGAACTGAACAAAGAACTTCAGTGAAGAAAATTTACCAACGACGAAGAGGTGAAGTTGGCAATTTCAGCCTATTTTGAAGGCCTTGATGAAACATTTTTTTAGGAGGAATTAATAAACTTTGTGAGGGATGTGATAAATGTATTAGGCTTAAGGAAGAATATATAAAGACGGAAAAATAATAACGTGTTTAATTTTACCCCCCTTCCCTGTCATTTTGCGAAAATTTTGACCTCCCCTCGTACAATGTCCGTGATTTTCTTTTACTCAATGAGCAATAATCTCGGAAATGCGTTAAATAACAATTTCCGTTACAGTACAGTATTACATTACCAGGTCACGCAAAATTCTCATTATGCTCAGGCAAGGCAAAACTACAATGGACGTTTCCCATTAATTAGGAACCACGAATCTGCTTACCGGCGGGTGTCATGATTATATGCTGGCTTCACACTGAGCATTTAGTTTATGTCGGGTCCAAGGTATGCAATTTCAATTTCGAATAGTTTGTGGCTAACCCCAGAGCATTCATCGAACTGAAAACTGAAGTACATTTCAATAATTGAAATTGGATGGACACGGCGGCGTCAATTTATTGCAAAATGTGACGCTTTCAACCGCAAATGACCTTTTAGTTAAAAGCCTAGATCATCATCGAACTACACTAGTTGATTGGGTGGAAAATCTAAATTCTATTACCGCATTTTGGTCCGTAACTAGGATACTTAAATTGTTTTCTAGCAATCATTTAATCACATTTGATTAGAGATTGGGACAGTGCTGCCATCTACATTCAAATACAGTGCTAGTTATGATCATGATTAGTAATGAATTGTTCACAGAGTACTAGATTTCAAAATATACCTAGCTTGAGATACGATAAGGGTTTTTTTAGAATTAATATTTGCACGTATTCACCTGTGTGCAAAATAATAGAAGTGCTTGATGCTGTAATTTTAATTTTGAAATTGGTGCTCTTCTTCATATTGCATTCAAACGCAATCTACAGTAGATCACCGCTGCAATAATTTAGAACGTTATAACAATATCAAAAAAATATTAATGCCATTTAGAAGAGCAATATTTTTTGTTTATTGAACAAGTTTATTTTTGTTACTAAATTGGAATTTTACAGCTTAAAGAACAAAAAACCAAAAATACTAACAAATTTCATGTCACACCTTATTAATGCAGTTAGATTAAAAATTTAAATTTTTATAAATGAAGAGGTTTCGAATTAATTTCAATTCTTGCTACGATAACTCTTAACATTAAGAAGAGCCTGGAGCCTATTTGGCATTGACTCAAAGAACTTTTGTGTGATGTCTGGAGTAATTTTCTGCCATTCCTTGAGCAGTGTTTTCTTCAGGTCTTGTTTATTAGAAATCTTTTGCTTTCTAATCCTGTTTTCCAATAAAGCCCATAGATTTTCGTTGACGTTCACATCAGGTTACTGTGCCGGCGGTGACATCGCGTGAGGTCAGTTCCACATTAGCCAGGACAGCGCTATTCCCGACTTCTGCATCGGATCGTTTGCTAAGTAGAATCGGAATTGTTCGTGCACACCCGCTTTTTAGCAAATTGCTATTGATTATATAGACATACTCTGTTTTGTCTATTGTTTCCTCATCAATCGATCAAATCCCTGTTAAGACCCCCTATAGGGGCATAGGATAGAAGCTCTCTGCCACAAGGCGCGATTCTCAGCATCGGTATTTGGCTGTTGCCAGGACTTGTTTATTTCTCTGGCCTCCTGCTCAACTGCTCGGTTCCATGTGCTACATGGTCGACTACCCCAGCGTCTTCCTTGAGGATTATAATCCAGAGCCTGTTTGGCGATGTTTCGTTCTGGTTTCATTAAAGTGTGACCGATCCACTACCACTTCCACCTATGAATCTCAATGCCTAGCCACCTTGCAGTACAGCTTTCAAGATGTCAATTATTACCACCAGAAATAGGGCTGGTGATAATATGCAGCTTTGTCCGACACCCGTTCGCACAGGAAAGCTTTCGGCCAGCTACCTAGCATCTTCTTAAAATTCTTTAATCATTGCTATGACCTTATCTGCGATACCTCTCCTGCGCAAAGCATTCCATATGTAATCTCTCTTTACGCTCGAAAGCCTTCTCGAAGTCCACAAACATGAGATGTGGTGGCGAACCCATTTCGGCTTACTGTTGCAATATTATTCGTAGGGTATTTGTATGGTCGGTACAAGGCGACCCCATACAGAATTCAGACTGATAAGTTTCGGCTCTCCACGACATCACTAATCCTATTGAGAATTACCTTAACTATGATTTTCGATACGACAGTAAGTACAAATATACCACGCCAATTGCCACAATCCACAGTAACGCCCTTCTTCCATTTAGTCGGAAACTTTTCTTCCTTCCACACCTCAGTGAAGAGTGAAGGAGCATATTGGCTAATATTTCCGGGTCCGCTTTGAGGAGTTCGGTTGGTAGTCCGTCTATGCCTGGGAATTTCCTTCCCGTCATTGACCGAATCTTTTCCTTAGCTGGGGTATCGTCCCTAATAGAGGCTTGTTGCGGTTGGATGTTTGTTCTAAATATTTTTTTTTTTTTTCAAAACATGAAAATATATTCAGCTTATCAAAGACTTAGCTTTGAATATTTTTTTAATTCCTCTACTACAAAGCATTAGTTTCACTAAAGTAATGAGTGTATAAAAAATTATTAAAATCGGTCAACGCGTTCCCGAGAAAATGTTCCTTTTGTGCACACCTGGTCTACGTGACTAAATACCAAAATCAGCAAAAGTAATCGAACTCATGGGCATTGCACCTGAGATAGATTACAACCGTTAAATTATATTGTATCATGAATTAAAGCCTGTAACGAAAAGTTCTGTAGTGATTAATCAATCAATCAATCAAATTCCTGTTAAGACCCCCTATAGGGGCATAGGACAGAAACAACTCTCTCCAAGGCGCGATCCTGAGCATCGGCCTTAAGCTGTTACCAAGACTTGTTTATTCCTCTGGCCTCCTGCTCAACTGCTTGCTTCCATGTGTTACATGGTCGACCAACCCGACGTCTTGCTTGAGGATTATAATCCAGAACCTGTTTGGCGATGTTTCGCTCTGGTTTCCTCAAAGTATGACCGATCCACTGCCACTTCCGCCATTGAATCTCAATACCTATTTTAGTCTGGTCAGTTGTACTCCAAAGTTCGCCGTTGGAGATCACTTCTGGCCAGAAAATTCTTAAATGCGTCGGAGGCATTGGTTCACGAAAGTCTGTAGTTTCTTGATAAGTAGAACGGTCACTTTCCACGTAGTACAACCAAATAACAACACAAATTTGACGCATGCGTCAAAAACTCGCAGCTTCGTGGGAAGTCAGATCTCTCTTAACTTCCAGAAACGGGAAAGGACATCGAAGGCCTGACGAGCTTTATTTAGCCGAGCCTCAACATCCTTTTCGGCTCCGCCGTCCATGCTGACAATGCTTCCAAGATAGCAAAAATCTTGCACCTCTCCCACATCCTGTCCGTTAAGAACAATCGGTGTGCTTGCGTTCGAACCCATGTGCATGTACTTGGTTTTACGCATATTTATTTTCAGTCCCGCCTCTTTGCATTTAGAATGCAACGGGCGAACATTTGACTCTAAGTCCGAACGGTTATGTGCAAGCAAACACACGTCATCAGCATAGTCAAGGTGACTTAAGATGTTAAATAGACTCCATTGAAGACTTTTACCTTCCCCACCTTCCAGTGCAGCTTTCAAGATGTCATGTTTCTGTCAGCCAGAAACAGGGCTGGTAATAATATGCAGCCTTGTATTACACCCGTTCGCACAGGGAAGCTCTCGGACAGCTCTCATCTATGTAAGACGCGACACGTTGCATCTTCGTAGGATTCTTTAATCATGGCTATGATCTTCTCTGGAATATCTCTCCTACGCAAGGCATTCCATATGTAATCTCGCTTAACGCTGTCGAAAGCCTTCTCGAAGTCCACAATCATGAGATGTAGTGGCGAACCCATTTTGGCAGACTGCTCTAATATTTTCCGTGGGGTATTTGTGTGGTCGGTACAAGACGACCATTTACGGAATCCAGCCTTACAAACTTCGAGAGTGCTCTCGACGACATCACTAATCCTATTGAGAATTACCATAGAGCCATAATTTTTGATACGGCAGTAAGTAGACATATACCACGCCAATTGCCACAATCCCGAAGGTCGCCCTTTTTCGGAATTTTCACAATGACGCCCTCCTTCCATTCAGTCGGATATCTTCCTTCATTTCACACTTCAGTAAAGAGTGGGAGGAGTATATCGGCTGTTATTTCCGGGTCCGCTTTGAGGAGTTCGGTTGGTAGTCCATCTATACCTGGAGTTTTCCTTCCCACCATTGACCGAATGGCGAAAACTATCTCTTCCTTATCTAGGGGATCGTCTTTAATAGAGGATTGTTGCGGTTGGATGTTTGGCAGTTGTTCTGCTTCTGTGATATCTTCCCCTGACAAGATGTTTAAAATATCAGAGAAGTATACCTTCCATCGCCGCAACTGGTGTTCACTCATATTAATGAGAGTTCCATTGACATCTCTCACCAGGTGGTTGGCAGTGAAATTCCTGTTCGTCAACTGTTTCATGATTTTGAATAGTGAACCCATATCCCCAAGGTAAGCCGTAGATTCTGCCTTATTTGCCAGATCGTCAATGGCCTTTCTTTTGTCGCGTCTAACAGCCTTTTTAAACTGTATATGAGCATCGCGGTAGTTTTGCCTCAGGTCGGGCGTTCGTTGGTTGACATCGGGTTGAGAGATGATTGCTAATTTGGCTTTTTTCCGATTGCCAACATTGTCCCATGTGTCTTGCGACATCCAGGGTTTCTCACCACTTTGCACATATCCAACAGATTCTCTAGCACTAGTTAGAAAAGTGTTTCTGGTTGCCTCCCAATTGGCGTCCAGTGTGCGCATTTCATATTCACCCAATGTGGATGACTTTCCGCGTAGGAACAGGCAACATACTAGCGGACAAAGAACCTAATATTACCATAACATCACCTTTCTATTTCTTAACCCAGCCATGATGGAATTGGACTACATTCAGTAAATTTACGCACTACCACGAGAACAATAAAAAATCATGGAAAAGCATCTAAAAAAGTCAGTAACATTGCCACCTGAACTAACAAGATCTGAATGAAAAATTATCACTCAACTCATACTGAGACATTGTAAAACCAGCTACGAATACCTTCTCGACAACACCACGAATTCTCCAGTACGTCAAGCATGCAATACGCGTCTAACCATCTTGCAACGACTGCACTCTGTACCAACCTTCCAGAATACAAATATCGGCCACAAATTGCCTCTTATCTCTTCTATACAACCCTCTTGAGTTATCAAAACCAAAGCAAATATTATCCTTCACAAACCCCTCAAACCAGTCAACATTCATAAAACTTAAAACGAGTCGAATGCCTTAACTGCCAGTGCTCTAAAAAAAGTTAGCTCAAAATAACGTAGCTGGCTGCTATAACAATAATAATAATATATTTATATGTAGGTTGTAGATGTAAGACCAACTACGGTGTAGCATGTTGGTCTACGATGCGTAGGTCGTGAGCTTAAGCCCCGATCGCCGCATAATTCCAGCACACTGCCTCTGTGGGTACACTGTGGTCACTTCAATCTATTATACGAAAATGAAAAATTCACAGATAGAGGATTTTGCGAAGGGCTAACAATCCTTTCGCAATAAATAATGGAAAAAAGAGTTAACGAAGACCAAAGCCCAAATTGGGTTGTAGTATCAATAAAGAATAAGATATAAGACCAAGTTCGTGAATTGGCGAAATTTTCTCAACCCTTTCACCCCCTCCCTATTTCGTAGTATACTCGTACAATGAATCTTTTTTCTCTCAAATATTTGGTGCCAACTGTTATGAGAAGTCTTAAACTTATTTCAATCTCGTCACTCCTTCTACCACCTCTAATACAAAAGTCACAGTTTGATTAAATGCCTTAAAACAATTTACAAGGCAATCGTGCTTTAATTGGGTATGCCACACTTTTACATATAATAAGAGAATCAAAATACCCCATACAAAATAATGATTTCTTAAAATCACTCGTTACTATTCTATTGTATATACATTGGCACTACAGTCCAAATCGGTCCTTGGCCTCCTAGCCTTCAAGTTCCTTAACAATTTTCATTATTCATTGCGGAAGGGTTGTTAGCCGTTTGCACAAACCCCTTTTAACGGATTGTTTATTTTTGTACATTGAGGTTACCGAGCTGGCTGTCTGATGAAATTATATATCAATCATGATTTGAACTCGCGACCTTCGTATTGCAGACCAACACCCTTCTCACTAGACTGCTCTCCAATTACTTACAGTTGGGGACAAAACTCTCCATACACCCTCAAAATTTCATAAATTTAGTAGAAAATGCAAATATTTATGAGAATTTTATATGCAACTTTACTGCAAATGTATTTTTATTAACATAAATTAAAAAAAAATTACATTAATTAACTTATAACCGTAAAAACACTACAAAAAACGAAATTCAGTAGATACAAAAGTGTTCATACATTGTGTATTGAACTGAAAATTCCACATTATTTAATATAATTTTATATTTCAATATTTTGTTGGGCCACCGTTAGCATCAAAAACAGCCTGCAACCGTCGTGGCATTGAAAAAAAAAATTTTAGTGACTTCCAGAGTTATTTCTCCCCAGGCTTGTTGAAGCGCAGTTTTGAGTGATTCCTTGCTGCTGGTGTGAATTTTCGAGATTTTTCTTTTCATAAGTTCCCAAATATGTTCGATGGGGTTTAAGTCTGGCGATTGAGGAGGAGAATACAGCTGCCTTGGTGCATAATAAAGAAACCAGTTCATTACAAAGCGTGCAGTATGTTTGGGATCGTTGTCCTGTTGGAATATCCAATGCCGGCCAAGACCCAAATTGTCCACGGAAGGTTGCAAGTTTTCTTCTAACGGTCTTTTATAATAGTATTGGTCCATAATACCGTCTATAAAAACCAATCTGCCAACCCCACCAGCTGCAATTCCACCCCACACCATCACATTGCCACCGCCATGTTTTACTGTTAATATCAATTTCTTCAGTTGCAATGCTGTTCCCTTTTTTCGCCAGATTCTTTCTTTGCCATCATTACCGAACAAGTTGAACTTGCTTTCATCAGTAAATAAGACAGTTTTCCAGAACTCTAAATCCTTTCCTAAATATCGCTTTGCAAATTCAAGTCGAAGCTGCCAATTCTTTTCAGATATTCGCGGTTTTTTACGAAGAACTCTACTTGCATATCCATCGGAACGTAAGATTTTTCGGATGGTTTTAGGGTGAACACACTTATTCGAAGTATTATGTTCCGTTATTATGTTCCGCCAGTTGGCGGCCGGTGATCCTTGGGTTTTTGTCGACCTCTTTTAAGATCATGCTGATATCTCGCCTGAAAAGTTTCTTTGGTTGGCCATTGCTTGGCTTATTTTCCACTGATCCTGTGTTTTTATGCTTTTGAACAATGTATTAGACAGGCATGGGATATATTAAGGAAAACTCCAATTGCGCGGTATGATTTTCCATTTCTGTGCTCAGCAATAATTGAATTTTTTATTTCAACACTTACTTCCTTACGCTTGCTCATTATACTCTAGATGGAATCTGAGAGTATTATAAGTTTGCTCTAAAGTTTGTAACGCCAAGAAATAAGGCTCGGAGAAAAAAATGAATGATACACAAGTTAATATTATCACTCAAAAATCTCAAAACCGGATGTCCGTCCGTCTGTCCGTCCGTCCGTCCGTCCGTCTGTGCGCGCTCTAGCTTGAGAACGCGTTGAGCTAGATAGTTCAAATTTTGTACACGTCGTTTTTGACAAAAAAGTAAGGTCAAGTTCGCGAACGGGCCAAATCGCTCCACCCCTTCTACCCCCTCCCATACAAAATGACACAATTGCGCAATTTGACAATTAACGGATTTGCTCGAAAAGTATAAAAGCTATTGGCCTGAAATTTGAAATATGTTACTTTTATAATAATATCAATCTACCATATAAAAATTATGCGTGTCCTCCCCCTCCTTCTACCACCTCCCATACATACTGCACTTTTTCATGAAATACTCTAAACCAATTTACTCAGTGCGTATAAAATTTAGCGTGCTGAAATTGTGCACCAAATATTAGATTAAAATTGCTAGTAAGACTAAGAAAAAATTAGATGATTAGCTTCACTCCTTCTACCCCCTCCCATACAAAATGACACAATTTCGCAATTTGACAATAAATGGATTTACTCGAAAAGTATAAAAGCTATTAGCCTGAATTTTGGGATATATTACTTTCATAATGATAGAAATTTACAGTCAAAAAATTTTTTGCGTCCTCTTTCTCCTTCCACCCCTTCTCATACAAACTACACTTTTTCATGAAATGCTCTAAGACGATTTTCTCAGAACATGTAATATTTATCGAGTTCATATTTTGTAATAAATACTTAATTAGTATTATCACTAAGATCAGAAAAAAATATTTGATTAGCTTCGCCCCTTCTACCCCCTCCCATACAATATGACATAGTTTCACAACTTCACAAAAAATCTATTTTCTTGAAAAGTATGAATGTTACTGGTCTAAAATTGAAGAGATGTCAATTTTATGATATTCTTAGTTATTTCTAAAAAAAATCACTAAAATCCCCCCACTCTTTCTACCACCTCCCATGCAAACTGCACATTTTAACTAAATCTAACACACTAATTTTCTCAGTTCGCATTCAATTTTTGGAGTAAGTATTTTGTATAAAACATTTTTGTAGCTACCTTAGCATGATGGGAAAAAATTAGTTCAATGCTATCACCCCTTCAAACACTCCCCATACAAAATTTCTTGGGATCACAAAAAATTCTATTTCATCTAGAGTATAGTAAGATTGCGTTTTACGCGCAATCGTAGCCCTGTTATGTTTTTTCACTCCCTTTGCTCACAGATTACTAAAACAAACTAATCATTAGATCGTATTCACGCATTTCATAGGAAATACAACGGTTCTTTGAAGAAAAACAACAGTCAAGCAATGCAATGAAGACCCGAGTACACTATCCGATCAATGTATGAACACTCTTGTCCCTACTGAATTTCGTTTTTTCTGGTGTTTTTACGGTTATAAGTTAATTAATGTATTTTTTTTTTAATTTATGTTAATAAAAATACATTTGCATATAAAATTCTCATAAATATTTGCATTTTCTACTAAATTTATGAAATTTTGATGGTGTATGGAGAGTTTTGTCCCCAACTGTAAGTATAACCCACAATCGTAATTCTGTTCTGATTCTCGTTCTCTTTATTAACTTTTTCTATTCACTAAGCTAAGTTCCTTCATTTCAGTTAAGCAATATTAATTTTTGTTGGCGATAAGCATAAATTTTTCATTTTCAAAATTAACCAAAATATTTTGTTTATCTTTGCAGTAGTCGTAGTCAACCAGCAAATGCGGTCAACAACGAACTTGTTGATAATAAATTTGGCCATTTCGGACATCTTGTTTGTAATATTTTGTGTTCCATTCACCGCCACCGATTATGTCCTTCCAGAGTGGCCGTTCGGAAATCTATGGTGCAAAGTCGTCCAATACATGATTGTAGTTACCTGCCACTGTAGTGTCTACACGCTCGTACTGATGTCCTTCGACCGGTTCCTGGCTGTAGTGCATCCAGTCACTAGCATGTCGCTGCGAACGGAGCGGAACGCTATGTTGTAAGGATTTGAAATGAATGGATAATGTGACTCTAATATGATATTACTTTCGATTGTGCTAAACTTTAGAGCCATCCTATTAGCCTGGGTCCTTATATTGACAACAGCCATTCCAGTGGCACTATCGCATAGCGTGCGGACCTACAGTCTCCATGGACTCCACCACACAGCGTGTGTGTTTTCATCGCAGCAAGGAATTTGGAGTTTGGTAGGATTTCAGGTAAATATCGATTTTCATTACCCTTCATAGGTCTGGCTTGAGTGGCTTTCAGGCTTACAAGTTGATGGGGTGTGCAAAAAAATTAGATTAATTTTTTGTAAATGCAAAGTTCTTGCAGTGCACTCTGCATTACTCCCTAGTGACATGAAAAAACCATTTGAGGGAGTATCAAGCGAGCAGTATTATATCACAATGCTATTTTTCCAATGACACAGGACCATTAGTCACAGGAGTGATAGTGAAATTCGTTACATGCACGTAAAAAGCATGAGTGAATTGCAAGTGGAGCGTGAACCTGACAACAATGCTATCATTTTTCATATCATAAATAGGATACACCATGCGATATATAGACGGCTATAATACTCAATAACATTGTGGTTTATTTCGCAAGGGTGCTCTGATAAATGGTACTTTGTTAGAACGATGGGAAAATATAAACAGTTATTGCTTATTTTGCATCAACATGGTTATGAATTCAAATATGTTAATTTTTCTTTATTATTGTTAAAAAAATTTCCCTTTCGGAAAAAGTTTGGCTTCATTAAAATTTGAATGATGCCCTACTTTAGATTATGTAGAACTTACATGGCTGAAAGAGTCCACATATTACCTTAACTTTGAATTGAAGTGATGGTTTTTTATTTTATTATAGATGGCTATAAATTAGTGTTTTGCTTTATTTAGACATAGAACCAAATATTGTTTTGTTTATCGTGGCCAGCCTGACACTAAGTCTCGATGCCACGATTTCTTTTCGCAACACAGATTGCGTTATGACGACAATCAATACCGCCCCCATGAAAAACATACTGCAAGAGATATACGTACTAGTCCCTATGAAGTCCCGTTCTATACTGACTTGTAGGTTCACTATTCACAACGGCAAGACCTGTCTAAATCTTTTCCAATGTGAGGGTCAAGGAACACGGTTGATACGCAACTTCACGTCGAGCACAAGGTAAAACTAAGAAACCCGTATACTGCACGTACAGCATAGCGCAAGATGCTCTGTCCACGATATCGACGTCAACTATCAGCCACTACGTGTACCCTGAAGGGACTACAACCATGGCTGTGTTGAATCGCTCGCATCACACTGTATCATTTGATCCATCTATCAAATCCAAATTCTAACAATTCAAAAATACCTTCCGTCAATTCCGTCATGCAGCGTTTACATTTGTATTAGATCTCTTTGGATTTCCCTCACCTCCGGTCTCTACTTTCTTTTGGAAAAACCCATTCTGTCATCTTTCTCCCAATACTTGATTGCCTCCGATTTCAATCCTTTTGGGTATTAGGCATTTTGCTTATATTTCCCTCACCTCCAGTCACTACTTTCACCTGGACGAATCTTTCATCGTGCTGCTTTCCTACAACAAAGATGTTTTCCTCCGATTTCGATCTGTATACGTGTCTTGCATCAGATACATCCGCCTCCGACGCTACTAATTTTCTGTGTTGATCCGCCTCTCACATATCTCCCTTCTAGATTTCGGTCATTTTTGAGGGACGCCACACCGCAAATCTCTACTTTCTTTCCCTTCCGCTACTAACAATTGCTATATCATCCGCGTAGCCAATAATAATTAATAATAATCTTGGTACTGGAAGTCGTAAGATGTCATCATATTGTATATTTCACAATACGGGTACTAGTACTGAGCCCTGTGGGACTCCGCATGTTATATTATACTTCTTCACTCCTTCTTCAATATCATGTAGTAATACTCTATCTGCGAGATAGCTCCTGACCATTCGTAGGAGGTATGGTGGAGTCTCCAATTTTAGTAAAGCATTCATGATGTGATGCCACGTCACCGAATTGAATGCATTTTTGACGTCTAGTGTTATTATAGAGCAGTATTCTTTGATCGACTCTTCCATCTACTGCCTTCAATTGCCTTTTCAGCAATTTCTATCACTTTTCTTATTGTGTCGACTATAGAGCGCCCTTTGCGGAATCCATATTGATTCTCTGAAATGTTTCCACTCTGTTGTAGATGTTGTTCTAATCTGTTCAGAATTAACCGAGGCAAGCATGCACAGTGGCCTGTATGAACTCGGCGGGTCTCTGGGCGATTTGTTTGGTTTCGGACGTAGAACCAAACATTGACGTTTTCTGTTTTGGTAAAAATACCATCCCTGAAGCATTTCGTGTACATTTCTGCGTAGACGTCTGTGTTGAGCTTTATAGCTGGTTTAAGTAATCTATTCGGTATGCCATCTTACTCTTGTGAATTATTGCTCTCAAGCCGCTTAGTTGCTTGGAGTACCTCCTCCGTAGTCACCACCGCTGATTCGTTATTTCCTTCAATGGGACTTTCTATTATTGCTGGAGCATTACTATCGAAGTCAAGTGTCTCAAGATTGCAGTAAAGAAGTTTATACAGCAATTGTAATTATATTATCTGTAGTATTCACTATTTTTGTTTATACAATCTCTTGATTTTATGAAAATTTCACTAATATCAGCTTGCAGCTGTCTGGGAAACTATCCATAGAATATAAACAAATCCATTGTAACTCTGTAACGCATTTATGAAAACCAATATTAATGAATAAATATATATATTAATGTTAAAAAAAAAAAGTCTTTCGGGAATAGTGATTCGATCACTTTCTCCATAAGTATCGGACACGTTCGTGCTTGTCCCTTTGGTCCCTTTAGTTTCGACATCACTACCTTATATACTCCATTCCATAAGTCACCTTTCATATTGTTACAAAGTTCTCTAAAACGTTTTTTACTTTGCTTAATTGCCTTTTTAATATCTGACCTGGCTTCTTTGTAAATACCGTTAAGTGTACTACTACGGATGTTCTTTTCCATCACATTTACCGCTTCTCTAAGTCGGCAGTCTTTATTGATAAGTTTATTCGCAGTTTCTGCCGATTCCCTAATCACAGCTGTCTGTGTTCTAGCATAAACCTTCCTAACTACCTTAATCCAAGAAGGGTTGAAGCAACTTAGTCCCTCTTGCTATCGCCGGGGAAATTCTTCCATCATCCAGGTATGAAGGCAATGGCTGCATTGGTGGGACGTGTTTGCTCATCAATTTCTCCTGGGACCGAATTATTCGCGCACTTCTTGCAAATGGTGTCCTATCTTCTGTGTTGTTACATCCGTTTGATTCATAGTTGTTGTCATTATTGTTATTAAGGGTTAAAGTCATGTCTAATGAGTTCACTGAAAGTCGTTGCCTCTATTCATTTGTGTAGTCATTTTAAGATACCATGGTTGTCGATGCAAGCAGTGAGGCCATGCATGGGTTGCCACAAACCTTTATGAGAAATCGTGTTCATGGCCGTATCAGTGTTAATCAGGAATGTTACATCTAAGCCTGCACTACCAACTGAATGATACTGAACTTCGAGCGTACTTTCAGGCGTGCCAGGGTTTCTACGGGACCGAGGCAACTGTGATATTAGATTGAAAGCCATTTCTGCAGGATGCCACTCCTACTTACTGAAGTAACATAATAACGCAGTCACCAGCCCAATGCTGTCTTGTGTATATTCATTTTCCAGTATGCCAAAATTAATATTTTGGTATGGATTATTGCTTCAGAGTATTCATGCGTATTTGAGTTTTCACAACTAAACTGCAAGTCTGAGCACATAGGGTTATTCATCATTTCCCCCTCTTACTTCCGGCGACGCTAGTGTGTTACAGACATTCCGGTTACAATAATACTTCCCTCCTCCTTTCTCAACCGGGCTTGGGACCGTCTATGGCGGAGTTAAATCTTCTTCAGTATCGCATTGCATCTGCGAGGCAGATTTTGAGAATTTGTAGCAGATATGGTCGCGTTTGTAATAGAGAGTTCATGATATTCAGCCATGTCATCGAGTAGAGAGCAGTCTTGACGTCTGTTGTTATAATAGCGCTGTATTCTGTAGATCTATTCTTCCATCTGGTGTCTTCGATAGTATTTTCAGCAATGTCCATCATCTTTTGCATCATCTGTAAAGGCCTTCATTTGCAGAACCCATATTGTTTTCTCAAATGTTTCCAACTCTTGCAGATGTACTTCTAATTTGTTAAGAATTAACCGTTCTATGTAGGGTGTAGCTTAGTGGGTGGCATGTTGGTCTTGTTATGCGAAGGTCGTGTGTTTAAATGTCGGTCGGTGCAATATATGTATAATTTCTGTACATTATCTGCTTGGTCACCTCAATCTACGAAAATTAAAAATTTGTAGGAAAAGGGTTGTTGAAAGGACTAACAACCCTTCCACATTGCGATACTCTAGATGAAAGAGAAATTTTTCATTTTAAGAAATTTTTTAGGAGAATTGGTGGAGGAGTGATGACATTACACTACTTTTTTCACATCACGCTAGAGTTGCCACCAAAATGTTTTATACAAAATTTAGGATTCAAAAAATTTAATAGGTACTGAGAAAATTAGTGTATTGGATTTAGTGAAATTGTGCAGTTTGTATGTGAGGTGGTACAGGGAGGAGCGAGTTCTTAATAACTTTTAAGAAATAACTAAAAACATTATTTTTTGACATGTTTTAAATTGCAGATCAGTAGCATTCATACTTTTCACGAAAATCAACTTTTTGTGAAGTTGTTAAATTGTGTCAGATTGTATGGAAGAGGGTAGAAGGAGTGAAACTAATCGTCTAATTTTTTTTTGGTCTTACTAATAATTCTAAATAAACATTAAGTGCACAATTTCAGCTCGATAAATTTTATATGAGTAATTTGGTGTAGAGCAGAAAGAAAAGATTTCCGGATTCTACACTGTTGCGCTTTATTATTCGTGATGTTTCGGTCTCTGCTGAGACCTTTATCAAACTGCAACCATTCACCAAACCATTGGTTTAGAGCATTTCATGAAAAAGTGCAGTTTGTATGGGAGGTGGTAGAAGAAGTGGGGGGTTTTTGGTAATTTTTCTAGATACAACTATCATCGCCATGCAATTGATATCTTTTAAATTTCAGATCAGTTAGATTCACACTTTTCAAGAAAATCGAGTTCTTGCAAAGTCGTGAAATTGTGTCATATTGTAAGGGAGGGGGTAGAAGGAGTGGAGCTAATCGGTTAATTTTTCCCGATAATAATAATAATACTAATTAAGGATTCATCAGAAAATTTTAGCTCGATCAAAGTTATACGTACTGAGAAAATTGGTTTAGAGTATTTCATGAAAAAGTGCAGTTTGTATGGGAGGTGGTAGAAGGAGTGGAGGGTTTTTGGTAATTTTTCTAGAAACAACTTTAATCACCATGCAATTGATGGGTTTTAAATTTTAGATAAGTAAGATTCACACTTTTCAAGAAAATCGAGGGGGTAGAAAGAGTAAAGTTAATCGGTTAATTTTTCCTGATAATAATAATTATGCTAATTAAAGATTTAGTACAAAATTTTAGTTCGATCAAGTCTATACGTACTGAGAAAATTGGTTTAGAATATTTCATGAAAAAGTGCAGTTTGTACAGGAGGTGGTGCAAGGAGTGGAGGGTTTTTGATTATTTTTTGAGAAACAACTACAATTATCATTGAATTGATATATTTTATATTTCAGAACAGTAACACTCACACTTTTCAAGAAAATCGAATTTTCGCAAAGTCGTGGATTTGTGTCAGATTGTATGGGAGAAGGTAGAAGGAGTAAACCTAATTGGTTAGTTTTCTTGACATTAATAACAATGCTAATTAAGGATTTAATACAAAATCTTAGCTCGATCAAAGTTATACGTACTGAGAAAATTGGAGTGAAATATTTCATGAAAAAGTTTAGTTTGTATGGGAGGTGGTGTAAGGAGTTAAGGGATTCAAACTACTTATATACTTAAAGATTGCATTTGTAATAGAAATAATATATTTTAAATTTCAAATTAATAGCTTTAATAGTTTCCATGAAAATTTGATTAATTTAAGTTTTTGAAAATGAGTCACTTTGGATGGGAAGGGGTAGAAGGCAAGAGGGGAGAAAAATAACACCTAAAACAGATTACTCCCAGAGGCAGACTTAATAATCTGTGAAAGTTTCATTGCAATCGGTGCAGCCGTTTTTGCGTGAAAGCCGGAAAGACAAACAGACAGACAGACAGAGAAATTTTTTAAAAACGTTTGATTTTGCTTAGTTATTGCTAAAATGAAGCAAAAAACTTATTTATAGCCATTTATAAACAAATAACAGACAGACACTACAATTATATTTATATAGATATGCTAAGTTAGTTTCAAATCTATACATATAAATATAATTGTAGTGTCTGTCTGTTATTTGTTTAGAAATGGCTATAAATAAGTTTTTTGCTTTATTTTAGCAATAACTAAGCAGAAACAAACGTTTTTAAAAATTTTCTCTGTCTGTCTGTCTGTCTTTCCGGTTTTCACGCAAAAACGGCTGAACTGATTGTAATGAAACTTTCACAGTTTATTAGATGTGCACCGAGAAGTAATCTGCGTGTGGTCTTATTTCAATAGCCCCACGCCTTCCACCCATCCCATACAAAATGACTCATTTTCAAAAATATATACTAATCAAATTTTCTTCAAAACCATTAGAGCAAATCAATTGAAATTTAGAACATACTATTTTTATCAGAAATATGATCTATGGTATACAAATTTCTTGAATCCTCTTACTCCTTCCACCAGCTCCCATACAAACTGCACTTTTTCATGAAAGGCTATTCACCAATTTTCTCAGTACGTGTAACTTTCATCGAGCTTTAATATCGGAAAAAAATTAACCAAGTAGCTGCACTCCTTCTACCCCCTCCCATACAATATGACACAATTCCATGACCTTACAAAAATTCGATTTTCTTGAAAAGCGTGAATGATACAGATCTGAAATTTAAAATATATCACATGTGTAATGATTATAGTTGTTTCTCAAAAATTCACTTAAAACCACCTTCTCCTTCCACCACCTTCCATACAAACTGCACTTTTTCATGAAATGGTATACACCAATTTTCGCAGTACGTTTAACTTTCATCGATCTTAACTGTTGTACCTAATCCTTAATTTGCATTATTATTAATATCGCTAAAAAATTAACCGAGTAGCTTAACTCCTTCTACCTCATCCCATACAATATGACACAATTTCACAACTTTTCAAAAATTCGATTTTCATGAAAAGTGTGAACGTTACTGAACTAAAATTTAAAATATATCAGTTTTGTTTCTCGAAAAATCACCAAAAAACACTTCCTTTCTTCTACCACCCCTCATACAAATTGCACAATTAAACTAAATACAATGCACTAAGTTTCTCAGTACCTACTCAACTTTTGAAGCTTAAATTTGGTACAAAACATTTTTATAGCTACTCTAGCATGATGTGAAACAAATTAGTTCAGTGCAGCCACTTCCCATACAAAATTATGGTAATTATGGTATCATATGATTGGGCTCTACGCACAATCGTAGTCCTGTTCGGTTTTCAAGCTTAATGTTATTTTATTTCGGCTTTTTTTTTAATTAAATCAAGCTATAAATATTCGCATGCCCTTAATGCTCTTCAATACGTATATGATCTCAAATCACGGGATTGATTTGATCACGAGCCTCTCCCGTTCAAATGCGAGTATCATGCTATCATTCTTAATAATTTATGGTTCTGATTCCAACAAAATATAAAACATTGTTTTCAAAGAGCCATTAAAGTAAGCGGATTATATATTTCATGTAACTACATTCTCAAAAATTACTTATTATTGCGATTTTTAAGCGGACGAAGTCGCGGGCGTTTGCTAGTAGATTAATAAGTTATTCATGAGGTTTTTAAGTGCTAGTTTCCTCAGCCGACATTGAAATGAAAATATTACACAGAAAAAACAAGAATAAATTTTCCAAATAATTGTTATTACATGGTTCATTTATATGGTTCATGATTGTATTAATTGAATTTGGTGTTGATTGTACGAGTAAAATAGTAAATGGTTTTAGACTTTTCAAATACATTTATTGTGTGATTCCGAATTTATTTGATTTATCTCAAATAATTTATTTATTCAATTTTCTTACATAAAGACGTTCAATATTTTATATAGAAAAGTATATAACATAAATAACAAATGAATCGCTTAAAATTACGTATATAGTTAAAAGAAAAATGTCATTCTAAGAATTATTAATTATTTGATGTTGTAAACATTTCGTTCGGAGATAATTCATACTTGAAGATTGTGGCGGCGCATATATAGTCTAGTTCATTTGGTGTTTAAAATTAAGACTAAACTTAACAAGGCCAAACGCTTTCATTTAATTAAAGGATGCACATATATATTTAATACAGATTTACTTTACAAAAATATGAAATTTGATATCAAATATTTTCAAAAGTCTTTGATTTACCTAATAAAAGTACGATACGGCTATTTGTCGTATTTGATTTTGATGCAAAAAATCATTGATTCACCTAATAAAAGTAGATGAGAAGATTATCTGTCGTATTTGCTTTTGTTACTAAAAGTTTTTGATTTATATAAAACGAAACTCCGGCAATCATATACTTATGATTAAGTGGAACAAAGATTTTAAATATTTGGCTGGCAATCATTTAAATAAACTGTCAACAAGTCGGGGGAAACTCTATTATTCTTGGGACAAGTTGCGGAAGGGTGGAAAGTTAATAAGCAGGTTAGAGTGATTAGGGAAGGCTAAGTGAAAAGGAGTTCTTGGGCAGGGCTGTTGTCAATTTAACAATATTTCATTCGTTTCTGCAAGTTAAGGTTTTTATGAGGGGAGGAGGACGGGTAATAGTAAGGGTGGGTGGATTTTAATAGCTTTTTAATTGATTGCTTGAATCACGTCCAATATTCTCTGTATAGAATGTGTATCATAGACGAAGTTGCATAGTATTTTCATAAAATTCGGTGTATTTTACATTCACGAAACCGAACTTTTGTGTGGGAGGGGGTAGAGAAGGTAGGGGAATCGTAAAATTTGATATGTAGTTTTATTTCTCTTCTCCTGTAAGGTGCTTGTACAAAATTTCAAGTTCGTAGCTTTTAGTTTGTTGGTTATTAGTTGATTTAATGAAATTGGTCGAAATCATAGTTTTGTATGGGAGGGGGTAGAAGGGCAAGTGCGATTTCAAAACTTTTCTTGAAAAAGGTCAAAAAAATAATGTTGTGTGGGAGGGGGTAGAAGTTTTAAGGATTTTCGACCAGTTAATATTTCGTATATTTAGAAATTTTCTTTAAATGCATTTCGCAAATTTTCAAGTTTCTACCTTAAAATTTCACTCAAAAATTTTCAGTTTATGTGTTTTTTTCAATGCACATGAAACACCTTGTACACGTTAGACTGGGGGGTCGGTTAGTAACAATTATGGATCATGTTATTATTATTTTTCTATGTAGATTAAATAGATGTATCCACATGTAAAAGTTAAACTTTTTATCTTTCACCAAAGCCCTAAAAAAATCACTCAAAATTTTCGAAATTTTTCTTATCACCTCCCTCCCCTTACACCTCCCAACTTAAAATTTTTACCAAAATTAAAAACTACGTAGTTCTACAATTCGACAAATTTTCGATGTGATATCTGTACTCTTTTTAAGACATAGGGATTTGTAATTTTGAAAAGTGCGCCATTTTTGAAATACTCCCCATTTCCCTCCACTACAATTATTTCAACATATTATATTTTTTTTTGTATTTTCTTAGTATAGCTTAATATACTTTCCAAGTTTCAATTACATAGCTTAATAAATAGCCGAGATATACATTTTTAAGTGTTTTTCTTTGCACCACCCCTGACCCTCTCCCTTACAATAATTAGCCTCGCTCTAAGCTGATTCCGGTGGAACTATGTTGCACCTTAATGGTCCCAAAATATAATTTTTTTACGATAAGTAATTTCGAAGATATAATTCTTTGAAAAAACAATTCGGCCGACAATTTGTTTTTAGCCCCCCCTTTTCGGACGCCTATGGATAAACAAATTAAATTATTTTTAGAGTTTGCCCTACAACCCTTTCTATATCTTTACTGATTTTCAATTTCCTATCTGCATTCGTGGTGGAGATATTAGCAAGTATATTTTTTGACTTTTTCCCTCGCCCGCCTCCCCCTTCCACCTAACCCCTTCCAAAATTTAAAAATAGAGCTCGCTTATCCAGTCAACAATCCACCCAAAAACGAACATTCTACCTTTAACGGTCTCGTAGATATGAGTCTATATGCACGGCGTACAGCGGGACGGATTTTTTTTTGCATTTTTAGGCTAATTTAGTCATGAAACACGAAAAAAAAAATTTCAGGGTAGCAAATTTTTTTTTTCCTTATTTCGATCACAATACTTTATTATTAGAATAATAAAATAAAACAGTAGGTGAAGTAATCAACTCAATATGCGATTTTTCTATTCTTTTCTTTCTGTGTATGTAAAAACTCTTAAATTTTCAATTTCCGCATCAACAGCTGTATAGTCTTTCGTACTGAACTCCGAATTGTTGAAAATTATAAAAAAATTTTTTGTGAAATATATACTTTGCCGAAAATAAACATACATGCATACAAACGAAGTATTATCACATCTTAAATTGTCAATGTGAATAAAAATAAGAATTTACTAACAAATAGATATAATAGATATAAGAATTAGCTTACAACTCCTGAATTTATTATTATAAATTTATCGCATAGATCTAATAAATTTCTGTATTTAAAATTTGGCATTAAATTAATCTAATCGAATCTTGTGGTTTGGTGAATGTTTTCACAATGCACTTCGAATTGAAAGAAAAGATTTCCGGATTCTTCGCTGTTATGCTTTATTATCCGTGACGTTTCGGTCTCTGCTGAGATAAGTTTGATAAAGGTCTCAGCAGAGACCGAAACGTCACGAAAAATAAAGCATAACAGTGTAGAATTCGGAAATCTTTTCTTTCAATTCTAATCTAATCTTATATAATATAATTTCACAATTTTGTAGTGAACCAATTTCATAAATTGATGAAATAAGCAATCTTGCAGTTCACGTTGAATTCCAAAACCCAATTGTTCAATTCAAACTATCCGTGGGAGTGTGTTCAGAGATGCTTTGAGTGCTTTTCAGGCATTCCTGTTACACTTCGATAATTTGTTTAAAATCAATTAGATATTAACTGGTAGTTGATAGATGGTGTTTAAAATGGTATGACTCTTCAATACAGCAAAGCTGATCAATGAACATATGTGGCTCTTATTAGGAACTATTTTTTAGCATTTTACTTATCTGTATTCGTATATCTAGTGTCGAATCAAAATATTCCATTCTTATTGATCTTTTGCCATGACTATGGTTTTGTCGATAAAAATAGCGTAAAGAATTTACGTACAAAACGTCTCCGATTCGTTATCCTTTCAAATAATGAAAAAGGAAACGAAACCTTTCTTCCATCCTTTATTTGCGTATACAATATTTCTAATATTGAATGCTTTCTTGATTTCAACAGGTGTCTTTCTTCTTGTCGTCCTATGTGGTGCCGCTGACGTTAATATCGTTCCTATACATGGGCATGCTGGCACGTCTGTGGAAAAGTGCGCCAGGATGTAAGCCATCGGCCGAGTCAAGGTAATGTCGTTTCCAATCATTGTAGTGTATATGTCGTTTTGAATTTTGCATTCCCATTTAAAAGTGCTATCACATGCACCTGACAGTTTTTATTAACAAACTTTCTTTTTATCAATACTCTCTAAATGTTTCAGGAAAGGAAAGCGACGAGTTACTAGAATGGTGGTGGTTGTCGTACTCGCATTTGCAGTATGCTGGTTACCTATTCACGTGAGTACCCGTATCCTATTTCCATTCAATTTAAAGCTTCTTAAAGGTGAACTGTGTTTGAGGTTTTTTTTTTTTATAAATCTTTAAAAATGTTTATTTCCATCATCCTTGACAAATACGTCCCTGAAGAAAGGAGAGCTCCTAGCTGGATTGAATCGTTTTTAGGTTGGTGTGTATCTTAATTTACTGGAAATCTTGTTTAGATGGTAAGAAAAAACAGTGGGAGAAATGTTTTTCTGATTGCGTATCGCATTGCAAGAATTTTGGAGCTCGCACTCAGCACGCTCAAGTTTACAGCCTCCTTAGCAATTTAAGAGATGTCAAAAGCACGTTTGCATAGACTGATCCTATTAAAAACAGCTCACATCAATATAGTATGGAAAAGTTTCGACTTTCCTTACATTCATGCGTGGGATTGGTACCTTACCAATACTTTTGCTATATACGTACTTTTTTTCCACAAAAGATGTTCTACTTTTCCTGCTCGGATCTTTGCATGGCTGGAGTAAAAGACAATCCGTTGTTGTCATGTCATGGCTCATGGGCGTGTTCCCTAGTGTTTTCATTTTCAGCCTACTCGTATTATACGACTTTTGTGCGTTGTGTTTACCAAGCCCTCATTGTTGTCTACATTTATCGACCCAATAGCTTTTGGTTTGAACTAAATAAATCGTATTACGCAGAATATGGAAAAGTATACTCCTCGACGTGTGTGTTTATAATTGGCGTATAAGCTCCAGTACAAAATTAATTATACAAATAAATATTTACTGATTCGGTTAAACTCCCAAAAACCAATATACCGATAATTAGATAAGGTTTATCAAAATAAATGAAATGAGAACCCCGATGGACTAATTGAATAACAGTCGTCATGGTAATGAAATTGTTAATAGGGTAACCGAATCATTGACTGTATCAGAAGGAATTTTCATTACGTATTATTAGTACACACAGAAAAAGATCTACATAGTAATATGAACCGGATTCCATTATTATTATTTTTGGTCAATAGGAAAAATGCTTTTATTTTTATAGTTTTAAAACCATGAATTCAATGGTATGCATATTTATATTTCCAATTGCTTTATTAATTTACATTATTGAAAATTACCAGAAATTTCAATATATGTTTAATATGATGTGTTCCATATAAAATTGAGGTGCCAACTATTATTTTAAAAGTATTTAATACTTTTAAAGGAAAATACTTTGAGATTAATAGGACTTATTAAGTCTACTTTTTTTCATGTTAATGCGCTGTACAAAGTAAAATTAATTACTCAGAATTATTTTTATGGTATTAAGCTTTTTTTGGCTGTTCCTGGTACTTTTTAGTTGTTTTGAAGTGTAATTAAATTAAATGTCTTCGTGATAGTATTTGAAACATAAGCTTTGAATGTATTACTTTTAATGTTTGAAGTGGCGGACCACCTATTTTTGCCTATGCAGTGTTATTATTATATCTACGAAAATATATAGTAGTAGATAGTAGTAGTAGTAGATAGAGGGTTGTGCGAAGATCTAACAACTCTTGCGCAATTAATAATGAAAAATGTTAAGGAGCCTGAAGGTCAGGAGGCCAACGCTCGATTTGGGCTATAGCGCCATTGAAGAAGTGTTATTATTGTACGAAAACGCTTTGCTAGTAAAAACTAGGCATTCGAACTCTTTAAATATTCAAATTTAACAAAAAACAAAACAGGACTACGACTGGGCGTAAAGCCCAATCGTGCGATACTCTAGATGAGAGAGAATTTTTTTTATTTTAAGAAATTTTGTAGGGAAAATGATAGAGGGGGTGACGACATAGAACTAATTTTTTCTCATCACTCTAAGGTTGCTATCAAAATGTTTTATACAAAATTTAGGATTTAATAATTTAATAGGTACTGAGAAAATTAGTGTATTGGATTTAGTGAAATTGTGCAGTTTGTATAGGAGGTGGTAGAAGGAGTGTGAATTTATTAATGACGTTTTTATAAATAACTGTAAACATCATTTAATTGACATTTTTTAAATTGCAGATCAGTAGCATTCATACTTTTCAGGAAAATTGTCTTTTTGTAAAGTTGTTGAATTTTGTCAAATTGTATGGAAGGTGGTAGAAAGATTGAAGCTAATCTCCTTATTTTTTTTGGTCTTACTAATTCTAAATAATTATTTAGTGCATAATTTCAGCTCGATAAATTTCATACGTACAGAGTAAATTTATTTAGAGTATTTCAGAAAAAAGTGCAGTTTGTATGGGAGGTGGTGGAAGGAGGGGGGGGACTCAACTAATTTTTATAGAACAGATTAAAATTATTATAAAATTAATATAATTCAAATTTCAGATCAATAGCTTTCAAGTTTTTTGAAAAAATCCGTTTATTGTCGAATTGCGAAATTATGTCATTTTGTATGGGAGGGGGTAGAAGGGGTGAAACTGAATGTCTAATTTTTTTGGTCTTACTAATAATTCCAAATAAATATTTAGTGCACAATTTCAGCTCGCTAAATTTTATACGCACTGAGTAAATTGGATTAGAGTATTTCATGAAAAAGTACAGTTTGTAAGGGAGGTGGTAGAAGCAAGGAAAGGACACGCATAATTTTGATATGTTAGATTGATATCATCATAAAAGTAATATGTTCTAAATTTGAGCGAATTGGCCCGTTCACGAACTTGTCCTTACTTTTTTGTCAAAAACGACGTGTACAAAATTTGAACTTTCTAGATTAACCCGTTCTCACGATAGAGAGAGCACGGACGGACAGACGGACAGACAGATGGACAGACGGACGGACGGACATCCGGTTTTGAGATTTTTTTGTGATTATATGAACTTCTATATCATTCATTTTTTTCTCGGAGCCTTATTTCTTAGCGTTACAAACTTTGTGGCAAACTGATAATACTCTCAGATTTCATCTAGAGTATAAAAAGAAAAAAAAAACTAATAATGAACTAAATATTGTTATAGATCTTGCAATCACGCAAATTGGATGTTGCCAGAAACACCGAGAGAAGTCTATCAACATGTCAAAACACTATCAACATGTTTCCAGACACTTCTACCGAGCTCCACAATGTAGGCAATCATTCTAGACACACACACACAACGACACCTGTCTGGGAGACTTAGTATAAATACCCGCCAACTTTCAGACAACGAGTCAGTCATTTTGGTGACACCTATCGGTGGAAGAACGCGAATCGGTACAAGTGAAAGATTGGCAGTGTTCCTGGGTTGTACGAATTAAGTTTTAGAGCGAATTCAGTGAAGTGATCGGGAAATTGTGTATAAAGTGCAATAAATAAATTATTCATTATTTTTAAACGAATTGTGTTTTCCTTTGAAATCGGCGATCCCCTAGCTCGCAACAATTGGTGTCAGAAGTGGGATTTCAAGGATAAATTCGGGTTAAAAATCGCGAGTGAAATTAAAAATTCTCGGAACGGATAATTTTGTGAGAGCGGAAAAGTGAAACTAAAATTCTCGGACAGTGAGGATTTGGTGAAACCGAATATTCTCGAGTGCTCTAGTGAACAGTGACTTTAATTAGCGAAGTAAAATCGCGGAACTAAAATTCTCGAACGGACAGTGAGAATTTTGTGAAATCGAATAATCTCGAGTGATTTAGTGAGCAGTGACGTAAATTTAAGTGAATTCGAATCGCGGAAAAACTGGAAATAATCGGTAGTGAAAATGCCGCGTTATTTAAAAGACTTAAAAGTAACGGAGCTGAAGGAAGAGCTCAGTAGACGCGAGTTACCTACAACAGGGAGCAAGTCTGAACTTGTCAGCCGTATGATCGAGACACTTGAGGCTGAGGGTGAGAATGCAGATAGTTTTGAGTTCCAAATCGAAGAAGCTAGTAAAGAGGAGTGCTCTGGTACATCGGATGCCTTAACACAGTTAATGCAACAAATGATGCACAAATTGGATCAACAATCTGCGGATATGAATCAGAAATTAGAGCAACAATCAGTGGACATTAAACAACAATCTGCGGACATTAAACAACAATCTGCGGACATTAAACAACAATCCGCGGACATTAAACAACAATTAGACCAGACCTCAAAGGAACTCAACCAAAAATTGGAGCTGCAGAATAATAAAATAGACACCATGGGTAAGGCAATAGAAGAAAACGTGGAGAAGAAACTTCGAATCTTCGAAGAGCAAATTACGGAAAAGATATCCGGGATTGTACAAGAAGTCGAACGCCTAAAAAGGGACTTGGATAACGTGAAAGCAGTCGGAGTCATGGAAGCAGAGCACGTTAAGCATAAGGGTTTCAAAGCTCCAATCTTCGATGGACAGACACCGTGGGCTATTTATAAGATCCAATTTGAGGCTGCCGCCAGAAACAACCATTGGAATGATCTCGAACGAGGAACGGCTCTTATATTGGCGTTAAGAGGTCCACCAGCGGAGGTTCTTCAAACGATTCCGCAGGAGCAACAACAAGATTTTTCAACGTTAGTCCAAACATTGGATCTTCATTACGGCAGTGACCGCATGAAAGAGATCTACAAAATAGAGCTGTACAACCGAACTCAAAAGAATGGTGAAACACTTCAGGAGCTGGCACGCGATATTGAACGACTCACATTATTATCGCTGCCCAATGCGCAAACAGAGCAACGCAACGATACGGCTGTTTTCGCATTCAACAATGCTGTACTGGACAGAGAGCTGCAACAGGCGTTGAAATTGGCAGGTAAGAAAACGATAGGCGAAGCCTTGGTATATGGGCTGACGTTCGAAGCTGCCAAGCAAAGCTCACGGAGTAATTATCGAGGCCGAGAAAGAGCAAAAGAGTGTATGTGTCAGAAAGCAGAGTACACCAAACGGAGCGAAAGATTTGGTGCCCCCCGATGCTGGAATTGTGGACAGGCAGGACACTTGAGACTCGACTGCCGAAAAGCGACCAACTATTGTTCCGGCTGCGCTGCTAACCAATGCGAAGATGGAAATCGGGCAGGTAGTTCGTGGTCAAGAACTAGTCGTCAGAGTTCAAATCTTACACACGGTTTTGATAAAAGACGCCGGAGTCGATCGAAAACCCCGAGTCGGCAAGCTCGATTGCAACAAGAACAATACATCGGGAAAGATCATGGAAGCAAAGATGGACAATCGAATAAGGATCGCGAACGAACGGGTAGAAGTCGTGACGGTCAAGTACTTCATGCGAATAATCGTGACAAAACCAAACATGGGAAGCGATATGATCGAGAAGATCGCGAAAGGAAGAATGCGGAACGAGAAAAGGGAAGTAAACGTGCCGCTAAGGAGGAGAATGAGCGCGAAAAGGAAACGGAGAAAGAACGCGAACGTGAGAAGGAAAAAGAAGCCGGAAAAACCATTCAGAGGTTAACGATCGAACCAGAGGATGGATGGAATCAGCGAAAACCTCGTACAAAAATGAAAGTGGTACATCTCGACCGACTGACAAAGTACCACGGTGCCATTGCGGAAATGAACGACTCTGTTCGGGACGAACAGGGACTAAGGAGAGGGTAATGTTATAGATCTTGCAATCACGCAAATTGGATGTTGCCAGAAACACCGAGAGAAGTCTATCAACATGTCAAAACACTATCAACATGTTTCCAGACACTTCTACCGAGCTCCACAATGTAGGCAATCATTCTAGACACACACACACAACGACACCTGTCTGGGAGACTTAGTATAAATACCCGCCAACTTTCAGACAACGAGTCAGTCATTTTGGTGACACCTATCGGTGGAAGAACGCGAATCGGTACAAGTGAAAGATTGGCAGTGTTCCTGGGTTGTACGAATTAAGTTTTAGAGCGAATTCAGTGAAGTGATCGGGAAATTGTGTATAAAGTGCAATAAATAAATTATTCATTATTTTTAAACGAATTGTGTTTTCCTTTGAAATCGGCGATCCCCTAGCTCGCAACAATATGATTAAAGAAGAGCCATAAAATCTATACATATAAATATAATATTTGCTTATAAACGGCTATAAGTTAGTTTTTTGCTTTACTTTAACAATAACCAGATTCAAGATTCTTTATTGAGACTTAAATAGACACATAATTAAAACTGAATAATTAGAGAAAAGTAAAGCTGCTGGCTATAAAATTTGGCCCAGCGTTATATCTAAAAAAAATGTTTCTTGAAATTAAAAACTAAATTTCAAAGCGATTACATACATAATCTTGGATAGGGTCGCTCTTGCTCCCGGAGTTGATGCCTTCAAGTAATTTCTTACACTAAACTAAACTATAACTAATAACTACAGACTACTTATACTAATGTTATAACTAAAATTAAAACTGAATGAACGAGGAAAAGGGCGGATAACTATCAACGCAAAATGATGTGTTAGAGGATTGTTAGTCATCCATTTCCTCGGTAAGTATCGATAGAAATGAAAAAGTTAAGTAAATTACAATTTCAGAAAACAAAATACGCGCCGTCAACCAAAAAGGGAGGCGGAATAAATTAGCTAATTTAACTAATTTTATTTAAATTTAATTTATATGAGCCAGTTGATGCCTTTTCATAAAATATTATTTTACAGCGACCTTCTGCAGATTCTTGCAAAACATGGACTAATTCCTCGCTCCATAAACTTTTTTTTTTATGTGTCACCGGAACTAGAGGGGTTGCCCTTTTGTACTGAAGCACAGCTCCGGTGAGGGGGGAAGGATATTGGATTTTGGGAATTAAGGGGATAGAGACGGAAGTGGCTATGAATATTTCTCTTGAATTGCTGAATGTTGTAGTCATGCGGGAACACCGAGATGGGCAGCGAGTTCCATATTCGAACAGTCCGGTTTAAAAACGAATCACGAAATTTGACAGTGCGACCGAAGATGGGGTTGAGAGAATACTTATGAGCGCGCGAAACAGCTCTAGTATTACGGGGTAAGGGCATACGTGAGGGCAAGAGATTAGAGATTTCGTCCGAACAATCTCCATTGTAGTAGCGATACAAAAGGGTTAGGGAGCTTACAGTTCGTCTATGCTCGAGTGAATCGAGCGAAGAAGTGATGTCAGTGTCTCCTATAATTTTAATAGTCCGAGACTGGATACTATCCAGATAGGAGAGAGAAGTTTTTGCGGCTCCCATATAGATGGGAATTAAATTCAAGACGTGGTCTAATGTAGGACTTTTAAATTGTTAGTAACCCAGAAGGGGTGAAGGAGTTTTTACACCGTTTTAGGTAGCCCAAACATTTAGATACTTCCTTGGCGATGTTAAATATATGATCGTTCCAAGATAAGTTATCTGTGATTTGGATACCTAACATCTTAACACTTGAAGAAGAGGTTAGGGAGCTGCTGGCCTTCGAAGGTGATTGGGTCAAGGTTAGAGTCACGTTTGTGGGACACAAGACAGCACTGGGTTTTCAAAGCATTAAACTCAACTTGATTCTTATTGCCCCAACTAAGAATTTTGGCCAAGTCGTCATTCAATGACTTAACCATGTACGTACGTTGTTCTACTAAGCTAGAACATCGGGCTAAGGACGCACTGTTGAAGTGATAGGAGAAGTCTAACAAGCTGTCATCGGCGAAGCTATGTATAGGATTGAAAGTTGAAGATAGCAAGTCATTAATAAATATCAGAAAAAGGGTGGGAGAAAGAACCGAGCCCTAAAGGAAAACCAGCGTTAATTTTATAAGAAGAGGAAACCACACCATCCAATACCACACGCATTGAACGATTGGCTAAAAAACTTTCAATCCAGGAAAACCAATAGCTTTAAGTTTGATTAAAAGGGCAGTGTGCCATACTCTGTCAAAAGCCTTGGAAATATCAAGAGCGATAATACAAGATTCACCAAACTGGTGAATGCTTTTGTTCCAGCGTTCAGTGAGGGTGGTTAAAAGGTCTCCTGTGCAAAGTTTTTTGCGGAATCCATACTGTTTGTCGTCAATAATATCATTGATGTTGAGACATTCTATTACTCTATTGTTGATGATTGTTTCCATGACCTTGGGCAGAATTGAGGTTATTGCTATTAGGCGATAATTAGCGGGATTGGTGCGTTCTCCTTTTTATGGAACTGGCTGAACATTTGCAAGCTTCCATGAAGATGGGACAGTGGAGGACGATAAAGAGAGACGGTAAAGTTTGCTTAGAGGTTTAGCTAGAGAAGCGCAGCAATTTTTAAGGACAAGGGCAGGTATTCCATCTGGACCGGACGATTTGTTAGCATCTAGATTCTTAAGAACTCGGTATACGTTTCGCGGACGAATACTAATCTGTCCTAAGGAGGAATTTAGCGTAGTATACGTTAGAAGGTTTGAGTTCGTTGGTGGTAAAGAAGAGTTGGGAGCGAATTGATCTGCTAAGATGTTTGCCTTCATGTTAGGATCCGTAATAACCTCATTGTTGTTTGCTGCCCTTAGGACTTCTCAAAATGTTTTGCTTCATTTTCTGGTCATGCAAATATGGATTTACACAGGTTCCTTTCTTTTTTGAAATTAATCCAATTAACTTCGGATGGCAGCTGCTTATAAGCACGGTAAGCTGCCTCTTTAGCCCTTATCGCAGTACTACAATTTTCATTAAACCAATCCTTAAAACTGGGCTTGATTGGTTTGTTGCTTTGAGGGATGAAAAGTCTCATGCCCAACAAGACGGTCTCATTTACTGCAGAAGAAGCATACTCAACACCTCTGTTAAAGCAAATTCACCAATCAAATGTAAAATAAAATTGCTTAAGACTGGACCAATCGGCACATTCCTAATGTCATATCAACTTTCTTAGAGCTGGTGTAATTGGCGTCGAGATGGAAACTGGGAAACAGGCGGAAATTAAGCAATAGTCAGAGCTTCTAATTGGTGATGCATAGGATTGATTTAAAAACGGCGTGTTATGGTTGTCTTAACTAATGGGTTCGCGCAAGTCGCTACTCTGGCGACTGATCGTTTAGCTAAATATAGCAGATATATCATCAAGTGTTCCATGTCAGTGTCTCCATACAGGGAGACAATGCTAAAATAAGTCTTATCTGGCTTTCTATACTTTCATATACAGTGCCTTAAGATTCTCCGTTCAAAAATTTGTAACTCCTCAGCAACTGACGGAGAGATTGTAAGCCAAATTTAAATTTAACAGAATTATGATTGGGCGTAAAGCCCAATCATATAATACTCTAGATGAAATAGGAAAGAGTTTATTATACCGGAAAATATATCATCTCAAATTCTGTCAAATAGTGAATAGTGAGTTTTGTATGGGAGGTGGTAAAAATATAGGGGACAGGTGAGTAATTTTTTTATTTGACACCGAACGTAGTATACAAATTGTTTCATGCTGAATTTAAAGTTTGTAGCTTTCATAATTTTCGAGGAAATTGAATAATTTTTGTGTGAATTTATGGGAGGTGGCAGAGAAAGGGGGAGGTTTTGGATGATTTTGAATAGGCTTATCATCATCCTAATTACATTATTTTGTTATTCATATGTTCGAAGGAGAAATACTTTCCTTGAATTTGAACAAAAATTTGTATGGGAGGTGGTAGAAGGAGTGAAGTAAAGCTCATATTTTTTTAGCATTTATTTCAATTATTAAGGGAGAAATTTTGGCGAATTTTAGTTTCAATGAAAATCGATTAAATGCATTTACCAAAATTGTGCATTTGTATGGGAGGGGGTAGAAGGAGTATTCGAATCAAAACCAAATTTTTCGAAATCAATGATATTTGTAATTTTATACTTTTCTCAAAATTTAAAGTTGATAGCTTTGACGGTTTTGGAGAAAAATAATTTAGTTAAAATTCCGAAATTTCGTGAAATTTGTATAGGTTTCACAGAATTGGTTGCAATTACAATAAAATTAATTATGACAAAAATTGGTTCTTTTAGCTTTGCTAGTTGCAGGGCAAATCGAATAAATTCATTTTTGAAAATTGTGTATTTGTATGGGAGGGAGTAGAAGGATTGAAAAGATCAGATCCATATTTTTTGATGTCAATGATATTTACAACGTCATGCTATGACCTAATTCATCTAAAGTATAAAAACCATAAGAGATTATCGGTCTAATGAGGATTTTATACATCAACAGCTTCGTCGATTTATAAGATTCCTTAGAACTTAACAAGGGTCTTAAGATGGAAGCCTGCTCCTTTTGCCTTTTGAAATAAATGTCTCGCATGCGGATTGAACTTCATTCTATGGTGTAGGTTAACTCCTAGATATTTTATGTTATTTTTAAGTGGAATATTCTGACCTTCCGACACCAGCGAGAGAGATTTGCTATCACAAACTGCAAGACGGTGTCCTTTTCCACTTGCATTTCGGAAACAGATAAGCTCCGATCTCGCAGCATTTATCTGTATACCCCAAGTTTTGAAAAAATCACTGGCTCGCGGTACGTGTTCTTTTACTGCAGCGAGGGCGTCATATGGTCTGTTAGCGTGAGCGAAAATCAAGGTGTTGTCGGCATAAGGAATTGCCTTGAAGCTTACTTAAGAAACTGTAGAAGTGATAACATTCATAGGCAAGTCGTGAATAAAAAAATTGAATAGTTTTGGCCCGAGAATAGATCCTTGGGCTACTCCAGCATTAACAGGGATGATTGTCGAAGTGAAGCTCTCTATCTCTATGAAAAGTTTTCTGCCTGTTAGAAAGTCAGCAAAAATTCTGATAAGAGCTTGCGGACATCCTGTCATTAAAAGTTTATATATTTAACCATGCATTCACACAGAATCGAACGCCTTTTCTAAGTCTATCGAACAGGCAACTGTAAATTTTTTCTGCCGAAGATTTTTTAAAATATTATCTTGCAAGTATAACACTGCGTGCTCGGCAGAATGATATTTTTCGAAACCGAATTGTCTGTTGAGAATAAATTCACTGCAAAAATTAAATGGGCCTCAGATTGGATATATCATTAGACGCACTGCTTTTCGGAATAAGGTAAAGCTTTGCAGTTTCCCAACTTGATACGAAATATCCGTTGTTGATGCAATTATTAAAGATGATAGTTAGCTTTCCGTATAATTGATTTAGCATCTGCGAAGGATACAATTGGGGATGCCATCCGTTCCTTTTGATTTTTTCCCATTCGTGCAGTTTATTAGGTCTTCTTCGAGTTCTCTGTTGAAGAAATTATCATTGTTGGTGGCCACATTATTTGAACGGTTATCAGAGGAGAACGTAGTTAAAACTGAATTTTCACTTGATTCATAAAACTGTCATACTCTTTCCTGAACGACTGAATTTAATTCCGTAAAATTCATTTATTTCCTTACGAATTGTATTTCTTATTATGGAATTCAGGCATTAAATTCTTGAATTAAGCTCATGATAACCCGCATTCACGCGGTTGTAATTTCAATGAAAATTGTTTTTAATTGTTTTAGCCAAAATTTTCTAGTCCTTAGAAGGTTTAAGGTTTGAGAGATCCCTATATTTTTTTGTTTTTAACCGGGATGTTCGTAGAGGGTTTATCTATGCAGGCTTTGATACCATTAGTTACTTTAAATATGTACTTATCAATTTCTTCCGAACATAAGTTGCGATCAGTTGGTATGTGAAAGTCAAGCTCTTCGGATAAGTCATCTTTAAATTCTTCCCAAATGATGTCTTTAAGCGATCTTTAAGTTTCCTGAGGTTGCATAAATGCGTAAAATTAATTTCAATCCAAAGAGCAAACTGGCGGGAAGGAGACGGCAATGTTTTGCACGTAACATTGGTGTTTTGATATCAATCAATCAAATTCCTGTTGAGACCCGCTATAGGGGCATAGAACAGAAACAACTCTCTTCCACAAGGCGCGATCCTGAGCATCGGCCTTAAGCTGTTGCCAGAACTTGTTTATTTCTCTGGCCTCCTGCTCCACTGCTCGCCCCTTACATGGTCGACCAACCCCGATGCCTTCCTTGAGGATTATAATCCAGAGCCTGTTTGGCGATGTTTCGCTCTGGTTTCCTCAAAGTGTGACCGATCAACTGCCACTTCCGCTTTTGAGTCTCAATGCCAATTTTAGTCTGTCCAGTTGTACTCCAAAGCTCGTCGTTGGAGATCACTTCTGGCCAGAATATTCCTAAAATTTAATAGTCCATGCTGACAATGCTTCCGAGATAACAAAACTCATGCACCTCTTCCACATCTTGCCCGTTAAGAACAGTCGGTGTGCTTGCGTTCGAACCCATGTACATGTATGTACTTGGTTTTACGCAATTTTCAGTCTCGCATCTTTGCATTTAGAATGCAACGAGCGAACATTTGACTCTAAGTCCGAACGGTTATGAACAAGCAAACACACGTCATCAGCATAATCAAAATGACTTAAGATATTAAATAGTCTGCATTGAAGACCCCCACCTCCCCCACCTTCCAGTTTCAAGCTTTCAAAATGTCATTTATTACCACCAGAAACAGGGCAGGTAATAATATGCAGCCTTGTCTGACACCCGATCGCACTGGAAAGCTCTTGGACAGCTCTCCTCTATGCAAGACGCGACACCTTGCATCTTCAAAATTTGAACTTTCTAGCTCAACGCGTTCTCAAGTTAGAGAGGACACGGATGGACGGATTTTGAGATTTTTTATTGGTAATATAAACTTTTGTATTATTCATATTTTTCTCCGAGCCTTATTTCTTAGCGTTGCAAACTTTATGCCAAACTTATAATACTCTCAGATTTCATCTAGAGTATAATAACCAGAAAGAGATAATCCCGAAAACGTGGCCAGCATTAAAATTCTATCGCACTTAGTCCTGAATGTTTCACTAATCATATGCCTGTCTGCGGACAGCACGTGTATCTCCGAAAATCTTTCAATTACATTTCATCACTTGACATATCCTAAACAAATTTCTTTCGACCGCCCAACTTCTGCTTGATTGCACAACATCCTAAGCTAATAGATTTGTTATTCTTGCCGAAGGTTAATCCCTTACATCCTCAGCCGTCACTACCTATAAAACATCTCGCATCTCTTGGCTGATCAAGTAGTAATGTGCGATGAAGTCTGTAAACAGGTTCGTATATACTGAGCGCTAGAGAAATATGTTTTGGAGCCTACCCCTATCAAGTAACAATAACGACCAGATTATACTCTAAGAATCGACAGAATGCGAGACTGACCAGACATAATAAGTACACTGAAAGGACGTCCGTAAGGCATTGCCGGATACCAGGGAGCAGACATACATATGTTGTAATCCAATAATGAACTGTAAAGGTTCTGAATGCTTCGGAAGTTTCAGGATGAGAGTTTGAATTGAATAAACGTGTTAAGTCTATCGGAATGTGAGAACATGATGCCTAACTGATTGAAGGCACCATCTAGACGTGCTGATGTAGAAGATATCTCATTGCCAGAAATTGTTTGACACTCATTATCATGAAACGGAGAGATAGACTGGCGTCTTAACTCATTCTTCAATTTGATTGCGTCACTCAAGGCTGTTGAACTTAATGCCACACTTCTTTCGACACTTCTTTAACGAGAAAGCGCTGAAAGAAATTTTCGGCTCCTAATAATGATCTCTTGTTTTCAGTTTTCTTATCGCCGAAATAATAACACTAAATTTCGAACGTTTCGCTATATCGGGTGTTATTTATTCTGAATAATTCGCTCCCCAATGCGACATGATTTTATTTTGATATGACTTGGGAGTCTAGAAAATAACAAGAGACGACAGTTTTAGTGGTAATATAGACTGCGAGGACTGTTAAAGATAAACTTGAAGTCTATGAAAGGATTCCGAGAGGAATCTCGGTCTTAACTGGCTATTTATCGATGCAATTCAATAAGAAAAGGATCATGAAGAAGGGCAGCCCCAGAAGGCTCCATATGAATCATAAATTATTCAAGCCGGAATCTCCGTGGTCGAGGATAAGTTTATAGATATTATTCGGTTTGGGCTTTCGGAAGCTAAGACCAGCATGAAAAAGGACTGTCACGCATCTATTTACACCCACAAGAGTATTGGAATTACTTTTATGCAAATCTTGATCTTTAGAACGGACGGCACAGATTCAAGTGGTATTTATATGCCTGAAGTGAAAACATTTTATTCAAAAAAGCTACCCGTAGTGCTGGCTTGCGACATGTTGATGCCACCGGAACCTTTCTGGAACTTTGCAATATTTAGGAAGCTAACCTTTACAAATATAAAGCTCATCTAGTATCTAGTACGTGGAATACAAAAGCTATTCAATTTGTGAACAAATTTATAATAGAATTCAAGGTTTTATTCAACACTGCAGTTAAGACTTTTTATTGTGCGGTTCATTGCCAACATGCATCATAATAGAGAAGTGGCAGTTGCATGGATTCGTCCTTTTTGAATAGAATAATATTAAATATGAAGCTAATAATAATAAAAACTGGTAACTATTGTGATCGATTTTTGACGGATTTCCACTATTCAAAGTACAAGAAATATGAAAAGTTGGGTTCGTTGTATCGTGTGACTGTTTGTCTCCATGACAACTCGAGTAAACTTTAACCGGAAAGAAAGGGAGTGGTTGCAAAATATATGTTCTTCACCTTACAAACTCCTTTTATTCATTTGAATGGTTATCAGCCGGAAACGGAAGTCATTAGCTTTTATCACAAAAATTATAACAATTTAATTTTTTTTAAATAGAATAATTGCTTATGCTAAAGTCGCATGGCTATAACCATGGAGATAATTTATTTTTAAGTTTCATAGGTTAACAGAGAACGTCGAGTGAGATTAATTTCTATTCAATAAAAAATAGTTTCAAGTAAATGTTATAAAACAACTTTAACTAGAAATATTTCAAATTTATTTATTGAAATATTAAGGGGCCATGTGTACCGAAAACATAATTTCGATGAAAAACCCATTTTCGAACGAGTTTTTCTGACGAACCATACAAGATAATGAAATTTCGTTTCTTTTATTTTAAAGTTTGTAATGTTTACCAGTTCTTGCTTAGAACATATTTTTAAAATTATTCTCAGGAAACGTATTAGGTTCACAAATCTGGATATATTAACAATTTATAAGGCCAATATTAGACCTCGTCTTGAATGCAATTCCCACCTATGGGCGGGAGCTGCAAAAACTTCTCTCTCCTATCTGGATAGTATCCAGTCTCGGACTATTAAAATTATAGGAGATTCTGACATCACTTCTTCGCTCGATTCACTCGAGCATAGACGAACTGTAAGCTCCCTAACCCTTTTGTATCGCTACTACAATGAAGATTATTCGGACGAAATCTGTAATCTCTTGCCCCATGTATGCTCTTACCCCGCAATACTAGAGCTGCTTCGCGCGCTCATAAGTAATCTCTCAACCCCAACTTCAGTCGTACTGTCAAATTTCGTGATTCGTTTTTAAATCGGACTGTTCGAATATGGAACTCGCTGCCCATCTCACACCGAGATGGGCAACAACATTCAGCAATTCAAAAGAAATATTCATTTTACTTTATTATTTTAATAATAAAGTATTGTGATCGACTTGGGAAAAAAAAAAAATTTGCTACCCTGAAATTTTGTTTTTTCGCGTTTCGTGACTAAATTAGCCTAAAAATGCAAAAAAAAAAAAATCCGTCTGTCTGTACGCCGTCCGCCGTCCGCCGTACGCCGTCCGCCGTACGCCGTCCGCCGTACGCCGTCCGCCGTACGCCGTCCGCCGTACGCCGTCCGCCGTACGCCGTCCGCCGTACGCCGTCCGCCGTACGCCGTCCGCCGTCCGCCGTACGCCGGTGTGTACGCTCAGAGCACATTAACTCCCAAACCATTCGAGATAGAAAGCTCATTTTTGGAGGGATTGTAGGTAGTTGCGGATCTCAGGAGGACACTCATTTTTGGGGGTGTAAGGGTTCAAGGGGAGGCGGGGGGAGCACTTAAACCGAAAACTAAGAATTCAAATATCTCAAACATGGTTACAGCTAGGAAGCTAAAAATCAATGTACATATAAAAGGGTTTGTGGGACAACTTTTAAAATTAATCTAATTTTTTTATCCATTGGGGTGCAAAAAGGGGGGGCTAAAAACCAATTGTCGGCCGAATTTTTTTTTCAAATGATTATATCTTCGAAATTACTTAGCATAAAAAATTTATAATGTTAGACCATCAAGGTGGCATACAGATTCACTGGAACCAGCTTACATAGAGGCTAATTATTGTAAGGGGGAGAGTCACGGGGGGTGCAAAGAAAAACACTTAAAAATCAATATCTCGGCTATTTGTTAAGCTATGCAATTGAGACTTGGTACTTATATTAAGCTATACTAAAGAAATATGAAAAAAATATAACATTTGGAGAAAATAGTAGTGGGGGAAAATGGGGAGCATTGAACTTTCCAAAATTTCAAACCATTATATCTCAAAATTAAGGGCAGATATAACATCAAAAATTTGTCAGATCGTAGAACTATATAGTTTTTAATTTTGGTAAGCAAATTAAGTGGGGGGGTGTATGAGGAGGGAGGTGGCAAGCAAAAATGTTGAAAATTTTGAGTAATTTTTTTTGGGCTCTGGTAAAAGATACAGAGTTTAAATTTTGCAGGTCAGTATATCAATTTATTGTACATACATAAAAAATAATAAAAATTCTACAATTGTTATGCACCGACCCCCCTGGTCTAACGTGCACAAGGTGTTACATGTGAAATGAAAAAACACATAAGCTGAAAATTTTTGAATGAAATTTTAAGGTAGAAACTTGAAAATTTGCGAAATGCATTTAAAAAAAATTCCTAAAAGAATGAATTATTAACTGGTTGAAAATCTTTAAAACTTCTACCCCCTCCCATACAAAATTATTTTTTCGACCATTTTCAAGAAATCAATTACCACCTAACTATTAAAAGCTATCAATTTGAATTTTTGCATAAGAACTTACAAAAATAATTGAAATGAAATTACGTTAAAAGTTTTGAAATCGCGCTTACCCTTCCACCCCCTCCCATACAAAAGTATGATTTCGACCAATTTCATTAAATCAACTAATAACAAACAAATTGCAAGCTACGAACTTGAAATTTTGTACGAGCACCTAACAACTAAAACGAAAGAAAATTGCATCACAAGTCTTACGATTCCCCTACCTCCTCTACCCCCTCCCATACAAAATTATTTTTTCGAGCATTTTTATAAAATAAGTTATCAGCTAACTCTTAAAAGCTATCAATTTCAAATTTTGCATTGAAACTTATAAAAATAATTCAAATGAAATTGCTTTCAAAATTTTCAAATCGCGCTTGCCCTTCTACCCCCTCCCATACAAAACTATGATTTCGACCAATTTCATAAATCAACTAATAACCAACAAACTAAAAGCTATGAACTTGAAATTTTATAAAAGCACCTTAAAAAAGAAGCGAAATAAAACTGCATATCAAAATTTACGATTCCCCTACCTACTCTACCCCCTCCCATACAAATGTTCGGTTTTGTGAATGAAAATTCTATGCAACTTTGTCTATGAAACACATTCTACACAGAGAATATTGGACGTGATTCAAGCAATTAATTACAAAGCTATTAACATCCACCCACCCTTACTATTACCCCTCCTCCTCCCCTCCATAAAAACCCAAACTTGTAGAAACGAATGAAATATTGTTAAATAGACAACAGCCCTGGTCAAGAACTCCCTTTCACTTAGTCTTCCCTAACCACTCTTACGTGCATATTGACTTTCCACACATCCGCAACATGTCCCAAGAATAATAAAGTTTCGCCCGACTTGTTGGCAGTTTATTTATTTTTTATTAGGGGAACACGTGAGAGCACTGCGGCCTCTCCGGCCTATTGTGCGATTATTGCCCCTATACCCTACCATAACTCTATAGCTTTAGCTAATCTGAGTATCTGTAAGGGAGCCATGTTGGCTAGTTCCTCGGTGGAAAGGAAACCTTTCCCAAGTAGATTATGCCTTTTCCTTGCCACTGCTTCACAGTGGCATAGGATATGTATTGTCATTTCTGAGTCTTCGAGACAGAGGCGGCAGATGTCGGTTTCAGCTAAGCCCATATTATTGAGGTGGTAGTTCACTCCACTGTGCCCCGTTATTAGGTCGATTAGAGTACTAATATCACTCTTTCTGAATTTCAGGATATCCTCCACTTTTTTTTTTTTTGGTATGATTAGTTTTTTTGAGGTTGATAAGCCTGGAAGTCTATTCCAGTAGATTTTATGTTCATGATCAACCCATTTCTTAAGTATCGAGCTATGATGCCCTTTTGATTTTCCGCAGAATGGCTCTGGACCAATAAAGCTTTTTTCCGCGCCAGTTTTTGCAAGGCGTTTCCCTCAATTCCTATATTTCCTGGTACCCACATTAAGGTTACGTTGTTCCTTTTCCCCAGGATGATTAGGTCTTGAAGACAGTCCCAAACTAACCTTGATCCGTGTTTATTGGATGATAGGGCTTTGAGAACCGCCTGACTATCCGATATGATTTGTTGCAATGAGCTCTCCTTATATTCTCTTGGAAACATAGCTCTATTGCAATTAGTTCAGCTTGGAAGATTGTGGCTTCTTTGCCGAGTGGTTTTGAAACCGAGAAGTTAGGACCTTTGACTCCGGCTCCTGTCCCCTCAGAGGTGCGCGAACCATCTGTATATCAGATGGTTGATCCCTCTTCCATTTCAGGTAGCGTGGATTGCCAGTCCTTGCGCTCTCTGATAATAACTTTGAAGGGGGCTTCAAAGTTAAATTTTGTCGGCGTAGCCGTGGAGGTTAGAACCTCCAATATTGGGTTTCTTAGGATATTGAGGTAGCCTCTTGTACTTGTTTTCCCTCTGTATGCGTAACACCCCTTTGATAGCTTCCTTTTTTATTTGGAGATGTATCGGCGGGATGTTAAGGAGCATTTCCATTGCCGCTGTAGGACAGGTTTTCATAGCTCCTGTAATACCAAGACAAGCTAGCCTTTGGATTTTTTGTAGCGTAAGCTGTGCTTTTCTTTGTAAAGTTTTAATCCACCAAATCGTTGATCCGTATGTGACTATTGGAAGAATGATTGTTCTGTAGCACCAGTAAATCATTTTGGGCTTTAGTCCCCATTTTCTGCCAAATAAGCTTTTACAGGCCCAAAATGCTTTTAGTGCTTTGGCATGAGACCATTCTATATGTTTGTTCCAGTTGAGTAAGTTATTACAAACGGTGAGATTTTCCTTGTAAATGACATTACATGAAATTTATCCAAATTTAATCGAAGGTCATTATGGCGACACCAGTTACTAAAATTTATCAAATCCTCCTGAAGAAGACTATCAGAGTTGGAACAAAGAGACCTAAAGATTTTAACGTTATCAGCATAAATGAGTATTTCTGAATATTTAAAAACAGAGGCCACATCGTTAATGGCCAGGAAATTTTGTTTTACACCTGTGTTATAGGCAATTTCGGCCTTTATGCGCAATGCACAAACACAGTCATGGAGGGAAGGACTGGGATTGTTGAAAGGAGAGTAAGGGGAATGAGAACGACTGTAACGAGTGAGGAAGCTGTTACATTTTTCAGTTATACTGGCTGCTACTGACAAATAATTTCAGATGTTTGGGGGTAGCGATTGTGTACTTGTCGAATGTATAGATACGAAATGAAGATCGATACGCGGCACCAATGAATGGCGTTTGAGCTTTATGTTTCTATCTTGCTCCGGCTCTAAGCTTCTGTCTGCTTGTTGGAGGTTGTGATCTGATTACGGGCGAAGTTATCAATTTTCCTTTCACATTTTCTTTCATCATGTTGCCATATTTCAGCGGAAACTAGGAACCAGAGCATGTAGTGGGGAATTATGCATCGACCGGGATTTGAGCTCACGACCTTTGCATTGAAGACCAACACGCTACCCACTAGGATACACTCCAGCTCCGCTTATCCCTGTTCACAGTTTACTCAACCTACTCCTCTCTGACTTTCAGTGCAGCTTTAAACTCGTATGAGGACAGAATGGGTTGCCATTTCACCGACTTGTGTGAGCGCAAATGATTTTTTTTTCTATTCGTTGGTAATAAGTACCCAGAAATCATCAACTAATTTAGTTACCTCATACTCTAGCCTCTAGCCTTAATTAACTAATTGAGCCCTGAAATTCCATAACACTTTGTCCATTAAAGTAACATTATATATTGTGAATTCTGAACATAATGCTTGAATCATGATCTCGAAAATCAATTAAACAATTAGAAACATCCGCCCACGCTTTCTATCGCACCCCCCCTCCCCCACACCCTCTCAAAAAAACCCAAACTAGATTAAATAAACGAATGAAATATTGATTATTATGTACTGGAGCTATTGATTCTAATCGCAGTTAATTGTTAAATAATGGACATCAGCCCTGCCCTGGAACCCTTATTCATTTAGTCATCTCTATCCACCAATACATGCTTATTGATGTCTCAAGCATCCTCAACTTGTCCCAGGAACAATAAAATTGCGACCGACTTGTGGGCAGATATTTATTAAATAGTTCATCATTATCTAAATTTGTAACAAATCTAAGCTAACAAAAGGAAGACCAACCAATGTAGTGGTCAAATTCAAAATTACAGCTTAAGGAAACCACCGATCACCATTTTAAATTTCGTGAAAAATCGGAGTATGAACTGGGGAAACCTAAGACCATACAAATTTTCGAAATCCCAAAAATGATAAAGGCGTTGTACGAATACAAACTTGAATAGCAAAATTTCAATTTCAAAACGTTGCTCAAAAGCATTTGGCTATGGCGAGTGGTGCTCTTGTCGCTCCGAAAAGACTTATTCTCTTCTGAACTGATAAGGTACTATAGAGCGTATCCTTGCTACACTCAAGCTAAATATTGCTATTGTATAATACAGGGAGTTCTATAAATTGTCATGAATCGGTTGTATAATCCTGATCGATATATAGAGCAGTAACCCACTCCATAATTTGCTCGATTAATTTGCGTATTGTATTGATATCGCTGGGAACTTTTGTATAGCTATTGAAAACATAATAATTCACTTTGGAAACGCTATTAAAGTTGGAATTGATTTACATTTTGATGGTTACTAGATATTCGGTATATAAATTAAACCCATACATTTCTGATTTAAATCAACTGCGGGAATTTCATTTATATAACTTCTTGGTTGACGATTTTCAAAGTTTGAACAATTTAATTAATAGTTAATTAAACGTGTTCAACCTTAGTACCGGTCAATAGTATACTTTCTACCAAAAGGTATTCAAAGAAGATGCTTCATTTCCATAGACAAATCCTTCTAATGTCTTGCTGACTTGCGGACTTACTGCACTTATGTAATTTGCCTTTTTATCGTTCCTTTGTCATCTTGTTACCAATAAATAGATGATAACACTGAAAAGGATATCCTTAGTATAAAATGCAATTTCGATAGATTTAATGACTTTCATATGAAATAGAACAAGGTCGAATCGAAATGGCAATGAATTCATCTTACAGCCAATTCCGGTGTCTCGCACGGAAGAGAAACTATCAAGAGGTTTCATCTTGATGGAACTTATCAACCCATTTCCGTTCACGTTGAAGTTGTGCAGGAATGATATTTTGCCATGCTATTCGGATGTATTACCTGATATAAATACGCTTCATTCAAACATGATAAATTTTGAAATAGCTCTTGAATAGTAAGGAGTTATTTTGAAGAGTGCCATAGTGTGATTCATCTCAAACTTTGGTGTGAAGATTATTATTTTATTATTATTATTTATTTTTCTATTATTATTTCATTCACAATTTTGCAGTACTAACTGTACTTTTTATTTGTATGAACCAACCTTTTAATTCTTATCGGATTATTTTGATATTACCTTTTTTTTAAAAGGAAAATTTAAGATTTCTTTCGTCCGAATAAGCAGTTTAGCTTTATTCTGTGTGTAGCTTAGGAGGTAGCGTGTTTGCGATATATACATGATTCTACCACACTGCCTACACTCCGTGACAAAAAGATACGACACCCCTGAAATTTTCCGATTCTCTGAACTGATGAAACTTGTGGTAAAATTTGCTTGCCTGTTGTAAAGATCCTTTGTTAAGAAATCTATATGAGTGATGTTTTTACCAATTGATTAATTTTTCCATGAATTTTTCTACATTTACTGAAAAACTGATCCGACAAAAAGATACGGAAGGGTAAGAAATTTAAAATTAAACCAAGTGATGTGTGAAAAAAAATATTCATTTAATTAATAATGTGTATCTTTTCCCTTGTTTTTTGTTGCTTCTAGGTTAGGTAAAGATTTTTTATATATTTTCAAGGAAGTAACGCCCAGGCAGTTGTAATTGCTTTTTCGAACTCCCCCACTGTTGCATACTGCTTGTTTCCTCGATATACTGTTCGTGATGTTGAGGTCTGATGATCTTGCCGGCCATCCGAGGACGCTTATATTTTTGGCGACGAAAAAATCCTTTACTGCGTGAGCTGTGTATATTGCTGCATTATCCTGTTGAAAAATATAATTTTTTCCGGAAATTCTCTCCGCATTGTTCGGTATTTCTTCCTCCAATAATTTAATGTATTTGTAGAGGTTAAAAGGAATAAACACAGTATCACTTAAACCTCCACCAGAAAATATTTTATTTTTACTTTCATTTGTGGGAGTTGTAAATTACATCAATGATTTTAGCAAACAGAATAAAATTTTGCCGGTAGCGTTTTGACAAGACAAGACAAGAATGTTGACTGAGTTGACAGGCGGCGTGATGACGACATCATAAGCCGCAAGTCGGCGCAATATAAATTCGTTGATATATTTGACGATGGCGTTTTTTCAAATATTATCCTTGGGTGTATGTTATTGGACCATGTTCTTTTTGTTGGCGTTGGTCGCCACACATTCTTTGCTGTTCATTCTCCCCTCTATAACCCGTATATTCGTTTTTCCGTTGCAGCCAATAGCAGCTCAAATCATTACTCCACCACCTCCCATTTGTCTTCGTTTATTATAGAGTTCATCTTTCCGTAAATCGTGAAAATAATAACTCCTCCATCCATCTGGTCCATCCAATGTAAATCTCAGAAAAAATTAATTGTCGCCACCTTTTTTCCATCTAAGGTGTTGTTGTGCAAACTTTATTCTGTTTGGTATGTGTTGCTTGGTAAGCGGTAAGTTTCTTTTTAGTTTTTTCCGTTTAAGATGCTTTGCGTTTTATATGACGCGTTGTAGGACTTTTCTTCTTTCTATAATTTTCGGGGTCTTGAAGTAAGGCCGCGATAGCACTCCTACTTCTGTTTAATATTTTTGCTATTTTAGCAATACTCATATTTTCACTTCTTAATTTTATAATAGTTTGAATTTTACTGCCAGTAAGTTTTTTCCCATGACCCATTTCAATCAAATATTTAGCACAAAAAGAATCCGTAGTACTCAAAACACTGCACAAAGATGTAATTTACAGAATAAATACTGGTAACACTTGTCAACCTGTTGACATGATCACCAGATGTTAAAAGCATCAATTACCTCTCCTGTCGTATCTTTTTGTCGTACCAGTTTTTCAATAAATGTTGAAAAATTCTTGAAAAAATTAATCATTTGGTAAAAACATCACTCATATAGATTTCTTAATAAAGGATCTTTACAACAGGCTAACAAATTTTACCACAAGTTTCATCAGTTCTCAGAGAATCGGAAAAATTTCAGGGGTGTCGTATCTTTTTGTCGCGGCGTGTCGACCATTTGGCTATAAATCGCCGATGGAGAAGATGTCTCCTCGATGTGCGAGCGAAACGTGGAGCTGACGTAGAGTGCGACCACCACTTGATGGCTGCCTGCTTGAGATTGTGTACAGCAGCTATCCGACGACCACAAATTCTTCAAATATAGCGCAAGATTAATGTGAATAAATTCAGAGATCCCAACAAAAAACGCAAGTGCACCGCCATTCTTCGCCAAAAGTCACCTTATTGGGCGAATATGAAATACGCACACTGGACGCCAATTGGGAGGCAACCAGAAACATTTTTCTAACTAGCGCTGAAGAATCTGTGGGATATGTGCAAAGCGAAACCCTGAGAAACCCTGGATGTCGGAAGACGCATGGGACAAGGTTGGCGATCGGAAAAAATCCAAATTAGCAATCATTTCTCAACCCGATATCAACCAACGAACGCCCGACCTGAGGCAAAACTACCGCGATGCTCATATACAGATTAAAAAGGCTGTTAGATGCGACAAGAGAAAGGCCATTAAAGATCTGGCAAACAAGGCAGAATCTGCGGGTTACCTTGGGGATATGGATTCATTATTCAAAATCATGAAACATTTGACGAACAGGATTTTCACCGCCAACTACCTGGTAAGAGATGTCAACGGAACTCTCCTTAATATGAGTGAACACCAGTTGCGGCGATGGAAGGAATAATTCTCATCTTGTCAGAGGAAGATATTTCCGAAATAGAACAACTACCAAACATCCAACCGCAACAATCCTCTATTAGGGACGATCCCCCAGATAAGGAAGACATAGTTTCCGCCATTCGGTCAGTTGCGGAAAGGAAAACCCCAGGTACCCCTCAAAACGAACCCGGAAATAACAGCCGATAACTCCTCCCACTCTTTACTGAGGTATGGAATGAAGGAATATATCCGACTAAATAGATGAAGGACGTCGTTGTGAAAATTCCGAAGAAGAGCGACCTTCGGAATTGTGGCACTTGGAGTGGTATATATCTACTTACTGCCGTATCGAAAATTATGGCTAAGGTAATTCTCAATAGGATTAGTGATGTTGTGGAGAGCACTCACCTCGTTTCGAGAGTGACGGCATATTTAATAGCTTAAGTCGATCGATATAAGGAGGAAGACGAACTCTGTCACTCCAATTAAGGTGGCATAAGGTTATTCTCACAAATTTACATTGAATTGATTCAATTCTACCAATGTGCTAATCATAATAAGGAGAGCAAACTTGAGAAGCATATTGAAGGTGAGGTCTAACGAAGGTGTTGTAGAGAGTCAATTTAACAAAGAGATTGTTAAATTCCTTGGATAAGCGTGTGGTGTATCCCAACAAACTAGGGTGTAGCCTAGTATGTAGCGTATTGGTCTTGTAATACGAAGGTCGTGAGTTCAAATCCCAGTCGGCGCAATATATGATTCCATCACATTGCCTGCTTGGATAAACCTTAGTCACCTCAATCTACGAAAATAAAAAATTCCTAGAAAGAGGGTTGTGCGAAGGGCTAACAATCCTTCCACAATAAGCAATAAAAAATGTTAAGGAACCTGAATGTCAGGAAGCCAAGGTCCGATTTGGGCTGTAGTGCCATTGTAGAAATTGTGGAAGAATCCCAACATAGAATTACCCTTTTGCACAATCTTATTTATATGCAAGCTAAAATGAAATTTATGGTCAAATGTAATACTTAAGTCAATTATAGAGTTGACACGATCCAATATGCAGTCATTAAGACTATATATTATTACAAACGGTGAGACTTTCCTAGTAAATGACATAACATGACATTTATCCACATTCAAACGAAGATCATTGTGGCGACACCAATTACTAAAATTAATCAAATCTTCCTGAAGAAAATTGTCAGAGTTGGAACTAACACCTAAAGATCTTAATATTGTCTGCATAAATAAGGGTTTTCGACTATTTAAGAACAGAGGCAACATCATTAATGGACAAACAAAAGTGGCCGCAAATGACTTCCTTGCGGAACACAAGAATGCGCAGTAAATGGCTTAGAAGTGCAACCACAAAAGAGAACTTGATAAGTTCTATTAAATAGATATGACTTAATTCAATTAATGAACCATGTAGGAAAATCCAACATGTCTAATTTCAACAAAATAATGGAATGGGGTAATTTATCGAAAACCTTACTAAAATCAGTATAAATACAATATACCTGCTTACCCTCCTCAGTATCCACAATGGATTAAGCTCCATCAGATTAGTGACTGTTGACCCATTTTTGACAAACCCATGTCGTTTACTTGAAATCAAGGATTTACAGTGAAACGACAGACACTCATACACTACAGACTAAAAAAGCGACGGATGTAACGCCATCTTTAATATTTTACCATATTTCTTCTATTGACATGCTGGCTTTGCTGTTCAGCATTGTCGCGAAGTGCCTTTCCAGGCCGATATGTATTTTGCAACTATTTTCTCGTCCTTGACTGTTGATTTTAAGATTCTGTAGAAATCGTCCTTAGCTTACGGTGGAACCGTCACAAGGACCAGGTCTACCTGAAAGAACGAAAAGAAACAAGTTACCAACAATTAAGACTGGATTTCGAATAACTACTTACTACGGTTAGGCTTACTCTCGGCTGGCACCTTCCACAGCTCTGAGGGTTTTGCACCTAGAACGAAACAAGTCGGAATAAATGGAAGGCTGAAAATAACGGGAAAATTAAAACGTAAAGTAGCTGAAAATATTGTAATCTTACCTGAACGCATTGAAGTCTACAGGGAGCCTTACTATCAAACGCGAAGCCAGCGGAGTACCTAGAAGAAACCTGAAAGACAAAATCACTGAAGAGACAACACAAGCGTAACGCACTATCCAAACCAAATTAAATCTCACCTGGAATGTGGACCTCCTTTATCGACAACGGCACCAGCGATCCGACTGGGGGTCTATAGACGAAACAACACCCTTGATGAATAGTGGCGTCGCCATCCGGCACCAAGCCAGGGAATGGACTTGCATATTAGGTCCAACCCCACGTCTTGACACCTCACGCACGACGCTAGCGGAGCACCCAAGACATAACTGGCAAAAAGAACTAAACACGGTTAACATAAAATCACTTTGGCGAAATATCACAATAAGACGCAATCACTGCATGAGAACTGTCAGAAACATATAAGCCGCGAGCAATGATCCACAACAATGTAAACAAACACGAGAACTGTCAGCGAATTCCCGATCGTAGTAGCGGCCATGTTCATTTCTAACCATGAAGGAAAAAAGGGGAAATATTTTATGTATATAAGAGTTGGGAAATTTTAAAAAGTTTCGTAATAAATGGCTTGAAAATTCTATAACGAAGTTTATTCCGTGCTTGGGTAGAAAGTGTTTGTGAACGTCTTTTTCAGCCGTATCGCGTGTTCATTTTTTTTTTTTTTTTGGTGACGATTTTCTTTGAACTCGTGGTTCGGTCCGGAGAAAAATAGGAAGGAACGCGGCCTAAATTAAGGACCAGTGGCGCCCATGACCCTTCTTCGAGGGTTGGTCGGACAGGATGCGTTCCGCCCTAGGTGCGTGGGGTTAATTATGCAACACATTTTTCCGTCTATCTGTAGATGTTACTATCTCAGTCTTACTTGGGTTGATATTTAAGTTCTTAGACTGACACCAGTTCACTATCACCTCTAAGACTGATTGTATCGTTTCCGATATTCTTCTTCTACCTTCTACAATGGCGCTACAGCCTCCTGATATTCAGGTTCCGTAACATTTTTCATTACTTATTGTGGAAGGGTTGTTAGCCCTTCGCACAACCCTCTTTCTACGAATTTTTTCATTTTCTTAGATTGAGGTGACCAAGGTATACCCAAGCACGCAATGTGCCGGAATTATATGTTGCGCCGGCCGGGATTTAAACTCACGACCTTCGCATTACAACACCAACACACTACCTACTAGGCTATACCCTAGCTTTCACCTTTCCGATATTATTGAATCATATTTGCCTCTAATGATAATGACGAGGTCATCAGCATATCCTATTAATTCGTATCCTTGTTCAGTTAGACGATTCAGCAGCTCATCTACTACAATTGACCAAAGAAATGGAGATAATACTCCTCCCTGGGGACAGCCCCCTAGGTCTGTGCAGTCAATATGCTATCGCCTAGATCCGCGGTTGTCATTCGGCTCTTTAATATGGCGTGTATCCATTTTATCGTGGCCGTTTCCAAACCCTTTTTCCTAGCTGCCGCTATTATGGCTTCATGGGGAGTATTGTCAAATGCTCCTTCTATATCTAGGAATGCGCAAAGGGCAATTTCTTTATAGTCTTTTGCCTCTTCGATTTGTCTTAACAATCCATATAGGGCTGATTCTGTTGATTTACCTTTTTGATAGGTATGTTAGTTATTATTAAGACAGACCTTGTTAGGCCCCGCATGTCCACTAACTTCTACATCGTTTTGACAAAGAAGGAGGTAAGGCTTATAGGGCTAATAACCTAGGCTATTCACTGGGACGATTCCCTGCCTTTGATACAAATACCACTCTCGCTTTCCTCCAGATTTTTGGGATGTATCCTCATACAAAGCTAGCTTTAAAGATACTTATCATCATTGGCATTAGGATCTCTATCCCCTTCTGCAGTAATGCGGAGAATATTTTATCTACTCCGGCTGGTTTGTACGGCTTAAAGGTGTTGATCGCGCATCTGATCTTTTCCCGAGTGAAGATTTTACCTACAATGCTTTTGCTGAACGGAGTTTGACGATACGTCCTTTCCTCTGCCTCTTAATCTTCATTGTTGTTAATTATCTTGCAGCCTGGGAAATCTATTGCCAATAACATTTCAATAGGTACTATGCTGTTTTTGGTTGAGGACCCATCCGGTCTCTCTAACAGTCCGATTTCTATCGGGGTGTCTTTTGAAAGCACCTTTTGGAGTCTTGCGGCCGATGGAAGATCATCTATCTCTTCACAAAATCTTCACCAAGACTCTTTTTTTAACTTTTTAGAAGTTTGTTATATTCAATAAGGGACTCTCTGTATTCGTCCCAGTTACCAAAGGTTTTTGCTCTATTAAACAATTTCCTAGTATGTTTGCGTTTTGTCGCTAGTTCCTCGTTCCACAATTTTTTTTGTGTAGAACAGGACAACTTTTTTCGTAAGCATTAATAATATTGTTTACGAGTTTGTTCGTGATTTTGTCAACGCAGTCTAGGCTGCTTATTGTTTCTTCTTCGATACCTATTTAGTACTCTAGGACTGACTGATTCCAGTTAGTACATTTAAGGTTTCTGTATTGTCGTATATAGTCAAATGAAGTCTTAATATCAAAATAGATATGCTTATGGTCAGATTATGAAGCTTCTTTTGATACGTGCCAATTTTCGCACTTGTCAACTAGGCAGGGGCTTGTTTTGGTTAGGTCAAATACTTCCTGCCTAGCTGAATTTATGAAGGTCGGTCTGTTATCTTTATTTATTATATCTAGGCTGTGTCTAGTAGTGAGGTACTCCAAAAGGGACTCACATCTGTTGTTGATATCACTGCTTCCCCAGATAGTGTTGTGCGCGTTTGCGTCATAGCCCAGAATAACTTGTATTTTGTGGATTTTGCTGTATCCCACAAACTCCATGGCGCCTTGAGGTGGAGTAACTAGCTCCGCACCAGAAAAGTAGGCCGAGGCAATTATGACCTCTTGAACCCCTCCTGTCTTTGGTACTTTCACCAGTACCGCTACTAGATCTGTTCTAATGAAAATAGGAATATTTACATATTTAATTTCAGATGACACAAGAAGTGCAGCTCTTGGCCTGTCGCTTCTTTTATCATAATTCCATTTCATTTTACCCTGCGTGACCCTTATTTCTTGAAGGAGGGCAACATGGAATTCCTCTTTTGCAAATCTCCACATCAGCACGTCCATGGCCGCTGCAGCACGATGAAGATTTGCCTGAATAACTTTAAGGCTATTCAGGCTTTAGGCCATCGTCTATAGATTGCGGCTTGCCGCTTCTGACATTTTTGGCTTTAGGGCGTACAGCTACACTCGCGAATTGGAACCAGACTCGGTGCACCTTCTGTTTAAGCCCCTCCTTCGATTGGCCGTCGATGGAGATAATTGTGTTTGTACCCTCTTTACTCCCACTGAGGACTTTCCAGTTTGAGGCGCATAAACCATCGTTTTGAGCATCGATGAGGGTAGTTATTTCCTCCGTCGAGTCTTCTTCGTGGGGGAAATATCCCGTGATTATTTCTAATCGTGGAATATTTTCCTTCCGCACAGCCCTGATGTTGATGGAATCGTCCGGCTTGATTTTCTTAGCTATTCACTCCAGCCACGATGCCGTTTGCTCATCCCGGCAGACAATTAGCATCCACCGTCGCTTGAGGCTAAGTCCACCAAATTCTGGCTTTGTTCCCTATTTGGCTGCTGTTGGAATACGGGCCAGGATTGATTTTTGAATTGCAGCTGGCTGCACTGGAGTTAAGATTTTGAGCAGATGCTCGGTATGTATAATACCTATCTTTACTCCTTTGTCCACGTCCCTATCGCTAGTACCCGACATGGAGGGCTGCGCCTCTTCTGTAGGTCTATGCGTGCCGCTTTTGTTTGCAGTCTTGAGCCTTTTCTTTTGATTTCCGGCAGAAGGCGGTGTTGTTGAGCAGGTTCGACCTATTTTTGTCGCCATTTTCTGTTCCGGTGCAAAAGTATTTTGCATTGGTATGCAGGAATGGTCATATGTCTCGTTTGTATTCTTGCCGTGGTTATGGTGGTACATGTACCTTCTTCTAGCGGCACCGCTTAACCTCTTTTCATTTTCGTTTAGACACAATTGCTTCAGCTCTGCTGATAGCAGTTGTTCGTCCATCTTAGGTTTGCTGGCAATTTTACTATCCGCTCTAAGTGGCGGTCTGATGGGCTTTTTATTGACCGAAGGACAGTTTCTTGAAGCGTGGTTCTGGAGGGGTGCTTGTTCAACTTACCACTCTTTTGCGGTATTAGCCGCTGTTTGTGATGCCTTGGACGAAGTATCGGCTTCTTGTTTATTTTTATTGTTGTACATGTGGTTACCACGAGTACCGCGAGAAAGTAGAGTCCCCGCTGGCAGAGCTCCGCATTACCAGGGGAAGAGTTCGCTTATTAAGGGTTAGTTACCCACTAACAATTCATCCATTGGAATATGCTGTTCCACTGTAGATTAGGGGATTTGTATGTATGAGATTTACTCCGCTAGCGTCGTACTTTATAATTTTCGCCATGTAGATAATACTTACACTTACGAATTACTATTGGGATAAGTCTCCTTGTAACCATAGAGCCTCTTGAGAACTGCCTGAAACATGACCAGTCCAGATTTCAAGAGGATCCATGCTATGATAGGATGCGGAACCGCCAGCTAGCTGAACGTTTTTAATCCCCCCTTTCACATCCGCCAAAGATCATAGATAGAATATGGAACCGATAGCAAGCTATTCGACTTATTCCCCCTATCTGTAGATCTTTTCGCATTACCCAGTCTGCACCACGTGGAGGCGATCTACCCAACAGACCATCCGAAAAATTACTTAAAGCTCTTGAAAGAAAGGTTCTCAGAAGAATCCTCGGAACTGTGAGGAACGACTCGATCTGGAGTTGTACGCGATCTTCGACAATCCAGAAGTGTCAACCCTCATAAAATTCTAGAAGCTGAAATGGGCTGATCATGTGGAGCAGATGGATCATGGACGAATGCTCAAACGCACACTAAAGGAGAATGTCAATGGATAAAGACAAAAACCAGTTGGAAAACCACGGAAGCTTTGGAAAGATTTCATTGACGCAGACTAATCGCTGATAAAATTTTTGAATTAGAGGATGCGGTCACTGAACCGAGAAAAATGAAGGTGGAGTATACAGTAGGCCAAGCACAATGGTAAGTCAGTATGCAATTTAAATTGCCCAGAGCGTATTTACTTCCTGCCGATCCGAGAAATATCTCTCTGATTTTTCCATAAATTTTTATTTAAAAGTAAACAACACCGGAGCTAAAAACTTGTAATTGCACGCACCCTCGAATATTTCTTCCAGAATAATTTGCATCCATAAACAATCTATACGACAGTGCAGATCATCCTCCAATTTATTTCGCTTTATTTGTTCAATTCTCCTACTCTCCAATTTTCAATTTAAACTTTTTTTTTATAATCGCGTCGTCCTTGAAATCTCATAGTTATTCATAGAATGGGGTTGAACTGGATCGAGATCAATAGATAAAATAAAATTCTTTATGCCTCGTCACCAAACAAACAATAAGGCAATTTGCTAGGGCGTGAAATCATGTGCCGCCTGGATGTGTCCTTTAAGGATCACTAATATGCGAAATATTCAGCTTGAACAAATGAAGGATACGTGAAACGAATTAAATATGCAAGCCCTTGCGAGGCTTTTCTTCGTCTGTTCGGTTGAGCTTGGTAGTTTTGTTATATCCTTGTGGTCCGGTTGGATGAGTCCCACCCGAACGACATCTGGCGAACGAGATACTATCCGTTCGAGGAATGAATAGTGTCCTATTGGACGGGATTTAGGTGGCCGTAATCAATGGAAATCGCATTTGGGGCCGTATATCTCCTTATACTCGGGAGGGTTTTAATAGATTCCACTGGAATTTACGGTCATGTACACGCTATTAGCAAGGCAATTTCTTGGAACATAATTTATGTGCCGTGACCCGAATTTTTGATGGATTTTTTCACTGTCACAAATTGAATTACAGCGAGTAAACTTGCTTAGCAACCATGTGCTGTCCACTTTAGTTTATTAACAGATTTTATTTGCCCCAAGATTTCGAGAAGCAGCATTGATTAGAACACAATCGATAGCATGACTCTAACGAAATTAATACAAAGGATAATCGCAATCAATTCTGGATTATTAAGCCGGCAAGGAAATATTAAAAATCATTGGAAACTTTGGTGCATACATACATAATGTCATTGTGGGCGTGTGCTCATTAGTGATAAAATATGATGGAGTAAGGGATCCATCTGGACGACCATAAGCATCGTAGCACGCTGTGTAAAAATATTAAATTACAAACATATAATAATTAGCGGTATTTTTATTTTGGGATGACATTTGATACAAATGAAGGATAATGAAGACCAATGGCTGGACCAAGGCGATTAATTATGGAATATGAAGTTGCAGCTCCTTCTCATTTTTCAGTGGCTTAGTGGTGGATTCTGCGATCGCCCTAAGCCCCAACACTTGTAGGTCGTTTCAACAAAGAGCGAACGTACTGAAGCTGAATATTAAGCAGTTTACTACAACACCACTTATTATGTCATTTAGGGTAGTCGAGAAGTCATTTCGCTCCGGGAAGCACTTTGCATTCATGGCATGAAACCGGAACCGGAATACCAGCGACAGCTTCTGTAAGGTTCTGGGTAACACGATTTATACAGAAGAGTGCATGCTGTGCATTATTTATTCGAGGACGTCGACGAAGACTCTTTTGTCTTCTGTTAAACGGCATGAGAAAAATATTTACAAAACGGATGAAGGAACGCATTCATCTTAAGTTTAAGGATTTTCAGATTTGTCATTGTCATAAATGTACCATAGTGATTACCTGTGCTTTAGGAAAATACATGTCAGATGCAATTTACTTGGAAGTACAATAGTCGCCCAGGGAAAAAGTTGTACAGTTGTTGGTCATTCTAATTTCAACAGGCTTGAAACGAATGCATTGGCAATCACCAATTTGGGTTCAAAATAGTGTGATATTGCTCCGAATCCTGTTTAACTATTCTTTTCACGATCCTCAATTAAATTTTCTGCATATCTTGGTCTGAAACGGGAGTCATGCTTTGAATTTAATTTTATCACTAAAGTTTGTCGGATCCTGTTGAATATTTAAAATCCTATGGTCTGAAGTAGGAGAGGATCAAATGGGATTCTACGTGAGTTTCCCTGAGCTGTCAAAGACCACGTGTAACGAACCTAAAACTAAGAAATCGTGTTGAATAAAATTAGCTACTGAATCGCGTATGAGTTTTATTTTGATTAAAGAACCTCGATACACAACAGAATGGCGACGAGTGATGAACAAACTACGGCAGTGATGGCGAGCCAAATACAAGCTTCGTTCACCGTAGAAACGTACAACGCAGCGACTTCCCAATGGGGGAGATGGGTAAAAAGGCTGGAAGTAGCTTTTACCTTATTCAACGTTCCGGAGAATCTCAAGGTAGCGTATCTGTTACACTATATGGGTCCGGAGTCCTATGACATCTTGTGCGATAAGTTGTCACCGGAGGAGCCCGACAAAAAGTCATACGCAGAGATTGTGGAATTGATGAAAAGCTTCTACAACCCAGCACCGGTAGAAATTTCTGAAACGTACCGGTTCCAATGCAGAAAACAACAAGAAGGTGAGACAGTTCAAGATTTTTTACACGCGATCCAAAAATTATCAATCAATTGCGGATTTGGGGCATTTCTAAAAACCGCCCAAAGAAATCAATTCGTCTTCGGGTTGCGATCAAAGCGAATCCAAGGGAGGCTCCTCGAAGTCCGTGACTTGGAGCTCTCTAAAGCGGTAGATGTAGCAGTATCGATGGAGTTGTCGGAGAGGGACGCCAACTGGCTAAATAACACCAAACAACCGAATTCGGTGTCGGTTATTAAAATTAGTGATAAGCAAAAAAAATTCAATTCTAACCAAAAAAATTTCAATCATAATACAAAAAGAGAAAACACTAAAAAATTAACATGCTATAGATGTGGAGATGGGACACATCTAGCCAATAAATGTAATAAAATAAATGAAATATGTAGATTTTGTAAAAAGAAAGGTCATATTATGAAAGTGTGTACAAAAGCGCAAAATGTGCATGGTATTGATGTACAAGAGATCTGTCAAATTACATATTCAGATAAATCGAGTCGCGATAAATTTTACATAATGGGTTTACTTCACTATAAAATTCAACTGGATGATGGAAGGGAGTGGAGAAGACACATTGACCAAATTCGTTTAATTGGAAATGAAGTCCCCCTAACACCAAATAAATCTTATAACGAAATAGAAGATCTGTTGACAAATACAAATAATTTACCGAATCTATCCCCAGCCAAACAACTTGACGCATCATCAACCGAAATACAAGATAAAGAAAATAGGATTGATTCAAATTATAATACAGAAAAGAATAATGAATTAAGGTCTAGCGACGACATAATACTTGAATCAATACCCAATATGAATTTGAGACGATCTGGTAGAATACGCCGACCGCCTAATAGATTACAATACAAATAAAAAAAGTATATATAAGAATGTAATATGAATATTGTTTGAATTTTTTAATTTTTTTTTTCTTAAAATTGTTAAACTAAAATGTAAAAGAACTGAATTATTTTTTAAGGAAGGAAGGAAATGTTGAATATTTAAAATCCTATGGTCTGAAGTAGGAGAGGATCAAATGGGATTCTACGTGAGTTTCCCTGAGCTGTCAAAGACCACGTGTAACGAACCTAAAACTAAGAAATCGTGTTGAATAAAATTAGCTACTGAATCGCGTATGAGTTTTATTTTGATTAAAGAACCTCGATACACAACAGAATGGTACATAAATAGCGATAGATTTAAAGAAAAAACATTACAGAATTATGATTGCCAAGCGTTCTAATGAAACAGTCAAATTCTGGCACTATAATATGGCCCTCCAGGTTGGGGATTGGGCAATGTGTTAACTGCTCATCCTCGGCAAAACCAGACTTGGTTCGAAACCAGAAGCACCACCTCGAACTGGATTGATTCTATGGCAACGACCGTGCAAACGAAAAATGGATTATTCCTTCGGATCATGGAACTGGGGATCCCTGTGCAGAGCAGGAGCAGTGAGAGAGCTTCTGGAACAGGCAAGCAAATATAATATGAACATCATTGCACTCCAAGAAACTAAATTGTTAGGTAGCGAGGTTACTGCCATTGGATCGCACACAATTTTTAAAACCGGGAAAAAATCGGGAAGCTGGGAGTTTGGAGTTACGTTTATCGTCGAGAAGAAGTATAAACACCAAGTTAATAACTTGAAATCCATCAATGAACGATTGCGTGCAATCCGCATCAAAACATTTTTTTTTTAATGTTTGTCTTATTAATGTCCACGCCCCAACGGAAGACAAAGACAACGAAATCAAAAACGATTCCTACTGCACCTTAGAATCAACATTCGACTTCTTTTCGTCGAACAACATTAAAGTGGACTTAGATAGGGACAATTGGAAGGCACAGTCTCTTTATGACATTAGTAATGATAACGGCTAGAGGCTGACTGATTTCGCCAGCAGCTCGTCATGCAACCCTTCTTCTGCAATAGCACTATAGCCCAAATCCGACCTTGGTGTCCTGACATTCAGGTTCCTTAACATTTGTCATCACTTATTGTGTTGAGAGTTGTTAGCTCTTCGCACAACCCTCAGCTACGAATTTTGTATTTTCGTAGATTGAGGTGACCAAGGTATATCCAAGCAGGCAATGTGCTGGAATTGTATATTGGGTCGACCGAGATTTGCATTACAAGATCAACACGCTACACACTAGGCTACCCCTAGCTACATGCATCCCGCATCGTGACATTCATAAGAGATCGAAGGTATCACCCGAGGGAAGAACATCCAACAAAATAGACCACGTTCTAATATAGAAAAGGACGGCCTCATGCATTCTCGCCGTGCGTACATGTCGAAAGGCTAATTGGGACACAGATCACTATTTGGTAAAGATCAAGTTCCGATGTCGAATCACAAAACCGAAGACACTGAAGAACATACTGGAAAACTCAAAGAAATTAAAAACATGTACGGAAATTTTAAATTGCATTCCAACCTTATTATATTAACACTGCCGCTCTCTTATATTAACGTTCGGTACTTTTGTTTTTAAATCGCAGTGGTCTGGTTTTTTTCCCGTTATACAAAAAATTTTCTCATTAAATATGTATTACAAATGCCCGGTTGCAGTCGAAGTCGTGAAGTGTTCACAAAATGCCGCGAAAAAAACGTCAGTGCTTAAGTGTATAGGAGAAAAATGAAATTTTAAGTCTGATTTCTTCAGGAAAGTATAGTTTCGCTGATATTGGACGCAAATTTAACGTTACCAAGCCTGTGTTACGGTTCCACCGTAACAAGGGCCAGGACACCTGAAAGAGAGAAAAGGAACAAGTTAATAGCAAGTTAAGACTGGATTTTCGATTAAATACTTACCTCGATCACGATCAGGCCGCACCTTCCGTAGCAGCTTTCAGCACTATGACTAGGTTGCTCGCACCTAAAAATAAAATAGCGAAAGACGGCACACGACAGGCAAGAAAACTAAGTCTCTGTAATAAATTTATGTTAAAACAAAACAGCCCCTGAGTGCGCGTAATTTCCATCGATCGACAATCACATTCAGAACAATACACAAATCGCGAGTGCAAATACTTTACGCGGATCTTCGCTTTGCGAACGAAAACCCGGCCATCACAGAACATCACTAACGAACAACACAAATCGCGAGTGCAAATACTTTACGCGGATTTTCGCTTTGCGAACGAAAACCCGGCCATCACAGAACATCACTAACGAACAACACAAATCGCGAGTGCAAATGCTTTACATACGGACTTCCGCATTACGGACGAAAACCCGGAGGAGCATCTCCAACCAAAACATCTCAGTCGACGATTTCGGTACGTGGAGCGCGATCTGCAACTTCCTGGTTGGCACGTCGATTGCCAACCCGCGACAATAGTAGAACAAAGCGAGCCGAATTACTTACCTGGAACGTTTGGGCGGCATGGGTGGAAGTCGGCGCACCATATTCACTAATCACTGTCTAGAATAACTCGCAATTAATCAAGAAAAAAAAGAAAATAACTACCTTTATCGCGGCTACGCTCAAAACCCGAAAGTAAACAAATGCGAACTGTCAGTTGATACGAGTCACAATTGCGTCACGAGAGGCGCTAGCTGCGGTTCGGAGTCGGAGATAAACCAGCGTTACCCACTCGACAAGGAAGTTATGTTGATACGGAGGGGAAAATTTGATATTAAGTTATAAGAGCGGCGAATGACGAAAAAAATGAACTTGATCGAACCCCGATGAGGGTGATGACCGGGGTAATTAAAAACGGTCGGAAATCACCGAACGATTTTCCCGCAAAGAGTTTAGGCGGAAAGTCATGGGGAAAATAACGTCCTCTTTTATCGCCAAGCCTGATCGCGAGTAGTAGGAAAGCTCGAACCGTCGCAAAATTTAAAATTTAAAAAGTGTTGAATTTTTTTTGAAAAAGTGCCACAAGTCGGTGGCGAGGAGTAACGTAGAGTAGTGAAGGAAAAAAAAACCGAAGAAAACGAGTGAAGCAGGTTCGACGAGCAGCGATAAGACGATTGGAGATAGAAAGCGATGAGAAACAGAAACAGATTCGAGGGACAGTAAGAAAGCGATTGATACTGGAAAGCCGGCGAAGCAGATTCGGGGGACACCGCTGGACACGCAACGACGGGCCCCAACGAAGTACTAGATAGATAGAGTGATAGATTAAGGTAAACGTAAGACTTTGTTCCTTTATTTTAGATTAAGATTATATTTTCTTTTGCTAATGAAACTACAAATAGATTTAAGAAATAAGTGAATAAAAAGAGTTGGTGTAAATTAATACGACTAGAATCGAAATTTTAAAGACCCCTAGTGAAAAAAAAACAAGTGTGTTTAGTTATCTTGCCTTTCGCGAGAGTTTCGGATTTTGAGGTAATTTTCTTCGGTCCTGTGGCTCGGTCCGAGAGGAGATAAGGAGGAACGCCGCCTAAATTACGAGCCACTGGCGCCCACGGCCCGTCTCCACGGGTTGGCCGGACAGGCAGCGTTCCGCCCCTAGTGCGAGGGGTTTTTCGGTGAATACGTTTTCCCAGCCGGGGAGAAAATCGTAACATTGGCGCCCAACGTGGTTTTAGGCCAGTCGCGAAATAAAGTTTATTACATAGTCAAGTGTTGAAAAAAGTAATTATTGTGCTAACGAAGTGCGTGCTAGGTAAAAGGACAAATTGAAATCCAGGAAAAAAAAAACGGAATATTGGAAAATCGAGAAAAATCGCGTTAAATATAGCGGTAAAAGAGTACCGGTATCTCGGTTAATACTGGTCCGGTGGGAAATTTATCCCGTAAATGTGGATTTGTTCCTTGTACTCGAGCAGGAAGTGTGGAACAGGAATATCTCGTCGAATGGTGGTCTTCATAGAGTGAATGATATATAATTAGCCCAGGTACTTTATCAGTACGATTAACAGCTAATATAGTTGCTAGACACTTATTACTGACAGTATTAAGTAATACGGGACGTTCATTATTTTTTTTTTCCCTGTAACTTCGCTTTAGTTGGACAAGAGCTTTATTAATTTTAAACAGCTACGAGATTGGTTTAATAGGAAGTTAAGATAATTAGAATTTTAGCTTCGCTTTAGTTGGACAAGAGCTTTATTAATTTTAGCAGCTACGAGATTGGTTTAATAGGAAGTTAAGATATTTAGAAATTGCGTTTTTTTTTCTTCTCTCACTTTCTCTCATAAAAAAAAAAAAAAAAAAAAAAAAAAAAAAATGGAAAAGGCGGAAATTAACCGACTCACGGCTGACGAGCTGCGTTACGAACTCGCCATCTATGGATTAACCGAAACGACGGTGGACGAGATGCGTAAATCATTGCGGGCAATTTTAAGTCGACAGGCAAGCTTTTCGTTACCTGAGTATCCGTTCACACATGAAGAGGATATGTTGGCAGTAGAGGGAAAGTTAAAAGAAATCGAATCAGTAACAGATGCATTCGAGGGAAAGGAGAACTCGGCTGAGTTTAGGCAGATCAACGCCAAAATCGCGTGGGTCCTCAGAAGGCTGAATAGAAATCTAGCAGTGGAGGAAGAACGAAAGGTAGTCGTGTCAAGAGCTCGACAAGTTGTAGTGGAATTATGCGTGAAGCTAGACGCAAAAGCTGGAAATTATGGTAAAGTGACTCAGGAGGTGGAGGGAATCGCGGTTGACGGGAGAACGCCACCAGTGGGGAATTTGGTCATTTCGGAAGAGGGTGATGTTGGTGCAGCGTCAGAGTGGACGGATTTAGAGGCACCACCCACCAGCCGAAGTGGAAAAATTAAAGCACTGAATTCAACGGAGGGTGATATAGATGGTGAGTCAAAGTCGGAAGACTCGGAAAATGTGGTTACCAGTCGAAGTAGGGTGGAGTTTATGGGTTGCGAGTGTGAAGAGATAGGATCACTTTTACCGAGTAAACTTGTTCAGCAAGTCAGCAAAACTATCCACTACGAAGCTTTTGAGACGAGTTGCGAATTAGTCGAAAAATTAGGAACGCACGTATCATGCGAAGGATGCCCAGGTAGTAGAAGAGTTCCATTTGATGAAAATCGAGAAAATACAATAATCGCACAGTGCGGATCAATTCAGAATATCGACAGAATTCCGGAAGAAATTATCGAATCGAATAAAACTGGTTGGAGAATCCCAGTCCGAACAAAAATTCAAATGACTGCCGATCGCACTGTACTTATCAACAGGAATAGAGCGTTCCAGACTTATGTCGCGGAGCCGAACGACGAAAAGCCGACATTAACTCATATCTACGGTGGGAAAATAAGAATACAAATGGACATGCATTATGTTAATAGTATACCAGCTATGAAATCCAGACAATGGATAGTAGATATGAATCTTTTGGATACATCCAATAAAGTGAACAGTGTCACTAGCGGTTGGCTGAGAAAACCAACGATGAATAGAAATCCTAATAAGATACAAGAGAAATTACGACTTGGAAATGCATCGGATATTTTCGCGAACGCTCGATGTCGAGCGGGGAACGATGGAAATGATGACTGTATAGGGAAAGTACAAGTCAAATGGGTCAAATCAATTCGGATGTGGGATCCTTTTTAGAAAGTGGTTGATTTTGATCGCCTTTTCGTTTGTTATGTTGGTACGTGGGTAATTTTTAGTATTTAGTATTTAAGACTTTTGGTATTGGGTTTAATTTTTTTATTTAGGTTCCGGGCGTAGTATTCTGGTGGTGTTTATGTTTTTAGTTCTATTTGATTGAATTCTAATCCTGTATCTGAATGGATCTTAAGAAGTCCTCCTAGAGAATTTGGGAAATTCTCTTCGAGGTGAGGGTGGAGTGGTATGGTAGAGCATGATATAAGTAGGATGAAAATAATGAGAGGTTAAGAAAAACATGAATTCGAATCAAGTTGCAAAATAGTTGGCAACAATTTAAGAGCATATGAAGGAAAGTAGAGCAAGAGAAAAAAAAAAAAAAAAAGCTTATTACCGCGTAGGTTTAGAGTTGGGATTTCCGGTGTGCAGCAGGCGCATTGTGGAAGCGGATTCCTGGACGAGTAATAGTATCGCTCCAGACCTGGTTGGTATCATCTGGAATCCTCAATTGGCCTACAAGCCCTATATCATCAGTTCTCGTTTTGGGCCAGTATGTTGCAGTTTTTATGGTTTTTGTTTTTTTCTTGGTTCTCCGCTTTAGTTTAGCCTAAAAAGAGACTAAAAAGTAAACATAAGGATCTAGATATCGTGAATAGATTGCAAACGTAGGATAATCTTTGTTCTATATCATTAAGTTAGGATTATTAGTAGCTTTAAGGGAACTGAATTAATAGGCTTAGGTAGAATTACGGAAAATTATTAAATTAAGTAAAGGTGATGGGAATATTAATGGTTAGCTCTAGGTAATTTTTTTTGAGTAGCGTTAAATTAGATTATTATTAGGATTAAGGTTTTGGGTTGACATAAAATTAGTTAGGGTTTAAGAAAACTAGAGTTAACAAAAGGAGGGATTATAGGAAGTCCAAGGCGTGTTGAAAATCTCCATATGACTCACCTTAGTCGGGTTGTTTTAACGCATACTCACCCAAACACTGTAGAGAATTTGGGAAATTCTCTACGAGGTGAGGGGGGAATGTTACGGTTCCACCGTAACAAGGGCCAGGACACCTGAAAGAGAGAAAAGGAACAAGTTAATAGCAAGTTAAGACTGGATTTTCGATTAAATACTTACCTCGATCACGATCAGGCCGCACCTTCCGTAGCAGCTTTCAGCACTATGACTAGGTTGCTCGCACCTAAAAATAAAATAGCGAAAGACGGCACACGACAGGCAAGAAAACTAAGTCTCTGTAATAAATTTATGTTAAAACAAAACAGCCCCTGAGTGCGCGTAATTTCCATCGATCGACAATCACATTCAAAACAATACACAAATCGCGAGTGCAAATACTTTACGCGGATCTTCGCTTTGCGAACGAAAACCCGGCCATCACAGAACATCACTAACGAACAACACAAATCGCGAGTGCAAATACTTTACGCGGATTTTCGCTTTGCGAACGAAAACCCGGCCATCACAGAACATCACTAACGAACAACACAAATCGCGAGTGCAAATGCTTTACATACGGACTTCCGCATTACGGACGAAAACCCGGAGGAGCATCTCCAACCAAAACATCTCAGTCGACGATTTCGGTACGTGGAGCGCGATCTGCAACTTCCTGGTTGGCACGTCGATTGCCAACCCGCGACAATAGTAGAACAAAGCGAGCCGAATTACTTACCTGGAACGTTTGGGCGGCATGGGTGGAAGTCGGCGCACCATATTCACTAATCACTGTCTAGAATAACTCGCAATTAATCAAGAAAAAAAAGAAAATAACTACCTTTATCGCGGCTACGCTCAAAACCCGAAAGTAAACAAATGCGAACTGTCAGTTGATACGAGTCACAATTGCGTCACGAGAGGCGCTAGCTGCGGTTCGGAGTCGGAGATAAACCAGCGTTACCCACTCGACAAGGAAGTTATGTTGATACGGAGGGGAAAATTTGATATTAAGTTATAAGAGCGGCGAATGACGAAAAAAATGAACTTGATCGAACCCCGATGAGGGTGATGACCGGGGTAATTAAAAACGGTCGGAAATCACCGAACGATTTTCCCGCAAAGAGTTTAGGCGGAAAGTCATGGGGAAAATAACGTCCTCTTTTATCGCCAAGCCTGATCGCGAGTAGTAGGAAAGCTCGAACCGTCGCAAAATTTAAAATTTAAAAAGTGTTGAATTTTTTTTGAAAAAGTGCCACAAGTCGGTGGCGAGGAGTAACGTAGAGTAGTGAAGGAAAAAAAAACCGAAGAAAACGAGTGAAGCAGGTTCGACGAGCAGCGATAAGACGATTGGAGATAGAAAGCGATGAGAAACAGAAACAGATTCGAGGGACAGTAAGAAAGCGATTGATACTGGAAAGCCGGCGAAGCAGATTCGGGGGACACCGCTGGACACGCAACGACGGGCCCCAACGAAGTACTAGATAGATAGAGTGATAGATTAAGGTAAACGTAAGACTTTGTTCCTTTATTTTAGATTAAGATTATATTTTCTTTTGCTAATGAAACTACAAATAGATTTAAGAAATAAGTGAATAAAAAGAGTTGGTGTAAATTAATACGACTAGAATCGAAATTTTAAAGACCCCTAGTGAAAAAAAAACAAGTGTGTTTAGTTATCTTGCCTTTCGCGAGAGTTTCGGATTTTGAGGTAATTTTCTTCGGTCCTGTGGCTCGGTCCGAGAGGAGATAAGGAGGAACGCCGCCTAAATTACGAGCCACTGGCGCCCACGGCCCGTCTCCACGGGTTGGCCGGACAGGCAGCGTTCCGCCCCTAGTGCGAGGGGTTTTTCGGTGAATACGTTTTCCCAGCCGGGGAGAAAATCGTAACACCTGTTATCACGAATATTAAAAGAAACGCAACAAGTATGTGGAGAATCAACGACGTGGAGAACGCAACAGAATCTCTTTCAGCCCTTATTAGTGCTCTGCCAGGAACGGTAACAATAATTTTTATTTCCTTTTTTAATTAATTTATTCAGCAATAACAAATTCAGCAATAACAAATGCATGATAGATTAAGAGTTATCTTAGTTCTTAGTGTCATCATAAATTAACCCAATGATCATTTTTCCATAAAGGGGCACATTAATACTGCGGATGTTCACACTTGGAATGCCGATATTGAAGAGGATATCATTGAAATCGAGGATAATGTTGAAGTAACTACTGACGATGAGGATAACGCCAATGGGTTGGAGCCGGAAATATCGATTTCTAATAAAGAAGCTTTGCATGCAGTCACTAAACTAATTAAATGGTGTGAACAATCTCACTCGAATTACAGTGAAATACTTACACTTATGAATATTCAACAAAAAATTGCTATTACACAGGCGACAAAACAAACTACAATTCTAAATTTTTTTCAAAATACGAAGTAATTGCCATAATGTATGTTTAAATACATAATAAAGATCGTAAAAATGATTTTACTATTTCATTCACTTATGTTAACCAATCGTTTATATAAAGAGGGATGCTGCATTTAATTGTTAATATAAGTGAGCTTGTGCTGTATTATCACTCAAAAATCTCAAAACCGGATGTCCGTCCGTCCGTCAGTCTGTGCGGGCTCTAGCTTGAGATCGCGTTGAGCTAGATAGTTCAAATTTTGTACACGTCGTTTTTGACAAAAAATTAAGGTCAAGTTTGTGAACGGGCCAAATTGCTCCAATCCTTCTACCCCCTCCCATACAAAAAGACACAATTGCGCAATTTGATAATAAACGGATTTGCACGAAAAGTATAAAAGCTAATGGCTTGAAATGTGGAACATGTTACTTTTATGATAATATCAATCTACCGTAAAAAAAATTATGCGTGTCCTCTTCCTCCTTCTACAACCTCCCATACAAACTGTACTTGCCATGAATTACTCAGTGCGTATAAAATTTAGTGGGCTGAAATTGTGCACCAAATATTTATTTAAAATTGTTAGTAAGCCCAAAAAAAATTTAGACGATTAGCTTCACCCCTTCTGCCCCCTCCCATACAAAATGACACAATTTCGCAATTTGACAATAAATTGATTTACTCGAAAAGTATATAAGTTATTAGTCTGAATTTTGGGATATATTACTCTCATAATAATTTTAATCTATAGTAGAAAAATTATTTGCGTCCTCCCTCTTCTTCTACCCCCTCCCATACAAACTACACTTTTTCATGAAATGCTCTAAGACGATTTTCTCAGAACATATAACATTTGTTTAGCTCATATTTTGTAATAAATACTTAATTAGTATTATCACTAAGATCAGAAAAAAATATTTGATAAGCTTCACTGCTTCTACCCCCTCCCATACAATATGACCAAGTTTCACAACTTCACACAAAATCGATTTTCTTGAAAAGTATAGTTGGCACTAGTCTGAAATTTCAGGGATATCAATTTTATAATATTCCTAGTAATTTCTGAAAAAACCACTAAAATCCCCCCACTCTTTCTACCACCTCCCATACAAACTGCACATTTTACTAAATCTAACTCACTAATTTTTTCAGTTCCCATTCAATTTTTGGAGTAAGCATTTCGTATAAGACATTTTTATAGCTACTTTAGCATGATGAGAGGAAAATTAGTTCAATGCTATCATCCCTTCTAACACTTCCCATGGAAAATTTCTTGGGATCACAAAAAATTCTATTTCATCTAGAGCATCGTAAGATTGCGCTTTACGCGCAATCGTAGCCCTGTTATGTTTTTTTTCGCGTTTCATGACTAAATTAGCCTAAAAATTCAAAAAAAAACATAACAGGAGTACGATACTCTAGATGAAAGCGAAATTTTTGTATCTTAAGAAATTTTGTAGGGGAAGTGGTAGAGAGGGGTGACGACATTGAACTAATTTTTTCACATGACGCTAAGGTTGCTATCAAAATGTTTTATGCAAAATTTATGATTTAAAAATTTAATAGGTACTGAGAAAATTAGTGTATTGGATGTAGTGAAGTAGAGCAGTTTGTATGGGAGGTGATAGAAGGAGGGGCGAGTTTTTAATGACTTTTCAGAAACAACTATAAACATCATGCTTTTGAAATGTTTTAAATTGCAGATGAGTAGCATTCATACTTTTCAGGAAAATCGACTTTTTATAAAGTTGTGAAATTGTGTCATTTTGTATGGGAGGGGGTAGAAGGGGTAAAGCTAATCGTCTAAAATTTGTTGGTCTTATTAATAATTATAAATAAATAGTTAGTGCACAATTTCAGCTCAATCAATTTTATACGCACTGAGTAAATTGGTTTAAAGCATTTCATGAAAAAGTGCAGTTTGTATGAGAGGTGGTGGAAGGAGGGGGAGGACACATGTAATTTTTATACAGTAGAATGAAATCATTATACAAGTATTATATTCCAAATTTCATTTCAATAGCATTTATACTTTTCGAGAAAAGCCGTTTATTGATAAATTGGGTAATTGTGTCATTTTGTATGGGAGAGGGTAGAAGGGGTAAGGCTATTCATCTAATTTTTTTTGGTCTTATTAGTAATTATAAATAAATAGTTACTACACAATTTCAGCTCAATCAATTGTATACGCACTGAGTAAATTGGTTTAAAGCATTTCATGAAAAAGTGCAATTTGTATGGGAGGTGGTGGAAGGAGGAGGAGGACACATGTAATTTTTATACAGTAGAATGATATCATTATAAAAGTATTATATTCTAAATTTCATATCAATAGCATGTATACTTTTCGAGAAAAACCGTTTATTGATAAATTGCGTAATTGTGTCATTTTGTATGGGAGGGGGTAGAAGGGGTGGAGCGATTTGGCTCGTTCACGAACTTGACCTTACTTTTTTGTTAAAAACGACGTATACAAAATTTGAACTTTCTAGCTCAACGCGTTCTCAAGCTAGAGAGGACACGGACGGACAGACGGACAGACGGACAGACAGACGGACAGACGGACAGACGGACAGACGGACAGACGGACAGACGGACGGACGGACGGACGGACATCCGGTTTTGAGATTTTTGAGTGATTATATGAACTTCTGTATCATTCATTTTTTTCTCCGAGCCTTATTTCTTGGCGTTACAAACTTTGTGGCAAACTTATAATACTCTCAGATTTCATCTAGAGTATAAACATAACAAGAGTACGATTGGGCATAAAGCACAATCGTGGGATACTCCAGATGAAAGAGAAAATTTTGTATCTTAAAAAATTTTGTAGGAGAAGTGGTAGAGAGGGTGACGACATTGAACTAATTTTTTCACATGACGCTGGTTGCTATCAAAATGTTTTACGCAAAATTTAGGATTTAAAATTTAATAGGTACTGAGAAAATTAGTGTATTGGATGTAGTGAAATAGTGCAGTTTATATGGGAGGTGATAGAAGGAGGGGCGAGTTCTTAATGACTTTTCAGAAATAACTATAAACATCATGCTTTTGACATGTTTTAAATTGCAGATCAGTACCATTCATACTTTTCAGGAAAATCTACTTTTTATAAAGTCGTGAAATTGTGTCATTTTGTATGGGATTTTTTTTGGTTTTACTAATCATTCTAAATAAATATTTAGTGCACAATTTTAGCTCGATCAATTTTATACACACTGAGTAAATTGGCTTAGAGCATTTCATGAAAAAGTGCAGTTTGTGTGGGAAGTGGTGGAAGGAAGGGGAGGACAAAAATAACTTTTGTACAGTAGATTTATATAATCATAAAAGTAATATATTCCAAATTTCAGATCAATAGCATATACATATATTTTTCGAGAAAATGCGTTTATTGTGAAATTACGAAATTGTGTCATTTTGTATGGGAGGGGGTAGAAGGGGTACAGCTACTCGTCTCATTTTTTTTGGTCTTACTAATAATTTTAAATAACTATTTCGTGCACAATTTCAGCTCGATAACTATTATACGCACTGAGTAAATTGGTTTAGAGCATTTCCTGAAAAAGTCCAGTTTGTATGGGAGGTGGTGGAAGGAGGGGGAAGACACAAATTATTTTTATAGAGTAAATTTTCCAAATTTCAGATCAACATCATTTGTACTTTTCGAGCAAATCCGTTTATTGTCAGATTGCGAAATTGTGTCATTTTGTATGGGAGGGGGTAGAAGGGGTGGAGCGATTTGGCTCGTTCACGAACTTGACCTTACTTTTTTGTTAAGAACGACGTATACAAAATTTGAACTTTCGAGCTCAACGCGTTCTCAAGCTATAGAGGACACGGACGGACAGACAGACCGACGGACGGACGGACGGACAACCGGTTTTGAGATTTTTGAGTGATTATATGAACTTCTGTATCATTCATTTTTTTCTCCGAGCCTTATTTCTTGGCGTTACAAACTTTGTGGCAAACTTATAATACTCTCAGATTTCATCTAGAGTATAAAAATCCGTCCCACCGTACGCCGTACATATGGTCACATATCTCCGAGACCGTTAAAGGTAGAATGGTTGTTTTTGGGTGGATTGTTGACTGGGTAAATGAGCTCTATTTTCTAAATTTTGGAGGGTGTTAGGTGGAAGGGGGAGGCGGGGGAGGGAAAAAGTCGAAAACTACACTTTCTAATATCTACACCACGAATGTAGATAGAAAGTTGAAAATCAGTACAAATGTAGAAAAGGTTGTAGGACAAACTCAAAAAATAATTTAATTTTTTATCCTTTGGCGTCCGAAAAGGGGGGGCTAAAAACAAATTGTCGGCCGAATTGTTTTTTCAAATGATTATATCTTCGAAATTACTTGTCGTAAAAAATTCATATTTTGAGACCGCCAAGGTGGCATATAGTCCCATTGGAATCAACTTAGAGAGTGGGTAATTATTGTAAGGGGACGGGTCAGGGAGGGTGCAAAGAAAAACACTTAAGAATTAATATCTCAACTATCTCTTAAGCTATGTAATTGAAACTTGAAACGTATATTAAGCTATCCCAGGAAAATACAAAAAACATATAATATGTTGAAATAATAGTAGTGAGGGGAAATAGGGAGCATTTCAAAAATGGCGTACTTTTCAAAATTACAAATCCTTATATCTCAAAAAGAGTACAGATATCACATCGAAAATTAGTCGGATTGTAGAACTGCGTAGTTTTCAATTTTGGTAAAAATTTTGAATTAGGAGGTGTAAGGGGAGGGAGGTCATAAGCAAAAATGTCGAAAATTTTTTTAACTATTAAAAGCTATCAATTTGAAATTGTGCATAAGAACTTACAAAAATAATTTAAATGGAATTACGTTAAACGTTTTGAAATCACGCTTGCCCTTCTACCCCTCCCATACAAAACTATGACTTCGACCAATTTCATTAAATCAACTAATAACCAACAAAATAAAAGCTACGAACTTGAAATATTATACAAGCACCTTACAAGAGAATCGAAATAAAACTACATATCAAATTTTACGATTCCCCTACCTTATCTACCCCCTCCCATACAAATGTTCGGTTTCGGGAATGTAGAATACACCAAATTTTATGAAAATTCTATGCAACTTCGTCTATGAAACACATTCTATACAGAAAATATTGGACGTGACTCAAGCAATTAATTAAAAAGCTATTAACATCCCCCCACCCTTACTATTACCCCTCCTCCTCCCCTCATAAAAACCCAAACATGCAGAAACGAATGAAATATTGTTAAATTGACAACAGCCCTGCCCAAGAACTCCCTTTCACTTAGCCTTTCCTAACCACTCTAACCTGCATATTGACTTTCCACTCATCCGCAACTTGTCCCAAGAACAATAAAGTTTCGCCCGACTTGTTGGCAGTTTATTATTATTAAGATACAAAAAAATAACAGATTAGTTTTACTGCTTCTACCCACTCCCATACAATATGATACAGTTTCAAAACATCACAAAAAATCGATTTTCTTGAAAAGTAGGAATGTTACTAGTCTGAAATTAAAGAGATGCCAATTTTATAATATTCTCAGTTATTTCCAAAAAAATTACTAAAATCCCCTCACACCTTCTACCACCTCCCATACAAACTATACATTTTCACTAAATCTAAAACACTAATTTTCTCAGGTCCTATTCAATTTTTTGAGTTAGAACTTTGCACAAAACATTTTTATAGCTACTTTAGCTTGATGGGGAAAAATTAGTTCAATGCTATCACCCCTTTTACCACTCCCCATTCAAAATTTCTTGGGATCACAAAAAATTCTATTTCATCTAGAGTATCGTAGCCCTGTTATGTTTTTTACCGGAATAATAAATTAAAAGCTGTCACAAATTTCGAAATGTTAATTAAATTATCCAAATCAATATCAATCACCTTACATAAAAGCTTTCTAGCACTTGTACGCGAGAACTCTGCTAACTGAAAGCCATTAACATTTAAACTAAGCTCTGTAATTACCAATTAGGCCTTGCCAGCTGATTAACTAAGCTGGCACAACCATAATTACGCTTTGAATGAAACATTTCTCAGGTCACATAATCCACAAAACTGGACGGGGTCTTTTTTGATTCGTACATTCTGTGCGTCTCCGTTGTTGACATTTAATTAGACCTAACCACTAGTTGCAGTATGCCGTCGTTTTACATTATGTGCATAGACCAATGCCCACATATGCTGTGGCTAAAATTGCTCAGCACACATTGCCACTTAATTATATGTATTATGTTTCGTGGGAATACCGATTGTGATATACTCATCCTCAGCATAATGCAATCCCTATTGTTCACTGTATTAAATCAATGTGCATTGTGATGATAATGCTGCCTAATTTGTAGGTATTTCTTAGTTAATATTTTTTTTTGATCCTTCTGCCGGATGAAAAAAATTCAATAATTGAGTGTTGTACAAATTTGTAACCGTACCTTCATTATGCAATGCTTTGATAAATTGTTTCATCAGACCAGGCTTAATATGGAATGATGGCAGGATAATATTTTCCCTATCGACCAATGGAGTCTCAATGATGTTATTTTTATTGCTTTCTAAATTTGTTCTTGAAGGCCACTCTTTTCTTATCCGGTGGTTGTGCTTGGTAGACATAAGAAGCATGGATATTTCGTGTAACCACTTTGCTGGCCGAGAAGGAAGTTCACCACTTGAAAGTCCACACAAATTACCCGTTTATGCTCTCTGTACTTTACCTTTTCAAAGATAAAACAGATATTCGCGTACTTTTCTTTCCGGATCGTAGAGTAACCGTAGCGGTTACCACTGTGCATGAGAACACATTTAAGACTCCGCTATAGACGGTCTGCTATGAAAATATAGTGGCAGATCCATTTTCTCCAGAAGAACTCATGCTATTGCAGAGCACTAGGTTCGTGTCCAGAGAAAAAAATACAGCAAATCCTTTTCCTTATTACGATAAAACGAAATCTTGATTTCAGGTACAAGTAAACTTTTTTCACGTAACCTGGATGCTAGCATTTCAGATCCCTGATTGGTCACTCATTTCAAGCGAATGAGGCTCGGTGGATGATTAACTTCAATGTTGTTGTAACTTTCTTCTGTAAGCTTATCATCTACTGCTGATGATGAACGAGTTGCAGATGAAACAGGTATCTGTTCGAATTGCGAACAGGCAAGTCGAGCTGAATTTACAATCGGATATTTTCACTTATTTCTAGTAATATATCTTTAATTTCGACAATACGCTAATAGCAGCTGTCATGATGATTTCTTGGTTCTCTCAAAATCACTGAGATACCCAATTTTAAACATTTTATATTCCTCATCCATTGGGTTAAACGTGACGAGGAAGTTTTGCAAACTGCTTGTAAAGGATGGGCCAAATACAAGTGTCTTTTCAAGAATGAATTGAAAACCGCCGTTTTTTTTTAATTCGAGCCTTTATTGTGCAAAAATGGTTAAATATTTATTATTCAAGGGAATGCCAATCGCTAGCCACAACTTTTTCCCATCATTCTGGCAGCATATGGATTCCGCGTCGAAAAAACTGCTCTTTTGAGCTGATCCACGAATTGATCGAATTTTTGGCTTCTTCGTAAAAATGAAAGTGTTGCTCAGCCAGGCCATGCGTCATCGATCGAAATAGAATATAGTTGAAAGGGGCGATGCAGTGGCGTGGCGTAATATTACTGCTAGGGAGAAGCAATTATTTACTATTTTCAATGGTAATGGTACACACTTGTATGAATTCTCATTAAATAAAATCACTGAAGAAGTTTTTTAAAGTGGGTATTTTCAATTCTGGGGTCCGGATCAAATTTAAAACATCAAATTACTGAATTTAATTGATCTACACTTTCCATCCAAGTATGTACGTCTCCGAATTTCGCAAATTATTCAAGTCATAAAATGCTTCATTAATCTTTCCTCTGCGGCGATTTTGCAACCACAACACTTTCAAACTTTTCTCCCGCTAATTTCTTCGTCAATGAAAAAAATTTCAATGGTTGGCAATACTTATGGAAGCACACTCCACGATGCTTCCACGCTTGGTGTGGCAATGGGAGTCCAATTTTGTTTTGGGGACGCAAGGATTTCTTTACGGATTGCATGTCGAATTTTGTTGTTAGCGGGGCGCGAAGATTTCTCTATGGATATGCTGTGAGTGTCATATATGCATTTTTCAAATCGCATCTCAGCGGGTTTTCTCTGGAGAATGCCTTAGGTGAGCTCTTGGGCAGGACTTTCGAATTCGAAGCGGTCTGTAGAGCAAAAGCGTTGGAAGGGTTGTGCTCTATGCTGAGTGAAAATAATGCCTAACTTTTATGTAGAGCATGAAATTTTGTGGTCATTGGTAACTAAATTTAACCTTTTTTAAATGTAATGGACGGCACGCCACTAGGGCGAGGTCAGACAAATACAGCGGATGAGGTAGGATGTCTCATTTCAGTGTTTGCAGGTAGGTTTTAACCACGTGAGCAATGTGTCGGCGAGCGTTGTCAAGCAACAAAATCACTTCATTTGCTCGGCTCAAACGCATTAGTTGTTTTTTATAGCGATCTCTCGTGATGGTTTCACCCAGTTGTAGCAGCTCATAATACGCCAGGCCGAGCTCTATTCTATTCTACAATGGCGCTACAGCCCAAATCGGACCTTGTCCTCCTGATACTCAGGTTCCTTCACATTTTTCATTACTTATTGTAGAAGGGTTGTTAGCCCTTCGCACAACCTAAAAATTTTTCATTTTCTTAGATTGAGGTGACCAAGGTATACCCAAGCAGGCAATATGCTGAAATTATACGTCAACCGTGATTTGAACTCGCGACCTTCACATTGTAGACCAACACGCTACCCACTAGGCCACACCATAGCACCAGCGCCAGTGAATATGCAATGCAAAAACCATTTCTTTTATGCTGTTGGAGCAGCTGTTCCCATGTGAAAAAACGCCGTTCGATGCTTTTTAGCTTCAACTCATATGGCACCCAATTTCCTTGCTTTTGCATCATTCCCAAGCTTTTCAAACGATGGGAAATGGCTTGCTGAGTTACGTTTAATGAATCTGCAAGATCTTGATGGTGCGTTTGGCATGAATCTGAAAGGTCTTGATGGTGCGTTTGGCATGAATCTTCGTCCAATAATGCCTCCAACTTTTTCACCGTTCCGGGACGCTCCTTGTCTTCCAAGCCGATATCACCCATTTTACTCGTTCTGTCACTAGTAGCGCCCTCACTATAAGTTTTAACAAATATTTGACACGCCTCAGCTGCAAATTTCTTTGAATTGAAGACAAAAGGCAAAACTTCTCGCAAATGACGATTATTTGACGCAAATTTCGACATTTCCGCTCGCAAAAAAGTATATGATGCCGATAAAACTTCATAAATCTAATGATGAGGAGTTGCTGACAGATACCTAAGTATACTTTGCGACGTTTTCTGGTCTGCCATTATAGATAAGCATTTACAGTTGGCGCCATCGTTTTGAAGCCGTGTTCCTATGCGCACCCAAAAGGGCCAAACATGTCTTATGACACAGCTGTCAAGTATATTAAAATATCAAGGGAGTTTGTTGCGAAGTGGATGAATAGGTTCAAAGAGTCAAAAAATGTCGATGATCTTCCAGATCGTAGTTCAGCAGGAAAAGTGATAAAAAAGAACGAGAAAGTCATTGCGACATTGTTTTCACGAAATCCTGGATTATCCTTGCGTCAAGGGTAAGCAAAAAGGATTAGACATATCGCACGTTACATTACGTAAACATTTGCGTGCGAATAATTTAAAATGGCGATGCACATTGAAGAAACCTTTGCTGTCAGAAAAACACACTGCGAAAAAACTTGCCTGGGCACAAGAAAACATTGATCGTGACTGGAGCAATGTATTTTTCTCTGAACAAGCTTCCGTTTGGGGTTATGTTATCGTACCACGTGCTTGATGTTCCTCATCAAGCCAATTCGTTCCTTACCGACTGCCAAACGTCGATTCATCCAAAAAAAGAAGAATGGATCTTGCAGGAAGACAATGATTCAAAAGACCTGAGCTGACTCTGCACTCAATGGAAACAGGCAAATGGCATAATTACACTCGATTGGCCATCACAATCGCCTGGTGCTAATCCCATCGAAAATGTCTGCGCCTACATAAAGCAGAAGATTCGAGGGAAACGTCTCTTCACTTCGAAGCAGCTCTCTGAACAAATTCGACGCGTTTGGAGGGCACTTCCCCAAGAATACGCCGAAAATTTGGTAGAAAGTATGCAGCAGAGATGCCACGCGATTATCGACGCTGATGGTGATTGGACCCACTATTAACGCCATTGGGCATTTCACCGGAACAATTTTAATGTATGTATTATATATACAGTGTATTATATATACAGCTTATTTCGTGCAGCAGAAACGCAGGCCACAGCTTATTTCATGCAGATACTTGTCTCCACTTCTGTCCGATCGTGTCGCGCTGTATAACGGGACTTTCTTTTTCTTTACTTTTTTTGAAGAATTGGCAACTAGCTGTAGTAATATTTAGTGTGATATTTTACGTGTAAGGGACAAGAAGTGCTTTTTGAAAAAATGGGTCGTCGCACGACAAGTCATTTCAAGAACGGGCTATCCCAGCGGAAAATTGCTCAATTTGTTAATTTGAGTCCCACCACAGTGCAGAGTATTATTGAACGCTACGTTCATAAAAATCATATTCAAAATAAGGGCAGAAGCAAAATTATCAAATCGTCTGACGAACGATTTATTGTACGTAAAATCATGGCGAACCCAAAGTTAACGGCTCCAAAGCTAGTCGCGGAGATACAGCAAGTCATGAAGTGCAGAAACTGTCCGCCGCGTGCTCCAAGACCACAACTTCAATGGTCGAGTAGCTAGAAAAAAGCCATTCATAAGCAGAAAAAACCAGCTGAGTCGCCTTGCCTTTGCTCTGATGGCATGGCTCTGATGGCATGGCATACGTATGGCGGAAACCTAATACTGAACTACAAAATGAAAATTTAAAAGCTACAGTGAAGCATGGCGGCGGAAACGTAATAGTTTGAACCTGTATGTCGGCAGCCGAGATTGGAAATTTGGAGTTCATTGAAGGTAATATGGACAAAACCTAACTGTACCTCAACATTTTGAAAAAAAATTGATCCAGAGTGCTACGAATACTGAAATTTCAAAAATTTTCCGTTTCTACCAACGACAACACAACGACCCTAAGCATAAGTCTGGTATTGTGCAATATATGATTATAATAGAAAATTTATGGGCAATTTTGGAAAATAATTTTCGGAAACATAGTATTTCCAACAAGGAACAATTGAAAAAAACTATTTTGGAGGAGTGAACGAAAATGACCCCAGAAACTACCCAAACACTTGTGGATTCTATCCCAAAGAGACTTAAAGATGTAATAAATGCAAAGGGCTACCATACCAAATACTGAATTTTGTATAAAATTTGAATTTTTTCTGTAAATTAAGGCCTAAGTTTAAGTGCATGAAATAAGCTGTGAAATAGAATTAAGCAGTATGTATTTTCATAATTTTTGTTAATTAAGTATTACAAACAACAGTTGTGTTATTTTTGCAGTTCCTAACTTGAACAATAAATATTTGTTTAAATCTTGTCAATATTTTACATAGTTTTCCAATAACAGCGTAACAAATTTCAAATTTGTAGCTGCACGAAATAAGCTGTGAGATACTGTATGTAAAAAAAAAATTTCAAATAAATATTTTCTGAATAATGCTGTACATGCTCTTACTTAACACACTGTAGTTTTGACGATTTTGAAGAAAAATAATTTAATTGTAATTTCGAAATTTTGCAAAATTTGTATTTTACTTCATTATTTTAATAATAAAGTATTGTGAACGCCTTGAAAAAAAAAATTGCTACCTTGAAATTTTGTTTTTTCGCGATTCATGACTAAAATAGTCTAAAAATGTAAAAAACGCCGTACGCCGGTGTGTACGCTCAGTGCACATTAACTCCCAAACCCTTCAAGATAGAAAGTTAATTTTTGAAGGGACTGTAGATAGTTGCGGATCTCAGGCGGACACCCATTCTGGGGGGTGTAAGGGTTCAGGGGGAGGCGGAGGGAGCACTTAAACTGAAAACTAATAATTCAAATATCTCAAACATGGTTACAGTTAGGATGCTAAAAATCGATATCCATATAAAAGAATTTGTGGGACAACTTTTAAAATTAATTTAATTTTTTTATCCATTGGGTTGCAAAAAGGGGGGGCTAAAAACCAATTGTTGGCCGAATTTTTTTTTCAAATGATTACATCTTAGAAATTACTTAGCTTAAAAAATTCATATTTTTAGACCATCAAGACGGCATACAGATTCACTGGAATCAGCTTACATAGAGACTAATTTTTGTAAGGGGGAGGGTCAGGGATGGTGCAAAGAAAAACACTTAAAAATCAATATCTCGGCTATTTGTTGAGCTATGTAATTAAAACTTGGTACTTATATTAAGCTGTACTAGAAAATACGAAAAAAATATAACATTTGGACAAAATAGTAGTGGGAAAATGGGGAGCATTGAACATTCCAAAATTTCAAACCATTACATCTAAAAACTTAGTACAGCTATCAAATCAAAAATTTGTCAGATTGTAGAGCTATATAATTCTAAAGTTTGGTAAAAAATTTAAGTTGGGTGGTGTAAGGGGGGGGGGGGGTGTGGAAAGCAAAAATGTTTAAAATTTGGAGTAATTTTTTTAGGGCTCTGGTAAAAGATACAAAGTTTAAATTTTGCAGGTCGATACATCTATTTTCTGTACATACAGAAAAATAATAAAATTTATGCAATTGTTATGCACCGACCCCCCTGGCCTAATGTGCACAAGGTGTTTCAATTGCAATGAAAAACACATAAGCTGAAAATTTTTATACTCTAGACGAAATCTGAGAGTTTTATAAGTTTGCTCTAAAGTTTGTAACGCTAAGAAATAAGGCTCGGAGAAAAAAATAAATGATACAGAAGTTAATATTATCACTCAAAAATCTCAAAACCGAATGTCCGTCCGTGCGCTCTCTAGCTTGAGAACGCGTTGAACTCGATTGTTCAAATTTTGTACACGTCGTTTTTGACAAAAAACAAAGGTCAAGTTCGTGAACGGGCCAAATCGCTCCACCCCTTCTCCCCCTCCCATACAAAATGACACAATTGCGCAATTTGACAATAAACGGATTTGCTCGAAAAGTATAAAAGCTATTGGCCTGAAATTTGGAGTATATTATTTTTATGGCTATATAAATCTACTGTATAAAAATTATGCGTGTCCTCCCTCTCCTTCTACCACCTCCCGTACAAACTGTACTTGTCATGAATTACTCTAAGCCAATTTACTCAGTGCGTATAAAATTTAGCGGGCTGAAATTATGCACCAAATATTTATTTAAAATTGTTAGTAAGACCAAAAAAATTAGACGATTAGCTTCATCCCTTCTACCACTCCCATACAAAATGACACAATTTCGCAATTTGACAATAAATAAATAATAAAATATAATAAATAAAATAAAATAATTACTCGAAAAGTATACAAGCTATTAGTCTGAATTTTGGAATATATTACTTTCATAAGTCTACAATAGAAAAAATTTTTGCGTCCTCCCTCTCCTTCCACCCCCTCCCACACAAACTACACTTTTTCATGAAATGCTCTAAGACGATTTTCTCAGAACATTTAACATTTATTGAGCTCATATTTTGTAATAAATACTTAATTAGTATCATCACTAAGATCAAAAAAAAATATTGGATTAGCTTCACTGCTTCTACCTCCTCCCATACAATATGACACGTTTCACAACTTCGCAAAAAATCGATTTTCTTGAAAAGTGTGAATGGCACTAGTCTGAAATTTGAGGGATGTCAATTTTATAATATTCCTAGTAATTTCTGAAAAAATCACTAAAATCCCCCCACTCTTTCTACCACCTCCCATGCAAACTGCACATTTTCACTAAATCTAACTCACTAATTTTCTCAGTTCCTATTCAATTTTTGGTGTAATCATTTTGTATAAAACCTTTTTATAGCTGCTTTAGCATGATGGGGAAAAAATTAGTTCAATGCTATCATCCCTTCTAACACTTCCCATACGAAATTTCTTGGGAACACAAAAAATTCTATTTCATCTAGAGTATCGTAAGATTGCGCTTTCCGCGCAATCGTAGTCCTGTTATGTTTGAATGAAATTTTAAGGTAGAAACTTGAAAATTTGCAAAATGCAGTTGAAAAAAATCCCTAAAAGAATGAATTATTAACTGGTCGAATACCTTTAAAACTTCTACCTCCTCGCATACAAAATTATTTTTTCGGCCATTTTTAAAAAAATCAATTATCGCCTAAAAACTAAAAGCTATCAGTTTGAAAGTTTGCACAAAATCCTTCGAAAATAGTTGAAACAGGACTGTGTCAAAAGTTTTGAGATGGCATTTGCTCTTCTACCCCGTCCCATACAAAAGCATGATTTCGACCAATTTCAATAAATCAAGAGCTAACCAACAAATTAAAAGCTACGAACTTGAAGTTTTGTACGAGCACTTTACAAAAAAAATGAAATAAAACTGCATCACAAATTTTACATTTCCCTTACCTCCTCTACCCCATCCCATACAAATGATTGGTTTCGTGAATGTAAAATGCACCAAATTTTATGAAAATTCTATGCAATTTCGTCTATGAAACTGACATTCTATGCAGAAAATATTGGACATAATTCAAGCAATCAATTGAAAAATTATTGACATTCATCCACCCTTAATACCACCCCTCCCCCTCCCTCATAAGAACCCAAACTTGGATGAACGAATGAAATATTGATTACATGTACTGGAGCTATTGATCGTATTCGCAACTAAGTGTTGAATTGGCATCATCCCTGCCTTAAAGGAGGTTCCACTTCTGAAAGGGGGTTTGACTTGTGAAAGAGGGTTTCACTTGTGAAAGGGGGTTTCACTTGTGAAAGGGGGGTTCCACTTGTGAAAGGGGGTTCCACTTAGTCTTCCCTAACCGCTTTAACTTTCATATTGACTTTCCATGCATCATTAACTTGTCCCAAAAATAATAAAGTTCCGCTCGACTTGTTGGCAGTTTATTTAGTTCTGCCGCGATAAGGTCCCTTTTGTCAGCTTGCGTCACATATATAGACTTTTGTGAACGAGATTTTCAAATATTGTTACGTAATGTTGTTCTTTATTATTAATTACTAGCAAACGCCCGCGACTTCGTCCGCATAAAAATAGCAATAATAAGCAATTTTTGAGAGTGTAGTTAGTAATACATTTTGTGGGATATATAATCTGCTTACTTTAATGGCTCTTTGAAGAAAATGGTTTGTATAATGTTGGAATCAGAACCATAAATTATTTAGAATGAAAGCATGATACTCCCATTTTTATGGGACAGGCTCGTGATCAAATCAAACCCGTGATTCGAGATCATATACATACGTGTTGAAAAGCGTTCAGGACATGTGAATGATTGAAGCTGGTGTTATTTAAAAAAAAAACAAATAAAATAAAATTAAGCTTAAAAACATAACAGGACTACGATTGTGCGTAAAGCCCAATCGTACGATACTGTGTATAGATGAAATCGAAATTTTTCCGGTGTTAAGAAATTTTGTATGGGGAGTGGTAGAAGGGCTGACAGCACTGAACTAATTTGTTTCACATCATGCTAGAGTAGCTATAAATATGTTTTATACAAAATGATTACACCAAAAATTTAATGGGAACTGAGAAAATTACTGTGTTAGATTTAGTGAAAATGTGCAGTTTGCATGGGAGGTGGTAGAAAGAGTGGGGGGATTTTAGTGATTTTTTTAGAAATAACTAGGAATATTATAAAATTGACATCCCTCAAATTTCAGACTAGTGCCATTCACACTTTTCAAGAAAATCGATTTTTTGCGAAGTTGTGAAACGTGTCATATTGTATGGGAGGAGGTAGAAGCAGTGAAGCTAATCAAATATTTTTTTTTGATCTTAGTGATGTTTCAAAAATTGAGTAGGTACTGAGAAACTTAGTGCATTGAATTTAATGAAATTGTGCAATTTGTATGGGAGGTGGTAGAAGGAGTGGGGGGTTTTTGGTGGTTTTTCGAGAAACAACTATAACTATCATGCAGTTGATATACTTTAAATTTCAGATCTGTATCATTCATACTTTTCAAGAAAATCGATTTATTGTATAGTCGTGGAGTGTGTCTCATTGTATGGGAGGGAGAAGAAGGAGTGAAGCTACTCGGTTAAGTTTTTTCCCGATATTAATAATAATGCTTATTAAGGATTAAGTGCAACTTTTTACCTCGATGAAATTTAAATGTACTCAGAAAATTCGTTTAGAGTATTTCATGAAAAAGTGCGGTTTATATGGGAGGTGGTGGAAGGAGAAGGGGGTTTCTGGTGATTTTTTGAAAACAACTATAATCATCATGCAATTGATATATTTGAAATTTCAGGTCAGTAACATTCAGACTTTTCAAGAAAATCAAATTCTTGTGAAGTCGTGGAACTGTGTCACATTGTATGGGAGGGGGTAGAAGGAGTGAAGGTAATCGGTTAATTTTTTCCCGATATTTATAATAATGTTAATTAAGGATTAAATACAACATTTTAGCTCGATGGAAATTACACGTACTGAGAAATTTGGTGTAAGGTAATTCATGAAAAAGTGTAGTTTGTATGGGAGGTGGTGAAAGGAGTGAGGAAACTCAAAGAATTTGTAAACCAAAAGACTGCATTTATAATAAAAATAATATGTTCCAAATTCCAAATTAATAGCTTTTATAGTTTCCAAGAAAATTTGATTAATATATATTTTGGAAATGAGTCACTTTGTATGGGAGGGGGTAGAAGGCGTGAGGGGAGTGAAATGAAACCAAAAGCAGATTTCATTCCGATGAACACCTAACAAACTGTGCAAGTTTCATTACAATCGGTTCAGCCGTTTGTGCGTGAAAAGCAGTCGGACAGACAGACAGACAGACAAAAATTTCAAAAATGTGTTTATACTCTAGATGAAATCTGAGAGTATTATAAGTTTGCTCTAAAGTTTGTAACGCCAAGAAATAAGGCTCGGAGAAAAAAATGATAAATACAGAAATTAATACTGTCACTCAAAAATCTCAAAACCGGATGTCCGTCTGTCCGTCCGTCCGTCCGTCCGTCCGTCCGTCCGTCCGTCCGTTCGCTCTCTAGCTTGAGAACGCGTTGAGCTAGAAAGCTCAAATTTCGTACACGTCGTTTTTGACAAAAAGTAAGGTCAAGTTTGTCAATGGGCCAAATCGCTCCACCCCTTCTACCACCTCCCATACAAAATGACACAAATGCGCAGTTTGACAATAAACGGATCTGCTCGAAAAGTATAAAAGCTATTGGCCTGAAATTTGGAATATATTACTTTTATGATAATATCAATCTACCGTATAAAAAATATACGTGTCCGCCCCCTCCTTCTACCACCTCCCATACAAACTGTACTTATCATGAATTACTCGAAGCCAATTTACTCAGTGCGTATTAAACATAGCGAGCTGAAATTGTGCACTAAATATTTATTTAAAATTGTTAGTAAGGTTAAAAAAAATTAGACGATTAGCTTCCCCCCTTCTACCCCCTCCCATACAAAATGACACCATTTCGCAATTCGACTTTAAATAGATTTACTCGAAAAGTATAAAAGTTATTAGACTGAATTTCGGGGTATATTACTTTTATAATAATTTCAATATACCGTGTAAAAATTATTAGCGTGCTCCCTCTCCTTCCAGCCCCTCCCTTACAAACTGCGATTTTCTCAGAACATATAACATTTATCGAGCTCATATTTCGTAATAAATACTTATTTAGCATTATAACTAAGATCAGAAAAAAAATGTTTGATTAGCTTTACTGCTTTTACCCCCTCCCATACAATGTGACGCAGTTTCACAACTTCACAAAAAATCTATTTTCTTGAAAAGTATGAATGCTACCAGTCTCAAATTTAAGAAATGTCAATTTTATGATATTCTTAGTTATTTCTGAAAAAATCACTAAAATCCCCCCACTCTTTCTACCACCTCCCATACAAACTGCACATTTTCACTAAATCTAACACACTAATTTTCTCAGCTCCTATTCAATTTTTGGTGTAAGCATTTTGTATAAAACATTTTTATAGATACTTTAGCATGATGGGGAAAAAAATAGTTCAATGCTATCACCCCTTCTAACACTCCTCATACAAAATTTCTTGGGATCACAAAAAATTCTATTTCATCTAGAGTAACGTAAGATTGCGCTTTACGCGCAATCGTAGCCCTGTTATGTTTTTATGCTTAGTTAGTGCTAAAATACCTCAAAAAAATAAATTATAGCCATTTATAAGCAAATAACAGACAGACAATACAATTATATTACTATGTATAGATGTATAGATGTATAGATCAATCAAATCAATCAATCAAATTCCTGTTAAGACCCCCTATAGGGGCATAGGACAGAAACAACTCTCTTCCACAAGGCGCGGTCCTGAGCATCGGCTTTAAGCTGTTGCCAGGACTTGTTTATTCCTCTGGCCTCCTGCTCAACTGCTCGCTTCCATGTGTTACATGGTCGACCAACCCGACGTCTTCCTTGAGGGTTATAATCCAGAGCCTGTTTTGCGATGTTTTGCTCTGGTTTCCTCAAAGTATGACCGATCCACTGCCACTTTCGCCGTTGAATCTCAATACCTATTTTAGTCTGGCGAGTTGTACTCCAAAGTTCGTCGTTGGAGATTACTTCTGGCCAGAATATTCCTAAAATGCGCCGGAGGCATTGGTTTACGAAAGTCTGTAGTTTCTTGGTAAGTCGAACGGTCACTTTCCACGTAGTACAACCATATAACAACACGGATTTGACGCATGCGTCAAAAACTCGCAGCTTCGTGCGAAGGGAGATCTCTCTTAACCTCCAGAAAGGGGAAAGGATACCGAAGGCCTGACGGGCTTTATTTAGCCGAGCCTCAACATCCTTTTCGGCTCCGCCGTCCATGCTGACAATGCTTCCGAGATAGCAAAAATCTTGCACCTCTTCCACATCCTGTCCATTAAGAACAATCGGTGTGCTTGCGTTCGAACCCATGTGCATGTACTTGGTTTTACGCACATTTATTTTCAGTCCCGCCTCTTTGCATTTAGAATGCAACGAGCAAACATTTGACTCTAAGTCCGAACGAGTATGTGCAAGCAAACACACGTCATCAGCATAATCAAGGTGACTTAAGATGTTAAATAGTCTCCATTGAAGACCTTTACCTTCCCCACCTTCCAGTGCAGCTTTTAAGATGTCATTTATTACCACCAGAAACAGGGCTGGTGATAATATGCAGCTTTGTCTGACACCCGTTCGCACAGGAAAGCTCTCGGACAGTTCTCCTCTATGCAAGACACGACACCTTGCATCTTCGTAGGATTCTTTAATCATAGCTATGACCTTATCTGGAATACCTCTCCTACGCAAAGCATTCCATATGTAATCTCGCTTAACGCTGTCGAAAGCCTTCTCGAAGTCCACAAACATGAGATGTAGTGGCGAACCCATTTCGGCTGACTGCTCTAATATTATCCGTAGGGTATTTGTGTGGTCGGTACAAGACGACCCTTTACGGAATCCAGCCTGATAAACTTCGAGAGTGCTCTCGACGACATCACTAATCCTATTGAGAATTACCTTAGCCATAATTTTTGATACGGCAGTAAGTAGACATATACCACGCCAATTGCCACAATCCCGAAGGTCGCCCTTCTTCGGAATTTTCACAATGACGCCCTCCTTCCATTCAGTCGGATATCTTCCCTCATTCCACACCTTAGTGAAGAGTGGGAGGAGTATATCGGCTGTTATTTCCGGGTCCGCTTTGAGGAGTTCGGTTGGTAGTCCGTCTATACCTGGAGCTTTCCTTCCCGCCATTGACCGAATGGCGGAAACTATCTCTTCCTTATCTGGGGGATCGTCCCTAATAGAGGATTGTTGCGGTTGGATGTTTGGAAGTTGTTCTGTTTCCGGAATATCTTCATCTGACAAGATGTTTAAAATATCAGAGAAGTATTCCTTCCATCGTCGCAACTGGTGTTCACTCATATTAAGGAGAGTTCCGTTGACATCTCTCACCAGGTGGTTGGCGGTGAAATTCCTGTTCGTCAACTGTTTCATGATTTTGAAAAGTGAACCCATATCCCCAAGGTAAGCTGCAGATTCTGCCTTGTTTGCCAGATCTTCAATAGCCTTTCTCTTGTCGCGTCTAACAGCCTTTTTAAGCTGTATATGAGCATGTATAGATGCTACGCAGTAATTTGAAATGTTCTTACGACCCCAATTATCCTTATGAATTAAGGCTTAAATTTAAATAACAAATTCTGCAAATTGAAATTGAAAGGTAAAGATACCTTGATGAAAAAAAAAATTAATTAAATTTGGGAAAGATTGAGCAAATATTATTTCGCCTGAAGTGGAATTTTAGAGTAAATTTCACGGAAATTTCTAATTTCGGAGCTGATAAGTGCGATTTTCTGGTAGAATACACAACTGAAACATGGTGTATTGCCATTTTTTTTGGATCGATTAGGATGTATCAGAATCATTTTATCCAATTATATTTGGAAACACAGAGATTTTTGTTATGTGCCCAAATATGCAAATTGCACCACAACATATCTCAAAAACAAGAGCTGCGGGAGCAAAAGTTATGTCATTTTTCCAATCAGCACATCAAATGTACCTAATAGCTATTGCTTATTTCGCGCCAAAATGGCTGTTACGCATTATAATTATTTCCAAAGCTGCTCAGTAACTTACTTTAAACTTTCGCAATAACAGGGCTGAAAAAGATATAGTGCTTCGTTACTATGCTGGCTAACACCAAACTACGTTCATTAAATTGTAATGGGAAATTCCATAATACGAATTAAACAGCCAATGGGATCAATACTGGCTCGGTTCGTATTGAGCTTGTATCATCCTATATACCTATTAGTTTAATTAATTACATCACAAAGTTTATAAAGAGAATTCTACATGAGAAATGTAACACTCTCATGCAAGGAAGTTTCATCCGCACGATTCGGGCAACGTTCTAGCTTACTAAATGGATTGTCTGTATCCAACTACTGTTTCTCTTCTACAAAGTTTTCGTATTGGTTTCACTACCACCCAAGGAAGCGAAGGAGTGAAACTCTGTTGACAGCAGCACTTATTTCATAAATAATTTGTCAAACAAACAGTAAACAATTAACAGAGTGGGGCGTAGCAGTCGGTGGTACTTTTCTATTTCCAGTAGACGAAAGGACTCTCTTTGTTGCTCGCTATTAATTTTTGACTTGACTCTATCAGCTAAATTCATATTTAATGCGTTGTTATGGACTTTTCTTATGTTCTCTCATCAAATCCTTGTCTGAAGCGCAAGCTGTGCTACTAAACAGCTTTACGAATCATTATCGTCTCAGTGTCAAGCTTCGGAACAAGGACGTCTGTCATCAATAACTGTTTAGGACTTGGGTTCATTTAATTCGGAAGGATGTCCTTTGTAAGTTCAAAAAGGAAAGTGGAAACATATATGGCAGTGTCATTGTTACATTGTAATCCGATAATGGACACAGTTGGTTTTCAAGAGAACCAAAAATGTTAGGGGAGATGAATAAGCTCAATAAATATTTATCCACATATACAGCTCAAGGTGACAGTAATATGTCACGATAGGTAGCAGTCTTCATACGGACAATTCATCACTTGCAGGAATATGATGGAAAATTATATCGCTACGCTTATGTATGAAGATGGATTGACAATTTCGTTGAAATAGGCAATCTGCCCACAATTTCACCGCAACTTGAGTATTCTTGAGAATGATGATTTAGGGATTCGTGGAATGTCGATGGTACATAATCGAATCTTGAAACTTCGACTTTGAGATGTGGTAAAAGGGGTGAGTACATTTCAAAATAAATTTTCAAGGACTTAATACAAATTACAATTTAAATAGATTGTACAAAATTACACTTTCCTAATTTTTTACCAGCGACAGAAGGAATGGCTTTCATTAAATAAAGAAAGATAAACAAGTTAAAATAAGTGGTTTTTCCATCTATCTACTGACAAACCCTCCCAGGCAAATACACTGTAACTTTTATTGCATCATCGCAAATTGAAAGCACTTCCTGGTTCATTTAATAAGTACAGGATGCAATCCACCAAAGGCAACCGAGGGCAGCACATTAGTTCAAGAAATTCCTGCAACTTATGCATGATCAAAAGTTAAAATGTTGTTCATACCTCCTCTTTCTGGTTGTGATCGCACATTCATTAATCGAATGGAAACAGCATATTTTTCATTATATATTTTCATCTTTAGTTAAACTCCCTGACAACCTTATTCTATTCTTGAGGAAATCTTTCTCACGCCTGAAAACTGGCGAATATCCAGCCAATACCAAAGAAGGGAAGCAAATCGAATCCAACAATTTACCATCCTATAGCTATCACTCTCTTGCTACCTAAAGTAATGGAAAATGCTACCAATCGTTTACATCACGCAGTACTTTGAAAATAACCAACTTATTTATTGGTGATCATCAATACGCCATTCCACAGGTGACCTATTGGTCAATTTGGCAGAATGCTGGTATACATAAATCTTGTGAAAAGTCTTTGTGCTTAATATAGCGAAAGCGTTTGAAAGAGTTTTAGTCAAATCTCTACTTTTGAAGCTTAAAGCATTTGGCTTCAATCAATTAATTTCCTATTAGGACCCCCTAAAAGATCATAGCCCAGAAACGATTTGCTTCTACAAAGCGCAATCCTAGGCATCGGCATTTATTTGTCGCCAGGACTTGTTTATACCTCAGGTTTCTGCCCAATTTCTCATTTCCTTGTGCTACATTGACCCAGGTTCGTGTCAAGGAGTGTGGTGGGAGCAAACACCACAGGCCCCGCCTTAAAAAGGGGCCCAAAGTACTGCTATAGGGCACAGATAATGAGAACAGAAGGTCGCCAAGTTCAATTTATGCACTGGGCGCCATTTTTTTACGCTCGGCCTTGTGTCGACCAATCTGATGTCTTCCTTGAAAATTATAATCCAGAGCTTATTTATCGTTGTTTTCTTCTTGTTTTCTCAAAGTGCGACCAATCTACTGCCACTTCCGCCTTTGAATTTCAATACCTATTTTAGTCTGGCCAGTTGTACTGCAAGTTCGTCGTTGGAGATCACTTCAGGCCAGAATATTCCTAAAATGCGTCGGAGGCATGGGTTCACGAAAGTCTGTAGTTTCTTGATAAGTAGAACGGTTACTTTCCGTGTACACCAACTATATAACAGCACGCATTGACGCATGTGTCTAATACTCACAACTTTTTCCGAATGGTGACCTCTCTTAACCTTCCCGAATGGGTAAAGATCAGAAGGCCTCACGAGCTTTATTTATGCCAACATCAATATCCTTTTCGGCTCCGCTGTCCATGCCGACAATGTTTACGTGTTAAAAACAATCTTGCACCTCTGCCACATCTTGTCCGTTAAGAACAATCGGTGTGCTTGTATTCGAGCCCTTGTCTGCTTGGCTTTCCGCATATTTACTTTTAGTCCTGACTCTTTGCATTTAGAAGTCAATGAGCGACCATTTGACTCTAAGTTCAAACGGTTATGTGCAAGGAAATACACGTTATCAGCATTATCAAGGCAACTTAAGATGAACAGTCTCCACTTAAGACCTCTATTGTAGGTATTAATATTTTACAATACATTACAAAATATTATCACAATACAAATTCATATTATTTAAAATTATAAAAATGTATTTATTAATATAAATTTTAGTTTTAAAATTAAATTAAAAAGCAAGTTATTTATTTGAAATTCAAATTGAAACTGATGAATAAAATAAAAGTTTTTGTGATAAAAAATAAAATCAGTTTACTTTGACTAAATTACATTTAGTATAAAAATTATTGCAAAGTAATTTGTATACTAAATGTAATGGCGTTGCCAGATCTACATATAATCTCCACCTTCCAGTGCAGCTTTCAAGATGCCATTTATTACCACCAGAAACAGAACTGGTGATAATCTGCAGCCTTGCCTGACACCCGTTCGCACACGAAAGCTCACGAACAACTTTCATCTATCTGTGGCGCGATACCTTGAATCTTCGCATCATAATTATGATCTTATCTGGAATATATCACCTAATCAAAGCATTTCACATAAAATCTCGCAAACATGAGTTTTAGTGGCGAATCCATTTCGGCTGACTGGATCAATATTATTCGTAGGGTATTTGTGTGGTCGGTACAAGACGACCCTTTTCGGAATACACCTTGATAAACTTCGAGAGTACTCTCCACAACATCACTAATCCTATTGGGAATTACCTTTGCCATGATTTTCAATACGGCAGTAAGTAAATATTGCCACAAGATACCCATAAGTAAGCGGTATTTCATCCCATCTACATATGTCCGATAAAATTTTTAATTGAATTGTTAAAAATTTTATCGAACGTAATGAAAAACTACACTTATGTAGAAGTTACCGCGATGTTTCAGCATACTTATAAATGAAAAGATGAGATTACCAAAAATTCGTAATGGTGACTAAGTTATATAAAAGTAGCACTAACTACGATAGCTTGTCAAGTTCCAGTATGTTGTTATGTAAACAGTACATTGCAGTTGAATATCCCCTATTATCTTATTCGCGTAAAGTTAAATTCTAACTTCTATGAAATAGTCGTTAAGATTTTATATATGTATGTACATATGAAGTGTGCAGTAATGAGTTACCTTGGGCTGTAATCCTGCGATGTATACTACTGTTGTAAGAAATTTCATTTTCTGAATAATCAAGCGTTGCTGACAATAACTATCACGAACATGAAAGTGTATTATGTGGTGGTGGAGGGGGGACCATATAGAGATGATAAACAAAAAAACGCGGCGCTGCGCACCTCGGTCCTGCGGACGGCTGGGCTTCGCCCCACACTCGCTTCGCTCGCGGCCCCCCCTCCCCCCTCGGACCCACTCACTGCGCAAGTGGGGCCCTCTCACTTCGTTCGAGGGCGTACATGGTGATCTAGAGTACAAGCTGAACGTGATGTTCGTATTTTCTTACTTTTCGGGTATTCGCATGGTCGCACTTTCGGGTATTCGCATTGTCGCACTTTCCGGGTTATTGTATTGTTCGCGGGACATAGTTCGTTGTATCGTTTTTATCGGGCTAAAACACGCAAAACATGGAACATACTTACACGACATTTCATTGAAAATATCATGGGTATCATAGGTAATTATGTGAATGCAGCGTTGCGCTAGCCGGTACACCCGCGTAACCCGCTTATAGGAGCTCGCTTTAACACTAGTCAAATTATAACTGACAACGCCTTTTTTTTCTTCTTTTCTTTTCTTTTTTTTTTCTTTTCTTTTCTTTTCTTTTTTTTTTCATTTTTATTTTTTTTTCTTTTCTTTTTTTTTTTTTTTTTTTTTTTCTTTTTTTTTTCTCTTTTCTTTTTTTTTCTCTTTCTTTTTTTTTTCCATATTCTCTCACTCCTACTATACATACAAATTAGATTCGAGATTTTCAATAACGCTTTTTGATGACGGTTTTTTCTAACGATTTTCTTATAACAGCCCCCGTAAAAGTATGTCCCATACTAAAAAATACAAATAAATTACACGCAGCCGTGCCTCTGCCACCCCTACTCGCAGCCATCGTCACCCGGTTGACGCGTCTCTGCTTAGAAACTGGGTGCAAACTCTATTAAAACTATTTCAACTAGTTTTCTATCAAACGTTATTAAATTGTGTGCGCTTCCCCTTCACACCTCAAATCGATTATAGGGAACCCTTCGTTCATCGGCTTTATTATTTTTCAGTTTTTAGGCGGCTCAACGGCATTCAATAAAGAAGGTGTCCTATCTGCCGGGGCTTTTATAAATGGTCTTAGTAGTACGCGGAAACGCGTTGTACATTGTGACCAGCTCGTACCGAGCATTTGTAATTAATAAACTGCCAACAAGTCGGGCGAAACTTTATTATTCTTGGGACAAGTTGCGGATGAGTGGAAAGTCAATATGCAGGTTTGAGTGGTTAGAGAAGGCTATGTGAAAGGGAGTTCTTGGGCAGGGCTGTTGTCAATTTAACAATATTTCATTCGTTTCTGCAAGTTTGGGTATTTATGAGGAGAAGAGGGGGGGTAATACTAAGGGTGGATGGATGTTAATAGCTTTTTAATTAATTGCTTGAATCACGTCCAATATTCTCTGGACAGAATGTGTTTCATAGACGAAGTTGCATAGAATTTTCATAAAATCCGGTGTATTTTACATTCACGAAATCGAACATTTGTATGGGAGGGCGTACAGAAGGTAGGGGAATCGTAAAATTTGATATGTAGTTTTATTTCGGTTCTCTTGTAAAGTGCTTGTATAAAATTTCAAGTTCGTAGCTTTTAGTTTGTTGGTTATTAGTTGATTTAATGCATTTGGTCGAAATCATAGTTTTGTATGGGACGGGGTAGAAGGGAAAGCGCGATTTTAAAACTTTTAAAGCAACTTCATTTGAATTATTTTTATAAGTTTTTACGCAAAATTTGAAACTAATAGCTTTTAAGAGTTAGTTGATAACTGATTTCTTAAAAATGCTTGAAAAAATAATTTTGTATGGGAGGGGGTAGAGGAGGTAAGAGAATCGTAAAAGTTGTGATGCAATTTTCTTTCTTTTTTATTGTAAGGTGCTCTTACAAAATTTCAAGTTCGTAGCTTTTAATTTGTTGGTTATTGGTTGATTTAATGAAATTGGTCGAAATCCTACTTTTGTACGGGACGGGGTAGAAGGGCAAGCGCGATTTCAAAACTTTAAACGTAATTTCATTTCAATTATATTTGTAAGTTTTTGTGCGAAATTTCAAATTGATAGCTTTTAATAGTTAGGTGATAATTGATTTCTTGAAAATGGTCGAAAAAATAATTTTTTATGGGAGCGGGTAGAAGTTTTGAAGGTTTTCGACCAGTTAATATTTCGCATATTTAGGGATTTTTTTTAAATACATTTCGCAAATTTTCCACCTTAAATTTTCACTCAAAAATTTTCAATTTATGTGTTTTTTCAATGCACATGAAACACCTTGTGCACGTTAGACCGGGAGGGTCGGTTTCTAACAATTATGAATCAAGTTATTATTATTTTTCTATGTACATCAATAGACCACATGCAAAATTTAAACTTTGCATCTTTCACCAGAGCCCTAAAAAAATCACTCAAAATTTTGGACATTTTTGCTTATCACCTCCCTCCCCTTACACCTCCCAACTTAAAATTGTTACCAAAATTAACCATTATGTAGTTCTCCAATCTGACAATCTCGATTTGATATCTGTACTATATTTTGAGATATATGAATTTGTAATTTGGAAAAATACGCCATTTTTTAAATGCTCCCCATTTCCCCCACTACTATTATTTCAACATGTTATATTTTTTTTGTATTTTCCTAGTATAGCTTAATATATGTTTGAAGTTTCAATTAAATAGCTTAAGAGATAATTGAGATATTCATTTTTAAGTGTTTTTCTTTGCACCCCCCCCCCCTCACCCTCCCCCTTATAACAAATAGCCACTTTTTAAGCTGATTTATATGGAACTATATGTCATCTAGATGGTCTCAAAATATGAAGATTTTACGATAAGTAATTTCGAAGATATAATCAGTTGAAAAAACAATTCGGCCAACAATTTGTTTTTAGCCCCCCTTTCGGGCGCCAATGGATAAAAAAATTAAATTATTTTTAAAGTTTGTCAGACAGTTCTCTCTATATCTCTACTGATTTTCAACTTTCTATCTGCTTTCGTGGTGAAGATATTAGCAACTGTAATTTTCGACTTTTTCCATCCCCCGCCTCCCCCTTCCACATAACACCCCGCAAAATTTAGAAAATAGAGCTCACTTACCCAATCAACAATTCACCCAAAAACGAACATTCTACCTTTAACGGTCTCGGAGATATAGTCCGTATGTACGGCGTACGGCGAGACGGATTTTTTTTTTTTTGGATTTTTAAGCTAATTCAGTCATGAAACGCGAAAAAAAATTTCAGGGTAGCAAATTTTTTTTTTTCTTGTGTCGATCACAATACTTTATTATTTGAATAATAAATTAGAGTAATAAAGTAAATCCGTCTGTCTGTACGCCGTACGCCGACGTTTACGCTCAGCGCACATTAACTCCCAAACCCTTCAAAATAGAAAGTTCATTTTTGGGGGGATTGTGGATAGTTGCGGATCTCAGGCGGATACCTATTTTGGGGGTGTACGGGTTCAGGAGGAGACGGGGGAGCGCCTAAACCGAAAAATTTGAATTCAAATATCTCAACCATGGTTACAGCTAGGAAGCTAAGAATCAACATACATATAGAGGAGTTTCTGGGAAAACCAATTTAATTTTTTTATCCATTGGGGTGCAAAAAGGGGGGGCTAAGAACCAATGTTGGATCATGGGCTTATCACCCGTGATCTTAAAAAGAAACGGATACATCGCTTCGGATACGGACTGATTCTACGGTAACGACTTTTTGGCATTCGAAAACGGACTATGATTGGCTTCTGGAACGTTCGAACATTGAATGACGAGGGAACAGCTGGGGTTACTCGGTCCTTGAACCGCCAATCAGTGATCGACCGTGAAATGGAGCACTATAACAACCAAATCTTGGGCTTGAGCGAGGTCAGGTGGACAGGATCAGGAGAAGAACGAACCCCTAGCGGAAACACTATTCTGTACATTGGCCCTGAAGTGAAGCCAGAAATGGCGTGGCGTTCGTCCTTATACCGAGAGCGAGAAACAGTCTCATTAGCTGGGAACCAATCTCGGATAGGATTATCGTCGTCAGGCTCAGGACCAGTGTCAGAAACGTCACAATTCTGCAGTGCTACGCACCAACTAATACCGCAACATCTGGTGACAAAGAGGAGTTTTATAGCCAACTGAGTGCCACCTTCGAACGTGTTCCAAGAGGTGATATTATTATCATCTCAGGAGATATGAACGCCCAGGTTGGATCAGACAACACTGGACTATAACACGTCATGGGGAGGCACGGTGACCCTTGGGTCGACGCGTCACGACCTGGGATTAAGAGACCCGAAAACGGCGAATTATTTGTGGAGTTTTGTACTACTCAGCAAATGGTCATCGGAGGGACCCTTTTTCCACACAAGAGTCATCATAAAACATCTTGGGTTTCCCCTGATGGTGTTACTCAGAACCAGATCGACCATTTGGCTATAAGTCGCCGATGGAGAAGATGTCTCCTCGATGTGCGAGCGAAACGTGGAGCTGACGTGGGGAGCGATCACCACTTGATGGTTGCCTGCTTGAGATTGTGTACAGCAGCTATCCGACAACCACAAATTCTTCAAATGAAAACAACAAAAAACGCGAATACACCACCATTCTACGCGAAAAGTCATTCACATTGGGTGAATATGGAACGCGCACACTGGACGCCAATTGGGAGGCAACCAGAAACACTTTTCTAACTAGTGCTCAAGAATCTGTGCGGTGAGAAACCCTGGATGTCGCAGGACACATGGGACAAGGTTGGCAATCGGAAAAAAGCCAAATTGGCAATCATCTCTCAACCCAATGTCAACCAACGAACGCCCGACTTGAGGCAGAACTACCGCGATACTCACATACAGCTTAAAAAGGCTGTTAGACGCGACAAGAGAAAGGCCATTGACGATCTGGCAAACAAGGCACAACCTGCAGCTTACCTTGGGGATATGGGTTCACTATTTAAAATCATGAAACAGTTGACGAACAGGAATTTCACTGCCAACCACCTGGTGAGAGATGTCAACGGAACTCTCCTTAATATGAGTGAACACCAGTTGCGACGATGGAAGGAATACTTCTCTGATATTTTAAATATCTTGTCAGAGGAAGATATTCCGGAAACAGAACAACTTCCAAACATCCAACCGCAACAATCCTCTATTAGGGACGATCCCCCAGATAAGGAAGAGATAGTTTCCGCTATTCGGTCAATAGCGGGAGAAAGAGCCCCAGGTATAGATGGACTACCAACCGAACTGCTCAAAGCGAACCCAGAAATAGCAGCCGGTACACTCTTCCCACTCTTTACTGAGGTGTGGAATGAAGGAAGATATCCGAATGAATGGAAGAAGGGCCTCATTGCGAAAATTACGTAAAAGGCCGACATTCGGGATTGTGGCAACTGGCGTAATATATGTCTACTTACTGCTGTATCGAAAATCATGGCATGTTGCGAAAAGCACTGTCGAAGTTTATCAGGTTAGATTCCGTAAAGGATCGTCTTGTACCGACCACACAAATACCCTACGGATAATATTAGATCAGTCAGCCGAAATGGGTTCGCCACTACATCTCATGTTTGTGGCCTTCGAGAAGGTTTTCGACAGTGTTAAGCGAGATTACATATGGAATGCTTTGCGTAGGAGAGGTATTCCAGATAAGGTCATAGCTATGATTAAAGAATCCTACGAAGATGCAAGGTGTCGCGTCTTGCATAGAGGAGAGCTGTCCGAGAGCTTCCCTGTGCGAACCGGTGTCAGACAAGGCTGCATATTGTCACCAGCCCTGTTTCTGGTGGTAATAAATGACATCTTGAAAGCTGCACTGGAAGGTGGGGAAGGTAAAGGTCTTCAATGGAAACTATTTAACATCTTAAGTCACCTTGATTATGCTGATGACGTATGTTTGCTTGCACATACCCGTTCGGACTTAGAGTCAAATGTTCGCTCGTTGCATTCTAAATGCAAAGAGGCGGGACTGAAAATAAATGTGCGTAAAACCAAGTACATGCACATGGGTTCGAACGCAAGCGCACCGATTGTTCTTAATGGACAGGATGTGGAGAGGTGCAAGATTTTTGCTATATCGGGAGCATTGTCAGCATGGACGGCGGAGCCGAAAAGGATGTTGAGGCTCGGCTAAATAAAGCTCGTCAGGCCTTCGGTATCCTTTCCCCTTCCTGGAGGTTAAGAGAGATCTCCCTTCGCACGAAGCTGCGAGTTTTTGACGCATGCGTCAAATCCGTGTTGTTATATGGTTGTACTACGTGGAAGTGACCGTTCGACTTACCAAGAAACTACAGACTTTCGTAAACCAATGCCTTCGGCGCATTTTAGGAATATTCTGGCCAGAAGTAATCTCCAACGACGAACTTTGGAGTACCACTCGCCAGACTAAAATAGGTATTGAGATCCAACGGCGAAAGTGTCAGTGGATCGGTCATACTTTGAGGAAACCAGAGCGAAACATCGCAAAACAGGCTCTGGATTATATCCCTCAAGGAAGGCGTCGGGTTGGACGATCATGTAACACATGGAAGCGAGCAGTTGAGCAGGAGGCCAGAGGAATAAACAAGTCCTGGCAACAGCTTAAAGCCGATGCTCAGGATCGCGCCTTGTGGAAGAGAGTTGTTTCTGTCCTATGCCCCTATAGGGGGTCTTAACAGGAATTTGATTGATTGATATAAGAACCAATTATCGGCCGAATTTTTTTTTTCAAATGATTATATCTTCGAAATTACTTACCATAAAAAATTGATATTTTGAGACCATTAAGATGGCATATAGATCAGTGGGGGTGCAAAGAAAAAGACTTAAAAATGAATATCTCGACCGTCTCTTAAGCTATGTAATTGAATCTTGAAATGTATACTAAACTTTACTAGTAAAATATGAAAAAATATAATATGTGGACATAATAGTAGTGGAGGGAAATGGGGAGCATTTCAAAAATGGCGCACTTTCCAAAATTACAAATCAGTGTATCTCAAAATTATTAATAGCTAGGGTATAGCCTAGTAGGTAGTGTGGGGGTCTTGTAATGCGAAGGCCGTGAGTTGAAATCCCGGTCGGCGCAATATACAATTCCGGCACATTGCCTGCTTGGATATACCTTGGTCACCTCAATCTAAGAAAATGAAAAATTCGTAGAAAGAGAGTTGTGCGAAGGGCTAACAACCCTTCCACAATAAATAATAAAAAAAAATGTTAAGGAACCTGAATATCAGGAGGCCAAGGTCCGATTTGGGCTGAAGCGCCATTGTAGTAGTAGTAGTAGTAGTATCTCAAAATTGAGTACATATATCAAATCAAAAATCTGTCAGATTGTATAAATATATAGTCTTTAATTTTGGTAAAGAATTTAAGTTGGGGGTTGTAAGGGGAGGGAGGTGGAAAGCAAAAATGTTGCAAATTTTGAGTGATTTTTTTATGGCTCCAGTAAAAGATACAAAATTTTAATTTTGCGCGTTGACACATCTATTTGATGTACACAGAAAAAAAATAGTAATTTGTTCCAAAATTGTTATGCACCGAAGTGAGGGTCTAACGTGCACAAGGTGTTTCATGTGCAATGAAAAAACACATGGTTCAGAAGAATGAATCTTTCAGCAGGATAACGCGAGAATTCATGGAAGCCGTGAAACAAAAAGTTGTTTTGCATATTATCACAACGGATTTACGCCAATAACCACCAATTCAACTCAATTGCAGAGCTTATTTGCGCGAATGGTGTAGAATAGAGCCTGGAATTATCACAAAACTCGTTGGCAGTATGGAAGGGAGAGTACATAAAGTATTGTTGAATTGGGGCAATATTATCTGTTGATTTTATGCAATTTGGCGTTTATTTTTTATGTTTATATTTAATAAAAAATGAATTAAAAGAGAAATGTTTTTTGGCCTTATAAATATGAAACAAGAGCAAATTTTGTTCGTTCCGATAACGGGAATATCGTTAGCAAATAACTGCGTATTTGTACGCTGTGCCATTTACACCATTGCTTGGAATATTTTAGAGAAACCATCAACCAACTAATAACCAACAAATTTAAAGCTACGAACATGAAATTTTGCACAAAAGGGAAACGAAATAAAACTGCATCACAAATTTTACGATATATCCATACCTCCTCTATCCCCTCCAATACATATGTACATATGTTTGGTTTCGTGAATGTAAAATACACCGAATTTCATGAAAATTATATGCATCTTCCTCTATGAAACTGATATTCTATACAGAGAATATTTTACATGATTCAAGCAATCAATCACAAAATTATTAACATCCACCCACCCTTACTATCACCCCTCCCATCCCTTCATAAGAACCCAAACTTTCATCAATAAACGAATGAAATATTGATTGTATGTACTGGAGCTATTGATCGTATACACAATTAAGGGTTTAATTGACAAGAGCCCTGCTCAAGAACCCCCTTTTACTTAGTCTTCTCTAACCACTCTAACCTGCATATTGACTTTCCATGCATCTTCAACTTGTCTCAAGAATAATAAAGCTGCGCCGACTTGCTGACAGTTTATTTAGGCTAATTTAGTCATTAAACCAAAAAAAAAAAAAAACATAATTTTAGCGCAGCAAATTTTTTTTTCTGTGTCGAATAAAATACTTTATTATTAAAATAATAAAGTAAAATTACTTTAAGATTTTGATGTTCATAAAAACTTAGTGAATAAAATTCCAAGCTTCGGTAATTTTCATCACATTCCCGGCACATAGTAAAATTTCCAACGAATAAATCCAAAGTTTCGCTCAATTTATCTTCATCAAAATCACAAACATGAAATAAACTCGCCATTTAGTTAGAACACGCGTTCGTTGTGACGACATCGATTCTCCGAACCCATATTCTCGCACAAGAACACAATAACTCTGCTGGAGCCGTCCGTATTCCCGAAATTATAATTTCAAATTAAGACATCCATAATAATGCTTCAGCCATCTGCTATCCGTCTACCACCGAAAAAGTAATAAAATATTCCCCTCCCACGTGCTAGGATGAATATGTTAAACGACCTGTTACCATAAAACCACAAGGACCTCATTCGTCATAGTTCCATGCATTATATTAAAGCAAGACTTGTAACTGGGTTATATACATATGTATGTATTTTAGATACTCGTGCAATCGTCTCCTCTTGGTTCTCCCAGGCTTCGCATATTAATTGATATTGTATCGCTCCTTAACAAAGCTTTAGTAATTCCCGATGAATATTATGAATTATATTCATATTTTTGTCAAGCAGAATTATTGGTCGCCATTTGCGGAAATGCGGGTGAAAAAAAAGCGTTTACCTTACTTTATTTTCGCTATCAAAGCGTTACGACCAAAGAATAAACCAATTAGCTCTACCGGCTTTCAGATGTCTTGTGTTCAGTCTTAGTGCTAGCTCTGTGGAGGCTAATTCGATTTTACACCGCAGGAGCAGACCCTAGAGCTATCGTGTCCAGGATTTGCACAATAGGAAATTTATCTTATCTTATTGGACAAGGATAATTAAATTTTGTAGAGACATTCTTTATGCATAACAACCGAAGGCGGACAAATATTTGCTTTAAGTTTCAGAGATGCCTTGAGATACATAGGTGCATTTCTTTTAGTAAATTAAAGAGGATGCAGATAAAAGCTCTCCAAAAGTAAAATAACTACATATAGGTTGGCTTGCTGCATACAGCATACACTTAGTTTCGAGAAAATCACATTCAAAATTTAACACTGCGTAAATTCGTATATTTATTCTGGTGATATGAAATTAACATGCAGTTAGCCTATTAAAACTGAACAAAAGCAATAAAAACAGAATGAATGCAAGTAAATACGGAACCATCGGAAAACTGTTTGAAGATCGGCGAGCTTTCCATATTTTTTCTTTATTCTTCTAATAATAGAGTACAGTAATCCCTCGACAATCGTGTGGGTTACGTTCTGAGAAAACTCCGCGAATGTTAAATTCGCAAATGTCAAGTCTAGTTTTCTGTGTAAATTGGGGAGTTACGTTCCGTGATAGTTAATAAGTAATAACACACATACGAATAAGGACTTACATACACATACTTTATAACAACATTTCTTTATAACTGAAAGCAATTGCTTTATTATTTTATTAATCGACTTGAGAAAAAAAATTTGCTACCCTGAAATTTTGTTTTTTCGCGTTTCATGACTAAAATAGCCTAAAAATGCAAAAAAAAATCCGTGTGTCTGTATGCCGTCCGCCGGTGTGTACGCTCCGCGTGTATTAACTCCCAAACCCGCCAAGCTAGAAAGTTCATTTTTGAGGGGATTGTATTATAGATAGTTACGGATCTCAGGCGAACACCCATTTCGGAGGGTGTACGGGTTAAGGGGAGGAGCACTTAAAATCAACATGCATATGGGTTCATGGAACAAACTTTAAAAATAATTTAATTTTTTATCCATTGGGGTCCAAAAACGGGGGACTAAAAACAAATTGTCCGCCGAATTTTTTTTTTTTAAGATTATATCTTCGAAATTACTTACCATAAGAAAAAATTATATTTCGGGACCATTAAGGTGGTATATAGACCAACCAGAATTAATATCTCGACTATCTCTTAAGCTACGTAATTGAGACTTGGATCATATATTATGCTATACTAGGGAGTTCTGAAATAAATGTAAAATTTGGACATAGAAGCATTTCAAAAATGGTGCACATTCCAAAATTTCAAACCGGTATATCTCAAAACTGAGTACAGGTATCAAACTGAAATTTTGTCAGATTTAATTTTGGTAAAAATTTTAAGTTGGAAGGTGTAAGGGGAGGGACCTGGTAAGCAAAAATATCGGAAATTTTGAGTGATTTTTTAGGGCCCTGTCGAAATATACAAAGTTTAAAATTTGCATGTGGACACCTATTTGATCTTTTCAGAAATTAATTATAACCCAATTATTAAAAGCTATCAATTTAAGATTTTGCACAAAAATTTTTCAAAATAGTTGCAACGAAACTGCGTCAAAAGTTTTGAGATCGCGATTGCCCTTCTACACCCTCCCATACAAAAGTCTGACTTCGACCAATTTTAATAAATTAACCAACAAATGAAAAGTTAAGAACTTGAAATTTTGTACGAGCACCATACAAGAGAAATAAAATAAGTCTGCATCACAAATTTTACGATTCCCTTACCTCTACCCCCTCCCGTACAAATGATTGGTTTCGTGAACGTAAAATACACCGAATCTTATAAAAATTCTATGCCAACTTCGTCTATGAAACTGATATTCTATACAGAGAATATTGGACGTAATTCGAGCAAATAATTAAAAAATTATTAACATCCACCCACCATTACTATCATCCCTCCCCTCCTCCCCTCATAATAAACCAAACTTTATTGAATGAAATATTGATTATATGTACTGGACCTATTGATTGTATTAGCAATTAAGTGTTAAATTGACAGCAGCACTGCCCTAAAGGGGGTTCCACTTAGTCTTCCTTAACCACTCTAACCTGCATATTGACTTTCCATGCATCCTCAACTTTTACCAAAGAGCATTTTACATAGAAAAGAGCTGTCCAAGAGCTTTTCTGTGCGAACGGCCCTGTTTCTAGTGGTAATAAATGATATTTTGAAAGCTGCACTGGAAGGTAGGAACGTAAAGGTCTTCAATGGAGACTATTTAACATCTTCATTCACCTTAATTATGCTGATGACGTGTGTTTGCTTGCACATAACCGTTCGAACTTAGAGTCAAATGTTCGCTCGTTGCATTCCAAATGCAAAGATGCGGAACCGAAAATAAATGTACGTAAAACCATGTCAATGCATATGGGTTCGAACACAAGCACACCGATTGTTCTTAACGGACAAGAGATGCAAGACGTTTGTTATCTCGAAAGCATTGTCCGCATGGACGGCGGAGCCGAGAAGAATATTGAGGCTTGGCTGAATATAGCTCGTCAGGCCTTCGGTATCCATTCCCCTTTCCGTGTAGTTATATGGTTGCACTACGTTGAAAGTGACCATTCAACTTACTAAGAATTTCCAAACATCCATGAACCTCCGACATATTTTAGGAATATTCTGCCCAAAAGTGATATTCAACTACGAACTCTGGAGGACACCTGGATAAACTAAAATAGTTATTGAGATTCAAAGGCGGAAGTGGTAATGGATCGATCACACTTTGAGGAAACCAGAGCGAAATATCTCCCAATAGACTCTGGATCATAATCCTCAAGGATTTTTGAGCAGGAGACAAGAAGAATAAACAAATCCTGGCAACAACTAGGGGCCGATGCTTGGGATCACGCCTTGTGGAAGATAGTTGTTTCCGTTTTATGTTCCTGGAGGGGGGCTCAACAGGAATTTGATTGATTGATTTGACCTCAACATGTTCTCGAGCTAAAGATGACACGGACGATCTGACGGACAGTCGGTTTTGAGATTTTTGAGTGATTATATGAACTTCTGTATCATTCATTTTTTTCTCGGAGCCTTATTTCTTGGCGCTACAAACTTCGTGGTAAGCTTATAATGCTCTCAGATTTCATCTAGAGTATAATGAAAACCTGATTTTGGTGAATGTTTTCACAATGCATTTCAAATTTCACACTGTTACGCTTCATTAAATGTGATTTCGGCCTCTACTGAGACTGATCCACAAATTTAAAACACTAAGATTTTATACAGAATGGGGTAAATTAGTTGTGGGGAAAGTAATTAGGGTGAAAATAGTTAATTAAGGTTAGGTAGTTAAATTAGTTAAGGACGGGTACGGATTTCATTCTTACTAATTGAAAGTATCCTTTGGTAGAAGGTTACTGATGAAGAGGGGCTCTTAATTAAGGCAGTCCAGCTCAGCTCTCGCGAGTTTAATGTCAATCCTCAAGAGCTGCTGATTCGCTTTGGTACAAGATACAGTAATGTAAAGGATGATTTTTATATAGCACTGTCATACAAAAGTATTTTTTAGACCAATTTTAAGAAATCAATCATCAAGTTATCAACCTCAATTTTTTTAAAAACACATTTAAAATTATTTGAAATAAAAATGTATCAAAAGTATGATTTGATTTCATCCACTTTACATTTATGTTCGCAAGAATATAAAAATTACCGAATTTCGTAGAATTTACTTCGTGTATGAAACTAATATTCCATACAGCGAATTTAGAACGTGAGCAATCAATTAAAACATTATTAACATCAACCCACCCGTTATATTGCCTCCTCTCCACCCATAAAAACTCAAACTTGCATAAATAATCGAATGAAATATTAATTTTTCATACTGGATTGATATTAATCGTTATTGCAGTTAAGAGTTAATTAATTGACAACTGTCCTGCCCTAGAGCCACAATTCATTTAGTGTTCCCTATCCACACTTCCCACTGATACTCAACTTGTCCCAAGAATAATAAAGTTGTGCCTCACTACCAAAATATTTTTGTATACAAATAGAACTTCATATTGTTGCGAGCTAGGGATTCGCCGGGACTTCAAGTAAAACACAATTCGTTTAAAAATAAGTGATAATTTATTTATTCGCACTTTAACTTAATTCGCACTATATGGCACTACCGCCGATATCGCTTTCTTGCACCGGTCGCGTCTTACATAACTGTCGCTGAATAACTGACTTACTGATACCAGTTTCCCCAATTCTCGAACCTTCCGTGGTGTATGTCGTCGGGTGTGTCTCAACTATACTGGAAGGTTCTAGATCATTAATTATGGCTTTTACATATTGGGGGATACTGTTCTTGCATATTCCAGAAGGATCAAATTGCGTGGTTGCCAGATCTATAACATTACCCTCTCCTTAGTCCCTGTTCGTTCCGAACAGAGTCGTTCACTTCCTCCATGGCACCATGGTACTTTGTTAGTCGGTCGAGATGTACCACTCTCATTTTAGTACGAGGTTTTTGATGTAGTTGAATCCGATAGACGACATCATTTAACCGGTTGATGATCTGGTAAGGTCCTTCCCAGTTGCGCTGTAGTTTCGGCGATCTGTCGTTTGGGATTGTATAACCAAACCAAATCGCCCTCCTGGAATCCTGATGAATTCGCCCGTTGATCATACCTCGTCTTCATGCGGTCGGTCGCCAAATCAATTTTATCTCTGACCAGGTTATATTATTATATATATATGTATTTAGTCGACATCGAAGATCCAAGACGTAATCTTTGGCATTGGTTGGTTGGTCTGGTGGCACTCCAAACATTAGTTCCGCAGGGACTTGAATATTTCTTTCGAAAATGACTCGGGAGGGAGTTTCTCCTGTTGTTGAATGTACCGATATTCTGTAGGCCATTAAAAATAGAGGGATGTGCTGATCCCAGTCCTGTTGCCTCTCGTTGACGAGTTTGGATAGGTTTGAGTTCAATGTCCTATTGAAACGTTTCACCATTCCGTCGGACTGTGGATGTAATGGAGTTGTCTGCTTCTTGGTTTGGAATTGCGTAGGCTTCAGGCCACTTGCTGAAATAATCAATGCCCACTAGAATATAGCGATTACCATTTTCTGATTCCGGAAATGGTCCAGCAATATCCACAGCAATTCTCTCGAATGGGACTCCCACGTTGTATCGTTGCATTTCTCCCTTTGATCTGCTTTGTGGGCCCTGACTCGATGCACACGTAGTACATCCTTATTCGAATGCCTATCTTTGCTTCCATGATCTTTCCCGATGTATTGTTCTTGTCACAACCGGTCTTGCCGCCTCGGGGTTTTCGATCGGCTCCGGCGCCTTTTATCAAAACCGTGTGTAAGATTTGAACTCTGACGACCAGTTCTTAACCAAGATCTGCCTTCACGATGTTTACCTTCGCGTTGTTTAGCAGCGCAGCCGGAACAATGGTTGGTCGCTTTTCTGAATTTACGGCAGTCGAGTCTCAAGTGTTCTGCCTGTCCACAATTCCAGCATCGGGGGGCACCAGATCCTTCGCTCCGCTTGATGTGCTCTGCTTTCTGACACACACACTCTTCTGCTATTTCCCGGACTCGATAGTTGCTCCGCGAGCTTTGCTTGGCAGCTTCGAAAGTCAGCCCATATACTACGGCTTCGCAATCGTTTTCTTACCTGCCAATTTCAACGCCTGTTGCAACTCTCTGTCCTGTACAGCATTGTTAAATGCGAAAACAGCTGTATCGTTGCGTTGCTCTGTTTGCGCATTGGGCAGCGATAATAGTGTGAGTCGTTCAATATCGCGTGCCAGTTCTTGAAGTGTTTCACCATTCTTTTCGGTTCGGTTGTACAGCTGTGTCGCATGTGGTCACTGCCGTAATGAAGATCCAATGTCTGGACTGATGTTGAAAAATCCTGTTGTTCCTCCTGCGGAATCGTTTGAAGAACCTCTGCTGGTGGACCTCCTAGCGCCAATATAAGAGCCGTTTCTCGTTCCAGATCATTCCAGTGATTGTTTCTTGCGGCAGCCTCAAATTGGGTCTTATAAATAGCCCACGGTGTTTGTCCATCGAAGATTGGAGCTTTTAAACTCTTGTGCGTAACGTGTTCTGTCTTGATGACTCCAGTCGCTTTCACGTTATCGAAGTCCGTTTTTAGGCGTTTGACTTCTTCTACAGTTCCGGTTATCCTTTTCGTAATTTGTTCTTCGAGGATTCGAAGTTTCTTGTCTACGTTTTATTCTATTGTCTTACCCATGCTGTCTATTTTATTATTTTGGAGCTCCAATTTTTGGTTGAGGTCCGCTGAGGTCTGATCTAATTTTTCATTAAGGTCCGCTGACAGTTGACTTTGTTGGTCTAATTTCTGATTAATGTCCGCTGATTATTGCTCTAATTTCTGATTAATGTCCTCAGATTGTAGTTTAATGTCCGCCGATTGTTGCTCTAATTTCTGATTAATGTCCACTGATTGTTGTTTAATGTCCACTGATTGTTGTTTAATGTCCACTGATTGTTGCTCTAATTTGTTCATCATGTGTTGCATCCGAGGTACCAGAACACTCCTCTTCACGAGCGTCTTCGATTTGGAACTCAAAACTATCTGCATCCTTACCCTCAGCCTCAAGTATCTCGATCATACGGCTGACAAGTTGAGACTTGTTCCCTGTCGTAGATAACTCGCGTCTACCGAGCTCTTCCTTCAGCTTCGTTAATTTTAAGTCCTTTAGATAACGCGGCATTTTCACTACCGACTATGTCAAGTTTTTTCCGCGATTCACTTAAATTTACTTCACTAATTAAAGTCACTGCTCACTAAAGCACTCGAGAATATTCGATTTCACAAAATTCTCACTGTCCGTTCGAGAATTTTAGTTTCACTTTTTCACTCTCACAAAATTCTCATTATCCGTTCGAGAATTTTAATTTCACTCGCGATTTTTAACTCGAATTTATCCTTGAAATCCCACTTCTGACACCAATTGAGCTAGGGGTTCGTCGGGATTTCAAGTAAAACACAATTCGTTTAAAAATAAGTGATAATTTATTTATTCGCACTTTAACTTAATTCGCTACTATATGGGACTTCCACCGATATCGCTTTCTTGCACCGGTTTGCGTCTTACATAACTGTCGCTGAATAACTGACTCCCGTGTGAAAGCTTCGTGCTTTTATACCATTTTTCTAAATTCTCGAACCTTCCGTGGTGTATGTCGTCGGGTGTGTCTCAACTATACTGGAATGTTCTAAATCTTTAATTATGGCTTTTACATATTGGGGGATACTGTTCTTGCATATTCCAGAAAGATCAAATTTCGTGGTTGCCAGATCTGTAACAATATTTTTGATTGGTACTGAAAAAATTGGTACCTTGCATTTAATGAAATGGTGTAGTTTGTATAGCAGGAAGTAGAAGGAATGGAATTTTTTTAAATTTTTCAATGAAAACTAAATAATATCACTGAAAAATGGTATCTTTCAAATTTTAGAGCACTAGCCGTGGTATTTTCCAAGAAAGTCTATGAATTACGAAGTTGTAAAATTATATCATTATGTATGGGAGGTGATAGAAGGGACGATATGAGCAATCTAATTTCTTCTCAAATCAAATTATAATAATACCAAAATGCCATGTGTCGAATTTGACGATTGTAAATTTCATGGGTACACTGAACAAAACGGCGTATTGTATTTCGTGCAATTCTGCAGTTTGTTCGGGAGGTGGTAGAAGGAGTGAGAGGATTTCAATTTCCTTTAAGAAATAAATTTGTCATGATAGTGGTAAGTTTGAAATTTCAAATCAGTAGCATTTATATCCTCCGAGAAAATTGATTTATAATAAAGCTGCGAGATTACGTCATTTTGTATGGGAGGGGTTGAAAATGTGGCGCAATTTGACCCTTTCACAAACTTTACCTTAGTTTTTTACCCAAAATAACGTGCACAAAATTTGAGCTACAACGCGTTCTCAAGCTTGAGAGCGAACGGACGGATTCAAGATTTTTAGCGACAACAAATATTTCTGTACCCTTGACGACTCTGTGCGAGTATTTCCTGGCATTACGAACTTCAGGGCAAACTTATAATACTTTCAGTTTGCATTTGAGCATAAAAATTATGCACAATTAAGCCTGTCAACAGGAGTTTCATTTAGAAAATCGGGTACATTTGCTAAAAATTTCTACAGCGCTTCATTTTTTCATTATAAACTTGTTCAAAAATTTCGTGTGGGACACCGCTGCTGATAGTTACGTCACTGACTATACACACATAATATTAATCCGAAGCAATTACAATAAAGTTCAGGACGAAAGTACAAAACCCAACGAGACTGCCTACTCAACGAAAATTTTTTTGTCATATTTTCACCAAGTGAATTTGTTTTTCATTTATTCATTCCAGGAACATGAATTGGAGCCTTTTATTGATTAATGAATGTTTTGCTAAATTTTACATATTCTGTAAAACCGAATTTATTTACGTTTGTTTTCAAAGTATGTAGGTGTAGCGAGATTTTTTTGTCTGACTGTATATTTAGTTGCAGATAATTTTCGAACTTGGAATCAAATGCCTGCGCTTTGCATAACTGAAAATAAATTTGCAAACAAAATGAAAATGCTCTTCCATGATTTCTGCCACAAGTGCCTTGATTATCTTGAATGGGTACGATAAAGGATGAGGTTCAAGAACTTTGCTGCTACTTTCAAGTCTCGTATCAATTGAAGAATTCAAGATCTTTGGTATCCTAAGTAGTCTGCAAGTTAAGAGTTTGCCCTTCGCACAAAGTTTCGAGTGCTTGCTGAATGCGTCAAGTACTTGTTGTTCTGCAATCCGATGCTTAAGGACAACTAAACTCTTAGGAACGGCACTGAGATTCGTATTGGCGTAAGTGGCAGCAGGAATATAAGTTCTCTCAATCCCTTTGTTTTTCGAATTTACAATCGTGGAGATAAAAAGATTTGTATACTAGCATACCGAAAAAATTACTGTTTTTCAGGTCGACAATTTTAAAGTGTTTTTTATGAAAATATTTAAAATTCCTTTGACATATATGTCAAAGGAATTTATGGGCAGAAATTCAATATGGCGCAATCCTGGCACGAATTTATAACAAGACCATACCGGATTAATATCACCGCTTGGTATGGTTTCGATTTACGCGGCAGACCTAAACCCAAACTAAATTATATTTTATTCTATTAAAGCAAAATAGGGAGGTATAACGAATAAATGTCATGAAATTGCAGTTCGTTATTCGGTTGTGTTGTGATTTGATTTAGTTGGGACTTTGTTAAAGCAGCGGTGTGTAAGTCACGGTCGACCAAATGAAAACCTTCCCATTCAGATATGTTTGTGGTTTATGCAGCAGTGGTATATTTGGTGTTACCATACATATCAACATATAAAAATTTATTGATGAAATGAACTCAGGGAAACCGACCTTATCGGACTCCAGCGAGTTCATAATATCGTATATATACAAAGCACAAAGTGTTCCCTTGTACGTATTTATATACTAATGATAAAGTCCTTCGTGAAAAGAATCGTCTACTCTTGATGAAATCTGAAAAATTTTGTTCACGTTACTTTTGTCGAAAAGTGTGAATGGGCCAAATTCCTACACTCTTCCACCTATACACATTTGCACAATAAACCGATTTTGTCGGTAAGTGCTGGTGCTGATAACATGGATTTCACTAGGGTTTCAGATACCCCACAATATCAATTTTAAGTTGTTAAAGCTCAACCATTTGATTTTAAACTTTTCATTCTCCGTGTAAATTAAAAACAAGCTCTCCTCTATCAGATCCAGTGCAGTTGCATTGTACGAGTAGTAAGGGTATACAAAAGTCATAAAACTATTTTGGGAAAAGATTCACCCTAGTGTATGTTTGGCGTATGGATAATTTTATTTTATTACTTTAATCATAAAATATTGTGATCGACTTGGGGAAAAAAATTTGCTACCCTGAAATTTTGTATTTTCGCGTTTCATGACTAAAATAGCATAAATAAACTGCCAACAAGTCGGGCGAAACTTTATTATTTTTGGGACAAAATGCGCATGCGTAGAAAGTCAATATGCAGGTTAGAGTGGTAAGGGAAGACTAAGTGAAAGGAGCTTCTTGAGCAGGGCAGTTCTCAATTTAACACTTGCCGGAAAAGCTCCATATTTCATTCCTTTATTTATACAAGTTTGAGTTTTCATGAAGGGAGGGGGGAGGGTGATAATAAGGGTAGGTGGATGTAAATAGTTTTTTAAGTGATTGCTTGAACCAAATCCAATATTCTTTGTATAGAATGTCAGTTTCATAGACGAAGTTGCATAGAATTTTCATTGGATTCGGTGTATTTTAAATTCACGAAACCAAACATTTGTATGGGAGGGGGTAGAGGAGGTAGAGGAATCGTAAAATTTGTGATGCAGTTTTATTTCGTTTCTTTTGTAAGATGCTTGTACAAAATTTCAAGTTTGTAGCTTTTAATTTGTTAGGTAATAGCTGATTTAATGAAATTGGTCGAAATCATACTTTTGTGTGGGAGGGGGTAGAAGGGCAAGTGCGATCTCAAAACTTTTAACGTAATTTTATTTCAACTATTTTTGTAAGTTCTTGTGCAAAATTTCAAGTTAATAGTTAGTAATAGTAATAATAGTTAGGTGATAATTGATTTCTTAAAAATGGTCGAAAAAATAATTTTGTATGGGAGGGGGTAGAAGTTTTAAAGATATTCAACGAGTTAATATTTCAAACTCTTACAAATTTTTTTCAAATGCATTTAGCAAATTTTCAAGTTTCTACCTAAAAATTTCATTCAAAAATTTTCAGTTTATATGTTTTTTTCATTGCACATGAAACACTTTGTGCACGTTAGACCCCCACTTCGGTGCATAACAATTTTGGAACAAATTATTATTTTTTTTCTGTGTACATTAAATAGATATGGCGACGTGCAAAATTTAAACTTTGTATCTTTTACGAGAGCCATAAAAAAATCACTCAAAATTTTCAACATTTTCGCTTTCCACCTCCCTCCCCTTACACCCCCCAGCTTAAATTTTTTACCAAAATTAAAGACTATATAGTTCTACAATCTGAAAATTTTTTGATTTGATATCTGTATTCAATTTTGAGTTTTGGTGATTTGTAGTTTTGGAAAGTGCGCCATTTTTGAAATGCCCCCCATTTCCCCCCACTACTATTATGTCCACATGTTGTATTTTTTTTATATTATGCTAATAAAGCTTAGTACACGTTTCAAGTTTCAATTACATAGCTTAAGAGATAGTCGAGATATTAATTTTTAAGTGTTTTTCTTTGCAGCCCCCCTGACCCTTCCCCATACAATAATTAGCTTCTATCTAAACTGATTCTAGCACATCCGTATGCCATCTTAATGGTCTCAAAATATCAATTTTTTATAAGAACTACTTTCGAAGATACAATCATTTGAAAAAAAAATTCGGCCGACAATTGGTTCTTAGCCCCCCCTTTTCGCACCCCAATGGATAAAATTAAATTATTTTTAAAAGTTGTCCTACAAACTCCTCTATATGTATGTTGATTTTTAGTTTCCTAGCTGTAACCATGGTTGAGATATTTTAATTCGTATTTTTCGGTTTAAGCGCTCCGCCTGCCTCCCCCTGAACTTGTACACCCCCCAAAATGGGTATCCGCCTGAGATCCGCAACTACCTATAATCCCTCTAAAAATTAACTTTCTATCTTGAAGGGTTTGGGAGTTAATGTGTGCTGAGCGTACACGTCGGCGTACGGCGGACGGCGTACAGACAGAAGGATTTTTTTTTTTTTGCATTTTTAGGCTAATTTAGTCATGAAACGCGAAAAAAAAAATTTCAGGGTAGCAAAGTTTTTTTTTTCTTGTGTCGATCACAATACTTTATTATTAGAATAATAAAGTAAAATGCAACAAAAAAAAAATCCGTCTGTCTGTACGCCGAGCGTGTACGCTCAGAACACAGGAATTGCCAAGCCCTTCAAGATAGAAAATTCATTTTTGGGTGGATTGTGGATGGTTGCTGATCTCAAGTGGACACCCATTTTGGGGGGTGTAAAAGTTAAGGGAGAGGCGGGACCGCGAAAACCGAAAAGTAAGAATTCGAATATCTGAACCATAGTTCTAGCTGAAAATCAACATACATATCTAGGGATTTGTAACACAAACTATAAAAATAATTTAGTTTCGTTGTCCATTGAAGTCCGAAAGGGGAGGCTAAAAACAAATTGTCGTCACTTCAAAAATGGTGCACTCTCCGAAATTCCAAACCGTTATATCTCAAAACTAAGTACAGATATCAAATTGAAATTCTGTCAGATTTTAAAACTACATAGTTTTTAATTTTGGTAAGAATTTTAAGTTGGAATGCTGATGATAAGCAAAAATGTCGAAAGTTTTGAGTGATTTTTTAGGGCTCTCGTGAAAGATCAATTAATCAAATTCCTGTAAGGGCATAGGACAGAAACAACTCTCTTCCACAAGGCACGATCCTGAGCATCGGCCTTAAACTGTTGCCCGGACTTGTTCATTCCTCTGACCTCCTGCTCAACTGCTTGCTTACATGTGTTACATGGTCGACCAACCCGACGTCATCCTTAAGGACTATTATACAGAGCCTGTTTGGCGATGTTTCGTTCTGGTATCCTCAAAGTATGACCGATCCACATCATACAAAGTATGACTGCCACTTCCGCCTTTGAATCTCAATACCTATTTTAGTTTGGCCAGTTGTACTCAAAAGTTCGTCGTTGGAGATCCCTTCTGTCCAGAATATTCCTACAAAGTTTGCAGTTTCTTGGTAAATAACTGTCACTTTCCACGAAGTACAACCATATAACAACACGGATTTGACGCATGCGTCAAAAACTCGCAGGTTCGTACGAAGGGAGATCTCTCTTAACCTCCAGGAAGGGGAAAGGATACCGAAGGCCTGACGAGCTTTATTTAGACGACCTTCAATTTCCTTTTCGGCTCCGCCGTCAATGCTGACAATGCTTCCGAGATACAAAAATCTTGCACCTCTTCAACATCTTATCCGTTAAGAACAATAGGTGCGCTTGTCTTCGAACTCATATGCATATACTTGGTTTTAGGCACATTTATTTTCAGTCCCGCCTCTTTGCATTTAGAATGCAACGAGTGAACATTTGATTCTAAGTCCGAACGGTTATGTGCAAGCAAACACACGTCATCAGCATAATCAAGGTGACTTAATATGTTAAATAGTCTCCATTGAAGACCTTTACCTTCCCCACCTTCCAGTGCAGCTTCCAAGATGTCATTTATTACCACCAGAAACAGGGCTGGTGATAATATACAGCCTTGTCTGACACCCGTTCGCACAGGAAAGCTCTCGGACAGCTCTTCTCTATGCAAGACGCGACACCTTGCATCTTCGTAGGATTCTTTAATCATAACTATGACCTCATCTGGAATACCTCCGCTACGCAAAGCATTTCATATGTAATCTCGCTTAACGCTGTCGAAAGCCTTCTCGAAGTCCACAAACATGAGATGTGGTGGCGAATCTATTTCAGCGGCCTGCTCCAATATTATCCGCAGCGTATTTGTATGATCGGCACAAGACAACACTTTACGGAATCCAACCTTATAAACTTCGAGAGTGCTCTCCACGACTGCCTCACTAATCCTAATGAGAATTACCTTAGCCATGATTTTCGATATGGCAGTAACTAGACATATACCACGCCAATCGTCACAATTCCGAAGGTCGCCCTCCTTCGGAATTTTCACAATGACGCCCTCCTTCCATTTAGTCGGATATCTTCCTTCATTTCACACCCCAGTAAAGACTTGGAGAAATATATCGGCTGTTATTGTTGGTAGTCCGTCTATAAATGGGGCTTTCCTTCCCTCCATTGACCGAATTGCGGAAACTATGTACATCTTCCTTATTTGGGGGATTGTCCCTAATAGACGATTGTTACGGTTGGATGTTTGGTAGTTGTTCTGTTTCCGGAATATCTTCCTCTGTCAAGATGTTTAAAATATCAGAGAAGTATTCCTTCCATCGCCGCAATTAGTGTTCATATTAAAGAGAGTTCCGTTGACATCTGTCACCAGGTGGTTGGTGGTGAAATTCCTCTTCGTCAACTGTTTCATGATTTTGAATAGTCAACCCATATCCCCAAGGTAATCCGCAGATTCTCCCTTGTTGGCCAGAACTTCAATGGCCTTTCTCTTGTCACGTCTAACCGCCTTTTCAAGCTGTATATGAACATCGCGGTAGTTCTGCCTCAGGTCGGGCGTTCCTCGATTCACATCGGGTTGAGAGATGATTGCCAATTTGGCTTTTTTCCGATCGCCAACCTTGTCCCATGTGTCTTGCGACACCCAGGGTCTCTCAGGGCTTTGGACATATCCCTCAGATTCTTCAGCACTAGCTAGAAAAGTGTTTCTGGTTGCCTCCAAATTGGCGTCCAGTGTGCGTATTTCATATTCGCCCAATGTTGATGACTTTTCAAGTAGAATGTTGGTGTGCTCGCGTGTTTTTTTTTATCTGTGAGTGTATCCACAATAAGCTTGCGCTTTATTTGAAGAATTTGTGGTCGTCGGAGCTGCTGTATACAATCTCAAGCAGGCAACCATCAAGTGGTGATCGCTCCCCACGTCAGCTCCACGTTTCGCTCGCACATCGAGGAGACATCTTCGACTTACAACCAAGTGGTTGATCTGGTTCTGAGTAGCACGATCAGATCCCAAGATGTTTTATTATGATTCTTGTGAGGAAAAGGTCCCTCCAATGACCATTTGCCGAGTACTACAAAACTCCTCAAATAATTCGCCGTTTTGGGGTCTCTTAATTCAACGTCATGACGCGTCGACCCAAGGGTCACCATGCCTCCCCATGACGTTTTCTAGTCCAGTGTTGAGATCCAACCGGGGCGTTCATATCGCCTGACATGATAATAATATCACCTCTTGGAATACGTTTGAAGGTGGCACTCAGTTAGCTATAAAACACCTCTTTGTCACCAGCTGTTGCGGTATTAGTTGGTGCGTAGCATTGTGGAATTGTGACGTTTCTAACACTGGTCCTGAGCCTGACGACGATCCTACCCAAGATCGGTTCCCAGCTGATGAGACTGTTTCTCGCTCTCGGTGTAAAGACGAACGCCACACCATTTTTGGCTTCACTCTGAGGGCAACGTACAGAACGGTATTTCCGCTCAAGGTTCGTTCCTGATCCTGTCTACCTGACCTCGCTCGAGCTCAAGATTTGATGCCCCCCCCCTATTCAAAATCATTTTTTCGTCCATTTTTAAGAAATCAATTATCACCGAACTATCAAAAGCAATAAATTTTAAATTCTGCTCGAAAATTTTTAAGAATAGTTGAAACGAAATTGTGTCAAAAGTTTTGCGACCGCGCCTGCCTTTCTACTCCCTCCCATACAAAAGTTTGATTTTGACCAATTTCTGTAAATCAACTATACACTTCTACAATGGCGCTACAGCCCAAATCGGACCTTGGTCTCCTGACATTCAGGCTCCTTAACATTTTTCATTACTATTGTGGAAGGGTTGTTAGTCCTTTGCACAACCCTCTTTCTACGAATCTTTAATTTTCGTAGATCGAGGTGACCAAGGTATATCCAAGCAGTCAATGTGCTGGAATTACATATTGCGCCGACCGAGATTTGAACTCACGACCTTCGCATTATAAGACCAACACACTACCCACTAGGCTACACCCTAGCTTAAAAAAATCAACTCATAACCAACAAATTAAAAGCTACGAATTTGAAATTTTGAACGAGCACCCTACAAAAGAACGAAATAATACTGCATCACAAATAGAAATAGTATACTATTTTACATACATGCGATTTTTTCACTGCTCTTTTAAAATAGTAATCGCATGTTGCGATTGAAAATTTAAAAGATATTAGAAGAGTAGAGCAAATTCACACTGCTTACGGTCTATCGCCAATAAAATTGCACCAATGGTCATCGCTGCAAATCCCAGCGTTTTTGTTTGCACTCGAACATTAATCGCGTAACTCCAACGATATCGTAGCTCATAGCAAAGCTTGCTCAACAAATCACCACTTACCCACTTCGCACATCCCATCTCACCGATCAGATCAAAGCTCGCTAAACAAATCGCGGTCGGACTTGTTGCTCGATTGCCGCTTGGGACATCTGAAATATTCTATTGTCTTTCTTTGAATCTGTTAACTGCTCGCGCTCATTGATATCTGGTAACTGTTCACTGCTCAGCTGAGGTCGCTGGTGAAATGCGACTGCGATTTGTGTAGCGCACTTTGATCTGATCGGTAGGTTTTATGATCTGATCGGTTAGGTGGGATGTGCGAAGTGGTCAATGAGGTGCGCTTTCCAGGGTAAGCAGCGATTTGTTTGGCGAGCTTTGTTCTAAGCTGCGATTTTGTCGGGGTGAGGTGGGACATGTGAGTTGCGGCTATTGTAAGTCCCGCCAATTGATATTGCAATCCACTGTGTCGATAAGAGCTGTACGTTCTTGATAATAATATCACCTCTTGGAATACGTTTGAAGGTGGCACTCAGTTAGCTATAAAACACCTCTTTGTCACCAGGTATTGCGGTATTAGTTGGTGCGTAGCACTGTAGAATTGTGACGTTTCTAACACTGGTCCTGAGCCTGACGACGATCCTACCCGAGAAAATATTTCCAGATGTTTCTCGCGAAGGAAAGATTCGGATCGCGCCCCATCAATTCTAATCGAATTTGTAAACTCCGCTATTCGTGATCGCGTTAAGAAAGCATTTAAACTGCATGGACCGCTTAAAATTATAGAGCTCGGATTCAATTCTGAAGATCCTTCCCATAATTTGTCCCCCAATATTTTTGTAAAGGAACCAATCCCCAATTGTATTAAATCTTTGTACAGGCAAGCGAAAATTTTTAAAAAAAATAATAGTTTTAAATACTTGTGGCTATCCAGAGGCAGGTTATGGATGAGGAAGGTTGATGGCTCGGAAGTCATCCGCATACATCCATTGTTGGATTTTAAATCAATATCTTAGGTGTTATTTGTTGATATCTCTGCTTTATGAGTCATATTACTGCATACTACCAAAACGTAGGTCGTATGAGGTCGAAGACGGTAGATTTTAAATAAGCTTTAAGTCAGACAAATTATGATGTTTTGTGTCTTACAGAAACTAATCTTAACGATGGTATATTCGACTCCGAATTGTTTGACAATCGCTACGAGGTGTTTAGGAAAGACAGAAACTTAACTATCACATCTAAAACCGATGGTGGGGCTGCCTTGTTGCTGTTGATAAAAAATTTCGTTCTACCCGAGAATATTGCTTAGAAACGGTATATGAAGAGCTTTGGATATCGGTTAAACTTAAGCACAGCATTTTATACATTTGTTGCATTTATGCTAGTCCTTCTACTCGTCCTGAAATATGTAAGCAAATTTGTGATAATCTAGCAATTGTGAGTCAAAAATTCAAAAATAACAATAAAATTTTATATGTTAGGGATTTCAGTTTACCAGAAATTGAGTGGTCTAGCAGCTCAACAGTAAATGAATTAATGCCTAACTCATTTTCAGGCACTGCTGCCCTGTCATTAATAATTAGCACTTCCATTTGTAGCTTAACCCAACATAATAGCGTTTATAATCATAATAATAGGCTTCTCGATTTAGTATGGTCAAATTTCACCCCTTCAAATATATGTGTTTCTAAAAGTTCTAACCCTCTACTACTTGAAGAAAGTCACCATCCAGCACTTGATATAGAACTCAGTGTTGTAACTTTACACTTTATGCCTGAAAAAAACACAACAGGGCTACGATTACGCATTAAGCGTAATCTTACGATACTCTAGATGAAATAGAATTTTTTGTGATCCCAAAAAATTTTGTATGGGTTAGAAGGGATGATAGCTTTGAACTAATTTTGTCCCCATCATGCTAAAGTAGCTACAAAAATGTTTTATACAAAATGCTTACACCAAAAATTGAATGGGAACTGAGAAAATTTGTGAGTTAGATTGAGTGAAAATGTGCAGTTTGTATGGGAGGTGGTAGAAAGAGTAGAGGGATTCTAGTGATTTTTTCAGAAATAACTAGGAATATTATAAAATTGACACCCATTAAATTTCAGACTAGTGCCATTCATACTTTTCAGGAAAATCAATTTTTTGTAAATTTAGTTGTCATATTGTATGGGAGGGGGTAGAAGCAGTGAAGCTAATCAAATATTTTTTTCTGATCTTAGTGATAATACTAATTAAGTATTTATTATAAAATATGAGCTCAATAAATGATACATGTTCTGAGAAAATCGTCTTAGAGCATTTCGTGAAAAAGTGTAGTTTGTATGGGAGGGGGTGGAAGGAGAGGGAGGACGCAAATAATTTTTCCACTATGGATTTAAATTATTATGAAAGTAATATATACCAAAATTCAGATTAATAGCTTTTATACTTTTCGAGTAAATCCATTTAATATCAAATTGCGACATTGTGTCATTTTGTATGGGAGGGGATAGAAGGGGTAAAGCTAATCGTCTAATTTTTTTGGCCTTACTAACAATTTTAAATAAATATTTGGTGCACAATTTCAGCCCGCTAAATTTTATACGCACAGAGTAAATTGGCTTAGAGTAATTCATGACAAGTGCAGTTTGTATGGGAGGTGGTAGAAGGAGGGGGAGGACACCCATAATTTTTATACGGTAGATTGATATTATCATAAAAGTAATATATTCCACATTTCAGGCCAATAGCTTTTATATATTTTGAGCAAATCCGTTTATTGTCAAATTGCGCAATTGCGTCATTTTGTATGGGAGGGGCTAGAAGGGGTGGAGCGATTTGGCCCGTTCACGAACTTGACCTTACTTTTTTGTTAAAAACGACGTATACAAAATTTGAACTCTCTAGCTCAACGCGTTCTCAAGCTAGAGAGCGAACGGACGGACGGACGGACATCCGGTTTTGAGATTTTTGAGTGATAATATTATCTTCTGTATCATTAATTTTTTTCTCCGAGCCTTATTTCTTGGCGTTACAAACTTTAGAGCAAACTTATAATACTCTCAGATTCCATCTAGAGTATAAAAACAGTTAAGCGCGATTTCTTCAAAGCTGATTACAAAGCAATAAATGACTTCATTGCATCGCACAAACTGTCTTTTCAGTCTTTAACCACTGATAACGGTTTTTCGTATTTTTACAATATCCTCCATACTGCTATTGACAATTATGTACCATATAAGAGAATCTATCATCGTAAGATACCATATTGGTATTCTGATATTGCAATTAGAGCTATTAAAGAGCAATTGACAGCTGACAAAACCTATAAAAAAACGAAGTCGCCTGAAGACTACAAAACTTTTTCATATTTCAGAAGAGTTGCTAAAAAAGAAGTTGCTCTTAATTATAAGCGTTTCATATCAAACATAGAAGCAAATGTAAAAAATGATTTAAAAGTTTTTCACTCATACACTAAATCCTTAAAATTATCCAATAGCTTACCCCAAATTATGTCATTTAATGGAGTTTCCGCTACCAATTCTCAACATTTTAGCAATCTTTTCGCACAATATTTTCAAGAAAATTACACTAAAGATCTCAATATATCTCCAAATTCGAATCCTTACATGGACGCTTCACATTCCACTATAAATACTCCAGATGATGTGGAAACCAGATGATGTGGAAAGCGTGTTGAAGAGCTTAGACTCAAGTAAAAATGCGGGTCTAGATGGAATACCAAATATATTTTACAAAAATTGTGCTGGTAATTTATGCGTGCCTTTATCTGAGTTGTTTAACTTATCTCTCTCGGAATGCGTTTTTCCCGATATATTGAAGTCTTCATTTATCATTCCTATTTTTAAGAACGGTGAACGGTCAAATATAAAAAATTATCGCCCAATCTCAATACTTAATTCCTTGTCGCTTATTTTTGAACGTGTTATGTACAATTTACTCATTTCTCGTATTACTCCACTCATCTCGGTTAATCAACATGGATTCATTCCCGGAAAGTCTACGATAACAAATCTAACCATATTTACTGATGATATTGCCTGTTCGTTAGACCGCTCTCTTCAGACAGATGTTATTTATGCTGACTTCCAAAAGGCGTTCGATCAAATTCCTTACACAATTATCTTGAAAAATATGAGTAAATTTGGTATTACAGAATCATTGCTTAACTGGTCTCATGCATATTCTCCATCTCCCGACCCACGAATAGGGTTAATTAATATTAGACGCCATCTGGAAAAAATTGATAAGTATTATCGTACCTGGGGCATAACAATAAATCCTACTAAATCATCAATGATTTGCTTCAGAAACGCTAGCGGGAAAGGTCGTAGAAATACCGTTAAAAATAGCATAAGTCTTAACTTAGATCTAGATGGAACATCGATACCCTTAAAAAAAAACCTAAAATACCTGGGGATCCACTTTAACAATTTGTTTAAATTTAACAACCACGCGAAAATAGCCATGAGTAAGGCTAATAAAATATACAATATGCTAGGGCCCCTAATCCACAACAAATCCAAGCTTAATAAGAAAAGTAAGCTGCTACTTTATAAACAAATGATAAGACCGATCTTAACCTATGGCTTCCCAGTTTGGTTTGGTATATCTACAAGCATCGCAAAAAAAATGGAAGCATTCGAGAGGAAAACCTTACGCCACTGTCTCTCTAAAAACTTCAGAAGTAGAACAAGACGGTATTCTAACTATTGCCTACATAGTGAATCGAAAACAGTACCACTAATGACATACGTAACCAAACTATGGAACAAAAGAATAAATAAAATCAAGGAACATTCTAATGATATTGTAAAAAAACTATTTGATCAGCCGAATACTTCAAGTGTGGATAACTTCTATTTATCACCAATTATATTGTTAAATAACGTAGAGCTCGCAAGTCCAATCGCCAATATGAAAAACATTATAAAGTTCTACGCTACCAGAGATTCAAGCCATCATCGAGGATAAAAAAAAATATATATATACATACATATATATATGTATATATATTTAAATAACACATTGTCTAAATTACTATTATTATGTCTTGGCCTTCAGCCATTATGTAATACATCTCTAAATGGATATGTACGGATAAATTTATTTCTTCCCTTTTATTTTTATTGAATTCTTTTTTTTCCTTTATTTCTAAGCTGGGATTGTGCAATAGGTTTAAGCTGAACTACATTGAATTATCGCATACGTTGCCAATGCGAATAATTTAGTATTCTTAATTACATAGCATTACACTATACTAAGTAAGATCTCATTACAAAAAAAAACTACGTTAAATTATTTCACAGTTCTAACGGGTTTACTTTTAAGTACGGAATTATTAAAAAAAAAAAAAACATGAAATCATAACTAGTTATAAGAACAATTATATGTAATTTTATGGCAATTAAATAAACTTAAACTTAAACTGGTCTCATGCTTACTTAACTGGGCGTAAACAAAATGTGGTTATTAATGGTGTTAGTTCTCAAGACATATTTCCTACCTCCGGAGTGCCTCAGGGTTCCATTCTCGGTCCTATTATATTTGCTATATTTATAAATGATATTGCGCAGGCATTTTCATCGAGTTCTCTACTATTTGCCGACGATCTCAAAATATACAGAACTTTTTCAAACATAAGGGACTGCGTTCAACTGCAAAAAGATATTGAACTACTGATGGCTTGGAATGATGTAAATGGCCTACACTTAAATGTAACTAAGTGCGCCGTAATGTCTTTTTCTTGGAAAAACACAACCATATATTTCGATTATACTCTTCTTTCGACTGCTTTAAATAGAGTAAATGAATATAAAGATTTAGGCATAATATATGATAGTAAACTACTGTTTGATTCACATATATCTTCAATTATTATGCGTGCTAGCAGAGCTGTTGGCTTTTTATTTAGATGTGGAAAGAAATTTGTTAACTACAGTACATTCATAAGCCTGTATTGTTCTCTTGTTCGTAGTATTTTGGAATACGGAAGCGTAATCTGGAATCCTATATACCAGGTTTACAATAAAAGAATCGAAAGTGTTCAACGGCGTTTTACCCGCCTGATACACTTTAAATTTAATATATCCTTCAACGGTTACGAGGAAAGATTAAAAAACCTGAACATAATTTCTCTAAGTCATAGAAGGTCACAGCTCGATGAATGTTTTTTACATAAAATTGCTACTAGCCAAATTGATTCCTCACATTTAATATCTCGTTTGAATGTAGAAGTTCGATATAGAGGTAATCGCTTTAAGCACTCTCTCACATTTCGAATACCTATACATAGGACTAACCTGTTTCTCAAATCGCCAATTGTAAGGATACAGGACGCACATAATAAATTGTTTGACTCTATAGATATACTGCGCTTTGACCTCACCATATGCGGACTTAAATCGGAGATATCAGCTATATTAACGACCCTTCCTATCTAAATAACTGTCTCTGGAGATTGCTACTATATATGGATTATCTTCGTTTCGCTCGTCTCAGTGTCTGTTTCAAATTCTTCTAACTTCATTTTTTTTTGTCTCTTTTTTCTTTTCCTTCTCATTATTTCCTTTTCAATTTATCTAAATAATTCTGCTTCTTAATTTTTTCATGTTATTATTTATATATAGATAGACTTTTTTTTTTTTTTGTTTCCATTACATTTTCTTGTTTTTAGTAAATTAATATTGAACATTATTCAATTTAATAATGAAAGTTTTAACTTGGAAATATTTCAGGCTTTTTTGTTTAAACTGTAAGCCCAAGTGTATTTAATAAAAATAAAATAAAATAAAATAAATAATGAAATTGCTTGTGTGAGTAATATCGTGTGAAAAAAGAAAATAATAGACCCTTTTGGTTCAGTTTTCTATGACCGGGTGTTTTTTGTAATCTGGTATGCGTACATGTAATGCGACTGACATTCTCGCCATCCTGACTCCATTGCGCTCGATCGTTTTTTCGTACTTTGGACAGTGAAAGAAACCCTTTTCATTCCGAGGGGAAAATGGGGGAAATGTTCACTATGCGGACTGAGCTGGTGGTACTGAGCATGAGATTGGGTCTGCCTGATTGTTAGATGCAAGATTTCGCAGAAAATAATTAATTGAGTTGTGTTTTTTTATCCAACATGTAAATAAATACTTTGAATTTTTCGGATTTGATTTCATTTCAGTTTTCTGTGCTCTTCCCTTTAAGGGAAGCACTACCTAAAAAATTGAAAAAAGAAAATATTTCCGATTAGTAATGTGGACTGGATTCTAAATCGATTAACGAAAACTGCACTCCTCTCGGCTGAGTAGAAATGTTTCAAATAATGATGTAAACTTGTGGAGTCTTGCATATTGACGCAGCGCTTGTAGCTTGATTCTCGGACCACTGACCTCATCACTACCCCTCACAACCAATACCACTACCCCGGCAAATCAAGTTTTTTTCTTTCTAATCAAAAATTTTATATTACTTCATTATTTATAGATTTACATTCGTTAAATAACTAAGAAAACTTTTATTTGGATTTTTGCTTCTCCTGAAAAGTAGTGTTTTTATTATTTAGGTACACTTTTCAAAAAAACTACACAACCTATCCACTTGATTTTATTGTTGTTGGAAAGGTGATGCTACTGGCTGCCAACCCAATAGAGATTTTTTTTTTCATTTTTACAAGGTTTTTTCTTGCACGTAAAAATTATTAAAATTTGTAGCTTTATAGAAAATTCCATGTAAATTGTTTTTAATCGCCATCTATCTTATTTGCTAAGTTTCGAGTAAAATATAATACATGCTTGCAACATTTGGACGAAATCGGCACAGAAGTTCCTGAGAAAAGTGTACCTCAATTTGCACTGAGCATGCTCTTGGGAGTGCATCCTTTATTCATTTTGTTTTTCTGTTTCAATTTGAATCATTACTTAATTCAAAAAAAAAATTAAATAGCAGCTCTTTTCGAGGATATTTATCACTGCAAAAGCAATTTTTGACATCCTTACGCACTAGCATGGAGAACAGAGGTGAAAAAATCACTGCTATTGGAAAAGTCTCAGTGGATCACCCTCTCCTTATAAAAATCCAAGCTTGCGTAAATAAAAGAATGAAATATTGATTAAATGTACTGGAGCTGTTGATCGTATTCGCAATTAAGTGTTAAATTGCCAACAGCCCTGCCCTGAAGGGGGTTGCACTTGTGAAAGAGGGTCCTTTTTGTGAAAGGTGGTTCCACTTAGTCTTCCTTAACCACTCTAACTTGCATATTGACTTTCCATGCATTTCCAAATTGTCCCAAAAATAATAAAGTTGCGCACGACTTATTGGCAGTTTATTTTTATCCATTTTAAAAATCGCCATGCACTACTGAGGTGTACCGATTCAACCAGCTGCCGCAAACAAACTGATTTACAAACCGCGCTAATTTTTGAGATAATAATTAAGGACAGTCCTACCTGCTTAACAAAATAAAATTTTTTGAATTCTCTGAGAAATGATCAGAGTAATTTTAATTACAAATTCTCGATGTTTTATTGTCACAACGTAGTATTTCGTGAAAAAGTGCAGTTTGATTAGGAGGTAGTGGAAGGAGTTGATAGATTCAAAATAATGCATTTACTCGTTATTCATTGCAACTAGCAAAGCTACAAGAACGAAGTTTAACCAGAATTAATTTTAAGATATGTGATTGCAACTAATTTTGGAAAAACTATCAACATCATCTCGCTCTTTCTACCAACTCGCATACAATTTTCGCGATATTTCGCAATTTCAATTAATTAATTTTTCTTTAAAACCATCAAAGCTATCGATTATCGAAGTTTTGACTAAAGTAAAATAATGCAAATATCTTTAATTTGGAAATATTTTATTTTCGTCCGAATTCTCCTTCTAACCCCTTCCGTTTTCATTCGAACATATGAGAATTGTCACCCTTAAAATTGTAACAAAGCATTGTGATAAGAATGCCGATAAAGATACTGAAAAACAGTTTTTTAATCATTCAAAACCTTGCACTTCCTCTGACACCCCAATATAAATCGCCTAATTTCAGAAAAAAACTGCCAAATTTCCTTAAAAATTATGAAAGCTTTATAAGCTTTAAGATCAGCGCAAAACATTTTGCATGCAATATTCGGTACATTATACAAAAATTAAGCTAGGGTGTATCCTAGTGGGTAGCGTTTTGGTCTTGTAATGCGAAGGTCGTGAGTTTAATTCCCGATCAACGCAATATATAATTCCAATACATTGCCTGCTTGGATATACCTTGGTCACCAAAAATCTACGAAAATGAAAAATTCGTGGAAAGAGGGTTGTACGAAGGGCTAGCAACTTTTCCACAATCTATACATCTATACATATAAATATAATTGTAGTGTCTGTCTGTTATTTGCTTATAAATGCCTATAAGTTAGTTTTTTGAGCTACTTTAGCACTAACTAAGCATAAAAACACATTTTTGAAATTTTTGTCTGTCTGTCTGTCTGTCTGTCTGTCTGTCTGTCTGTCTGTCTGTCTGTCTGTCTGTACGACCGCTTTTCACGCACAAACGGCTGAACCGATTGTAATGAAACTTGCACAGTTTGTTAGGTGTCCATTGGAATGAAATCTGCTTTTGGTTTCATTTCACTCCCCTCACTCCTTCTACCCCCTCCCATACAAAGTGACTCATTTTCAAAATATATATTAATCAAATTTTCTTGGAAACTATAAAAGCTATGAGTTTGAAATTTGGAATATATTATTTCTATTATAAATGCAGTCTTTTGGTATACAAATTGTCTGAGTTTCCTCACTCCTTTCACCACCTCCCATACAAACTACACTTTTTCATGAATTACTTTACACCAAATTTCTCAGTACGTGTAACTTCCATAGAGCCAAACAGTTGTATTAAATCCTTAATTAACATTATTATTAACATCAGGAAAAAATTAACCTATTAGCTTCACTCCTTCTACCCCCTCCCATACAATGTGACACAGTTTCACGACTTCACAAGAATTTGATTTTCTTGAAAAATCTGAATGTTACTGATCTGAAATTTCAAATATAGCAATTGCATGATTATTATAGTTGTTTTACAAAAAATCACCAAAAACCTCCTTCTCCTTCCACCACCTCCCATATAAACCGCACTTTTTCATGAAATACTCTAAGCGAATTTTCTCAGTACATTTAAATTTCATCGAGGTAAAAATTTGAATTTAATCCTTAATTAGCATTATTATTAATATTGGGACAAAAATTAACAGAGTAGCTTTACTCCTTCTAGCCCCTCCCATACAATGAGACACATTCCACGACTATATAACAATTCGATTTTCTTGAAAAGTGTGAATGATACAGATCTGAAATTTAAAGTATATCAATTGCATGGTAGTTGCAGTTGTTTCTCGAAAAATCACCAAAAACCCCGCACTCCTTCTACCACCTCCCATACAAATTGCACAATTTGATTAAATTCAATGCACTAAGTTTCTCAGTACCTACTCAATTTTTGAAGCTTAAATTTGGTACAAAACATTTTCATAGCTATTCTAGCATGATGTGAAACAAATTAGTTCACTGCTGTCACCCCTTCTACCACTCCCCATACAAAATTTCTTAACACTGCCAAAATTTCGATTTCATCTATACATAGTATCGTACGATTGGGCTTTACGCACAATCGTAGTCCTGTTATGTTTTTAAGCTTAATGTTATTTTATTTGTTTTTTTTTTTTTTAAATAACACCAGCTACAATTATTCACATATCCTTAACGCTCTTCAACACATATATGATCTCGAATCACGGGTTTGATTTGATCACGAGCCTGCCCCATAAAAATGAAAGTATCATGGTTTCATTCTTAATAATTCATGGTTCTGATTCCAACAATATACAAACCATTTTCTTCAAAGAGCCATTAATGTAAGCAGATTACATATCCCACATAATGTATTACTAACTACACTCTCAAAAATTGCTTATTATTGCTATTTTTACGCGGACGAAGTCGCGGGCGTTTTCTAGTAAGTAATAAAAATGTTAAGGAACCTGAATGTCAGGAGCACAAGGTTAAATTTGGGCTGTAGTCCCATTATAGCAGAAGATACAAAAATTATGGATCTCCCCCTTTGTTCTACCACCTCACAAACCAATATAATAGTGAATTCACTATTCGAATAAATTTGAGATGACATTATATTTTCCGGTACATTAAACTCTTTCCCATTTCATCTAGAGCATCACATGATTGCGCTTTAAGCTCAATCATAATTCTGTTAAGGTTTTATTTGAAAAACTCGTTTCGCCAGAAAAACGTTACCTTTCTGAAACATTGAAACTATTAATGGATATAAGCTCTTTGTGTAGATGTACATACAAAGGCTATAGAGGCGGTGTATCGTCAATTATTTGCAATCATTGTTTGTAGCTTCGATTTATTTGATTCCATTTCGATTTTTCTGTTTCTTTTTCATAACAACTGAAATAGCTTTTCCAAATAAGGATCTTACTTCCGCAAATAATTCTTTTTGTTGAAATCAATTTTTTACGTATGCTATATGTATGTATGTATACGAACTAAATTTGAGCTTTGTAAAATAACTGTTTGAAATAATTAATGTGTAGGACACCCCCTGCACGCAGGGGAGTGGTTGTGGAAAGAGGTTTTACCAATTTCTGCAACTATCTTTGGAGACTTGCGACTCCACGGACCTGAGCTAACAATCCCCTGTGGGATGGAGCAGTAGAATTCACCCACAACCAGTTCAGCTTACTCTAAAAATGGCAAATGGACATTCACTGGAACATGGGCTTATCAGCCGTGATCTTAAATCCTAACTGATACGAGAAACAGATACAGCGCCTCGGATACGGACTGATTCTACGGTAACGACTTTTGCATTCGAAAACGGACTATGATTGGCTACTGGAACGTTCGGACATTGAATGATGGGGGAAGGGCTGGGTCACTCGGTCCATGCACCGCCGAGGTCAGGTGGACAGGATCAGGAGAAGAAAGAACCCCGAGCGGAAACAGAATTCTGTACATTGGTCCTGAGAGTGAAGCCAAAAATGGTGTGGCGGTCGTCTTACACCGAGAGCGAAAAACAGTTTCATCAGCTGGGAAGCAATTTCGGATAAGATTATTGTCGTTCAGGACTAGGGTCAGAAACATCACGAATCTACAGTGCTACGCACCAACTAATACGGCAACACCTGGTAACAAAGAGGAGTTTTATAGCCACCTTCGACCGTGTTCCAAGAGGAGATATTATTAGCATCTCAGGAGATTTGAACTTCCAGGTTGGCTCTGACAAAACTGGACTAGACCCCGTCATGGGGAAGCATGGTGATCCTTGGGTCGACGCGGCACGACCATGAATTACGAGGCCCGAAAACGGCGAATTATTTGTGGAGTTTTGTAGTACTCGGCAAATGGTCATCGGAGGGTTTCTTTGATGGTGTTACTCAGAACCAGATCGACCATTTGGCTATAAGTCACCACTGGAGAAGATGTCTCCTCGATGTCTGAGTGAAGCGTTTAGCTGGCGTGGGGATCGATCACCTGCTTGAGATTATGCGCAATCGGCGACCATAAATTCTTCAAAAGAATCGCGAGCTTAATGTGGATAAACTCAGAGACCCCAACAGAAAACGCGAGTACACACGCTAGTACCATAGAAGATCTGGCCAAGGCAGAATCTGCAGCTTACCTTGGGGATATGGGCTCACTATTTAAAATCATGAAACAGTTGACGAACAGAAATTTCACTGCCAACCACCTGGTAAGAGATGTCAACGGAACTCTCCTTAATATCAGTGAACATCATTTGCGGCGATGGAAGTAATACTTCTCTGATATTTTAAATATCTTGTCAGAGGAAGATATTCCAGAAACAGAACAACTACAAAGCATCCAACCGCAACAATTCTCTATTATGGATATTATGGATATAAGGAAGAGATAGTTTCCGCCATTTGGTTAATGACGGGAAGGATGCCCCAGGTATAGAAGAACTCCTCAAAGCGGACACGGAAATAACAGCCGATAAACTCCTTCCACTCTTTACTGAGGCGTGGAATGAAGCAAGATATCCGACAGAATGGAAGGAGGGCATCATTATGAAAATTCTGAAGAAGGGCGACCTTCGGGATTGTGGCAATTGGCGTGGTGTATGTCAACTTACTGCCGTATCGAAAATCATGACTAAGGTAATTCTCAATAGGATTAGTGATGTCGTACAGAGCACTGTCGAAGTTTATTAGGCTGGATTCCGTAATGGGTCGTCTTGTACCGACCACATAAATACCCTACGGATAATATTGGAGCAGGAAGCCGAAATAGGTTCGCCACTACATCTCATGTTTGTGGACTTTGGGAACGCTTTCGACAGCGTTAAGCGAGATTACATATGGAATGCTTTGCGTAGGATATGCATATTATCACCAGCCCTGTTTCTGGTGGTAATAAATGACATCTTGAAAGCTGCACATGGTGGAGAAAGTAAAGGTCTTCAATGGAGACTATTTAACATCTTAAGTCACCTTGATTATGCTGATGACGTGTGTTTGGTTGCACATAACCGTTCGGACTTAGAGTTGTTCGCTCGTTGCATTCTAAATGCAAGGATTCGGGACTGAACATAAATTTGCCTAAAACCAAGTATAGGCACATGGGTTCGAACACAAGTACAGCAATTGTTCTTAACGGACAAGATGCGGAAGAGGTGCAATATTTTTGTTATCTCAGAAGCATTGTCAGGATATTGAGGCTTGTCTAAATAAAGCTCGTCAGGCCTTCGGTATACTTTCCCCTTTCTGGAGGTTAAGATAGATCTCCCTTCGCACGTAGCTGCGAGTTTTTGACGCTTCCATCAAATCCTAATCACACGGATTTGATGGTTGTATTACGTGGAGAGTGATCGTTCGACTTACCAAGAAACTACTAACTTTAATGAACCAATGCTTCCGACGCATTTTAAGAATATTCTGGCCAGAAGTGATCTCCAACGACGAACTTTTGAGTACAACTGGACAGACTGAAATAGGTATTTAGATTCAAGGGCGGAACTGGCAGTGGATCGGTCACACTTTGAAGAAACCAGACCAAAACATCGGCTGTGGATAAAAATCTTCAAGGAAGACGTCGGGTTGGTCGACCACGTAGCAAATCCTGGCAACAGCTTGAGGCCAATACTCAGAATCGCGCCTTGTGGAAGAGAGTTGTTTCTGTTCTATGCTCCCATAGGACAAGTAGCAAAAATTTGATTGGTTAATTTGACACATCCTATTAAGTTATCAAAAATCTATCAATTCTAAAACAACCACTACTAATAAACTAAAACATAACAGGGCTACGATTGCGGGTAAAGCGCAATCTTAAGATACTCTAGATGAAATAGAATTTTTTGCGATCCCAAGAAATTTTGTATGGGGAGTGTTAGAAGGGGTGATAGCATTGACCTAATTTTTCCCCATCATGCTAAAGTAGCTATAAAAATATTTTATACAAAATGCTTACTCCAAAAATTGAATAGGAGCTGAGAAAATTACTGTGTTAGATTTAGTGAAAATGTGCAGTTTCTATGGGAGGTGGAAGAAAGGGTGGGGGGATTTTAGTGATTTTTTCAGAAATAACTAAGAATATCATAAAATTGACATATCTTAAATTTTAGACTAGTAACATTCATACTTTTCAAGAAGATTTCTTGTGAAGTTGTGAAACTGTGTCATATTGTATGGGAGGGGGTAGAAGCAGTCAAGGTAATCAAATATTTTTTTCTGATCTTTGTGATAATGCTAAATAAGTATTTATTACAAAATGTGAGCTCGATAAATGTTAAATGTTCTGAGAAAATCGGCTTTGAACATTTCATGAAAAAGTATAGTTTTTATGGGAGGGTGTGGAAGACGGGGGAGAACGCAATTAATTTTTATACTGTAGATTGAAATCATTATGGAAGTAATATATCCCGAAATTCAGACTGATAGATTTTATACTTTTCGAGCAAATTCATTTATTGTCGAATTGCGAAATTGTGTCATTTTGTATGGGAGGGGGTAGAAGGGGCGAAGTTAATTGTCTAATTTTTTCACCTTACTAACAATTTAAAAAAAAAATTTGACGCACAATTTCAGCCCGCTAAATCTTATACGCACTGAGTAAATTGGCTTAGAGTAATTCATGACAAGTACAGTTTGTATGGGAGGTGGTAGAAGGGGGGGGGAGGACACGCATAATTTATATACGGTAGATTTATATTATCATAAAAGTAATGTATTCCAAATTTCAGGGCAATAGCTTTTATACTTTTCTAGCAAATCCGTTTATTGTCAAATTGCGCAATTGTGTAATTTTACATGGGAGGGGGTAGAAGGGGTGGAGCGATTTGGCCCGTTCACGAACTTGACCTTACTTTTTTTTCAAAAACAACGTGTACGAAATTTGAGCTTTCTAGATCAACGCGTTCTCAAGGTAGAGAGCGAACGGACGGACGGACGGACATCCGGTTTTGAGATTTTTGAGTGATAATATTAACTTCTGCATCATTCATTTTTTTCCGAGCCTTATTTCTTAGCGTTACAAACTTTAGAGCAAACTGATAATGCTCTCAGATTGCATCTAGAGTATAAAAAGCAGCATTATCTGGCCGGTTTACTGTTGTATTTTTGGAAGTAATATTCTAAAGAAGCTAGAATCTCGCCAATCATCAATAATACCCAGTTTCAGAAGTTAACCTTTTTGTTTCTTTAGATAGTTTTCACTGATAAAAATATTGCACTAATGGGGGAGCACATAAGTTGTACTCAGTAATTCACAATAAAATTTGATTTTCAGTAGAAAATAATTCACTGATTAATCTCTTTTTAACATATTTCACTTCAAGTTTTGATTTTGGTAATAATTTCCTGACCCCTCGAGACAAGAGTGGGAGGCAAATGAAATACGGGAGGAAGAGTCCATATTCCTCTATACTGATGGCTACAAAACTAGAAGTGAAATGGAGGAGGTGTTTTCTCCCCTATGCTTAACTTAAGCATATCTTTCCGTCTTCGGGATCATTGTAGTGTGTTCCAAGCAGAAGTGATGGCGATAAAAGAAGCCTTGGCTCGACTGGAGTGTAACTGATAGGCAGACCGCTATTAAATCCCTGGAATCAGTCATGTTTACATCCAAGACTATTCTTGACTGTCGCGCGTTTCTGAGGCAGATGGAAAACATTTGCTTGTGCTAGATATCAGGGCATAGGACTATTCCAGGGAACTGCAAGGCCGACGGACTCGCCCAGCACGATACCACTTTGCATATTCAATCTAAATAAGCGCAACTTAAAAGCTGCAACTTAAGTTTAATGCGTTAGCAAAGCCAACGACATATTGGCAGTCGGTGTTACATAAAATACCATCAGACAGATTTGGCCTGTGCTGGAACTAAAACGCTCTGGTAGATTTTGATCACGCTGAGCAGTCAGATAATTGGAATTGTTACAGGTCACTGCTTTATATGAAGACATACACAGAGGCTTGGTCTTCCTTCCAATGATCTTTGCAAGAGCTGCTAAGATGAGGAGAAAGTAGAGGAAGAAACGATTCTTCATCTAGTATGCACTTGCCCTGCTCTCTCTAGAAAAAGGAAACGCCATCTAAACGCACTCTTCTTTGATAGCCTTGGTAATCTAGCGAATGTAGAAGCCAGGAGCTTTCAACACTTCTTGGAGATCTTCAGCTGGTTACCCGACTATGAGTCTTTTCAGAGATCCCGTGCCATCACAACGGACTAACTATCGTCTATGTGCGCCTGGACTTTTGTCTGGACAGCCACCTCTACCTACCTACCTAAATCCCTTTTCAAAACTTCTTTCTTAGTAAAAAAAAACATAACAGGAGTACGATTGGGCATAAAGCCCAATCGTGCGATACTCTAGATGAAAGAGAAATTTTTGTATCTTAAGAAATTTTGTTGGGGAAGTGGTAGAGGGGGTGACGACATTGAACTAATTTTTTCACATGACGGTAAGGTTGCTATCAAAATGTTTTATACAAAATTTAGGATTTAAAAATTTAATAGGTACTGAGAAAATTAGTGTATTGGATGTAGTGAAGTAGGGCAGTTTGTATGGGAGGTGATAGAAGGAGGGGCGAGTTTTTTATGACTTTTCAGAAATAACTATAAATATCATGCTTTTGACATGTCTTAAATTGCAGATCAGTATTATTCATACTTTTCTTGAAAATCGACTTTTTATAAAGTTGTGAAATTGTGTTATTTTGTATGGGAGGGGGTAGAAGGAGTAAAGCTAATCGCCTAATTTTTTTCTGGTTTTACTAATAATTCTAAATAAATATTTAGTGCACAATTTCAGCTCGGTCAATTTTATAGGCACTGAGTAAATTAGCTTAGAGCATTTCATGAAAAAGTGCAGTTTGTATGGGAGGTGGTGGAAGGAAGGGGCGGACTTAAGTAACTTTTGTACAGTAGATTTATATCATCATAAAAGTAATATATTTCAAATTTCAGATCAATAGCATTTATATTTTTCGAGCAAATTTTTTTATTGTGAAATTACGAAATTGTGTCATTTTGTATGGGAGGGGGTAGAAGGGGTACAGCTAATCGTCTCATTTTTTTTGATCTTAATAATAATTTTAAATAAATATCTTGTACACAATTTCATCTTGATAACTATTATAAGCACTGAGTAAATTGGCTTAGAGCATTTCACGAAAAAGTGCAGTTTGTATGGGGGGTGGTGGAAGGAGGGGGAAGACACAAATTATTTTTATAGAGTAGATTGGAATCATCATAAAAGTATTACATTCTAAATTTCAGATCAATGTCATTTGTATCTGTTTGACCTAGTCGTCGATATATTAGGATCTGATCTCAGTTTTAGTCGAAACGTATTTTCCATGAATGTTATAAAGCGCTTGTTTTCGGGTTTCATTAAATTTAAGTTTAGATCACCGGATAATATAATTGGTATAGTGTGATATCTTCGTTTACGCACGACATTGAATAACTGAGCCGCTGCCGGTGTATATGCCATCAAGTATAACTCAAAGAAGTCTTCGATATCATCAATGTTGGTATTCGGACTTATATAGAATGTTACGAACAAAGCCCGCTGTCCTCTGATTAAACTCTCAACCGCACAGATATCTCCGAATTTTTCGCTATGTAAACTTGATGAAACTATAGTAGAAAACCTCTTATCGAACTTCATTAATATATGAGGGGCCGACATCAGCAAGCAATGCCTTTTTTCGTATATAGAAACTCCACCCACTTGTACATTATCCCGTTTAAATTTTTTTTCCATATTCTCTCACGCCTACTATACATACAAATTAGGTATGAAATTTTCGATAACGTTTTTTGATGACGGTTTTTGATAACGATTTTCTTATAACAGCCCCCGTAAAAGTATGTTCCATACTAAAATATTTTGCAAAAACTATGGAATAAGCCGAAAAACGTGGTAGAGCCAATCCTACCACATTTAGTCGGGGATATTTTTTCCATTTTATAGTAAACATAAAATCGTAAACTACTCGTATCATAGTTCTCGTTGACAGCATAAAGCTCGAACACGATGAAAAGGAAATAACATTCTGAAAGCATTCTCTTGAATAACGTGATTCCCCTTTCGACTGGAATTATTTATCAACTAATACCATTTCAATGCCATTATTCTTTAAAATCTATTTGTATCATATTGGATTTATAAGCATATATTCTTTATTTTCATCATCCATAAAAAGGAATCAGCCCGAAAGTCTGTGGGCTACACCTTTCAAAACTCAAATCCCAACTTGTTTACAGAATCAAGGATCCATACATGGTAAAGGGAGAAATATGATTACCAAGCATTACTGAAAATCGGTTAAGGGTTATATGCATGTATTCAATACAGAAGTGGATTCCATTTCGATATAGAGATGGGATATTGATTCGAGAAATAAGAAAGAGATGATTTTTATACGTTTAAGGATTTCCTTCGAAATTTTGAAAGGTGGTGGAAAGATAGATAATGTGATATGCTATACTGCATTATCACCGATAAATATTTATTACGTATATTGACGTAAACGAATGAGTGAAGTCAAAATTGTTATACTCCTTCATTGCATGGATTTATGAATATCCTTGTAAGATGTAGTTGCATGAGGTAATACTAATCCGCCCATCAACTGTATGTTATATTCATTTGTTTACGATCTTAAACTGTTAATACATGCTCGTCGGGTGTTTTTTTTTTGGTAGCTGCAGAATTTAAGGGATTAATCTTTTGTACAGAATTGAGGATAAGGAGGCTCAAATCGGAAGAGGTGGTTGATATTTGACTTGAAATTGTTGATCTTTTATTGGTGTATTAGCTTGGAACGAACAACAAAATTTTATTGTTCGACGAAAAGCAGCTTTGAGGGCATCCACGAGTGTGCGAGTATTTTCACTAGTGAGAGTAGCGGAGAGGTAAGAGATGGTAGTTTTTTCGATAGCATTCTTCATTGATATATCCTTAGAAAGGAATCGAAATGTTTTTTTTTTTAATATTTCAACTTATCAAATTATAAATTGGCTAGAAATGCGAGTCTCCTTACTCTGTTTTGGGCTTTTTTAATGTTCTGAGCAAGGAGGATATATTATGCAGAGGCTGTCCCATGTGGAACTATCTTTTGATTTCAAAATTTTCGAAAATTGTGTCAAAGCTTAAGGAAGCGACAGTTTTGCACGGGACAACGATAGTTGCAATTGATTTATGTATACCCGACAAGGATAGATAAACTGAAAATGGTTCGGAAACAGTAACATGAGGAAAAAGTAACTGCGTTCGAAAAGAAATCAGAGTTTGGCGCAAATATTTGAGTGATAACTTATTAACAAAACAGGGGGAGTAAGACCAAGTGAACAAATTTTTCTTGCGAGAAAAATTATTTGAAGAACATAAAAGGACTACAATTGCGCGAAAAGTTCAATCATACGGTATTCTAGATCAAATAGAAATTGTTGTCTTCGTAACAAATTGTATATAAGGAATGGTAGAAAGAGTGACTGCATTGAACTATTTTTTTCACATCATGATAGAGTAGCTATAAAAATGTTTTACACAAAATTTAAGCTTCAAAAATTGAATAATTACTGAGCAGTGTGTATTAGATTTAGTAAAGCTGTGTAGATAGATAGACAACGTTTATTAGCTTTCTCAGCAATTGATGATTATAAAAATTTGCGTAAGATTATTCTTAATTTAGAGCTTCCATCATTTTATCTCCCACTTATCATAATGATCAATTACCATTTACATTCGAAGCTGATAGTCAGCATAAGTATAGAGAGGATTGTGGGTCAAACTCTAAAAATTATTTAATTTTACTTTATTATTATAATAACAAAGTATTGTGATCGAGACCGAAAAAAATTTTGCTACCCTGAAATTTTGTTTTTTCGCGTTTCATGACTAAATTAGCCTAAAAATACAATGGAAAAAAAATCCGTCCCGCCGTCCGCCGTACATATGGACTCATATCTCCGAGACCGTAAAAGGTAGAATGTTCGTTCTTGGGTGGACTGTTAACTGGGTAAATGAGCTCCAATTTATAAATTTTGAAGAGTTTTAGGTGGAAGAGGGCGACGAGGGGATGGAAAGAGTTAAAAACTACACTTGCTATTATCTCCATCAAGAATGCAGATAGGAAGCTGAGAATCAGCTGAGGTATGAAGAGGATTGTGGGACAAACTTTAAAAATAATTTAATTTCTTATCCATTGGCGTCCGAAAAAGGGGGGGGAAACAAATTCTCGGCCCAATTTTTTTTTTTTTCAAATGATTATGTCTTTGAAATTACTTATCATACTTATCATAAAAGAAATTATATTAATAAAATATTTTGGGACCATTAAGGCGGCATATAGCTTCATCAGAATCAGCTTAGAGAGAGGCTAATTATTGCAAGGAAGAGGATCAGAGGGGAGTGCAAAGAAAACAACTTAAAAATTAATATCTCAACTATCTCTTAAGCTATGTAATTGAAATTTAAAATATATATTAAGCTTTACTAGGGAAATGCGAAAAAATATGACATGGGTAAATGGGGAGTATTTCAAAAATGGAGCACTTTTAAAAATTACAAATCCTTATATCTCAAAAAGAAAGATACAAAGTTTCAATTTTGCATGTGGATACATCTGTTTGATATACGTAGAGAAAATATAATAATTTGTTCCACAATTGTTGTCAACGGACCCCCCCCCCCCCCCCCTTCTAACGTGCGCAAAGTGTTTCATATGCAAAGAAAAAAAACATAAACTGAACATTTTTGAGTGAAATTTTAAGGTAGAAAATTGAAAATTTGCGAAATGTATTTAAAAAAAATCCCCAAATATATGAAATATTAACTGGTCGAATATCCTTAAAACTTCTACCCCCTCCCATACAAAACTATTTTTTCGACCATTTTTACGAAATCAATCTAACTATTGAAAGCTATCAATTCAAAATTTTGCATAAAAACTCAAAAAGAGTTGAAATAAAATTGCGACAAAAGTTTAGAAATCCCGATTGCCCATACAAAAGTATGATTTCGACCAATTTCACTAAATCAACTCATTAAAAGATACGAACCTGAAATTTTGTACGAGCACCGTACAAGAGAAATGAAATAAAACTGCACCATAAATTGTACGATTCCCCTACTTGCTATACCCCCTCCCATGCAAATGTTCGGTTTCGTGAATGTAAAAAACACCGAATTTTATGAAAATTCTATGCAACTTCGTTCATAAAACTGGCATTCTAAACTGAGAATATTAGACGTGATTCAAGCAATCTGCTAAGAACTATTAACATCCACCCACCCTTACTATCACCCCATCCCTTCCCCTCATGTGGTTGAAAAAAAAACACAAAAAATGAATATCTCAACTATCTCTTAAGCTAAGTATTTTAAACTTAAAACATATATTAAAATGTACCAGCGAAATACAAAAAAAAAATAAAATTTGGTCATAGCAGTAGTAGGGGAAACGGGGAGCATTTCAAAAATGGTGCACTTTCCAACATTTCAAAACATTATATCTCAAAATACAGAACAGATATCAAATTTAAAATTATATAATCTTTAATTTTGCTAAGAAATTAAAGTTGGGGGTGTAAGGGGAAGGAGGTGGTAAGCAAAAATGTTGAAAATTTTGAGTGATTTTTTAGGGTTCTGTTGAAAGATACAAAGTTCAAATTTTGCATGTGGATACATCTATTTGACATAAAAAAAATAATAATTTGTTCCACAATTGTTATGCACCTACCCCTCTGGTCTAACGTTCACAAGGTGTTTCATGTGCAATAAAAAAAACACAAAAACTTAAAATTATTGAATACAATTTTAAGGTAGAAACTGGTAAATTTTCGTAGTGGGCAGCGTCCTTGCTTCGCAGTCAATAGGTTGTGGGTTCGATTCCCACTCCAGTCAGTGGGATTTTTTCAAGCATGAATTCTCAGTTGCTACTGGCGATGAAAAATTATTCGAAATAAAATGGGCAATTGATGTAAATGTGAAAAAGTTCCACTTCAAGAAGGTCTAATATATCCAGTAGATCTGGATCATTCACTCCCAATATTTGTCAATAGCAGCCAGTACAACCGGAAAACATAACAAAATTATGATTGGGCTTAAAGCCTAATCAATGAAAATATGTCATCTCCAATTCTTTCGAATAGTGAATAGAGACTTTTGCACGGGAGGTGGTAATAAAATAAAATAAGTAGAGGGGGAGGTTTGTATTTTTCGTATATGACACCGAACATGGCATGCAAAATGTTTTTTGCTGAATTTAAAGTTCTTAGTTTTCATTATTTTTAAAGAAATTGGTCATAGATTTTCTGAAATTGGGCCATTTGTATGGGAGGTTGCAGAGGAAGTGAAGCGTTTAAGATGATTTTGAAACTGCATATCGTCATCCTTATCAGCATGCTTTGATTCAATTTCAAAGTCGATAGCTCTCATATACTTCAAGGAGAAATGCTTTTCTTGAATTTATAATACAGATATTTGTATGAGAGGTGGTAGAAGGAGTGGAGCGGAGCTGACAATTTTTTCTAACACTTATTTCAATTATTAAGAAACAAATTCTGGCAAAATTTGAGGTTTATACTTTTTCAAGTTTGAATGGAAATCGATAAAATGCATTTAACAAAAATTATGCATTTGTATGGGAGGGGGTAGAAGGAGTGTACGGATCAAAATAAATTTTTTTCGCATTATTATTATTTCTATTTGTATGTTTTATACAAAATATCAAGTTGATAGCTTTAACAGTTTCAAAGAAAAATAATTTAATTTAAATTTTAAAATTTCGTGAAATTTGTATGGGAGGGGGTTGAAGAAGTGAGGTGAAGATGATAGTTATTTTTAAAATAAAAATTTTTAGCACTATAACCCAAAGCTTTCGAGAGTTATGCTGTAGACAGACGCACAGACGGACCGCCGGACAGACGTACAGACAGACAGACAGACAGACGGACAGACGGTCACTTGGAATCGAGGTTTTTGAGCGACAACAAATATAGCGTTACAAACGATAAGGCAAACACAATATTCTCTCAGATTTCATCTAGAGTATAAGCACAAAAACTGAAAATTTTTGAGTGAAATTTTAAGATAGAAACTTGCAAATTTGCAAAATGCATTTAAAAAAACCCTTCAGAATATGAAATATTAACTGGTCGAGAATACCTTTAAAACTTCTACCTCCTTCCATACAAAATTATTTTTTCGACCATTTTCAAAAAATCAATTATCACCTAACTATTAAAAGCCATCAATTTAAACTTTTGCATAAGAACTTCTAAAAATAGTTTGAAAAAATTGCTTTAAAACATAACAGAATTATGATTGGGCGTAACGCCCAATCATATGATACTCTAGATGAAATAGGAAATAGTTTATTGTACCGGAAAATATGTCGTCTTAAATTGTTTCGAATAGTGAATTGTGACTTTTGTACGGAAGGTGGTAAAAGCAGAGGGGGAAGGCTTGTAATTTTTGTATATAACACCAGTATACAAAGTGTTTCATGCTGAATTTAAAGTTAGTAGCTTTCATAATTTTCGAGGAAATTGAACAATTTTTGCCTGAATTTATGCATTTTTATGGGAGGTGGTAGAGAAAGTGGGGGGTTTTGGATGATTTCGAATCTCCTTTTCAACATCCTAATCATATTGCTTTGTTACTCATATGCTCGAAAAAGAAATACTTTTTTGAGTTTTCAGTACAAAAATTTGTATAGGAGGTGGTAGAAGGAGTGAAGCGAAGTTAGTATTTTTTTAGCATTTATTGCAATTATTAAGGGACAAATTGTGGCAAAATTTTAAGCTTGTACTTTTTCTAGTTTCAATAAAAATAGATTAAATGCATTTTTTTGAAATTGTGCATTTGTATGGGACGTGATAGAAGGAGTATTCGAATCAAAACCAAATTTTTTGGCATCAATGATACTTATAATAGTATACTTCCTCAAAATTTAAAGTTGATAGCCTTGATGATTTGGAGAAGAATAATTTTGTTCAAATTCCGAAATTTTGTTAAATTTGTATGGGAGGGGGTAGAAAGGATGAGGTGAAGTTGACTATTTTTACAAAATTGGTTGCAATTGTAATAATATTAAGTTTGACAAAAATTGGTTCTTTTAGCCTTGCTAGTTGCGATGCAAACCGAATAAATGCATTTTTGAAAATTGTACATTTGAATAGGAGGGGGTAGAAGGAGTAGGGAGATCAGAACAATATTTTTTACAGTAATGTTATTCTCATTATAATACTATTACCTAATTTTCAAGTCATTAGCTGAAACGGTTTCGGAGAAAAATCAATTTCTTTAAATTTCCAAATTTCATGAAATTTGTATGGGGGTAGAAGGAGTGGGGGGATGTTCACGAACTTAAAGTTACTTTTTTGCTAAAAATGATGTATGAAAAATTTCAGCACGATAGGTCAAAGCTTTCGAGAGTTGTAGACAGACGGACAGACGGTCACTCGGAATCGAGATTTTTGAGCAACAACAAATATTTCTGTACCCTTGGCGACTCTGTACGAGCATTATTTCTTACCAACGGTAAGGCAAACACAATATACTCTCAGATTTCATCTAGAGTATAAATAAACTGCCAACAAGTCGGGCGAAACTTTATTATTCTTGGGACAAGTTGCGGATGAGTGGAAAGTCGATATGCAGGTTAGAGTGGTTAGGGAAGGCTAAGTGAAAGGGAGTTCTTGGGCAGGGCTGTTGTCAATTTAACAATATTTCATTCGTTTCTGCAAGTTTGGGTTTTTATGAGGGGAGGAGGCGGGGTAATAGTAAGGGTGGGTGGATGTTAATAGCTTTTTAATTAATTGCTTGAATCACGTCCAATATTCTCTGTATAGAATGTGTTTCATAGACGAAGTTGCATAGAATTTTCATAAAATTCGGTGTATTTTACATTCACGAAACCGAACATTTGTATGGGAGGGGATAGAGAAGGTAGAAGGAATCGTAAAATTTGATATGTAGTTTTATTTTGCTTCTCTTGTGAGGTGCTTGTATAAAATTTCAAGTTCGTAACTGCTAGTTTGTTGATTATTAGTTGATTTAATGAAATTGGTCGAAATCATGGTTTTGTATGAGAGGGGGTAGAAGGGCAAGCGCGATTTCAAAACTTTTAAAGCAACTTCATTTGAATTATTTTCATAAGTTTTTCTGCAAAATTTGAAATTGATACCTTTTAAGAGTTAGCTGATAACTGATTTCTTAAAAATGCTCGAAAAAATAATTTTGTTTGGGAGGGGGTAGAGGAAGGAAAGGAATCGTAAGCCTTGTGATGCAATTTTCTTCCTTTTTTATTGTAGATGCTCGTACAAAATTTCAAGTTCGTAGCTTTTAATTTGTTGATTATTAGTTGATTTAATGAAATTGGTCGAAATCATACTTTTGTATGGGAGGGGGTAGAAGGGCAAGCGCGATTTCAAAACTTTTAAAGTAATTTCATTTCAATTACTTGTGTTAGTTCTTATGCAAAATTGCAAATTGATAGCTTTTAAAAGTTAGGTGATAATTGATTTTTTAAAAATGGTCGAAAAAATAATTTTGTATGGGAGGGGGTAGAAGTTTTAAAGATTTTCAACCAGTTCATATTTCGTATATTTAGGGATTTTTTGTAAATGCATTTTGCAAATTTTCAAGTTTCTACCTTAAATTTTCACTCAAAAATTTTCAGTTTATGTGGTTTTTCCATGCACATGAAACACCTTGTGCACGTTAGACCGGGGGAGTCGGTTTATAACAATTATGGATCAAGTTATTAATATTTTTCAATGTACATCAAATAGACGTATTTACATGCAAAATTTAAACTTTGTATCTTTCAACAGAGTCCTAAAAAAATCACTCAAAATTTTCGACATTTTTGCTTATCACCTCCCTCCCCTTTCACCTCCTAACTTAAAATTTACCAAAATTAAACATTATGTAGTTCTACAATCTGACAAATTTTTGATTTGATATCTGTACCCTTTTTTTGAGATATAAGGATTCGTAATTTTGAAAAGTGCGCCATTTTTGAAATGCTCCCCATTTCCCCCCACTGCTATTATTTCAACATGTTATATTTTTTTTGTTTTTTCCTAGTATAGCTTAATATAAGTTTTAAGTTTCAATTACATAGCTTAAGAGATAGTTGAGATATTCATTTTTAAGTGTTTTTCCTTGCACCTCCCCTGACCCTCCCCTTACAATAACTAACCACTCTATAAGCTGATTCCGAAGGAACTATATGCCACACTGACGGTCCCAAAATATGAATTTCTTACGATAAGTAATTTCGAAGATATAATCATTTGGAAAAACAATTCGGCCGACAATTTGTTTTTAGCCCCCCCTTTTCGGACACCAATGGATAAAAAAATTAAATTATTTTTAACAGTTGTCCCACAAACCCCTCTATGTGTGTGTTGAGGTTTAGCTTCCTAGCTGTTACCATGGTTGAGATATTTGAATTCGTATTTTTTGGCTTAAGCGCTCCCACCGCCTCCCCCTGAACCCGTAAAATGGGTATTCGCCTGAGATCCGCAACTATCTACAATCCTTCCAAAAATGAACTTTCTATCTTGAAGGGTTTGGGAGTTAGTGTGCGCTAAGCGTACACATCGACGTACTGCGGACGGCGGACGGCGAACGGCGGACGGCGTTCAAACAGACGGCTTTTTTTTTTGCATTTTTCGGCTAATTTAGTCATGATACGCGAAAAAACAAAATTTCAGGGTAACAAATTTTTTTTTTTCCAAGTCGATCAAAATACTTTATTATTAAAATAATAAAGTAAAATTGGAGTTCGTACCTGCCCTTCTACTCCCTCCCATACAAAAGTATGATTGCAACCAATTATATTAAATTAACTAATAACCAACAAATTAAAAGCTACGAACTTTTCTACAAGCACTTTACAAGAGAAATGAAATAAAACTGCATCACCAATTTTACGATTCCCTTACCCGCTCTACCCTCTCCCATACAAATGTTCGGTTTCGTGAATGTAAAATACAGCGAATTTTATGAAAATTCTATGCAACTTCGTCTATGAAACACATCCTACACAGAGAATATTGGACATGATTCAAGCAATTAATTAAAAAACTATTAACTTCCAACCACCCTTACTATCTCCCTACTCTCATTTAAACCCAAACTTGCATAAGCGAATGGAATATTTTTAAATTGACAACAGCCCTGCCCAAGAACTCCCTTTCACTTAGTCTTGCCTAACCACTCTAACCTCCATGTTGACTTTCCACGCATCCGTATCTTGTCCCAAGAATAACAAAGTTTCGCCCGACTTATTGGCAGTTTATTTAATAACAAAGTATTGTGATCGGATTGGAAAAAAAAATTGCTACTCTGAAATTTTGTTTTTTCGCGTTTAATGACTAAAATAGCCTCAAAATGGGAAAAAACGGCTGTCTGTACGCCGATGTGTACGCGCAGCGCACATTAACTCCAAAACTCTTCAAATAGAAAGTTCATTTTTGGGGAGATTGTAGATGGTTGCGGATCTCAGGCAGACACATATTTTGGGGGGGTGTACGTGGTAATGGATTGTGGCAATTGGCGTGGTATATGTCTACTTGCTCCCGTATCGAAAATCATGGCTAAGGTAATACTCAATAGGATTAGTGATGTCGTCGAAAGCACTCTCGAAGTTTATCAGGCTGGATTCCGTAAAGGGTCGTCTCTTACCGAACACACAAATACCCGGATAATATTGGAGCAATCCGACGAATTGGGATCGCCACTACATTTCATGGTTGTGGACTTCGAGAAGGCTGTCGACAGCGTCAAGCGAGATCACATCTGTAATGCTTTGCGTTGGATAGGTATTCCAGATAAGGTCATAGCAATGATTAAGGAATCCTACGAATATGCAAGGTGTCACGTCTTGCATAGAGGAGAGCTGTCCTAGAGCTTTCCTGTGCGAACGGGTGTCAGGCAAGGCTGCATATTATCACCAGCCCTGTTTCTGGTGGTAATAAATGATAATTATCTTTAAGTGTTGATATTTCATGAAATTTGTATGCAAGGTAGTAGAAGCATTAAAGGATGTCGGAAGGAGTTTAAAGATTATTTTTTGATAAAAATGGCAAATCGGTAGGTCAAAGCGTTCGAAAATAATTGTGTATATAGATGGACAGGCAGACGAACAGACATAAACAAACTATTCTGTACCTTGACCGAATCTGTGCGAGTCGCAGCGTTTCAAAATAAAATCAAACACAATAAACTCTCCGGTTTCATTTCAGTATTAAATATGGAACATGCTATATATGTACTATACCTAAATCAAAATGCCTTCATATAGCTCTAGGATTAGGGATCTGCCTATCTTGTTTATACTGACTAGAAAGTAGGATAACAAGCTTAAAGTCTTTTCACCCCTTTCATGCACACAGTCACGTTTCAGACTAATCTCGTAAGACCCAGAAATCAAATTCTATCTGATGGTTTTCAGTTTCTTTGCTCGACACTCTATCGTCAACTTGCTACTCATAAGATTGATGGGTTGTATGCGAAGATATTTCTAAATAGCAACAAATCATCACTGCTATAATACTATATAGTTATATAAGTAACTACCAGATCGCATGTACCCATTTATTCGTGTATATTATACATATATGTATATCTGTTGTCAATCTGTGGTACCTTAAACTTAACGTAAGGTCATTGGTAAGACGTTCAGATTATTTAGCAATTAATTTTCTTATAAAGGACGAAGCCACAAACAATTGGCATTGCTAGATTTATTTAACCCTCAAGTAATCACGTCGAATATAAAGCAGACATTAGTTTTCGTGTCGAACATTGATATCAGAGTCATATTCTTCATCAAAGTCTCGAATGATATTTCCAATGATTAACATCCTTGCATCTCCACAGAAAATCAATTTTAAATAAATAATAAGCTTTTAATTAAAAATATTCAATAATTACATTCTTGTAATAAAAATATAACTAAAGGCGTTTTCGTTGAAAATGAGGCAATTTCGAATCGAAAAATTTGGCGAATATCTCAAAATAGTTCCATTAATGATAAATTGGCTGAACAAGAGCCATTCGATTAGCTGGATGGCCAGGAGCTGATTGGAAAAAATTAACTATGAAAATTCGATGGACCTTTGAATGGTAATAATTTTGATTATTTTCAATTTTATACTAATATAGAATCAGAGTCGAAAAGGAGCATTTATTTGCGTGATGACTTTAAAATCAAAATAAAGGTTTTTCCGTAAAAAATAGAGCTATCACAGAAAATAAACACTTTGAAATTTCGAAAATTTTCTAACGAGTTAACACTTCGTCACATAATATAAAATAATTTTTGTTCAACATTTTTTTATTTTTTTACAAACTTTCTGCACGTATATAACTTCAAAACCAATCAACCAATCACATTGCCATTAAACCAGTTCACTCAACAAGGTTTTGATTTAAGGATATTTGAAAAAAATAAGGTTTCCAACAGCTTCGGTAAAATTGTTTGTCTATAAAAAATTACATTTTCACTTAAACATGCGATTTCGTGTATACTCCCCTTTAACAGAATTGTTATTGTGCGTAAGGCCAACATATCGTATATCATCTTAATTTCTTCGTAATATTGAATTTTTTTTTTACCGCCGGGTCACCCCTTAAAACGCAATGCACAGTTAACTCGACATGGGTACGGGAAAACGGGATACAGGAAAATCAGTAGGGAAACATAGGAGGGGAGATTTTGAAGTGGTGGTGAACGTTATTCTTAAATTGTTGGAGGTTGTATCCCATTGGAAAAAGATTGCCGTATATTGAATTCTACAACACTGTCGTCCGAGGGATGAAGGACTGCCTAAGCTTCACTGTTATCCACGGCAAGGGCTTCACAGTGTACTCGTATGAGCGTGCAGTTTGGCGAGTATTTCCGGGGCATTGAATATAGGTGGCATAAGGGCTTTTAGTTCCTTGCTGCATTTACCAAGGAAGTATTTATAGTAAATGGACAGTACTCCGATATTTTGGCGATGCTCCAGGAAGTCAATTGAGGCCGATATAGCTTCATCTCCAATTAAGCGGAATGCATGTTTCTGGATACGGTCAAGAAGAGCCAGATGTGATTTTGGGGCCCCAGCCCAATCATGCGAGTTGTACTCAAGACGTGGTTGAATATACGCCTTATAGCTGGTGGCTAGTTCGGAGGCAGAAAAGCATTTCTTACACTTCCGCAGAATACCTAGACATTTCGAAGCACCAAGAGCAACTTTGTAAATGTGTTGGCTCCAATCTACGCGATTGTTAAATTTTGCACCTAGTAATGTAAAGTCTGGAGCAGGTGGAATCTGTACGCCATTTAAAGACATATTAGTGACGGACGTCGGAACGTTATGCTTAAGAGATAGATGACAGAACTGCGTTCTTAAGGCATTAAATTCTACTCTGTTTTTCCTGCCCGATTCATTACGACAAGAGGTCACCGATGTTTGACGAGCGTCCGGAGGAGAGTCGAATTGGTAAATGTTATCTAAAGTATAATCATCTGCGAAACAGAGAATAGGATTGAAAGTAGATAACAGAAGGTAGTTTATGAAGACTGAAAAGAAAGTGGGAAATAAAACTAAGCCCTTAGAGACGCTGGAATCAATAGAAAAGGGGCAGAAGTTGCTCCGTCTAGTACGACTTGAATAGAGCGCTCAGAGAGGAAACTTTCAATCCATTCAAGAAACGAAGTGTTAAAATCAAAGACCATCAGCTTAGCTAAGAGGTGTTTGTGCCAAATTCAGTAAAACGTTTTGACGATGTCAAGAGCAAAAACTTGACCTTCGTCTAATTAGTGGTTGCAGGAATTCCAACGCTCGGTAAGATAGATCACTGGTGCTACAGACCAACCATCCTCCCAATAGTCACTTACGGATCAATAGTCTGGTGGACTAAAATGTCATAACAAAAAGCAGAGCTTATATTACAAGAAATTCAAAGACCAGTGTGTCTTTGTATCACAGGTGCAATGAAAACTTGCCCTACTGCGGCAATGGAAATGTTCCTAAACATCCCTCCGTATATCTCCAAATAAAAAAGGAGGCAATTTCGGTGTTACGCATACAAATGGATAACAATTACAAATCGGGAGTTCTTAAAGGTCACCTTCAAATTCTAAGAAATCCGAAAATTGAGGTTCTAACCTCAATACCGTCAGAGACTATGTCGACAAAATTCAACTTTGAAACCCCATTCAAAGTAATAATCAGAGAACGCAAGGAATGGCAACCCATGCTACCTGATATGGAAGAGGGATCAACCATCTGGTACACAGATGGCTCGCGCACCTCGGAGGGAACTGGAGCCGGAGTTATAGGTCCTAACTTCTCAGTTTCAAGACCTCTTCGTAAGGAAACTACAATCTTCCAAGCCGAACATATTGCAACGGAGCAATGAATCCAAGAAAATATTAGGAGAGCTCATCGCAACAAATCTATTTATCTCTTATCGGATAGCCAAGCAGTTCTCAAAGCTCTTGCATCCAACAAATACGGATCGAGGCTTGTTTGGGACTGCCTTCGAAACCTAATCTTCCTGGGAAGGAGAAACCAAGTAACGTTAATGTGGATCCCAGGACATACGAGGATTATGGGAAATGAAGAGGCAGACCGCCTCGCAAAAAATGGCGCAGAAACAAATTTTATTGAACCAGAGCCATTCTTTGGAAAACCAAAAGGACACTTCAACCTTATACTTAGAGAGTGGATTGAGCAAGAGCAAAGAATCTACTGGCTTATCAATCTCAAAGAAATTTATTCTACCACAAAAACAAAGTGGAGGATATTCTAAAATTCAGCAAAAGTGACATCAGTACTCTAGTCGGCCTATTGACGGGGCATAGAGGAGTAAACCACCACCTCTAAAATATGGGCCCCGCTTAAACCGACATCTGCTGCCTCTATCTCAGAGACTCAGAAACGACAGAGCATGTCCTATGTCACTGCGAGTCAGTAGCAAGGAAAAGATTCAGTCTTCTACGAAAGGGTTTCCTCATGTTGGCTAGCTCATCAGTTGTAGATGAGCTAGCCAACATGGCTCCCTCAAAAATGCATAGATTAGCCAAAGCTATTGACCTACCATAAGTAGGGTAAAGGGGCAATAAACGCACAATAGATCGAAAATGTTGCGGTGCTCTCAAGTGTTCTCCCAAATAAAATAAAATAAAATAAGGTAGATCAGGAGATCGCCTGTAGAACGACGCGAGCGAAATAGTGACAACTGTTTAAAAAATGGAGGACTGGATTGAAGATGTGCCGTTTTGAAAATGATGGATGGAAATTACAATCAGAAGATTGTTCCTTGTTCCACGTTCATAATCGTTAAGGAAATTTGTGCAAAACAATTTCAAAAATGATATGATTCGTACGGGAGGTGGTAGAAGGTGAGGAGTTGCAATCGATTTTCAGATCTTGAATACGACTAATTTGAAATTGATATATTTTTTTTTATTTGAATAAGAAGTTTATAAAGAAAAGAAATTGGGTTATAATTTGTATACACTAGATGAAATCTAAGAGTACTAGTCTGCTCAAACGTTCGTAATACTAAGGAATAACGCTCACAAATAGTTGCCAAGGGTGCAGAAACATTCGCTGTCGCAAAAAAACTCCGAGTTACCATCTGTTCATCTGTTCGTCTGTCTGGCGCGATTTCCGGTGAATTAAATTCTTTTGTATTTCATCTAGAGTATCGCATTATTGGGTATTGCGCCAAATTTGAAATTGGTCTGAAAATTTTGGTTCCAAGTCTCATTTTTGTAAATTTGAAATCAAAGGATTCATTTCGTCAACAAATAATAGGATTGCCTTGGACCTCACTACATAATCTTCAACTGTGCAATAAATACACTGCAAAGATGGAAAGAATGCAGAAATAAGGAATGTCCTTACAGAAAAAAGCATTGCTTATCTACGAATTGTTTCTCTAGTTTTATTTTCAAAGTTCAACTATTTTTTTTTTTTCGAATATTTTTCTTTCGAAAACCTGTTCACTTAAAATACAACGCGTAGAACAATATTTTTATTTTGTTTTCCTCAACATTCTGCCAAACAATGCAATATACAAACCAATAACTACATATTATCGTAATATTCCAAATTTTATCTTGAAAAAATGACGTCACTAGTTTCGGCATTTCACACATGCATTTTCTTGATTGTCTCTTAACTTTGGCAAGAAAAGGAGACGTAAAACGTAGTTTGAATATAAAAGAGTTTTCGTTTCGAACCAAAACTAAAGCTAAAGTGGGTAAAATTCGCGGACCGTATTTCTCGGAAATCATCCTCCACATAAACCAAATCTGTAAATTATTTCTGAAAATAAAAATTAAAGAAAAATGAATTATCTGCCAACAAGTCGGGCGCAACTTTATTATTCTTGGGATAACTCCAGGATGCGTTGAAAGTCAATTTTCAGATTAGAGTGGTTAAGGAAGACTAAGTGGAACTTTCTTTCACAAGTGGAACTCCCTTTAGGGCAGGGCTGCTATCAATTTAACACTTAATTGGGAATGCGATCAATAGCTCCAGTACATATAATTAATATTTCATTCGTTTATTGTTGTAAGGTTGTCTCTGTATGGTGGAGGCGATAGAAGGGGTGGGTGGAAGTTAATAATTATTTAATTGATTGCTTCAATCACGTTTAAAATTCTCTTTATAGAATCTCTCACAAACGAAGTTCCATGGAATTCCTATGAAACAACGTCTTTTTTATATTCATGAAACCATACATTTGTACGCGAGGAGGTAAGGAAATCGTTAAATTTGTGATGCAGTTTTACTTCATTTCTCTTGAAAGGTGTGCATACAAAAATGTGGCAACGCCATTTGGTATACAAATTACTTTGCAAAGTATACAAATTACTTTGCAATGATTTTGATACTAAATGTAATTTCGTCAAAGTAAACCGATTTTAATTTTTATCATAAAAACTTTTATTTTATTCATCAGTTTCAATTGGAATTTAAAATAAATAACTAGCTTTTTAATTTAATTTAAAAATTAAAATTTATTTTAGTAAATACATTTTACTTTATTATTTTAATAATAAAGTATTGTGATCGACTTGGGAAAAAAAAAAATTTTGCTACCCTGAAATTTTTTTTTTTTTCGCTTTTCATGACTAAAATAGCCTACAAATGCAAAAAAAAAATCCGTCTGTCTGTACGCCGTCCGCCGTACGCCGACGTGTGCGCTCAGCGCACATTAACTCCCAAACCCTTCAAGATAGAAAGTTAATTTTTGGAGGGATTGTAGGTAGTTGCAGATCTGAGGCGGGTACCAATTTTGGGGGGTGTACGAGTTCAGGGGGAGGCAGAGGGAACACTTAGACCGAAAAAAACGAATTCAAATATCTCAACCATGGTTACAGCTAGGAAGCTAAAAATCAACATACATATACAGAAGTTTGTGGGACAACTTTTAAAAATAATTTAATTTTTTTATCCATTGGGGTGCGCAAAGGGGGGGCTAAGAACCAATTGTCGGCCGAATTTTTTTTTCAAATGATTATATCTTCGAAACTACTTCCCATAAAAAATTGATATTTTGAGACTATTAAGATAGCATATAGATCTACTATAAGCAGTTTAGATAGAAGCTAATTAGTGAAAGGGGGAGGGTCAGGGGGGTGCAAGGAAAAACACTTAAAAATTAATATCTCGACTGTCTCTTACGCTATGTAATTGAAACTTGAAATGTATACTAAACTTTACTAGCGACATACGAAAAAAATATAATATGTGGACATTATAGTAGTGGGGGGAAATGGGGAGCATTTCAAAAATGGCGCACTTTCCAAAACTACAAATTATCAAATCTCAAAATTGAGTACAGATATCAAATCAAAAATTTGTCACATTGTAGAACTACATAATCTTTAATTTTGGTAAAAAATTTAAGTTGGGGGGTGTAAGGGGAGGGAGGTGGAAAGTGAAAATGTTGAAAATTTTGAGTGATTTTTTTATGGCTCTGGTAAAAGATACAAGGTTTAAATTTTGCATGTCGACACATCTATTTGATATAGATAGAAAAAAAATAGTAATTTGTTCCAAAATTGTTATGCTCCGAAGTGCACAAGGTGTTTCATGTGGAATGAAAAAAACACATAAACTGAAAATTTTTGAATGAAATTTTTAGGTAGAAACTTGAAAATTTGGGAAATGCATTTGTAAAAAAAATCTTTAAAAGTTTGAAATATTAACTGGTCGAATATTTTCAAAACTTCTACTCCCTCCCATACAAAATTATTTTTTCGACCATTTTTAAGAAATCAATTATCACCTAACTATCAAAAGCTATCATTTTGAAAGTTTGCACAAAAACTTGAAAAAATAGTTGAAATAAAATTACGTTAAAAGTTTTGAAATCACACTTGCCCTTCTACCCCCTCCCATACGAAAGTATGATTTCGACCAATTTCATTAAATCAACTAATAACCAACAAATCAAAAGCTACGAACTTGAAATTTTGTACGAGCACATTACAACAGAAAAGAAAGAAAATTCCATTACAAGTTTTACGATTCCCCTACCTCCTCTACCCCCTCCCATACAAAATTATTTTTTCGAGCAGTTTTAAGAAATCAGTTATCAGCTATCTCTTAAAAGCTATCAATTTCAAATTTTACATGAAAACTTATAAAAATAATTCAAATGAAGTTGCTTTAAAAGTTTTGAAATCGCGCTTGCCGTTCTACCCCCTCCCATACAAAAGTATGATTTCGACCAATTTCATTAAATCAACTAATAACCAACAAGCTAAAAGCTACGAACTTGAAATTTTATTCAAGCACCTTACAAGAGAAGGTGCTTGAATAAAATTTCAAGTTCGTAGCTTTTAGTTTGTTGGTTATTAGTTGATTTAATGAAATTGTTCGAAATCATAGTTTTGTATGGGAGGGGGTAGAAGCGCAAGCGCGATTTCAAAACTTTTAAAGCAAATTCACTTGAATTATTTTTATAAGTTTTTATGCCAAATTTGAAATTGATAGCTTTTAAGAGTTAGCTGATAACTGATTTCTTAAAAATGCCCGAAAAAAAAATTTTGTATGGGAGGGGGTAGAGGAGGTAAGGGAATCGTAAAACTTGTGATGCAATTTTCTTTCATTTTTATTGTAAGGTGCTCGTACGAAATTTCAAGTTCGTAGCTTTTAATTTGTTGGTTATTAGTTGATTTAATGAAATTAGTCGAAATCATACTTTTGTATGGGAGGGGGTAGAAAGTCAAGCGCGATTTTAAAACTTTTAACGCAATTTCATTTTAATTATTTTTGTTAGTTGTTATGCAAAATTTCAAATTGATAGCTTCTAATAGTTAGGTGATAATTGATTTCTTGAAAATGGTCGAAAAAATAATTTTGTATGGGAGGGGGTAGAAGTGTTAAAGGTTTTCGACCAGTTAATATTTCGTATATTTAGGGATTTTTTTAAAAGCATTTCGCAAATTTTCAAATTTCTACCTTAAAATTTCACTCAAAAATTTTCAGTTTATGTGTTTTTTTCAATGCACATGAAACACCTTGTGCACGTTAGACCGTGGGGGTCGGTTTATAACAAATATGGATCAAGTTATTGTTATTTTTCTATGTGGATTAAATATAGGTATTCACATGCAAAATTTTAGCTTTGTATCTTTTACCAGAGACCTAAAAAAATCACTCAAATTTTTCGATATTTTTGCTTATTACCTCCCTCCCCCTACACCTTACAACTTAAAACTTTTACCAAAACTAACTATTGTGTAGTTCTACAATCTGACAAATTTTTGATTTGATATCTGTACTATTTTTGGAGATATAAGGATTTGTAATTTTGAAAAGTGCGCCATTTTTGAAATGCTCCCCATTTCCCCCCACTACTATTATTTCAAGATTTTATTTTTTTTTTGTATTTGCCTAGTATAGCTTAATATAAGTTTTAAGTTTCAATTACATAGCTTAAGAGATAGTTGAGATATTAATTCTTAAGTGTTTTTCTTTGCACCCCCCTGACCCTCCCCCTTACAATAATTAACCGCTTTCTAAGCTAGTTCCGATGAAACTATATGCCACCTTGACGGTCTCTAAATATGATTTTGTTACGATAAGTAATTTCGAAGATATAATCATTTGAAAAAAAAATTCGGCCGACAATTGGTTCTAAGCCCCCCCTTTTCGCACCCCAATGGATAAAAAAATTAAATTATTTCTAAAAGTTGTCCCACAAACCCCTCTATATTAATGTTGAGTTTTAGCTTCCTAGCTGTTACCATTGTTGAGATATTTGAATTCGTATTTTTCGGCTTAAGCGCTCCCCCCGCCTCCCCTAAACCCGCATACCCCCGAAAATGGGTATCCGCCTGAGATCCGCAACTATCTACAATCTCCCCAAAAATGAACTTTCTATCTTGAAGGGTTTGGGAGTTAATGTGGGCTGAGCGTACACGTCGGCGTACGGCGGACGGCGTACAGACAGACGGATTTTTTTTTTGCATTTTTAGGCTAATTTAGTCATGAAACGCGAAAAAAAAAAATTTCAGGGTAGCAAACTTTTTTTTTTTCTTGTGTCGATCACAATACTTTATTATTATAATAATAAAGTAATAAAATGATTTTGTATTGTGATAATATATTGTAGTGTATTGTTAAATAATAGTACCTACAGAAAGCTTTTAATTTGTTGGGCATTAGTTAATTTAGTGAATTTGGTCGATATCATTATTTGTATTAGAGGATGTAGAAGGAGTTAAGCGATTCAAAAACGTTTAAAACAACTTTGTTGTAATTGCTTTTAATGGTGTTCGTACGAAATTTCAAGTAGATGCCTGTTAAATAATTAGTGATGTTTGATATTTTAAGAATGATCGCATAAATACTTTCGCATAGCAGGGGGCTTTGGAGGTATTCGACCAGTTAATATTTTCAACTTTTTTACAATTTACCAAATTTTCAAATTCGTAACTTCATGAACGGACTAAATCGCTCCACCCCATCTACCCCCTAACACGCAAAATGACACAATTTCTTAATTTGACACTAAACGGATTTACTCGAAAAGTTTAAAACTGATTGATCTGAAATTTGAAATGTATTATTTTTACGATGATATCAGTCTACCGTATACAAATTATTCATGTCCTCCTGTTCCTTCGACCACCTCCCATACAAACTGCACTATTTCATGAATTGCTTTAAGCCAATTTTCTCAGTGTGTATAAAATGTATCGAGCTGAAACTGTGGAATAAATATTTATTAAAAATTATTATTCAGGCAAAAAAAACTAGACGATTAGCTTTACCCCTTCTACCACCTCCCACACAAAATAACACAATTTCGCAATTCGACAACAAACGATCTGAAATTTTGAATATATTACTTTTATGATAATTTCAATCTACTGTTTAAAAATTATTTGAGTACTCCCCTCCTTCCACCACCTCCCATACAAACTGCACTTTTCTATGAAATACTCTAAACAAATTTACGCAGTACGTATGAAATTTATCGAGCTGAAATTGTACAACAAATATTTGTTTAGAATTATTAGTAACACCAAAAAAATTTAGACGATTACCTTCACTCCTTCTACTCCCATCCATACAATCTGATTCAATTTCACAATTTCACAAATAGTCGATTTTTCTGAAAAGTATGTATGCTACTGATCTGCAATGAAAAACATATCAAAAGCATGATGTTTATAGTTATTTCTAAAAAAGTCAGTAAAGACTCGCACCTCTCCCTTCTACCACCTCCCATACAAACTGCACAGTTTCACTAAATCCAATACACTAATTTTCTTAGTATCTATTAAATTTCTGAATCCTAGATTTTGTGTGATGTCCACGTTCGCTTGTGAATATCGCGATGTGAGAAGCACGTAGAGCTTACTATGATATTTTTGCTGCTTGCGAAATCAATAAGACGTTGGCCATTGTCGTTGGCTATGTCATGGAGACTGTGCCCTCCTGTTGTTCCTCTATGAGCCTCCTCCTTTCCGACTTTTGCATTAAAATCCCCTAAGACAATTTTTAGGTCATTCGAGGGCAGTGAATCATAGGTTGTCTCTAGGGTAGCATAAAATTCGCCCTTAGTTATATCGTCCTTATCTTCTGTTGATGCGTGGAAATTGATCAACCAAGTGTTGAAAAATTTAGTTTTTATTCGGATTGCACACAATCTTTCACTTATTGGTTTGAAACTCGTGACCTGCTATTTAAATTGCGACTCCAAGCTCTCTGCTTTCCGACAACTTTCCACTTGGATAGATTGTGTGTGATCTCATGTCCATGATTTCGTTACCGGGCCATTTCGTTTCTTGGATGGCAATTATGGTGATGTTGTGTTTTGCCACTGCTTCGAGAAACTCTTTCAGAGCTCCTGTCCTAAATAAGGACCGAACCCGCCAAGATCCAAAAGAGTAGTCCATTTTTCGTTTGCGGGGTCGTTGCCGTTGAGTCCATTCTTTCCGAGGCTGCTCTTCAGGTTTCTGGACAGTATTTTTTTCCGGTGGTGCGTTGTCAGCGGGTTGTCGAACGTCCGACCTATAGGACCGGTCCTTCTTATTTATTACACCCTGGAAGAAAAAGGGTGGGAGTTTTCAGCGAAATATGACATGCTGGAGTACTCACAGCTATGCTGCGAGCCCAACTATGTCATACTTTATGCCTACTTTCTGAGACGTACTGCTGTTACTGGCCATGCAGGTTAACTCCATGCTCCCTCCTCCCTACTCAAAAGGGCTTGGGACCGGCTATGGCAGAGTTCTTAGAATTGATCGAAAAAATAATTTTGTAGAGGGAGGATGGGGGGTAGAAATTTTGAACTTTCATGCACTGTTTTTAAATGAATTTCCTAAATATGGAAGTTTGTAGTTTAAGTTTTTGTGTTTTTTTACCACAAGGCGTTTTTCAGATTACATGTTCTATATTGAGTGGATGGCCTTAATTAGTCAATTGGCTTAAATTAATGCATAGACTACAAAACTAGTCAATTCATCTATTCATTACTTTCTGTGACCATGTTCATAACGTGAGCTTTGGCTAATTTTGTTTGAATCGGTTCTTTATTTGGTTTGCGCTTATAGCTATCTAACAGAATACTCGTACGCGTAACTATATACCCCTAGTTTACTCGCATTAAGTGCTGATATATCGTTCATTTATGTGTTACGCACTTTTAAGTAGTACTGTCCGAGAAACAAGTGTCAGTATTAAAACGAAAAATATATAACAGAATTATAATTTGGGGGTTGTCAATTTAACACTTAATTGCGAATACGATCAAAAGCTCCAGTACATATTAATATTTAACTCGTTTATGCAAGTTTGGGTATAATGAGGGGTGATATTAAGTGTGTGTAGCTAGGGTGTAGCCTAGTAGGTAGCGTGTTGGTCTTGTAATGCGAAGGTCGTGAGTTCAAATCCCGGTCGACGCAATATATAATTCACATTGCCTGCTTGGATAAACCTTGGTCACCTCAATCTACGAAAATGAAAAATTCGTAGAAAGAGGGTTGTGCGAAGGGCTAACAACCCTTCCACAATAAGTAATATAAAATGTTAAGGAACCTGAATATCAGGAGGCCAAGGTCCGGTTTGGGCTGTAGCGCAATTGTAGAAGAAGTGTGTGTGGAAGTTAATAATTTTTTAATTGATTCCTTGAATCTCGTCCAATATCCTCTTTGTAGAATGTCAGTTTCATAGACAAACCTGGTTAGATTTTCATAAAGTTAGGTGTATTAGGGAAGCGGGTAACAATTGTGTTTTCTGTGTATATCAAATATATGTATTCATATGCAAAGTTTAAAGTTTGTATCTTTCACCAAAATCCTAAAAAAAATTACTCAAAATTTTCGATGTTTTTGCCTATCACCTCCCTCTCCTTACATCCCCAACTTAAAATTTTTACTAAAATTAAGAACTACATAGTTCTACAATCTGAAAAAATTTGATATACATATTGTTGCGAGCTAGGGGATCGCTGATTTCAAAGGAAAACACAATTCGTTTAAAAATAATGAATAATTTTATTAAATCGCACTTTTCTTTATTTCTTGATCACTTCACTAAATTCGCTCTAAAACTTAATTCGTACAACCCAGGAACACTGCCAATCTATCACTTGTACCGATTCGCGTTCTTCCACCGATAGGTGTCGCCAAAATCTCACTAACTCGTTGTCTGAAAGTTGGCGGATATTTATACTAAGTCTCCCAGACAGGTGTCGTTGTGTGTGTGTGTCTAGAATGATTGCCTACATTGTGGAGCTCGGTAGAAGTGTCTGGAAACATGTGTATAGCGTTTTAAATGTTGATGGACTTTTCTCGGTGTTGCTGGGGACGTCGAGGTTGTCAGATTTATAACATTACCCTCTCCTTAGTCCCTGTTCGTCCCGAACAGAGTCGTTCACTTCCTCAATGGCACCATGGTACTTTGTTAATCGGTCGAGATGTACCACTTTCATTTTAGTGCGGGGTTTATGATGTAGTTGAATCCGATAGACGACATCATTTAACCGGTTGATGATCTGGTAAGGGCCTTCCCAGTTTCGCTGTAGTTTCGGCGATCTGCCCTTCTGTCGTTTGGGATTGTATAACCAAACCAAATCGCCCTCTTGGAATCCTGATGAGTTCGCCCGTTGATCATACCTCGTTTTCATGCGGTCGGACGCCAAGTCAATTTTATCTCTGACCAGGTTATAAATTGTCTTTAGTCGACATCGAAGATCCGAGACATAATCTTTAGCATTGGTTGGTTGGTCTGGTGGCACTCCAAACATTAGCTCCGCAGGGACTCGAATATTTCTTCCGAAAATGACTCGGGACGGAGTTTCTCCTGTTGTTGAATGCACCGATGTTCTATAGGCCATTAAAAATAGAGGGATGTGCTGGTCCCAGTCCTGTTGCCTCTCGCTGACGAGTTTGGATAGGTTTGAGTTCAATGTCCTATTGAAACGTTCCACCATTCCATCAGACTGTGGGTGTAATGGAGTTGTCCTTGTTTTGTTTATTCCCAGCATTTGGCACACGTGTTTGAATATTTGAGATTCAAAATTGCGCCCTTGATCGGAGTGTAGTTCGCGTGGCGCTCCAAATCTGCTCACCCAGTTGGTAACAATTTGTTCTGCGACGGTTACTGCTTCTTGGTTTGGAATTGCGTAAGCTTCAGGCCACTTGCTGAAATAATCAATGACCACTAAAATGTAGCGATTACCATTTTCTGATTCCGGGAATGGTCCAGCAATATCCACAGCAATTCTCTCGAATGGGACTCCCATGTTGTATTGTTGCATTTCTCCCTTTGATCTGCGGTGTGGGCCCTGACTTGATGCACACGTAGTACATTTACGGCACCAGTTTTCGACATCATCTCGGAGATGGATCCAATAGAACCTTTCTCGTATCTTTGCCAAGGTTCTGTTTACTCCCAAATGCCCACCGGAGGTACCTCCATGATATTCCTTCAAAACCTCCTCGACTTTACAATGCGGGACGATGGTTTGCATGTGATACGACTTTCCATCAGCGTTCTCCCATTTCCGTTTTAATAATCCGCCGTCTAGGTGAAGGGAGTTCCATTGTGCCCAATAACACTTTAAGGTTTCACTGGATTGTGAGATGTCTTTCCACTTAGGCCGTTTCATTTCGTCCTTCCATGCCATGATCGGTGAAATATCTGGATCTTTACGTTGGGCGTCTTCCAGTTCTTGCTGATTCCATCCAGTCTTTGGTTCGGTCGTTATCCTCTGAATGGTTTCTCCGGCCTCTTTTCCTTCTATACGGTGACAATGCTTGCAGTTCGGTGGACAAGGACGACGTGAAAGCGCATCGGCATTTCCGTGGATTCTTCCTCTTCGATGAACAATCTCGAAATCGTAGGATTCGAGCCTTTCGATCCATCTGGCTACTTGGCCTTCGGGGTTTTTAAACTGAAGTAGCCATTTAAGCGATGCGTGATCCGTTCGAAGAAGGAACTTTTGACCATAGAGATATTTGTGAAAATGTTTTGTTGCTTCTACTATGGCTAGTAGCTCTCGGCGAGTTACGCAATAGTTCCTTTCTGATTTTGAGAGTACTCGGCTGTAGTAAGATAGCACTCTCTCCTGCCCATCGATCTCTTGTGATAGTACTGCTCCGATACCGACATTGCTGGCGTCAGTGTCTATGATGAAACCATGACCTGGTTTTGGATACGCCAGAACTGGGGAGTCGCAGAGTTGGTCTTTTATCCTCTCGAATGCTTCCTGGCACTGTTGACTCCATGTAAATGGCTTCCCTTTTTCTGTTAACTGATGCAGACATTTCGCCGTGTTAGCAAAGTCTTTTACAAATCGTCGGTAATATGTCGCTAAGCCTAGGAAGCTGCGCAACTGGTGTTTATCACTCGGAGTAGGCCAATTTTTCACCGCCAGTATCTTCTCCGGATCTGTCTTTACGCCATCAGCTGAAACGATGTGACCCAAGTACTTGACTTCTGCACTAAACAAAGTGCACTTTTTCGGACTCAGCTTTAATTTTGCCGCTCGCAGTCGCTGGAAGACTTCCTGCAGATTTTTTAGGTGTTCATTGAATGTTTTTCCGATAACGATCACATCATCTAGGTAAACGAGATAAGTTTTCCAACTCAGACCACGCAAAACGAATTCCATCAGTCTTTCGAACGTAGCTGGAGCATTGCACAGGCCAAATGGCATTACGATGAACTGCCACAGTCCACTGCCGACAGAGAATGCTGTCTTCTCTCTATCTTTTTCATCTATCTCCACTTGCCAGTAACCACTCTTCAGGTCCAACGTTGAGAACCATTTAGCATCGGTCAGGGTGTCCATGATATCGTCGATTCTAGGTAGTGGATAGCTATCCTTTTTCGTAACATCATTTAGTCGCCTGTAGTCCACACAAAAACGGGTACTGCCGTCTTTCTTCTTTACCAGCACTACTGGCGATATCCACGGGCTCTTTGATTCTTCGATGATTCCCTGATGCTCCATAGTTTTGACCATTGAATTGACTTCTCCTTGATTCGCTAATGGTACTCTTCTTGGAGGTTGACGTATCGGTGTAGCACTTCCGGTATCTATACGATGTTTCACTAAGTTTGTTCTGCCATAGTCGTCATCACCGGTGGAAAAGACGTCGCTGAATCCTTCGATTAGATCTACTGCTTGCTTGTGTTGTTCTCCTCTAAGGTTGCTTGACTGAAGAAGTGTTGATGTTACATTGTCCTTCCTTCTTGGCTTATTTTTAGAGGGTACGTCATGTGGTTCTGCCTTGTCGATACTCGTCACCGCTGATATTGGTTCACAGCTGCCAATTACATCTCCTTTCTTTACGCTGGTAGTGCTGTCCGCAACGTTCAGGACTCTTATTGGTACCATCATCTTCTCATTCCTTTTTACGAGCGTTTTTCCTAGTATTAGACTTCGTAATGCAGGTGTCGTTTCCGGTTCTATGAGGTAGAATCGGTGGTTCCCGGGATCACCATCGAGCTCTGCCCAAATAACATTCTCAGATGACTTTGGTATGTCCGCATCTTCGCATAATACAACTCGCTGCTTTGTTGTGTTGGAGGATGTTATTTCCATCGGGATTTCAATATTCCGCCACTTCATTATTCGTTGTCCTAAGTCCAGCTGTATACCGTGTGGTTTCAGAAAATCCATTCCAAGGATACACTCATCGGTAATATCAGCTACCACGAATACATGCGAGAAGGTCAAATCTCCAAGCTGTATGTCACGAGCTATTTCTCCATGGACCGTTGTAGTTTCTCCTGTAGCAGTGCGAAGTGCGTACTTCTTGGTGTTGTGAAGCCAAGTACGATCTACGAGGTCAGATCTTAACACTGACCGTGTTGCGCCTGTGTCGACTGTTATGATGCAGTTTAATTTGCCGACTCGACCACTCATACATAAGTCGTTTTCACAACGATGTAGTCGAGAAACTGCGATGATGGTTCCGGGGGCGTCGATTCTACCTGCCAACTTCTGCCCCATGAAGTTGGCCTTTACTCGTTTCCCGGACTGTCATTAGGCGAAGCGTGCTCTCGTGACGGTTCGCCTCTTCCTCCTCTTTGTTTAGCAGCGCAGCCGGAACAGTAGTTGATCGCTTTTCTGGGTTTGCGGCAGTCGCGTCGTAAGTGTCCTGCCTGTCCACAATTCCAGCATCGAGGAGCACCAGATCCTTCGCTCCGCTTGGTGTACTCGGCTTTCTGGCACACACATTCTTCTACTATTTCTCGAACTCGATAGTTACTCCGCGAGCTTTGCTTGGCAGCTTCGAACGTCAGCCCATATACTAAGGCTTCGCCAATCGTTTTCTTACCTGCCAGTTTTAACGCCTGTTGCAGCTCTCTGTCCTGTACAGCATTGTTAAATGCGAAAACAGCTGTATCGTTTCGTTGCTCTGTTTGCGCATTAGGCAGCGATAATAGTGTGAGTCGTTCAATATCGCGTGCCAGCTCTCGAAGTGTTTCACCATTCTTTTGAGTTCGGTTGTACAGTTGCGTTTTGTAGATCTCTCGCATGTGGTCACTGCCATAATGAAGATCCAATGTCTGGACTAAGGTTGAAAAGTCTTGTTGTTGCTCCTGCGGAATCGTTTGAAGAACCTCTGCTGGTGGACCTCTTAGCGCCAATATAAGAGCTGTTCCCCGTTCTAGATCATTCCAATGGTTGTTTCTTGCGGCGGCCTCAAATTGGGTCTTATAAATAGCCCACGGTGTTTGTCCATCGAAGATTGGAGCCTTGAGACCCTTGTGCGCAACGTGTTTTGCCTTGATGACTCCAGTCGCTTTGACGTTATCGAAGTCTCTTTTTAGGCGTTCGACTTCTTCTGCAATCCCGGATGTCTTTTCCGTAATTTGCTCTTCGAAGATTCGAAGTTTCTTCTCCACGTTTTCTTCTATTGCCTTACCCATGGTGTCTATTTTATTATTCTGCAGCTCCAATTTTTGGTTGAGTTCCTTTGAGGTCTGGTCTAATTGTTGTTTAATGTCCGCGGATTGTTGTTTAATGTCCGCAGATTGTTGCTCTAATTTCTGATTCATATCCGCAGATTGTTGATCCAATTTGGGTATCATTTGTTGCATTAACTGTGTTAAGGCATCCGATGTACCAGAGCACTCCTCTTTACTAGCTTCTTCGATTTGGAACTCAAAACTATCTGCATTCTCACCCTCAGCCTCAAGTGTCTCGATCATACGGCTGACAAGTTCAGACTTGCTCCCTGTTGTAGGTAACTCGCGTCTATTGAGCTCTTCCTTCAGCTCCGTTACTTTTAAGTCTTTTAAATAACGCGGCATTTTCACTACCGATTATTTCCAGTTTTTCCGCGATTCGAATTCACTTAAATTTACGTCACTGCTCACTAAATCACTCGAGATTATTCGATTTCACAAAATTCTCACTGTCCGTTCGAGAATTTTAGTTCCGCGATTTTACTTCGCTAATTAAAGTCACTGTTCACTAGAGCACTCGAGAATATTCGGTTTCACCAAATTCTCACTGTCCGAGAATTTTAGTTTCACTTTTCCGCTCTCACAAAATTATCCGTTCCGAGAATTTTTAATTTCACTCGCGATTTTTAACCCGAATTTATCCTTGAAATCCCACTTCTGACACCAATTGTTGCGAGCTAGGGGATCGCTGATTTCAAAGGAAAACACAATTCGTTTAAAAATAATGAATAATTTTATTAAATCGCACTTTTCTTTATTTCTTGATCACTTCACTAAATTCGCTCTAAAACTTAATTCGTACAACCCAGGAACACTGCCAATCTATCACTTGTACCGATTCGCGTTCTTCCACCGATAGGTGTCGCCAAAATCTCACTAACTCGTTGTCTGAAAGTTGGCGGATATTTATACTGAGTCTCCCAGACAGGTGTCGTTGTGTGTGTGTGTCTAGAATGATTGCCTACATTGTGGAGCTCGGTAGAAGTGTCTGGAAACATGTGTATAGCGTTTTAAATGTTGATGGACTTTTCTCGGTGTTGCTGGGGACGTCGAGGTTGTCAGATTTATAACAATATGTACTCAGTTTTGAGATATACCGGTTTGACATTTCGAAAGAGCACCATTTTTGAAATGCTGCCCGTTTTCCCCCACTACTATTATATCCTAATGTTATGTTTTTCTCGTATTTCGCTAGAATAGCTTAATATATTTTCCGAGTTTCAATTACATACCTTTAAAGGTAGTCGAGATATTGATTTTGAAGTGTTTTTCCTTGCACCCCCCCCCCTGACCCTCCCCCTTACGACAATTAGCCTCCCTGTAAGCTGATTGTGGTGGATTTGTATGCCTTAATGGTTCCAAAATCTGAATTTTTTATGGTAAATAATTTCGAAGATATAATCATATAAAAAAAAATCTGGCGGACAATTTTTTTTTGGAGTTATATTGACAATTAACTTTAGTAAAACTTTAACCTCAATTATCTTGAAACTACTATATCTTTTTCCAACTCCAGTATTAAAAGTGTCGTAATGTGAAAATGTTAGATCTTCACCAATATCTAACATTCTCACACGTCGTCATTCTCTTCAGAATTTTGTGTATTTCCGATTGTGCCAAAAGTTCAGTTTTGACCTCTGGGAAGATAAACTATTCTTAAAGCTTAACCCCTTTAAAAGATTTATTAACTGGTAGATTATGATGGACAACATCAAGAGATGTGAGGAATAAAACGAGTGCATTACAAAACCGCAAAACTTCATCGAACAAAACAATAACTTCAATATTGAAATTTCTGGATTGCACTAAGTTCCTTCAACAAGATTAACTTCAAATCTCTTTTATTGAGTATGGCTTCCGTTTTAAATCCTACCACGATATTGTCAAAACTTTATAATTGAATACTCAATAAATGTCAGTTTATGAAACTTGAACTGCCCTATCGCTCTAGACTGGAGAATCCTTTTTCGCTGTCACTAGAGTTTCCTTTAAAATTCTTATATAAAACTTTGTTTATAAACTCAATTTGAAAGTTTAAAAATAATAAAATAGCTTAACGAAAAACGATGCTTTCGTTTAAGGAGCATCACACTTTAAATTGCTGCCTAATATTCTATATTTTCTGTAATACTTCCAAGGGAGTTGTAAAAATACATTCGGTATAATATCAATATAATTTTCTGATGTAATACACTCTATTTGAGCCGTAACTTGAAGCATGTTATCGTAATGGAGATACTAATTTAACATCAGCATAAATTTGTTATGAAATCCTAGGTTAGTAGCGATATGATAAGGATTGAGCGAATGAAACTCGGATATTATAGTTAGTTCGTATTCTGATAAATGCAAAACAGATAAGTTTGCTATTACACGAGTACAATAATAATGCAATCAAGCCTTCAGGGCATTCAATTACAAACATCTTCAAAACTTAAACTGAAATTTACTTATTATGATAACTTTTTTCGTACATTGCGTTTGTCTTTCATAATTAATTGCGAATGTTGCAATTAACTCTGCATATTTAGGGCATAGGAAACATGAGCTCTACACTAATGAAGTTCCCAGTAATTACGAGCTGATTGAATTTATTTATGTTTAATACTTTTTCGAATTGCGCGAAATAATCACAACACGATTTTTATTGCTGTAATTAAATATTATTTTCGAGCAATAACACTTTACCATCTGATGTTTTGCTTTTATTAAATTTCATTGCTAGCAGACACAGATATACAGAGAAAAACAACAACAGAACAACGATTGTGCATAAAACCCAATCAGGCGATATTCTAGATGAAATGTTGATTTTAATAAATTTGAAAAATTGTGGTTTGGTGAATGTTTTCACAGTGCATTTCAAATTGAAAGAAAAGATTTCCGGATTCTACACTATTACGCTGTATTATTCGTGGCGTTTTGGTCTCTGCTGAAACTTTTATTATATATAAATTGATAAAGGTCTCAGCAGATAATAAATAATAAAATAAAATAATAAAGCGAATAGTTTAGAATTCGGAAATCTTTCCTTTCAATTTAAAAAATTATTGCATTTCGTAGGTGGTAGAACGTGTGATGGAATTGAATTAGCTTACTCTAGATGAAATCTGAAAGTATATTGCGTTCGCTCTAATATACTAAGAAATAGTTTTTTCACAGTCTCACCAAGAATATACAAATAATTGTTTTCACTCGAAAACAACTTCTTCTTTCACCTCGCAGAAAAATTTTCTGAAATTACATGAAATTCAGTATTCTTTGAAAGTACAGTGTGTTCAAGAAGAACGTGTCTCAAAAAAAACAATAAATACTACAAAATTCAACATACTTATATTTATTTCTTAAACTGTACTTATATTGGTTTGGTACTTATATGTTAATTTCGCAACTATGTTAATATGACGTCCAGTCACCGCTGTTATCTATAATTGCCTGGCATCTTCTTTAACAACGTTGGCTCAATTTTTTAGCGTAATCCACACTTAGACCTCACCAAATTTGTTTTAAACTTCGAATAAGCTGTTGCGTAGTGGATATTTTTTTTCTTTTAGTTAAGTCTTCATGAGCGACCACACATTTCAATGGGATTTGTATCGGAACTCTGTGATGGCCAGTCCAAGGATGTTATCTCATTTTCTGCCTTCCACGATGTGCAGAGACGACTTTGATGTTTGAGGTCGTTGTCTTCTTGGAGAATTCAGTTTTCGGTTTGGGGCCCATACAGCAACCCACCAGACTTTAACAATCCTTTCCTGTATAAATTCAGCATTTAGATTTCTGGTAAAAGCAATCAAGTTTCCGAATCCTTTCTCAGAGAAGCACCCATGAACATGCACCTTTGCTGGATGTTTGACGGTACGTTGCAACAATCTCTTATTGTTTTTTGTCCAAGCCTTCTTCCAGTGATTGAAGATAACAAAAAAACATAACAGAATTATGATTGGGCGTAACGCCCAATCATATGATACTCTAGATGAAATAGGAAATAGTTTATTGTACCGGAAAATATGTCATCTTAAATTCTTTCGAATAATGAATTGTGACTTTTGTACGGGAGGTGGTAAAAGCAGAGGGGGAAGGTTTGTAATTTTTGTATATAACACCGAAGGTAGTATACAAAGTGTTTCATGCTGAATTTAAAGTTTGTAGCTTTCATAATTTTCGAGGAAATTGAACAATTTTTGCCTGAATTTATGCATTTTTATGGGAGGTAGCAGAGAAAGTGGGGGGTTTTGGATGATTTTGAATCTCCTTTTCAACATCCTAATCATATTGCTTTGTTACTCATATGCTCGAAGAAGAAATACTTTTCTTGAGTTTTCAATACAAAAATTTGTATGGGAGGTGGTGGAAGGAGTGAAGCGAAGTTAATATTTTTTTTAGCATTTATTGCAATTATTAAGGGACAAATTGTGGCAAAATTTTAAGCTTGTACTTTTTCTAGTTTCAATAAAAATCGATTAAATGCATTTTATCAAAATTGTGCATTTGTATGGGACGGGGTAGAAGGAGTATTCGAATCAAAACCAAATTTTTTGGCATCAATGATACTTGTAATAGTATACTTTTCTCAAAATTTAAAGTTGATAGCCTTGACGATTTTGGAGAAAAATAATTTTGCTCAAATTCCGAAATTTCGTTAAATTTGTATGGGAGGGGGTAGAAAAGATGAGGTGAAGTTGACAATTTTTACAAAATTGGTTGCAATTGTAATAATATTAATTTTGACAAAAATTGGTTCTTTTAGCTTTGCTACTTGCGATGCAAACCGAATAAATGCATTTCTGAAAATTGTACATTTGTATGGGAGGGGGTAGAAGGAGTAAGGAGATCCGAGCAATATTTTTTACAGTAATGGTATTCTCATTATAATACTATTACCTAATTTTCAAGTCATTAGCTGAAACGGTTTCGGAGAAAAATCAATTTCTTTAAATTTTCAAATTTCATGAAATTTCTATGGGAGGGGGTAGAAGGAGTGGGGGGGATGTGGCCCGTTCACGAACTTAAAGTTACTTTTTTGCTAAAATTGATGTAAAATTTCAGCACGATAGGTCAAAGCTTTCGAGAGTTATGTTGTAGACAGACGGACAGACGGTCACTCGGAATCGAGATTTTTGAGCTACAACTAATATTTCTGTGCCCTTGGCGGCTCTGTACGAGCATTATTTCTTAGCGTTACAAACAGTAAGGCAAACACAATATACTCTCAGATTTCATCTAGAGGACTACGATTGGGCGTAAAGCCCACTCGCGCGGTACCTTCATCTGGAGTATTTTTTTGATTTCATGAAATTTCGTAGAGGGAGTAGTACAGGGGTTGACGATATTGAACTAATTTTTTCTCATCACGCTAAAGTTGCTGTGAAAATGTTTTATACAAAATTTAGGATTAAAAATGTAATAGGTACTGAGAAAATTAGTGTATTATATTTAGTGACATTGTGCAGTTTGTATGGCAGGTGGTAGAAGGATTTCTTAAGGACTTTATCAGACACAACTATAAGCATAACGCTTTTGACATGTTTTAAATTATAGATCAGTACCATTCATACTTTGCAGGAAAATCAAATTTTTGTAAAGTTGTGAAATTGCGTCAGATTGTATGAGAGGGGGGAGAAGGAGTAAAGCTAATAGTCTAATATAAATAAATATTAAGTGTATAATTTCAGCTCGACAAATTTTATACGCACTGAGTAAATTTGTTTAGAGTATTTCATAAAAAAGTACAGTTTGCATGGGAGGTGGTGGAAGGAAGGGGATGAGACTTAAATAATTTTTATACAGTATATTGAAATTATATATTCCAAATTTCAGACTAATAACTCTTATACTTTTTGAGCAAATCAGTTTATTGTCGAATTTCGAAATTGTGTCATTTTGTATGGGAGGGGGTAGAAGGGGTGGAGCGATTTGGCCCGTTCACGAACTTCACCTTGCTTTTTTATTAAAAATGACGTGTTCAAAATATGAACTATCTAGCTCAACGCGTTCTCAAGCTAGAGAGCGGACGGACGGACGGACATCCGGTTTTGAGATTTTTGAGTGATTACATGAACTTCTGTATTATTTGTTTTTTTCTCTGAGCCTTATTTCTTAGCGTTACAAACTTTAGAGCAAACTTATAATACTCTCAGATTTCATCTAGAGTATAAATATTGAGTGCTCGTGAACGGGACACAACCCTACTCAATCTCCCATATAAATTTCAAAAATTTTGAAAAATTGATTTTTTTTCTCCGAAACTTGTGAAGCTATGGACTTCCAAAATTTGACGAATGATGTGAATCCCATTAACGTCAACAAATTTTCTAACTCTTTCTACTCCCTTCCATACAAACTTCCAAATTTGAAAAATGCATTTTATAACTTTTCATTGAAACTGTAAAATTTTGTTGAAAAACCAATCAATTTCACCTGACTCCTTCTGCTCCCTCGCATACAAATTTCAAGAAATTGAGGTTAGCAAACTTAATAAGGCTTCAAATGAACATGAGAAATTATCATTGAAATATTTTCGAAAAAGCTAAATACAGCACCCTCTAGTTATTATTAACGTCACCACAGTCGTCCTCCCCCTGTCCTCCAGTTGGCACGCACTAAGAAAATCGTAATTGTCCTGCAGACTGTACGTGTAATAATAATTTCGTGAAATTCGTGTAAAAGAAAATACATAAAATGAAAATAATTTTTTTTACAATTTTCCCATTAAAGCTTTCGTTCAGAGAAAATGAATGACTGAAAATCATACAAAATTTCGCAACCGTGGCATTGTCTCAGCACTAAATTTTTTATATCCCGATAAATTCCTGCCTCAAATATTACTCAGATATGTCGAAATTGTATATTAAATAGTTTTGATGACTCCCCGAGGATATTCTTATCTCACTGTGAAAATATTTCAGAGCTGGAAAAAGTTATCCTCCAATTTTGCTGTCACGTGCTTGCTTTCAAAATGATTGCGTGTCACGTCCTTTTAATATCTCGGCACCGTTCTCAATTGGTACAACTACAAATGATTGAGTAAGTTTAAAATGCCATTTCTCATTGCAATTTTACCAAGAAATTTATTTTTTTTGAAACTCTCACGTTTATCGACTCGATATTACGCGAAAAAACTAATTTGTTGCTATGCGTTTACCCCTTCAAAATGTATATAATTTCACAGAGTTCCTTATACGAATTTTTCTATGAAATTATACTTTTGCTCAAAACACAAAATCGTTCAATTTCTATTGGCTAAAAAAAAAATTCGTCGTAACGTCTCTTCCATATTTTCAAGTTCAAAGAAAACCTTTTCCTTTCAGTAAATTAGAGCTTTCTGTGGTTTACTCGAATTATAATTACTAAACTATTTTCGAAACATTTTCCATAGTGGAGTATATTGCGTTGTATACTATCGGAAAATAGATACTATTCGCTAAGCTGATACAAAGTTTTAATCTTGAAAGTTTTATGATTCTACTTTACTGATTTCCGCGAAATCAGAAATAAGTTTATTTCTGTATTACGTTTGTATGATAAGCGCCTTTCTATAAAGTCCTTTTATCATTATATGTATATGGTAGGTAGAGAAAACTGGAAATGAAAAGCTTTGATATTTTCATACACATATTTGAATAATTAAGTTTCCAAAATACATGTATGTACATACGTGCACAAATGTACATATGTTTACGATGTAAAATGATATTTTCTGGGAATATTTAGTTCCAAAAGAAACTGGAGCAAACATTTTCAAAGTATTCGCACATGAAAATATCTGTATTTATCTCTGATTCATTTGAACTGTTAATGTCAACAGCAAAATGACTGACATTGATTTATGTTCTCATCAGAGATTTCGGTTAAGCCTACGACCATTTCAATTCAGTATAGCTATCAGCGAAAGATAATCTCTGTTTTGAGTCGATCTACATTTCTACGAAGTTTCCTAGGTTTCTGTGAGTAGGCCGAAAATAATTTATATTTGAATCGGTTCCTTTGAGGCTTATGATTTCGTGTTTTAAATTCATTGAACCTTTTTATACTCTAGATGAAATCTGAGATTATTATAAGTTTGTAGCAAAGTTTGTAACGCTAAAAAATAAAGTTCGGAGAAAAAAATTAATGATAAAGAAGTTCATATCATCACTCAAAAATCTAAAAACCAGATGTCCGTCCGTCTGTCCGTCTGTCCATCTATCCGTCTGTCCGTCCGTGTCCTCTCTAGTTCGAGAACGCGTTGAGCAAGAAAGTTTAAATCTTATACACGTCGTTCTTGACGTTCGTGAACGGGCCAAATCGCTCCACCCCTTCTACCCCTCCCATGCAAAATGAGTCAATTTCGGAATTTGACAATAAACAGATTTTCTCAAAAAGTATATATGTAAGCTATAGATCTGAAACTTAGAGTATACATATCTTTTTATACTCTAGATGAAATCTGAGAGTATTATAAGTTTGCTCTAAGGTTTGTAACGCTAAGAAATAAGGCTTGGAGAAAAAAATTAATGATACAGAAGTTAATATTATCACTCAGAAATCTTAAAACCGGATGTCCGTCTGTCCGTCTGTCCGTCCGTCCGTCTGTCCGTCCGTCTGTCAAGGTCAAGTTCGTGAACTGGCCAAATCGCTCCACCCCTTCTACCCCCTCCCATACAAAAGGACACAATTGCGCAATTTGACAATTAAAGGATTTGCTCAAAAAGTATAGAAGCTATTGGCCTGAAATTTGGACTATATTACTTTTATGATAATATCAATCTACCGTATAAAAATTATGCGTGTCCTCCCCCTCCTTCTACCACCTCCCATACAAACTGTACTTGTCATGAATTACTCTAAGCCAATTTACTCAGTGTGTATACAATTTAGCGCGCTGAAATTGTGCACTAAATATTTATTTAAAATTGTTAGTAAGGCGAAAAAAAATTAGACGATTAGCTTAACCCCTTCTACCCCCTCCCATACAAAATGTCGCAAATATTTTAACAATAAATTAATTTACTCGAAAAGTGTAAAAGCTATTAGTCTGAGTTTTGGGATATATTACTTTCATCAGGCTTTAAATCTACAGTAGAAAACTTATTTGCGTCCTCCCTCTCCTTCCACCCCCTCCCATATAAACTACACTTTTTCATTAAATGCTCTAATACGATTTTCTCAGAACATATAACATTTATAGAGCTCACATTTTGTAATAAATACTTAATTAGTATTATCACTAAGATCAGAAAAAAATATTTGATTAGCTTCACTGGTTCTACCCCTCCCATACAATATGACACAGTTTCATAACTTCACAAAAAATCGGTTTTCTTGAAAAGTATGAATGGTATTAATCTGAAATTTAAGGGTTGTCAATTTTACAATATTCCTAGTTATTTCTGAAAAAATCACTAAAATCCCCCCACTCTTTCTACCACCTCCCATACAAACTGCACTAAATCTAACTCACTAATTTTCTCAGTCCCCATTCAATTTTTGGAGTAAGCATTTTGTATAAAACATTCTTATAGCTACTTTAGCATGATGGGGAAAAAATTATTTCAATGCTATCACCCTTCCAAACAGTCCCCATCCAAAATTTCTTGGGATGACATCTAGGTTATCGTAGCCCTGTTATGTTTTATGATAGCTTCAATCCACAGTATACAAATTATTTGATTCGCCTCACTGCTTCTACCACCTTCTATGAAACTGCTCTTTTTGTTGAAATACTATAAACCAATTTACTCAATGCGTATAAAATTTGTAGAGCTGAAAGTTTTATTAAATATTCATTATTATTAGTAAGACCAAAAAAAATTAACTGACTAGCTTTACTCCTTCTACCCCTCCCCCCCATACAAAGTGACACATTTTCACAATTTTATATAAAATCATTTTTCTTGAAAAGTATGAATGTTATTGGTCTGAAATTTCAGAGATGCCACTTGCACAATCTTCATAGTTATTACTGAAAATAAAACTGAAAATTCCCTGCTCCTTCTACCACCTCCCATACAATCTGCACAATTTCACTAATTTTCTAAAAACCTATCAAATTATTAAAGCTTAAGTTTTGTATACAACATATTGATAGAAACTCTACTGTGATGTAAAAAAAATAGTTCAAAGTCGTATCCCTCCCTCCTCTTCTACCACTCCCGGACAAACTTTCTTAAAACTAACAAATTTCTCTTTCATCTAGAGTATCGCATGATTGGGCTTTCCGCCCAATCGTAGTACTTGGGTCGCAGTGGTCTAAAATAAACTGCCAACAAGTCGGGCGAAACTTTATTATTCTTGGGACAAGTTGCGGATGAGTGGAAAGTCAATATGCAGGTTAGAGTGGTTAGGGAAGACTAAGTGAAAGGGAGTTCTTGGGCAGGACTGCTAACAATATTTCATTCGTGTCTGTAAGTTTGGGTTTTTATGAGGGGAGGAGTAGGGGTAATAGTAAGGGTGGGTGGATGTTAATAGCTTTTTAATTAATTACTTGAATCACGTCCAATATTCTCTGTATAGAATGTGTTTCATAGACGAAGTTGCATAGAATTTTCATAAAATTCGGTGTATTTTACATTCATGAAACCGAACATTTGTATGGGAGGGGGTAGACAATATAGGGGAATCGTAAAATTTGATACGCAGTTTTATTTCGCGTCTCTTGTAAGGTGCTTGTATAGAATTTCAAGTTCGTAGCTTTTAGTTTGTTGGTTATTAGTTGATTTAATAAAATTGGTCGAAATCGTAGTTTTGTATGGGAGGGGGTAGAAGTGCAAGCGCGATTTCAAAACTTTTAAAGCAACTTCATTTGAATTATTTTTATAAGTTTTAATGCCAAATTTGAAATTGATAGCTTTTAAGAGTTAGCTGATAACTGATTTCTTAAAAATGCTCGAAAAAATAATTTTGTATGGGAGGGGGTAGAGGAGGTAAGGGAATCGTCAAACTTGTGATGCAATTTTCTTTCATTTTTGTTGCTAGATGCTCGTACGAAATTTCAAGTTCATAGCTTTTAATTTGTTGGTTATTAGTTGATTTAATGAAATTAGTCGAAATCATACTTTTGTATGGGAGGGGGTAGAAGGGCAAGCGCGATTTTAAAACTTTGAACGCAATTTCATTTTAATTATTTTTGTAAGTTGTTTTGCAAAATTTGAATTTGATAGCTCTTAATGGTTAGGTGATAATTGATTTCTTGAAAATGGTCGAAAAAATAGTTTTGTATGGGTGGGAATAGAAGTTTTAAAGGTTTTCGACCAGTTAATATTTCGTATAATTAGGGATTTTTTTTAAATGCATTTCGCAAATTTTCAAGTTTCTACCTTAAAATATCACTCAAAAATTTTCAGTTTATGTGTTTTTTTCAATGCACATGAAACACCTTGTGCACGTTAGACCGGGGGAGTCGATTTATAATAAATATGGATCAAGTTAATATTATTTTTCTATGTACATTAAATATAGGTATTCACATGCAAAATTTTAACTTTTTATCTTTCACTAGAGCCCTAAAAAATCACTCAAAATTTTCGACATTTTTCCTTATCACCTCCCTCCCCTTACACCTCCCAGCTTAAAATTTTTACCAAAATTAACTATTATGTAGTTCTACAATCTGACAAATTTTTGATTTAATATCTGTACTATTTTTTGAGATATAAGGATTTGTAATTTTGAAAAGTGCGCCATTTATGAAATGTTCCCCATTTCCCCCCACTACTATTATTTCAACATGTTATATTTTTTTTGTATTTGCCTAGTATAGCTTAATATACGTTTCAAGTTTCAATTACATAGCTTAAAAGATAGTTGAGATATTAATTTTTAAGTGTTTTTCTTTGCACCCCCCCTGACCCTCCCCCTTACAATAATTAGCCGCTTTCTGAGCTGGTTCCGATGGAACTATATGCCACCTTGACGGTCTTTAAATATGACTTTTTTACAATAAGTAACTTCGAAGATATAATCATTTGAAAAAAAAATTCGGCCGACAATTGGTTCTTAACCCCCCCTTTTCGCACCCCAATGGATAAAAAAATTAAATTATTTTTAAAAGTTGTCCCATAAACTCCTTTATATGTATGTTGAGTTTTAGCTTCCTAGCTGTTACCATGGTTGAGATATTTGAATTCGTATTTTTCGGTTTAAGCGCTCCCCCCGCCTCCCCCTGAACCCGTACACCCCCGAAAATGGGTATCCGCCTGAGATCCGCAACTATCTACAATCCCCCCAAAAATGAACTTTCTATCTTGAAGAGTTTTTGGAGTTAATGTGCGCTGAGCGTACACGTCGGCGGACGGCGTACAGACAGACGGATTTTTTTTTTTTGCATTTTACTTTATTATTTTTTAATAATAAAGTATTGTGATCGACACAGAAAAAAAAAAAAATTTGCTACCCTGAAATTTTGTTTTTTCGCGTTTCATGACTAAATTAGCCTAAAAAAGCAAAAAAAAAAAATCCGTCCCGCCGTACGCCGTACATATGGACTCGTACCTCCAAAACCGTTAAAGGTAGAATGTTGGTTTTTGGGTGGATTGTTAATTTGGTAAGTGAGCTCCATTATTCAAATTTTGGGGAGTGTGGGGTGGAAGGGGGAGGCGGGGGGATGGAAAAAGTCGAAAAATACACTTGCTAATATCTTCACCACGAATGCAGATAGAAAGATGAAAATCAGCATATATATAGAGAAGGTTGTGGGACATACTCCAAAAATAATTTAATTTTTTCATCCATTGGCGTCCGAAAAGTGGGGGCTAAAAACAAATTGTCGGCCGAATCTTTTTTTGAAATGGTTATATCTTCGAAACTACTTACCATAAAAAATTCATATTTTGGGACAATTAAGACGGCGTATAGATCCATCAGAATAAGCTTAGAAATAGGCTAATTATTGTAAGGGGGAGGGTCAGGGGGGGTGCAAAGAAAAACACTTAAGAATTAATATCTCAACTATCTCTTAAGCTATGTAATTGAAATTTAAAACATATACTAAGCTATACTAGCGAAATATAAAAAAAATATAAAATTTGGTCATAATAGTAGTGGGGGGAAATGGGGAGCATTTCAAAAATGGTGCACTTTTCAAAATTAGAAATCGTTATATCTCAAAATTGAGTGCAGATATCGAATCAAAAATTCGTCAGATTATAGAACTATATAATTTATAATTTTGATAAAAATTTTAAGTTAGGGGGTGTAAAGGGAGGGAGGTGGTAAGCAAAAATGTCGAAAATTTTGAGTGATTTTTTTAGGACTCTGGTCATAGATAGAAACTTTAAATTTTGCATGTGGATACATCTATTTTATATACACAGAAAAAAAATAATAATTTGATCCACAATTGTTACGAACCGACCAGCACGGTCTAAGGGGCACAAGGTGTTTCATGTGCAGCGAAAAAAACACGAAAACTGAAAATTTTTGGATGTAATTTTAGGGTAAAAAAAAAACTTGAAAATTTGGGAAATACATTTAAAAAAAATCCCTAAAAGTATAAAATATTAACTGGTCGAAAACCTTCAAAACTTCTACCCCCTCCCATACAAAATTATTTTTTCGACCATTTTTAAGAAATTAATTATCACCTAACTATTAAAAGCTATCAATTTGAAATTTTGCATAAGAACTTATAAAAATAAACTGCCAACAAGTCGGGCGAAACTTTATTATTCTTGGGACAAGTTGCGGATGCGTGGAAAGTCAATATGCAGGTTAGAGTGGTTAGGAAAGACTAAGTGAAAGGGGGTTCTTGGGCAGGACAGTTGTCAACACTTTGCGGAAACGTTCAAAAGCTTCAGTATATATAACCAATATTTCGTTCGTTTATTTATGCAAGTTTGAGTTTTTTGAGGGGAGGGATGAGGGTTGATAGTAAGGGTCGGTGGATGTTAATAGCTTTTTAATTGACGTCCAATATTCTCTGTATAGAATGTCAGTTTCATAGACGAAGTTGCATAGAATAAGATTCTGTGTATTTTACATTCACGAAACCAACATTTGTATGGGAGGAGGTAGAGAAGGTAGAGGAATCGTAAAGATTGTGACGCAATTTTATTTCCTTTCTGTTGTAGTCTTCTCGTACAAAATTTCAAGTTCGTAGCTTTTAATTTGTTGTTTATTAGTTGATTTAATGAAATTGGTCGAAATCATACTTTTGTATGGGAGGGGGTAGAAGGGCAAGTGCTACTTTGAAACTTTTAAAATAATTTTATTTTAAATATTTTTATAAGTTCTTATGCAAAATTTCAAATTGATAGCTTTTAATAGTTAGGTGATAATTAATTTCTTAAAAATGGTCGAAAAAATAATTTTGTATGGGAGGGGGTAGAAGTTTTGAAGGTATTCGACCAGTTAATATTTTATACTTTTAGGGATTTTTTTTAAATGTATTTCCCAAATTTTCAAGTTTTTTTTTTACCCTAAAATTACATCCAAAAATTTTCAGTTTTCGTGTTTTTTTCGCTGCACATGAAACACCTTGTGCCCCTTAGACCGTGCTGGTCGGTTCGTAACAATTGTGGATCAAATTATTATTTTTTTTCTGTGTATATAAAATAGATGTATCCACATGCAAAATTTAAAGTTTCTATCTTTGACCAGAGTCCTAAAAAAATCACTCAAAATTTTCGACATTTTTGCTTACCACCTCCCTCCCTTTACACCCCCTAACTTAAAATTTTTATCAAAATTATAAATTATATAGTTCTATAATCTGACGAATTTTTGATTCGATATCTGCACTCAATTTTGAGATATAACGATTTCTAATTTTGAAAAGTGCACCATTTTTGAAATGCTCTCCATTTCCCCCCACTACTATTATGACCAAATTTTATATTTTTTTTATATTTCGCTAGTATAGCTTAGTATATGTTTTAAATTTCAATTACATAGCTTAAGAGATAGTTGAGATATTAATTCTTAAGTGTTTTTCTTTGCACCCCCCCTGACCCTCATCCTTACAATAATTAGCCTATTTCTAAGCTTATTCTGATGGATCTATACGTCATCTTAATTGTCCCAAAATATGAATTTTTTATGGTAAGTAGTTTCGAAGATATAACCATTTCAAAAAAGATTCGGCCGACAATTTGTTTTTAGCCCCCCCTTTTCGGACGCCAATGGATAAAAAAATTAAATTATTTTTGGAGTATGTCCCACAACCTTCTCTATATGTATGCTGATTTTCATCTTTCTATCTGCATTCGTGGTGAAGATATTAGCAAGTGTATTTTTCGACTTTTTCCATCCCCCCGCCTCCCCCTTCCACCCCACACTCCCCAAAATTTGAATAATGGAGCTCACTTACTAAATTAACAATCCACCCAAAAACCAACATTCTACCTTTAACGGTCTTGGAGGTACGAGTCCATATGTACGGCGTACGGCGGGACGGATTTTTTTTTTTGCTTTTTTAGGCTAATTTAGTCATGAAACGCGAAAAAACAAAATTTCAGGGTAGCAAATTTTTTTTTCTTTCTGTGTCGATCACAATACTTTATTATTAAAAAATAATAAAGTAAAAAAGGTGCACATTAAGTAAATGAGTACATTTTGGCGAGATAAGTTTATCAGCGTCGGTGGCTTAGTGGTAGAATACTCGCCCGGCATGCGAGCAGTCTGCGTTTCAATTCCAGATATAAACTAGGAGTCCGGCGGTACGGACTATCGGTTCTCCGTATGCGCAGTCCTTTTGTGTTCCATGTAATTTAATTTTGCACTTAAATAGATTCCAATATTAGTTTTGGTTGCTAGTTTTCATTTCTACCGCTCTTATACATTCAAAATGATAACACTTTACGTGCAGTGAAAGTGTGGAATATTCAGTAAAATTTTCAAACAATAACATCATAAAAGCATTTACATACATGTATGGCAAATATGTATGTACCCACAAAAAAACCGAAATGAGTAAAATACACAAGTACCCAAGTGCAATGAATATCGGAATCTAATTTAATTAATCAGATCACTGTTTTATACCAGAATAAATTACTTGAATCAAAAAAGGACTGCGCGTATGGAGAACTGATATATCCGGGCCGCCGGACCCCTAGTTCTTATTCCTAGGGTAGTACTCAAGATATTTCTAAGCAGGCAGTGTGCTGGAATTATACATCGATCGGGATTTGAACTCACGAACTTCGTATTGTTGACCAACACGCTACCCACAAGGCTACACCCTTGCTAAATAAAGGCACCAGTAATATCGGAAAAAAAGATAAAGTATTTTAGCATTGTCTTACTTACTTACGATTGCGCTGCGGCTCAATTCGGGTCTTCGCATCCGGGATACTTTGCCTCCATCGATCTTGGCTCAGTGACCGCGTCCTCCAGTTTGAGAATCTTAACAGTGATTTCCTGTCTTCTCCCTGAGCTTCCGTGGTCTCCTAACTGGTCTTTCTCCATTGACTTTGCCCTTCTATCGCCGTTTGCCATTGAAGATGACAAAAGGTACATCAAGTTTTGGTAAACGCCACAACAAGATGCATACATTGTGCTGTCGTTATGGCCATCTGGAAATCAACGTGCTCACCGTGCAGATACCCGGCTGTTAAGCTCCGTTCTTACAACTGGTCTGTTAAGCTGAAGAGGATGAAGACCACTGGAACTGGTTACATGAGTCATCTTAAGATCGTCAGGAGTCGTTTCCGAAACGCATTCCGAGAGAGAGGTCCACAAGCTAAGCTCGTACAACCCGCTCAGAAGGGGGCTCCACAATAATTTGTAGATAATATGCAAATACAAAACTCTTTAGTGGCGTTTGGGAATTCTTCCGTCATTCACCCTCTCTACTTGACCAGCCTTTTGTAAATCGTTTTATATTATCAGTAGAACCGAATAATACGTCTTATTCGTCATCATTATCCTTCGTTTAACTTCAATGAGTTCGCTTCCATCATTCAATAGGTTTGCCCTAAAGTATGCAAAGTTGTCTACGTTTTCTAGGTAATAGTCTCGTACTGTAATATTTTGTCTGAGTGGCATCTTTTTCTTAGTTTGTGTCATAAGTTTTGTTTTGTTTTCATTAATACGTAGTCCAACTTCTTTTGCTTTCCTTAGCACTCTCCAGAGATCTTGCAAGGATATCTATGTCGTCAGCATATGCTACTCGGAAAGCTTCCAAACAACATATTCGAGTGTCAAATTACGCCAGGCTGTCACCTTCTTTAAGGCCGTTTTCAGTTCTAAAGCTGTGAATGTCTGTTTAAACGGATTATCACAACTGGTGGATAAGCCTACTCGTTTACCAGACATCGCAGGGCGTTTTCCTAATCTTCTTGACTTATTTCTCACCAACCAACCTGAGAAATATACTGTCTCTTTCATATCCCCATCGCCAATTGGAAATACTGATCACTTCTTGATTCGTACTCAATTTCCCGTTGCAGCAACTACACCGCTGACAGTCGAAGCACCTCGAAGAAACAATTGGCATTTCAAAAGAGCCCATTGGGGGCGCTAAATAGCTATTTCAATGCCTTTAATTGGAAGATATGTTTTGATTCCAATGACTGCGATGAAGTCTATAAAAGTTCACCGAGATTATAGTCAAGGGTACGAAACTCTAAATAAAAAGAGAGTCAGACCATCGACGGTTCTTGGTTCAATAAAGAATGTCTCGATGCCATTCAGACCAAAAAACAAGCTTTTCAAACATTTAGGGGCAATAAAGCAACTGCCAACAGAAAACTTTTCAATGCGTCAAGAAATGCCTAAAAATCCATTCCCAATCGTATTAAATTTGAGCATGATCAAAAACTTTGACGGAAGATCCTCCAGTGCCATAAAAGCTCCAGGTCTTACTGGCCATGTGTCAAAACGGTCCACAATAATTTCATTTTTTCTTCTATACCACCTCTAGTTGTTGGCGACCATACCGTGGTTGAGCAAAAAAAGCCAACTTACTAGCAGCAACCTTCCACCTTCGAACCAATCGCAACTTTATCAGAAATAACTATAAACATCACGCTTTTGACATGTCTTAAATTATAGATCAGTAGCATTCATGCTTTTCAGGAAAATCAACTTTTTGTAAAGTTGTGTCAGATTGTATGAGAGGGGGTAGAAGGAGTAAAGCTATTAGTCCATTTTTTTTTTGGCGTTGCTAATAATTCCAAATAAATAGCGCACTTTGTCCCAAAAATAATAAAGTTTCGCCCGACTTGTTGGCAGTTTATTTATTTATCGCGTCAATTCAAAATGATTACCTAATTTTCCGTTTGCAACGTTAAGACTTGCGTTGCGTCGTTTTTCGATTTTTGGCTTTGCAAAAAGTTGCATGCAATTTACTACCCTACTTACATAAAATTTCGTAGCCAAAAAGAATAAAACGCAAATAAATAAATATTTAATATTACTTAAACTTTATTTAAAATCAAAATCTTTTTTTTTATTTCAGATAATCCTGGTACTGAAATCACTGGAACTCTATGAGACGACGCATGTCACTGTTCTTATGCAAATAGTATCACACGTTTTAGCTTACATGAATTCCTGCATTAACCCAATCTTGTATGCGTTTCTTTCGGATAATTTTCGAAAAGCTTTTCGAAAAGTAAGTTTTACTTTATTATTTTAATAATAAAGTATTGTGATCGACTTGGGAAAAAAAAAAAATTTGCTACCCTGAAATTTCGTTTTTTCGCGTTTCGTGACTAAATTAGCCTAAAAATGCAAAAAAAAAAAATCCGTCTGTCTGTACGCCGTCCGCCGTACGCCGTCCGCCGTCCGCCGTACGCCGTCCGCCGTACGCCGTACGCCGTCCGCCGTACGCCGTACGCCGGTGTGTACGCTCAGAGCACATTAACTCCCAAACCATTCGAGATAGAAAGCTCATTTTTGGAGGGATTGTAGGAAGTTGCGGATCTCAGGAGGACACTCATTTTTGGGGGTGTAAGGGTTCAGGGGGAGGCGGGGGGAGCACTTAAACCGAAAACTAAGAATTCAAATATCTCAAACATGGTTACAGCTAGGAAGCTAAAAATCAATGTGCATATAAAAGTGTTTGTGGGACAACTTTTAAAATTAATCTAATTTTTTTATCCATTGGGGTGCAAAAAGGGGGGGCTAAAAACCAATTGTCGGCCGAATTTTTTTTTCAAATGATTATATCTTCGAAATTACTTAGCATAAAAAATTTATAATTTTAGACCATCAAGGTGGCATACAGATTCACTGGAATCAGCTTACATAGAGGCTAATTATTGTAAGGGGGAGAGTCAGGGGGGGTGCAAAGAAAAACACTTAAAAATCAATATCTCGGCTATTTGTTAAGCTATGCAATTGAAACTTGGTACTTATATTAAGCTATACTAAAGAAATATGAAAAAAATATAATATTTGGAGAAAATAGTAGTGGGGGAAAATGGGGAGCATTGAACTTTCCAAAATTTCAAACCATTATATATCAAAATTGAGGGCAGATATCACATTAAAAATTTGTCAGATCGTAGAACTATATAGTTGTTAATTTTGGTAAAAAAATTAAGTGGGGGGGTGTAAGAGGAGGGAGGTGGAAAGCAAAAATGTTGAAAATTTTGAGTAATTTTTTTTGGGCTCTGGTAAAAGATACAGAGTTTAAATTTTGCAGATCAATATATCAATTTATTGTACATACATAAAAAATAATAGAAATTCTACAATTGTTATGCACCGACCCCCCTGGTCTAACGTGCACAAGGTGTTTCATGTGAAATGAAAAAACACATAAGCTGAAAATTTTTGAATGAAATTTTAAGGTAGAAACTTGAAAATTTGCGAAATGCATTTAAAAAAAATCCATAAAAGAATGAATTATTAACTGGTCGAAAATCTTTAAAACTTCTACCCCCTCCCATACAAAATTATTTTTTCGACCATTTTCAAGAAATCAATTACCACCTAACTATTAAAAGCTATCAATTTGAAATTTTGCATAAGAACTTACAAAAATAATTGAAATGAAATTACGTTAAAAGTTTTGAAATCGCGCTTACCCTTCTACCCCCTCCAATACAAAAGTATTATTTCGACCAATTTTATTAAATCAACTAATAACAAACAAATTGCAAGCTACGAACTTGAAATTTTGTACGAGCACCTAACAACTAAAAAGAAAGAAAATTGTATCACAAGTCTTACGATTCCCCTACCTCCTCTACCCCCTCCCATACAAAATTATTTTTTCGAGCATTTTTATAAAATAAGTTATCAGCTAACTCTTAAAAGCTATCAATTTCAAATTTTGCATTGAAACTTATAAAAATAATTCAAATGAAATTGCTTTCAAAATTTTCAAATCGCGCTTGCCCTTCTACCTCCTCCCATACAAAACTATGATTTCGACCAATTTCATAAATCAACTAATAACCAACAAACTAAAAGCTATGAACTTGAAATTTTATAAAAGCACCTTAAAAGAGAAGCGAAATAAAACTGCATATCAAAATTTACGATTCCCCTACCTACTCTACCCCCTCCCATACAAATGTTCGGTTTTGTGAATGAAAATTCTATGCAACTTCGTCTATGAAACACATTCTACACAGAGAATATTGGACGTGATTAAAAAGCTATTAACATCCACCCACCCTTACTATTACCCCTCCTCCTCCCCTCCATAAAAACCCAAACTTGTAGAAACGAATGAAATATTGTTAAATAGACAACAGCCCTGCTCAAGAACTCCCTTTCACTTAGTCTTTCCTAACCACTCTTACCTGCATATTGACTTTCCACACATCCGCAACATGTCCCAAGAATAATAAAGTTTCGCCCGACTTGTTGGCAGTTTATTTATTTTTTGCTTTATTATTATACAATACATTTCAATAAAGATAACAACATTTTAAGAGTATAGGTAAGCATTGATAAGTTAGGAGAAAGGTTTGATAATTCCAGTGATAATCCAGTAGTTAATCAAATTCGTAAATTTTACTTTATTATCTAATAATAAAGTGATGTGATCGACATACATATAACGAATAAGCTGCCAACAAGTCGGGCGAAACTTTATTATTCTTGGGACAAGTTGCGGATGAGTGGAAAGTCAATATGCAGGTTAGAGTGGTTAGGGAGGACTAAGTGAAAGGGAGTTCTTGGGCAGGGCTGTTGTCAATTTAACAATAATTCATTCGTTTCTGCAAGTTTGGGTTTTTATGAGGGGAGGAGGAGGGGTAATAGTAAGAGTGAGTGGATGCTAATAGCTTCTTAATTGATTGCTTGAATCACGTCCAATATTCTCTGTATAGAATGTTAGTTTCATAGACGAAGTTGCATAGAATTGTCATAAAATTCGGTGTATTTTACATTCACGAAACTGAACATTTGTATGGGACGGGGTAGAGAATGTAGGGAAATCGTAAAATTTGATATACAGTTTTATTTTGCTTCTCTTGTTAAGTGCTTGTATAAAATTTCAAGTTCGTAGCTTTTAGTTTGTTGGTTATTATTTGATTTAATGAAATTGGTCGAAATCATAGTTTTTGTATGGGAGGGGGTAGAAGGGCAAGCGTGATTTCAAAACTTTTAAAGCAACTTCATTTGAATTATTTTTATAAGTTTTCACGAAAAATTTGAAATTGGTAGCTTTTAAGAGTTAGCTGATAACTGATTTCTTAAAAATGCTCGAAAAAATAATTTTGTATGGGAGGGGGTAGAGGAGGTAGGGGAATCGTAAAACTTGTGATGCAATTTTCTTTCTTTCCTATTGTGAGGTGCTCGTACAAAATTTCAAGATCGTGGCTTTTAATTTGTTCGTTATTAGTTGATTTAATGAAATTGGTCGAAATCATACTTTTGTATGGAAGGGGGTAGAAGGACAGGCGCGATCTCAAAGTTTTGACGCATTTTTATTTCAACTATTTTTAAAAGTTTTTGTGCAAAATTTCAAATTGATAGCTTTTAATAGTTTGGTGATAATTGATTTCTTGAAAATGGTCGAAAAAATAATGTTGTATGAGAGGGAGTAGAAGTTTTGAAGGTTTTCGACCAGTTAATTTTTCGTTTATTTAGGGATTTTTTTTAAATGCATTTCGCAAATTTTCAAATTTCTACCCTAAAATTTCACTCTAAAATTTTCAGTTTATGTGTTTTTTTCAATGCACATGAAACACCTTGTGCACGTTAGACCGCGGGGGTCGGTTTTTAACAATTATGGGTCAAGTTATTATTATTTTTCTATTAACATCAAATAGATGTATCCACATGCAAAATTTAAACTTTGAATCTCTCACCAGAGCCCTAAAAAAATCACTCAAAATTTTCGACATTTTTGCTTATCATTTCCCTCCCCTTACACCTCCCGACTTAAAATTTTTAACAAAATTAACGACTATGTAGTTCTAAAATTTGACAATTTTCGATTTGATACCTGTACTTTGTTTTGAAATATAAGGATTTGTGATTTTGAAAACAGCGCCATTTTTGAAATGCTCCCCATTTCCCCCACTACTTTGATTTCAACATGTTATATTTTTTTCGTATTTTCCAAGTATAGCTTAATACCTAGTCTAGCCATAAATATTGTTACAAGGTTTGGCAACCCTGCAGAAAGGAACCGTTATATTGCATTTCTTAAAAATTGAGCTAATCGCTATAGTACGCTTGTGCTTGATGCATTTGTCATCATTTGAGTTTAATTTTTAGTGTAGTGAACATGGATTGGGGTGACAAAGAAAATAGAATTGCTGTGATTGCACTTCATAAAGTAGGAATGCAACCAAGTGATATTTTTAAGACTCTGCATACCCTTGGTATAAGCCGAATGTTTGTATATCGGGCTATTGAAAGATTTAATGATACGTCTGGAGTAAGTGACCGTGAAAGAAGTGGCCGTCCACGAACTACTCGAACACCTCAAACGGTTAAAGCCGTGCGCGAGAGAATTCGCCGTAATCCTCTTCGGAAACAAAAAATTTTATCGCGTGAGATGAAAATACCCCAAAGAACAATTTCACGTATCATCATAAGTGACTTGGGGTTGGGTGCTTATCGTAGATCTACCGGGTATTTACTAACAGATTCGTTAAAAAAAATAGAGTGGAAAAATCAAAACGATTACTTTGCCGGTACGCAAACCAAGAACACCGTAAAATTTTGTTTACGGACGAAAAAATTTTTACTGTCGAAGAAACATTTAATAAGCAAAACGATAGGGTTTATGCTCGCAGTGCCAGAGAAGCTTCTCAAGTTGCCCAAAAGGTTCAAAGAGGTCATCATCCAGCCTCAGTAATGGTTTGGTGGGGTGTTAGCTACAACGGGGTGACAAAGTTGCATTTTTGTGAGAAGGCCGTCAAAACGTTTATCAAGAAAGTGTCCTTGAAAGTGTAGTGAAACCTCTCAACACGTCATTATTCAAAAATCAGCCTTGGAGTTTCCAGCAAGATTCTGCACCAGGTCATAAGGCGAAGTCAACCCAAAAATGGCTTGAAGAAAATGTTCCAGATTTTATTAAAGCTGAAGATTGGCCTTCCTCTAGCCCAGACCTGAATCCGCTTGATTACGAATTATGGTCTGTCTTAGAGCAAATGACGTGCTCTAAAAGACATCCTAATATCGAATCCTTAAAGAAATCTCTTACACATGCAGTCGCCAACTTTCCGATTGAAGTCGTGCGTGCTTCCATAGATAAGTGGCCAGCTCGATTAAAGGCTTGTGTAAAGGCAAAAGGCAATCACTTCGAATAACTTGTTGCAATTTCCGTTGTTGACAATGCATTTAATAAATAAACAATGATTTCTTAACATATAACACCTCTTTTATTGAACAGTGCTTCAAAAAGTTTGTAACAGTAGTTATGGCTACACTAGGTATATGTTTTAAGTTACAATTAGATAGCTTAAGAGATAGTTGAGATATTAATTTTTAAGTGTTTTTCTTTGCACCCTCTAACTCTCCCCCTTACAATAATTAGCCACTCTCTAAGCAGATTCCGATGGATATATATGCCACCTTAATGGCCCCAAAATATAATTTTTTTACGATAAGTAATTTCGAAGGTATAATCATTTGAAAAAACAATTCGGCCGACAATTTGTTTTTAGCCCCCCTCAGAAGTGAATTCACCGGCATCGCAGTAGTACTTATCGTAGCACTTAACCTGGTCCGTATCCTTTTCCTTACCCCGAACCGACACCTTCTCACTCGGTCCCTTCACTTCCGGTGGCCGTTTCGACACCTTGGCCTCTCCACCACCACCCGCTCAGAGTTTAGAGCAGCTCTCTTCGTCACTGCAGTGTTCTATTTCTCTATCTCCTTCATGGCCTCAGGCAGAACTGCCCCAATATTTAATCGGGGGAAATCGCAGTCACTTTTATCGTTCATGGAATCGAAGTCGGAGCTTTTCTCCGTCTTCTTAATGGCCTTAGCCGGAACTTACCTCGACCTCAGGACTAGACCCGAGGTCTCAATCTCCGTCGAGGACGTGAAAAGGACAGCCTTCATCTTATTTTCACTCTTTCCTTTCTGGGCATAAAAACCTTACATGGCATAATACCCATGGGCCGAAAGGTACTTTCGGACCTTCTGGTGCTCAAGGGTCAACTTTACACCGGGGAAAATCGGTAACAACTATCAAGCACCCTTGATAAGCCTTTTGGGCAAAATGTACCAAAATGTCCCCCTGGCCGTTTGGGGACTACAAATCCGGAAGTGCTTCTTTCAGCATCATTAATGGTTTCTGTGGGTCACAAAAGCCCAAAATCATCGGAACCACGGAAATGCCATGGACTCCAAAAGATCGCTCTGGTCGCAAAAGGTTTAATACACCACACTCCTTTTCAACAGGCGGCACCTCCAAAAAAACTAGGGACCTATGGGTTAAGAAAAAAAATTGCAACCAATCGCTTCTGGAAACCTTCATGGACGTGCACACAACATCTCGCCAAAGTTTCACAATAATCGGATGAATGGTATAGGAAAGCCTATGGTACAGACAGACAAACATACATTCATTATACTCTAGATGAAATCTGAGAGTATATTGTGTTTGCCTTACCGTTTGTAACACTAAGAAATAACGTTCAAACAGAGTCGCCAAGGGTACAGAAATATTTGTTATCGCTCAAAAATCTCGATTCCGAGTGACCGTCTATCTGTCTGTCTACAACATAACTCTCGAACGCTTTGAGCTATCGGGCTAAAATTTGCTGTGTAACATATTTAGCAAAAAAGTAACATTAAGTTCGTGAATGGGCTACACCCCCTCCCTTAGAAATTTCTAAATTTTAAGAAATTGTTTTTTCTTCGAAACTATTTAAAGTATCGACTTGAAATTTGCGTCAAATTATAATATATAAATATCATTAACATCACAAAATATTGATCCGATTCCATTACTCCTTCTACCCCCTCCCATACAAATATACAATTTTCGAAAATACATTTATTCGGTTTGGATTGCAACTAGCAAAGCTAAAAGAACCAACTTTTGTCATAATTAATTTTATTACAATTGCAACCAATTTTGGAAAAACTATAAACATCACTCTTCCTTCTGCCTCCCAAACAAATTTCACGAAATTTCGGAATTATTTTTCTCCAAAACTGTCAAAACTATCAATTTTAAGTTTTGTGAAAAGTCTACTATTATAACGATCATTGATGTCGAAAAATTCGGTTTTGATTCGAATACTCCTTCTACTCTCTCCCACACAAATGGACAATTTCGGTAAATGTTTTTAATCGATGTTCATTGAAACTAGAAAAAGTAAAAGCTTAAAATTTTGCCAGAATTTAGAATGATTTTAGAATAATTGCAATAAATGCTAAAAAAAATTATGAGTTTCGTTTCACTCCTTCTACCACCCCCATACAAATTTGTATGTATTGAAATTTCAAGAAAAGTATTATTCCTTCGAACATATGAGAGCTATCGATGAAATTTTAAGAAAAAAATTTGATTAAGATGTTGATAAGCAGATTTAATAGCATCCAAAACCTCCCACTTTCTCTGCCACCTCTCATACAAATGCCATAAATTCAGACAACCATTTTTCAATTCCCTCGAAAATTATAAAAGCTACAAACTTTAAAATCAACATGAAACATTTTGTACTCTACGTTCGGTATTATATACAAGAATTGCAAACCTCCCCCCTCTGCTTTTACCACCTCCCATACGAAAGTCACTGTTCATTATTCGAAAGAATTTGTGATGACATATTTGGACTTTACGCCCAATCATAATTCTGTTATGTATTTTATATACTGTTGTGAGCTAGGGATTCGCCGGGATTTCAAGTAATACACAATTCGTTTAAAAATAAGTGATAATTTATTTATTCGCACTTTAACTTAATTCGCACTATATGGCACCACCGCCACCATATTGTTCTATCGCGTTCTTGCACCGATTCGCGTCTTCCACAAATGTCGCTGAATGAATGACTCCCGTCTGACAGCTTCGTGCTTTTATACCATTTTTCCCCAATTCTCAAAGCTTCCGTCGGGTGTCGTTGGGTGTGTGTCTAGACTATTCGGGAAAGTTCTAGATCTTTAATTGCCTACATTTTGGAGTATACTGTTCTTTCGGGTATATGTCTAGACTATACTGGAAGGTTCTAGATCTTTGATTATGGCTTTTTACATATTGGGGGACTGTTCTGGTACATTCGGGAAAGATCAATATTGCGTGGTTGCCAGATCTATAGCAATACATATCGGGAGCAGACATTGAAACCTGCCGTTTCCCAATAGATGGGCCAGCAGTAAACATTGATGGCTCGAAAATCGTGCTGTGTACTTGGTTGCCTGCTTGAGATTGTGTACAGCAGCTATCCGACGACCACAAATTCTTCAAATGAAGCGCAAGGTTAATGTGGATAAACTCAGAGATCCCAACAAAAAACTCGAATTCACCACCATTCTATGCGAAAAGTCATCCACATTGGGTGAACATGAAATGCGCACACTGGACGCCAATTGGGAGGCAACCAGAAACACTTTTCTAACTAGTGCTGAAGAATCTGTGGGATATGCGCAAAGCGGTGAGAGACCCTGGATGTCGCAAGACACATGGGACAAGGTTGAAAATCGGAAAAAAGCCAAATTGGCAATCATCTCTCAACCCGATGTCAACCAACTGCCCGACTTGAGGCAGAACTACCGCGATGCTCATATACAGCTTAAAAAGGCTGTTAGACGCGACAAGAGAAAGGCCATTGAAGATCTGGCAAACAAGGCAGAATCTGCGGCTTACCTTGGGGATATGGGTTCACTATTTAAAATCATGAAACAGTTGACGAACAGGAATTTCACCGCCAACCACCTGGTGAGAGATATCAACGGAACTCTCCTTAATATGAGTGAACACCAGTTGCGACGATGGAAGGAATACTTCTCTGATATTTTAAACGTCTTGTCAGATGAAGATATTCCGGAAACAGAACAACTTCCAAGCATCCAACCGCAACAATCCTCTATTAGGGACGATCCCCCAGATAAGGAAGACATAGTTTCCGCCATTCGGTCAATGGCGGGAAGGAAAGCTCCAGGTATAGACGGACTACCAACCGAACTCCTCAAAGCGGACCCGGAAATAACAGCCGATATACTCCTCCCACTCTTCACTAAGGTGTGGAATGATGGAAGATATCCGACTGAATGGAAGGAGGGCGTCATTGTGAAAATTCCGAAGAAGGGCGACCTTCGGGATTGTGGCAATTGGCGTGGTATATGTCTACTTACTGCCGTATCAAAAATTATGGCTAAGGTAATTCTCAGTAGGATTAGTGATGTCGTCGAGAGCACTCTCGAAGTTTATCAGGCTGGATTCCGTAAAGGGTCGTCTTGTACCGACCACACAAATACCCTACGGATAATATTAGAGCAGTCAGCCGAAATGGGTTCGCCACTACATCTCATGTTTGTGGACTTCGAGAAGGCTTTCGACAGCGTTAAGCGAGATTACATATGGAATGCTTTGCGTAGGAGAGGTATTCCAAATAAGGTCATAGCTATGATTAAAGAATCCTACGAAGATGCAAGGTGTCGCGTCTTGCATAGAGGAGAGCTGTCCGAGAGCTTTCCTGTGCGAACGGGTGTCAGACAAGGCTGCATATTATCACCAGCCCTGTTTCTGGTGGTAATAAATGACATCTTGAAAGCTGCACTGGAAGGTGGGGAAGGTAAAGGTCTTCAATGGAGACTATTTAACATCTTAAGTCACCTTGATTATGCTGATGACGTGTGTTTGCTTGCACATACCCGTTCGGACTTAGAGTCAAATGTTCGCTCGTTGCATTCTAAATGCAAAGAGGCGGGACTGAAAATAAATGTGCGTAAAACCAAGTACATGCACATGGGTTCGAACGCAAGCACACCGATTGTTCTTAATGGACAGGATGTGGAAGAGGTGCAAGATTTTTGCTATCTCGGAAGCATTGTCAGCATGGACGGCGGAGCCGAAAAGGATGTTGAGGCTCGGCTAAATAAAGCTCGTCAGGCCTTCGGTATCCTTTCCCCTTTCTGGAGGTTAAGAGAGATCTCCCTTCGCACGAAGCTGCGAGTTTTTGACGCATGCGTCAAATCCGTGTTGTTATATGGTTGTACTACGTGGAAAGTGACCGTTCGACTTACCAAGAAACTACAGACTTTCGTAAACCAATGCCTCCGACGCATTTTAGGAATATTCTGGCCAGAAGTGATCTCCAACGACGAACTTTGGAGTACAACTCGCCAGACTAAAATAGGTATTGAGATTCAACGGCGAAAGTGGCAGTGGATCGGTCATACTTTGAGGAAACCAGAGCAAAACATCGCAAAACAGGCTCTGGATTATAACCCTCAAGGAAGACGTCGGGTTGGTCGACCATGTAACACATGGAAGCGAGCAGTTGAGCAGGAGGCCAGAGGAATAAACAAGTCCTGGCAACAGCTTAAAGCCGATGCGCAGGATCGCGCCTTGTGGAAGAGAGTTGTTTCTGTCCTATGCCCCTATAGGGGGTCTTAACAGGAATTTGATGATTGACTTGGTGGCACCAGCTCGGCGGGGTGTATTATGAGCTACTGGAATCGGGTGAAACCATCACGGGAGATCGCTACAAAAAAAAATTATATGTTTGAGCCGAACATTGAAGGAGACACGGCTGCGATACAAGGAGAGAAACGACAAAGTGATCTTGCTGCATGTCCACGCTCGGTCAAATGTTGCTCACATTGTGAAAACCTTCGTGGAAATACTGAAATTGGACGTCGTACTCCACCCACCATATTCAGCAGATATCACGCCTTTCGACTACCACCTATTCCGATCGATGACGCATGACCTGGCTGAGCAGCACTCCCAATCTTACTTATTCTTCTGAATACTAAATATTTCACCATTTGTTGTACAATAAAAGCTCAAATTTTGCAAAAAACGGCGGTTTTCAATTTGTACTTCCAATATATATGTAGAATCGCTAAGAATTTTATTTAAATTGCTATTAAATATTTCGTAGTGTTACATATTGCTAAATTTCCAATCCAATTTACTCCAATTTCAGATCGTCTGGTGTGGCAGTCCACCACCACTTGAAACCCGTAATCAACCTACGAAAACTACCAGAACTACAGGGAATGGTACATCAAATGCTGATCTGCTGTAATTTAACTACAAATCGGTACCTGCATCTCAAATTCCTAACATCTATAACAATTAGATGTAATAAACAGTCAGTTGAACATACGGACCAAAATCCGAATTAATTAACAAATAAACAAAAAAAAAAAACTAGAATCTAAGAGAAACGAAAAAACATAAAGAAAATCGAAATTTATATAATGTAAACAACAAATACGTGTTTAAAGCGCGCACATTTCTTCAGCGGTTTGTATAAAATAGAATTAGTAATAATAAAATTATAACATTCTTGTAGTAGAACCATAAGTCAACTAAAGCTCATTTCAAATTTGTACAGACATAAATGTATCTTACCGAACAGAACAACGTCCCACAAGACTTCTTTATACAATCTAACTAGGTACATAAATGTAGACAGCAATGTTATTTAGTGTGACAATTAGCACAACTATAGATTCAGAGATATACATAGTATGTCGTATAAAGCACACTCCATACTCCGAGAAAGTAGTGCAAAATACAGACACATACGTTGAATACCCCGATCCCTGAGGACGAGTACATCCATCTACTCGTCCTTCGCATATATTCCCCGAGCTACATCTGCTCATCGGGGGTTGTTTTCATTTCCTCCTTATCGTTTTATATTTGCTTTTACGAGATATTTTGTTTGTGCTCACCTGTAGCCAATATGGTGAAGCCAACAAGGCCACTCAGGCACGTTTCCGTACATGTTTACGTTTCATTCAAAAAGTACAAAAACCGAATTTTCACGGAAATATCTTGCCTCAGGTATATATTTTATTCATCCATACTTTCACATCGAATTGCTACAATTGCGATTTGCATTTTTATTCGGGACATTAAGGCTTCTTTTGATGAAGATTACAAGTTCAGTGGCGTAAAAATTCCGTGTCAATCACAACCCGCCTCCATTCAATCTTAAATACATCCTTTTCCGTCTAAGGAAGATAAAAGAACTCAGAAAAAAGATACATTTCAATTCGTATTACACGATGCCAGTGACTTCGCTAAACGCCGAATGATGCATTTCGTTCGTTTGAGAAATGTGTACACATAGTATGTTTCTCAATAAGATGGAAAACGGAACGTATTTCACACCTTGTAAGATGATTGATAGACCCCGCAGACCCATGTGCGATAGGGTCGTAAGATTTAGTTCTACAATTCTGGCTAATTACAAATGATAAAATATTTCTTTTTGGTTTAGTACCAGCAGCAGTAGCAGTACCTTGAATACGAGGACGACGAGATAAAAACACTGATGCTGGGTCCTCAGAATTGCACCTGAAAAATCACATCACATTTTTGAGCCCAGCATAGATTGTCGAAAGGAGTACGTAACTCGGTCCACGAACAAGCCATAATCATTAGCATGCAAACAATCCCATTGGCAGTATCCTTAGAAACTACGATTAGAAACATGCGATCGTCAATTTCGACAAATGAGCTTTGTGGTCATTTCAAATGAACCAAGAAGTCACTTACTCTCACCAAAAGGGCCATAAAGGCTTAGAAAATTGAAATGGACAAATTTGGGCGAAATTTTTCTAATTTAAAGTACTTCTGCGGTTTCGGAGAAATTGTTTTGAGTAAATTTTATTTTCCAATGGGCATTCGCCTCTGAGCTTTATGAGCAGCGCTTTAAACTTCTGTGTAAGCGGTTGGACTAAACTTATAATGCTCTCGGATTTCATTTAGAGCAGTGATTACGAACTTGTGGTAAATGTACCCCCAAACGTACGCCTTTGGTTATATGCCGAAAAATGTTGATATTGGCTGAAAAGGGACTCACCCACTCCCTAATCTCTTAATTTTGGATTTATCGTATGCCTGGGTTTAATTAAGAAAACGAAAATATTTTTTTGGAAAAAAAATTGTTCTGTTTTCTGGTAATAAATAGATTAGATAGATTTGTATATAATGGGTCACCGAGTCTATTGAGCATCTCTTTTATAGCTCCTCCACGATACAGAGGTTGAGTCGAGGAAACTAATTGTGTCACGTAGGCTTACATTAGGTTTGTCGAGTGCACGTAGGCTACCAGAGAGCCCATTGTATGCCTCCGTATTTGTACCATGTGAACCTACATATCACTTAGCCAGCCTGATCCACCAACGAAACTAATAATCTTCATCGTTTCAAGGGATTGGAGATCATTCAGTTCGGTCAAGAAGTACTCTCCGAGAATTTGACTTCGAATTATTTGGAGACATCAAACAGAGGAAATGCTCTGCAGTCTCATCCTCCTCACCGCAGCCTCTGCAAATCAAATCGAATGTAAGGCGAATTCGACAGACGTGTTTCCTAAGAAGACATTGGCCCGTAGTCAGGGGCACATGAATCGCTTTTTAACCAATTCAGATTTGCCCATCCCCACACTTTGTTGACGTCGATTGTCCTAATGTCTCTCAAAGAAAATCTGTTCCTGTCCAGCCTGTCTGCCATTTTATTTCCAGGTAGTTCCCGTTGACAAGAAAACAAAATAGGAAAGTGCAGGTTTTCTCCAATTCTTTCAAATTGTCTATATAGTGTTTCAAGCATCTTAAATTGCAGCTGTAAGCGGAGCGGGACAACTCGTCTGTCCGAGTGAAAACTAATTCGCTTACCATTTACTCATGGACGCAAGGCCAAATCCGCCCCTTTCGCAATAGCCGTTACCTCCGATTGTAGGACCGTGGCATATTCAGGTAAATGCCTGGAGACTTGCAGTTCAAGATACCATAACCTACTCCCTCTTTCACTTTCGAGCCATCAGTAAATATAGCAATCTCGTCATCTTGCATAACATGATAGTTAGTCCATTGCAGTCTATCAGGTAGAACGACTTCATAGTGCTACCCAATCATTGCCATTGATTGGAAAAGAAGATTCCCTTTTCAAACACTGCAGGATCAATCAATCAATCAAGTTCCTGTTAAGACCCCCTATACGGGCATAGGACAGAAACAACTCTCTTCCATAAGGAGCGCTCCAGAGCATCGGCCTTAAGCTGTTGCCAGGACTTCTTTATTACTCTGGTCTCCTGCTCAACTGCTCGCTTCCATGTCCTACATGGTCGACCACCCGACGTCTTCCTTGAAGATCATAATCCAGAGCCTATTTGGCGATGTTTCGCTCTGGTTTCTTCAAAGGGTGGCTTATCTACTGCCACTTCTACCTTTCAATCTCAATGCCAATTTTAGTCTGTCCAGTTGTACTCCAAAGTTCGTCTGTTCTGGCCAGAATATTCCTTAAATGCGTCGGAGGCATTGGTTCACGAAAGTCTGTAATTTCTTGGTAAGTCAAATGGTCACTTTCTCCGTAGTGCATCCATATAACAACACGCATGTGCCAAAAAATCGCAACTTCGTGCGAACGGAGATCTCTCTTAACCTCCAGAAAGGGGAAAGGATACCGAAGGCCTGACGAGCTTTATTTAGACAAGCCTCAATATTCTTTTCGCCTCCGCTGTCCATGCAAACAATGCATCCGAAATAACAAAAATCTTGCACCTCTTCCACATCTTGTCCATTACGAACAATCGGTGTGCTTGTGTCCGAACCGATGATCATGTACTTGGTTTCACGCACATTTATGCTCAGTCCCGCCTCTTTGCATTTAGAATGCAACGACCGAACATTGGATTCTAAGTCCGAACGGTTATGTTCGAGCAAACACACATCATTACCATAATCAAGGTTACCTAAGATGTTAAATAATCTCCATTGAAGACCTTTATCTGCACCACCTTCCAGTGCAGCAGAAACGGGGCTGGTGATATTATGCAGCCTTGAATGACACCTGTTCGCACAGAAAAGCTCTCGGACAGCTCTCCTCTATGCAAGACGCGACACCGTGGATCGTCGTAGGATTCTTTAATCATAGCTATGACCTTATCTGGAATACCTCTCCTACGCAAAGCATTCCATATGTAATCTCGCTTAACGCTGTCGAAAGCCTTCTCAAAGTCCACAAACATGAGATGTAGTTGCGAACCAATTTCGGCTAACTGCTCCAATATTATCCGTAGGGTATTTGTGTGGTCGGTACAAGACGACCCTTTACGGAATCCAGCTATAAACTTCGAGAGTGCTCTCCACGACATCACTAGTCCTATTGAGAATTACCTTAGCCATGATTTTTGATACGGCAGTAAGTGGACATATACCACGCCAATTGCCACAAGCCTGAAGGTCGCCCTTCTTCGGAATTTTCACAATAACGCCCTCCATCCATTCAGTCGGATATATTCCTTCATTCCACACCTCAGGAAAGAGTAAGAGGAGTATATCACCTGTTATTTCCGGGTCCGCTTTGAGGAATTCGGTTGGTAGTCCGTTTATACCTTGGACTTTCCCTCCCGCCATTGGCCGAACGGCGCAAACTGTCTCTTCCTTATCTGGGAGATCACCCCTAATAGAGGATTGTTGCGGTTGGATGTTTGGTAGTTGTTCTGCTTGTGGAATATTTTCCTCTGACAAGATATTTAAAATATCAGAGAAGTATTTCTTTCATCGCCGCAACTGGTACTCACTCATATTAAGGAGAGTTCCGTTGACATCTCTCACCGGCGGTTAAATTCTTCTTCTTCAATGGCCTTTCTCTTGTCGCGTCTAACAGCCTTCTTAAGATCTTTATGAGCATCGCGGTAGTTCTGCCTCAAGTCGGATATTCGTTGGTTGACATCGGGTTGAGAGATGATTGCCAATTTGGCTTTTCTCCGATCACCAAATTTGTCCCATGTGTCTTGCAACATCCGGGGTTTCTCACCGCCTTGCACACAGACTCTTCAGCTCTAGTTAGAAACGTGTTTCTGGCTACCTCCCAATTGGCGTCCAGTGTGCGCATTTCATATTTGCCCAATGTCGATGACTTTTCGCGTAAAATGGTGGTGTACTCGCGCTTTTTATTGGGATCTCTGAGCTTATCACCATTAAGCTTGCGCGTCATTTGAAGAATTTGTGTTCGTCGGATAGCTGCTGTGCACAATCTCAAGCAAGCAACCATCAAGTGGTGATCGCTCCCCACGTCAGCTCCACGCTTTGTTCGCAAGTCGAGCAGACATCTCTTCCTTCAACGATTTATTGCCAAATGGTCGATCGGGTCTGAGTAACACCATCAGCGGAAACCCGAGATGTTTTATGGTGACTCTTGTGTGGAACAAGGGTCCCTCTGATGACCATTTTCCGAGTACTTCAAAACTTCACAAATAATTCGCCGTTTTCGGGTCTCTTAATCCAAGGTCGTGACCTGTCGACCCAAGGGTCAACATGCTTCCCCATGACGTGCTCTAGTCCAATGTTGTCAGAGCCAACCCGTTCATATCTCCTGAGATGATAATAATTTCACCTCTTGGAACACGCTTGAAGGTGGCACTCAGTTGGCTATAAAACTCCTGTATGTCACAAGGTGTTGCGGTATTAATCAGTGCGTAGCACTGTAGAATTGTGACGTTTCTAACGCTGGTCCTGATCCAGATGACGATAATCCTATCCGAGATTGGTTCCCAACTGATTAGACCATTTCTCACTCTTGGAATAAGGACGCCATTTTTGATTTCACTCTCAGAACCACCGTACAGAATGGTGTTTCCGCTCGAGGTTCGTTCTTTTTCTGATCCCGTCCACCTGACCTCGCTCAAGCTCAAGATTTGGATGTTATAGTGCTTCATTTCACGGTGGATCCCTGATTGGCGGTGCAAGGACCGAGTGACCCCAGCCCTTCCCCCGTCATTCAATGATCGAACGTTCCAGAAGCCAATCATAGTCCGTTTCCGAACGCCAAAAGTCGTTACCGTAGAATCCGTTTCTCATATCAGTTAGGATTTAAGATCATGGTTGATAACGCCATGATCCAGTGAGTGTCCATTTGCCATTTTTAGGGCAAGCAGGACTAGCTGTGGGTAAATTCTACTGCCCTCATCCCGCAGGGGAATAGTTGTCTCAGGTCCGTGGAGTCGCTGATCTCCAAAGGTAGTTGCAGGAATTGGTAAAACTTCATCTTACAGCTACCCCCCTGCGAAGAGAGGTACATAAAATTTTTTGAAATTGGTCCCAAGCCATGCACGAAAAATTTCAAGTCACACAGTCATAATGCCTGCCTTGTGCAGAATTACTGCATTCAGCAAAAAAATACCCAAAATGGCTTCCAATCCTGTGGTGCCCCTGGTATGACAATTCACTAAATATGACAGAAATATGCATGAATATATTTCAGTTCGGTGCTTTTCCACCATATCAGTGCAGCGGACTGTATGTAACGATTCACCTTACCATATTTGCTTTCAGTCTCCATTTTCTGCTAAAAATTTTTTTTCCATATTTGCTTTCTTAATTCTTAGCTCTTCCTCACCATCTGAGTTTGCTGTCCAAGATGAAAAGTTACCTGAAAGACTGAAAGACTTACAGAAACTCCATCAATGGATGGCAGACTGGAACTTTTTATACGTCGTATTCTAGTGAAGAGTACAAGCGTATTCTTGTCAGGGTTGACTCTTAATTTATTCATTTGTGAAATCTGTCAATAACAATTTCAGTATGTCCTTAACACCTCTTCTTCTCGATGGCGATCGAACCGTTGCAGATCCTGTTCAAAAAGCAAACCTTTTGGCAGCAAACTTCCACCGTCAAATCAGAGTCCTCCGTACTTGTTGGACTCTGGCTTCTTGCTGCGACCATTTCGTTTTCAAACTAGGGTCATTTCCAAGATCTTGCAAGAGCTTAACACTCACAAGTCTACTGGGCCAGATGGCATCCCCTCTCCCTTGTTACTTAAGAACAGCGGTTCCTCTCTAGCTAAACCTTTTCGTAATCTCTAAAAACTTTCATACTCTTCAAGCTGCTTTCCTCAGATCTGGAAGGTCGCAAATGTTCAGCCAATTCCTAAAAAGGAAGCAAAGCAAACCCCACTAGTTATCGCCCCATAGCCATTACCTCAGTGGATTCCAGGATTAAGTTGAGATCTGAATTCAAGGAATCGTACAATTCGATATGTTTAGAATTCACCGAAGCACGATGAGCTTCAGTACTGAAGTCGAATTGAAAGGTATTATCCAGGGTACTGTCTTCAGCAAAGCTATGAATTGGATTGAGTGTTGTTGACAGAAGGTCATTAATGAAGATTTAAAAGAGAGTGGGGGATAGGACAGAGCCTTGAGGGACGCCAGAATCGATCTGAAACTGTTGATGCTACACTATCCTTTACTACTCGTATCGATGGTTCAAAAGGGATACTCTCAACCCATTTGATAAAGGTAGTGCTAACACCCATGGCTATGAGTTTTACTAATAGACCTTTGTGCTAAAGTCTGTCAAAGGGTTTTACCAAGAGCAAGTATATATATGAATATATGACATTTACCGTATTTGAGAATACACGAGTTGCAACGCTCAGTCAGATAGACAAGGAAATCTCCAGCAGACCGCCTAGAACGGAACCCGTATTGGCGATCATGGAAAAGATGGTTATCTTCAATGTAACTGACAAGTTTGCGATTGGCAGCCATTTCCATCACTTTCGACAGCACTGAAGTAATAGCTTTAGGGCGGTAGTTCAAAGAAAAGGCTTTATTTCCCTTCTAAGGGATTGGCTGGACATTCGCCATTTTCCATATGGTTAAAAAGTGTCCTGAAGAGAATGACAGGTAAAATAGATTGCGAAGGAGTTTAGCCAGAGAGGAAACCATTTCTTAAGAATAATAGGGGAGATTCCATCAGGACCAGCAGATTTGTGAATATTGAGCTCCTTGAGTATCTTGGAGATAAGAGGTTTTCGAAAGTGAATAGGTGGAAGTGAGACATCAGAATGCTGTGGTTTGGGGGAGACTAATTTAATGGTGAGAGTTTAGATTTTGCAGCCAGAACATCAGCTTTCTCAACAGGATTCATAATAATGCGGACACCATCTGTGAAAGGAGGTGTGAAAAATTTTATGAAGTTTTGGTTGCCCGTTTTAACAAATGACCAAAAGGATCTTGAGCCTTTTGGGGTTTCAAGGATCTTCCGTCGAAGTCTTTGGTCATATTGGAATTTAATATTTTTGAGAGTTGATTTACAGGTATTTTTTAACACGTTGTAAAGCAATTTATTTCCAAGAGTTGGGCTATCTTTGAAAATTTCAAATGCTTTTTTCTACTTTTGTACGGCATCTAAACAATCCTTCTTGAACTATGTATGTTTCGAAGGATGGATTCATTTGTGGCTGGAAGGTGTGGCTATCTTCATACCCTTTAGAATTGTTTCAGTAATCTTTTCACAAACTAATTCACAATTATTAGATTGGAAGCACAATTTCCAGGCGAAATTTCTGTAGAACTGATTTTGTGCTCCCCAATCTGTTTTTCTGTAATACCAAAAAGTTCTTTTAGGCATTCTTACATTAGGTAAATTATCCGGAAGAATTGAAAACTGTGCTCGAACTATGAAATGATCGATATTGGCAATTGGAGATGGAGATACAATTGAAACAGAATATTTCACAGGTTTATTTGTGAGGTCAAGTAAGTTAGAAGAATAATCTATAATTTCCGGTAATCGAGTAGGATCATGGCGACAAAGAGGTCAGTATCATGACCCTGAGGTTGAAGAATATTTCTGCCCGCGACAATGATTTCAACGTAGGGATTTTAGCACATAGGGAATGGATAGAGTTAATTAATTTATCCAATTCGTTCGCTATATTTTAAGGGACGGGGACACAACAGAAAAAATTATTTGCGTTCGGATGCTTAGTTTTATCCAGAAGTAATTGAACGCCGGATTGGAGCAGGTTTTCAATTGAGGAATTAATTGGAAGACAACGTCATCGCGTATATATATTTGCGATTCCTCGCTGTTGAAAAAATGCCGGGAGAAGATGGTAACCGGGGACATCATAAAACTGTTCGCTACCAGGCAACACTTTGGTTTCCTAAAGCGCTAAAACATCCGGTGTTGTAGTTTGCTTATGAATGCATAGAAGAGACGGGCAAACTCCGATCTCCGAACATTCAGTTGATCTATGGTGAGGCTCATCACATCAGCTGAAAAAAATTTAAGGTAAAACGACTAAAATACAAATAAAAATTGAATATAAACAAAAATGTCCACCAACAGTAACCACACATTACTTTTGTTTTGCTTTCGCTAATGCGCAACCCGACTTCTTTTTCGGCGGAGTCAAAATTGACAAATACCTTCTTAGCACTAGGGAAGGATCTTGCTAGGATATTGCTGCTAGTTGGGTGGACTTCAATAGTAGTGTCCCGTTGGTGGGGATTTTTCGGACGACATATTCAAGTTGGGAAGCATAGGGCTGAACCATATCTCTGCTTTAAACCACATCCCGTTCGAAAGCTGGCTGTGGAATTGGTTTGTATTCTCACTTGGGATTCAGTGTTCGTCATTGTGAGTCTTGTTAGTCGGACTAATTTTGGTGGAGCATATGGCGACGTTCAATTATTTTTGTCAGTATTTTATAGGACGTACACAACAATCATCTGCAATTCTCACAGCCAAGTTTGTCCCCTTTCTTGTAAATTGGGCAATATGAGATATTTTCTGTAGTGATCGGTGCTAATGGGGTGGTATTTGAAGATGTTTAAAGTAGGAAACCCATCTCCTCTTGATTTCTTGCGTGTCGCTGAGGATGTTGCCCTCTCAATCTCTTTTTTAGGTTACTATTGGTCGATTTTTTGTACTTTGTCATTATGGTACTTCCTTTGTTTTCACGTGAAGGGGTCTTTCGCATATCGCCTAAGCTCGTCATACCTATCTTTTGTTTTTGGCTCGTGTTGGTCGTTCAATAAAAATTATGTAAGCCTCATACTTTCTATCTATTCATCATCATCAATGGCGCGACAGCCCAAATCGAGCCTTGGCCTCCTGAAGTCGTCGCCTCCAATCGTCTCGATCCAAAGACCGCGTCCTCCAGCTGCTAATTATACTCTAGATGAAATCTGAGAGTATATTGTGTTTGCCTTACCGTTTGTAACGCTAAGAAATAATGCTCGCACAGAGTCGCCAAGGGTACAGAAATATTTGTTGTCGCTCAAAAACCTCGATTCCGAGTGACCGTCTGTCCGTGTGTCCGTCTGTCTGTCTGTCCGTCTGTGCGTCTGTCTACAGCATAACTCTCGACAGCTTTGAGCTATAATGCTAAAAATTTGTCTCTGTCATTTTTAGCAAAAAAGTAAGGTCAAGTTCGTGAACGGGCTAAATCGCTCCACCCCTTGTACCCCCTCCAATAAAAAATGACACAAATGCGCAATTTGACAATAAACGGATTTGCTCGAAAAGTATAAAATCTGTTGGTCTGAAATTTGGAATATATTACTTTTATGATAATATCAATCTACCGTAAAAAAAATATGCGTGTCCACCCCCTCCTTCTACCACCTCCCATACAAACTGTACTTGTCATGAATTACTCTAAGCCAATTTACTCAGTGCGTATAAAATTTAGCGAGCTGAAATTGTGCATTAAATATTTATTTAAAACTGTGAGCAAGGCTAAAAAAAATTAGATTATTACCTTCACCCCTTCATACAAAATGGCACAATTTCGCAATTCGACTATAAATGGATTTGCTCGAAAAGTATAAAAGCTATTAGTCTGAATTTCGGGATATATTACTTTCATAATGATGTCAATATACAGCATAAAAATTATTTGCGTCCTCCCTCTCCTTCCAACCCCTCCCTTACAAACAACACTTTTTCATGAAATGCTCTAAGCCGATTTTCTCAGAACATATAACATTTATCGAGCTCACATTTTGTGATAAATACTTATTTAGCATTATAACTAAGATCAGAAAAAAATATTTGATTAGCTTTACTGCTTCTACCCCCTCCCATAAAATATGACAGTTTTACAACTTCACAAAAAATCAATTTTCTTGAAAAGTATGAATGTTACTGGTCTAAAATTGAAGAGATGTCAATTTTATGATATTCTTAGTTATTTTTAAAAAAATCACTAAAATCCCCCTACTTTTTCTACCACAAACTGCACATTTTCACTAAATCTAACACACTAATATTCTCAGCTCCTATTCAATTTTTGGAGTTAGCATTTTGTATAAAACAGTTTTATAGCTACTTAAACATGATGCGTAAAAAATTAGTTCAATCCTATCACCCCTTCTAACACTTCCCATACAAAATTTCTTGGGATCACGAAAAATTCTATTTCATCTAGAGTATCGTAAGATTGCGCTTTACGCGCAATCGTAGCCCTGTTATGTTTTTTAAGATGGCTTTGCTATCTTCATCAACCGAGTCTTCCCATCGCTTCCATGGCTTGCCTACTGGCCGGTTACTACTTGCTTTGCCTTTCAGAGCACGTTTGGGGATTCTTCCGTCTTCCATTCGCTCTACATGGCCAGCCCACTGCAGTTTACGTAGCTTGATGATCGTTGAAGCTTCTGGCTCGTCTTAGAGTTGATACAAGTCATTGTTGTATCTTATTCGCCATTCCGTTCCTTCCTTCACAGGTCCCAAAATTCTTCGGAGGACCTTTCTTTCAAATGCGTTAACTGCTTTTTCGGAAGTTCGTGTTAATGTCCATGTCTCGCTGCCATAACAGAGCACAGGTCGTACAATAGTTTTATATATCCGCAGCTTATTGTTCTTGTGAAATTTCTTGGATTTCATTATTGGAAGTACCGAATAATACGTCTTATTTGCTAGTATTATCCGTCGTTTGATTTCGTCTGTTTCATTACCGTACTTTGTTAGATTAGCCCCAAGATATATGAAATTGTCCACATTCTCCAAATTATATTCCGCAATTGTTATGATTTGTCTGATAGGCGCTCTCCTTCTTGTTTCCGTCATTACTTTTGTTTTGTTTTCGTTAATGCACAACCCGACTTCTTTTGCGGCGGAGTCAAGATTGACAAATACCTCCTTAGCACTAGGGAAGGATCTTGCTAGGATGTTAATGTCGTCAGCGTATGCTACTAGTTGGATGGACTTGAATAGTAGTATCCCGTTGGTGTCGACTGGGATTTTTCGGACGACATACTCTAGTGCCAAGTTGAAAAGCATGGGGGCTAGACCATCTCCCTGCTTTAAACCACATTCCGTTCGAAAGCTGGTTGTGGAATCGGTTTGTATTCTCACTTGGGATTCAGTGTTCGTCATTGTGAGTCTTGTTAGTCGGACTAGTTTTGGAGGAATTCCAAAGTCAAGCATGATTTGGTACAGTACGCTCCTGTCGATACTGTCGTATGCTTGTTTAAAATCTACGAAGATTTGGTGCACGTATGTGTTATATTCCAAGCATTTTTCAAGCACCTGTTTCACCGAGAATATCTGGTCTGTTGTAGATCGTCCGGTTCTGAATCCACCTTGGTATTCGCCAATTATTTGATTAGTGTAGGGCTTAAGACGACGTTCAATTATTTTTGTCAGTATTTTATAGGACGTACAAAACAATGATATTCCTCTGTAATTCTCACAGCAGAGTTTGTCTCCTTTTTTGTAAATTGGACATATAATACTTTTTCGCCAATCGTCGGGTATGATTTCCTCTGTCCAAATTTTGCATATCATGTTGTGCAGTATTTCAGTGACACAATTTCCACCGTTTTTCAGAAGTTCAACTCATCAAATTCCTGTTAAGACCCCCTATAGGGGCATAGGACAGAAACAACTCTCTTCCACAAGGCGCGATCCTGAGCATCGGCCTTAAGCTGTTGCCAGGACTTGTTTATTCCTCTGGCCTCCTGCTCAACTGCTCGCTTCCATGTGTTACATGGTCGACCAACCCGACGTCTTCCTTGAGGGTTATAATCCAGAGCCTTTTTGCGATGTTTCGCTCTGGTTTCCTCAAAGTATGACCGATCCACTGCCACTTTCGCCGTTGAATCTCAATACCTATTTTAGTCTGGCGAGTTGTACTCCAAAGTTCGTCGTTGGAGATTACTTCTGGCCAGAATATTCTTAAAATGCGCCGGAGGCATTGGTTTATAAAAGTCTATAGTTTCTTGGTAAGTCGAACGGTCACTTTCCACGTAGTACAACCATATAACAACACGGATTTGACGCATGCGTCAAAAACTCGCAGCTTCGTGCGAAGGGAGATCTCTCTTAACCTCCAGAAAGGGGAAAGGATACCAAAGGCCTGACGAGCTTCATTTAGCCGAGCCTCAACATCCTTTTCGGCTCCGCCGTCCATGCTGACAATGCTTCCGAGATAGCAAAATCTTGCACCTCTTCCACATCCTGTCCATTAAGAACAATCGGTGTGCTTGCGTTCGAACCCATGTGCATGTACTTGGTTTTACGCACATTTATTTTCAGTCCCACCTCTTTGCATTTAGAATGCAACGAGCGAAAATTTGACTCTAAGTCAGTGCAAGCAAACACACGTCATCAGCATAATCAAGGTGACTTAAGATGTTAAATAGTCTCCATTGAAGACCTTTACCTTCTCCACCTTCCAGTGCAGCTTTCAAGATGTCATTTATTACCACCAGAAACAGGGCTGGTGATAATATGCAGCCTTGTCTGACACCCGTTCGCACAGGAAAGCCCTCGGACAGCTCTCCTCTATGCAAGACGCGACACCTTGCATCTTCGTAGGATTCTTTAATCATAGCTATGACCTTATCTGGAATACCTCTCCTACGCAAAGCATTCCATATGTAATCTCGCTAATCGCTGTCGAAAGCCTTCTCGAAGTCCACAAACATGAGATGAAGTGGCGAACGCATTTCGGCTGACTGCTCTAATATTATCCGTAGGGTATTTGTGTGGTCGGTACAAGACAACCCTTTACGGAATCCAGCCTGATAAACTTCGAGAGTGCTCTCGACGACATCACTAATCCTACTGAGAATTACCTTTGCCATAATTTTTGATACGGCAGTAAGTAGACATATACCACGCCAATTGCCATAATCCCGAAGGTCGCCCTTCTTCGGAATTTCCACAATGACGCCCTCCTTCCATTCAGTCGGATATCTTCCATCATTCCACACCTTAGTGAAGAGTGGGAGGAGTATATCGGCTGTTATTTCCGGGTCCGCTTTGAGGAGTTCGGTTGGTAGTCCGTCTATACCTGGAGCTTTCCTTCCCGCCATTGACCGAATGGCGGAAACTATCTCTTCCTTATCTGGGGGATCGTCCCTAATAGAGGATTGTTGCGGTTGGATGTTTGGAAGTTGTTCTGTTTCCGGAATATCTTCATCTGACAAGATGTTTAAAATATCAGAGAAGTATTCCTTCCATCGTCGCAACTGGTGTTCACTCATATTAAGGAGAGTTCCGTTGACATCTCTCACCAGGTGGTTGGCGGTGAAATTCCTGTTCGTCAACTGTTTCATGATTTTAAATAGTGAACCCATATCCCCAAGGTAAGCCGCAGATTCTGCCTTGTTTGCCAGATCTTCAATGGCCTTTCTCTTGTCGCGTCTAACAGCCTTTTTAAGCTGTATATGAGCATCGCGGTAGTTCTGCCTCAAGTCTGGCGTTCGTTGGTTGACATCGGGTTGAGAGATGATTGCCAATTTGGCTTTTTTCCGATTTCCAACCTTGTCCCATGTGTCTTGCGACATCCAAGGTTTCTCATCGCTTTGCACATATCCCACAGATTCTTCAGCACTAGTTAGAAAAGTGTTTCTGGTTGCCTCCCAATTGGCGTCCAGTGTGCGTGTTTCATATTCACCCAATGTGAATGACTTTTCGCGTAGAATGGTGGTGTATTCGCGTTTTTTGTTGTTTTCATTTGAAGAATTTGTGGTCGTCGGATAGCTGCTGTACACAATCTCAAGCAGGCAACCATCAAGTGGTGATCGCTCCCCACGTCAGCTCCACGTTTCGCTCGCACATCGAGGAGACATCTTCTCCATCGGCGACTTATAGCCAAATGGTCGATCTGGTTCTGAGTAACACCATCAGGGGAAACCCAAGATGTTTTATGATGACTCTTGTGTGGAAAAAGGGTCCCTCCGATGACCATTTGCTGAGTAGTACAAAACTCCACAAATAATTCGCCGTTTTCGGGTCTCTTAATCCCAGGTCGTGACGCGTCGACCCAAGGGTCACCATGCCTCCCCATGACGTGTTCTAGTCCAGTGTTGTCTGATCCAACCTGGGCGTTCATATCTCCCGAGATGATAATAATATCACCTCTTGGAACACGTTCGAAGGTGTCACTCAGTTGGCTATAAAACTCCTCTTTGTCACCAGATGTTGCGGTATTAGTTGGTGCGTAGCACTGCAGAATTGTGACGTTTCTGACACTGGTCCTGAGCCTGACGACGATAATCCTTTCCGAGATTGGTTCCCAGCTAATGAGACTGTTTCTCGCTCTCGGCGTAAGGACGAACGCCACGCCATTTCTGGCTTCTCTTTCAGGGCCAATGTACAGAATAGTGTTTCCACTAGGGGTTCGTTCTTCTCCTGATCCTGTCCACCTGACCTCGCTCAAGCCCAAGATTTGGATGTTATAGTGCTTCATTTCACGGTCGATCACCGATTGGCGGTGCAAGGACCGAGTAACCCCAGCTCTTCCCCGTCATTCAATGTTCGAACGTTCCAGAAGCCAATCATAGTCCGTTTTCGAATACCAAAAGTCGTTACCGTAGAATCAGTCCGTATCCGAGGCGATGTATCCGTTTCTCGTATCATTTAGGTCTTAAGATCACGGGTGATAAGCCCATGATCCAGTGAGTGTCCATTTGCCATTTTTAGGGCAAGCAGGACTGACTGTGGGTGTATTCTACAGCCCCCATCCCAGAGGGGGATAGTTAGCTCAGGTCCGTGGAGTCGCTAACTCCAAAGATAGTTGCAGGAATTGGTAAAACCTCATACTATAACTACCCCCTTGCGGGGGTTCAACTGGTATTTCGTCAATTCCCGGCGCTTTGTTTAATTTCTGGTCACGTAGGGCTGCTTTGATTTCAGCCAGTGTGGGTAGTGTCGATGATGGTTCATCTTCGTCAGTTGAGGCTTCAATTGAAATGTTGTCTGTTGTGATCGGTGCTAATGGGGTGGGATTCAAAAGATATTCAAAGTAGGAAGCCCATCTCCTTTTGATTTCTTCTGTGTCGCTGATGATATTGCCCTCTGTGTCTTCGCAGAGACTGGTTTTTGGCTTATATCCCTTTTTTAAGTCTTTTACTATTGCGTATGCGTCCCGCGTTTTATTTTTTCTCATGCCGTCGTCCATTTTTTGTATTTTGTTATTATGGTACTTCCTTTGTTTTCGTCTGCAAGTCTTTTTCGCATATCGCCTAAGCTCGTCATATCTTTCTTTTTTGGTTCGTGTTGGTCGTTCAGTAAAAATTTTGTAAGCCTCGTTCTTTCTATCTATTGCGTCGCGACATTCTTGGTCGAACCAATCATTATTTTTTCGCCGCGGAGGATTTGATGCCGTCTCGTATTTTCATCCTCGCATTATCCACTGGCATATTTTTGATATTTTCATATATTGATGTCAGGTGTTTATTACATGCTAACATGAAAGCCTGCGCCACCGTTTCGTCGTTAAGCTTATCGACATTGAATTTGCGAGCTCTACTCGTTTTCGAATATCCACGACAAGCTATTTTGCATCGATATTTAGCTCTGACTAGATAGTGATCAGAGTCACAATTCGCACCGCGGATTGTTCGTACATCAAGTATGCTGGAAGCAGCCCTTTTCTTAATTAGAACGAGGTCTATTTGGTTGAAGGTGTGACCATCTGGTGATGCCCACGTTCGTTTGTGAATATCGCGATGTGGGAAGCACGTAGAGCTTACTATGATGTTTTTGCTGCTTGCGAAATCAATAAGATGTTGGCCATTGTCGTTGGTTATGTCATGGAGACTGTGCCCTCCTGTTGTTCCTCTATGAGCCTCCTCCTTTCCGACTTTTGCATTAAAATCCCCTAAGACAATTTTTAGGTCATTCGAGAGCAGTGAGTCATAGGTTGTCTCCATGGTGGCATAAAATTAGTTTTTAGTTATATCGTCCTTGTCTTCTATTGGTGCGTGAACGTTGATCAACCAAGTGTTGAAAATTTAGTCTTTATTCGGATTGCACAGAATCTTTCACTTACTGTTCTGAAGCTCGTGACCTGCTGTTTAAATTTTTTGTCAACGACAAAAGCGACTCCAGACTCTCTGCTTCCCGACAATTTTCCACTTGGATAGATTGTGTGTGATCTCATGTCCATGATTTCGCTACCGAGCCATTTCGTTTCTTGGATGGCAGTTATGTTGATGTTGTGTTTTGCCACTTCTTCGAGAAACTCTTTCAGAGCTCCTGTCCTAAATAAGGATCGAACATTCCAAGATCCAATAGAGTAGTCCATTTTTCTTTTCCGGGGTCGTTGTCGTTGAGTCCATCCTTTCCGAGGCTGTTCTTCAGGTTTCTGGACAGTGTTCTTTTTCCGGTGATGCGTTGTCGGCGCCTTGCCCAACCCCTGACCTGGAGGACCGGTCCTACTTATTTATTACACCCTAGTTGAAAAAGGGTGGGAGTTTTGAGCTAAATATGACATGCTGGAGTTCTCACAGCTATGCTGCAAATCCAACTATGTCATACTTTTTGCCTACTTCCTTCCTGAGACGCACTGGTGTTACTGGCCATTCAGGTTAACTCCATGTTCTCTCCTCCTTTCTCAAATCGGGCTTGGGACCGTCTATGGCGGAGTTCTTTCTATCTATTGCATAGTGGCATTCTTGGCCGAACCAATCATTATTTTTTCGCCGTGCTTGATATCCTTATACCTCTTATGTGGAGGATTTGATGCAGTCTCATATTTTCATCCACAAATTCTCCACTGGTATATTTTGGATGTTTTCATATATTGGTGTCAAGTGTTGATCTAGTGCTGACATGTACACCTGCGCCACCGTTCTGTCTTTAAGCTTGTCGACATTGAATTTGCGAGCTCAACTTGTTTTCGAATAGCCACGACACGCTATTCGGCATCGATACTTAGTTCTGACTAGATAGTGATCAGAGTCGCAATTCGCACCGCGAAGAGCTCGTACATCAAATACACTGGAAGCAACCCTTTTCTCAGTTAGAACGTGGTCTATCTGATTGATGGTATGACCATCTGGTGATGCCCACGTTCATTTGTAAAAATCGCGAAGTGGGAAGCACGTAGAGTTTATATACTATGAAATTTTTTCTACTTGCGAAATCAATAATACGCTGACCATTGTCGTTGGGAATATAATGGAGACTGTGTCATCCTGTTGATCCTCTATGAGCTTCCTCCTGTCCGGCTTTTGCATTAAAATTCCCTAAGATAATTTTCTGTAATGCAAAGGTCGTGAGATCAAATCCTGGTCGACGCTTAATTCCAGCACATTGCCTGCTTGGATATACCTTGGTCACCTCAATCTATGAAAGTGAAAAATTCGTAGGTAGAGGATTGCGCGAAGGGCTAAAAACCCTTCCGCAATAAGTAATGAAAAATGTTAAGGAACTTGAAAGTCAGGAGGTCTAGGTCCGATTTGGGCTGGAGCGCCATTGTAGATGTAGAAGATAATTTTTAGGTCATTCGAGGGGAAACGCAAAGGTTTATAGTACCTTAAAACTTTTAAATTGTTAGCCCAACCTCATTTATTGCGTCCAGTATTTCGAACATTTTTAATAAAACGATTATTGCCAACACATTGGAAACTACAAACTGAAAATTTTGTACCAATACTTTTCAATTTAATTGAAACAAAACTCTATCACAAATGTTGTGATCCACACCTCTTCCACCTGTTCATATGCAATACAATTTAATTTAAAAGCTACTGCTAATTGCACCCACCTCTTCTTCCACCACTTCCTTCCGTACTGCATCTGTTGGCTCCCTTGCACCTTAAACTATGCCTCAAACAATTCTTTTAATATAAAAAGAGTCTGTGTAATCTCCATTTCAACTTCGTTTTTCTAAACAGATTGCAATATCTCGCGGACCGATTGATTTATTATCATGTTCACTGACGGTTCGCGAAGTAGAGTTTGGAAATTTCTGAAGAAACTTGCCTTTTCAGTCCATTAAAACTAGAAGTTGTGTCAAATTCTCATGGATGTACTTCATTTCAGGGAGACCTTCTCTTTACCATTATCGAATAAGGTCAATAAAAATTATGATATTAATTTTAGGAATTAGCATTGATTCATTTAGCAAGAGTTGGAACTGAAATTATGAAAACATTTGCTGAAAATTTAAAACAATTACAATATATGCGAAAAAAAAATTGGATCATAAAACATTTTATTTTTAGTAAATCTGTTTAAAAAAAAAAATAATACATCCAACGACTTTGTATTTCATACAATTTCAAAAATTTTGTATTTTTTTATATAAATATTGATATTAAATTTAAACTAATCAAATAATGTACACTAAAGAAATTTTGTAAATAATACCGAATCCCCAAACGAATAAGTGATATTTAATAAAAATAAAATAAATTTTCGATGATAGCCTCTAGCCCTCTATAGAGCCCCAAGAGAGTTAAGGCTACTTAGAAAATTATATGTACGAGTATATTGGAATTCAGTTTTAAATTCAAAATACTGAAGGCCTATGATTCTTTAATTTATCTTTGATAATATTTTAGGAAATTAATTAGCTCCTTATGATATTTATATAATAAAAAAAAATTAATCAAACACAATTAATATTTATGTAAAAAACAAACTCACTCGAAAATTTAATACTTATATTTAAAATAAAAAACATTAAAATGTCATTATAATGAAAATAATAAAATTCAAGTTCCAATAATACCACACCATTACATATTGTATTCGTCTAGAATTTAATTAAAAATACATAAAATATTATAATATAGCAGAAAAATAGTTAGAAAAATTAAAAAGGGATAAAAACCAAATTAAGACTTAAATCTAAAGTTTTAATTTATATTTGTATGTATAATAGATTAAATAAACTCATGTGCAAATTTATCTATACCGGAGAAATTTCGTAGGAAAAGTATAAATATATCTATACATAAAACACAATTATTATAGGGATAATATTTAACGAAATAACGTTAATTTGGGAAAAGAATGTATGAAACATGTTTCAATATATTTATTAGTGGATATATAGGTATAAAAGTAAAATGTAAAATACCAATTTAAAGTTATAAAATTAGTATTTAAATACAATATACAATTAAATAGTTAAATAAAAATATATAAAAGAATAATTAATATAAATATTTAAATGATCTTTTAATGATAGAGAGAAAATAAGTACCAAAGGAAGAACGTTGCTCGGAGATCGGATGATCTATCACGTGCGTCTTCAGATGGCGTATAAGAGAAACTTCTATAAATTAAGAACCCTCGTCCGCTTTTTTTAGATACAATTTTTTTATCATTTCTTTATTTTTTTTTTTTTAATTTTTGTATGTAATATAAGTTTTCAAATTTAAATTTATCTTGTGCTTATTCAACTTTCATGTATATTTTATGTGATGCATTTAAACTATAATGTGCCTTCATGTAATAGAAAGTCGTGTCCTAAACTTCCATGGTCCAACAAGAAGTTGAGCAACCTAAAAAACGCAAAAAATAAAGCTTTAAAAAAAATCTGAAAGAGATATTGAACGCTGGTCCTGTGAACTGTTCGCATCGTTTTTCAAATCTGTTTACAACTCAACAGTTGATTCAAATTTTTCAGGAATGTTCGACAGTTTGGTCTCCATTGTTAATCTTGGCAGTTTAGCTCTTACTGAAGATGACGTACTAGTTGCTCTATGCAATTTAGACACTAAAAAAGGATATGTTCCTAACAGGATGCTCATCTTCGCTTTATGAGGTGTTAAATATTACTTTCAATAAGTCGTTGGAGTCCGGTTCATTTTTGGATACTTGGAAACTGTCTTTCATAACTCCAATATTTAAGTGTGGTCGCAGACATATGGTTAAAAATTATAGACCAGTATCCAAACATCCTCCACCCCTATGCTATTTGAAAGCATAGTTCAGGAAAAGCTATTTTTTCCTATTAAGGAGGTTATTTCAATATTTCAAACTTCCAGCATGGTTTTGTTTGCGTCTACAAATTTAACGATTTTTACTAAATATTGTATAGATGCAATGGAACAAGACTTTTAAGTTGACGTTTTCTATTCAGATTTAAAAAAGGCATTTGATCGGGTTCATCTTGGTCTTTTGATTGAGAAATCGAAGGCACTAGGGTTTCAATCTAATCTGTTGAACTGGTTCTCATCTTACTTGACGAATAGAAGACAAGTTGCGCAAAAAAATGGAACTCCGTCGTCGTGTTTTGATGTCTGGCGTTCCGCAAGGAAGCCATTTAGGGCCTTTACTTTTTTTATTTGTAAACGACATCCCTTCAATATTTAAATTTTCTAGCTCTCTTTTGTACGCTGACGATGTTAAACTCTTTTCTAAGATTTCAGGTTTAGATGATTGTCTTCAACTTCAGGCTGAAATTGCTGAGCTCTATAATTGGTGTGACGTTAACTTGTTAAAACTTAATTTTGATAGATGCAAAATATTTTCTGCCAACAGAAAAACTTTTTCATTTTGTTTGATCACAACTTAAATAACAAATCTCTTCGGAGATCCTTGGCGGTAAAGGATCTTGGTGTGTTAATCGATTGTAATTTTAACTTTAATTCTTATATCGACTACATAATCTCCAAAGCTACCTCAAATCTTGGTTTTATAAAACGCAATTCTAAAGATTTCATTGATCCAAACTCTGTCGAAGCACTCTTTGTTTCTCTTGTGACACCTATTTTAGAATATTGCTGTATGGTTTGGGATCCTGTATATTTATGTGTTGCGAACTGAGGGGATTCAACGTATTTTCTCTAGATCTGCTTTTTGTAAGTTTCAATGGAGCGCTGACATTTTCACGTACGAAACCAGATGCCAATTAATTGACTTGCAATCTTTGGCTCATCGAAGAAAGTTATTATGCGTGATGTTATAAAGGATGTTATCTCCCATTACATCAAAAGCCCTGAATTGCTCAGTTATCTCCCTATTTTTACTCCAGAAAGGCCATTGGGGCAACGATTTTTCATACCATCGCGCACCGCACAAATTATGTACTTAATGAACCTATTTCTAAATGCATCTCCTACTTTAATATGATATGTGACAAAATTGATTTTGCTGATTGTCGACCGCAGTTCAAAGCCTGTATTGAAATTTATAATTTTTTTATGTAATTACTTTTATTTTTTTCTTATTGTTTCACTTAATATTTCTTATTGCTTCCGTTTTTTTAATTTTTAATGTGTAGAGATTTTTATACTCTAGATGAAATCTGATAGTATGTTGTGTTTGCCTTACCGTTTGTAACGCTAAGAAATAACGGAAATGGTACACAAATTTTTGTTATCGCTCAAAAACCTCGATTCCGAGTGACCGTCTGTCTGTCTGTCTGTCCGGCTGTCTGCAGCATAACTCTCGAAAGCTTTGAGCTATAGTGCTAAAAAATTTTGTGTGTCATTTTTAGCAAAAAAGTAACTTTAAGTTTGTGGATGGACTGCATCCCCCCACTCCTTCTACCCTTTCCCATACAAATTTCATGAAATTTCGAAATATTAAGAAATTGATTTTTCTTTGAAACTATTTTAGCTACCGGCTTGAAATTTAGGTCAAAGTATTATGATATAAATGCCATTAATAACACGGAATATTGATCCCTTTACTCCTTCTACCCCCTCCCATACAAATGGACAATTTTGAAAAATACATATTTTCGATTTTCATTGAAACTAGGAAAGCTGAAAAGAAGAAATTTTGTTAGAATTAATTCTACTATAATTGCAATTTATTTTAAAAATAATTATCAACTTCACCTCACTCCTTCTACCCCCTCCCATACAAATTTCACGAAATTTTGAAATTTAAATTAAATTATTTTTCTTCGAAACTGTTAAAGCTAGCAACTTGATATTTTGTATAAAGTATACAAATTGAAATATTAATAATGCGAAAAAATTTGTTTTGATCTGTACAGTCCTTCTACCCCTTCCCATACAAATGTTTAATTTTTGTTGAATGCATTTTATCGATTTCCATTCAAACTAGAAAAGGTACAGACTTCAAAGTTTGCCAGAATTCGTTTTTTAACAATTGAAATAAGTGTTACAAAAAATTATCAGCTCCGCTTCATTCCTTCTACCACCTCCCACACAAATATCTCTATTATAAATTCAAGAAAAGCATTTCTCCTTCAAGTATATGAGAGCTATCGACTTTGAAATTGAATCAAAGCATGGTGATAAGGATTATGATAAGCAGTTTCAAAATCATCGTAAACGCTCCACTTCCTCTGCCACCTCCCATACAAATGCCTCAATTTCAGGAAAACTATGACCAATTTCTTTAAAAATAATGAAAACTAAAAACTTTAAATTCAGCAAAAAATATTTTGCATGCCATGTCCGGTGTCATATACGAAAAATACAAACCTCCCCCTCTACTTCTACCACCTCGTCTATATTCACTATTCGAAAGAATTTGAGATGACATATTTTCCGGTATATTAAAGTCATTTCCATCTCATCTAGAGTATCATATGATTGGGCTTTAAGCCCAGTCATAATTCTGTTATGTTTTCAATTATTTTTGTAAGTTTTTCTGCAAAATTTCAGATTGATGATAATTGGTGATAATTGATTTCTTAAAAATGGTCGAAAAAATAATTTTGTATGGGAGGGGGTAGAAGTTTTGAAGATATTCGACCAGTTAATATTTCAAACTTTTAGGAATTTTTTTAAGTGCATTTAGCAAATTTTCAATTTTCTACTTTAAAATTTCATTCAAAAATTTTCAGTTTATGTGTTTTTCTCATTACACATAAAACACTTTGTGCACGTTAGACCCCCACTTCGGTGCATAACAATTTTGGAACAAATTATTTTTTTTTCTGTGTATATTAAATAGATGTATCGATGTGCAAAATTTAAACTTTCTATCTTTTACCAAAGCCCTAAAAAAATTACTCAAAATTTTCAACATTTTTGCCTTCCACCTCCCTCCCCTTACACCCCCCAACTTAAATTTACCAAAATTAAGAACTATATAGCTCTATAATCAGACAAATTTTTGATTTGATATCTGTACTCAATTTTGAGATATAATGATTTGTAGTTTTGGACAGTACGCCATTTTTTAAATGCTTCCCATTTCCCCCTACTACTATTATGCCCACATTTTATTTTTTTCATATTTCGCTAATAAAGCTTAGTATACGTTTCAAGTTTCAATTACATAGCTTAAGAGACAGTCGAGATATTCAATTTTGAGATTTTTTCTTTGTAATCACCCCTGACCCTCCCCCTCGCAATAATTAGCCTCTTTCTAACCTGATTCTAGTAGGTCTATATGCCACCTTAGTGGTTCCAAAATATTTTTTGTGATTAGTAATATCGAAGATATAATCATTTGAAAAAAAATTTGGCCGACAATTTGTTTTTAGCCCCTTCCCCCTTTTTCGGACGCCAATGGATAAAAAAATTAAATTATTTTTAGAGTTTGCCCCATAATCCTCTACATACCTCTGCTAATTTCCAGCTTCCTATCTGCATTCGTGGTGGAGATATTAGCAAGTGTAGTTTTTGACTTTTTCCCTCCCCTTTCTACCTAACATCTTCCAAATTAGAAAATAGAGCTCACTTACCCAATCAACAATCCACCAAAAAACGAACATTCTACCATTAACGGTCTCGGAGATATGAGTCCATATGTACGGCGGGACGATTTTTTTTTTGCATTTTTAGGCTAATAGAGTCATGAAACGCGAAAATTTTCAGGATAGCAAAAATTTTTTTTTTTGTGTCGATCACAATATTTCATTATTAGAATAATAAAGTATTTGCTCGAATTATTGGCATCTTACGACGATATCGATACCTTCACGTGAAAATGAAAGAAATTATATATAATGCATACATAATATCTAATATAAATTATGGATTGCTAATATGGAGCCAAACACCTGCATATAGTATATATTAATCGAATAGGAAGACTTATGAATAAGAGAGTCAAAGCGGTTCGTAGCCTCCCTGCACTGCACTGACACCATCAATTGAAATCTATAAACTTACAGGAAAGGTAAGTATTGACCAATATATAATGCTAGAGAGAGCTAAATATATATATAAACTGGTACATCGACTCACTTAAAGCTCAGTAAAATTTGACACAAACGAAGTGAATATGTATGATACAAGAAGTGTTGAGCAAATAAGAACACCAGCTGCTCGAACGAATCGTATTCAAAACGACCCAATTAACCAGGCAATTAAAGTTTTCAACCAGACGGCTTACCACATTCGCAAAAGCAATAATATTGCAATATTTAAAAAAGCAGTAAGATGCCACATCCTTGAAAAATTTCGCCATGACTAATTTTGAAGTAAATTGTTATTACATAATAGGAATTCTGAATTTTCTAAAAATGTGGAGTGTCGAACATTCAACATAGTTGAGTGAACTTCGGCCTCCATTCTGATAGGCAATCCTGTAGATTTCCTTACACCAATCGACGATTGTCTGGGAAGCATTATACACATCATATTGTCATCAATCAACAACAACATTTCGTTATACTAAATTATTATCGTCATTATATTATTATTGGTTGAATAGTACAACTTTCATTAATTTGTGAATTTGTGAATAAAAATATTATTATTATTATTATTATTTTTATTATTAAAATTCGTCAGATTGTAGAACTATATAGTTTTTAATTTTGGTAAAAATTTTAAGTTGGGTGGTGTAAGGGGAGGAAGGTGGTAAGCAAACATATTTGAAATTTTGAATGATTTTTTCGAGGCTCTGGTAAAAGATACAAATCTTAAGTTTTGCATGTAAATGCAACTATTTGATATATATAAAAAAATAATAATTTGTTCCACAATTGTTATGCACAGACCCCTCTGGTCTAACGTTCACAAGGTGTTTCATGTGCAATAAAAAAAACACAAAAACTTAAAATTATTGAATAAAATTTTAAGGTAGAAGCTGGAAAATTTGCGTAGTGTGCAGCGTGCTTGCTTCGCAGTCAATAGGTTGTGGGTTCGATTCCCACTCCAGTCAGTGGGATTTTTTCAAGCATGAATTTTCAGTTGGTCCTGGCGATGAAAAATTATTCGAAATAAAATGGGCAAACGATGTAAAAGTGAAACAGTTCCACTTCAAGAAGGTCTAATATATTCAGTAGATGGTTTCTGTTCGTTTTCTTCCATTCACTCCCAATAACATCTGCAAATATCTTTCAGTAGCAGCCAGTACAACTGAAAAACATAACAGAATTATGATTGGACGTAAAGCTCAATCATATAATACTCTAGATTATATGGGAATTACTTTAATATACCAGAAAATATGTCATCTCAAATTCTTTCGAATAGTGAATAGAGACTTTTGTATGGGAGGTGGTAGAAGTACAAGGGGAGGTTTGTATTTTTCGTATATGACACCGAACATGGCATGCAAAATGTTTTTGCAGAATTTAAAGTTTTTAGTTTTCACTATTTTTAAAGAAATTGGACATAGTTTTCCTGAAATTAAGGGAGGTGGCAGAGGAAGTGGATTGTTTAAGATGATTTTAAAACTGTTTATTATCATCCTTATCACCATGCTTTGATTCAATTTCAAAGTCGATAGCTCTCATATATTCGAAGGAGAAATGCTTTTCAGATATTTATATGGCAGGGGCTAGAAGGAGTGAAGTGGAGCTGATAATTTTTTCTAGAATTTATTGCAATTCATAAAAAACAAATTCTGGCAAAATTTTAAGTTTGTACTTTTTCTAGTTTGAATGGAAATCGATATAATGCGTTTAACAAAAATTATGCATTTGTATGGAAGGGGGTAGAAGGAGTGTACGCTTCAAAGCATCGTGCTTTTTATATTTCTATTTTTATACTTTATACAAAATATCAAGTTGATAGCTTCAACACTTTCGACGAAAAATGATTTAATTTAAATTTCGTGAAATTTGTATGGGAAGAAGGAGTAAGGTGAAGTTGATAATTCTTTCTAAAACTAATTGCAATTGTAATAGAATTAATTCTGACAAGATTTCGTCTGTTCAGCTTTACTAGTTTCAATGAAAATCGAAAATATGTATTTTTCAAAATTGTCCATTTATGTGGGAGGGGTTAGAAGGAGTGAGGGGATCGGATCAATATTCTGTGATATTAATGGCATCTATACCGTGATACTTTGACCTAAATTTGAAGTCGATAGCTTAAAAAGTTTCAAATAAAAATCAATTTCTTAGTATTTCATGAAATTTGAATAGGAGGGGTAGAAGGAGTGGGGGGATATAGCCCATTCACGAACTTAAAGTTACTTTTTTGATAAAAATTACACAAAAATGCTTAGCAATATAGCTCAAAGTTTTCGAGTTATGCTGTAGACAGACGCACAGGCGGACAGACAGACACACGGACAGACAGTCACTCGGAATCGAGATTTTTGAGCGACAACAAATATTTCTGTACCCTTGGCGGCTCTGTGCGAGCGTTATTTCTTAGCGTTACAAACGGTAAGTCAAACACAATATACTCTCAGATTTCATCCAGAGTATAAATATACCAGCTTCTCTGCTCGTAACGGTCGTTCTCACTCCTTTTCCCCCTTACCTTCCCAATCCCATTCCTTTCCTTCATGACTGTGTTTTTGGATTGCACATAAAAACCAAAATTGCCTATAACACAAATCATTCTGTAAAATAAAAATCACTTAAAATATGAAGTATTAAATGGTTGTATATCTTCAAAACCTCTACCCTCTCCGATAAAAAATTATTTTTTCTTCCATTTTTAAGAAATCAACTATCACCTAACTATTTCAAGCCATCAATTTAAAATTTTGCATAAAAATTCAAACTTGCATAAATAAACGAATGAAGTATTGTTTATATGTGCTGGAGCTATTGATTGTATCCGCAATTAAGTATGAAATTTACAACAGCCCTGCCTAAGAACCCCCTTTCACTTAGTCTTCACTAACCACTCACCTTCATATTGACTTTCCACGTATCCGCAACTTGTCCCAAGAATAATAAAGTTACGCCCGACTTGATGGCAATTTATTTTGTGTAGTTGGGAAATTGTGTCACATTTTATGTAAGGGGCCAGAAACAGTAAAGCTAATTTTTTCTGATCTTAATGATAATACTAATTAAAAATTTGCTAAAAAATTTGAGTTCGATAACTGTTATATGTAAAACTCGAAAAGAGAGAGTGTTTCATGAATAAGTGCAGTTTGTATGGGAGGTGGTGGAAGGAGCGGAGGGATTAAAATAATTTCCACAATGTATATCTGTTTGGCGCGTCGTTGTCTTCTCATTCCACCAAAAAGAAATTGATTAATTCTTTATTTTAGTTACTCATCTGCAGTACACAAATTCATAACACGACACGGCACAATTTGTCAGTTCTTGTAATTCAGCAGACATAAGCGCATATACAGGGTGTAACAGAATAGATGTGACGAAAAAAACATGGTGATAGGGGACCTCGTGGCGCACAAAAAAATATTCTACGGAAGACTTGTAGCTCCAACCCCTAGCGACGAGCTAAGACAATTTTTTTTGTTAAAGAAAGATAAATGTGTCGGGTAGTTTTTAAAATCACAAACTCAAAAAAAAATTTTGTCAAAATTTTGAGCAAAAAGCCTTCAAATTTGAAGGACATTTTTGGAAAACAAAAATTTTTCATGTTCACACCACTCTAGCAAACTCAGTGGCTAATTTGTTGAAGACCCTTGTTGGAAAGGTACATTTATAAGCTCTCCAACAAGATATTACGCATTGAGCTATCTTTAGTAGTTTCGGAGATATTGGCCTTTTAGTTTGACAACCTCCTCCACGAACCAAAAACTAGAAAATCACCCCTAATTCGCTAGGGGTTGGAGCTACAAGTCTTCCGTTGAAAATTTTTTTTGTGCACCACGAGGTCCCCTATCACCATGTTTTTTTTTGTCACATCTATTCTGTTACACCCTGTATAGATGTCACTCAAAGTTTGAGTGAAATCGCAGTAAGCACCCACACAGCTGTTCGTATCGTAGATGTATGTAAATGCACTCGACTGCTGAGCGGTCGAACGGAATGCTGGTCAGCGCACTTACATATATAAGGAACCGTTGAGCGACAGGTTGCCGGTTGAATTTGGAACTTATGTAGACACTTGAAATCTAGCCTGTATACGATCGACAACGTAATAAAATCGAATTCTAGTATTCCTTTGTTCTTTCCTCTGTTTTTCCAAATAATGGTGCTGTAAGTTTCGCACAAATTCATGATCCTTATTAATAAAGTGAACTCTTTACTCTTTCCATTTTGATTTCATCGAGTTGTGTTGTGAGATACGCACAAATTCTTCCCGTTAAAGTTATTAGTGCTGTGATTCTTCGCACTACATTGCAGATCGTGCAATGACTCATCGCACGAAAACATTGATCCGTCGAGCCGGATATATCCTTGTATCCTCAGGTAATTCTAAATTTTCCCTACATTTAAATTTTCCCTTATCATCTGCCCCATTAGGTGAGTTAAGTGACGTTCGAATCGTATAATCTTTCGGTTGTGATTCCTTCGAATAGTGCGCGAATTAAAATTCCATACTTATTACCCTCGAATAGTGTACTCCAAAGCGAACTATGTCTGACCTTAACGCGTTTGCTAAGGCTCAAGTCCGACTTGAGGAAGAGTTTCATCGGTCGTGGAGAAACTTTAAAAAAAAAACGCCGAAAAATCGAAGAATTATGGCGGGAAATTTCTAGTAATTATCGGCAGTTGAAGGCTGCGATCACGAACACGGATCTGGAACATCCGTATCTCGCAGCTGAATCCATGGAGACCCTCGAAGGTGATCACTTCGACTTTCTGGGAAGTGTTACAGACAAATTGGAAGAATTGGAGAATCCCCGGACTCCTGATCCGAAGAATGAAAGAAGCAAATCCGAACCACCTCGAGCCTCCTCCGTGGAAGTGAAGTTACCCAGCATTACTCTACCGAGTTTCAGTGGCAATTACGCAGAATGGACATCGTTTCGCGATTTATTTGTAGCACTGATCGTACAAAATGACTCTCTTTCATCCGTCCAGGGAATGTACTACCTAAAAACTAACATTTCAGGAGAAGCGGAACAACTCTTGCGCCACTTTCCCATTACTGCGGATAGTTTTACTCCGGCGTGGGAGGCGCTACAAAAGCGGTATCATAATAAAAGGGCCTTAGTGAACGCACATCTCCAAAAGCTGTTCTCCGGCTCCCTTAGCATCCCGGACACCGTCCACTGGCTACGATTACTCCTGAGTTTATTGAGCGAAAATTTAGCCGGATTACAAAATCTCGGAATCGATACTAAGTCCTGGGACCCCATTCTCATTTTTCATGTAGTGCAACGATTATCTAAGGAAACACATGAGATATGGGAGCAAACTTTGAGTTCCTTCTCCGAATTACCTTCTCTGGAAGCGCTTACGACATTTTTGGAGCGATACCCCGCGGAACATTCATGCCTTTTATGGCAAGGTCTCGACGCCAACATGTGCCAAATGCACTGGACCGCATTCGATTCAACAATGCCCTGTGTTTCGGGACTTTGATACTAGAGATCGCTATCTATTTGCGAAGTCAAAAAGGTTATGTTTCAATTGCATGTCGGAAAGTCATGGAACTCGACAATGCCCGAGTAAACAAACGTGTTTGCATTGCACTAAGAGACATTATACTCTTCTACATTTTGAGGCGAGCCATCAATCCGCGCCTTCGTCTTCTGATATCATCACTTTGGCCACTAACCGAAACCAGACAACCTTCCACGCAACAATGAATCCTCCAATTACAACTTCTGTGGAGCATCGCGGTGATCATAATTTGAGTGACTACCATCCGTCAACTTCGAACTTCGTGAGCAGTATCGATGCAGGGCCAGAAAGCCCACATGTGCATGCCTTCCACGTACAGCATCAACCTCAAACACTCGCTCCACCAGAACCTGACATTAGTACCGACACTGTATTAGGTCTGCGTAGATAGTGGACTCAACCCGAACAGAACCTGCAAGTAGTCGTCATACGAGACGAATGATTACCTCCACTGCACTGGAGCTTAGGGCGTGTTGAGAAATTGCAGTACTGTGATTCTTCGCACTACATTGCAGATCGTGCAAGGACTCATCGCACGAAAACAATGTCAAACAATATCACATTTATGATAAAAATAATATATTCCAAATTTCAAAATATTAGCTCCAAGAAAATTTGATTATTGTAAATGATTGGAAATGAGTCATTTGTGTGGGAGGGAGTAGAAGGGGTGGAGCAAACTTGACCTTGTTTTTTTCGCAAAAAAACGACTTGTACAAAATTTGAGCTTTCTAGCTTGACGCGTTCTCGAGGACGGACATCCGGTTTTGAGATTTTTGAGCGACAACAAATATTTCTGTATCCTTGGCGAGTCTGTGCGATCATTATTTCTTAGCGTTACAAACTTTAGAGCAAACTCGCAAATTTCATCTGGAGTATAATAAAAGAATCAAAAACCTTTACAACCACAACATGAGAGAGCGAACTAGGACAATTCATTAGACGCATCAAATTCTTACTGTTGACCAATTGTTTTTGAATTACAATTACAATACACGAACAGGAACCCACATCTATCTATGTACAAGGCGTACCTCGAGACAAGGCATCAACTCGATTCTGGCAAAGTCAACTAACAACTACAATTAACTCTGAAAAGAAATGAAAAATTATCATCATAAATTTAAAGAAAAATCAAAAGAGCAACTCCTGCAAAACAAAATTTTTGAGTCTCGTAATTTAAATAATTTAATTTATTTTAATCAATTTCGTTCAATATATTTTTATATTTTCCTTTTTTTTCAGTATTATATAATCTGTTTCTTCGTGTAACTATTGTTGTTGCTTAGCCATCTTAAAAATTAGCAGCTGGAGGACGCGGTCTTTGGATCGGGACGATTGGAGGCGACGACTTCAGGAGGCCAAGGCCCGATTTGGGCTGTCGCGCCATTGATGATGATTGTTGTTGCTGTTTTTCGCTTTTGTTTTTTCTCGCATTAATCGAATTGTAATTATATTACATACTATCCTTACAAAAGGCAAACTTACTAGCAGCGAGTTTTGCGAGAAATTCAACCCTGCCACCTAGTATCAGTCACCCCCAACTGTATCGCCTACAGGTACCATATTGCGTGCCATAAAGCTTCGCACTCACGTCATAGCTAAAATTCTTCAGGATCTCAATATCAATAAATCCTCTGGTCCTGACGGCATTCCCCTTTAACTCTTAAAAAATGCTTCTCATCTTTGGCTAAACCTCTTCGCAACCTTTTCCACCTATCCTACTCTTCAGGAAAATTCCCAAAAAGCTGGAAACAAGCGAATGTGCAGCCTATACCCAAGAAAGGAAGCAAGTCGGACCCCGTTAATTATCGCCCAATAGCCATCACTTCCGTGCTGTCAAAAATTATGGAAACTGCTGTCAACCTCAAGATCATGCAATACTTGGAGAGCAATCAACTTATAGATGATCGCCAATATGGTTTCCGGTCGGGAAGATCCACAGGTGATCTATTGGTTTACCTAACCGAACGCTGGAACACTTGCATATACAAATTTGGCGAAGGCCAAGTACTTGCATTAGACATTGCGAAAGCGTTTGATAGAGTTTGGCATAAATTCCTACTTTTTAAGCTAAAAGCATTTGGCTTTAATGCTTCTTTTTTGTTATGGATTGAGAATTCCCTATCGAAGCGCGCCATACAAGTTGTTTTAGATGGCGTCTCTTCGTCTCCCTTTCCTATCGATTCCGGCGTCCCTCAAGGCTCCGTTTTATCACCTACCTTATTTCTAATCTTTATTAACGACCTTCTGTCGTCGACTCACAACCCAATTCACAGCTTCGCAGATGACAGTACACTCGAAAACATTTACAGCTTCGACTCAATTGCTGAGGCGCACCAACCTTTTGTGCCTATTAAGCGCCAGGAGTTATTTAATTCATTAAACACTGACCTCAACACAATCCTGCAATGGGGCAGAGCGAATCGATTAGAGTTTAATGCCACTAAAACACAAGCCTGTCATCTTTCTCTTAAATACGACACGACGGTACCTGACCTTTAATGGTGTAATACTTGATCCTTCGGAGAATTTCTACCTGCTGGGTATGCACATTAATAAAAAACTTGACTGGAGCCAGCACATCCACAATGTAGCTTTAGACGCCTCCAAGTGCTTAGGCTTTCTCCGAAGGTGCAAGAAATATTTTACACCATCCGATCTTGCAACCATGTACAAGTCATACATAAGGCCCCGACTCGAGTACAATTCGCATACCTCGAACATCCAAAATGTGGAATTCACTACCCGCGGCCGTCACGCAATTTAAAAGCAACATTAACCGATTTCTTTTATCCTGTCCTTCCTTATTCAATTAATTGTTCATTTTGTTTATTTTCATCTTGTTTCATCCTGTACGCTACCGTATTCATATTCGGTAAAGTAGTATTAAATGCAGCATTGGTCGAGTTCAGAATATCGCATAATTTGGCTTCACGTATCATACTCGTCCTGACATACTGCTATCTGATTTTGGATTATTAATCCATGACAGGCTAATTTATTATGGACATAATCAAATATTCCCAGCTAATAAAAGTATTCTAGGATATAATTTTGCACTTTAAATAAATTTAAGCGAGAAAAAAGCCATAATGGAGAGTCAGTGCCATTTTAAGAGATTCCATTTCGTAGATAGCGATGTTTATATGGTACTTTGTGCGGTTTTTAAAGGAGCCTGGAAATGTGATGTCAAATAAACTTCTCCTGAGTTTATGTTCCTCCTTCTGATATGCAACATTTCTACCATTTCGACTACTTTTCGGCTTTTATTGCTGCTTTTTCCATTTGTGACTAAAGGTAAAAACTTCTTTATAAGAGTTCTATAGCGTTGACACGGTACGTATGCTTCGAGAACGAGTACAACCGGAAATTTCAAACTGGTAAGAACTCTTATTGTTATATTGCACAAGTTTTTAGAGATCTCTGAACCTTTTTATAGTCATATGCGGAAATTACATGGTACACATACGAGTATGTGAGCATTTATGGCAATGAAGCAACGTTATGTTCTGTACATGTACCAACAACTTTCCAATTACTATTGTTAGAATTTCTGATTTTCGTTTATTCATATTTTTTTAGAAAGCTCTGATTCTGGAATAGTCGTTTTTGTTGAAGATGAAGTAATTCGGAACAGTAAAATGGGACAAAAGGAACTGAATATATAAAAGAAATGTTAATTGGGTTGTACTCTTGAATAACGAAAGCTCTGATGAATCTTTTACGCAACTATATTTTATTCTTGACTATCGATCGCCCGCGACTTTGTCCGCGTAAGAATCGCGAAATGAGCAATTTTTGACAATGCAGTTAGTAATACATTATCCGGGATTATAAACTGATTAGTTTAATGGCCCTTTGAAGACAATGGTTTCTATTTTGTTGGAATCAGAACATTGAATTATTAAGAATGAAACCACGATATTCGCGTTTGAATGGGGCAAGCTCGTGATCAAATCAATGCCGTGATCTAAGACAATATTCATATTAAAGAGAACTAAGGACATGTGAATAGTTATACCTTGCGTTAATTAAAAAAAAAAGCCCAAATAAAATAGCATTAAGCTTAAAACAACTCTGCGTAAAGCCCAATCATACGATACTACAGATGAAATTTGTGTGATGTTAAGAATTTTGTATGGGGAGTGGTAGAAGGGACGATAGTACTGAACTAATTTGTTTTACATCATGCTAGAGTAGCTATAAAAATGTTTTGTACCAAATTTAGCATCAAACATAACAGGGCTACGATTGCGCGTAAAGCGCAATCTTATGATACTCTAGATGAAATAGAATTTTTCGTGATCCCAAGAAATTTTGTATGGGGATTGTTAGAAGGGGTGATAGCATTGAACTAATTTTTTCCCCATCATGCTAAAGTAGCTATAAAATGTTTTATACAAAATGCTTACTCCAAAAATTGAATAGGAGCTGAGGATATTAGTGTGGTAGATTTAGTGAAAATGTGCAGTTTGTATAGGAGGTGGTAGAAAGAGTAGGGCGATTTTAGTGATTTTTTCAGATATAATAAAGAATATCATAAAATTGACATCTCATAAATTTTAGACTAGTGACGTTCATACTTTTCAAGAAAATAGATTTTTCGTGAAGTTGTGAAACTATGTCATATTGTATGGGAGGGGGTAGAAGCAGTGAAGCTAATCAAATATTTTTTCCTGATCTGAGGAATTGGAACGATGAAAGTTCATTCCAAGTGGTAGTTTGTGAGATAGGGGTGATTTTATTAGTGAGTACTATATCCAAAGATAAACATCTGCTCTTCGTGGGATAAGTGTTGGCTATTTTGCCGGGTGGTTGAAAAAGTCATTTAAGAGTAGCAGATTTTACCAGCTACGATTTCACTACTATTATGCTCTAAACTAGGATGCAGCCTAGCGAGTAGCGTGTTGGTCTAAAATGAGAAGATCGTGAGTTCAAATCACGGTCGACACATAATTCCAGCGCACTGCCTGCTTGGGTATACCTTGGTCAATGAAAAATTCGTTGATAGAGGGTTGTGCGAAGGTCTAACAACCCTTGCACAATAAATAATATAAAAAAAAATGTTAATGAACCTGAAGGTCAGGAGGCCAAGGCCCGATTTAGGATGTAGCGCCATAGTAGGTAGATATATGCTCTAATTTACCCAATATTTAATTAAGCTACTCCCGTTTTTACCAGTTCACAGAAAGTTACTTGAATTCCGATCTTAGATCAATACGCACAAGTACAATAAAATAATTTTCAAGTCAAATCAAATACATCGTAGTTTATATTTACCTGCAACTTACAACAACACAAAAACTATGTACCTACACCAAAAATTTAAATCTCCATGGTTTAAGATTTTCAGCTTAATTTCGATAAGTGTCCGTATATTAGATTGGAAAAGTTTTAGGGTCTGCGAAGTACGCAGCTATTATCGTTGTTTCGATATCATCAATTCTTACATCTTAAGTTTCAAAAGTTTCAGTAATAAAACTGGGAAGATGTGTACATTTTGAAGATTTATTAATAAGAATTGCTACTCTCCGCAGGGTAGCAATTTTTCTATCATTCCTTTAAAACTTAAATCTAGGATAAAATGATTTGTCATTCCTTTGAGCCATGGAGCCCTGGTAATAAACAAGTAAATATGTCAATGTTATTGCCATAAAGAAAAGCAAAAGTTTCCAGAATTTTATTTCGAACGCTCTGGGGATTCCACAGTAGACACAATTGAGTGTTATTGACCAAATAAAAAATCCATGATGCCCTGCTACACTATGAAAAATTTGTCAACTGTTCATGTAAGCGTAATTCGTTTTTATAAACATAACAAAACTACAATTGCGGATAAGCCCCAACCATCCTCTACTTTAGTTAGATAGTTTCAGTGACCTTAGAAGATGATTTTCCTATCATATTAGGAACCTACTTATAAAAGTGTATTACATTTAATTTCAGCAGTGGTGTTCAATGTGTGTTCCGCGGAACCCTGGGGTTTCCCCAAAAAAATTAAGGGTTCCGCTCCGCGTAACAGCCTTGGCGGCGTATCAAGCTTCAGCTTTGAAGCAAAATAAGTTCGAGTGCTTCCCGACCCGTAGTGATTTTCTTGCAGAATCTGAAATGGATTTGGATATGGAAATCCTTGATAATATAAAAACACAACAGGATTACGATTGGGCTAAAGCCCAATCGTGCGATACTCTAGATGGAAGAGAAATTTTTTGATTTCAAGAAATTTTGAAGGGGAAGTGGTATAGGGGTTGACGACATTGAACCATTTCTTCTTCATCACGCTAAAGTTTCTATTAAAATGTTTTATACAAAATCTAGGATTCAAAAATGTAATAAGTACTGAGAAAATTAGTATATTAAATTTAGTGAAATTGTGCAGTTTATATGGGAGGTGGTAGAAAGAGGTGCAAGTTCTTAAAGACATTTTCAGAAATAACTATAAACATTACGCTTTTGACATGTTTATACTCTAGATGAAATCTGAGAGTATATTGTGTTTGCCTTACCGTTTGTAACGCTAAGAAATAATGCTCGCACAGAGCCGCCAAGGGTACAAAAATATTTGTTGTCGCTCAAAAACCTCGACTCCGAGTGACCGTCTGTCTGTCTGTCTGTCTGTCTGTCTGTCTGTCTGTCCGTCTGTCTGTGCGTCTGTCTACAGCATAACTCTCGAAAGCTTTGAGCTATACTGCTAAAAATTTTTGTGTGTCATTTTTAGCAAAAAAGTAACTTTAAGTTCGTGAATGGGCTACATCCCCCCACTCCTTCTACCCCCTCCCATACAAATTTCCTGAAATTTCGAAATATTAAGAAATTGATTTTTCCTTGAAACCATTTATGCTATCGATTTGATATTTAGGTCAAAGTATTATGATATAGATGTCACTAATATCACGGAATATTGACTCGATCCCCTTACCCCTTCTACCCCCTCACATACAAATGGACAATTTTGAAAAATACATATTTTCGATTTTCATTGAAACTAGTAAAGCTGAAAAGACGAAATTTTGTCAGAATTAATTCTACTATAATTACAATTTATTTTAAAAATAATAATCATCTTCAACTCACTCCTTCTACCCCCTCCCATACAAATTTTACGAAATTATGAAATTTAAATTAGATTATTTTTTTTTGAAACTGTTAAAGCTATCACCTTGATATTTTGTATAAAAATTTTTCTCGCAATAATAATATTTCTATTTGTATAATAGAAATATTATTATTGCGAGAAAAATTTGTTTTGATCCGTACACTCCTTCTACCCCCTCCCATACAAATGCATAATTTTTGTTAAATGCATTTTATCGATTTCCATTCAAACTAGAAAAAGTACAAACTTCAAATTTTGCCAGAATTTGTTTCTTAATAATTAAAATAAGTGTTAGAAAAATTATCAGCTCCGCTTCACTCCTTCTACCACCTCCCATACAAATATCTGTATTGTAAATTCAAGAAAAGCATTTCTCCTTCAAGTATATGATCTATCGACTTTGAAATTGAATCAAAGCATGGTGATAAGGATGATGATAAGCAGTCTCAAAATCATCTTAAACGCTCCACTTCCTCTGCCACCTCTCATACAAATGACCCAATTTCAGAAAATCTATGACCAATTTCTTTAAAAATAATGAAAACTAAAAACTTTAAATTCAGCAAAAAGCATTTTGCATGCCATGCTCGGTGTCATATACGAAAAATACAAACCTTCCCATCTACTTCTACCACCTCCCATGCAAAAGTCTCTATTTACTATTCGAAAGAATTTGAGATGACATATTTGACATTACATACGGTATATTAAAGTTATTTCCATCTCATCTAGAGTATCATATGATACTCTCAGATTTCATCTAGAGTATAAACATAACAGGGCTACGATTGGGCGTAAAGCCCAATCGTGTGATACTCTAGATGAAAGAGAAATTTTTTAATTTCAAAAAATTTTGTAGGGGAAATGTTATAGGGGTTAACAACTTTGAACTAATTTTTTCTCATCACGTTAAGGTTGCTATCAAAATGTTTTACACAAAATTTAGATTCACAAATATCATATGTACCGAGAATTTTAGTGAATTGGATTTAGTGAAATTGTGCAGTTAGTATGGGAGGTGGTAGAAGAAGGGACGAGTTCTTAAAAACATTTCCGGAAATAACTATAAGCATCATACGCGTGTTACGATTTAAATTGTAGATCCATAACATTCACACTTTTCAGGAAAATCCACTTTTTGTAAAGTTGTAAAATTATGTCAGATTGTATGGGAGGGGTAGAAGGAGTCTAATCTTTTTTGGCCATACTAGTAATTCTAGATTAATATTAAGTGCACAATTTTGGCTCGATAAATTTCATATGCATAGAATAAATTGGTTTAGAGTATTTCATGAAAAAGTGCAGTTTGTATGGGAGGTGGTAGAAGGAAGGAAAGGACTTAAATAATTTTATATAGTAGATTAAAATTATAATAAAAGTAATACATTCCAAATTTCAGATCAATAGCATCTATACTTTTGAAGCAAATCCTTTTATTGTCGAATTGCAAAATTGTGTCATTCTGTATGGGAGGGGGTAGAAGGGGTAAACCTAATCCTCTATTTGTTTTTTTTTTTTGATTTTACTAATGACTCCAAATAAGTGATTAATGCACAATTTGAGCTCGATAAATTTTATACGTACTGAGTGAATTGGCTTAGAGCATTTCATGAAAAAAAAATTTTTTAATTACATTCAAATTTGGTTCGCGGCAATGGACAGATAAAAAAAAAACGAACGGACAAAAAAAATGCAAGGGCAGCCCTGCTGTAAAATATTTTGCCGCCAATTGTCGACCAGATTGAAACGAAAGCCGTTGTGGCTCAAGTAAAACAGCGAAAAAGTTTGGGGGTAGAGAAGGAATAGAACTATACAGAGTGCAGGATTGTTTTGTTTTTGGGAATGTGAAAAAATGCACTAGGATGGCCGAGAGAGAAAAAAAGTGAATTAATCCAAAGTGAATAACAAAGTAAGACAAGACTAAAACAAACAAAAAAAAAACAAAAAAATTAACCAATAAAAACTCATATTAAGTGCATCGCATTCAAAGAACAATTGATATTTAAAAGAAAGGATACCACTGGAAGGAGCAAGGGCCCCAACATTCTCAAGTAACGAGAGTTAAGATTTTTCAAACTAACTAAAAAAAAAATTGAAATACAATTATAGTATCTAATTCTTTTGTTTCTTGGATAACATTTTTTCTAGAAGGGGATGCACTAAGAAGTCGTGTTTAAGACTAACCATTCCAATGGATTTCACGATTGAAAACATCAATGCATATTGTATGTACATATGTATGTCACTGCCTCTAAAATTTCCAAGTGGAATGAAACTTCTGCCAATTTATTAGGTAGAACAAGCAATAATTTCTTTGAAAATAAACCTCCAACACCACTTAGCACTTACTACGCTCGAGCTAACTTCCTTTCCCGATTCTTCGTATCGAGAAATTTTGCCCATCAATCAAATTGAATTGGTGGCGAGAATACTTTTCCTTTGATTTCCTTCATACGTCCCAGTGGAATGGTTTTCAATTTTTCTTTTCTGGTAAATTGCCATTGCCTTATGCAAGTTCTTTTGAGCAACATTCTAAAGTTGTCTGTTACGAATTTTAATCGACTAGCTATTTATAAATTATGCTTCTCTGTACTTTTAGTGCCATGAAAATCAAAAATTATTATTATTATTATTATTAAATTATTATTTTTTATTATTTTATTATTATTTCGCAGTTGTGAAGGTATCCAACCAGTTAATATATCATACTTTTAGCAAATGTACAAGTTTCTACCTTCAAGTTTAATTTAAAAATTTTCAGTTTTTTTCATTACACATGAAACACCTTGTGCACCTTGTCCCTAGACCCCTTCGGTGCATAACATTATTTTTTTTGCTATGTATATCAAATAGTTTTATCCACATGCAAAATTTAAACATTGTATCTTTCACTAGAGACCTAAAAAAATCACTCAAAATTTTCGACATTTTGGCTTACCACCTTCCTGCCCTTATATCCATCAACTTAAATGTTTTACAAAAATTAAAAACTATGTAGTTCAACAATCTAACAAAATCAATCAATTCAATGTGATATCTGTGCTCAGTTTTGAGATAAAGCGGTTTGAAATTTTTGGAATGTGCACCATTTTTGAAATGCTCCCCATTTTCCCTCCACCAGTATCTCCAACTCTCTACTATTATCTCCAAATTTTATATTTTTTTCAGTATTCCCTCGTATAGCTTAATATATTGTTGCGAGCTAGGGGATCGCTGGATTTCAAAGAAAACTCAATTCGTTTTAAAATATACGGATAATTTATTTATTGCACTTTATACACAATTTCCCGATCACTTCACTAAATTCGCTCTAAAAACTTAATTCGCACAACCCAGGAACACTGGCGATCTATCACTTTCGCTTACTTACACCGATAGGTGTTTTCCATGAAACTGTCACTGAGTAACTGGATTCCTTGTCGTGAGCTCTGGCTATTTATAATGGGTTTATCCGAGTCTCGAACCTTCTCTGGTGTATGTTTTTCTGCTGGGTCTGGACTATTCTGGAAGTTACTAGATGGCGTCGGGTGTCATTGTTTGTGTCTTTGAGAAATTACTAGAAGCCCTCTACATGTTGGAAGAATATTCTAAATAGTTCTGGCAGATTTGAGAGAGATCATTGCCAGATCTATAACATTACCCTCTCCTTAGTCCCTGTTCGTCCCGAACAGAGTCGTTCACTTCCGCAATGGCACCGTGGTACTTTGTTAGTCGGTCGAGATGTACCACTTTCATTTTTGTACGGGGTTTTTGATGTAATTGAATCCGATAGACGACATCGTTTAACCGGTTGACGATCTGGTAAGGGCCTTCCCAGTTGCGCTGTAGTTTCGGCGATCTGCCCTTCTGTCGTTTGGGATTGTATAGCCAAACTAAATCACCCTCTTGGAATCCTGATGAATTCGCCCGTTGATCATACCTCGTCTTCATGCGGTCGGTCGCCAAATCAATTTTATCTCTGACCAGGTTATAAATTGTGTTTAGTCTACATCGAAGATCCGAGACGTAATCTTTGGCATTCGTTGGTTGGTCTGGTGGCACTCCAAACATTAATTCCGCAGGGACTCGAATATTCCTTCCGAAAATGACTCGGGACGGGGTTTCTCCTGTTGTTGAATGCACCGATGTTCTGTAGGCCATTAAAAATAGAGGGATGTGCTGATCCCAGTCCTGTTGCCTCTCGCTGACGAGTTTGGATAGGTTTGAATTCAATGTCCTATTGAAACGTTCCACCATTCCATCGGACTGTGGATGTAATGGAGTTGTCCTGGTTTTGTTTATTCCCAGCATTTGGCACACGTGTTTGAACATTTGAGATTCAAAATTGCGCCCTTGATCGGAGTGTAGTTCACGTGGAGCTCCAAATCTGCTCACCCAGTTGGTAACAATTTGTTCGGCGGCGGTTACTGCTTCTTGATTTGGAATTGCGTAGGCTTCAGGCCACTTGCTGAAATAATCAATGACCACTAGAATGTAGCGATTACCATTTTCTGATTCCGGAAATGGTCCAGCAATATCCACAGCAATTCTCTCAAATGGGACTCCCACGTTGTATTGTTGCATTTCTCCCCTGGATCTGCGGTGTGGGCCCTGACTTGATGCACACGTAGTACATTTACGGCACCAATTTTCGACATCATCTCGGAGATGGATCCAATAGAACCTTTCTCGTATCTTTGCCAAGGTTCTATTTACACCCAAATGCCCACCGGAGGTACCTCCATGATATTCCTTCAAAACCTCCTCGACTTTACAATGCGGGACGATGGTTTGCATGTGATACGACTTTCCGTCAGCGTTTTCTCATTTCCGTTTTAATAATCCGCCGTCTAGGTGAAGGGAGTTCCATTGTGCCCAATAACACTTCAGGGTTTCGCTGAATTGTGAGATGTCTTTCCACTCAGGCCGTTTCATTTCGTCCTTCCATGCCATGATCGGTGAAATATCTGGATCTTTACGTTGGGCATCTTCCAGTTCTTGCTGTTTCCATCCATCCTTTGGTTCGGTCGTTATCCTCTGAATGGTTTCTCCGGCTTCTTTTCCTTCTACACGGTGGCAATGCTTGCAGTTCGGTGGACAAGGACGACGTGAAAGCGCATCGGCATTACCGTGGATTCTTCCTCTTCGATGAACAATTTCAAAATCGTAGGATTCGAGCCTTTCAATCCATCTGGCTACTTGGCCTTCGGGGTTCTTAAACTGAAGTAGCCATTTAAGCGATGCGTGATCCGTTCGAAGAAGGAACTTTTGACCATAGAGATATTTGTGAAAATGTTTCGTTGCTTCTACAATGGCTAATAGCTCTCGGCGAGTTACGCAATAGTTCCTTTCTGCTTTTGAGAGTACTCGGCTGTAGTATGATAGCACTCTCTCCTGCCCGTCGATCTCCTGTGATAGCACTGCTCCGATACCGACATTGCTGGCGTCAGTATCTATGATGAAACCGTAACCTGGTTTTGGGTACGCCAGAACTGGGGAGTCGCAGAGTTGGTCTTTTATTTTCTCAAATGCTTCCTGGCACTGTTGACTCCATGTAAATGACTTTCCTTTTTCCGTTAACTGATGCAGACATTTCGCCGTGTTGGCAAAGTCTTTTACAAATCGACGGTAATATGTCGCTAAGCCTAGGAAGCTGCGCAACTGGTGTTTATCACTCGGAGTAGGCCAGTTTTTCACCGCCAGTATCTTCTCCGGATCTGTCTTTACGCCATCAGCTGAAACGATGTGACCTAAGTACTTGACTTCTGCACTAAATAAAGTGCACTTTTTCGGACTCAGTTTTAATTTTGCCGCTCGTAGTCGCTGGAAGACTTCCTGCAGATTTTTTAGGTGTTCCTTGAATGTTCTGCCGATAACGATCACATCATCCAGGTAAACGAGACAAGTTTTCCAACTCAGACCACGCAAAACGAATTCCATTAGTCTTTCAAACGTAGCTGGAGCATTGCACAAGCCAAATGGCATTACGATGAATTGCCACAGTCCACTGCCGACAGAGAATGCTGTTTTCTCTCTATCTTTTTCATCTATCTCCACTTGCCAGTAACCACTTTTCAGATCCAACGTCGAGAACCATTTAGCATCAGTTAGGGTGTCCATGATATCGTCGATTCTTGGTAGTGGATAGCTATCCTTTTTCGTAACATCATTCAGTCGCCTGTAGTCCACACAAAAACGGGTACTGCCGTCCTTCTTCTTTACCAGCACTACTGGCGATATCCACGGGCTCTTTGATTCTTCGATGATTCCCTGATGCTCCATAGTTTTGACCATTGAATTGACTTCTCCTTGTTTCGCTAATGGTACTCTTCTTGGAGGCTGACGTATCGGTGTAGCACTTCCCGTATCTATGCGATGTTTCACTAAGTTTGTTCTGCCATAGTCGTCATCACCGGTGGAAAAGACGTCGCTGAATCCTTCGATTAGATCTACGGCTTGCTTGTGTTGTTCTCCTCTAAGGTTGCTTGACTGAAGAAGTGTTGATGTTACATTGTCCTTCCTTCTTGGCTTATTTTTAGAGGGTACGTCATGTGGTTCTGCCTTGTCGATACTCGTCACCGCCGATATTGGTTCACAGCTGCCAATTACATCTCCTTTCTTTACGCTGGTAGTGCTGTCCGCAACGTTCAGGACTCTTATTGGTACCATCATTTTCTCATTCCTTTTTACGAGCGTTTTTCCTAGTATCAGACTTCGTAATGCAGGTGTCGTTTCCGGTTCTATGAGGTAGAATCGGTGGTTCCCGGGATCACCATCGAGCTCTGCCCAAATAACATTCTCAGATGACTTTGGTATGTCCACATCTTCGCATAATACAACTCGCAGCTTTGTTGTTTTGGAGGATGTTATTTCCATCGGGATTTCAATATTCCGCCACTTCATTATTCGTTGTCCTAAGTCCAGCTGGATACCGTGTGGTTTCAGAAAATCCATTCCAAGGATACACTCATCGGTAATGTCAGCTACCACGAATACATGCGAGAAGGTCAAATCCCCAAGCTGTATATCACGAGCTATTTCTCCATGGACCGTTGTAGTTTCTCCTGTAGCAGTGCGAAGTGCGTACTTCTTGGTGTTGTGAAGCCAAGTACGATCTACGAGGTCAGATCTTAGCACTGACCGTGTTGCGCCTGTGTCGACTGTTATGATGCAGTTTAATTTGCCGACTCGACCACTCATACATAAGTCGTTTTCACAACGATGTAGTCGAGAAACTGCGATGATGGTTCCGGGGGCGTCGATTCTACCAGCCAACTTCTGCCCCATGAAGTTGGCCTTTACTCGTTTCCCGGACTGTCATTAGGCGAAGCGTGCTCTCGTGACGGTTCGCCCCTTCCTCCTCTTTGTTTAGCAGCGCAGCCGGAACAGTAGTTGATCGCTTTTCTGGGTTTGCGGCAGTCGCGTCTTAAGTGTCCTGCCTGTCCACAATTCCAGCATCGGGGAGCACCAGATCCTTCGCTCCGCTTGGTGTACTCGGCTTTCTGCCACACACATTCTTCTACTATTTCTCGAACTCGATAGTTACTCCGCGAGCTTTGCTTGGCAGCTTCGAACGTCAGCCCATATACTAAGGCTTCGCCAATCGTTTTCTTACCTGCCAGTTTTAACGCCTGTTGCAGCTCTCTGTCCTGTACAGCATTGTTAAATGCGAAAACAGCTGTATCGTTTCGTTGCTCTGTTTGCGCATTAGGCAGCGATAATAGTGTGAGTCGTTCAATATCGCGTGCCAGCTCTTGAAGTGTTTCACCATTCTTTTGAGTTCGGTTGTAAAGTTGCGTTTTGTAGATCTCTCGCATGTGGTCACTGCCATAATGAAGATCCAATGTCTGGACTAAGGTTGAAAAGTCTTGTTGTTGCTCCTGCGGAATCGTTTGAAGAACCTCTGCTGGTGGACCTTTTAGCGCCAATATAAGAGCTGTTCCCCGTTCTAGATCATTCCAATGGTTGTTTCTTGCGGCGGCTTCAAATTGGGTCTTATAAATAGCCCACGGTGTTTGTCCATCGAAGATTGGAGCCTTGAGACCCTTGTGCGCAACATGTTCTGTCTTGATGACGCCAGTCGCCTTCACATTATCGAAGTCTCTTTTTAGGCGTTCGACTTCTTCTGCAATCCCGGATGTCTTTTCCGCAATTTGCTCTTCGAAGATTCGAAGTTTCTTCTCAACGTTTTCTTCTATGGCCTTACCCATGGTGTCTATTTTATTATTTTGCAGCTCCAATTTTTGGTTAAGGTCCTTTGAGGTCTGATCTAGTTTCTGATTAATGTCCGCAGATTGTTGCTCTAGTTTCTGATTAATGTCCGCTGATTGTTGCTCTAATTTCTGATTAATGTCCGCAGATTGTTGTTTAATGTCCACTGATTGTTGCTCTAATTTCTGATTAATGTTCGTTGTCACAGCTGATTGTTGATCCAATTTGTGCATCATTTGTTGCATTAACTGTGTCAGAGCATTCGATGCACCAGAACACTCCTCTGCACGAGTTTCCTCGATTTGGAACTCAAAACTATCTGCATCCTCACCCTCAGCCTCAAGTGTCTCGATCATACGGCTGACAAGTTCAGACTTGCTCCCTAGTGTAGATAACTCGCGTCTACTGAGCTCTTCCTTCAGCTCCGTTACTTTTAAGTCTTTTAAATAACGCGGCATTTTCACTACCGATTATTTTAAGTTTTTCCGCGATCCGAATTCACTTAAATTTTCTCCACTAATTAAAGTCACTGCTCACTAAAGCACTCGAGAATATTCGATTTCACAAAACTCTCACTGTCCGTTCGAGAATTTTAGTTCCGCGATTTTACTTCGCTAATTAAAGTCACTGTTCACTAGAGCACTCGAGAATATTCGATTTCACAAAATTCTCACTGTCCGTTCGAGAATTTTAGTTTCACTTTTCCGCTCTCACAAAATTATCCGTTCGCGATTTTTAACCCGAATTTATCCTTGAAATCCCACTCTTCTGACACCAATTGTTGCGAGCTAGGGGATCGCTGGATTTCAAAGAAAACTCAATTCGTTTTAAAATATACGGATAATTTATTTATTGCACTTTATACACAATTTCCCGATCACTTCACTAAATTCGCTCTAAAAACTTAATTCGCACAACCCAGGAACACTGGCGATCTATCACTTTCGCTTACTTACACCGATAGGTGTTTTCCATGAAACTGTCACTGAGTAACTGGATTCCTTGTCGTGAGCTCTGGCTATTTATAATGGGCTTATCCGAGTCTCGAACCTTCTCTGGTGTATGTTTTTCTGCTGGGTCTGGACTATTCTGGAAGTTACTAGATGGCGTCGGGTGTCATTGTTTGTGTCTTTGAGAAATTACTAGAAGCCCTCTACATGTTGGAAGAATATTCTAAATAGTTCTGGCAGATTTGAGAGAGATCATTGCCAGATCTATAACAATATGATCCAAGTCTCGATTACGTAGCTTAAGAAATAGTCGAGATATTAATTTTTAAGTGTTTTTCTTTGCACCCCCTCTCCCTTACAGCAATTAGTCCCTTTTTAAAGCTGATTCCGGTTGGTCTATATACCACCTAAATGGTCTCGAAATATGAATTTTGTGGTAAATAGTTTCAAATATATAATCATTTGAAAAAAAATCGACGGACAATTTCGTTTCTAGCCCCCCTCCCCCATTTTGGAACCCAATGGATAAAAAAATTTTATTATTTTTAAAGTTTGTCCCATAAACCTCTCTATATGTATGTATGTTGATTTTCAGCTTTCTAGCTGGAACCACGATTGAGATATTTGAATTCTTAATTTTCAGTTTCAGCGCTCCGCCTCCCCTCGAACCGTTACACCCACCAAAATAGGTGTCCGCCTGAGATCCGCAACTATCTACAATCTCTACAAAATTGAACTTTATATCTTGAAGGGTTTGGAAATTAATGTGCGCTAAGCGTACACATGAGGAGAGCTGTCCGAGAGCTTCCCTGTGCGAACGGGTGTCAGACAAGGCTGCATATTATCACCAGTCCACGTCTTGAATTTAATTCCCACCTGTGGGCGGGAGCTGCAAAAACTTCTCTCTCCTATCTGGATAGTATCCAGTCTCGGACCATTAAAATTATAGGGGATTCTGACATCACTTCATCGCTCGATTCACTCGACCATAGACGAACTGTAAGCTCCCTAACCCTTTTGTATCGCTACTACAATGGAGATTGTTCGGACGAAATCTTTAATCTCATGCCCCCATGCATGCCCTTACCCCGTAATACTAGAGCTGCTTCGCGCGCTCATAAGTATTCCCTCAACCCCACCTTCGGTCGCACTGTCAAATTTCGTGATTCGTTTATACACCGGACTGTTCGAATATGGAACTCACTGCCCATCTCGGTGTTCCCGCATGACTACAACATTCAGCAATTCAAGGGAAATATTCATAGCCACTTCCGACTCTATCCCCTAAATTCCCAAAAACCAATATCCCTCCCCCCTCACCGGAGCTGTGCTTCAGTACAAAAGGGCAACCCCTCTAGTTCCGGTGTCACATAAAAAGCCCTGTTTCTGGTGGTAATAAATGACATCTTGAAAGCTGCACTGGAAGGTGGGGAAGGTAAGGGTCTTCAATGGAGACTATTTAACATCTTAAGTCACCTTGATTATGCTGATGACGTGTGTTTGCTTGCACATAACCGTTCGGACTTAGAGTCAAATGTTCGCTCGTTGCATTCTAAATGCAAAGAGGCGGGACTGAAAATAAATGTGCGTAAAACCAAGTAAATGCACATGGGTTCGAACGCAAGCACACCGATTGTTCTTAATGGACAGGATGTGGAAGAGGTGCAAGATTTTTGCTATCTCGGAAGTATTGTCAGCATGGACGGCGGAGCCGAAAAGGATGTTGAGGCACGGCTAAATAAAGCTCGTCAGGCCTTCGGTATCCTTTCCCCTTTCTGGAGGTTAAAAGAGATCTCCCTTCGCACGATGCTGCGAGTTTTTGACGCATGCGTCAAATCTGTGTTGTTGTATGGTTGTACTACGTGGAAAGTGACCTTTCGACTTACCAAGAAACTACAGACTTTCGTAAACCAATGCCTCCGGCGTATTTTAGGAATATTCTGGCCAGAAGTGATCTCCAACGACGAACTTTGGAGTACAACTGGCCAGACTAAAATACTGAAATACTAAAAACGGCGGAAGTGGCAGTGGATCGGTCATACTTTGAGGAAACCAGAGCAAAATATCGCGAAACAGGCTCTGGATTATAATCCTCAAGGAAGACGTCGGGTTGGTCGACCATGTAACACATGGAAGCGAGCAGTTGAGCAGGAGGCCAGAGCAATAAACAAGTCCTGGCAACAGCTTAAGGCCGATGCTCAGGATCGCGCCTTGTGGAAGAGAGTTGTTTCTGTCCTATGCCCCTATAGGGGGTCTTAACAGGAATTTGATTGATTGATTTGAAGCGTACACATCGGCGTACGGGGGTCGGCGGACGGCATACGGCGGACGGCGTACAGACAGGCGGTTTTTTTTGCATTTTTAGACTATTTCAGTCACGAAACGCGAAAAAGCAAAAGTTCAGGTTAGCAAATCTTTTTTTTTCCAAGTCGATCACAATACTGTATTACTAAAATAATAAAGTATGGTAATAGCTAAAATCTATGAATTTCCCGAAATTGAGAGATATTTAAAATAGCTCAAAAGCAATAAATTATTCCAAAATTTCGAGACGTTTCAAATTTTTCTTAGTTATAATTTAAAATTTTATGATACGAACGACTCACGATGTAATGTTGTTTTGGTGATATATAGAATATAGTTAACATTTATGTTTATTTGATCAAGCTCCGCGGGCGGCAACATGACACCTAGCGCGCCGAATGCGGGTCGCGCGCTTCGTATTGGTCACCCTCGATCCAGAGTATTGCATGATTGGGCTTTATGTAGTAGTAGTAATATTTTGTTTATACTCTAGATGAAATCTAAGAGTATTATAAGTTTCTCACAAACTTTGCAACGTCAAGATAAGGCTCGGAGAAAAAAATTAATGATACAGAAATTCATATAATGACTCAAAAATTTTAAAATCTTATGTCCGTCCGTCTGGCCGTCCGTTTCTAGCTTAAGAACTTGTTGAGCTAGAAAGCTCAAATTTTTTAGACGTCGTTTTTAACAAAAAAGTAAGATCAAGTTCGTGAACGGGCCAAATCGCTCTACCTCTTATACCCCCTCCCATACAACGTGACAGAACTTCGCAATTTGACAATGAACGGATTTGCTCGAAAAGTATAAATTCTATTGATCTAAAATTTGGAATATAGTATTTTTATGATAATTTCAATCTAATATTTAGAAATTCCCCCTTCTTCCACCACCTTCCATGCAAACTACACTTTTTCATGAAATTCTCTAAACCAATTTACTTAGTGCGTATAAAATGTATAGAGCTGAAATTGCGCACTAAATATCTATTTAGAATTATTAGTAATACGATTAGTTTCACTCCTTCTACCACCTCTCATACCATCTGACACAATTTCACAAAAAGTCAATTTAGCTTAAAAGTATGAATACTACTGATCTGCAATTTAAAACATATCAAAAGCATGACGCTTATAGTTATATTTGAAAAAGTCATTAAAAATTCGCTGCTATTTCTACCACCTCCCACACAAACTGCACATTTTCACTAAATCCAATACACAGATTTTCTCAGTACCTATTAAATTTTTCAATCTCAAATTCTTTATAAAACGTTTTGGTAGCTAGCGTGATGTGGAAAAATTAGTTCAATGTCGTCATCCCCTCTACCACTTGTCCTACAAAATTTCTTGTAATCTAAAAATGTCTCTTAATCTAGAGTATCGCACGGTTGGGCTTTACGCAAAATCGTAGTCCTGTTTTTTTTTATAAATGGTTGCTCTGCAATTAATATTTGGAGATTTTGCTTTGACTTCTTCTTCTTCTACAATGGCACTACAGCCCAAATCGGACTTTGGCCTCCTGACATTCAGGTTCCTTAACATTTTTTCATTATTGCGGAAGGGTTGTTAGCCGTTCGCACAACCCTCTATCTACGAATTTTTCATTTTCGTAGATTGATGGAACCAAGGTATACTCAAGCAAGTAGTGTGCTAGAATTTTGCGCCGACCGGGATTTGAACTCACGACCTTCGCATTACTAGACCAACACGCTACCTACTAGGCTACACCCTAGCTTTGCTTTGACTTAGTGTTAAATTATTTGCAGTCCATTTCGCTACCGACGGGATACTTATACTAACGCTCTTGCCAAGAATTTGCTGAAGAAAAACCCACATCATGAAGACAGAAACGGAAAACTCCTCAGGATGTAGAGGAATAGAACATTTCTAGCCTACAAGAGTGTGCGTACCCTAAAGGCATCAAGCAAGTTCTCGACTCATTTAAATTAACAACCTTCTACGTCACTTGATAACCATGTTAAATTAAATTAATTGTTATCGGTGTGATGAAGTAAATTTAAATTTAAACAATGATTAGATTTGGAGTGGTATGTACAACAGGTGCTAATGAGATTACTTGAGAACATGGTAAGAGTAACTTTTGCCAGAGGGTCCAGCTAAGTTAAATTTAATGAAATCACCAAAGTGGCACTAACTTATTGCGATAGACACATCCTGTTGTCAAGCTGCTTTCAACAGAAAATAACTATGTTACATATAAAGTACACATATCTTGGATGCGCACCTGTTGAAGATAAGACACACTGTTTCTATCTAAAACATAAGCAGAAAATTGACGTGGCCATATTTTAAAAGCCAGCAATTTTCACTAACGAAAATATTCATTGAAACTGAAGGACTCTTAAGTAAAAATCAATTTCGTAATACTGGGTTGAAAAGTACGAGTGTAATAAGGGTTGATTCTGTGCCACATCATACCCCATGTACATGGCTCGTGTACTCTGAGCAAGGATATTTTTTGAATCTTGTAATAATGGTGTAAACGTGTAAATTAGGAATTCAAAAATCGATTTCAGAAAATAGTATGTACCAGAGAAGCCCTCCCCCAGTATTGTAAGGCATCCAGCAAGTCATTCACGTAGTGCTTTGGCCTTCGTACTTACTTACCGCTGCGATGACATTGATGTTTAAGACATAAGAACCATGATGTAATGAACAGCACGGAAGACTGTGCCAGACACCTAAAACTGGTGATGACCCCAAAAAAGAGGAATTTATCAAAGTATGCTATAGATTTTATGTTCCGCGTGTTTCATTATGTGGATCTGATTATACGAGTAATCCGGTTTACTTAGAGGTTTAGTGCGCTGATAAATTGCTGTGATATGAAGATGATACTTTGGGGCTTTTTATTGGAATTTTTTTTTCCGGAGGGTGGATTTTTTAATCGGATGTTTTGTTGGAATTGTTTTGAATAACGATCGGTTAGTTCTTGTTTTCTGCAAAATATATCTACTGAATTTTCTTGAAATTAAGAATCATGTACAGCCAGTACCGAAAGTTAGTGAACACTATCATATTCAATTTGCTTTTAATAAACTTATATGTACGTCAAATAACTTAAATATTTGTTCATGCCTGAAATGCTATATAGCACGAAACAAAAATTAATAACTTTCAAGTTACATACTATTATAAATCGTTTACCATCTATTCCGCTTGAACTTAAAAACATAAGAGAACGAGCATAAAGTCCAATCATGCGATACCTACTCTAGATGAAAGAGACATTTTTCTGATTTTAAGAAATTTTGTATGAGCAGTGGTAGAAGGGGTGACGGCATTGAACTAATTTTTTCACATCATGTTAGAGTTTCAAAATGTTTTATACAAAATTTAGGATTCAAAAATTTAATAGGTATTGTGAAAATTAGCATATTGGATTTATTGAAATTGCGAAGTTTGTATGGTAGGTGGAATAAAGGGTGAGGTGTTCTGATACGAAATGCGCAATTAAATTTTGTTTTATTTTTCTTAATCTCAGCAGTGCAGACTGACACGCATTTCGCGCGAAAAACTAGAAAATAAAAACCGTTGAGTGAGAATATAAATCGCCGCGGAAGAAAAATCCGGGCTTTTTGGTTTTGATTTTTGAAAAAAAAAGTGAACAAGGGTGAAATTTAAAAAAGTTAAGTTGGCTGAGTAGCTTAAGTAGAAATAACAGAAAGATTTGAGTTTTTTTAGTAATCTCGAAATTTAGAAAGTTGAGTTGGCTGAGTAGCCTAGCGGAAATAATAATAAAGTTTAAGTTTTTTTTGAATTAATCTCGGAATGAGTAACAAGAAAGTGGGGAGTGAATCGATCCCAAGATACAATTAAACGTGAATTAAAGAAAAAAAATACCCCCTTAAAATACCTTAATAAACGAAGTGAAAAGTGGAAATCATCGCGCACAAGAACCAACGACAGCGAAGACAGAACGGAGCGAGCACGACGACGAACAAAGAAAAGAAACAGGAGGAACGGAAAACAAAATAAAATTCAGCCAAGGTACCCAACGACTTAGATACTCTGTATTAGGGAATTTATAAAAAGAAGTACATATACAAAATACAGAATTCATTAGTTTTAACTTTTTAAGTATTTTTCTTTTGTAACAAATGTTTTTGTAAGGTGTAAGTACAGGTACAGACGGACTTCAAAAGATTTTTGTTTTTTTGTTTTAAGATATAGGAAAAATAAAATGAAGTGCTAAGTCGCCCAGTTGTGGCCTCGGCGCTCCCCATGTCTGGAATGCTCCCCCATAATTCCTCTTCACTCCTCTGTTCGCGTCATACCGTCCTGGGGCCCCGTATAGCCTAGGTGGCCATATATGGAGCCCGGGCTGAAATGATCAGCGACGATCAGCGATTAGAGCACACATCGGACTTGCGACAGCACCCTCAAGGATGATCACGACTCCAGGTCAAGTTCCCCACTAAAAGCTCCTGAGCAGCCGGCAGGAAGTGCTGTCCAGACCTGGAGGAGTCTCATCATTAATTCTGTATGCGGAATGGACCTCGGAGGTTCATTTCGTATCAGTTCTTAATGACTTTTTCAGAAATAACTATAAACGTCATGCTTTTTACATGTTTTAAACTTTGTTTGTTTAGTAGCATTGATAATTTTCAGGAAAATCGACTTTTGTAAAGTTGTGAAATTGTGCCATATTGTATGAAAAGAGTGGAGCTAATCATGAAATTTTTTTTCGGTCTCCCTAATAATCCTAAATAAATATTTAGTGCACAATTTCAGCTCGATAGCTTTTATACGTACTGAGAAAATTAGTTTATAGTATTTTATGAAAAAGTGCATTTTGTATGGGAGGTGGTGGAAGGAGTGGAGAGACTCTACTAGTTTTTATGCGGTCAATTTAAAGTTTTATAATAAAGATATACTCCAAATTTCAGATCAATCTCTCCTTTGAGAAAATCGGTTTATTGCCAAATTCTGAAATTGAATCATTTTGTATGGAAGGTGGTAGAAGGGGTGGAGTGATACGACCCATTCACAAAATTGTCCTTAATTTATCATAAATGACGTATACAAAATTCAAACTTTCTAGCTCAACGACCATTTGGCTATAAGTCGCCGATGGAGAAGATGTCTCCTCGATGTGCGAGCGAAACGTGGAGCTGACATGGGGAGCGATCACCCCTTGATGGCTGCCTGCTTGAGATTGTGTACAGCAGCTATCCGACGACCACAAATTCTTCAAATGAAGCGCAAGCTTAATGTGGATAAACTTAGAGATCACAACAAAAAACGCGAATACACCACTATGCTATGCGATTAGTCATCCACATTGGGTGAATATGAAATGCGCACACTGGGCACCAATTGGCAGGCAACCAAAAACACGTTTCTAACTAGTGCTGAAAAATCTGTGGGATATGTGCAAAGCGGCGAGAAACCCTGGATGTCGCAAGACACTTGGGACAAGGTTGGCAATCGGAAAAAAAGCCAAATTGGCAATCATCTCTCAACCCGATGTCAACCAACGCCCGACCTGAGGCAGAACTACCGTGATGCTCATATACAGCTTAAAAAGACTGTTAGACGCGACAAGAGAAAGGCCATTGAAGATCTGGCAAACAAGGCAGAATCTGCGGCTTACCTTGGGGATATGGGTTCACTATTCAAAATCATGAAACAGTTGACGAACAGGAATTTCACCGCCAACCACCTGGTGAGAGATGTCAACGGAACTCTCCTTAATATGAGTGAACACCAGTTGCGGCGATGGACGGAATACTTCTCTGATATTTTAAACATCTTGTCAAAGGAAGATAATCCAGAAACAGAACAACTACCAAACATCCAACCGCAACAATCCTCTATTAGGGACGATCCTTCAGATAAGGAAGAGATAGTTTCCGCCACTGGGTCAATGGCGGGAAGGAAAGCTCCAGGTATAGACGGACTACCAACCGAACTCCTCAAAGCAGACCCGGAAATAATAGCCTATATACTCCTCCCACTCTTTACTGAGGTGTGGAATGAAGGAAGATATCCGATTGAATGGAAGGAGGGAGTCATTGTGAAAATTCCGAAGAAGGGCGACCTTCGGGATTGTGGCAATTGGCGTGGTATATGTCTACTTACTGCCGTATCAAAAATTATGGCTAAGGTAATTCTCAATAGGGTTAGTGATGTCGTCGACAGCACTCTCGAAGTTTATCAGGCTGAATTCCGTAAAGGGTCGTCTTGTACCGCCCACACAAATACCCTACGGATAATATTAGAGCAGTCAGCCGAAATGAGTTCGCCGCTACATCTCATGTTTGTGGACTTCGAGAAGGCTTTTGACAGCGTTAAGCAAGATTACATATGGAAAGCTTTGCGTAGGAGAGGTATTCCAGATAAGATCATAGCTATGATTAAAGAATCCTACGATGATGCAAGGTGTGGCGTCTTGCATAGAGGAGAACTGTCCAAGAGCTTCCCTGTGCGAACGGGTGTCAGACAAGGCTGCATATTATCACCAGCCTTGTTTCTGGTGGTAATAAATGACACCTTGGAAGCTGCACTGGAAGGTGGGGAAGGTAAAGGTCTCCAATGGAGACTATTTAACATCTTAAGTCACCTTGATTATGCTGATGACGTATGTTTGCTTGCACATAACCGTTCGGGCTTAGAGTCAAATGTTCGCTCGTTGCATTCTAAATGCAAAGAAGCGGGATTGAAAATAAATGTGCGTAAAACCAAGTACATGCACATGGGCTCAAACGCAAGCACACCGATTGTTCTTAGCGGACAGAATGTGGAAGAGGTGCAAGTTTTTTGCTATCTCGGAAGCATTGTCAGCATGGACGGCGGAGCCGAAAAGAATGATGAGGCTCAGCTAAATAAAGCTTGTCAGGCCTTCGGTATCCTTTCCCCTTTCTGGAGGTTAAGAGAGATCTCTCGTCAAATCCGTGTTATTATATGGTTGTACTACGTGAAAAGTGACCGTTCGACTTACCAGGAAACTACAGACTTTCGGGAACCAATGTTTCCGACGCATTTTAGGAATATTCTGGCCAGAAGTGATCTCCAACGACGAACTTTGGAGTACAACTGGCCAGACTAAAATAGGTATTGAGAGCGAAACATCGCCAAACAGGCTCTGGATTATAATCCTCAAGGAAGACGTCGGGTTGGTCGACCATGTAATACATGGAAGCGAGCAGTTGAGCAGGAGGCCAGAGGAATAAACAAGTCCTGGCAACAGCTTAAGGCCGATGCTCAGGATCGAGCCTTGTGGAAGCGAGTTGTTTCTGTCCTATGCCCCTATAGGGGCTCTTAACAGGAATTTGATTGATTGAGCTCAACGTTTGAGAGGACACGGACGGACAGACAGACGGACAGGCATCCGATTTCGAGATTTTCGAGCGACAACACATATTTCTATATCCTTGATGACTCTGTGCGACGGATATCCGGTTTTAAGGTTTTTAAATAATAATATAAACTTCTGTATCATTAATTTTTTTTTTCTCCAAGCATTATTTCTTAGCCTTACAAACTTTGTGGCAAACTTATAATACTCTCAGATTTCATCTAGAGTATGAATAAACTGCCATCAAGTCGGGCGCAACTTTATTCTTCTTGGGACAAGTAAAGGGTATATAGGGTAGAGTGGAAAGGAAAGTGGAAGTGAATGCGGATTCTAGAGCAGGGCTGTTGCATATTATAAAACACTTAAATACGATTATGATCAATAGCCCCAGTATATACAGAGTATTTGGTAGTCCGTGTGCCACCTTGTAAGGGGTTATTCCTAGATACATTTTGAGGAAAAAATTGTTCTACGGAGATGGTCAATTTTCAATATCCGCGGAGATACAGGGTGACCAAGAAAAGTGTTTCGGACCTGTACCCTCACTCATTCAAAACGCTATGTCTTGAAAACTAATAATCGCAATTCAAAGTATTATAGCTTATTTTTTAGGGAATCAAATTACGTTTCACTTAGTGTAATAGTCCGCATTGCAACTATACCCAATCCCGAGGTATTTGCTTCAGAACACAAATTTTTGACACTTTGACCCTCAAAATTCTGGGGTCAATGTAGTTTTTCTCAAAAAACGCATTATAAAATTTTCATTATAATGTTATTTTTTTATGTGCCATATTATTGCCTACAAACGATGTATACGCTTGCATTGCATAAATTTCATAGTTTAGAAAAAAATATCATTCCAATAATTTAGCACTTTTATCAAAAAACAAGAATATGTTGATCAACACTCTCCGCTTGAACTAAAAGAACTTAAGAATGGTTTATATGGTTTATTTCAAATTTCCTTAATTACAATAAATGTTCAAAACGGCCACCTTAATTTTGAATGCACGCTAAAGCTCGTTTTGCCAGTGTTCTCTTTGTGTTCACACTCCTCAATATCCAGCAACGTTACTACTTCCGGTGCGTAGATAAGGTCCTTCATCCGTCCCCATACAAAGAAATCCATAATAGTTAAATCAGGAGATCTTGCAGGTTAGTGTATCGGTCCATTTCTACCGATCCAGCGATTGCTATAATTGGAATTTAACCAATCTCTGATTTGTCGGCCGTTATGAGCTGGAGCACCATCGTGTTGGTAAAACATGGAAGCCAATCGTTGCAGTGGCACATCATCTAATAACTCCTGTAGATCATTTGTCAAAAAATGCAAGTAATTGGAACTATTTAGGGTAGGCGGAAGCCTAATAGGACCAATGAAATCGTCACCAATCACACCTGCCCATAAATTGGCACTGAATCTGTGCTGAAATGATGCCTCTCTTCTTGTATGTGGATTGCTCTCAGCCCATGTGTGTAAGTTGTGAAAGTTTGTGATACCGTCCCTGGTGAATTGGGACTCATCCGTCCAAAGAATGTTGTTCATAAAACTCTCGTCACTTAGTTGTCGTTCAAAAAAATTGCAAAACTCCATCCTTTTGGGCAAATCAATGGGAAACAGCTCCTACACTGGTGTGTGGTGGTAGGGATGCAACCGCTCTGCTTTAAGGACACTCCAAACTTTCCACGTAGAGACGTTTAACTGCAATGCCAAGTGTCGGATACTGATTGATGGATCATTTTGAACTGCATGTAGTATTCCTTCATCGATTGGAACAGCGATTATCGGCACAGGATTTGCATATTTACTCTGCTTGTCCTAACGCTGCCTGTTTCCTGAACTCTTCTGTAAACGTCTTGGAATACTCTTCTATCAGGTATCCGACGATTAGGAAATCTCTGATGATGGAAAGATCGCGCCGCTCGTGTATTTCCCTGACACTCCCCATAAATGAAAATGATGTCTGCATATTCTTCATTCGTGAACTCAGGCATTTCGAAATTATTTTCTAAATTTTAGTGACACCTTGTACTTTTAACAATGTAACTAAAACTGGTAAAAATATGAAGTAAGACTTGCTTTTATACGCTTTTCATTTTGTTAGGTACACCATTAAAAAAGGCAAAGTGCTGCACCTAGTTATGTTGAAACTCGTTTTAATTTAATTCAATTCCTCGATAATTTAATACTAATTAAAGGACATTCCTCGATAATTTAAATAGTAATTAAAGGACACAACGAATATTTCAGTTTAACAACATTTCAGGTAGTTTTTTTAGAACGAGGGTTGGTTTATGGCATATTTTATTTTTAAGCCATATGTATTCGCTTATTACCTGGAAAACGGGAAAACCTAAGTCATAAGTACGTGTGCATCTTTTATAGGCAATAATATGGGTCATAAAAGAACAACATTAAAATTACATTTTTATAATGCGATTTTTTGCGAAAAACTACATTGATCCCAGAATTTTGAGGGTTAAAGTGTCAAAAATTTGTGGTCTGAAGCAAATACCTCAGGATTGGGTACAGTTACAATGCGTACTATTACACCAAATGAAAGGTAATTTGATTCCCTAAAAAACAAGTTATAACACTTTGAATTGCGATTATTAGTTCTCAAGATATAGCGTTTTGAGTGAGTGGGGGTACAGGCCCGAAACAATTTTCTTGATCACCCTGTATCTCCGCGGATATTGAAAATTGACCATCTCTGTAGAACAATTTTTTTCTCAAAATATATCTAGGAATAACCCCTTACAAGGTGGCACACGGAGTACCAAACACCCTGTATAATCAATATTTCTTTCATTTATTTATGCAAATTTGGTTTTGTATGGAGGGTGGAAAGAGGGTAGCATTTTGGCGTCAGTGGAACCACTTTCGGGCGCATTTTGAAGGATGATTTGCATTTGTTTCCGTATAAAGTGAAAGCAAATTTTGATGACCGACGAGGCCCATTTCGCATTATCTGGCGGCATTAATAAGCAAAATTGCCGTATTTGGGGAACGGAGAATCCACACGAGACTCATGAATCGCAATTACATGACCAAAAAGTGACTGTTTGGGCCGGCGTTTGCGCCAAGGCCATCATTGGGCCATTTATTGGTTTTTTTTTTAGAGAAAACGAAACCGTAGATGGAAATCGATATCGGTGGATGTTGGCTCACTATGTCTGCCCGCAAATGCATGAAAAAGGTCAAGACGGTGCGCCATGCCACACTGCAAATCAAATAATTCAGTTTCTGCAACGAAAATTCCCTGGACGCCTGATGTCAAAAAGAGGCGACATTGACTGACCACCCAGATCTCCAGATTTAACCCCTCCGGACTTCTTTTTGTGGGGTTATTTAAAAATCAAGGTATGCGCCAGCAAGCCTCAGACCATTGACGAGCTCAAGGCACACATTCGTGCCGAAATCATCGCTATACCGCCCGAGATACTCGAAAAGGTAAGGGAAAACGCAGCAAAAAGGGCACATTTTGCTGTAGCCAATAAAGGCGGCAACTTGATTGATGTTGTATTCTAAAACTAGTCCAAATAAATTTCAAAGGACCAAATTGAATACAAATACCTCATAAATAGAAATCGGTTGTTTTTTTTTAAAGTTTTTCAATGGTAACATACCGACAAAAAAGATGATGCTCCCTGTATATAGGAGGGGATAGAGAATGTATGGGGAGTGGTAGAAAGGGTGACAGTACTGAACTAATTTATTTCACATCATGCAAGAGTAGCTATAAAAATGTTTTGTACCAAATTTAAGCTGGAAAAATTGAATAGGTACTGAGAAACTTAGTGCATTGGATTTAATGAAATTGTGCAATTTGTATGGGAGGTGGTAGAAGAAGTGGGGGGTTTTTGGTGATTTTCCGACAAACAACTATAATAATAATGAAATTGATACATTTTAAATTTCAGATCAGTAACATTCATACTTTTCAAGAAAATCGAATTTTTGAAAAGTCGTGGAATCGTGTCACGTTGTAGGGGGGTAGAAGGCGTGAAGTTAATCGATTAATTTTTTCCCGATTTTTATAATAATGCCAATTAAGGACTTGGTACAAAATTTTAGCTCGATGGAAGTTATATGTACTGAGAAAATTGGTGCATAGTATTTAATGAAAAAGTGTAGTTTGTATGGGAGGTGGTGGAAGAAGTGGGGGGATTCAAATAATTTGTAAACTAAAAGATTGCATTTGTAATAAAATTAATAACATTTTTATGCTTTTTGCTTTTCGATTCGCAACATCTCGCTAACAGTTCTAGAATTATTTCGCATACACAACCAAAGAAAATACTTTGGTTCAAACCAGATATAGGGTTATTCTACATATAAGAGGTGTTATTTTGATATTCAAGGAAAAATTGCATTTTTTGAGATAAATGATCGGATGTTTATTTCATTGTAAAGAGGAAAGTATGCCGTTAAAAAAAAAACAACATCAGCTAAATGGTCACCACGACCACGCTTACAGGACCGTATCCTTTCCATGAAATTTTTCATAACCAAATCGCAAACTGGCTGCCCTATGTCCTCGATAGGCTCACGAATTCCATCTTTGAAGTCTTCAATCGACGCAGGGCTGATCAGACTTTTCGTTTACGGAAAATTCTACACAAAATATTCAAAATTTTCAGTGATAAAAAATTCCATGGATTGCTAAATCTGTGCTAGTTATCATTTCCATGACTGTAAACCAATTAAAGAAAATATCTTAGCGAATGATTTTGTACTGAATGTCAAGTTTCTATTTTGTCGTTTCGCTGTGAATTTTGACAATTTTATGTAGGTTCCACAGGTTCCAAACAAAAAACAAGCAGCTTCTCCAGACCCCAAAGAATCCTAAAAATAACATGGGATTCTTGTTGATTTTTTGGCTGTTTCACTATGTAATCATAGGTGCACTGATTATACTCTAGATGAAATCTGAGAGTATATTGTGTTTGCCTTACCGTTTGCATCGCTAAGAAATAATGCTCGTACAGAGTCACCAAGGGTACAGAAATATTTGTTGTTGCTCAAAAATCTCGATTCCGAATGACCGTCTGTCCGTCTGTCTACAACATAACTCTCGAAAGCTTTGACCTATCGTGCTGAAATTTTTCATATATCATTTTTAGCAAAAAAGTAACTTTAAGTTCGTGAACGGGCAACATCCCCACACTCCTTCTACCCCCTCCCATACAAATTTCATGAAATTTGGAAATGTAAAGAAATTGATTTTTCTCCGAAACCGTTTCAGCTAATGACTTGAAAACTAGGTAATAGTATTATAATGAGAATACCATTACTGTAAAAAAATATTGCTCTGATCTCCTTACTCCGTCTACCCCCTCCCATACAAATGTAAAATTTTCAAAAATGCATTTATTCGGTTTGCACCGCAACTAGCAAAGCTAAAAGAACCAATTTTTGTCAAAATTAATATTATTACAATTGCAACCAATTTTGTAAAAATTGTCAACTTCACTTCATCCTTTCTACCCCCTCTCATACAAATTTAACGAAATTTCGGAATTTGAACAAAATTATTTTTCTTCAAAATCGTCAAGGCTATCAACTATAAATTTTGAGGAAAGTACACTATTACCCCCGCAAAGGGGTGGTTGTAGGATGAGGTTTTACCAATTCCTGCAACTATCTTTGGAGGCTAGCGACTCCACGGACCTGAGCTAACTATCCCCTGTGGGATGGGGGCTGTAGAATTCACCCACAGACAGTCCTGCTTGCCCTAAAAAATGGCAAATGGACACTCACTGGATCATGGGCTTATCACCCGTGATCTTAAGACCTAAATGATACGAGAAACGGATACATCGCCTCGGATACGGACTGATTCTACGGTAACGGCTTTCGGCATTCGAAAACGGACTATGATTGGCTTCTGGAACGTTCGAACATTGAATGACGGGGGAAGAGCCGGGGTTACTCGGTCCTTGCACCGCCAGTCAGTGATCGACCGTGAAATGCAGCACTATAACATCCAAATCTTGGGCTTGAGCGAGGTCAGGTGGACAGGTTCAGGAGAAGAGCGAACCCCTAGCGGAAACACTATTCTCTACATTGGCCCTGAAAGTGAAGCCAGAAATGGCGTGGCGTTCGTCCTTACGCCGAGAGCGAGAAACAGTCTCATTAGCTGGGAACCAATCTCGGATAGGATTATCGTCGTCAGGCTCAGGACCAGTGTCAGAAACGTCACAATTCTGCAGTGCTATGCACCAACTAATACCGCAACATCTGGTGACAAAGAGGAGTTTTATAGCCAACTGAGTGCCACCTTCGAACGTGTTCCAAGAGGTGATATTATTATCATCTCGGGAGATATGAACGCCCAGGTTGGATCAGACAACACTGGACTAAAACACGTCATGGGGAGGCATGGTGACCCTTGGGTCGACGCTTCACGACCTTGGATTAAGAGACCCGAAAACGGCGAATTATTTGTGGAGTTTTGTAGTACTCGGCAAATGGTCATCGAAGGGACCCTTTTTCCACACAAGAGTTATCATAAAACATCTTGGGTTTCCCCTGATGGTGTTACTCAGAACCAGATCGACCATTTGGCTATAAGTCGCCGATGGAGAAGATGTCTCCTCGATGTGCGAGCGAAACGTGGAGCTGACGTGGGGAGCGATCACCACTTGATGGTTGCCTGCTTGAGATTGTATACAGCAGCTATCCGACGACCACAAATTCTTCAAATGAAGCGCAAGTTTAATGTGGATAAACTCAGAGATCCCAACAAAAAACGCAAATACAGCACTATTCTACGCGCAAAGTCATCCACATTGGGTGAAAATGAAATGCGCACACTGGACGCCAATTGGGAGGCAACCAGAAACACTTTTCTAGCTAGTGCTGAAGAATCTGTGGGATATGTGCAAAGCGGTGAAAAACCCTGGATGTCGCAGGACACATAGGACAAGGTTGGCAATCGGAAAAAAGCCAAATTGGCAATCATCTCTCAACCCGATGTCAACCAACGAACGCCCGACTTGAGGCAGAACTACCACGATGCTCATATACAGCTTAAAAAGATTGTTAGACGCGACAAGAGAAAGGCCATTGAAGATCTGGCAAACAAGGCAGAATCTGCGGCTTACCTTGGTGATATGGGTTCATTATTTAAAATTATGACGAACAGGAATTTCACCGCCAACCACCTGGTGAGAGATGTCAACGGAACTCTCCTTAATATGAGTGAACACCAGTTGCCACGATGGAAGGAATACTTCTCTGATATTTTAAACATCTTGTCAGAGGAAGATATTCCGGAAACAGAACAACTTCCAAACATCCAACCGTAACAATCCTCTATTAGGGACGATCCCCCAGATAAGAAAGAGATAGTTTCCGCCATTTGGTCAATGGCGGGAAGGAAAGCTCCAGGTATAGACGGACTACCAACAGAACTCCTCAAAGCGGACCCGGAAATAACAGCCGATATACTCCTCCCACTCTTCACTAAGGTGTGGAATGAAGGAAGATGTCCGACTGAATGGAAGGAGGGCGTCATTGTGAAAATTCCGAAGAAGGGCGACCTTCGGGATTGTGGCAATTGGCGTGGTATATGTCTACTTACTGCCGTATCAAAAATTATGGCTAAAGTAATTCTCAATAGGATTAGTGATGTCGTCGAGAGCACTCTCGAAGTTTATCAGGCTGGATTCCGTAAAGGGTCGTCTTGTACCGACCATACAAATACCCTACGGATAATATTAGAGCAGTCAGCCGAAATGGGTTCGCCACTACATCTCATGTTTGTGGGCTTCGAGAAGGCTTTCGACAGTGTTAAGCGAGATTACATATGGAATGCTTTGCGTAGGAGAGGTATTCCAGATAAGGTCATAGCTATGATTAAAGAATCCTACGAAGATGCAAGGTGTCGCGTCTTACATAGAGGAGAGCTGTCCGAGAGCTTCCCTGTGCGAACGGGTGTCAGACAAGGCTGCATATTATCACCAGCCCTGTTTCTGGTGGTAATAAATGACATCTTGAAAGCTGCACTGGAAGGTGGAGAAGGTAAAGGTCTTCAATGGAGACTATTTAACATCTTAAGTCACCTTGATTATACTGATGACGTGTGTTTGCTTGCACATACCCGTTCGGACTTAGAGTCAAATGTTCGCTCGTTGCATTCTAAATGCAAAGAGGCGGGACTGAAAATAAATGTGCGTAAAACCAAGTAAATGCACATGGGTTCGAACGCAAGCACACCGATTGTTCTTAATGGACAGGGTGTGGAAGAGGTGCAAGATTTTTGCTATCTCGGAAGCGTCGTCAGCATGGACGGCGGAGCCGAAAAGGATGTTGAGGCTCGGCTAAATAAAGCTCGTCAGGCCTTCGGTATCCTTTTCCCTTTCTGGAGATTAAGAGAGATCTCCCTTCGCACGAAGCTGCGAGTTTTTGACGCATGCGTCAAATCCGTGTTGTTGTATGGTTGTACTACGTGGAAAGTGACCGTTCGACTTACCAAGAAACTACAGACTTTCGTAAACCAATGCCTCCGGCGCATTTTAGGAATATTCTGGCCAGAAGTAATCTCCAACGACGAACTTTGGAGTACAACTCGCCAGACTAAAATAGGTATTGAGATTCAACGGCGAAAGTGGCAGTGGATCGGTCATACTTTGAGGAAACCAGAGCAAAACATCGCAAAACAGGCTTTGGATTATAAATCTCAAGGAAGGCGTCGGGTTGGACGACCATGTAACACATGGAAGCGAGCAGTTGAGCAGGAGGCCAGAGGAATAAATAAGTCCTGGCAACAGCTTAAGGCCGATGCCCAGGATCGCGCCTTGTGGAAGAGAGTTGTTTCTATCCTATGCCCCTATAGGGGGTCTTAACAGGAATTTGAATTTGATACTATTTCAAGTATCATTGATGCGAAAAAATTTGGTTTTGATTCGAATACTCCTTCTACTCCGTCCCATACAAATGCACAATTTTGATAAGATGCATTTAATCGATTTTTATTGAAACTAGAAAAGGTAGCTTAAAATTTTGCCACAATTTGTCCTTTAATAATTGCAATAAATGCTAAAAAAAATATTAACTTCGATTCACAACTTCTACCACCTCCCATACAAATTTTTGTATTGAAAACTCAAGAAAAGTATTTCTTCTTCGAGCATATGAGTAACAAAGCAATATGATTAGGATGTTGAAAAGGAGATTCAAAATCATCCAAAACCCCCCACTTTCTCTGCCACCTCCCATAAAAATGCATAAATTCAGGCAAAAATTGTTCAATTTCCTCGAAAATTATGAAAGCTACAAGCTTTAAATTCAGCATGAAACACTTTGTATACTACGTTCGGTGTTATATACAAAAATTACAAACCTTCCCCCTCTGCTTTTACCACCTCCCGTACAAAAGTCACAATTCACTATTCGAAAGAATTTAAGATGACATATTTTCCGGTACAATAAACTATTTCCTATTTCATCTAGAGTGTCATATGATTGAGCATTACGCCCAATCATAATTCTGTTATGCTTTTTATTTCACTTAAAATCCAGTCCCAAGAGTCATTCAACGCAAGAAGGAGACACACTGTACCAGAATCTGGCAAAAATGTCACAATCGACACCTGCGAATTCACCTTCCCCAATTCATCACTCATGGACAGGTGAGTTAGTGGTTTTCTTTTGCCAATTTTATCCACTCTAAGACAAATTGTTCCTTCTAAATTTTTATACTCTAGATGAAATCTCAGAGTATATAATGTTTGCTTTACCGTGTGTAACGCTAAGAAATAACGCTCGCATAGAGCCGCCAAGGGTACAGAAATATTTGTTGCCGCTCAAAAACCTCGATTCCGAATGACCGTCTGTCCGTCTGTCTGTCGGTCCGTCTGTCTACAGCATAACTCTCGAAAGCTTTGAGCTATAGTGCTAAGAATTTTTGTGTATCATTTTTAGCAAAAAATTAACTTTAAGCTCGTGAATGGGGTACATCCCCCCACTCCTTCTACCCCCTCCCATTCAAATTTCATGAAATTTCGAAATATTAAGAAATTGATTTTTCGTTGAAACTATTTAAGCTATCGACTTGAAATTTAGGTCAAAATATTATGATATAGATGTCATTAATATCACGGAATATTGACCAGATCCCTTTACTCCTTCTACCCCCTTCCATACACATGGACAATTTTGAAAAATATATTTTTTCGATTTTCATTGAAACTAGTAAAGCTGAAAGAACGAAATTTTGTGACGAATTATTCTACTATAATTGCAATTTATTTTAAAAATAATTATCAACTTTACTTCACTCCTTCTACCCCCTCCCATACAAATTTCACGAATTTTTAAATTAAATTATTTTTCTTCGAAACTGTTAAAGCTATCAACTTGATATTTTGTATAACATATACAAAAAAAAATATTCATAATATGAAAAAAAATTGTTTTGATCCGTACACTCCTTCTACCCCCTCCCATACAAATGCATAATTTTTGTTAAATGCATTTTATCGATTTCCATTAAAACTAGAAAAAGTACAAACTTCAAATTTTGCCAGAATTTGTTTCTTAATAATTGAAATAAGTGCTAGAAAAAGTTATCAGCTCCGCTTCACTCCTTCTACCACCTCCCATGCAAATATCTCTATTATGAATTCAAGAAAAGCATTTCTCCTTCAAGTATATGAGAGCTATCGACTTTGAAATTGAATCAAAGCATGATGATAAGGAGGTTGATAAGTAGTTTCAAAAACATCTTAAACGCTCCCCTTCCTCTGCCACCTACCATACAAATGCCCCAATTTCAGGAAAACTATGACCAATTTCTTTAAAAGTAATGAAAACTAAAAACTTTAAATTCAGCAAAAACCATTTTGTAAGCCATGTTCGGTGTCATATACGAAAAATACAAACCTCCTCCTCTACTTCTACCACCTCCCATGCAAAAGTCTCTATTCACTATTCGAAAGAATTTGAGATGACATATTTTCTGGTGGATTTAAGTCATTTCTATCTCATCTAGAGTATCATATGATTGGGCTTTAAGCCCAATCATAATTCTGTTATTTTTATTTGTGACTTTTTAATTAAATATTATAAACTGCGCATAGTTGTTGATGTTAAGAACCTTCCTAAAGAAAGTTTGAGAGTTTTTTTTTAAATTTCGTTCCAAATATTGGGCTTCACCTTTGCCAAACTATGAAAAAGCGCCTCTAGTGTCCCATGGAGTAACTATAGTAATCCCGAGTACAATTCAATAATAATAATATATTAATTGTTTATTAAACTTGGCAACCATTTTAGGTAAATTGTAAACACCAATACTTCTACTGTAGTACCCAAAAGATATTTATTATCTAATAAAATTTAAATGAATTCATCACAAGACCAATAGCTGCAAAAATAACATCGGTGAAGGTAAATGTGCTGAATTATAAATTGTTTGAAACTTTTCCTCAAAGAGAAACATCAGAACTCTACAAGCAATCGTACCACGTAGCCAGGATATTTATGCAAAATTATATAGAGAAAAAGAGAAAAGAAAGTTGAAAGAGTAAACAATTTAAAAAGTTTAAAATATGAACCAATCGATAACCTTTTCTAATGAATTAAATTTTTGCGAAATGCAGAATGCTTACATGTTTAAGTGGCCCTAGTCTTATATAGTATTGCCACGCACACATTTAAGAAATTTTCCAATAAATTTATTATGAAGTAAAGTTCAAGTTTTAGCCGTCAGTGCCCTGGAAACAGCATCAATCAAGTTCGATTTTCCGGGAAGTTGTTTCAACTTTTTAGGACGAAGTAATTTTTGAAAATTGGAGCAGGAAATTAAAACACTATGCAATATTAAACAGAAGGGTGGAATAAGCTTTAAGGGAAACCGGAATCTAAAGGAAAGAGTGACAATAACACGCGTTTCTATCAGTATCATATTTTAAAGAAGTACCTATGGCACATTGCTGGTATACAATACCTGATATCATCAGTACCATAAGTGTATCACCAAACACCAAGTATACGTGATATACATACATCCTGATAACATATCTACTTTTTGTCGAAGGCTTTCGTGGTTTCCTAAATTCGCAAACCTTTCATGGTACCCACGGAAGGAAAGTGAATCAGGCACTTAAATTTTATGATGTCGTCTACCCATGTGTCAATCATGGGGGATATCTACCGATGACAATAATTTGATTTTAAATTCATAAAATTTTTGCCATCATCAACAATAGCTAATGTTGCCATATAAAATGGCCATTTAATTAATGTATAAATTGCATAATATTTTGCACATTTATTTAAGAAACATGGTGCGACGTTTTAATTTGATTCGAACTCACGAACAGCTGATATCAATCTATACCACGTATGGATAAAGCATCAGCCTTCAGAGTATTACACTAGGTATTGTATACCAGCAGTGTATCACTGGTATAACTCTCAATCCATTGTATTGGGAGTCCAAATTAAAAACCGCCGTTTTTTCTTTTTTTTTAAATTTTTATTATTCAAAGAATGCCCATCGCTAACCACAACTTTTCTTATCTTTCTAACAGCATATGGCTTCCGCGTCGAAAAAAACTGCTCTTCTTTTAAACCGATCCAACCATCGACCCAATTTTTGGCTTCTTCGTAAGAATGGAAGTGCTGCTCAACCAGGCCATGCGTCATCGATCAGAATAGAAGGTAGTCGGAAGAAGCGATGTCTGAAGAAAACGGCGGGTGAGTAGGACGTCTTATTTCAGTATTTCCTGGTAGGTTTTAACAATTTGAGCAGCATATGGCCGAACGTCGTCGTGCAGCAAAATCACTTTATCGTGTCTCTCCTCGTATTGCGGCCATTTCTCCTTCAATGCTTGGCTCAAACGCATTGACTGTTTTTTGTAGCGATCTCCCGTGATGATTTCAATCGGCTGCAGTAACTCATAATACCATACCCCCAAGCTAGTCCGACCTAATACGCAGCATGATTTTCGACCATGGCTCGTTGGGGGGCTTGGCCGTCGAAGTTGATGCACGGCCGCGGTAACCCTACGATTTTTTCGTTTTGAATTGTGACGTTTCTGATCCGCCATTATTGATCAGCACTTTACCGCTGGCGCCATCTATTGTGGAAACGGCGGGTTTCAATTTGTACTCCCGGTATAAGGACGATTCCCCCCCCCCCCCCCCCCCCCCCAGATAGTTTAATTTCTCAACATTTTATGTGATGGATACAGACAGAGGAATGTGCAATGCGTTAAATGATTTGGGCTCTTACAAGGACAAGAATTTAGTTGCATATATTTGAGTAAGGTACGCTGCAAAATATAAATAAGCTACTAACAAATCGGGCGTAACTTTATTATTCTTGAGAGAAGTTGACGATGCGTGGGAAGTCAATGTGCAAGTTAAGATGGATAGGGAAGTTTAAGTGAATTTTAGTTCTAGGTTTGTCAATTATTTAACACTTAACTGCGATCAGTAGCTCCAATCAATCAATCAATCAAATTCCTGTTAAGACCCCCTATAGGGGCATAGGACAGAAACAACTCTCTTCCACAAGGCGCGATCCTGAGCATCGGCTTTAAGCTGTTGCCAGGACTTGTTAAGCCAATCATAGTCCGTTTTCGAATGCCAAAAGTCGTTACCGTAGGATCAGTCCGTATCCGAGGCGATGTATCCGTTTCTCGTATCATTTAGGTCTTAAGATCACGGGTGATAAGCCCATGATCTAGTGAGTGTCCATTTGCCATTTTTAGGGCAAGCAGGACTGGCTGTGGGTGAATTCTACAGCCCCCATCCCAGAGGGGGATAGTTAGCTCAGGTCCGTGGAGTCGCTAACTCCAAAGATAGTTGCAGGAATTGGTAAAACCTCATCATACAAATACCCCCTTGCGGGATAGCTCCAATACGTAGTACCAATTTTTTTTTGGATTATTTACGCAAGTTGAGTTTGTATGGATGGGTGGAAAGGTTCGACTTAAGTGGTGAGTGGATGTTAATTTTTTTTAATTGATTGCTTGAACCATGTTCAGAGTTCCCTGTATAGAATATAAGTTTTGTAGACGAAGTAAATCTATAGAATTCGGTATTTTATATATTCTTGAAACAATACATTTGAATGGAGGGGGTGTAAAGGAGGAGAGAGAATCGCAAGCTTTGCGATGCAGTTTCTTATAAGAAGTGATCGTAAAAAATTTTAAATTCATTGTTGTTTATTATTTGATTTATTGAAATTTGTCGCAATCATACTTTTGTATGGGAAGGGGACGAAAAGCAAGAAAAATTTGTGAACTTGTGATGCAACTTGGTTTTAAATATTTTTGGAACTATTTGTGTAAAATTTCAAGTTGGTTTGGTGATAATTGATTTCTTAAAAATGGAAAATAAACAACTTTTGTGTGGGAGGGAGGTATTCCACCATTTAATATCGTAAATATTTAAGCTTTTTATATTCTAGATGAAATCTGAGAGTATTATAAGTTTGCCACAAAGTTTGTAACGCTAAGAAATAAGTCTATCCGTCCGTTTGTCCTTTCGTCCGTCTGTCCATCCGTGCCCTTCTAGCTTGAAAACACGACAAAAACTAAGGTCAAGTTTGTGAATGGGGCAAATCGCTCCACCCCTTCTATCGCCTCCCATACAAAATGACACAATTACCGCAATTTGATAATAAACGGATTTTCTCGAAAAGTATAAATGCTATTGATCTGAAATTTAGAACATAACACTTCTACGATAATTTCATTCTACTATAAAAGATTTATTTTTGTCCTCCCTTTCCTTTCACCACCTCCAATACAAACTGCACTTTTTCATGAAATGCTCTGAACCAATTTACCCAGTGGTTATAAAATTGATCGAGCTGAAATTGTCCATTAAATATTTATTTAGAATTATCAGTAAGATTAAAGAAAAATGGGCGATTAGCTTTAACCCTTCTACCTCCTCCCATACAAAATGGTACAATTTAGCGATTTGACAATAAATGGATTTTCTCGAAAAGTAAAAATGCTATTGATCTGAAATTTGAAATATATTACTTTTATAATGATATAAATTTTCTGTATAAAACTTTTTCGAGTTCTCACTTTCCTTTCACCATCTCCCATACAAACTGCACTTTTTCATGAAATACTTTAAACAAATTTAATCAATAACTTATCAAGCTGAAATTGTGCACTAAATAATTATATACAATTATTAGTAAGACCAAAAAAAAAAACAAGACGATTAGCTGCACTCCTTCTACCCCCTCCTATACAATCTAACACAATTCAACAATATCACAAAAATTCGATTTTCCTGAAAAGTATGAATGCTACTGATCTGCAATTTAGAACATGTCAAAAGCATTATATTTATAGTTATTTCTGAAAAAGTCATTAAGATCTCGCCTTTCCTTCTACCACCAATACACAAATTTTCTCAGTACCTATTACAGTTTTGAAACCTAAATTTTTGATAGCAACCGTGAAGTGAAAAAATTAGTTCAATGTCATCACCCTCGCTATCACTTCCCCTACAAAATTTCTTAAATTAAAAAAATTTCTGAAAATAAAAACAATTCTCTATCGCAGTCCTGTTATGTTTTACTTTATTATTCTAATAATAAAGTATGTATAGTGATCGACACAGAAAAAAAATTGCTACCCTGAAATTTTTGTTTTCTCGTTTCATGACTAAATTAGCCTAAAACTGCAAAATAAAAATCCGTCCCGCCGTACGTCGTACATATGGACTCATATACAGGGTGTTTGGTACTCCGTGCATAACCTTGTAAGGGGTTATTCCTGGATATATTTTGAGCAAAAAATTGTTTCACGGAGATGGTCAATTTTCAATATCCACGGAGATACAGGGTGATCAAGAAAAGTCCTTCGGACCTGTACCCTCACTCACTCAAAACGCTATATCTTGAAAACTAATAATCACAATTCAAAGTGTTATAGCATGTTTTTTAGGGAATCAAATTACCTTTCATTTGCTGTAATAGTCCGCATTGTAACTGTATCTAATTCTGAGATATTTGCTTCAGAACACAAATTTTTGACACTTTGACCCTCAAAATTCTAGGATCAATGTAGTTTTTCTCTAAAAAAACCCATTATAAAAATGTCATTTTAATGTTTTTTTCTTATGTGCCATATTATTGCCTACAAAAGATGCATACACTTGCATTGCATAAGTCTTATAGTTTAGAAGAAATTATCATTCCAATAATGTAGCACTTTTGTCAAAAAAGCAAGAATAGGTTGATCAACACTCTCCGCTTGAACTAAAAGAACTTAAGAATGGTTTTTATGGTTTATTTCAAATTTCCTTAATTACAATAAATGTTCAAAATGGCTCCCTTCATTTTGAATGCACGCTAAAGCTCGTTTTGCCAGTGTTCTCTTTGTGTTCATACTCCTCAACTGCTGCCTTACTTCTATTGCTGCCGCATCCATTCTGGTGTTTAGATCCTGCAACGTTACTACTTCCGTTGCGTAAACAAGGTCCTTCATCCGTCCCCATACAAAGAAATCCATAATAGTTAAATCAGGAGATCTTGCAGGCAGGTGTATCGGTCCATTTCTACCGATCCAGCGATTGCTATAATTGGAATTTAACCAATTTCTGATTTGTCGGCCGTAATGAGCTGGAGCACCATCGTGTTGGTAAAACATGGAAGCCAATCGTTGCAGTGGCACATCATCCAATAACTCTTGTAGATCATTTGTCAAAAACTGCAAGTAATTGGAACTATTTAGGGTAGGCGGAAGCCTAATAGGACCAATAAAATCGTTGCCAATCACACCTGCCCATAAATTGACACTGAATCTGTGCTGAAATGATGCCTCTTTTCTTGTATGTGGATTGCTCTCAGCCCACGTGTGTAAGTTGTGGAAGTTTGTGATACCGTCCCTGGTGAATTGGGACCCATCAGTCCAAAGAATGTTGTTCATAAAATTCTCGTCACTTAGTTGTCGTTCAAGGAGCCAATTGCAAAACTCCATCCTTTTGGGCAAATCAATGGGTACCAGCTCCTGCACTGGTGTGTGGTGGTAGGAATGCAACCGCTCTGCTTTGAGGACACTCCAAACTTTCCACGTAGAGACGTTTAACTGCAATGCCAAGCGTCGAACAGCGTCGTTGTGTTGAAACTCATTTTAATTTAATTCATTTGCTCGATAATTTAAATACTACTTAAAGGACATTCATCGATAATTTAAATAGTAATTAAAGGACATAAAGAATATTTCAGTTTAACAACATTTCAGGTAGTTTTTTTAGAACGAGGGTTGGTTTATGGCATATTTTATTTTTAAGCCATAGGTATTTTCGCTTATTACCTGAAAAACGGGAAAACCTAAGTCATAAGTATGTATGCATCTTTTGTAGGCAATAATATGGCACATAAAACAACAACATTAAAATGACATTTTTATAATGCGTTTTTTTGAGAAAAACTACATTGATCACAGAATTTTGAGGATCAAAGTATAAAAAATTTGTGGTCTGAAGCGAATACCTCAGGATTGGGTACAGGTACAATACGGACTATTACACCAAATGAAAGGTAATTTGATTCCCTATAAAACAAGCTATAACACTTTGAAATGCGATTATTAGTTTTCAAGATATATCGTTTTGAGTGAGTGAGGGTACAGGTCCGAAACACTTTTCTTGGTCACCCTGTATCTCCGCGGATAATGAAAATGGACCATCTCCGTAGAACAATTTTTTGCTCAAAATATATCCAGGAATAACCCCTTACAAGGTTATGCACGGAGTACCAAACACCCTGTATATATGAGCCGTTTATTTTGAAAGTGGCCTAAGTCCATTTATCTTTAATTTGAAATATTTAAGGTTTTGCGTTTTTACAAAATTAAAAATATACGTAAGGTCGTATTTAAGGGAGTTAATTTTATAATTCCTATTAAAAAATCGCTATTATTAAGTGTATAATATGTCCTTGCTTACCTTGAAAGGACTTAGGTCACTTTCAAAATAAAAATTTGTTTTGTTATAAAATGTGAAAGAGCTTAAGTCTGTTACTTATAGCTTAAAAAATTTAAAAAAATCATTTTATTTACTTTAGAAGAAAAAAATGGAATTTAATAACAAGTAATTCGTTAACATTCTCAGTATGCGGAAGGGATTTAAGGTAGTTATGGTGTTCCGGAGGTATATATCGCAGTAAGTCCATCATGTGTCGGTATTTTAGTGATGTGATGCTTCTTATACTTTTGTATAATGATGGCAATACAATATTTCCAAATTTTTTAGGTCTACCCCGACGTGGCAATTAATCAAGAATTTTAAACTCTACATTCTCATCCATGGTTGTTTTATATACAAATTTTTTTGGTTCATTTCTTAAAAATCGCATCCAACATATTTGCGGCCAGTTTATTTTTTCCCCGTTGGTATTTTTGGATCTTTTGTAAACTGCTTCTTACAAGAGTCTTGTTGATATAAAATTATCTTGTTTCATTTCATTTAGTATGAAAGTATTACCTTTTCTACATTTTTTTATTATATTATAATAATCTTGTGGCACATGCAGTAAATGATTTATTTTTAACGACATTTCTATAACGCCAAAATCTCTGTCACTATGTAAAAATGAATGAACTGATATTAAAAATTTGTGGTCTATGATTTAAAAACTTTGGCAGGTATATTTTTCCCGTTTGTGTATCGTATCTTTTCCCCCAATTTCGTTTAATTTTACGAAGTTTCTGAATATAAGTATCACTTCTGTTTTCTCTGAACCCTTCTCTGAAGCTGTTTTTTGCTAAATTCTCATTCTCAATTAGTTCCTATTCCTCTGTTGAAGAATGAAGTTCTAAAATTCTCATTCTTTTTCTATATTTGTTGTATGATTTTAATTCTTCTTCACTTTCAGAATCAAGGAATCTTGTGATTTTATCCTTTCCCATGGGTTTAATAATTTCTTTAATTAAATATTATTCTTTAAAATTTAATTCAATATTATAATTAATTTAAATTACCTTCATCACTGCTTTCAAGATTTTGGGCCGCACTTTTTGATATTATCAATTAAAAGTGGACTTAGGTCACTTTCAAAATTATGATTTTCAGTATTTATATTATTATGAAAATGTATGTGTTACAAAATTTTCAAATGTATTAAATATATTTCAATGCCGATTTATTTTTTTGACAGTTCAGCATAAATTATAAATGTTACCACAGTTAACTTTAAAAAAGATAAAAAAGGGGTTTGGGCCACTTTCAAAATAAACGGCTCATATATATGATAGAGAAGAATTATAAAATCGCCGTGAGCCCTCCTTTTCGCTTCTCACAAATTTGAATTACCCGTCGACACGAAGCGCAGCGATTAGATTTTTGTTTGGATGATGAAGTTTTAATATTAATATTATTTCTATTATCAGAAGTGGGATACAGCGGCAAGTAAATTTTGCAGCTGATCAAGAACAATAAAAAAAATCTTTTTTTTTGTAAAACGATATTTAAAAATCAAAGAGTAAAATGGTATTTAAAATCAAAGAGTAAAATGATATTTCAAAATCAAAGAGTAAAATGTTAGAGCGCAAGGAAACGTAATAATTTTTTTTTGTTTTATCTAGGTTTTCAATTGGATTAACAAGAAATAATAATGGTGTGATAAAAACAAAAATATAATAAATTGACTTTTTTTTTACTGCGCGTTAACATCAGTGTGCTTCTAAAATAAACTTTGAATTTATTTTTAAGTCTGTGTGCAAAACAACTATGAGTGAAATTGATAAAGAAAGTGCGGAGACTTTCGATTCCTGATATGCTCAAAACTATCATGAGTATGATAGACGGTCAACATAAGCCTAGTCCGTCGCGTGAAGCTGCAGTTTTTGCAACCTTCCACCCTGAACGACTCTGAAAAGCCTAAAAGGCCTCTGAACAGACGTTTAAGAACAGCCTTGACAAGCCTCTGTGCCTCTGAGCAAGCTTTTATGACCAAACATTGCCTCTGAGCAGTTCTAACAAGCCTTTTGAGCCTCTGAGTAGACTGATAAGCAAACAAAGCAAAAAAAAGTATTCTTGACAAGCCACCATGCCTATAAGCAAGCTTATAATGTTCGTTTTTGGGCGGATTGTTGCTTGGGTAAGTGAGTTCTATTATCTAAATTTTGGAAAGTTTCAGATGGAAAGGGGAGGCTGGAGGAGGGAAAGAGTCAAAAACTTCACTTGCTAATATCTCCACCACGAATGCAAATAGGAAGCTGAAAATCCGCAGAGGTATGAAAAGGATTGTGGGACAAACTTTAAAAATAATTTAATTTGTTTATCCATTGACGTCCGAAAAGGGGAGCTAAAAACAAATTATCGTCCGAATTTTTTTTTTTTTTTTTTCAAATGATTATATCTTTGAAATTACTTATCAGAAAAAATTCATATTTTGGGGCCACTAAGGTGGCATACAGATCCACCAAAATCAGCTTAGAAAGAATTATTGTAAGGCGGAGGGTCAGGCGCAAAGAAAAATACACAAAATGAATATCTCGACTGTCTGTTATGCTATGTAATTGAAACCTAAAACATATACTAAGCTTCACTAGCGAAATATGAAAAAAATATAGCATGTGGACATAAAAATAGTGGAGGGAAATGGGGAGCATTTCAAAAATTACAATTGGGCACAGATATCAAATCAAAAACTTGTGAGATTGTAGAACTATTTAGTCTTTAATTTTGGTAAAAAAATTTAAGTTGGGGGGTGTAAAAGGGAGTGAACGATTTTTAAAATTTTGAGAGATTTTTTAGGGTGTTGGTAAAAGATACAAAGTTTAAATTTTGCACGTCGTTACATCTGTTTGATATACATAGAAGAAAAATAATAATTTGTTCCAAAATTGTTATGCACCGCAGTGGGGGTCTAACGTGCACAAGGTGTTTCATGTGCAATGAAAAGAACACATAAGCTGAAAATTTTTCAATGAAATTTTAAGGTAGAAACTTGAAAATTTGCGAAATTCATTTAAAAAAAACCTCTAAAGGTCGAATTATTAACTGGTTGAATACCTTCAAAACTTCTACCCCCTCCCATACAACCATTTTTAAGAAATCAATTATCACCATCAATTTGAAATTTTGCGCAAAAACTTTTAAAAATAGTTGAAACGAAATTGTTTCAAAAGTTTCGAGATCGGTCCTGCCCTTCTACCCCCTCCCATACAAAAGTATGATTTCGACCAATTTCAATAAATCAACTAATAACCAACAAATTAAAAGCTACGAACTTGAAATTATGTACGAGCACTTTACAAGAGAAACGAAATAAGACTGCACCACAAATTTTACGATTCCCATACCTCCTCTACCCCCTCCCTGTAATATATTAAGTATTGAACGTACCCAGTCGGGTACTAAAATGTTACCAACTAAATAAAAAATATAATAAAGGCACTTGATCATGAACAGTCACGGTGTGTGCATATTCTTGCTACCTACTCCCAACCTAATCCCGAGTACCAAATATAACATGGCGCAGCTGAGAAAAAAAGAACCGAAAGTGATTTCGAAATTTAATAAAAATCCCAAATAACAAAGTGAAAGTGTAAAACAATTACAAAAATAAAAAGTTTAAGTGTAATTAAAATAAATGGACATACACGTATATGGGTAAATATAAAGACCAATTATCATTAAATAAAATAAAAGCGGAGAATAGACCGCGTGGTAGACCGAAAAAAGTTGGTACTTTGCATATAAATATGGATTATGTAAAGAAAGTAGAGGAATTAAACCTCAATGGTAACCTGGCAGAAAATTGGCGAATTTTTTATCAAAATTATAAAATTTTTGCCACTGCAATTGAGTTGCATGAAAAAGGGGAGGCCGTTAGAATTGCGGTTTTTCTCAATGCAGTTGGACCACAAGCGATTGAGGTATACAATACCTTCCAGCTGTCTGACATTGATCGCAAAAGTTATGATGCAGTCATAAAGGCATTTAATGAATTTTGCTTGCCCAAAAAAAATGAAGTGTATGAAAGCTTCATCTTTTGGAACAGAAATCAAAAGGAGGGAGAAACTTTTGACTCTTTTTTTATGGACGTGAAGAAGTTGGTGCGGTCTTGTGGCTATGGCGACTTAGAAGATCGTATGATTCGGGATCGGATCGTTCTTGGAGTCTACGACGAAAAACTCCAAAAGCGGCTATTAGAAGCAGAAAACCTAACAATGGGAAAAGCAGTTGATATGGCTCGAGCAAATGAGGTGTCACGAACGCAGTCGTCAACTTTACAAAAGTCAGCAGTAAATGCAATAAATAAAAATTTTTACAATAAGAAAGAAAATCTAAATAAAGTTACGAATAATAATAAAGAGGTGAAGGCCATTTTTAAAAATTTTAATAAAAATAATGTTAACCAGTTGGCTGGTAATAAACACAAAGATAGGATAAATTCATCGAATACTGTAAAAACAAAATGTAAATATTGCAATTCAATTCACAAGTACGGTAACTGTCCCGCATTTAACGAAACATGTAAAAAATGTGGACGAAAAAATCATTTTGCTGTAGTCTGTCGAACAAAAAATATTAATACAGTAAGTGAGTCAAACTGTCAAGAACAGTGTTGTGATTCGGTTTACATAGATGCAATTACAGGTGATATTTTGAACCAAAATAATAAGTTTTGGATTGAAGAGGTTAAAATTAATAATAAAATTATTCATTTCAAGCTTGACACAGGAGCGGAGGTTAATGTACTCCCATTTCATCTATGCAAAAAAGTAACTAACGCGAGCATTAGACCAACTGATACCAGACTGATTGCTTATGGAGGTACGAGGATAAACGTGATAGGAGAAATTACATTGGAATGCTGCATTAAAAATGAGGTTAGCAATGAAAAATTTTTTATAGTAGACGGCGAGTCAACGCCGATATTAGGATTAATGGGATGTATAAGCCTACAATTAGTGAAAAGGCTATACAACGTGAAATGTTCAGGCAAGGAATCAATTATACAAGAATATAATGGTCTATTTGAGGGTGTAGGCTGTTTTAAAGAAAATTTTGAAATAAAGTTGAAAGAAGGTGCTTCTCCGGTTGTTAAGCCGAGCAGACGTATCCCAATAACTTTACAAAAACCATTGAAAATAGAACTGGAAAGGCTAATAGGCATGGGAATTATAGAGAAATGTGATGGCTCACATGAATGGGTATCAAATTTGGTTATTATTGAAAAACTGAATAAGAAATTAAGACTTTGTCTAGATCCACGAGATTTAAATAAAAATCTTAAGGATCAAAATCATCCAATTCCGACATTTCAGGAAATTTTACCAACACTAGTTAATAAAAAATATTTCAGTGTTTTGGATTTAAAGGATGGATTTTTTCAAATAAAATTAAACAATGATTCAAGTAATCTTTGTGCATTCAGCACGCCATTTGGTAACTACAAGTTTCTAAGACTTCCATTTGGGCTAAAAATAGCACCGGAAACTTTTCAAAAACTTAATGAAGAAAATTTTAGAAACATTGAAGATATTGTTGTTTACATAGATGATGTTCTAATTGCTACAGAAACAATTGAGAAACATCAAGAAATTTTAAAGAAGGTTTTAGAGAGAGCTAAACAACTTAACATAAAATTTAACAAAGATAAGTTGCAATATTGTGTTAAAGAAGTTAAATTCTTAGGACATATAATATCCGATCAGGGTATTTCGTTTGACAAGGAAAGAATTCAAGGAATTCTAGATATTGGCATTCCGGAATCTAAAAAAGATGTTCAGAAATTATTAGGTATGGTCAATTATATGCGCAGTAGTATACCAAGTTTGGCAGAGATTTCAAACCCTTTGAGAGAATTATTAAAGAAAAATGTAATTTTTCACTGGCAAACGCCACATACTAATTGCCTGGAGCGTATAAAACAAATGATAATCAATGCTCCAGTATTAAAGCACTATGATCCAAAAGCATCCTTAGTAATCCAAACTGATAGTAGTCAAAACGGCGTAGGATGTTGTATTATGCAGAATGATACTCCCATTTCGTTTGCATCTAAAAGTCTTTCTGATGCTGAACGGAGATATGTTCAGATCGAAAAGGAGATGTTGGCTATCTGCTATGCATGTCAAAAATTTCATAACTGGATCTATGGGAAAAAAGTTATTATTCAAACGGATCATAAGCCTTTATTAGGTATACTGAAGAAAGATATCAATAAAATTGCGTCAGCAAAGCTGCAACGCATGAAAGTTAAATTGTTAACATATAATTTAGAACTTCAGTTTGTACCTGGCAATAAAATGTATATCGCTGATTTATTATCGAGGTACTATAACAAGAGTGACAATACAGAAACAGTGAATGGAGTAAGTGAAGTAGTTCATTCAGTAAATGTTAGTGATGAAAAATTACTAGAATTTAAAAAAGAAACCGACAAAGATATGATTTTATCAGAATTGAAAAAAGTGATCTTAAATGGGTGGCCCAAAGCTAAGGACACTTTGCCCGAAAATGTAAAACCCTTTTGGAAATTCAAAAATGATTTAGTAATAGAAGATAATATAATATTTTTAGATAACAAAATTTTTGTCCCTTTAACAATGAGGAAGTACATACTTACAGTATTACATAGATCACATTTAGGTATAGAAAGAACTAAAAGTAGAGCAAGAGAAGTCGTATACTGGCCTGGAATAAATACAGACATTGAGGATTTAGTAGCAAGTTGCACAACTTGTCAAAAATTTCGCAGTGCATCTAGACGTGAACCTCTTTTGCCGCATAATGTACCTGAATATCCTTACATGAAAATAGGAATGAATATTTTTGATTTTAAAAGCAAGAATTATTTAGTTGTTATAGATTATCACTCCAAATATATCGATATTTTAAAATTAAACAAGAAAAATGCGTCTGAAATTATTATGAAATTGAAAAATATTTTCTCAGTACATGGGATACCTATGGAGATAGTAGCAGATAACGTTCCTTTTAATAGTTTAGAATTTAGGGAATTTGGAAAGTTGTTTGGAATAAAAATAGTTACTTCAAGTCCAATCTATCCACGATCAAATGGTCTAGCAGAACGAGCTGTTCAAATAGCAAAGAATATGTTGAAAAAGCAGGAGAAGAGGAACTTTGGCTTTCATTAATGGAATATAGGAATACACCTTTGAAGGGTTTAGATCAGGCTCCAAACAAACTTCTAATGGCTAGAACTACACGTACATTACTTCCAACAAAAACCTCCAATTATAAATTTTCTGTTATGCCTAATTTATCCAACAATTTTAATTTAAAAAGAAATATAAATAAGAAATACTACAATAGAGGTACAGTTCAGAAACCTGACTTTGAGCGAGGTGAAAGAGTTATGTATAGAAATGGAAGTACATGGACCGAAGCAGTAGTAATTGAAAAAGATTTAGCACCAAGATCTTACTGGATTAAAATTTTTCAAACCGGAAAAACAATAAGACGAAATTCTTACTATTTAAAGAGAATTAAAAAAAAAAATTTTTTGAATAATCATGTCCTTGTGGATGAATTGTAACATACGACATGTAAATATACTAAGTTAAAAGATGTACTTTATTTTCTAATATTCTTATATCAAATATATGTAATTTGAATATTTTCTAGTGAAAAAAAAAAAATGTACCCATTGAATTTATAAATTAAATTTACTTCTAGATATTAAAATAATTCATACCAAATTAAAATAAATAGTAAAAATGTAAAATTATTGAAATTAATAGAAGGGAAGATGTAGATAATAATTATAGTCAAGAAAAATAATATAGAATAATATAATTTTTATTTGATTTTCATACTTTGAGATATATAGAAAATTAATTATGAACAACATAAATTTCATTTTACTTTTATACTTTTATTGAAAGGGGAAGATGTAATATATTAAGTATTGAACGTACCCAGTCGGGTACTAAAATGTTACCAACTAAATAAAAAATATAATAAAGGCACTTGATCATGAACAGTCACGGTGTGTGCATATTCTTGCTACCTACTCCCAACCTAATCCCGAGTACCAAATATAACACTCCCATACATACATATGTTTGGTTTCGTGAATGTAGAAGTTGAAGCTGACATTCTATTCAGAGAATATTGGACGTGATTCAAACAATTAATTAAAAAATTATTAACATGCAGTCACCCTTTTCATAACCTCTCCCTTTCACCCCATCAAATTCCAAGCTTACCCTAGAACCCCCTTTCAGTTACCCTTCCCTAACCACTCCAACCTGCATATTGACTTTCCACGCATCTTCAACTTGTCCCAAGAATAATAAAGGTGCGGCCTTGTTGGCAGTTTATTTAATAAATTTTTTTTTTATTAAATTATTTATTAATAAAGTAACGTCTTTATTAATAGATTTCATTTTTAATAAAAATCACCCATTTTTTTTTTGTTTTGTTAAAAAATTGTGCTTCATTGCCATAGCAATAGTACTCCTTCGCCGAATTGAATGGTCGCTGGTCTCTTGAACCAATGAAGCTCATTAGTTTAGAACAGGCTGGCTAAATGTTATGTACATGTTTTATTGAAAGTACCAAATAGTACGTTTTCTTCGCTACCGTTATTCTTCTTTTAATCTCGATAGGTTAGGTTTCTATCCATTGATAATTTTGCCCTTAGGTCTACAAAGTTGTCTACGTTTTCTAGGTTATAGCCTCGAGAAATTTTCCCATAAAAGGTCTAAAAATTTTTTTTATTTCTTCCCATTCAAGAATAAGAATCTAATCATCGATCGGTACTCCACATTTTCCATAGTTAGAAAAAACTCATAATAGCCCTCCCGCAACAACTAACGAAACGAAAGTACGCAATCAATTTATCTGAAATTCTGACAGTAGTTGCTTGAGATTTGACAGTAAACGATTATGTGGAAATTTGACTTCAGTGGCACCATCTATTTTCAAACGCGATTACTTATCAATTACCATTCGTAGCAATTAATTATTTAATTAAAAAAAATATAACAAATGCGCTTTCCTATATTTATTTATTTGTTTCATTTTGCTAAATATTTTTTTGGAATTTGAAAATTAAAAAAAAAAATTCAAACCTTCTTAATACTTTGACACTTCAATTTTCTTACATGCGTAACAAATTAGACTAAGATACAAATAATTTTTTCACTGAAACGAAATTCTGAAATAAGTGCAGATATCTAATTACTTAATGTTTTTTAATGCCTTGCCTTTTAGAAGTATCTTTCATAATAAATCCTATCTCATGTTTCATTGTCCTGCAATAACGCAAACCTTGCGGGCATAGAATTGTTGATAATAAATTTTATTTACTATCACTAATTACTAATTTTAGTCTCATCGTATTCATGTGCAGTTTTATCTTTGGATTTCGGAAATCGATGAGGACTATAAGAAATTTACTCCCTAGCTTTAAGTACATACGTCTATGATTAATTGAGTAGTGGTAGTTTATAGTCCTCATTTTATAGATGCGCAATTTAAATCTGTTGTCTTATTTTATAGCACAATCTAAAGCTCTCCACTCTGATTATATGTTATTCTATTAGCTAAATGACCTATTTTAATGGGCACAAGGCTCACTTGGCTTTTGTGTATGTAAGGTTCTGTCTATGCCAATATTGAATATAGAGGTTTTACTGTGGACCAAGGAAAAACTCGTCAGGGAACAATTATTGGTCAAATATCTATGAATAATATAAACGACAGTGACAAGGGCCGTTATGAAGAACAACTCGGTTAATGAAGATAACAAAGGCATCTTGAAAAACATAACAGGGCTACGATTGCGCGTAAAGCGCAATCTTACGATACTCTAGATGAAATAGAATTTTTGGTGATCCCAAGAAATTTTGTATGGGAAGTGTTAGAAGGGATGATAGCATTGAACTAATTTTTCCCCATCATGCTAAAGTAGCTACAAAAATGTTTTATACAAAATGCTTACTCCAAAAATTGAATGGGAACTGAGAAAATTAGTGAGTTAGATTTAGTGAAAATGTGCAGTTTATTGGGAGGTGGTAGAAAAAGTGAAGGGATTTTAGTGATTTTTTCAATATATTAGGAATATTATAAAATTGACATCCCTTAAATTTCAGACTACTGCCATTCATACTTTTCAAGAAAATCGATTTTTTGTGAAGTTGGGAAACTGTGTCATATTGTATGGGAGGGGGTAGAAGCAGTAACGCTAATAAAATATTTTTTTCTGATCTTAGTGATAATACTAATTAAGTATTTATTACAAAATATGAGCTCAATAATTGTCATATGTTCTGAGAAAATCGGCTTAGAGCATTTCATGAAAAAGTGTAGTTTGTATGGGAGGGGGTGGAAAGAGAGGGAGGACGCAAATATTTTTTCTACTGTAGATTCAAATCATTATGGAAGTAATATATCCCAAAATTCAGACTAATAGCTTTTATACTTTTCGAGTAAATCCATTTATTATCAATTGCGCAATTATGTCATTTTTTATGGGAGAGGGTAGAAGGGGTGAAGCTAATTACCTAATTTTGTTTGGCCTTACTAATAATTTTAAATATATATTTGGTGCACAATTTCAGTCCGCTAAATTTTATACGCACTGAGTAAATTGGCTTAGAGTAATTCATGACAAGTACAGTTTGTATGGGAGGTGAGCGCACGGACGGACGGACGGACGGACATCCGGTTTTGAGATTTTTGAGTAATAATATTAACTTCTGTATCATTCATTTTTTTCTCCGAGCCTTATTTCTTAGCGTTACAAACTTTAGAGCAAACTTATAATACTCTCAGATTCCATCTAGAGTATAAACATAACAGAATTGAGATTGGGCTTAAAGCCCAATCAAGTGATACTGTAGATGAAATGGGAAAGATTTTAATGTGCCGGAAAATATGCCATCTCAAATTTTTTTCACATGATGAAAAGTGACTTTTGTATGAGGGGTGGTTGAAGCAGGGGGGGGGGGGGGGGGTTCTAACTTTTGTTTTTAACACCGGACGTGTTAAGCAAGGTGTTTCGTACTGAATTTAAAGTTTGTAACTTGGATCTTTTGTGTGGGAGGTGGCAGAGGAAGTGAAAGGTTTTGGATGATTTTGAAACAGCCAGGCTTTACTCCAAGCTTAAAGTCGATAGCTTTCATATCTCCGAAGGAGAAATGCTTTAGTTGGATTTCTAATAAGGAATTTTGAATGGGAAGGGGTAGACGGAGTGAAGCCAAGTTGAAATTTTTTTTTTTGTAATCCTTAAGAGACAAATCCTGGCAAAATTTTAAGTTTCAGCTTTTCTAGTTTTAATGGAAATCAATATCATTTAATTGGAAGAAGGGGGCGGAGGGAGAGGGGGGTAGAAGGGGTATATGGATTAAACCAAAGTTTTTCGACGTTAAATAATTTACTTTATTATTTTAATGATAAAGTATTGGGACCAACTTGGAAAAAAAAATTTGCTGCCATGAAATTATGTTTTTTCGTGCTTCTTGACTAAAATAACGTAAATAAACTGCCAACAAGTTGGGCGCAACTTTACTATTTTTGACCCAATGTGAGGATGCGTGGAAAATCAATATGCAGATTAGAGTGGTTAGGAAAGACTAAGAGAAATGGGATTCTTAGGCAGGGTTGTTGTCAATTTAACACTTAATTGCAAATACGATCAATAGCTCCAGAATTTATAGTAAATATTTCATTCGTTTATTTATGGAAGTTCATAGACGAAGCTGTATAGAATTTTCATAAAATTCGGTGTATTTTACATTCACGAAACCAAATATTTGTATAGAAGGGTGTAGAGGAGGTAAGAGAATCGTGAAATTTGTAATGCTATTCTATTTCGTTTCTCTTGTAAGATGCTCGTACAAAATTTCAAGTTCGTAGCTCTGAATATGTTGGTTATTAGTTAATTTATTTAAATTGGTCGAAATCATACTTTTTTAAGCGAGGTTGATAGCAACTCTTGCATGATGGGTAAAAAGTAGTTGAATGCCGTCACCCCTTTTACCACTCCCCATGCAAAATTTCCTGAAATCCAGAAAATTGCTCTATTATCTAGAGTATTGCATGATTGCATGATCGGGTGTTTTTTTATTTGGCTTGTGTATATGAAATGCGATTGACATTTTTGCCATCCTGACTCCATTGCGCTCGATCGTTTTTTCGTACATTGGATAGTAATAAACTATCTCGTTCCAAATAAAACAGTCTTATTTTTCATATACTGAGTTGTATTCCTGTCTGTATCGTACAAAATTCACTTAACGACTAAACTTAAAATCCAACTTGAAAAATACTGTATTCGGTGTAGCGTTAACTTGGCGAGGAACATTGTAGTGTCTAGTGCTACCAGATAGATATAACAAGTAAAAGAAAACATTTTCATTCCTAGGAAGAAATGGGGGAAGTGTTCACTATGCTGAGCTACGAGATTGAGTCTTGCCTGATTGATAGATGTAGGAAAATTGCGATTTGCTTAGCGATCGATGAGGTGGAACGTGCAGTGCAAAGTGTTCAATGAGGTACGCTTTCTAGGATAATGAAATTACTCTATTGAACCAAACAAAACAAAAAACATATAGCACCTGAAAGCGTTAGGTCAGATTGGGCGATTTTTATTTGAAAAGAAAAAAAGAAAACAATAGGCCCTTTTGGTTCGGTTTTCTATGACCGGGTGTTTGTTATACTCAAGATGAAATCTGAGAGTACATTGTGTTTGCCTTACCGTTTGTAACACTAAGAAATAATGCTCGCACAGAGCCGCCAAGGGTACAGAAATATTTGATGTCGCTCAAAAACTTCAATTCCGAGTTGCTGTCTGTCCGTCTGTCTGTCTGTCCGTCTGTCCGTCTGTCTACAGCATAACTCTCGAACGTTTTGAGCTATCGGGCTGAAATTTGTTGTGTGCCATTATTAGCAAAAAAGAAACTTTAAGTTCGTGAACGGGCCACATCCCCCCACTCCTTATACCCCCTCCCATACAAATTTCACGAAATTCCGAAATTTTCACAAATTGAATTTTCTTTGAAACCATTTAAGTTATCGATTTTAAATTTGGGCCAAAGTATTATGATATAAAGTTCATTGATATGACGGAATATTGATTCGATCACGTCACTCCTTCTACCCCCTCCCATACAAATGCATAATTTTGAAAAATGCAGTTTTTCGATTTTTATTGAAACTAGCAAAGTTATAAAAACAAATTTTTGCCCCACAATTAATTTTATTATAATTCCAATCAGAATTTAAAAAAAATATCAACTTCACCTCACTCCTTCTACCCCCTCCCATACAAATTTCACGAAACTTTGAAATTTAAATTAAATAATTTTTCTTCGAAACTGTTAAAGCTTTCAACTTGATAATTGGCATAAAATATACAAATAGAAATATCAATAATGAGACAAATATTTGTTTTTATCCGTACACTCCTTCTACCCCCTCCCATATAAATGTACAATTTTTGTTAAGTGCATTATATCAATTTCCATTAAAACTAGAAAAGGGATAAACTTAAAATTTTGCCAGAATTTGTTTTTTAGTAATTGCAATAAATGTTAAAAGAAATTATCAGCTCCTCTTCTTTCCTTCTACCCCCTCCCATACAAATATCTGTATTATAAATTCAAGAAAAGCATTTCTCCTTCGAATATATTAGAACTATCGAATTTGAAATTGAATCAAAGCGTGGTGATTAGAATGATGATAAGCAGTTTCAAAATCATCTTAAACGCTCCACTTCCTCTGCCACCTCCCATACAATTGCCTCAATTTCATGATAACTATGTTCAATTGAAAATAATGAAAGCTACAAACCTTAAATTCAGCACGAAATATTTTGCATACCACATTAGGTGTCATATCCAAAAATTACAAACCTTCCTCCTCTCCTTCTACCACCTCCCATACAAAAGTCACTATTAATTATTTAAAAGAATTGGAGGTGACATATTTTCCGGTACATTGAACTCTTTCTCATTTCATCTAGAGTATCATATGATTGGGCTTTACGCCCAATCATAATTCTTTTATGTTTTTTATTTGGTTTGTATATAAGCGATGGGTAAGTGGCAGTTTGTTTGACGAGCTTTATTCTGAGCTACGATCTCGTGAGGGTTACGTGGAATGTGTGAGTTGCGGGATTAATGTGCGAGTGCGAACAAAAACTCTGGGATTTGTAGCGATGATCATTGCGGCAATTTTATTGGTGATAGAACGTAAGCAGTATGCATTTGTTCTGCTCTTCTAATCGCAGCTCTTTTAAATTTTCAATCGCAATTTGCGATTGCTCTTTTCAAATAGCTGTGAAAAAATCGCAGGTATGTGAAATAGCATACCATCTCTAGTTGTAAATATTGTTAATAGGTATGACATTCTAAGCAAAAAAATGATACAATTTCTTAAATGAAGAAATCCATTTTTCAAAATTGTGCATTTGAATGGGAGGGGTAGAAGGAGTGAGGGGATCAAATCATCATTTTTGGACGTTGATGATGTTCATAGAAATGTACTTCGAACTCATTTTCAAGTTGATAGCTTAAATAACTTCGGAAAAAATAAAATATAAAAATTTTGAAATTTTGAAATTTCATGAAATTTGTATTGGAGAGAGTAGCAAAATTTTCGACATTTTTGCTTACCACCTCCCTCCCCTTACAGCCCCCAACTTAAAATTTTCACCAAAATTAAAGCCTATGTATTTCTACAATCTGACGAATTTTCGATCTCATTTTTGAACTCAGTTTAACGGTTTAAATTTTACATTTTTCTTGTATTATGCTAGAATAGCTTAATAAGTTTAAGTTAAGAGATAGTTGAGATATTCATTCTTAAGTGTTTTTCTTTACACCGCCCTGACCCTCCCCCTTACAATAATAAGCCATTCTCTAAGCTGATTGTGGTGGATCTGTATGCCACCTTAAGAGTCCCAAAATATAAATTTTTTATGGTAAGTAATTTCGCAGATATAATCATTTGAACATTTGTTTTTAGCCCCCCATACGAACTGCACGTTTTCATGAAAAACTATAAACCAATTTGCTCAGTACGTATAACATTTATCCTTAATTAGTATTATAATAAAAATCGGGGAAAAGTAAGCCGATTAGTTTCCCCCTTTTATCCTTTCTCTTATAATGTGACACAATATCCCATCTTTTCCCAAATTCGATTTTCTTGAAAAGTGTGAAAGTTACGGATCTGAAATTTAAAATATATCCATTGAATGATGACCTCCCACACAAACTGCTAAATTTCACTAAAAAGAATGCACTAATTTTCTTAGTATTTTATTTTATTTTTTTTGATTTTATTTTATTTTATAAAAAAATTTTATAGCTACTCTAGCATGATGTAAAACAAATTAATTCAATGCTGTCACTCCTTGTACCACTCCCCATACAAAATTTATTGATATCCAAAAATTTCGATTTCATCTACATTATCGCATGATTGGGCTTTACGCACAATCGTAGTACTGTTAGGTTTTTAAGCTTAATGTTATTTTATTTGGGCTTTTGATTATACTCTAGATGAAATCTGAGAGTATATTGTGTTTGCCTTACCGTTTGTAACGCTAAGAAATAACGCTCGCACAGAGCCGCCAAGGGTACAGAAATATTTGTTGTCGCTCAAAAACTTCGATTCCGAGTTGCTGTCTGTCCGTCTGTCCGTCTGTCCGTCTGTCCGTCTGTCCGTCTGTCCGTCTGTCCGTCTGTCCGTCTGTCCGTCTGTCTACAGCATAACTCTCGAACGCTTTGAGCTATCGTGCTGAAATTTGTTGTGTGTCATTTTTAACAAAAAAGAAACTTTAAGTTCGTGAACGGGCCACATCCCCCCACCCCTTCTACCCCCTCCCATACAAATTTCACGAAATTTCGAAATTTTCAGAAATTGATTTTCCTTAGAAACTATTTAAGCTATCGATTTGAAATTTGGGTTAAAGTATTACTATATAGATACCATTAATATGACTGAATATTGATCCGATCCCATCACTCCTTCTACCCCCTCCCATACAAATGCATAATTTTGAAAAATGCAGTTTTTCGATTTTCATCGAAACTAGTAAAGTTATAAAAACGAATTTTTGCCAGAATTAATTTTATTAGAATTTCAATCAGCTTTGAAAAAATTATCAACTTCACCTCACCCCTTCTACCCCCTCCCATACAAATTTCACGAAATTTTGAAATTTAAATTAAATTATTTTTCTTCGAAACTGTTAAAGTTATCAATTTGATATTTCGCATAAAGTATAAAAATAGAAATATCAATAACAGGAAAAAAAACTATTTTCATCATTACACTCCTTCTACCCCCTCCCATACAAATGCATAATTTTTGTTAAATGCATTATATCGATTTCCATTAAAACTATAAAAATTACAAACTTAAAATTTTGCCAGAATTTGTTTTTTAATAGTTGCAATAAATGTTGGAAAAAATTATCAGCTCAGCTTCCCTCCTTCTACCCCCTCCCATATAAATATCTGTATTATAAATTCAAGAAAAGCATTTCTCCTTCGAATATATGTATGAGAGCCGCCGACTTTGAAATTGAATCAAAGCATAGTGATAAGGGTGATGACAAGCAGTTTCAAAATCATCTAAAACGTTCCACTTCCTCTGCCACCTCCCATACACATGCCCCAATTTCTGGAAAACTATGTCCAATTTCTTTAAAAATAATGAGAACTAAAAATTTTAAATTCAGCACGAAACACTTTACACGCCATTTTCGGTGTCACATAGGAGAAATACAAACCTCCTCCTCTACTTCTACCACCTCCCATGCAAAGTCTCTTCTCACTATTCGAAAGAATTTGAGATGACATATTTGCCGGTATATCAAAGTCATTTCCATCTCATCTAGAGTATCATATGATTGGGCTTTAAGCCCAATCATAATTCTGTTATGTTTTTTAATTAATACAAGCTACAACTCTTCAATACGTGTATGATCTCAAATCACGGGATTGATTTGATTACGGTCCTGACCCATACAGATTCGAGTATCATGGTTTCATTCTTAATAATTTATGGCTCTGATACCAACAAAATAGAAAAGATTGTGTTCGAAGAGCCATTAAACTAAGCAGATTATATATCGCACATAATGTATTACTAACTACATTGTCAAAATTTGGTTATTATTGCGATTCTTACGCGGACAAAGTCGCTAGTTAAACAATAAAACTGTCCAATTATTGCACTATTACAGTGCTAAGCTAGAAAAAAAAACGTTAGCACTCTTGTGACATTATTTTACATGAACGAGTATAAGCTCGCATAAATTCACTTTTATGATACAACCAATTCCCCAAAGAACCTCTTCCATTTGAAATAGTCATCTGATATCATGTCACACATCTTTTACAACAATGTGCTCGCCATGGAAAGTATTCGCCTGAAAATGAAATGAAGCATACAGTATAAGAAAATTGCATATATTCTAGAGTAGGGTATTTGTTCGTAAAAAATGCAATTCACTATTTCGATTTTTTTTACATATTATCCTTGAAGCTTTACTTCCGGCAGCCGGTCCTTATATAATACTGTACTGTAGTATGATTTATAAAATGGTTAGATCCGACGTGCACATTTTCACAATACCATCATCATTTTTCGGGAAGAAAAGTAATTGAGAGTTCTTCGTCTCTAAAGTGCGTCTTTGAAACATCAGTGAAATGATGCGAGATAGATTTGATCGAAAAACAAACCGTCCAATGTTTACGTACGATTTTATTTACGAGTAGCTACTGTGTCGTTATGGAGTAATGGGAAATAAGACACGCCAACTAGAACAATTTTCGGAAATAAATAATAACAGCTTTATTATTCTTGAAAAAAGTTAAGGATGCGTGAGTAGTCAATATGCAGGCAAGGGTCACAGACGATATTTATTGTCTGTGGCTAAGGTGTGGGATCAATTAAGATCTCCGGCTTTCATTAAAAAATGGTAGCTTTTATAGACATCGAGAGGACTTTCAACAACGTAAGGCTCGAAGCAATTACGGACGCATTTTCAACACTTCGCTTGGCGTAGTGACTGATTTGAGGTTAACATCTAGGATTATCAGCACAAAACTGGGCATCGCCTTCGCTAAAATGTTCGTTAGTAAAGGTACTCCGCAAGGTAGGGTCCTCTCTCCACTTCATTGGAACGTGGCGATCTATGAATTACTGCCAAAACTGTATACATTGACATTGATATTCGTATAGCCATCTCTGGTAAGCACCTGAGCACTCTGGGCGAAGTTATGCAAAATATCCTCTTAATACTATCTAAATGGACTCGTCAATGAGGACTGGGAGTGAGCCCACACAAAGCCGAGCTAATTCTTTCCCAAGGAATTAAAAAATTTCCCTTGTTAACCCTCCTAACCTGGATGGTATCAGTCTTATTTTCGTAGATAGAGCAAAATATCTAGGAATTATTTTGGATAGGGAACTGAGCTGGAAATCTAATATACAGGAACTTTTAAACAAAGCCACTATTGCGCTTTACTCTTGTAAGAAAGCCGTAGGTAAGAAATGGGGAATGCAGTCCAAAGTTGTGCATTGGCTCTACCTTGCCGTCATCAGACCCATCTTACTTTATGGTTTTATTGTGTGGTGGACTACCTTTAAGCAGAGACAATCCGCACTTTTCTCGGCAAGGTGCATAAAAGAGCATGTTTATGCATATGTGGAGCTCTGGGAACAGATATTAAAAGTCGATTTTTGTGAGTCACTACCGTAAAGATACAAGCACACAGTTGCCGTTAGCGAAACGAATTGAAATTCTATGCGACAATTAACGCCCACATTTATTGTAATTAACGATAGTCATTATGACGACATTCGTAGCACAACAAATGAAGCCACAGTCACTACGCTTAACAATATATCGTAAGGACGATGTGATTGTATCGCAATGATTATGGCCACCTTTCATCGAGCTTAACGAGATATCGTAAGGAAGATATATCTTGCCACAACGAATGGTACCAGTCTATGCCTACTGTGTGTTAGGCAATCACACTGGTAAGAGCAAGGCTTATCCAAACCTTTCCCAATCTTTGGATCATGGGACCCGGTTGATACGCAACTCTACGTCATGCACAAGGTTTGCACTAGGCATTCCAAGGGAACCGTATAGTGCACAAGTAAAGCAAAACGTTAGGACGCTCTACGCGCGATGTAGGTGGTAAACCAGCCAGCCACTACGTGTACTCCAAAGGGACCTCATCCATGGATGTATTGGCCTGCCCACACCACGTCGCATCGATATGTTCTCAATTGGCATCACTTCTTCTTAACTTCGTATGATCATTAGATGGTCGATTCACACCTTCTTATATGCGTAAGGTTTAACTCCCATGAGTTCTACTCAGACATCTGATGGCAATATACCGCCGAAAAAATATCATTTCAAACTCCTAGGTCACACTATCCTACATCTTAACCATGAACCAACAATTCATAATGAATAACTAGATCATTGAGCTTTACTATGTTTCAACTGAACTTCCTTTGGTTTGCTACCGGGCAGTGGCGGCTTTATCGTGCGCCTGCTTTTTACGCCCCGTTGTCCGTACTATTGATCAACACATTTTGCATCCGTTTCCGTTAACTAGATCGCTAATTGTCTTCTAGCCCAGGGGCAAAATCAACAAAGACTTTCGCTCTCCAGTATCCGCATTTTGCCTCAATTTTCGATACCTATATGATCGCTAATTGTCTTGGGCCATGAGTGTTTCACTCTCGTGGCAACTACTGCTCTGGGAACATCCCCTTCCGCATTATTCGAAGTACTGTTTCATCAGCTACCTCTCGATATTATTGGTAATCGCATGGTTGCAAATGCAGACGCCCACCTCAAAGAAAGTCGCCAGTGGACCTGCACTCAAACTGGTCAGTCCTTAGGTTTAGGTTATATGAGGGTGGTTTCGTAGAGCCACATTGCACTGGGACCATCCAGTTGAGCCCATTATAATCCCTCTATTCATTATGAGATGGCTTCTACTCCTCCTGTACTAGCCACTTGGTTCGATTTGCGAACTGAAGTAGGCTCGAATGTTTGACGCCTCTGAGGTCATCTAGTTCTGAGAAGTATCTAGAGCCTAAAGAAAGGAGTAGACTGTTGGAGATTTGCTGACAGTGGACAAGATAATGTTCGAGAGATTCTTCGTCTTCCTCGCAACCTCTGCAAAGGCTGTCGCTCGCGATCTGCAGCCCAAATGCAGCCTTAGGAATGATCTGTGCTCCGGCCAACAATAGTACGGACACTATAGCAACTACGTCTTAATAGCTAAGGTGTAATATTTTTATTCGGTTCTTTGGCCGTTCTGCAGCTATCCAGCTGACGCCACTCCGCCAAGAAAGAATCCAAAATAGTTTGTTTGAAGGTAATCTTCAGCACTGTTGGTGCTGCATAGGCTGACTTCCTAGCGGAAGTCCTTTCCATGCAAGCGTGTCTGCTGCGTCCTTTCCTAACAGGTCTCTATGACCCGGTATCCAAATTAGAAATACTTCGGTTATAGCCGCAAGGCGATTCAAATTGTGTCGACAAATGGACAATTGTTTGGGTGTGGTCCTGTAGGATTGGAGTACCAGAAGTGCAGACTTCTGCATATCTAAGATAATTTTTGTGCACTCGTTAATAGCTAATAATTCCGCTTGGAACACAGTCGCGGGTTCTGAAAGATGAAATGAAGTGTAGATGTCGAGGTCGTGGGAATAAATCCCAGCACCTGTCACCTGGTTAGTTTTAGATTCGTCCGTAAGGAGATGAGGACTTGTACAGGTGCTGAGTAACGTAACTGTGTTCGTTTAAGAAACTTAATGTGAAACTTCCGTTTCTCAACCTGCAGTTGGTTCATGCAATCATACTCGCAGTCTAAAAGGGAGTTTGTGTCTCTAATGACGTTTAAAATTTTGCCATGGCCAATTTGTGGTGCTGATCAGGAATTAGAGGTCTTTAATGTAATGGCAGCTAGGCCCGCTGTTCGTCTTATAAAAAAATCAAGTGGAGGTAGTGAGGGCTGCAGTTGATGTGGTTCTAAGAGCACCTTTTATACACAGATGTGCCATCCGTTGGATTAGCTGTAAAGGTATTAGGCTGGTTTTTAGTACCACCACTAGCCACCGCACAACTAATTGGTCCGACAATACTGGTACACATCCAGTGGATGAGGAATTAGGTGCGGCTTAAGGCCCCATTTCAAGCCGAAATTCTTTTCCAAGCGAAGAAGGCTATAGTTGCCTTTTTTCCTCGTTCTTGAATGTTGGCCTTCCAGGATAATTTACTATCAAGAATAAAACCTAAATATTTAACTTGGTTCGAGAGGACCATAGTAAGACCCGGAATGTTTGGTGGACTGAAAATATATGGTCTTCTCCTTTAAGAGAAGAGGACCAGATCTGTTTTTTAGGGTTGATGGTAGGTCCTTTATCTAATGCCCAACTGCCCAACAGTTATAAAGCTGATTGCGTAAAGTTCAGTAAAACTTGTTCAAGACTTACCAGTTAGCAGATAACAAGATCGTCGGCATATGCTATTGTGGGGTAGCCATTCCGATTTAAAGTGGAAAGAGGTTCATTCACTATTAGGTCCCGCACGATATGCGATAGTAGTACTTTGTGGACAGAGCCTTTTCTTGTCTCTTCACCCACCCGTCCTACGATTTTTCGTGAGCGAAGAAGCTTAGCTATCTATGCAGTCAGGAGAGATTTCGTGACGTGGTTAAAAGCGCCTTCCACGTTTAGAAAGGCACAGAGTGTAACCTCTGGATCTACCTTTCAGATAGGCGTGTTTGTGGGGCACCTGACCGAGAGGTTCAGATTTGCACGTAGGTAGCTATCCACCCGTTTTTCCAGGCCTTTAAGAAGGAACGGAGTTAGGCTGATGGGTCCGAAAGCCTTCGAAATGTTATGGGAGGCTCTGCCTGGCTTAGATATGAAAACCACCTTAACCTCTTGCTATAGCTTCGATATATGGCAAAGACTGATGCATCCTTTATATATGTCAACCAACGAATTAAGGATTAATTCTGGAAAATTTCGAGAATTTAACCGAAAGCACGGACTCCACTCTCCCAAGTTTTGATTTTGATAGTAATTTCCCTACCGTCATCCTCTCCAGAACAGAGTGGAGTCGGATGAAATTTGGCAGGAAGTGTCGTTATCTTTCTACACTAGAATTACTCTATGGAGAAGAAAGAACAAGACACCTGGTAATAGAGTTTGGTCAAGGCTTTTCAGTTCATTCTTAAAAAAGGCCAACCTATTTTCCAGCATGCGATAAATAAGCAAATGTGATTGCAAAGCGCTCATTAGTACGTGAAACCTACCAAATGAAATTTTCACCACTTAAAAGTTCTGCAAATAAAAGTTATTTTCGAAATAAAGCCACTAAAAAGTTACACGGAAAAATAAAATAAAAGCACCCTATTTGACAGGTTGACCTAACTCTTTCAGGTGCCTTGCTCAATCTTCTTCATAGAGTAACTCTATTCTACACTGATAGCTCCAAAACTAGAAAAGGAATAGGAGAAGGTGTTTTCTTTTGAATGCTGAACTTAAACATTTCTGTCCGACTTCAGAATCTTTGTATTGTGTTCCAAGCAGAGGTAATGGAGATAAAAGTAGCTTTAGCAGTATCTACCAAGAATGTTGGCATCTTCACTGATAGCCAGGCCGCTATTAAATCCCTGGAATCAGTCATGTCTACATCCAAGACTGTTCTTGATAATCGCGCATCTCTGAGGGAGAACAATTCAACATTATGGTGGGTACCAGGTCATAGGACCATTCCGGGAAGCTGTAAGTTCAACGAACTCGCCCGGCACGAAACCACCTTGCAAATTCAATCTAAGAAAGAGAATCGGTGCGTGCCTCTCGCAAACTTAAGTTGGATGCGATTAGCAAAGCCAACGACAGTTGAGCAATTGGTGTTACTTGTAATACCACCACCCAGATTTAGCCTGTGCTGGATCTAAAACGCTCTGGTAGACTCTGATCTCGCTAAGCAGTCAGATGATCAGCTCCATAGTAATAGTTGTGCACACTGCCTGATAGGAAGACATGCTCGTAGGCGAATGATTTTCGCAAAGATGAGGAAGAGATCTGTTATGCACTTGCCCTGCCCTATCTACAAGAAGGAGACACTACCTAGGCACACACTTCTTCGATAGTCTCGGTAATCTGGAAAATGCAGATGCCAGAAGCCTTCAACGATTCATAGAAAGCTTCTGAGATCCTGTAGCATCACAACGGAGCAGCCTATGGTCTATGTGTGCCCGGCCTTGTGTCTTGACAACCACCTCTTACTATTTACCTACGGAACTAATGGAACAATGGTTTCACTGTCAGAAATTCTATGTAGAAAGCCACAATTAAAGATCTAGAGCTTTCCAGTATAGTTCACACATACACAACGAAGAAAGCTTCGAGAACAGTCATGAGTATGAAGATATGTATAAAAGCACGAAAGCTTTCAGCGAGAGAATCAGTTAGTCAGCGATTTTTATTACGGAAGACGCGAACCAGTGAAAGCGATTGAAAAGCACGCGGCGGTATTGCCATATAGTGCGAATTAAGCGGGAAATTGAATTAAAGTACGAATAAATAAATTATCACTTATTTTTTTTAAACGAATTGAGTTTTTACTTGAAATCCCGGCGAACCCTAGCTCGCAACAGTGTAATGAACGCGACATTTTCAGTGCAGACGAGATAGGACTGTTGTTCAATGCTTACCAGATAAGACACTGAATTTCAAGGGCGATAAATGCCATGGAGGCAATCATAGTAAGCAGCGAGTTACATTATTTATTTATTTATTTATTTTATTTAATTAATATATTAATATAAAAATTAAAGTACGACTTAATTGTTTCAGGCTTGACTGTTAAGTTATATAAGTGCTGTTTGAGATGAAATTAAAAAAAAAAAACATTTCTTTTGTAAATTTAAATTTTATCCGTAAGATTGGCGTTTTTTATTAATGTGAGTAGTTTCGTGGCAATTTTTTCGTCGTTGCTGTTTTTTATATAGTCAAGTAGGTCTCCTCCGAGTACGCTGCATTGTAGGAGATGTTGGAAGTCCATGATTTGGTTGCAATGTGTGCATTCAGGTGGCGTATCCTTTTTGATGATGTGGAGATGAGTCAAAATTATGTGTCCTGTTCTTAGCCTTGTGATGATTGCGGTTTCCTTGCGCGTAAGTGCGCTCGGGAAACTTCTTTGAATTTTGTTCGGGTTGATGACGCCTGTATAAAAATTTTGTCGGGAGGGCCATGCTTGTTGGGATTTGATGGCTAAATGTCGCTCAAGTAATCGTTTTACATCCAAGGGAGTAGAGGCGTCAGTGGTTACAAGTGGGGCATTTGCTAGATTCTTCGCCATTCTGTCTGCCTCTTCATTTCCTTTTATTCCGGAGTGCTCCGGGATCCAAAGGAGTCTTAATTTCTTTGGTGAGGTAGTGAGTTTGTTTCGTATTTAGACGATTATGTTATTGCGCGAATGGATATTTTGAATAGCTTTTGTAACGGAAAGGCTGTCCGTGCAAATGCAGTATTTTCCTTTTCGTTTGCTTGCATATTCGATAGCAGCACCTATTGCTTTGGCTTCGGCCGAAAAAACAGAAACGTAGTCGAACATGAGACCAGGAACAACTAGCTCACCGCATTCCTTGACGACAGCATAAGTCGTCGTCTGGACATTTTTGGAGGCATCTGTGAACAGCAATGTCCAGTTCTCCTTTCGGAGCTTGGATGCAACTTCTTGAAAAAGCAGACGATAAGATTCTTTGCTGGTGGAGGTTTTAGTATGTGAAGCTAAAGATAAATCTATTGTCTTCGTAGGGAATATCCAAGTTGGTGGAGACTTTGGGTTCGTGCAGATTGGTTTCATATTGACTCCAACTTCGTTTGCTAAAACTAAACAATGTGAAAGTGTGGAACGGATTCGTGGTAGCTTTTTTCTCTTGGTTAGATTATTAACTTCCTTTTGTAGTAGTTTATTGTTAGCGAAAATTAATTTTGGTATTAGTCTACCGGTTGACAAGTTTATTCTTTCACCGATAGTTAACATATTTGATTCGGCTAGCAAACTTATGATAGGCGTTGTTCGAAAGGCACCGATTGCAGAACGGATAGCGCTGTGGTATGGGGCGTTAAGCTTTTGTAGAGTGCTAGTTGCGGCTTTTCCGTAAACTGTCAAACCGTACTCAATTTTGGACAGAATAGTGGCTCTTATTACTTGCAGTAATATAGCAGGGTGGGCATTGGAGTTCCTGTTGGACAGATATTTGATTATATTTTGTCTAGGTATCAGATCTTTCCTGATATTTTCTATGTGTTTGTTCCATAAGAAGCGTTTGGAGAAAGTTAGACCCAGTATTTTCAAGTGATCAACATTTTCGATGGTATCCTCACCTACTGCTACATTAAAAGAGGAGCAAGTGAGTTTGCGACATATGTGGAGATGTTTGCATTTATTGATGGAGATTTTAGCGCCAGAGTGCTTTGCCCACGTTAGCATTTGGTCTAAAGCTTTTGCTATATTGTTGCGTGCTTCTACCAGTGAGGAGTTTTTGACTATTATGTAGAAATCATCTGCATATGCTAGGTGCTTGCAAGCCATGGTGCGATTAATATTATTTGATAGCGAATTAAATGCTATTAAGAATAGAACAACTGATATTGGTGATCCTTGCGGTATACCATTTTGCAGAGACCAGACCTTTGAAAGAGCTCCATTTGCTCTAACTCGAAACTTTCTATGCGCCATAAAATTAAGGACCCAGTTGTGAATCTTGGGACCAATTCCTAATCTTATGAATTCTGAGATGATTGTGTGGGTTCTTACGCGATCAAACGCCTTTTCGAAGTCGACGCTGACAATAGACACGTGATTTCTGCTGGATAGCTGAGAACAGATCAGGTGATCTATATATAGGTGTGCATCTTGACAGCTCTTGTTTGGTCGGAATCCTATTTGTTCGCTGTTAATTCCATTGTCTTGTTCGAGTAACCAGAATAGTCTACTTGCTATGATTTTTTCTAGGATTTTGCTTAAGCATGGTAACAAAGATATAGGGCGATACGACTCTGTATCAGATTTGATTTTTTTTGGTTTAGGAATTGGGATTATGGCTGCCATTTTCCATGCTTGCGGGTATATGTTTTCGCTTAGGATGGTGTTGTACAAGGAAACAATACGCATCTTACAGCTAATGCTTAGGTTTTTAATCATACTGTATGTGATTTTATCTAGTCCAGGGTATCGCCCTTGAGCAGTTGTAAGTTGTTTTCAAACTCAAAGAAGCTTATTTCAGTTTCTATATGCGCAGCTCTCTGGCTACAGTTTAAGCGAGGGGTGGTATCTGAAAAGTTTAATTTGTTCTGGACAAATTGGGAGCTAAAGTTGCTATCTAGGGAGTAGGAGGACCAATGTTTGCCAAAGTTGTCTGCTATTTCTTTGGGAGTTGTAATGGAATTTGGTCCATTTTTGATTTCTGTTATGGTTGATTGGTTCCGATTTCCTGCAATGATTTGAATGGTGTTCCAGATCTTTTGAATAGGTGTGTTTTTAGATATTGTGCTAGTAAAAGAGAAGAACCATTTTTGCTTGGCAGCTTTCATTGCACGTTTGAATTTTGCGTTTAATTTTTTGTAAATTATTTCGTTTGCCAGGGTGGGTTTTCTTCTATAAAGGGTCCATGCCGTTTTCCGATCGAGGTTAAAATCAGCAAGCTCAGTACACCACCAGGAAACCTGGCGTTTCTTTTTAGTGAAATTGGGGTGGTTATGGGGAATTGAGCAATTTGCTGCGACCAGAATGGCCCTTTTAATATTGGCTGCTTCCTTGTTAACATTCTCCGTGATTGGAATATTGTTAAAAGCCTCGGTAGCCTTTTCCGCGAATTTTTCCCAATTTGCAAATTTTGTGTTATACCGTGGAAGATGCTCGGTTTTGGTATAGTTGTGTCTTATCGACGTGATTATGGGGAAGTGGTCGCTTCCGTAAAGGTCGTCGAGAACTTTCCAGTCGGAAACTGGGGCTAGCTGGGAGGAACAGATAGAAAGGTCTATGTGCGTGTATGTGCGATGAGTGGAGTAGTGGGTAGGGGAACCAGTATTTAGAACGAGCAGATCGGATGCTATTAACCAGTTTTCGATTTGTGTGCCGTTTTTGTTGACAACAGGGGATCCCCAAATAGGGCTCCAACCATTGAAATCTCCAACAATGTGCATGGAAGATTTAAACTACTTGTTAAATTTTCAAGATCAGTTGTGGATAGTTGGTATCCATGTTCAATGTATACACATATAACAGTCAGTTTTATGGGATTGTATACCTCAACTGCAATCGCCAATAAGTTTGTTGATAGAGTTAAAAGTCGGTGTTCCAAACTCTTTTTTATCAAAAGAGCGATACCACTTTTTGAGGAATTGGTTTGAATGTTATTTGCAAAGACACTTTCGTACCGATTTGAGAAGTGTGGGTTTGTGTTATAAGGGCAATGGGTTTCTTGGAGTGCAATTATGTCAGGTGATATTTCTTTTACCAGCATTTGGAGATAGTTAAAGTTGTTATAGAAACCATTCAGGTTCCATTGCATGATTTTGAATTGGGTTTGTATTTGTTTGAAGCTGTTTGTTTGTTTGGAAGCCATTGCAAAATGGATAATATTTGCAGATGGTTGTAGTTATTGAAGAAACTTTTAATGTTCCATTGTAAAATTTTGGAGTTAATATTGTTCTTTAAGTCACATTGGGGATTGATTAATGGACTCTAACGTCCATGCTCGTTCCGCATCTGTGCTTGAGGGACTATGTTTATTATGGGGTTGTTTATAGATGTTTATTTCAATGGTTTCTTTGTTTAGTTCTAATTTTTCTTTAGTTTGCTTTTGTGTGGTAATTGATGTCTCGAAGTCGGGTTGGGTGGTAAGGGGTGCTTGTGGGTTGTAGTTAGAAGTTGTTGGCTCCATTTGTTTTGAGTATGTTGTGGTTGAAGAGTCTATTACATTGGGTTTAAGTATATTTTCGTTATTTGCTTTTAGATTGTTTTGTTGTTTGTTAATAACTATTGTTTTTGGTGTGGTAGCTTTTGCATATGAAAGACCGGGAGTAGGTTGTTTGGCTTTAAGTGAATTCCTAGATTCGTGATATTTTTTCCGCGCTTCAAATATTGAGCATTTGTTTATGGTTTTGATGGTGATAATTTCTTTATTTTCAAGGTACTTAGGACATAGCCGATCAGATGATATGTGGCTTGAATCTTCACAGTTTACGCAAAACTTAACGCTTTCTGTACAGGGTGTAGGTTTATGCTCTGCTTTACCGCAGGAAACGCATGTTGGAGAAGATTTGCACCATTTAGCCGTGTGTCCAAGCTTCTGGCATGTTTTGCACCGCATTGGATTCGGAATGTATTCTTTAACCTCAAATCTTTGCCATCCAATTGTAATGGAAGTAGGAAGGTGGTATCTTTCAAAGGAGAGGATAATTAATCCAAATGGGATGTCTTGGTTGTCTATTTTCTTCTTCAGCTTAACTGCGTTTGTGACCCCACAGCTTTTCAAACCATCGACTATTTCTTCTTCGGAGAGATTTGCAAGATCGCGACAAAAAATTGTCCCTTTACTAACATTAAACTGTTTACTTATTTCGGCTTTTACTGGAATGATATTGGCTAGCATTGAAATTTTTTCAAAGCGGTGAGCTACCGTTAGGTTATCGCATAGAATAAGCAAACTCCCGTCCCTCAAGGTTGAGACCTTGGAGTATTCGGTGGATATTCCGTCAATTGCTTTTCTAAGTAGAAAAGGGTTAACAGCTGACAATTTTTTGGTCGGATCGGCGTGAGAAATTAAGACGAATTTCTTTTGAATATCATTACTGTTCACTTTTGGGAGGCTTGGATATGGCGCGAAAGATGATTTTTTTTTTCGCGATGGAGCATTGGTTGACAGTTCAACTTCGTCCAGAAGATTGAAGCTGTTGGTGTATGTATTCCCAGAGGCCATCGTGGCCAATGGGTCACACCTTTTAAACTAAGGAAAGTTCGACTTTAGCTGTCACTTACTAATTAATTACAACTTTAAAGGTTGATGTAGTTTCTTTGCACTTTAGCACGACAGAAAAAAGAAAGAAAAATTTGCACGAGGCAACGTCAAGAACTCTGTTTTGTTGTTCACTAGCACTGTTCCCGACGACGGTCACTGCCTGACTGAGTTACATTATTGTTGGCAGCAAATATGGATGGAACAGAAAAATTGAAAATTCTCTTGATTGGCAGAAGTAGCAAGCCTCGTTGCTTTCGTGGGGTTAAGTCGCTACCCGTTGATTATAAATCAAACTTTTTGAAGAATGGATTTGCAAATTAGATAAACAATTGTTACGCGCTGGACGAAAAGTCTTATTATTCATCGATAATTGTCCTGCCCATCCAAAAGACTTACAAAGAAAATTGAAATCTATTGAATTGGCTTTTTTCCACCAAATATGACCAGGGAGTAATTCAAAATTTAAAGTGTCACTATCGAAGCAGCATCTTAAGAGAAGCATTAAAGCGTTTAGAGACAAAGAATAAACATAATATTATACTTCTGGATTGCATTAACCATATAACAAAAGCATGGGATATTGACGTCAAAAATCAAACGATTGCGAATTGCTTTAAAAAAGCTGGATTCGGTCAGCATTCTACATGGGATGAAGAGGATAACATATCTTTAATTTTCTTAAATAATATTGATCAGGAAAGGAGCTTGATACAAACTGATTACGAAGCATGGATAACATTGAATAAAATAACTTCCAATGCTACTCTTGATGATTATAATGAGATGGACAATCAAATTTGTACACAAGGTTTTCTTACAGATGATGACATTATTGAGAATTATAATTCTGAATCAGTAACTCAGACTTTAATTGCAGTGGAAAGTTATGACTTCCGAAGAAGAATTTATTCAACAGCCTTGTACGAATGATATAGCGGATTCCTTGAATCTATATTTACAAACGAATGAAAACGCAACTGATGAACACTATAAGGCTTTAAATAAACTGAAATCTCTTTTTATTGAAAATAATAAAGCAAAAGGAAATTTTCAGCCAAAAATTAATAATTATTTTAACTGTAACTATGTAGTATGTAGTACTTAATATGGAGTAAATAAAAATGTAGTAATTGTAGTGTCTTTTAATAAATCTGCAGGTTTTGATAAACTGTTCTATAACTCGAAGTCTCTATAAGTCGAACTATTTTTGTGGTGAATGGTAATTCGAGTTATGGAAATTTGACTGTAGTTGAAACGGAACTGCGTCAAAAGCTTTGAGATCGCACTTGCACCCGCACCACCTCCCACACAAAAGTATGATTTCGACCAATTTCAATAAATAAACTGCTAACCAACAAATGAAAAGCTACGAACTTGAAATTTTGTACGAGCATCTTACAAGAGAAATGAAATAAAACTGCATCACAAATTTTCCCTTTTTTCCCTTACCTCGTCTACTCCCACCCGTACAAATGATCGGTTTCGTGGATGAAATTTCATGAAAATTCTATGCAACTTCGTCTACAAAACTTATATTCTATGCCGAGAATATTGGACGTAATTGAAGCAATCAATTGAAAAATTATTGACATCTACCTACCCTTAAGATCACCCTTCCCCCTCCCTTATAAAATCTCAAAATTGCATAAACGAATAATTAAAGGGGGTCCACTTGTGAAAGGGGATTCCACTTAGTCTCCCTTAACCACTCTAACTTGCATATTGACTTTCCATGCATCTTCAACTGCTCCCAAAAATAATAAAGTTGCACCCGACTTGTTGGCAGTTTATTTATTATTGTAAACGAAATATCGACTGCATCTTAAGCTCTGCATTGCTGTAGATAAGGAGAATATTATGCCAAGTTTCAGTTTTCTATCTATGTATGTACATCCATAACTAAAATTTTAGCAAGTGTATTTATGGGCCATCCTTTCATTCCAAACGAAATTCAAAATGTATATTAAACTCTACATTACTATAGATAAAGAGGAAATTATTCTTATTATTATCATGCCATTTCCATTCTGTCCATATCACATAGGGTTTCATAAGCTCTTACAGATGTCCGCAATTGCTCTCTGCACGTGAAGCTATTAAAAAACCGCACAAAGATTATATCCTATAATTAGGATTCCAAACAGCGTAACTATTCACGCTATTATGTAACTTTAACTCTAAACAAAGCTTTCAGCTGTCCCATCAGATTTACATATCAGAGAAAAATGAAGACAGATGGCATTCTTTATCCGTTTTTAAGGCTTATTCGCGTCCTTTGAAGCATGTCCTTTGCATATATTGAGCCGACCTTTGTTTGTTTATAGCAAACGAGAAGCAAAACTTATCTGTTCGTCCGAGGGCAATAAAATTCGGTGATGTGCGAAAATTGCTCAATCCCTTAATGGTTCGTTGAAAGCATTTTCTTTATTTTTATTTATTCTATTTTTTTCGTACACCCAGCCCCAAAGCAGAGTACGTTGCGTATGCTAGAAACGAAAGGAGTAAATAGTATATATATTTCCCAAAGGAAATATCTGAGCTTTATGCTTTCAAGAGTGTGGCTTAATATTGCTTTGTTTTTGTCAAAACACCAATAAATTCACGTTAACATTAAAATCGTAACTGCCGAATCGAAAAGAGAACGAAATAAGGTTTTCAGCTTTAGTGTGATAATTCGGATGATTTATTACAAATCACATATGCACGTTCAGTACGAATGAGCATATCGATTAGTGCATACGTAAGCTTTAATGGCCACGTGATGTAGGTATTATTGGAAATGGTAGCAGACATGTTTTTGTTTGTAAAATAAACCCAAGAATATACGTATGTATATCAGAGACTTTCACGTACACATCAGAATCTTACAATTAAGATTTCAATAAATCATTAGAAACACTTTTTAAAATCCTCTCCCCAAAGTTCCCGACTAACAAATTATCCTGTACTACTTACTTACTTACGATGGCGCTACAGCCCAAATCGGACTTTGGCCTCCTGAATGCTTTGCCTCCATCCATCTCGGTTCAGTGACCGCGTCCTCCAGTTTGAAAATCTTAGCAGTGATTTGCTGTCTGCGTCAATCGAATCCTCCCAGCGCTTTCGTGGTTTTCCGACCGGTCTTTGTCCGTTGACTTTCCCTTTTAGTGTGCGTTTGGGAGTTCTTCCGTCATCCATCCGCTCCACATGACCAGCCCATTGTAATTTTTTAAATTTTATGAGGGTTGACACTTCTGGATTGTCGAAGATGGCATACAATTCTCTATTGTATCGTATTCTCCAGATCGAGTCTTCCCTCACAGGTCCGAGGATTCTTCTGAGGACCTTCCTTTCAAAGGCGTTAAGTCGTTTTTCGGACGCCTGAGTTAATGTCCACGTTTCGCTGCCATAGCATAGCACAGGTCTTATGATTGTTTTGTATAGCTTAAGTTTTGTTTTCCTGTGCACGTTCTTGTTTTTGATTATTGGAAGTACCGAATAATAAGTCTTGTTTGCCATCATTATCCTTCTTTTAATTTCGATGGGTTCGCTTCCATCCTTCGATAGATTTGCCCCTAGATATATGAAGTTGTCTACGTTTTCTAGGTTATAGTCTCCTACTGTAATATTTTGTCTGATTGGCGTCTTTTTCCTAGTTTGCGTCATAATTTTTGTTTTGTTTTCATTAATGCGTAGTCCAACTTCCCTTGCTACCGAGTCAAGGTTTACAAATACTTCCTTAGCACTCTCCAGAGATCTTGCAAGGATATCTATGTCGTCGGCATATGCTACGAGTTGCGTGGATTTGAAGCATAGTGTTCCCTTGGTGTCAACGGGAAGTTTCCGAACAACATATTCGAGTGTTAAGTTGAAAAGCATTGGTGCGAGGCCGTCACCTTGTTTAAGGCCGTTGTCTGTTTTAAAACTGGAAGTCAGATCGTTTTCTACTCTGACTTGTGACAAAGACTCAGTCATTGTCATTCTTGTCAGTCGAACCAGTTTCGGTGGGACTCCAAACTCCAACATGATTTTATACAGTACGCGCCTGTCGATACTGTCGTATGCTTGTTTGAAGTCAACAAATATCTGGTGCACATCAATATTATATTCCCAGCACTTTTCCAGCACCTGTTTAACTGAGAATATCTGGTCCGTGGTTGAGCGTCCAGCTCTAAATCCGCCTTGGTATTCACCAATTACTTTATCAGCATAGGGCTTAATTCTCTTTTCTAGAATTTTCGTCAAAATCTTATAAGACGTACACAACAGAGATATTCCTCGGTAGTTTTCGCAGCAGAGTTTGTCACCTTTTTTATAAATTGGACATATGATGCTCTTGCGCCAATCTTCAGGAAGTATTTCCTGCGTCCATATGTCCGCGACTAATCTATGTAGGAGATGCGCTATGCAGGTGTCGCCGGCTTTCAGAAGTTCGGCTGGGATTTGATCAGTGCCCGGCGCTTTGTTGTTTGGGTGGTTCCTTAGGGCTGTTTTTACTTCTTCGAGTGTGGGAGGACTCAAAGCGGATCCTTCATCAGCTGTTACATCAGTTATACCTGCTATTGTATCTGCTGCTGCTGATCGTGTAGGTGATGGGCTCGGGTTAAGAAGGTGTTCAAAATATTGTGCCCATCTTAGTTTTATATCTTCCGCGTTACTTATAATGTTCCCTTCCGCATCCTTGCATAGGGTCGTTTTCGGTTTGTAACCTTCTTTCATCCTTTTGACAAGGGAATACGCGGCTCTTGTGTTGTGTAATTTAAATTGTTCGTCCATGTTTTTAATTTCGTCATTATTGTACTTCCGTTTTTTTTGTCTGCATATTTTGTTTGCAAATCGGCTAAGATCCTTGTACTTGTCTTGTTTGGCTCGTGTCGGCCGTTCCGTTAATATTTTGTAAGCTTCATTTTTTCGTTCTAAGGCATCTTGGCATTCTTTGTCGAACCAATCATTTCTTTTGCGCCGGGGTTGTTGTCCTATCACCTCCTCTGCGACAGATGTAATGCCATCTTTGATTTTTTGCCACATTTCTTCTATTGGCATGCTGACAGTGGTATTCAGCATTGTCGCGAAGTGCCTCTCCAAGGCTAACGCATATTTCGCAACTATTTTCTCGTTTTTGAGTTTCCCTATGTCGCAAGGGGGTAGTTGTAGTATGAGGTTTTACCAATTCCTGCAACTATCTTTGGAGTTAGCGACTCCACGGACCTGAGCTAACTATCCCCCTCTGGGATGGGGGCTGTAGAATTCACCCACAGCCAGCCACTGGATCATGGGCTTATCACCCGTGATCTTAAGACCTAAATGATACGAGAAACAGATACATCGCCTCGGATACGGACTGATTCTACGGTAACGACTTTTGGCATTCGAAAACGGACTATGATTGGCTTCTGGAACGTTCGAACATTGAATGACGGGGGAAGAGCTGGGGTTACTCGGTCCTTGCACCGCCAATCGGTGATCGACCGTGAAATGGAGCACTATAACATCCAAATCTTGGGCTTGAGCGAGGTCAGGTGGACAGGATCAGGAGAAGAACGAACCCCTAGCGGAAACACTATTCTGTACATTGGCCCTGAAAGTGAAGCCAGAAATGGCGTGGCGTTCGTCCTTACGCCGAGAGCGAGAAACAGTCTCATTAGCTGGGAACCAATCTCGGATAGGATTATCGTTGTCAGGCTCAGGACCAGTGTCAGAAACGTCACAATTCTGCAGTGCTACGCACCAACTAATACCGCAACATCTGGTGACAAAGAGGAGTTTTATAGCCAACTGAGTGCCACCTTCGAACGCGTTCCAAGAGGTGATATTATTATCATCTCGGGAGATATGAACGCCCAGGTTGGATCAAACAACACTGGACTACAACACGTCATGGGGAAGCATGGTGACCCTTGGGTCGACGCTTCACGACCTTGGATTAAGAGACCCGAAAACGGCGAATTATTTGTGGAGTTCTGTAGTACTCGGCAAATGGTCATCGGAGGGACCCTTTTTCCACACAAGAGTCATCATAAAACATCTTGGGTTTCCCCTGACGGTGTTACTCAGAACCAGATCGACCATTTGGCTATAAGTCGCCGATGGAGAAGATGTCTCCTCGATGTGCGAGCGAAACGTGGAGCTGACGTGGGGAGCGATCACCACTTGATGGTTGCCTGCTTGAGATTGTGCACAGCAGCTATCCGACGACCACAAATTCTTCAAATGAAGCGCAAGCTTAATGTGGATAAACTCAGAGATCCCAACAAAAAACTCGAATACACCACCATTCTACGCGAAAAGTCATCCACATCGGGTGAACATGAAATGCGCACACTGGACGCCAATTGGGAGGCAACCAGAAACACTTTTCTAACTAGTGCTGAAGAATCTGTGGGATATGCGCAAAGCGGTGAGAAACCCTGGATGTCGCAAGACACATGGGACAAGGTTGACAATCGGAAAAAAGCCAAATTGGCAATCATCTCTCAACCCGATGTCAACCAACGAACGCCCGACTTGAGGCAGAACTACCGCGATGCTCATATACAGCTTAAAAAGGCTGTTAGACGCGACAAGAGAAAGGCCATTGAAGATCTGGCAAACAAGGCAGAATCTGCGGCTTACCTTGGGGATATGCGTTCACTATTTAAAATCATGAAACAGTTGACGAACAGGAATTTCACCGCCAACCACCTGGTGAGAGATGTAAACGGAACTCTCCTTAATATGAGTGAACACCAGTTGCGACGATGGAAGGAATACTTCTCTGATATTTTAAACATCTTGTCAGATGAAGATATTCCGGAAACAGAACAACTTCCAAACATCCAACCGCAACAATCCTCTATTAGGGACGATCCCCCAGATAAGGAAGAGATAGTTTCCGCCATTTGGTCAATGGCGGGAAGGAAAGCTCCAGGTATAGACGGACTACCAACCGAACTCCTCAAAGCGGACCCGGAAATAACAGCCGATATACTCCTCCCACTCTTCACTAAGGTGTGGAATGATGGAAGATATCCGACTGAATGGAAGGAGGGCGTCATTGTGAAAATTCCGAAGAAGGGCGACCTTCGGGATTGTGGCAATTGGCGTGGTATATGTCTACTTACTGCCGTATCAAAAATTATGGCTAAGGTAATTCTCAATAGGATTAGTGATGTCGTCGAGAGCACTCTCGAAGTTTATCAGGCTGGATTCCGTAAAGGGTCGTCTTGTACCGACCACACAAATACCCTACGGATAATATTAGAGCAGTCAGCCGAAATGGGTTCGCCACTACATCTCATGTTTGTGGACTTCGAGAAGGCTTTCGACAGCGTTAAGCGAGATTACATATGGAATGCTTTGCGTAGGAGAGGTATTCCAAATAAGGTCATAGCTATGATTAAAGAATCCTACGAAGATGCAAGGTGTCGCGTCTTGCATAGAGGAGAGCTGTCCGAGAGCTTTCCTGTGCGAACGGGTGTCAGACAAGGCTGCATATTATCACCAGCCCTGTTTCTGGTGGTAATAAATGACATCTTGAAAGCTGCACTGGAAGGTGGGGAAGGTAAAGGTCTTCAATGGAGACTATTTAACATCTTAAGTCACCTTGATTATGCTGATGACGTGTGTTTGCTTGCACATACCCGTTCGGACTTAGAGTCAAATGTTCGCTCGTTGCATTCTAAATGCAAAGAGGCGGGACTGAAAATAAATGTGCGTAAAACCAAGTACATGCACATGGGTTCGAACGCAAGCACACCGATTGTTCTTAATTGACAGGATGTGGAAGAGGTGCAAGATTTTTGCTATCTCGGAAGCATTGTCAGCATGGACGGCGGAGCCGAAAAGGATGTTGAGGCTCGGCTAAATAAAGCTCGTCAGGCCTTCGGTATCCTTTCCCCTTTCTGGAGGTTAAGAGAGATCTCCCTTCGCACGAAGCTGCGAGTTTTTGACGCATGCGTCAAATCCGTGTTGTTGTATGGTTGTACTACGTGGAAAGTGACCGTTCGACTTACCAAGAAACTACAGACTTTCGTAAACCAATGCCTCCGACGCATTTTAGGAATATTCTGGCCAGAAGTGATCTCCAACGACGAACTTTGGAGCACAACTCGCCAGACTAAAATAGGTATTGAGATTCAACGGCGAAAGTGGCAGTGGATCGGTCATACTTTGAGGAAACCAGAGCAAAACATCGCAAAACAGGCTCTGGATTATAACCCTCAAGGAAGACGTCGGGTTGGTCGACCATGTAACACATGGAAGCGAGCAGTTGAGCAGGAGGCCAGAGGAATAAACAAGTCCTGGCAACAGCTTAAAGCCGATGCGCAGGATCGCGCCTTGTGGAAGAGAGTTGTTTCTGTCCTATGCCCCTATAGGGGGTCTTAACAGCAATTTGATGTCGAATTTAGGAACCGGTTGTATTTTTGAGTGTCATCGGTTTGCGAATCGACATCGAAACTTGGTCTTTACCAAATAGTGGTCTGTGTCGCAATTAGCCCCTCGACATGTACGCACGTCGAGAATGCAGGAGGCCGTCCTTTTCTCTATTAGAACATGGTCTATTTGATTGAATGTTCTTCCGTCGGGTGAAGCCCACGTTCTCTTATGAATGTCACGATGCGGGAAGCATGTCGAGCTTACAATAAGGTTTTTGCTGCTGGCGAAATCAGTCAGCCTCTGGCCGTTGTCGTTACTAATATCATGGAGACTATGCCTTCCAATTGTCCCTATGTATGCTTCTTCTTTGCCCACTTTCGCGTTAAAGTCACCTAATACTATTTTAATATCATTCGACGGAAGGGAGTCGAATGTTGATTCTAAGGTGCTGTAGAAATCGTCTTCAACTTCGTCGTCTTTGTCTTCCGTTGGGGCGTGGACATTAATAAGCCAAACATTAAAAAAACTTGTTTTGATGCGGATTGCACACAATCGTTCATTGACGGATTTGAAGTTGGTAACTTGGTGTTTAAACTTCTTGTCGACGATAAACGCAACTCCAAATTCCCGGCTTCCCGATGATTTCCCACTTTTAAAAATAGTGTGCGATCTTAAGTCATTAATCTCGTTACCTAATAATTTAGTTTCTTGGAGTGCAATTATGTTTATATTGTATTTGACTGCCTGTTCCAGAAGCTCTCTCACTGCCCCATAGGCCATATTATTATAGTGCTAGAATTTTTCTGTTTCATTAGCACTCGCGCCCATCAGTTCAGCAAGTCAAGTCCGGATGGACAAGACCAGGATCAGGTGGCTACCACGAGGAGGTATGATGAGCATAATTGATGTGTATATGACAGTTACAACACTGGGCGTCGCCTAATGACGCCGATCAGATGCCTACCCTGTCTATACCCATCCAACCACCCTGTACTAACCAATTATAAAAAATCCGCGATTATGATCAATAGCTTCAGTACATAGAATCAATATTTCTTTAGTTTATATATGCAAGTGGGTTTGTATGAATGGGCGATGGAAGGGATTGTTACATAATTAATTGGTTGCCCGAAAAACCTTCAAAATTCGCTATATAGAATGTTGGTTTCATTCACAAAGTAAATTCTATGAAATTTTCTATACGAATAGGTAGGGGATAGAGGAGGAGAGGGAATAGCCAAATTTTTGAAACAGTTTCGTTAAGTTTCTATGGAAAGGTGTCCGAACAAAATGTCAAGTTCGTATGTTTTAATTTTTTGTTTATAAGTTAATTTATTGAAATTGGTTGAAATCATACTTTTACATGTGAGGTGGTGGGGAAGCAGGAAGGATGGAAAAAATTTTGATGCATTTTCATTTGAAATATGTTTTAGAATTGTTTGTGTAAAATTTCAAGTCGATTTAATGATTGATTTCTTAAAAATGGTCGAAAAAATACTATTGTATGGGAGGGCGTAGAAGTTTTGTAGATATTCAACTAGTAAATATCTTAAACTTTTAAGAATTTTTTTGTAATTAATTTTACAAACTTTCAAGCTTGTAGCTTAAAATTCCACTTAAAAAATTTCAGTTTTTGTGTTTTTTTTTATATACGTGAAACACCTAGTCCAGGCTAGCGCCCCTTTGGTGGGTAACAGTTTTGGTTAAAATTCATATTTTATAACTTTTACCAGAGCCCTAAGAAAATTAGTGAAAATTTTCAAAATTTTGGCCCACTACTCGTTTCCCTTACACCCCCTATCTTAAGATTTTTACAAAAATTATAAATCATATAGCTCTACGATTTTGAACGAATTTGAACTTAATACCTGTTTTGAATTTTGAGATATAACGGTTAGAAATTTTGAAAAGTGTGCCATTTTTGAAATGCTCCCACTACTATTACGACCAAATTTTATATTTTTCTAGTATTCCGCTGGAATAGCTTAATATTTGTTTTAAGTTCCAATTACATAGCTTAAGAGATAGTTGAGATATTAATTTTTAAGTGTTTTTTTTTGCACCCCTCCTGACCACCCCCCTTACAATTATTGGCTTCGTTTTTAGTAGAACATAGTGGAACTGTATACCACCTAATTGGCTTTAAAATACAAATTTTTTAGATCAAGTTTCGGAGATATAATTATTTGAAAAGAAAATGCGGCTGACAATTAGTTCTTAACCCCCGCTTTTCAGACGCCAATGGATAAAAAAATAAATTTATTTTTAGAGTTTGTCCCACAACCCTCTCTATACCTACGATTTTCAGCTTCCTATCTGCATTCGTAATGGAGGTATTAGCAAGTGTAGTTTTTGCCTTTTTCTCTCCCTCCCCCTTCCACCTGACACTCCCCAAAATTTAAGTAATGGAGCTCACTTACCCAATCAATAATCTGCCCAAAAACGAACATTCTTGCTTTAACGGACTCGGAGATATGAGTTTACGTATACGGCGTACGATGGATGGCGTACCAATTTTTTATACTCTAGATGAAATCTGAGAGTATATTGTGTTTGCCTTACCGTTTGTAACACTAAGAAATAATGCTCGCACAGAGCCGCTAAGGGTACAGAAATATTTGTTGTCGCTTAAAAACTTCGAATCCGAGTTGCTGTCTGTCCGTCTGTCCGTCTGTCCGTCTGTCTGTCCGTCTGTCTACAGCATAACTCTCGAACGCTTTGAGCTATAGTGCTGAAATTTGTTGTGTGTCATTTTTAGCAAAAAAGTAATTTTAAGTTCGTTAACGGGCCACATCCCCCCCTCCTTCTACCCCCTCCCATACAAATTTCACGAAATTCCGAAATTTTCAAAAATTGATTTTTCTTTGAATGTAAAATATTATGATATAGATGTCATTAATATGACTGAATATTGATCCGATCCCATCACTCCTTCTACCCCCTCCCATACAAATGCATAATTTCGATAAAAGCAGTTTTTCGATTTTCATTGAAACTAGCAAAGTTATAAAAACGAATTTTTGCCAGAATTCATTTTATTATAATTCCAATCAGCTTTGAAAAAATTATCAACTTCACCTCACTCCTTCTACACCCTCCCATACAAATTTCAACAAATTTTGAAATTTAAACTAAATTATTTTTCTTCGAAACTGTTAAAGCTATCAACTTCATATTTTGCTTAAAGTATAAAAATAGAAATATCAATAGCGAGAAAAAAATTTGTTTTGATCCGTACACTCCTTCTACCCCCTCCCATACAAATGTACAATTTTTATTAAGTGCATTATATCGATTTCCATTAAAACGAGAAAAGATACAAACTTAAAATTTTGCAAAAATTTGTTTTTTAATAATTGCAATAAATGTTAAAAAAAATTATCAGCTCCTCTTCACTCCTTCTACCCCCTCCCATACAAATATCTGTATTATAAAGCATTTCTTCTTCGAATATATTAGAACTATCGAATTTGAAATTGAATCAAAACGTGGTGATAAGGATGATGATAAGCAGTTTCAAAATCATCTTAAACGCTCCACTTTCTCTGCCACCTCCCATACAATTGCCTCAATTTCAGGAAAACTATGTCCAATTGAAAATAATGAAAGCTACAAACCTTAAATTCAGCACGAAATATTTTGCATACCACATTAGGTGTCATATCCAAAAATTACAAATCTTCCTCCTCTGCTTCTACCACCTCCCATACAAAAGTCACTATTAATTATTTAAAAGAATTGGAGGTGACATATTTCCGGTACATTGAATTCTTTCTCATTTCATCTAGAGTATCATATGATTGGGCTTCACGCCCAATCATAATTCTTTTATGTTTTTTAGTTCTTTTTGCGTCGATCACAATATTTATTTATTTGAATAATAAAGTAAAACAGTCGTTTAATTAAGAAATTTCAAGTAACAATCTCATTAGCTGGGAAACAATCTCGGATAGGATTATCATTGTCAAACCTCAGGACCAAGGACAGACACGTCATTGCTTCTACACACTAACTAATGCCGATAAAAAGGATTTTTAAGGGCAGCTGAGTGCGTATTCCACGCAGTGATATGAACGTCCAAGTTGGCTCTGGCAATATTGCACTAGAACACGTCATTGAGTCGACGTATCACGACCGTGAAGTTTTAAAGCACTCTGCAAGTGGTAATCGGAGAGACAATTTTTTCCACACTAAAGTCACCATAAAACATTTTTGTTTCTCCTGATGGTGTTGCTTAGAACCAAGTTGAACATGTGAACATAAATCGCCGATGAAGAAGATTTCTTTTTGATGGGGAGTCATCATTACTTGATGGTTACCGGCTTAAGCTGGTGCACACCATTTTTCCGACGGCCACAAATTTTTCAAATAAGGCGCAAGCGTAAATGGAATACGTTCACTGGACCTTAACTGAGACGCAACCAGAAACGCCTCCCTATCAAGTACTGAAGAAGCTGTAAGATATGCGGAAAGCGCATGTGCATGGACAAATTTGCAATCATCTTTCAACCCATTGTTTCGCCAACCGCCTCATGAGAGATATTAAACACTCCTTAATATAAGTGAACAACAGCGTCGATAGTACGAACAATATTTTGAACATCTTGTCAAAGCAAGATATTCCGGGAAGAGAACAATCGCCAAACATACTACCGCAACAATCCTCTATCAAGGACGATCCTTCATATAAGGAAGAAATAGTTTCCGGCATTTGGTCAATGGCCGGAGAGCAAGCCTCAGGTATTAACGGACTACCAACTCCACTCCTCAAAGTTTACGCGGATATAACAACCGGTATACACTCCCCCACTCTTAAACGAGATGTGGAATGAAGGAAGATATCCAGCTGCAAGGTTGTAAAAACCCCGAAGAAGGGCGACATTCGGGAATTGTTGACATCATCAATGACGCGACAGACCAAATTAGGCCCTGGCCTCCTGAAGTCGTCGCGTCCAATCGTGTTGATCCAAAGACCGCCTCCTCCAGCTGCGAATTTTTAAGATGGCTTTGATATCTTCATCAACCAAGTCTTCCCATTGCTTACCTGGTTTGCCCTCTGGTCTGTTACCACTCGCTTTGCCTTTGAGAGCACGTTCGTGAATTTTTATATTTACCACTCGCTCTACTTGGCCAGCCCACTGCAGCTTACGTAGCTTGAAAAACGTTGATGCTTCTGCCTCATCGTAAACTTCATACAACTCTTATGTCAAGATAGAAAGTTTATTTTTGGGGAGATTGTTAATAGTTGCGGATCTCAGGCGGACACCTATATCGGAAGGTGTAAGGATTCAGGGGGAGGCGGGGGGAGCGCTAAAACCGAAAGCTAAGAATTTAAATATCTCAATCATGGCTCCAGCTAGGAAGCTGAAAATCAACATACATATAGAGGACTTAATGGGAAAAAACTTCAAAAATAATTTCATTTTGTTATCCATTGGGGTCCAAAAAGGGGGGGCTAAAAACAAATTATCCGCCGAATTTTTGTTTCAAATGATTATATCTTCGAAAGACTTACCATAAAAAGTTCATTTTTTGGGACCAGTAAGGTAGTATACAGACCAACGAGAATCAGCTTTAAAGGAGCCTTATTGTTGTAAGGTCAGGGGAGTGCAAAGAAAAACACTTAAGAATTCGTATCTCGACTATCTTTTAAGCTACGTAATTGAGACTTGGATCATATATTAAACTATACAATTATGAGAAAAATATAAAATGTGGACAAAAGGAGGGGAAAATGGAGTGTATTTCAAAAATGGTGCACATTTCAAAATTTCAAACCGTTATATCTCAAAACTCAGTACAGATATCGAATTAAAATTTTCTCAGATTGTAGAACTACATAGTCTTTACTTTTGGTAAAAATTTTAAGTTGAGGAGTGTATGAGGAAGGAGGTTGTAAGCAAAAATGTCGAAAATTTTAAGTGATTTTTTTAGGGCTGTAGTTTAAATTTTGTAAAAAAAAATTTTAATTCGTTCTACAATTATTATCCACCGAAGTGGGGCTCTAACGTGCACAAGGTGTTTCATGTGCAATGAAAAAAACACATAAACTGAAAATTTTTTAATGAAATTTGAAGGTAGAAACTTGAAAATTGGCGAAATGCATTTAAAAAAAATCCCTAAATATACGAAATATTAACTGGTCGAAAACCTTTAACACTTCTACCCCCTCCCATACAAAATTATTTTTTCGAACATTTTCAAAAAATCAATTATCACCTAACCATTAAAAGCTATTAATTTGAAATTTTGCACAAAAACTTTTGAAAATAGTTGAAACGAAATTGCGTCAAAAGTTATGAAATCTGCCCTTCTACCCCCTTCCATACAAAAGTATGATTTCGACCAATTTCAATAAATCAATTACTCAATTACTAACCAACAAATTAAAAGCTAAAAACCTGAAATTTTGTACGAGCACCTTACAAGAGAAATGAAATAAAACTACATCACAAATTTAACAATTCACCTCCCATAAAAATGTTTGGTTTCGTGAATGTAAAATACATCGAATTTTATGAAAATTCTATGCAACTTCGTTTATGAAACTGACATTCTATACAGAGAATATTGGACGTGATTCAAGAAATCAATTAAAAAATTATTAAAATCCACCCACCTTTAGTATCACCCCTCCCCCTCCCTCATAAAAACCCAAACTTGCATAAACGAATGAAATATTGATTACATGTACTGGAGCTATTGATCGTATTCGCAACTTAGTGTGAAATTTACAGCAGCCTTGCCCTAAAGGGGGTTCCACTTGTGAAAGGGGGTTCCATTTAGTCTTTCTTAACTACTCTAAGCTGCATGTTGACTTTCCAGGCATCCTCAACTCGCCCCAAAAATAATAAAGTTGCACCCGACTTGTTGGCAGTTTATTTTCTCAAATGAAACAATAAATTTCCCAAAAAAAATCAGCGAGAACTTATTCAAGTCCCCAATAGAACACAATCCAAAGTAGAAGAATTAAACAAAATACAAAAACATAACAGGACTACGATTGGGCCTAAAGCCCAGTCGTGCGATACTCTAGATGAAGGAGAAATTTTTTTATTTTAAGAAATTTTGTAGGTATAGTGGGTGACAACATTGAACTAATTACTTTATTATTCTAATAATAAAGTATTGTGATCGACACAAGAAAAAAAAAACTTTGGTACCCTGAAATTATTTTTTTTCGCGTTTCATGACTAAATTAGCCTAAAAATGCGAAAAAAAAAATCCGTCCCGCCGTACGCCGTACATATGGACTCATATCTCCGAGACCGTTAAAGGTAGAATGTTCGTTTTTGGGTGGATTGTTGATTGGGTAAGTGAGCTCCATTTTCTAAATTTTGGGGGGTGTTAGGTGGAGGCGGGAGGAGGGAAAAAGACGAAAACTACACTTGCTGATATCTCCACCACGAATGCAGATAGAAAGTTGAAAATCAGTACAGCTATAGAGAAGGTTGTGGGACAAACTTTAAAAATAATTTAATTTTTTTATCCATTGGCGTCCGAAAAGAGGAGGCTAAAAACAAATTATCGGCCGAATTGTTTTTTCAAATTACTATATCTTCGAAATTACTTATTGTAAAAAATTCATATTTTGGGACCATTAAGTTGGCATATAGTTCCATTGGAATCAGCTTAGAGAGTGGCTAATTATTGTAAGGGGGAGGGTCAGGGTGGTGCAAAGAAAAACACTTAAAAATGAATATCTCAGCTATCTCTTAAGCTATGTAATTCAAACTTGAAACGTATATTAAGCTATACTAGGAAAATACAAAAAAAATATAACATGTTGAAATAATAGTAGTGGGGGGAAATGGGGAGCATTTCAAAAATGGCGCACTTTTCAAAATTACAAATCCTTATATCTCAAAAAATAGTAAAGATATCAAATCGAAAGTTTGTCAGATTGTAGAACTATATAATAATTAATTTTGGTAAAAATTTTAAGTTGGGAGGTGTATGGGGAGGGAGGTGATAAGCAAAAATGTCGAAAATTTTGAGTGATTTTTTTAGGGATCTGGTGAAAGATACAAAGTTTAAATTTTGCATGTGGATACGTCTATTTGATGTACATAGAAAAATAATAATAACTTGATTCATAATTGTTATAAACTGACCCCCCCGGTCTAACGGGCACAAGGTGTTTCATGTGCATTGAAAAAAACACATAAACTGAAAATTTTTGAGTGAAATTTTAAGGTAGAAACTTGAAAATTTGCGAAATGCATTTTAAAAAAATCCCTAAATACCTAGTCTAGCCATAAATATTGTTACAAGGTTTGGCAACCCTGCAGAAAGGAACCGTTATATTGCATTTCTTAAAAATTGAGCTAATCGCTATAGTACGCTTATGCTTGATGCATTTGTCATCATTTGAGTTTAATTTTTAGTGTAGTGAACATGGATTGGGGTGACAAAGAAAATAGAATTACTGTGATTGCACTTCATAAAGTAGGAATGCAACCAAGTGATATTTTTAAGACTCTGCATACCCTTGGTATAAGCCGAATGTTTTTATATCGGGCTATTGAAAGATTTAATGATACATCTGGAGTAAGTGACCGTGAAAGAAGTGGCCGTCCGCGAACTACTCGAACACCTCAAGCGGTTAAAGCCGTGCGCGAGAGAATTCGCCGTAATCCTCTTCGGAAACAAAAAATGTTATCGCGTGAGATGAAAATACCCCAAAGAACAATTTCACGTATCATCAAAAGTGACTTGGGGTTGGGTGCTTATCGTAGATCTACCGGGTATTTACTAACAGATTCGTTAAAAAAAAATAGAGTGGAAAAATCAAAACGATTACTTTGCCGGTACGCAAACCAAGAACACCGTAAAATTTTGTTTACGGACGAAAAAATTGTTACTGTCGAAGAAACATTTAATAAACAAAACGATAGGGCTTATGCTCGCAGTGCCAGAGAAGCTTCTCAAGCTGCCCAAAAGGTTCAAAGAGGTCATCATCCAGCCTCAGTAATGGTTTGGTGGGGTGTTAGCTACAACGGGGTGACAAAGTTGCATTTTTGTGAGAAGGGCGTCAAAACGTCTGCCAAAATTTATCAAGAAAGTGTCCTTGAAAGTGTAGTGAAACCTCTCAACACGTCATTATTCAAAAATCAGCCTTGGAGTTTCCAGCAAGATTCTGCGCCAGGTCATAAGGCGAAGTCAACCCAAAAATAGCTTGAAGAAAATGTTTCAGATCTTATTAAAGCTAAAGATTGGCCTTCCTCTAGCCCAGACCTGAATCCGCTGGATTACGAATTATGGTCTGTCTTAGAGCAAATGACGTGCTCTAAAAGACATCCTAATATCGAATCCTTAAAGAAGTCTCTTACACATGCAGTCGCCAACTTTCCGATTGAAGTCGTGCGTGCTTCCATAGATAAGTGGCCAGCTCGATGAAAGGCTTGTGTAAAGGCAAAAGGCAATCACTTCGAATAACTTGTTGCAATTTCCGTTGTTGACAATGCATTTAATAAATAAACAATGATTTCTTAACATATAACACCTCTTTTATTGAACAGTGCTTCAAAAAGTTTGTAACAGTATTTATGGCTAGACTAGGTATATGAAATATTAACTGGTCGAAAACCTTTAAAACTTCTACCCCCTCCCATACAAAATTATTTTTTCGACCATTTTTAAGAAATCAATTATCACCTAACTATTAAAAGCTATCAATTTGAAATTTTGCAGAAAAACTTATAAAAATAGTTGAAATTAAATTACGTTAAAAGTTTTGAAATCACGTTTGCCCTTCTACCCCCTCCCATACAAAAGTATGATTTCGACCAATTACATTAAATCAACTAATAACCAACAAGCTACGAACTTGAAATTTTGTACGAGCACCTTACAGTAGAAAAAAAAGAAAATTACATCACAAGTTTTACGATTCCCCTACCTCCTCCACCCCCTCCCATACAAAATTATTTTTTAAGAAATCAGTTATCAGCTAACTCTTAAAATCGATATTAATAAATTATTAACTAGATACATATCAATTTCAAATTTTGCATAAAAACTTATAAAAATAATTTAAATGAAGATGCTTTAAAAGTTTTGAAATCGAGCTTGCCCTTCTACTCCCTCCCATACAAAACTATGATTTCGACCAATTTCATTAAATCAACTAATAATCAACAAACTAAAAGTTACGAACTTGAAATTTTATACAAGCACCTTACAAGAGAAGCGAAATAAAACTACATATCAAATTTTACGATTCCCTTACCTTCTCTACCCCTCCCATACAAATGTTCGGTTTCGTGAATGTAAAATACACCGAATTTTATGAAAATTCTATGCAACTTCGTCTATGAAACACATTCTATACAGAGAATATTGGACGTGATTCAAGCAATTAATTAAAAGACTATTAACATCCACCCACCCTTACCCCTCCTCCTCCCCTCATAAAAACCCAAACTTGCAGAAATGAATGAAATATTGTTAAATTGACAACAGCCCTGCCCAAGAACTCCCTTTCACTTAGCCTTCCCTAACCACTCTAACCTGCATATTGACTTTCCACTCATCCGCAACTTGTCCCAAGAATAATAAAGTTTCGCCCGACTCGTTGGCAGTTTATTTTTTCACATCACGATAAGGTTTCTATCAAAATGTTTTATATAAAATTTAGGATTCAAAAATTTAATAGGTACTGAGGAACTTAGTGTATTGGATTTAGTGAAATTGTGCACTTTGTATAGGAGGTGGAAGGGGAGGGTGAAGTTATTAATAAATTTCTTAGAAATAACTTTAAACATCATTTATTTGGCATAGCAAATCAGTTGCATTCATACTTTTCTGGCAAATCGATTTTTTGTAATTTTGTTGCATTGTATGGGAGGTGGTAGAAGGAGTGAAGCAAATCGCCTAATTTTTTTTTTTGGTCTTACGAATAATTCTAAATAAATGTTTAGTGCACAATTTCAGCTCCATCAATTGTATACGTACTGAGTAAATTTGTTTAGAGTATTTCATGAAAAGTGCAGTTTGTATGGGAGGTGGTAGAAGGAAGGAGAAGACTTAAATAATTTTTATACAGTAGATTGGAATTATTATAAAAGTAATATATTCCAAATTTCAGAACAATAGCATTTATACTTTTCGAGAAAAGCCGTTTATTGTGGAATCGCGAAATTGTATCATTTTGTATGGAAGGGGGTAGAAGGGGTGAAGCTAATGGTCTAATTTTTTTTGGTCTTACTAATAATTCCAAATAAATATTCAATGCTAAATTTGAGCTTGATCAATTATTATACACACTGAGTAAATTGGCTTAGAGTATTTCATGAAATAGTGCAGTTTGTATGGGAGGTGTTGGAAGGAAGAGGAGGACACATAAAATTTTTATACTGAAATCGTCATAAAAGTAATATATTCAAAATTTCAGACTAATGGCTTTTATAGTTTTCGAGTAAATCCGTTTATTGTCAAATTGTGTAGTAGTGTCATTTTGCATGGGAGGGGGTAGAAGGGGTGAAGCGATTTGGCCCGTTCACGAACCTGACCTTAATTTTTTGTTAAAAACGACGTGTACAAAATTTGAACTTTCTAGCTCAACGCGTTCTCAAGCTAGAGAGGACACGGACGGACGGACGGACATCCGGTTTTGAGATTTTTGAGTGATTATATGAACTTCTGTATCATTAATTTTTTTCTCCGAGCCTTATTTCTTAGCGTTCCAAACTTTATGGCAAACTTATAATACTCTCAGATTTCAACTAGAGTATAAAAATTATACAAAACCTTGTTTAGCGTGCTACATTCCTGAATGTATTGTAATAGTATTAATAGAATAAATTTAAAAAGCAATGTACTTCGAATTTTATAGCTCAATTTAACCATAATTATAATTTATAGCATACCAATCGGTCTTTCTTTAATAAATAAAATCAAAAATAGAATTGAACTAGCTGATAATAGACTGATCAATAACTAATTGTTTTAACTTGTTTTATTCATTCATTCTTCTTTCATTTTGAATTTATGTACATAGTATTGTTTATGATTAAGTTAAGTTTTAGTTATAGTTAAAATTCATTAATTAGGTTTTTTTCTTGGGGGGAAATGGGCTGCATTTCAGGCGCACTTTTAAAAATTTCAAACTATTATATCTCAAAATAAAAAACAGGTATTACGTTGAAATTTTGTCAAATTGTAGAGCTATATGGCCTATAATTTTTGTAAAAAATTCAAGATGGCGGTGTAAGGGGAAAGAGTTGGTGGTCTGAAACGTCGAGAATTTTCACTAATTTTTAGGGCTCTGGTAAAACATAAAAAGTTAAAATTTAGCAAATAAAAAATACTAATTTTAACCAAAACTGTTATCCACCGAAGGGGGGGACCCAATATGGACTAGGTATTCCATGAGTTTAGAAACAAAAACAAAAAACACAAATACTCAACATTTTTCAATGAAACTATTAACTACAAATTTGATAATTTGAAAAAAAAATGATTAAAAGTTTAAGATATTAACTAGTCCTTCCTCGAAATTATATACCGTTTTGAAGAAACCAATTATCACCAAACCATTAGAAGCTATCAACTTGAAATTTTGTACAAACACTTCCAAAAATATTTCAAATAAAAAAATGCTTCAAAAGTTTTGAAATGCCCTGTGCTCTTCCACCTCCTCCTATGCAAAAGTATGATTTTGAGCAATTTCAATAAATCAATTAATAAACAACAAATTAAAAGCAACGAACTTGAAATTTTGTACAAACATCTTTGGAAAGAAGCAACAAAACTGCATCACAAGTTTTACTATTCCCTCACCTGCTCTAGCTCCTTTTATCCCGAAAAGAGTTGAACTTGTCGTCGCAACATGATCCCTTCTATGCTTCTTTGAACAGCCAAGTATGTCGTTATTTATCGCTGTCCGAATATTATCGATAGTCTCTTGATCCTTGAGCATCTCGTTTTACACAATAAGTACATAAACTACGTTTGTATCATCCAGAATATTGTGTTTAGGGGTGCTGCAAAAGAAGAACCGCACACATTTTTTTAAAGAAAGACAGACCACGAAAACGTTTGTCCTCGCCAGAAATAAATTCAATCTCATGTCCTTGTTATTGGATGTGACTGTCATGTTTTATACCCTAGTTTTATGCTTGCAATCCCTCTTCCTTCATAATAAGGATGTAAGTATTTACGCGCCGATATCTTACTTACTTTTGCACTAGTATGTACATATGTCAGGGGTTAAAATAAACATACGAGTATATGTATGTAGATTGTGGATTGTATAGAACAGTTGAAAATATATGTTTGCCTCCTATTTGGAAAAGAATATGACTTGAAGGCTATGGTTTGACAAACAAAAATACGATATAAAAAGTTTCTTCAAGAAGTATATTAATGTTCGGATCGATAAGTAAAAGTGATGAACGTGATGATTTGTTTAACTTGAAGAGACGGGCAATTCTTAACAAACTGTTGACAATTATTGTGTGGTAAATGCTGGTGAGTGGTAAATGATCGTAAAAGCCCCAGGGGATATCATACCCTACGTGATAACTCTAAAAACTGTGCAGTACTCTCTGATAACACAAAGTATCCTGATTGTGTGCAATCCGCATCCAAGAAAAGATTCTTAAATGTTTGGGTCATAAATGTCCACGTCTCAAGAACAATATATACATAGTCCGCATTGTAACTGTACCCAATCCTAAGGTATTTGCTTAGAACACAAATTTTTGATGCTTTGACCCTCAAAATTCTGGGATCAATGTAGTTTTTCTCAAATAAACGCATAATAAAAATGTCATTTTAATGTTGTTTTTTTATGTGCCATATTATTGCCATACCTCAGGATTGGTTACAGTTACAATGCGTACTACTACACCAAATGAAAGGTAATTCGTTTCCCTAAAAAACAAGCTATAACACTTTGAATTGCGATTATTAGTTTTCAATATATAGCGTTTTGAGTGAGTGAGGGTACAGGTCCCAAACGCTTTTCTTGATCACCCTGTATTTCCGCGGATATTAAAAATTGACCATCTCCGCACAACAATGTTTTTCTCAAAATATATCTAGGAATAACCCCATACAAGGTGGCGCACGGAGTATCAAACACCCTGTATATTAATCAAATTTTCTTGGAAACTATAAAAGCTATTAATTTAAAATTTCTATTATAAATGCAATCTTTTGATATACAAATTATTTGAATCTCTCCACTCCTTCCACCACCTCCCATACAACTTTTCCATGAAATACTATACACCAATTTTCTCAGTGCGTGTAACTTTCATCGAACTAAAATATTGTACTAAATCCTTAATTAGCATTATTATTAATATCGAGAAAAAATTAAACGCATAGCTTCACTCCTTCCATTCCCTCCCATACAACGTGACACAGTTCCACGACTTTACAAGAATTCGATTCTCTTGAAAAGTGTAAATGTTACTGATCTTAAATTTAAAATATATCAATTGCATGATGATTATAGCTGTTACTCAAAAAATCACAAAAAACCCCTTCTCCTTCAACCACCTCCCACACAAACTGCACTTTTTCATGAAATGCTCTAAACCAATTTTCTCAGTACGTATAACTTTCATCGAGCTAACATTTTGTACTCAATCCTTAGCATTATTATTAATATCAGGAAAAAATTAACGGAGAAGCTTTACTCCTTCTACCCCCTCTCATTTAATGTGACACAATTCCACGACTTTACAGACATTCGATTTTCTTGAAAAGTGTGAATGATACAGATTTTAAATTTAAAACATGTCAAAAGCATGATGTTTATAGCTATTTCTGAGAAAGAAGAACTCGCCCCTCCTTCTACCACCTCCCACACAAATTGCACAATTTCATTAAATTCAATACTTTAAGTTTTTCAGTACCTACTCAATTTTTGAAGCTTAAATTTGGTACAAAACATTTTTATAACTACTCTAGCATGATGTAAAACAAATTAATTCAGTGCTGTCACCCCTTCTACCACTCCCCATACAAAATTTCTTAACATTACAAAAATTTCGATTTTATCTGAAGTATCGTATGATTGGACTTTATGCACAATCGTAGTCCTGCTATTTTTTTAAGCTTAATGATATTTTATTTGGGCTTTTTTTTTAATTAACGCAAGCTACAACTATTCAGATGTCCTTAGCGCTTTTCAATGCGTACATGATCTCAGATCACGGGATTGATTTGATCGCGAGTCTGTGCCATACAAATGCGAGTATCGTTGTTTCATTCAAAATAATTTATGGTTCTAATTCCAACAAAATACAAAACATTGTGCTCAAAGAGTCATTAAAGTAAGCAGATTATTATTCCACATAATGTATTACTGAGTACAATCTCAAATAAACTGCCAACAAGTCGGGCGAAACTTTATTATTCTTGGGACAAGTTGCGGATGATGGAAAGTCAATATGCAGGTTAGAGTGGTTAGGGAAGGCTAAGTGAAAGGGAGTTCTTGGGCAGGGCTGTTGTCAATTTAACAATATTTCATTCGTTTCTGCAAGTTTGGGTTTTTATGAGGGGAGGAGCAGGGGTAATAGTAAGGGTGGGTGGATGTTAATAGCTTTTTAATTAATTGCTTGAATCACGTCCAATATTCTCTGTATAGAATGTGTTTCATAGACGAAGTTGCATAGAATTTTCATAAAATTCGGTGTATTTTACATTCACGAAACCGAACATTTGTATGGGAGGGGGTTGAGAAGGTAGGGGAATCGTAAAATTTGATATGTAGTTTTATTTTGTTTCTCTTGTAAGGTGCTTGTATAAAATTTCTAGTTCGTAACTTTTAGTTTGTTGGTTATTAGTTGATTTAATGAAATTGGTCGAAAACATAGTTTTGTATGGGAGGGGGTAGAAGGGCAAGCGCAATTTCAAAACTTTTAAAACAACTTCATTTGAATTATTTTTATAAGTTTTTCTGCAAAATTTGAAGTTGATAGCTTTTAAGAGTTAGCTGACAACTTATTTCTTAAACATGCTCGAAAAAATAATTTTGTATGGGACGTGGTAGAGGAGGGAGGGGAATCGTAAGACTTGTGATGAAATTTTCTTTCTTTTTTGTTGTAAGATACTCGTACAAAATTTCAAGTTCGTAGCTTTTAATTTGTTGATTATTAGTTGATTTAATAAAATTGATCGAAATCATGCTTTTGTATGGGAGGGGGTAGAAGGGCAAGCGCGATTTCAAAACTTTTAACGTAATTTCATTTCAATTATTTTTGTAAGTTTGTATGTAGAATTGCAAATTGATAGCTTTTAATAGTTAGGTGATAATTGATTCCTTAAAAATGGTCGAAAAAATAATTTTGTATGGGAGGGGGTAGAAGTTTTAAAGGTTTTCGACCAGTTAATATTTCGTATGTTCAGGGATTTTTTTTAAATGCATTTTGCAAACTTTCAAGTTTCTACCTTAAAATTTCACTCAAAAATTTTCAATTTATGTGTTTTCTTCAATGCACATGAAACACCTTGTGCACGTTAGACCGAGGGGGGTCGGTTTATAACAATTATGGATCAAGTTGTTATTATTTTTCTATGTATATTAAATAGATGTATCCACATGCAAAATTTAAACTTTGTATCTTTCACCAGAGCCCCAAAAAAATCACTCAAAATTTTTGACATATTTGCTTATCACCTCCCTCCCCTTACACCTCCCAACTTAAAATTTTTATCAAAATTAACTATTATGTAGTTCTAATATCTGACAAATTTTCGATTTGATATCTGTACTCTTTTTTGAGATATAAGGATTCGTAATTTTGAAAAGTGCGCCATTTTTGAAATGCTCCCCATTTCCCTCCACTACTATTATTTCAAGATATTATATTTTTTTTGTATTTTCCCAGTACAGCTTAATATAAGTTTCAAGTTTCAATTACATAGCTTAAGAGATAGTTGAGATATTCATTTTTAAGTGATTTTCCTTGCACCCCCCTGGCCCTTCCCCTTACAATAATTAACCACTCTCTAAGCTGATTCAGATGGAACTATATGCCACCTTAACGATCCCAAAATATGAATTTTTTACAATAAGTAATTTCGAAGATATAATCATTTGAAAAAATAATTCGGCCGACAATTTGTTTTTAGCCCCCCCTTTTCAGACGCCAATGGATAAAAAAATTAAATTATTTTTAAAAGTTGTCCCACAAGCCCCTCTATATGTATGTTGAGTTTTAGCTTCCTAGCTGTTACCATGGTTGAGATATTTGAATTCGTATTTTTCGGTTTTAGCGCTCCCCCCGCCTCCCCCTGAACCCGTACACCCCCCAAAATGGGTATCTGCCTGAGATCCGCAACTATCTACAATCCCCCCAAAAATGAACTTTCTATCTTGAAGGGTCTGGGAGTTAATGTGCGCTGAGCGTACACACCGGCGCACGGCGTACGGCGGACGGCGTACAGACAGACGGATTTTTTTTTTTTGCATTTTTAGGCTAATTTAGTCATGAAACGCGAAAAAACAAAATTTCAGGGTAGCAAATTTTTTTTTTTTCCAAGTCGATCACAATACTTTATTATTAAAATAATAAAGTAAAATTGCTTATTGATGCGATTTTTACGCGAACGGAGTCGCGGGCATTTGCTAGTTTGTAAATAAAATTACTCTGGGAAATGATATTTAAAAAACATTTTTTTTTGCAAGCAGGTAGGACTATCCTTAATTATTATCCCAAAAATTAGCGCGGTCTGTTAATCAGTTTGTTTACAGCAGCTGGTTGAATGGGTACACCTCAGTAGAGATACTCGATACACACTAACACTTCTGTCCTAACAGAGTTTGGACAATGCTCTAATACCAACAGTTAAGACTGCGTTTAGAAGCACAAGAAGGCAACATAAGAAATACGAAAATCAGCCAAACTTGAGTTTGACCGATTTCAAATCTACGGACACGAGCGAAAACTTTTGTTAAACTACAAGTTTTTGAATAAAATTCTCATTAAAACCGAAAATAAATATGACTTTCATAAATAACAATTCATTTTGATTGTGTTTACTTCATAAAAGAAAAGGAATTGAGAAAATTCAAATTGCGGGCGAAATTTCCCGCGCGATCGCTGTACATGCATTGTCCAAACTCTTTTGGGACAGAAGTGTTAGTGTGTATCGAGTATCTCTACACCTCAGTAGTCCACGACGATTTTTACAATGGATAAAAATTTGGAACAAGGAATTTTATCAAATTTTATGTTTCCAAACAAATTTCGTGTGCGGAATCGTTTTTAATATTGGAAAAGGCTTACGGTGATACACTAACATCAAAGCCACGAGCCTACGAGTGGTAAAATGCGGATGGACGGTCGAGAGATCCTTGAAAACATGCCTCGTTCTGGACGACCTCCGACCTCTTCAACTGACGAAAACATTTAAAAAGTGAAGGAAATGTTGCTCGAAAATCCAGTGCTAGGAAGATAGCAGGAGAGTTCGATATCTCTTGTGAGTCCGTTCGTTCGATTTTGGTGGATACTTTGACCATGAAACGCGTCCTTTCTCGACTCTTTCCAATAAAACTGAATTTTCTTAAAAAAAAAAAGTGTCGTGCCACTTTGGGCATGCTTAATCGTGCGAATTCTGATCCTACATTCATGGAGCGCATCATAACTGGTGCTGAGACATGGGTCTCCGAGTTTGACATCCAAACCAGTCAACAATCATCGGAAAGGAGGAAAAAATGAGCCGAACCCGAAAAAACCACGCCTAAGCTGCATCGTCTTGGCTCATTGTTTTTTTTTTCGATATGAGAGGTTTCATCCATCGTGAACTCGTTCCGGAGGGACAAATGGCCAATAACCATATTGAAGCGTTTGCGTGAACGAATCCTTAAAACGGCCGGAATTGTGGAAGAATTCATGGGTTTTCTAAGATGAAAATGCACCATAGTATTGAGTCTCAATTGTGATCGAATTTAAGGCCGAAAAAGCAACAAATTGCATCAGTCAGCCACCGTATTCAGTCACCCCGTATGACTTTTTCCTTTCCTCGAAACTGAAATTACTGCTCCGTGGAATCCGTTTTCAGTCGATCGAGGACATAAAACAAAATCGCCGTAGAATACTGAGGTGTACCTATTCAACCAGCTGCTGTAAACAAACTGATTAAAAGACCACGCTAATTTTTGGGATAATAATTAAGAACAGTCCTACCTGCTTTCCAGTCCTACCTGCTTTCGTTCCCCGCAAGAGGTAGTTGTAGGATGAGGTTTTACCAATTCCTGCAACTATCTTTGGAGACTAGCAACTCCACGGACCTGAGCTAACAATCCCCCTGTGGGATGGGGGCTGTAGAATTCACCCACAGCCAGTCCTGCTTGCCCTAAAAATGACAAATGGACACTCACTGGATCATGGGCTTATCACCCGTGATTTTAAGACCTAACTGATGCGAGAAACGGATTCAGCGCCTCGGATACGGACAGATTCTACGGTAACGACTTTTGGCATTAACAAGTCCTGGCAACAGCTTAAGGCCGATGCTCAGGGTCGCGTCTTGTGAAAGAGAGTTGTTTCTGTCCTATGCTCCTATAGGGGGTCTTAACAGGAATTTGATTTGATTGATTGCTACCTGCTTACCAAAAAAAAATTTTGAAATATCATTCCCCAGAGTAATTTTATTAACAAGTTATCGATACTTTATGGTCACAATGTATACCCAGTTAAGCGGCTTCAAGCAACTTCTCGAAATAAACACACCCATATGCGTACATTCTAAACTTGTTCGGGGCCGGGGCAATTTCGAAATGTTATTGCTTCTCAAATCAGCCTAACAAGCCTAATGAACTCCATTTACCTGACTGCAGGACACCCGCCTTCCGGTCAGCTTCGCACACACACTTGCAGTCCGCCTGCAGGAGTTGGCCTTGAGTTCTTAAAAACTGATGAGAATCTGTAAGTGTGTGGTGAAATTCTGTCTGTAGCGGGCGTCGGGCCGGAAGTCATTTGTTCAAAAATGTCGAATAGTGAGAAGCTTATTCGTAGCCAAGAATCTTAAAGTCGCCATGAGTCTTTCTTTTGCACTGATAGCATTTCTCAACCTAATATTTTGAAGGGAAACTTCTGGTTCGAGAATATAGCTTTAGCGTTGCGTTAAGCTTTTGTCGAGGATGGATATACTACGATAACGCGTGGGAACGAGAGACGGTTGACGATATCTCTGGGCTATTGCAAATAGGCGCTCGGGTTGCGGCCAATGAGCGGAGATCGCGAGCTTGGAGATTTAGCGAAAAAGTTTCAAACACACAAAACGACACGGTAGTCGGTTGAATCGCTGGGCTGTTGGATATGGCCGCGAGGGGATCATGAGCTTTGGGTTTTTGAAACCTTTCCGATCAAGGTCAGCATGACGAAATCAAGTTGATGGCATTCGTTTGTTAGTGTTTGTTACTTTAAACTCGACGTTTAACTTTAACTCTTATAAAACTTAATTTTATTAATCAAAATAGGTACCAGCAGATGCAATACACTTCTCCCAACGAGATACAAGTGCATTTATGCCAGTTTCAGACTTTCATGACTGAAGAAATTCTGCTGCTTCATTGCTAAATTGTTTCTCCCCAAAAAATGATCCAAATGTTTAAAAAAGTGGTAATTGGTTGGCGAGAAGTCTGGTGAATATAGTGGATGAGGAAGAGCTGCAACTAGTTTAATTTTTTGATCGTTATTCTTGATACGTGAGGTCATGTTTTGCTCTGTAAGCTCATGCGGAACCCACTTATCAAGCTTTTTGACTTTTCCAAGCTATTGCAAGTGCCGGGAAACTGTCGAATAGTGTACGCCCAGTTTCTCTGCAATGTCCCTTACAGTTTGGCATGAGTCAGACTCCACTAGTAAACGCAGTTTGTCGTTGTCAATCGATGGTCCTGGGTGACCACATGGCTCACTTTGAAGGGTCACATCTCCTGATCGGAATTTCTCGAACCATCGCTGTGTGGTTCGTTCGCTTACTGTGTCAGCTCAAAATGCCCTGTTGATGTTGTTGGTTGCCTTCCTTGCATTGTGGCCAAGTTTGAACTCGTAAAGAAAATGTAATCGTTTGTAACTCGATTCCATGTTTTTTTATTGTTTTTTTTTCTCTCCGATCTCAATGAAGTCCAAAACTGTAATGATTCCAAGACCAAATGTAGGAGTATTTATACTTCAATATTCATTACTACCAGAGCCATCTGGCGGCAGTTTGAGACATGAAAATCGCCACTAACTTCACTTCATCGCGAAGGTTTTCGTTTCGTCTGCAACAACCTTATACAATATAACATCGTTGTTTCCCTAATAGCACAAAAAATGGTAAGAACAGATATAAATAAACTGCCAACAAGTCAGGCGCAACATTATTATTTTTGGGACAAGTTGAGGATGCATGGAAAGTCAAAATGCAGGTTAGAGTGGTTAAGGAAGATTAAGTGGAACCACCTTTCACAAGTGGAGCCCCCCTTCAGGGCAGGGATGCTGCCAATTTAACACTTAATTGTGAATACAAATAGCTCCAGTACATGCAATCAATATTTCATTGGTTTATGCAAGTTTAGGTTTTTATGAGGGGAGGGTTGATGTTCATAATTTTTTAACTGATTGTTCACGTCCAATATTCTCTGAATAGAATGTCAGTTTCTAAGCCAAAAACCAGTCTCTGCAAAGACGTGGAGGGCAACATCATCAGCGATGCACAAGAAATCAAAAGGAGATGGGCTTCCTACTTTGAACATCTTTTGAATCCCATCCCAGTAGCACTGATAACGACAGACAACATTTCAATTGAAGCCTCAACTGACGAAAATGAACCATCATCGACACCACCTACGCTAGCTGAAATCAAAGCAGCCCTATGTGACCAAAAACGAAACAAAGCGCCGGGAACAGATGAAATACCAGTTGAACTTCTGAAAAACGGTGGAAACTGTGTCGCTGAAATACTGCACAACATGATATGCAAAATTTGGACAGAGGAAATCATACCCGACGACTGGCGAAAAAGCATTATATGTCCAATTTACAAGAAAGGAGACAAACTCTGCTGTGAGAACTACAGAGGTATATCATTGTTGTGTACGTCCTATAAAATACTGACAAAAATTATTGAACGTCGTCTTAAGCCCTATACTAATCAAATAATTGGCGAATACCAAGGCGTATTCAGAACCGGACAATCTACAACAGACCAGATATTCTCGGTGAAACAGGTGAGAATACAAACCGATTCCACAACCAGCTTTCGAACGGAATGTGGTTTAAAGCAGGGAGATGGTCTAGCCCCCATGCTTTTCAACATGGCACTAGAGTATGTCGTCCGAAAAATCCCAGTCGACACCAAAGGGACACTACTATTCGAATCCACCCAACTAGTAGCATACGCTGACGACATTAACATTCTAGCAAGATCCTTCCCTAGTGCTAAGGAGGTATTTGTCAATCTTGACTCCACCGCAAAAGAAGTCGGGTTGCGCATTAATGAAAGCAAAACAAAAGTAATGACGCAAACAAGAAGGAGAACGCCAATCAGACAAAACATAACAATTGCGGAATATAATTTGGAGAATGTGGACAACTTCATATATCTTGGGGATAATCTAGCAAAGGACGGTAGTGAAACAGGCGAAATCAAACGACGGATAATACTTGCAAATAAGACGTATTATTCGGTACTTCCAATAATGAAATCCAAGAAAGTGCACAGGAACAATAAGCTGCGGATTTATAAAACTATTATACGACCTGTGCTCTGTTATGGCAGCGAGACGTGGACATTAACGCGATCTTCCGAAAAAGCAGTTAACGCATTCGAAAGAAAGGTCCTCCGGAGAATTTTGGGACCTGTGAAGGAAGGAACGGAATGGCGAATAAGATACAACCATGAATTGTATCAACTCTACGACGAGCCAGAAGCTTCAACGTTCATCGAGCTACGTAAACTGCAGTGGGCTGGCCATGTAGAGCGAATGGAAGACAGAAGAATCCCAAACGTGCTCTTAAACGCAAAGCGAGTGGTAACCGGCCAGTAGGCAAACCATGCAAGCGATGGGAAGACTCAGTTGATGAAGACAGCAAAGCCATTTTAAAAATTAGCAGCTGGAGGACGCGGTCTTTGGATCGAGACGATTGGAGGCGACGACTTCAGGAGGTCAGGGCCCGATTTGGGCTGTCGCGCCATTGATGATGAAGAATGTCAGTTTCATAGAAGAAGTTACATAGAATTTTCATTAAAGTCGATGTATTTTACATTCACGAAATCAAACATTTGTATGGGAGGAGGTAGAGGTAGTAAGGGAATCGTAAAATTAGTGATGCAGTCTTATTTCTTTCCTCTTGTAATATGTTCGTACAAAATTTCAAAGTCGCCGCTTTTAATTTGTTGCTTAGCATCGGGTGAGTATAAAAGTTCATGCGGAATTTGAGTGTAAAAGTCACACAGTTATAGGCAAACAAAGTTCTTTATTCAATCAGTGATATGTTCTCCATCATCATCATCATCAATGGCGCGACAACCCAAATCGGGCTTTGGCCTCCTGAAGTCGTCGCCTCCAATCGTCTCGATCCAAAGACCGTGTCCTCCAGCTGCTAGTGGCGCACCCATATATCGAGCTTCAAATCGAATCCCATGGTTTTTAAACGTCGAAAAGCGGTTACTCGGTCAACGTTAAGTGCTGTGGCAACTTCCTCTGTTGAAATTCGCGGAGTATTCTGAACTAAAGTACGCACAACATCGTCATCTATGTGTGAAGGTCAACGTGAGCGTGGCTCGTCTTCAAGGTTAAACTCTGCGCGGCGAAATTTCGCAAACCATTTTTCCACAGTTCGTTTAGATGGTGCTTGATCTCGATAAACCTCTTGAATGTTTTTACGGCTGCTGCAACGTGTATTCCCTTCCCAAACTCGTAAAGCATAACATGCCGTAAATGCACCTTATCGACACTCATTTTGAAAGTAATCTTTCTTGAAGCAGTTCGTATCTACACAAATTATTTTGTTTCAAATGAAAGCTGCACACGTCACCTTTCCAACGATCTATTGCACCTCCGCACAAACTTTTGCACTCAACCAATAATTGATTTATTGAAATTGGTCGAAATCATACTTTTGTATGGGAGAGGGTAGAAGGGCAGGCGCGATCTCAAAGGTTTTGACGCAGTTTTGTTTCAAATATTTTTAAAAATTTTTAAACAAAATTTCAAATTGATAGCTTTTAATAGTTAGGTGATAATTGATTTCTTAAAATTGGTCGAAAAAAATAATTTTGTATGGGAAGGGGTAGAAGTTTTGAAAATATTCGACCAGTTAATATTTCACACTTTTAGAAAGTTTTTTTAAATGCATTTCACAAATTTTCTACCTTAAACTTTCATTCAAAAATTTTCAGTTTATGTGTTTTTTTCAATGCACATTAAACACATTGTGCACATTAGACCCCCACTTCGGTGCATAACAATTTTGGAACAAATTATTATTTTTTTTTCTATGTATATCAAATCGATACATCTATCGAGGTACAAAATTTAAACTTTGTATGTTTTACCAGAGCCCTAAAAAAATTATTTATAATTTTCAACATTTTCGCTTTCCACCTCCCTCCTCTTACACCCGCAACTTAAATTTTTTACCAAAATTAAAGACTATATAGCTCTACAATTTGATAAATTTTTGATTTGATATCTGTACTCAATTTTGAGATATAATGATTTGTATTTTAATAAAGTGCGCCATTTTACTTTATTATTCTAATAATAAAGTACTGTGATCGACACAGAAAAAAAAAATTTGCTACCCTGAAATTTTGTTTTTTCGCGTTTCATGACTAAATTAGCCTCAAAATGCAAAAAAAAAAATTCGTCCCGCCGTACGCCGTCCGCCGTACATATGCACTCATATCTCCGAAACCGTTAAAGGTAGAGTGTTCGTTTTTGGGCAAATTATTGATTGGGTAAGTAAGCTCCAATTTATAAATTTTGGGGGTATTAGGTGGAAGGGGGAGGCGGAGGGAGGGAAAGAGTCAAAAACTTCACTTGTTAATATTTTCACCCGGAATGCAGATAGGAAGCTGAAAATCAGCAAAGATATAGAGAGGGTTATGGGACAAACTACAAAAATAATTTAATTTTTTCATCCATTGGCGTCCGAAAAGGGGGGGCTAAAAACAAATTGTTGGCCGAATTGTTTTTTCAAATGATTACATCTTCGAAATTACTTATTGTAAAAATTCATATTTTGGGACCATCAAGGTGGCATATAGTTCCATCGAAATCAGCTTAATTATTCTAAGGGGGAGGGTCAGGGGGGTGCAAAGAAAAACACTTAAAAATTAATATCTCAACTATCTCTTAAGCTATATAATTGAAACTTGAAACGTATATTAAAGCCAGAAAAATACAAAATAAAAATATAATACATTGAAATAATAGTAGTGGGAGGAAATAGGGAGCATTCCAATAATGGCGCACTTTTCAAAATTACAAATCCTTATATCTCAAAAAAGAGTACAGATATCAAATCGAAAATTGGTTAGATTGTAGAACTATACAATAGTGGTTAATTTTGGTAAAAGTCTTAAGTTGGGAGGTGTAAGGGGAGGGAGGTGATAAGCAAAAATGTCGAAAATTTTGAGTGATTTTTTAGGGCTCTGGTGAAAGATACAAAGTTGAAATTTTGCATGTGGATGCGTCTATTTGATGTATATAGAAAAATAATAATAACTTGATCCATAATTGCTATACACCGACCCCCCGGTCTAACATGCACAAGGTGTTTCATGTGCATTGGAAAAAACACATAAACTGAAAATTTTGAGTGAAATTTTAAGGTAGAAACTTGAAAATTTGCGAAATATATTTAAAAAAAATCCCTAAATGTACGAAATATTAACTGGTCGAAAACCTTTAAAACTTCTACCCACTCCCATACAAAATTATTTTTTCGACCATTTTCAAGAAATCAATTATCACCTAACTACTAAAAGCTATCAATTTGAAATTTTGCACAAAAACTTTTAAAAATAATTGAAATAAAATTACATCACAAGTTTTGCGATCGCGCCTGTCCTTCTACCCCCTCCCATACAAAAGTATGATTTCGACCTATTTCATTAAATCAATTAATAAACAACAAACTAAAAGCTACGAGCTTGAAATTTTGTACAAGCACCTTACAAGAGAAACGAAATAAAACTGTATATCAAATTTTACGATTCCCCTACCTTCTCTACCCCCTCCCATACAAATGTTCGGTTTCGTGAATGTAAAATACAACGAATTTTATGAAAATTCTATGCAACTTCCGCTATGAAACTGACATTCTATACAGAGAATATTGGATGTGATTCAAGCAATCAATTAAAACACAATTAACATCCACCCACCCTTACTATCACCCCTCACAACTCCCCTCATAAGAACTCAAACTTGCATAAATAAACGAACGACTACTGCCCTGTCAAAGAACCCCCTTTCACTTAGTCTTCCCTAACCACTCTAACCTGCATATTGACTTTCCACGCATCTGCAACTTGTCCCAAGAATAATAAAGTTTCGCTCGACTTGCTGGCAGTTTATTTGAAATGCTCCCCATTTCCCCCCACTACTATTATGTCCACATGTTATATTTTTTTCATATTTCGCTAGTAAAGCTTAGTATGCGTTTCAAGTTTCAATTACATAGCTTAAGAGGCAGTAGAGATATTCATTTTGAAGTGTTTTTCTTTGCACCCCCCTGACCCTCCCCCTTAGAATAATTAAGCTGATTTCGATGGAACTATATGCCACCTTGATGGTCCCAAAATATGAATTTTTTACAATAAGTAATTTCGAAGATATAATCATTTGAAAAAAAAAATCGGCCGACAATTCGTTTTTAGCCCCCCCCCCCCTCTTTGCGGACGCCAATGGAAAAAAAAATTAAATTATTTTTAAAGTTTCTCCTACAATCTTCTCTATATCCCTGCTAATTTTCTGCTTCCTATCTGTATTCCTGGTGGAGATATTAGCAAGTGTAGTTTTTGACTCTGTCCCTCCTCCCGTCTCCCCCTTTCACCTAACGCGCCCCAAAATTTAGAAAATAGAGCTCACTTACCCAATCAATAATCCACCCAAAAACGAACATTCTACCTTTAACGGTCTCGGAGATATGAGTTCATATGTACGGCGTACGGCGAGACAGATTTTTTTTTGTTGCATTTTTCGGCTAATTTAGTTATAAAACGCGAAAAAACAAAATTTCAGGGTAGCACAATTTTTTTTCTGTGTCAATCACAATAAATTATTATTAAAATAATAAAGTAAAACATAACAGAGCTAAGATCAATCGCGAGATGAAAAAATATTTTGTGCACAATTTCAGCCCGATTAATTTTTTTTTAAGATTTTAACTTACCTTAACCCTTTAATGCATTGCACAATAATGTCGGTATAGGAAGAGGATGAAATTTGGTAGTGTTATGGGAGTTTTGGTTGAGAGAGACGGAAATGGCGATGGACATTATTTTTAAAGCGCTGAAGGTTATACTTGCTTGGAAAATATGCTAGCAGGCAATGCGTTCCAAAGTCTGGACGTTCGAGCGATGAATGTCTGTTTATATTTCACTGTACGAGTAGGAATAGGGTTGACGGTAAACTCGTGAGCGCGTTTAGATTGAATGTAAAGTGAAGAAATTAGTGATTTATGAGTTCCGCACTACAATGAAAGTAGCGATAGTAAATGCTGAGTACTCCAACTTTCCTACGATGCTCGAGGGAGTCAATAGAAATCGTAATGATGTCATCTCCAATTATTCGGAACGTATGTTTTTGGATTCGATCGAGCAGCGCAAGGTGTGTTTTACATCTTTTGCATTTGCGAAGAATACCTAGGCGTTTAGAGGTATCAAGGGCAACATTAAAAATATGTTTGCTCAAATCAAGATGGTTATTTAACTTAACGCCTAATACGCTAAACTCATCTATAGAATAAATTGGTAAGCTAAATTTGACGACGCCGCTGGAACTTCACGTTTAAGGGAAAGATGACAAGCCTGTGTTTTAGCAGCGTTGAACTCTACTCTATTTTTCCTGCCCCATTCCTGGATTAGGTCGAGGTCGGAGTCCAGTGAACCGAATTACTCCCTGTGTTTGGAAGCAACAGTTTGCTTGTGAGAATAATAAATAAATATAATATATAAAGTACTGTCGTCTGCAAAACTATAAATTGAATTGCAAGTAGAAGACAAAAGGTCGTTAAGAGACTAAGAACAGGGCAGAACTCTGAGGGACACCAGAATTAGTTGGAAAAAAGGAAGAAGTAACACCATCTAATACTACTCGTATAGTATTCGTACAGAAAACTATCAATCCACCGAATGAGGGTAGCATCGAGGCCAATGACCGTTAACTTAACAAGAAGACATTTATGCAAAACTCTGTCAAAAGCTTTTGCAACGTCAAGAGCAAGAACTTGACCTTCGCCGAATAGATGCAAGCAAGAGAGTTCCAACGTTCCGTCAGGTAGACCGAGAGATCTTCTGTCGACCTTACATAACGGGAACCGTATTGGCGATCGTGGCTAAGCTGCTTATCCTCGAGATAGTGAATAACTTCGCGATTGACAGCTACTGGGCGTTAGTTAGCCTTGTTCGCTCTGCTTCCTTTCTTGAGAATTGAATATTCGCAACTTTCCACAATCATGGAAAGCACCCAGAAGAGTAGGATAGATGAAAAAAAATGTGAAGGGGGCTTAGCCAGAGAAGAGGTGGACTTTTTAAGGGTAATGGGGGGAATGCAATCACGGCCAGCGGACTTGTAAACATTGAGCTTTTGCAGGATCCTGAACATAAAACGCGTGTGGAAATGTAGCGTAGGCAGTGAAAAACCTGATGGTGTTGCGAAAGGAAGGATTTAGCTTGAGGAATTTCTCGCGAAACTTGCTGCCAACAGATTACCTTTCTCAACAAGATCGCCTACGTTACGGCCACCATCTTCGACTGACGGTGTTGATGAAGACATGGAATTACTGTTGACCGTTTTTACAAAAAACCAGAAAGATCTTGAGTCTTTTGGATTCTGAAGGATCTTCCGCCGAAGTTTTTGGTCGTGATCAAATTTAACACGTTTAAGGATAGATTTGCAGGTATTTCTTAATGCATTATAGAGCTCTCTGTTAGCTGAAGTTGGAAAATTTTTAAAATTTTGAAACGATTGTTTCTTAGCCTCAAGTACCGCGAGACATTCATTTGTGAACCAAGAGTCCTTCGATGACCGGAATCTCTTTTATCTAGAAGGTATGTAGAGCTTCATACCTTTCAGCACAGTCTCAATGACAAGTTTACAGGTTTAATCGCAGTCATTAGAATCGAAGCACAATTTCTAATTGAATGCATTGAAGAACTCGTTCAGCGCCACCCAATTTGCTCTTTTAAAATGCCAAACAGTTGTGCGGAGTGCCTTAATTGGCAGCGGTTTTGGTGCTACAACTGAAAATTGTGCACGAAACAAGAAGTGATTCGTAATTCCAATTGGCAATGGGGATATTACAGAGAGAGTGTGTGTTTCTCAGGTTGGTTGGTGAGAATAAATCAAGATTGAAAAATCGACTGGATGGATTCTGATAAACCATCCACCTCACTAGCTGAATTCAATGCCGGGCTTCTATAAACAGTCAATGAAAATTCCTATTGAAATAAGAAACTGTTGAATAATTGAAGAGTGGCTTAGTGTTAGCATGTGACAATAGAGAATTGTATACTCTCTCTGATAATTTAAGTGTCAACAACTCTCATAAAATTCAAGAAGCATAGCAGACTGGTCATGTGAAGCGGATGGATGAAAAATTCCAAGGGCATACTAAAGGGGAAATTCGATGGAGGACGCGGTCACTGAACCGAGAAAGATGGAGGCGTAGTATACATGAGGCCAAGGCTCAATTTATTAACATTTATTTTTGACACAAGATTTGCTTTTAGATACAAACGGAAAAAGGTACTACTTAGCCACTTGCAGAACATTCCATCAATTTTAGATTGCTAAATATTGATTGAAATTGTTGCTTGTATTTCAACAGCATTGCATAAGGGTGTTATTAAGTTCCAATTTTTAAAACGAAAACTGTAAAACATTCATGAATTAAACATAAGGGATTTAAAAACAAAATTAATTTAAACTTTAGTTAATCTTCCATTTCTGTGTCGTCTCAACATTAACATAAGTGGTTTGGTGAATGTTTATAATATAAGTATAATTAATTCTTTACAGTTTATTCAAATTATATAAGGAACTTGTACAGTTCTTATTAGGATTAAATTCAATCAATAAAATGCAAATCCGAATAATAATAGTCAACAAAACAAGTACGATCGGTTTAAGCAAGTACATTTTTTTGCACAATCGATTTTCCTTCATCATTTCGTGACACTCGATAATACTTATCAACTCTACCCAAAGTCGAAATAAAATCTTCATCGTGCGTAATTATAATTAGCATAAAATTACTTTGAGTGCGGCGCTCTTCGACGATACGATTCAATGCTTCGCATAACGATAAAATATTGTTCCGATCCAGATTTGTGGTGGGCTCATCGAGCGCCAATATACCACAATTACTGCTGAACGTCTCGGCCAATGCCATACGTATAATCAATGAAGCTAAAACACGTTGTCCGGCACTACATCGACCTCTCATATCGATTTCCGAATTATTTTTCGATTGTACCACTCGATAGTTATAGTTTCGCTTCTTATCGGCCACACCCGTTTTCATTTCATCGGTTTTAATCTGAATATAATCGATATCATTTCCGCGATAAATCTGGCGCCAAAATTCCCGAATCAATCGATTAATCTTTTCCATTTTTTCCGAATGGAATTGCATGAGAGCGCGTTCCAATGCCAAACGGTATTCGGCCAAATCGTTAATAACTTTTTTCAATATTTCAACTTCGTAGAAACTTTTACGATAGTTTTTAATGCAATCCTTATGCTGCGGCATATTTAACTCTTTCGCGAGAGCATTCACCTGGTTATTTATTTCGCCCATTTGACCCAAGATCTCGCCTTTCCTGATCCCAAAATTATCCTGTTTTTTCGTCAGATCATCTTTTTCGCGTGATATATTTTTGTAATCAAGCTCGCCCATATTTTTGACCAGTTCGTCAAATTGCACTTGAAGTACCTCAATCTTTTCTTGAAAGGCTTTCAATTCGCGATTATCTCTAAGATCGCGTTCAACTAGCTCCTGATTTAGAATGTCGGTTTTAATAGTTTCGATTTTAGTTCCTGCAGCAGAGTTTTGTGCTGCCTAAAAAAAAAAAAGAAACAGATAAAACGCTGATATTTCGAACACAATCGGCGCACATCTCACCATTTCATTTTGCTCATCGTGCTTTTGTTTTAAAACCTTCTTGAGACTTTCGATTTCTCGAACTAAATTCAATTTCGCAAGATCAGCTAGCACCTTGGTGTAACTTAAATTATGAAAGAAAAGGTAAGAAATATAGTTTTGGGGCAAAGTTAACATAAAAACCGTTGTATATCCGAATCGATTCTTTTAAAATTCTCAATTTTTGTCTTTTCCTCATTTAGTTTACGGCCATTTGCTTCCTTGATTTCCTGCTTGTTCTCAATTGCCGCCTGAAGTTGCATTTGAAGAGGTTCAAGTTTATTTTTCAGATCCGAAATCGCTTTCGTAAGTTTTTCCAGTTCAACTTTGATTTCATCACGCCGCGATTTCAGTTGACTTAATGCCTGCATACCCTCTTGAAGTTTTATTTGTTTATCTTTTAGACTGCAATACAGTTGATTTTTGAAAATGAAATATACAAATTTTTTTTGCCATTCTACCTGTTGCGTTTTTCGCGTAATTGATTCAGCGTTTCACTTTCTTTTTCGTATTGAGATTGGATTTTATCGATCTCTGAGCGTTCACCCTTAAGTTCTGCTTGTACTGTCGTTTTCTCCAATTGAATATCGTCCAGTGAGAGTGATGTATCATATGATGGTAATTTACTCTATGAAAAACAAAACACAATTGGTAATAAAAATCCAGAAAAAAAAGGCTTCTTTACCTTTAGAACTTGTAACTCCTGCTGAATGCGAGCTGCATCCTTAATCGATTCATCGAGTAATGTCATGTCACCAAGCATCGAATTAACTAATTCGATATGGGACACGGGTTCGGCCGTAGCGATTTGAAAAGATTCAACTTGACTTGCAGCTTCGCTAAGTTTTCCTTCGATAGTTTTTAAATTTTGCTTGCCTTTTGGAATGTCTTTTTTCAGTGTATCAGCTTTCTCTATTACAGGACGTAAGGCTAAGAGATCTTCGTATTTCATTTGTTCGATTTTGAGTAGTTGTTCGGTTCGTTGAATGTTTTCTGGTAATCGACGAATTTTTTCGGATAATTCAGTAGACAAGTCTGCTGCCTAATTGATCGGTTTTATCAAATAGTTTGTTCAAAAAACGGATTCTATTTCATTACCTGATGGGAGTTCATAACATTGTTGCATAGAGGACAGCATGGATCAGCTTCTATTTTCTGGATGTAGCTGAAAGTAAACAATTCATACAATTTGTATTGACTTTGCCACTTCGTGTTACAGTTATAGACCAGAAAGCACTACAACACTAGTGTTTCATCTCAAATGAAAAACCTTTTGCATCGTGGCATCAGCCATACCTTCAATCATATTTGCGGCCATCAACCACACTAACGAATTTTGTGCATTGAATTCTTACAACATTTGTATATTTTGCAACGTGGCAAAAGCCACACTGAAATCATTATTATGGCTTCAGCCACATTATAAGTTTTATATGAAATAAAATTTCACTTGTCGATCAGCAGTCGCGGACTGAGGTCGTAATTTTTTCTTTCTTCTTCGAGATTTCCTATTCATAACCTTGAAGAAGACAAAACATGGTCCGTCGAGCCAGATAAGAAGGCACCTGGATTATCGATACGTAAGTCCATTACTTCCCTCGATCGTTCGGGAGCATAGCCCATCCTGGATTACGGCCAGGTCCAGCTATGTAATATGGAAAACACATGGATATTGATGTAAGTATATTGGGAAAAAATGGATGAGGATGAGAACAGACCTGGCGATTACCACTGCAGTCATCCGTATAGGTATAGCAAAGACGGCACAACATAAAACACACACAAATTGACTCAAAGTTATTGATGATTAAAGGAACACAACAAAAAATAACATCGGAAAAAAATAAAGCTAGGTTTAGGTTTAGGTTGTAGGAGGGTGGTTCCACAGAAACCACAAGCACTGAGGCCATCTAGCCATCTAGTTGGGCCCATTGTACTCCCCCTATTGTTATAAGATGGAAGTCACTCCTCTTCCTCTAACCACTTGGTACGGTTTGTGAACCTTAGCAGGCTCGAATGTTGGACGCCTCTGAGGTCGTCTAGTTCTGAGAAAAATCTAGAGCCTAAACAAAGGAGACGACTGTTGGAGATTTGCAGACAGTGACAAAGATAATGTTCGATAGATTCTTCGTCTTCCTCGCAACCTCTGCAAAAAGCTGTCGCTCGCGATCCGCATCCTGTGGTCAGGCCGACAATAGTTCGGATACTATAGCGACGACTACGTTGTAACAGCTGAGCTGTAATAGTTTTGTTCGGCTCTTCCCAAAAGGATTTGGCCGTTTTACAGCTTTCCAGTTGCCGCCACCCCGCCAAGAAAGAATCCAAAATAGTCTGTTTGAAGCTAGTCTTCAGCACTGTTGGTGCTACATCGACTGACTTCCTAGTGGAATTGATGTTTGCAGATCCTTGCCGTGCAAGCGTATCTGCCGCCTCGTTACCTAGCAAGTCACTATGACCCGGTATCCAAATTAGAAAAACTTCCGTTATGGCCGCTAGGCGATTTAAATTGTGTCTACAAATGGACACTAGTTTGGACGTAGTCCTGTAGGATTGGAGTGCCTGAAGCGCAGCCCTGCTGTCCGAGAAAATGTAACAATTTCCGAGACTGTTCTGCATATCAACAATAATTTTTGTACACTCGTTAATGGCTAATACTTCTGCTTGGAACACTGTCGCGTGTTCTGAAAGATGAAATGAAGTTTGGATGTCGAGGTCGTGGGCATAAATCCTTGCACCTCTCCCCTGGCTAGTTTTAGATCCGTCCGTAAAGAAATGAGAACCTATACAGGTGCTGAGTATCATGTTTGTTGCCCATTCGTTTCGTTCAGGAAACTTAATGTGAAACTTCCGTTTCTCAACCTGCGGTTGGTTCATGCAATCATACTCGCGGTCTAAAAGCGAGTTTGCGTTTCTAATGACGTTTAGAATTTTTCCATGACCAATTTGTGGCGCTGACCACGATTTAGTAGTTTTTAATCTAATGGCTGCTAGACCCGCTGCTTGTTTTATAAAAAGATCAAGTGGAGGTAGTGAGAGAATTACCTCCAGGGCTGCAGTCGGTGTGGTTGTAAGGGCACCTGTTATGCACAGACATGCCATCCGTTGGATTAACTGTAAGGGTGCCAGGTTGGTTTTTAGTACCGGCCACCACACCAGCGCACCATAGCAAATAATTGGTCTAACAATACTGGTATACATCCAGTGGATGAGGTGCGGCTTAAGGCCCCATCTCAAACCGAATGTCTTTTTGCAAGCGAAGAAGGCTACCGTAGCCTTTTTTGCTCGTTCTTGAATATTGGCCTTCCAGGATGATTTGCTATCAAGAATCAGAACTAAGTATTTAACTTGATTCGAGAGGACCATATTTATACCTCGAATGTTTGGTGGATTGAAAGCATATGGTCTTCTTCTTCTGGAGAAGAGGACCAGATCTGTTTTTTGTGGGTTAATAGTAAGTCCTTTATCTAGTGCCCAGCTGTCTAACAGTTGTAAATCGGATTGCATGAGATCTCCTAGAACTTGCTCAAACTTACCAGTTAGCATGATGACAAGATCGTCTGCATAAGCTATTGTGGGGTAGCCGTTCTAATTTAAAATGGAAAGGGGTTTATTCACTGTTAGGACCCACAGGAGAGGCGCCTTCGGGATGTTGTGGGAGGCTCTGCCTGGTTTAGGTATGAAAAGGCGAAGGTCAAGTTCTTGCTCTTGACATTGCAAAAGCTTTTGACAGAGTTTGGCATGATTGTCTCCTTGTTAAGCTAACGGCCATTGGTCTCGATGGTTCCCTCATTCGATGGATTGCGAGTTTCCTGTCCGAACGCACTATACGAGTCGTATTAGATGACGTTACTTCTTCCTCTTTTTCAACTAATTCTGGTGTCCCTCAGGGTTCTGTCCTATCGCCTACTCTGTTCTTAGTATTTATCAACGACCTTTTATCTTCTACTCTCAATCCGATCCATAGTTTTGCAGATGACAGTACTTTAGATAACACCTTTGAATTTAACTTTGCCGTGGATTCTCACAAGCAATCTGTTGCTTCCAAACGCAGGGAGTTATTCGGTTCGTTGAACTCCGACCTCGGCTTAATCCTGGAATGGGGCAGGAAAAATAGAGTAGAGTTCAACGCTGCTAAAACACAGGCCTGTCATCTTTCCCTTAAACGTGATGTTCCAGCGTCGTCGTCTAATTTAGCCTTTAATGGTGTACCAATTTGCTCTGTAGATGAGTTAATCATATTAGGCGTAAAATTAAATAAACATCTTGATTGGAGCAAACATATCTTTGATGTTGGCCTTGATACCTCCAAACGCCTAGGTATCCTTCGCAAATGCAAAAAATATTTTACACCTCACGACTTAGCTACCATCTACAAGGCTTACATTCGACCTCGTTTAGAGTACAATTCGTATTTATGGGCTGGGGCACCCAAAACACACCTTGCGCTGCTCGATCGAATCCAAAAACATGCGTTCCGACTAATTGGAGACGACACCATTACGGTTTCTATTGACTCCCTCGAACATCGTAGGAACGTTGGAGCACTCAGCATCTACTATCGCTACTTTCATGGTAAATGTAGTGCGGAACTTAAATCACTCATTCCTTCACTTTTCATTTTTCCCCGAAATACTCGTCAAGCTTAACGCGCATACGAGTTTACCGTCAACCCTATTCCTAGTCGTACAGTGAAATATAGACAGTCATTCATCTCCCGAACGTCCAGACTTTGGAACGCGTTGCCTTCTAGCATATTTCCAAGCAAGTATAACCTTCAGCGCTTCAAAAATAATGTCCATCGCCATTTCCGTGTATCTCCCCCAAAATTCCCATAACACTACCAAATTTCATCCTCTACCTATACCGACATAACTGTGTAATGCATTAAAGGGTGACCCCCTAAGTTATAATCGGTGCCATAAAAAAAAAAAACTACTTTAACCTCTTGCCATAACTTCGGTATGTAACAAAGACTGATGCATGCTTTATATATGTCTATCAGGTACTGAATTATTGTTTCATCCGCGTTCTGGATCATTGCGAGATAGACTTCGTCCAGCCCTGGTGACTTGTAAGGTTTGAAGGAACTGAACGCAATTCCTATGTTTCCTGGTGTCACGACTGATCTACTAGTTCTGAGTTAGCTAGAATGCGATCGACACATGAACTTTGTGGTGGCGGCTCAAAGCAACCAGGGAAATGCGTTTGCATTAAAAGTTCAAGTGACTCGCCGCTAGACCCCGTCCATGAACCATTGCCTTTATCCAGTAATTCAGGCATGTATGGGTCTTTGGATAGAGTCCTCTTTATCCTAGCAGTTTCGTTGGCGTTATCGATTTCTTCGCAGAATCTCTTCCATGAATTTTGTTTGACGGCTCTTAGCTGTTTTTTATACAGTATAAGTGCTGCTTGGTATTTGTCCCAGTCTGTGTCAGTTTGCTGGAGTTAGCTTTATTAAAGAGTTTCCTTGCTCGTTTTTTCAGGATATCGAGATCGTTATTCCACCAGACAGTGTTCTTACTATCTTTGGAAGACTTCTGAGGGCAGGAACTCTTGTATGAGTTTGTTAGTATATTTGTTAACATACCCACTCTTTTATCTAAGAAATCAGTTGTTTTTATTGGGTAAGGAACTATTGCCGGTAGTCTTTGGTTTATTAGCTCCTGATATTTAACCCAATCCGTTCTTGCTGAATTCCTGTAAAACCGGCTATTTTTTGTTGATCCCATTATTTCAAATCTTATCCACATGTGGTCTGACAAGGATGGTTCTTTCGAAACTTCCCAGTTGTAGACCGTTAGTTGCAAGAGTCAGGTCGATAACCTCGCGAACCTTGGCGAAATTCAAACTCATAAAATCACACATCCGAACGAGAGAAGGTACCTTAAACAAGCGAATTGCAAAATCCGTGAACCAGCCCCAATCCGCATCGGCCGAAAGACGCTTGAACAAAACCTCAAGTCCGCAGCGCTGAACCCGTCGACCAACAGCGGATCCACCGAAACCGGTCGAAATCACATCTCCGTACGGAAGGTGACAGAAGGGTAAAATGGATCTGAAAACCCCCGACGCAACCCCGCTTCAAAAATTCCTATTAGCGCCCGTACAAGAAACATTATGCTGACGGGCCCGAATGGCTTGGTTATAACTGATTCCTCAAAAATGGTCGAAAAAATACCCTCGCAACAGATAAGGACGAGATAGTTTCCGCCATTCGGTCAACGACAGGAAGGAACGCCCAGGTATAGACGGACTACCAACTGAATTCCTTAAACCGGACCCGGAAATCACAGTCGAAGTGATCTCCAACGCCAAACTTTGGAGTACAACTGGCCAGACTAAAATAGGTATTGAGATTCAAAGGCGGAAGTGGCAGTGCAGAGCAAAACAGGCTCTGGATTATAATGCTCAAGGAAGACATCGGAAGCGAGCAGTTGAGCAGGAGGCCAGACGAATAAACAAGTCCTGGCAACAACCAATGGCCGATGCTCAGGATCGCACCTTGTGGAAGAGAGTTGTTTCTGTCCTATGCCCCTTATAGGGGGTTTTAACAGGATTTTGATTGGAATCGAGTTGCTGAGATGCACAACTCTTCCAGAAACCATCAGTGGCACCATGTACGTTCAACTGATAACCCTGCTGATATTATATCAAGACGAATCGGACCTAGTAGTCTAAAGCACTCCAATTTATGGTGGAATGAACCTAACTGGTTACTAAAAGACGAGGCCTAATGGCAGGAGCAATCTACCAGCACAAATCCAAATTCCTGAATCTAAGGCGCAAATAATAGCATGCGATTTGGCTCTAGTGCGCTGGCAAGGCAAGGCAAATTATCTGGAGAACTTAGTGAATCAGAGTTGAACAAAGCAGAGATAATCTTAGCCAGATTGGCGCAAGCTGAAAGCTTTCAAATTGAACTAAAGGTCCTTCAAAGAAGAGTTCCTCTACTACATGGTAGCAAAATCAAATCCTTAAATCCTTTTCTAGATGAGCATCAACTTATACGTGTGGATGGAAGACTCAAAAACACAGATTTGCCATATGATTACATGCAGGAGCTCAAGGAATATTGTCGATACAGGTAGTACGGAGTGTTTTACGAAAATGCACTATCTCTTTTCATGTCAATCTCTACAACGGTACTCCTCAAATGGATAATAACACCGAGTCAAGTATTCTCTCGAGCAGGCATTGATTATGCCGGACCTTTTCTCTGCAAGGACGGCATAACACGTAATCGAAAATTAAGGCATTTATTTGTATTTTTGCAGTAAAGTCAGTTCACATCGAATCTACCCCTGGCCATCGGTGGCCGCTCAAAACGACCTGATAGGCGTTCCTGTAAATCGGCTCACACGCTATCAGCATTTCCAACAAATGGTCGAAAACTTTTGGTCCGGCTGGCATCGGGACTATCTACATACTCTCCAACAAAGAAAAAAATGGCAGGGCGCATCGCCTGGGAGAGTAATAACAGTGTTATACGAGTAGTCACCATAATAACTAAGGACTCCGTCTTACGAAGACCAGTGACGAAATTATGTCCACTACCAATCAGTGACTGACGCCTCTCAGATACGAAACCATAATACAGAGACAATTCATCGCAGCAACAGATTGAAGACATTAACTTCAAGGACGGTAGTATGTTGGTAGTATGTAAGCTAGGGTGTAGCCTAGTTGGTAGCGTGTTGGTCTTGTAATGCGAAAGTCGTGAGTTCAAATCCCGGTCGGCGCAATATATAACTCCAACACATTGCCTGCTTAGATATATGTACCTTGGTCACCTCATTCTACGAAAATGAAAAATTCGTAGAAAGAGGGTTGTGCGAAGGGCTAACAACCTTTCCACAATAAGTAATGAAAAATGTTAAGGAACCTGCATATCAGGAGGCCAAGGTCCGATTTGGGCTGTAGCGCCATTGTAGTAGAAGAAGTAGACGGTAGGATGTTTCATCTCAAATTAAACGCATTGTGGCTAGAGATGGTATGCTATTTTACATACCTACGATTTTTCGCTGCTATTGTAAAAGAGCAATCGCATATTGCGATTGAAAATTGAAAAGAGTTGCAATTAGAAGAACAGAGCAAATGCGTACTGCTAACCCACGAAAACGCACCTCATTGATCACTTTGCACGAGCACGTCCCCACCTCACCTACCATAAAACCCACCGTTCACACTCCATCTCAACAGACTTTTTTTAGCTCACAAACTTCACCGACATCGCAGTCGCACATCATCGACCTGTGATTTTTTTTTAGCTCACAAAGCTCGCCAAATACATCGCACTCGCTATCGACCTTTTCTCCGAGATTCCCTATTCATAACCTTGAAGAAGACAAAACAACTATAGTTACCTTTTATACATCGATTCGGCTGATTTATATTCTCCATTATCCAACTGTAATTTATCAACAGTTTCCTTTGATCGGGCCAACAATTCTTCATAATCGCTAGAATGACACTTTTCGTAAATTTTATCTTCGCATTTTTCCAATTCCTTCTCGAATTTCGCCAATTCATCTTTCTGATTTTTTCGCGCTATTTGAAGCTCTTTCTCCTTCAATTTACTCGCATTTATATTCGTATTGAGATCATTGATTTGTTTTTGCAAATTCTCATACGTATCTTGTACGTTGCGTTTAAAATTGGAGGTGATCGCACGATTCGGCGATATTTTTTTTAAATTATCGGAATGTTTGTTTTTAACGCGACGTACTTCACTTTCACGTTTCTCAAGTTCTTTTTCTTTCAGTGCGATTTCACCGGTCTGTTTCGATATTGAATTCAAAAATGTCACTTGCTCGTCGAGTTTTTCGGCTTTCTCTTGCAATTTGTGAACGTTTGTCTTTTTCTCGGCAATTGTTTTCTTTAATTTTTCCAAATCGATTGATTCGCTATAGGCGTCGAAAGTTTTACTGAGTTTTTCAATTTCCCGATTAATATTGTTGAGCAATTGGGCTGATTTTTCAATCGTGTCAATTTCAGCTTGATTCTTGGCATAGTCACTGTTTAATTGAGTTTTCTAAAATCGAAATGTTTTATTAGAGAAAAATAAATAAATTAAGCAACTATACCTGATTATTCTTCAATGCAATTTCGCTTTCTATCGACGCTTTATTTTCACGAAGTTTATCAATCCCTTTTTGTAGATTGTTATCAATTGTCTCATTATGCACAGTCAGATCTGAAATACGCTTTGCTTCGCTAGCGAACGCCACTCTGATGCTTACCAAAATGGGACCAACCTTTTCGGTTGCCTGCTCAATGTCATCATCAACTGAGATTTTCAGACCACGACATAATTCAATCAATTTTTTAGCTCTATCCGATAAGCAATCTTGTTCTTGTTGCCGCTGCATAATCAACGAAGTTCGACGTCTATCCAGTTCCATTAAATCGTTTTGTATTTTCTTTTCTTGAAATCTTACACTTTGTAATTTTTCCTCCAAACGTTGTAGTTCGTTTTTCTTATCGACCATCGTTTCACGAAATTTCAGTATTTCTTGATCTAACATTGATAAATTTCCGCCGAAAATTTTCTTTATTTTTGAACGAAGAGAATTCGCTTGTTCTTTGTAGTTTTTCAATCTGTAAAATAGCAACAAAAAAATGTTTAGCATCTATGTTAATTACGATTTTAATCACCAACTTTGTGGACAGTTCAATCTTTTCTGCTTGTAGTGCACCAATTTCCCTTTCGGTGGTAAAAATTTGTTTTAAACGATCTTGAATTGGTTTCAAGTCTTCTTCAATCTTGTTTCGTACTTCTTGTAAATTATCCAACTTCTGTTGAGCGCGTTGTAAATTCATATTTTTACTATCAGTTTCTTTTTTTATGTGCTCGAGTAGTTTCAAGTCCGACTCTGGAATACAATTTACGTAAATTTAGTAAAGAAATGTAATAAAGCAGCGTTACAGGTTGAAATTTATTAAACTATTGTTGCGAGCTAGGGGTTCGCCAGATTTCAAGTGAAAACTCAATTCGTTTTAAAATATAAGGATAATTTATTTATTGCACTTTTATTAATTTCTTGATCACTTCTAATTAATTCGCACTATATTCGCCGATTTGGCAATGCCGTCGATCTTATTCTTTCGCTTACTTACACCGGTTGGTGTCTTCCATGAACTTCGTTCAAAGACTGACTGCTATCTGGTAGTTGCATTCTTTTTATAGTAAACATCCGTCAGGCGATTTTAGGCGTGTGTCTTAACTAGAATGTTTGGGACTATTCGGGGTAATTCTGGGTGTGTGTCTATACTAGAATGTTCCGGGTTTTGCTCGAACGTTCTAGATGGCGTTTTACACAGTAGGGGATAATGTTCTACGTCATTCTCGGCCATTCGAAAAGAGATATCGAATTGCGTGGTTGCCAGATTCATAACATTACCCTCTCCTTAGTCCCTGTTCGTCCCGAACAGAATCGTTCACTTCCTCAATGGCACCATGGTACTTGGTTAATCGGTCATTTTGGTACGAGGTTTTCGCTGATTCCATCCATCCTCTGGTTCGATCGTTAACCTCCGAATGGTTTTTCCGGCTTCTTTTTCCTTCTCACGTTCGCGTTTTTTTTCCGTTTCCTTTTCGCGCTCATTCTCCTCCTTAGCGGCACGTTTACTTCCCTTTTCTCGTTCCGCATTCTTCCTTTCGCGATCTTCTCGATCGTATCGCTTCCCATGTTTGGTCTTGTCACGATTATTCGCATGAAGTACTTGACCGTCACGACTTCTACCCGTTCGTTCGCGATCCTTATTCGATTGTCCATCTTTGCTTCCATGATCTTTCCCGATGTATTGTTCTTGTTGCAATCGAGCTTGCCGACTCGGGGTTTTCGATCGACTCCGGCGTCTTTTATCAAAACCGTGTGTAAGATTTGAACTCTGACGACTAGTTCTTGACCACGAACTACCTGCCCGATTTCCATCTTCGCATTGGTTAGCAGCGCAACCGGAACAATAGTTGGTCGCTTTTCGGCAGTCGAATCTCAAGTGCCCTGCCTGTCCACAATTCCAGCATCGGGGGGCACCAAATCTTTCGCTCCGTTTGGTGTACTCTGCTTTCTGACACATACACTCTTTTGCTCTTTCTCGGCCTCGATAATTACTCCGTGAGCTTTGCTTGGCAGCTTCGAACGTCAGCCCATATACCAAGGCTTCGCCTATCGTTTTCTTACCTGCCAATTTCAACGCCTGTTGCAGCTCTCTGTCCAGTACAGCATTGTTAAATGCGAAAACAGCCGTATCGTTGCGTTGCTCTGTTTGCGCATTGGGCAGCGATAATAATGTGAGTCGTTCAATATCGCGTGCCAGCTCTTGAAGTGTTTCACTGACTGCTATCTGGTAGTTGCATTCTTTTTATAGTAAACATCCGTCAGGCGATTTTAGGCGTGTGTCTTAACTAGAATGTTTGGGACTATTCGGGGTAATTCTGGGTGTGTGTCTATACTAGAATGTTCCGGGTTTTGCTCGAACGTTCTAGATGGCGTTTTACACAGTAGGGGATAATGTTCTACGTCATTCTCGGCCATTCGAAAAGAGAGATCGAATTGCGTGGTTGCCAGATTCATAACACTATTGTTACATGTTAACCCTAGTCGTTTGTAAAATATTCACAATCTGCTATCTACTATTCTACATATAGACATCATTGACAGACGAAATACAGACGAGATGCGTACGAAATGCTTACAGACGAAATGCTTACGAAAAGAGCCATACAAAATATGAGATTTTGGAGCTGGTCAGACAGTCGGGGATTAATAGCGAAAGAGTGGAGACCGGCTCGTCGCGTGGAAAGCCTCCATAGTGAATGGAAGCGACAGCTCATGAACGGAAAAAGTGTAAAAGTGACTGAAAAATAAAAATTGCGGGTATATTAAGTTAAAGTGAACTCATTTAATTTTTACTTGAAATCCAGCGCCCCTTGCTCACTTAACTATGTTTCAAGGACTGACGGACTGGCCAAATCGGCATCCGAATTTGCAGTGAGTTTCGAAAGGAAACGGCCAAACGAAAAAACTACATCTACCGAAACTGGTATCAATCTTCGAGCCAGAAGAAATTAATTTAGACCTGGATGAAGAAGATATTTTTATCCATAGCAGCAAATGTTAAAACTGACTTGAAGCCATGACCAAAGCGGCAGCCTACAATCGTGATAGTTCAAATACTCGATAAATGATAATGGACAGCCTTCAGGTTAGTCGCAGACTTTCTTAAAACACCCAACTGGGCAGATAGTATTCGAATAGGGTGGGATAAAGCCAAATCATTCAGCTCCCGAAAACATCTGCAAATACTTGTCAGTAGCAGCCATTATAACTGAAAAATATACCAGCTTGTCCACTCTTTACGGACTTCATCACTTCCCTTCACCTACCTCCCCAATCCCATTCCTTCCTCCATGACAGTGTTTGTGCATTGCACATAAAGCTCGAAATTGCCTATAACACAGATCATTCTGTAAAAAAAAAATGAATTTAAAATTTTTCAATCAACAGAAACAGTTCCCTTCCACAAGGCGCGATCCTGAGCATCGGCCTTTAGTCGTGGCAAGGACTTGCTCATTTTTGTGGCCTCCTGCTCCAATGCTCGCTTCCATGTGCTACATAGTCGACCAACCCGACGTCTTCGATCCAAAGCTTGTCTCGCGATAGTACAACCATATAACAACACAGATTGGACGCATGCGTCAAATACTCGTAGCTTCGTGCAAAGGAAGATCTCTCTCGACCTCCAGAAAGAGGAAAGAATACCGAAGGCCTGAAAAACGTTATTTATATGAGTCTCAATATCCTTTTCGGCTCCGCAGTCCATGCTGACAATGTTTCCGAGATAAAAAAAATCTTGCACCTCTTCCACATCTTGTCCGTTAAGAACAATCGGTGTGCTTGCATTCGAACCCATGTACATGCACATGGGTTTTACGTACATTTATTTTCTGTCCCGCCTCTTTGCATTTAGAATGCAACGAGCGAACAATTGACTCTAAGTCCGAACGGTTATGTGCAAGCAAACACACGTCATGTAAATAATTAAAGACTTTATCTTCCCCACCTTCCAGTGCAGCTTTTAAGATGTCATTTATTACCACCAGAAACAGGACTGGTGAAAATATGCAGCCCTGTCTGACCCACGTTCGCACAGGAAAGCTCTCGTACAGCTCTCCTCTATGTATGACCCGACACCTTGCATCTTCGTAGGATTCCTTAATCATAGTTTTGACCTTATCTGAAATACCTCTCCTACGTAAAGCATATTTAATCTCGCTTAACGCTGTCGAAAGCCTCCACAAACATGAGATGTAGTGGCGAACCCATTTCGGCGCGGACTGCTCCAATATTATCCGCAGGATATTTGTATGGTGTGTACAACACTACCCCTTACGGAATCCAGCCTGATAGACTTGGAGAGTGCTCTGAACAATATCACTAATTCTAAGGAGAAGATTTTCAATACAGTAGTAGATATACATTGTGACCAGACTTTATAATTAAAATTATTCTGAAAAATGATATTTCAAAATTTTTTTTGGTAAGCAGGTAGTACTGTCCTTAATTATAATCCCAAAAATTAGGGTGGTCTGTTAATCAGTTTGTTTACAGCAGCTGGTTGAATGGGAAAATGATATTTCAGTAGTCCACGGCGATTTTCGTTGTATGTCCTCGATCGACTGAAAACGGGTTCCACGGTGCGGTAATTTCAGTTTCGAGGATAGGAAAAAGTCGCACGGGGCCAAATCTGGCGAATACGGTGGTTGATTGATGGAATTCGTTCCTTTTTAGCCTCAAATTCAGTCACAATTGACGCTCAATACGATAGCGCATTTTATTCGTGGAAAATCCATGAACACTCATTCCAAAATACCGGCCGTTTTTTAAGGATTTGCTCACGTAAACGCTTCAATATGGTTAAATAGTACTCCTTATTGACCATTTGTCCCTCCGGAATGAATTCATGATGGATCAAACCTCGAATATCGAAAAAAAAACAATAAGCATCGTCTTGATTTTTGAGCAGCCTTGGCGTGTTATTTTCGGTTTCGGCTTATTTTTTCGCCACCATTCCGATGATTGCTGACTGGTTTGCATGTCAAACTCATAGAGATGTTCCGTCACCAGTTATGATGCGCTCCATGAATGTGGGTTGAGAATTCGCACGAACAAACATGTCCAAAGTGACCTGTTCACGGTACTTTTTTTTTTAAGAAAATTCAGATTTATTGGAACGAGTCGAGCAAGGTCGCATTTCATGGCCAAAGTATCCACCAAAATCAAACGAACAGACTCGCAAGAGATGTCGAACTCTCCTGCTATCTTTCTAACACTGGCATTACGATTTTCAAGCACCATTTCCTTTACTTTTTGAATGTTTTCGTCAGTTGAAGAAGTCGGAGGTCGTCCAGAATGAGGCATGTCTTCAAGGATCTCTCGACCGTCCTTAAAGGCATTGAATTACTCGAAAGCTCGTGTTTTTCATTGTACGGAATCACCGCAAGCCGTTTCCATCATTCGCAACGATTCCGCACACGAAATTTGGTTGGAAACACAAAATTTGAGACAAATTTTTTGTTCCATATTTTTATCTATTGTAAAACTCGCCGTGGACTACTGAGGTGTCTGATTCAACTGTAAGCAAACTAATTAACAGACTGCGCTGATTTTTGAGATGATAATTAAGGACAGTCCTACCTGCTTACCAAAAAAAATGTCTTTGAAATATCATTTCCCAGACTAATTTTAATTACAAAGTCCAGATACTTTCTGGTCACAATGTATACTACGCCAATTGCCACAATCCCGAAGGTCACCCTTCTTCGGTGTTATTGGATTTTCACGATGACGCCCTCCTTCTATTCAACAGGATATCTTTCTCCATTCCAAACCTCAGTACAGAGTGAGAGGAGTATATCGGCGGTTATTTCCGGGCCCGCTTTAAGGAGTTCGGTTGGTAGTCCGTCCGGCTTTCCTTCCCGCCATTGACCGAATGGCGGAAACTATCCCTTCCTTATCTCCAGAGGAGTGTTGCCGTTGGATATTTGGCATTTATTCGATATCTGGAATACCTTCTTCTGACAAGATGTTTAAAATATCAGAGAAGTATTCTTTCCATCGCCGCAACTAGTGTTTACTAATATGAGTAAACACTAGTTGCGGCGATGGAAGAGTTCCGTTGACATCTCTCACCAGATGATTGGCGTTGAAATTCCTGTTCGCCAACTGCTTCATAATTTTAAATAGCAAACCCATATGCCCAAGGTAAGCCGCAGATTCTGCCTTATTCGCCAGATCTTCCTTAGTCTTTCTCTTGTCGCGTCTAACAGCCTTCTTCAGCTGTATATGAGCATCGCGGTACTTCCATCTCAACTCAGGAGCTCTTCGTCTGACATCGGGTTGAGAGATAATTGCCAATTTGACTTTTTGCCAAACTTGTCCCAAGTGTCTTGCGACATCCAGGATTTTTCGTCGCTTTGCACATATCCCAAAGATTCTTCACCACTAGTTAGAAACGTGTTTTTGGTTTCCTCCCAGTTGACGTCATGTGTGCGCATTTCATGTCTGTCCAATGTGGATGACTTTTCGCGTAGAATGGTGGTATTCCCTTGCTTTTTGTTGGAGTGTCCAAGTTTATCCACATTAAGCTTGTGTTTGATTCGAAGAATTTGTGGCCGTCGGACAGCTGCTGTGCCGAATCTCAAGCATGCAACCATCAAGTGGTGATCGCTCTCCTCGCCAGATCCACGTTTCGCTCGCACATCGAGGAAACATTTTCTCCATTGGCGTCTTATAGCCAAATGGTCGATTTGGTTCTCAGTAACACCATCAATAGATACTCACGATGATGACTCTTGTATGGAGAAAGGGTCCTTTCGATAACCATTTACCGAGTACTACAAAACTCTACAAAATAATTCGCCGTTTTCAGGACTCTTAATCCAAAGTCGTGACGCTTCCCCATGACGTGTTCTAATCCAGTATTGTCATAACCAACCTGGGTGCTCATATCTCCTGAGATGATAATATCACCATCTGGAACACTCTCGAAGGTGGCACTCATTTTCAGTTTAATTTAATTAAAACAGAATGATGTGAATGAAAGAAGCTGAGTGTAGTCTAGTGGGTGTCTTGGTCGACAATGCCAAGGTCGCTAGTTGAAATCTCGTTCGATGCATAATTTCAGCACACTACCTGTGTGGGTATATCTAGCACAGGACTATCTAAACGCGCGAATGCAATGTAAACAAAGATAGCGCGAGAAAGTTTAATTAAAAGTCAGTTATTAGATCGTGCAGAATGTCCAATAATACAATGTTGCAAAATCAAAAGAGTCAAGCGACTCATCCTTATCTAAAACGGATACTCTGCACATTCAGCAGAAATCACAGACTAAACGGTAATAAATTTGTACGATGCCGCTGCATTTTTAGAGATAAGGAACTACTATATAGACCCGTGCAGTTCCATCAGTCAGTTGGATATATTTTGGTTAAAGTCAGAGTTAATTAGTCAGTGGATTTATTTCGGAGCTGGATTTTTGAACTAAAGTTAGAGTGGCGTGATCTTCTTTGAGCTCTTAAGTTATTTTTGTAAACTCGTATAAAGTAAAAGTCAGTTTCAAATAAATAAGTTTAATTAAAGTAAAACTTGTATTATAATTAAAACCAGTTCCTAGGAAGGGAGCTTTAAAAATATATTTTTTGGTATTAAGCGAAATTAATAACATAACTCGGGCACGAGTTTACTGACAACCCTATTCCTACTCGTACAGTGAAATATAGACAGTCATTCATCTCCCGAACGTCCAGACTTTGAAACACATTGCCTGCTAGCATATTTCCAAGCAAGTATATCCTTCAGCGCTTCACAAATAACGTCCATCGCCATTTCCGTCTCTCCCCTCCCCCCCCCCAAAATTCACATAACACTACCAAATTTCATCCTCTTCCTATACTATACATAACTGTGCAATGCATTAAAGGGTGATCCCCTAAATTATAATCGATGCCTTCAAAAAACCCTGCCACAATAACCAACAGTTGGTAAAACAAACATAATTGCGCTGTCACACACGCGAGAGTGAGTAAGAGGGGATTCGGAGATTGGCGTATAGAAAGCACAGAAGAAGGATATTAAAATGGAGGCAAGTAAAATCTTAATTATGGTATACTGGAAAGTGGATATAGACAAGACATCATTGGGCTGGTGGCTGTGTTATTCTGTTACCTCAGTAAGTAGGAGTGATATCCTGCAGAAATAACTGTCAGGATAATATCACAGTGGCCTCCTTCCCATTAAGACCCTAACAAACATGAAAGTACGCGCAAAGTTAATTTTCATTCAGCTAGTGATGTAGGCTCAGATGTATCATTCCTGACTAACACTGATCCGGCTCTGAACGCAAGTCCTCATAACGGTTTGTGTCTACCCATGCATGGCCTCATTGCTTGCATAGACAACTATGGAAAGTGACCACACAAATGAATAGAGATAAAGACTTTCAGTGGGGACCCATTCGGCCACTCTATCACAAGCAGTCGCCCTTTTTATTTCGTTCTTGTCGGCCGCTTTTTGGCCTTCTATGCTGTTTCTAAGTTAGGGTGTAGCCTAGTGGGTAGCGTGTTGGTCTTACAATGCGAAGGTCGTGAGTTCAAATACCGGTCGACGTAATATAATTCCTGCACACTACCTGCTTGGTTACCTCAATCTACGAATATGAATATTTCGTAGATAGAGGGTTGTGCGAAGGGCTAACAACCCATTCACAATACTGAAGGTCTAGAGGCCAAGTCCCGATTTGGGCTGTAGTCTCATTGTAGAGAGATGCTGTTTTTATGAATCATTTCCTATTCGGCCGCTTTTCGTACTTGAAAACTTCTGGGACAGCTCTCTTACATAAAGTAAGACGCGAAATATTGAATTTTCATAGGATTCTTTAATCATAGCTATGATTTTATCTGGAATAACTCTCCTACGCCAAGCATTCCATTTGTAATCTTACCGCTGCCGACTATCTCTCTTAAGGGAGTACTACATGAGATGTAGTGAAAAACCCATTTCAGACGGCTGCTCCAATATGACTGATAAACTTCGAGAGTGCTTTCATCACTAATCCTATTGAAAATTATCTTAGCCATGATTTTCGAAACAGCAGTAAGTAGGCATATGGTATACCACGCCAATTGCCAAAATCGTGGATGTCGTCCTTCTTCGGGATTTTAACACTGGTAAGCTCATTGAAAGCTCAGTAAAATCAACCACAAACGAAGTGAATAATTATAGAACAAGAAATTCTGAGCAAATGAACAAATTGTGTTCAAAATGACCCAACCATCTATTAAGGTTTTCCTGACGCCATACCATATCCGCAAAAGCAATAATATGGCAATATTAAAAAAATCATTGCGATGCCACATCCTTGACACCATCTGTCATGATTAAAGACTAATTTGAAATTCATTTTTATTGCATTAAACGAATTTCGAAATAATTTGTTAAAATTGCCTAAAAGTGTGGAGTGGCGAACACTCAACATTGTTGAGTGAACTTCGGCCTCCATTCTGGCAGGCAATCACTATAGGTACAAATATAAAATATTTCAAATTCCCTTGTACCAACTGGTCTGTTACCTACCACTCACATTGCCTTTAAGAGCACGTTTAGCGATTCTTCTTTCTTCCATTCGCTCTACATGGCCAGCCCACGACGGTTTACGTAGCTTCATGAATTATACAACTCATGATTGTATCTTATTCCCGATGCCGAGGCTTCCGTGGCGTAGTGGGTAGCGTGCTTGTTTCACAGCCAACAAGTCATGGATTCGATTACCACTCGTGGCAGACGATGAGGTTTTCTTAAGCACAAATTTTTCAGTTGCTACTGGCAATGAAAATTATTCGAAATAAAATGGACAAACGATGTAAAAAGTGAAACAGTTCCACTTCAAGAAGGTCTGTATACTCTGTAGAAAAAGTATGTTCGCTCTCTATCATTCAGTCCCCCATAACATCTGGAAATATTTGCCAGTAGCAGCCAGTACAACTGAAAAAATATACCAGCTTCACCACTCGTTACGGTAGTTCTCACCACCCTTCCCAATCCCACTCTTTCCCCTCCATGACTATTTGTGCATTGCACATAAAGACCGAAATTACCTATAACACAGGTCATTCTGTAAAAAAAAATGAGTTCCTTACTTCACAAGTCCCCAAATTCTTCGGAGGACCTTTCTTTCGAATGCTTTACCTGCTTTTTTTTAAGTTCGCGATAATGTCCAAGTCTTGTTATGAATGAAGGCCTGCGGAAAGAATTATTTTGACTTAAAGCCAAAATAATTCTGAAAGGAAACGAAAACGTCAATGTTCGGGACAAGAAAGGGCCAATTCCTCCTACTTCCGAATTGGTGGCTGAATAAGGAACGGAAGCGACACGCTTGCTGGCGGCCGGGACTAGCTACGGCAGTGTGGGGGGGTACTTGTTCCTTAATCAGACCATAAGACCCATGGCCTGTATAACAAAAATTTCGTGTCGGCTTACTCCGGGTTAGGGTGAAAATTGGGATAATTTTCCCCAGTGGTCGTGAAAGACCATGAAACGATGGAGTTGCCGACTTCGCGATTTGTGTTAGGGCGCTAGGGTGGTTTTAGCGCCCTATCTGCCCTCCCTACCTCAGCCACGACATTCCTCAGAACATATTAGTCGTGGCCCCATGTCGAGGTTCGGGGCAAAAAGAGCTAAGCGCTCGGGTTCACTTTATAAAATGGCTCTTTAGCCGATATACGTTGCGTCAAAGTAATATGTGAATAATTTTTCCACAAAAAAAATAGTATGTGCAAAAAAAAAGGAAATCAAAATTGCAAAAGAAAATAATAATAAAAAAAAACTTACCCCATCATGCAACAAAGCTTAAATTTTGTTTGTTTTCTTCTTGTTATTATTTTTAAATTTTTATTTTAATTTTATTAATTTATTACTACGTCCGTCCGTTAGGTCTGTCGGTCCTGTCTGTTTGTTTTTATTTATTTCATTTTTGTATTTTATCTAATTTTACTTCTTTTTATTTATTTCATTTTTGTATTTTATCTAATTTTACTTCTATTTATTTGTATTTATTTCATTTTGATATCTTTCTTATTTATTTCTATTTTCTCTAGTTTATTTAATTTCACTTCTATTCAATTTTTATTTATTTCCTCGTGTTTTTTTTAAGGAACCGCCACGCGTTTCGGACAGACGAAAAAAAAAATAACTGGAAATTGTCGGCGGTAACGCGCACGTTTTTTCTCTCTTTTGCTTCGGTAGTTTCCATGCATGTTGAATTTCGCGACTTTATTCGTAATAAAAATAATCTGACGGACTTGAATGAACATTCGATTGGTGCGAAGTGTGAAAATTTTTCTTTTGAATTTTTTTTTTTTTTTTTCTTATGTATCCGATTTTTCTAAGTTTTGGAAGAAAGAAAACTAACCTGCACGCGCGACTAGCTCGATTCCCGACGATAAACCAAAACCGACTGCCTCTCTTTTTTTCTTCTATCTATTCGGCCGGCAACAAAACTAACGGCACCTTCCTTTGAATTTTTGGTTGCCAACTTGTTAGTTCCAGGGCTTGCGAACCTTTTCGATGCCGGTCATTTTACATCGATCGTAGGAATTTTTAATCAAAAAAAATTTTTCGGGGCGACAACTTAACAGTCTCGCTGCCATAACAGAGCAAAGGTCGTATATCATCGGGAGTACAAATTGAAACCCACCGTTTCCCAATAGATGGCGCCAGCTGATCAACAATGGCGGATCAGAAACGTCACATAGTAAACTTAGGCATCTGTTAACAACTCCTTATCATTAGATTTGTGAAGTTTTATCGGCTTCATATGCTGTTTTGTGCGCAAAGTTTGAGCCAAATAAGCGTCATTTGCGAGAAGTTTTGCTTTTTGCCTTCAATTCGAATGATTGTTGAAACTTATGGTAAGTTGCTATTAGTGAAAGAATGTGTCGCGAATGGTTTCAACGGTATAAAATGGGTGATTTCGGCGTGGAAGACATGTAGCATCCCGGAGCGGTTAAAAAGTTTCAAGACGCAGAATTGTAGGCGTTAATGGACGAAGATTCATGCCAAATGCAAAAACAACTTGCAAGTTCATTGGGCATGACTCAACAAGCCATTTCACATCATTCAAAAAGTTTGGGAATGATGCAAAGGCAAGCAAATTGGGTGTCATACGAGTTGAAGCCAAGAAACGTCAAACGGGTTTTTTCACATGCGAACAGCTGCTACAACGGCAAAAAATAAAGGGAGTTTTGTATCGCATCGTCACTGGCGATGTGAAGTGGATCCATTACGATTATCTAAAGCGAGAAAATCGTGGGGATGCCGCGGCCATGCATCAACATCGACGGCCAAGCCCAACATCTATAGCTCGAAAATCATGCTGTGTATTTGGTGGGACCATCTCGGCGTGGTGTATTATGAGCTGGGTAAAACCATCATGGAAGATCGCTACAAAAAACAACTAATACGTTTGAGCCGAGCATTGAAGGAGAAACTGCCGCAATACGAGGAGAGACACGGCAGTGATTTTGCTGCACAACAACGCTCGGTCAAATGTTGCTCACATTGTGAAAACCTACCTGGAAACACACAAATGGGATCTCTGCAGACATCACTCCTTCCAACTACAACCTATTCCGATCGAAGATGCATGGCCTGGCTGAACAGCACTTTCATTCTTACGAAGAAAATTGGGTCGATTCGTGTCGGCTCAAAAGAGCAGTTTTTCGACGCGGAATCCGTATGCTACCAAAAAGGTGCAAAAAAAGATGTGGCTAGCGATGGTTTAATGATTTAATAATAAATATTGTACCATTTTTGCACAATAAAGGCTCGAATTTTGAAAAAAAAACCGGCGGTTTTCAATTTGCACTCCCAATAGTTTAATATACTCGCAGCTTATTGTTCCTGTGCACTTTATTGGACTTCATAAAAATACATTTTATTTGCCATCGCGATCCGTCGATTTATTTCGCCCATTTCAGTGCCGTCCTTTCCTAGATTAGCCTCTAGAAATATGAAATTGTCCACACTCTCCAAATTATACTATGCAATTGTTATATTTTGTCAGATTGGCGTTCTTCTTCTTGCTAGCATCATTAGTTTGTTTTGCTTTCGTTAATGTGCAGCCCGACTTCTTCTTTAAGATTGACAAATACCTCCTTAGCACTAGGGAAGCATGCGAGAATGCTTATGTCGTCATCGTAAGCTACTAGTTGGATGGAATTGAATAGTAGTGTCCCACTGGTCTAGGGTATAGCTAGGGTATAGCCTAGTAGGTAGTGTGTTGGTCTCGTAATGCGAAGGTCGTGAGTTCAAATCTCGGTCGGCGCAATATATAATTCCAACACATTGCCTGCTTGGATATACCTTGGTCACCTCAATCTAAGAAAATGAAAAAATTCGTAGAAAGAGGGTTGTGTGAAGGGCTAACAACCCTTCCACAATAAGTAATGAAAAATGTTAAGGAACCTGAATATCAGGAGGCCAAGGTCCGATTTGGGCTGTAGCGCCATTGTAGAAGAAGAAGTCCCACTGGTCTCGTCTGGGATTTTCCGGACGACATACTCTAGTGCCAAATTAAAAAGCATGGGGACTAGATCATCTACCTACTTTAAGCCACATTCCGTTGGAAAGCTGGTTGTGGAATCGTTTTGTATTCTCACTTGGGATTCAGTGTTCGTCATTGTGAGTCTTGTTAGTGGGACTAGTTTTGAAGGAATTGCAAAATGAAGCATGATTTGGTACAGTACTTTCTTATTGATATTGACGTATGTGTTCAGAAGCTGAACAGAGATCATCGAGCCATACAATGTATGTATGCTCGGATGTCGAAATCAGCAATAATAAATAACATAATTTACGTTAAGTTGGGTGAATGATCGAATATGCATTAAAATCATATTTAAGTAAGGCATGTTCGATCATTCAACCCAACGTGCAAAAAATCATAATGTTTACCTGTAAGTGGGTGAACGATCGAGCATAAACGATAATATGTGTCATCATTTCTTATGCTCGATCGTTCAACTTACGTTTATTATTATATTTACCTGTAAGTAGGTGAACGATCGAGCATAAACACTAATTATGAATGTGTCATCATTTCTTATGCTCGATCGTTCAACTTACACTCTAGAAATAAAATTCCACGATTATGTTTACCTTCGCACATTAATTTTAAGCATTGCACTTTTTATTTTATATATAAGTACTATTCGATTTGTATTTTTTTTAGTATCAATCTTACTCGAAGAATAAAATTAGCTTTTTGTAATCAAACAAAAAGGTATCATTTTAAAACAATATCCTAAATTTCCCAGTCTCCTATTACCCTGCTACCATTGCCTTCAGATCCGTTGGCAATTGTGGTTTCCTTAAAAGTTAATACAACCGTAATCCTTGACGCCGGCTGGTGTGGCCGATCTCAAGGATTCGAAGTTATAAGCTTTACATTGGTCCGTCGAGCCGGATTACTCCTGGTTACAACTGTTATTTTCGACGTAATTAGCTGACAACAAACGCTATTGTGGCCTTTCCTTGTCGCTAAGTGGAAAATAAGACCAGAGAGTAGTCCAAAGATGAGCAACAACATCATCGAAGAACAGCGGGGCATAGCCGAAGCCCTGCTGAACCTAAAAAGGAATTTCAGAAAGGATAGTAGCGCTCGGAAAACCGAGGCATACTATACTAAGAAATTGGACGAAATCCAACAGCTGTGGCAGAAGTTCGGAAGCCAACATACAAGATTGAGCGAAGAGCTATCTTCCACGGATGCCTACTTCACCGAAGGCATATACGAAGCAACGGAGAAGGTTTACCTCGAGACTAAGACGACTTATCTTGAGGGCCTTCGGTCGCTAAGAGACGAAAGTACGGTAGCCGATCCTCCTGGTCCTCCCAGTAACCTGGCACCTCCGTCTGGCGCACCATTTCAATTGGACTCGCTGAAGCCTACGATATTATCGACTACATGGCCATCAGTGTCAACGAACCTGCTACAACAGACACCAGTTACTGCTGCATACAGTGCCAACTTTCTGACAACCACTACTACGCCTGCTCCAATGGCATTACACCCAGAAGGAACTAACCAACACTCGTTGTCTTGGGCAGCCAACTACAATCTGCCTAAGCTACCGCCCATTGCAATACCGAAATTCAATGGCGATTACAAGGAGTGGAGAAGATTTATCGACATCTTCAAAACTATTGTTCACGACAATCCGAACATAGGAGGCATCCACAAGATGCAGTATCTCCTCAGCTATCTAGAAGGTGATGCAAAAGATTCGATTGCACACCTACAACTGGACGCACTGAACTACAACACTGCAGTGGAAATTTTGCAAGAGCGATTCAGCGACAATAAGAAAATGGTGATTTCTTACGTTGACGCCATTCTTGACGCCAAAAAGGTAGAGCACAGATCCGCTGCAGGAATTATAAACCTGTACAATGTTCTTCGCAATTGTCTCGCAGCTTTAAAGAACATGTACCACGATACCCAGACCTGGGATCCATTGATAGTCCGTATAGCAATGAAGAAATTAGGCAATGAAAGCTTACGGATCTTTGAAGAAAATCTAGAGAACAGGAAAGAGATGCCATCTTTACAACAGTTGTACGATTTTCTTATGAAGCGACATCATGTCTTAACTTCCATCAGAACACAATGCCCAGAAAACCAAATGATAAAAAAGAAGTCATTTGTGGCAATTGCAACTGTTTGCAAATACTGCAATGGCGAGCATAACTTATACCGCTGCGATCAATTCAAGAAATTGAACATTGACAAGCGTCACAATTTCGTTACTTCGAATGAAATTTGTAAGAATTGCTTAAGTCACACTAAAGCAACAAAATGCAACAGTAAGCATAATTGTTTTGAGTGCAAAAAACCGCATCATACGCTTCTGCATTTTCCGTTTAAAGAACAAACTACGAACAAGACTGTTTCTGTCAATTTTGCCACCAACGAGCCGAAATTGCAACCGGAGAATCGAAGCAATATAACAAACATGAATGTGCTGCTTGCAACAGCACAAATAAACGTGTTGACCAGTTCTGGTCAAAGCCTGCCACTACGAGCGTTAATTGACCAGGGATCTCAAACGTCGTTCATAACATCTGCGGCTGCTAAAAAAATCGGCATACAGCAAGAAAACATAATGGCAGCTGTATCTGGCATAGGAGGCGTCGACACAAAAACCGTAAGAAAGAAGGTAACAATCACGATTTCACCAAGATTTCCATCAAAATTCTTCTTGCTGGTTGATGCACTTATAATGCCTAAGCTAACCGCTGTACTTCCGGATGAGCCTGTTAAGTTAAAGAACATAAGCCGAATAAAAACCCTACTATTAGCAGATCCAAACTTCGCCGTTCCGAGAAATATAGATCTCATACTTGGAGCAGACGTCTTCGAGGATATCATAGAAGATGAAATAAGACGAGAAAAACCATTACTAGCGCAGCGAACAAAGCTTGGCTGGATTTTATCAGGAAAAACCATGACCAATGCTAAACAAAAATCAAAAAAGGTCACCTCTCTCATCTTCATGTCCGATTTTCACAAGTCAGTGGAAAAATTTTTCGAAATGGACAACGAAGAAGGAAGAAGAGAACCTTCAGAATTAGAGCTCAGATGCGAAGAACACTTTCAGACCACACATGAAAGAAAAAAGGACGGTAGATATATTGTGCATCTTCCATTTAAAGACGACAAATTTTCCAAGGAACTAGGAGACTCTAGAAACCGAGCAATGTTGAGATATAAGCAAGTGGAAAAAAGGCTTCAAAAAAGTAAAGAACTCTCAAAGGATTACAACGACTTCTTACAAGAATATCTTGATCTAGGGCATATGCAGAAAGTCATCCCATATACAGGAGATTGTCGGAATGTTTTTTACCTACCTCATCATCCAGTCATTAAAGAAAGCAGCACCACCACAAAATTACGCGTTGTTTTTGATGCCTCAGCTAAAACTTCAGAGGGTATCAGCTTAAACGATAAGCTCTATACCGGAGCCAAATTACAACAGGATCTCTCCCAACTTCTGCTTAGATGGAGAAAATATAAATACGTCTACACTGCGGACATAGAAAAAATGTTCCGACAAATCGAAGTTGCTCCAGAAGATCGTGACTATCTTCGAATTTTATGGCGAAGGAATAAAGAAGGAGCTGTGGAGGAATACCGCCTTAACACCGTCACCTATGGGACAGCTTGTGCAACCTTCTTGGCTGTTAGATCTCTAATTCAACTCGCAGACGACGAAAAGTATAAACATCCAATAGCAACAAAAATTTTAAAAAATGATTTCTACGTCGATGACATGTTAAGCGGTGCACATACAAAAGAAGAAGCAAAGGACCTACAAAAGGAAATAACCATCCTATTAAAAAAAGGAGGTTTCAATTTAAGAAAATGGGCTAGCAATAACTCTGAGCTTCTAACTAGCATTCCCGAGGAAGCAAGAGAAAAAGGATTTCTCAGTATTACTGAAGACGCAACCATGAAAACATTGGGAGTAATTTGGAATCCAGCTCAAGATGAATTCCAGTTCAAAATTACAAACTTCGATAATTCAAAAAAACTAACGAAGCGTCAGCTATTGTCAAACATAGCTACCATCTACGATCCTCTGCAATGGCTTGCTCCAGTAACAATTCGTGCTAAACTTCTAATGCAACTCGTTTGGAAAACAGGCGCGGATTGGGATGAAGAACCTTCAGCGGATATAGTCAATGGTTGGACAAAATTAGAAGAAGAACTTAGATGTTTAGAGCTCATTAAAATACCGCGCTGGATACACCATTCCAGGGATGGACAAACCGAACTTCATGGTTTTTGCGATGCATCCGAAGTTGCATATGCGGCAGTCATATATAGTAAAACTACTACCGTCTCTGGAGTTATCACAACAACACTTCTTTGCTCCAGAACTAAGGTTGCCCCCCTAAAAGGCAAAATATCTTTACCAAAACTCGAGCTCAATGCGGCAGTCCTGTTGGCAAAACTGCTTCACCAGACAATCATGTCCATGAATATGGAAAACGTTCCAATCTACGCTTGGTCCGACTCTACCATCACACTAGCATGGCTAGAGAAGGAACCATCATCAATGGAGACTTACGTGGCTAATCGAGTCTCAACAATTCAGAAACTGGCTAATGGACACTGGAAATGGAATCATGTGAAGTCAAAAGAAAATCCAGCTGATTGTGCGTCCAGAGGAATCAGTCCAAAAGAGCTTCCAGACCATAAGTTATGGTGGAATGGTCCATCATGGCTAAGACAGCCAATACAAATGGAGCAAATTCCGAAAATTATAGCAATGAGCACAATCAAATTAGAAATTGGATTTCTAGAACGGTACTCTAACTTTACCTACCTAACACGAATCGTAGCACTCTGTTTACGATTCATCCATAATTGTAAAAGATTGCAAGCGCAGAGAAAGACTGGAAGAATACAGCCTGAAGAACTGCAACAAGCGCACTTCAATATTATTAAAATGATTCAACATACAGAATTTGAAGAAGAGATTTCCAATCTAAAAAATGGAAAACAGTTGACGAATAAGCTAAGATGCCTCAATCCATTCATCGACAGTTTTGGAATACTGCGAGTCGGGGGAAGATTGCGAAATGCAGATATTTCGCAAGAGAGCAAACATCCTATGCTTCTGCCACAAAGACACCATATTACATATTTAATCGTGAAACAAGCGCATACAAGAACAATGCATGGTGGATTGCAACTGGTCCGTAACTATTTAAGGATGAGATATTGGATAATCAATGATCAAAAGGTTATTCGTCATGAAATTCATCGGTGCCTGACTTGCTGCAAATATGCAAACACTAGCAACCATCAGATAATGGGAAACTTACCTGCTGTCCGCATTACCCCCACGGATGCTTTCACGCACTGTGGAGTTGATTACGCTGGACCTCTCAAGACTCGGATGTCCAAGGGAAGAGGCGCGACCACATTAAAAGGATAGATCGCCCTATTTGTTTGTATGGTCACGAAAGCAATTCATCTAGAACTTGTCAGCGATATGTCCACAGAAGCCTTTCTCGCAGCATTCAAACGCTTCACCAGTAGAAGAGGACTCTGCCGTGAAATATACAGCGATCATGGAACAAACTTTGTGGGCGCAAGCAATCAAATGGATAGAGACATGCAGGAGGCAATTAAAAGATCGACAAACAACATAGCAAGAATAACAGCAAAGGACGGTGTTTGCTGGAAATTCGTACCAGTCGCCACACCACACTTTGGAGGATTGTGGGAGTCTGGCGTCAAGTCCGCCAAAGGACATCTTAAACGAATTCTAGATGAAACGAAGATAATACCAACATTCGAGGAATTAACGACCATATTGTGTCAAATTGAAGCATGCCTTAATTCAAGGCCCATTACACCACTCTCCAGCGATCCAAATGATCTCGAAGCATTGACGCCTGGACACCTCATAATTGGTCGACCATTACTAGCCCTACCTGAACCAGATAAATCTGAGAAAACTATACATGAACGATGGCAGATATTGACAGCAATGCATCAAACATTCTGGAACAGATGGTCCACAGAATACCTACACAATCTTCAACAACGCACAAAATGGACGAAGGAAAGTCCGAACCCCAGAATCGGCGAGATGGTGCTTATCAAGCAAAGAGATACTCCTCCAACGAAATGGCCTCTTGCTCGGATACATGAGGTACAACCCGGAGCAGATGGAAAGGTCCGAACGGTGATCGTGAGATACCACGGAAATGAGTACAAGCAAGTTTCGCTTGCGAACTTATGTCAACTTCCAGTACAGACTCCAGAAGAATCCATAGAGTTAAGAAAGGCTAATCTAAATGCTCATCTCGCATGTTCACAGAAAAGAACAGCACCAGAAATACCTTTAATGGAACGCCCCCAGAAAAGAAAAGTTAAAGAACCTAAATGTCAAACACAAAAAAGGCCAAAGATTGCACCATGCTCTTGGGCTAAACGATTATTAAATGTGGTCATGGTTCTGTTACTACTGATATCCGTTGGGAGCCTCGAATACTAGTAACAAGAGCTACGAAATTTTCACACCCAAGCCAGGATTTTATATAGAAAAACTAGGACTCTCACATGTCATACGTGGGAACTTACGAGTGGAGATAGATTTTGATAAGGAGGATATTTCGCAAGACAGGAAAAATGTTCTAGAAACGTTTGATCGAGCAAAGGATATGTGCCGGAAAACAAACCAGTTATCGGAAACCACGCACTGTGATACACTCATTCACCACCTCGAAATCAAGCGAAATGAAATACTACATCAGTTAGGAGAAATAAATGAACTCACTTCATCCAGAAAAAGAAGAGGAGTCCTAGGAAAGCTGCTTACATCTGTCTTCGGAGTCAACGACGAGGTATATGATGACATTGACAAGTTGAGTCGCAATCAGCAAGATATTCTGCAATCAACAAACCAACAATCCTTGTTGCTCAGCACACGAATTACAGAAACAAACACTGTAATGACAGAAAAATTTCATCACTTCACCGATAAGCTCCAGGAGGTCATTCAGTCTATCAACAACATGCAAACGTGGTACGTTCGAATCGATGAGAATAAAATAGCTCTTCGGATAATTTCAACCTACTTAACGGCTGTCGACTATTATGACGAGGTGCTCACGAAGTATGCAAAGCTGACGAGTATAGTTTACGGGCATGGAAGTATAATGAGCCTACTCAGCCTCAGGACCATCAATGAGACATTAGAAGCAGTTTCAACTAAATTAGGCCATACTCTGAAGATCCTCAGATCTCCTCAGCAGCAAATCCATATAAAGGGAGAGTTGACAAAAGTAAAGGTATATGGTTACTTCACGATCATCGACACCAACAGCTATGACTTAATTCACGTCACTGCGATTCCCAACAAGACAACGGCGCATCATTATTCAACTGCTGCAATAGACAGCGGAACTCGAGCAATGAACTTTAATAAGCTGACCTATTATAGTCTAGACCAGAAACAACTAAGATCATGCAAATTGGAGAATCAAGCTTATTTATGCTCTCCTACTGTCCTGAAAAATATGGATACAAGCCCAAATTGTATGATCGACGAAATCTATAATCGGCACCAAAAGACAGCTTGCCCAACAAAAGTCGTAACGAGCTCAGGAATCGTCTGGAAAGAGTTAATGATAAAAAACAGTTGGCTATTCGTAGCCGACGTTCCAACTCCAGCTTCCATAATTTGCCAAAATGAGAGGGAGGAAATCGTGCTCAAAAACATCGGGATTATACGAACAAACGGTAACTGTATTATAGAAACCAAAGAAGTAACCTTACAAGGAACCATCACCAATGAGAGAATGGCATCCAGTAGCTTCACTAAGGCGATTGTACCAGGATACTTTTCGGCACCCTTAGAGCATTACAAGCGTCATCCCATCATGCCCTTAAAAGCCACCGAACAACTCTTCAAGGAAACAAGCGACACAACAGTACAACAAATCTCAACATTGCGTGTAGTCAAGCAACATGCCATATCAGTCGCAGCTTCAATCACCATCACTATTGCGGTTATTCTCATCGCACTCCGGCTCAAAAGGCTCTGCACCAGATGTGACAAGAAATGGGTCCCGGGCAAAGCTACATCAACAGTTATAGACGAGCCAGAGACTCCAACATCACTCCAACGAAGATTCAACAAGGTGCTCGAAGCCGGCCGCCCAATATGTTCAGAAGCTGAACAGAGATCATCGAGCCATACAATGTATGTATGCTCGGATGTCGAAATCAGCAATAATAAATAACATAATTTACGTTAAGTTGGGTGAATGATCGAATATGCATTAAAATCATATTTAAGTAAGGCATGTTCGATCATTCAACCCAACGTGCAAAAAATCATAATGTTTACCTGTAAGTGGGTGAACGATCGAGCATAAACGATAATATGTGTCATCATTTCTTATGCTCGATCGTTCAACTTACGTTTATTATTATATTTACCTGTAAGTAGGTGAACGATCGAGCATAAACACTAATTATGAATGTGTCATCATTTCTTATGCTCGATCGTTCAACTTACACTCTAGAAATAAAATTCCACGATTATGTTTACCTTCGCACATTAATTTTAAGCATTGCACTTTTTATTTTATATATAAGTACTATTCGATTTGTATTTTTTTTAGTATCAATCTTACTCGAAGAATAAAATTAGCTTTTTGTAATCAAACAAAAAGGTATCATTTTAAAACAATATCCTAAATTTCCCAGTCTCCTATTACCCTGCTACCATTGCCTTCAGGTCCGTTGGCAATTGTGGTTTCCTTAAAAGTTAATACAACCGTAATCCTTGACGCCGGCTGGTGTGGCCGATCTCAAGGATTCGAAGTTATAAGCTTTACAGTATGCTTTTTTAAAATCTACGAAAATTTAGTGCACGTCTGTGTTATATTCCCAGCATTTCTCAAGTACCTGTTTCGCAGGGAATATCTAGTCTGTCGTAAATCGTCCGGTTCTGAATCCACCTTGGTAATCGCCAATTATTTCATTAGTACCGGGCCTAAGACCACGTCCAAATTCAATAGAAGCATCCCCCCTTTGAATACAGTGGCGGACAAAAGTCTACGGCAGCACCTTATATTGAGGTTCTGGTTAATTGAAAGCTTTAATCCAAAATCCATTGATGCACATTTTTTCAGTAACGTAAATAAATTTATAAAAAAAAAACAAAAACAAAAACTTTTCATAACAAAACTAAAGAGAAATTCATAAAAACATACAAAAATTGAATGGACAAAAGTCTACGGCGGTCAGTGCTAGCTGACTTCTTCTCTTCACTGGCGATACAGCTCAAATCGGGCCTTGGCCTCCTGACATTCAGTTTCCTTAACATTTTTTCATTATTTATTGTGGAAGAGTTGTTAGACCGTCGCACAACCCTCTACTTACGAATTTTTCATTTTCGTAGATTGAGGTGACCAAGTTATACCCAAGCAGGCAGTGTTCTGGAATTATGCGTCGACCGAGATTTGAGCTCACGACCTTCGCACTGTAGACCAACACGCTACCCGCCAGGCTACACCCTAGCTAGCTGACTTATACACAAAAAAATTGACCTAAACGTATCGGAATTTTTAAAATTATTTGCTGGCTTACTACTTGGTTGGACCCCTTTTAGCATCAATTACTCCTTGCAGTCTTCGGGGCATAGAGGCGACTAAATTACCAGTTTCTGCGGATGTAATTTTCTCCCATTCTGTAATGAACACTTCCTTCAACAAATTTTTATTTTTTATGTTCTATTGGGTCTAAATCCGGGCTTTGGGGAGGCGTATTCAGCTGCCTGGGAGCGTAGTACAACAATCATTTCTTGACGAAAAGTGCTGTGTACTTCGGATCATTGTCCTGTTGGAAAAATCAACTTCCTCCAAGGCACAACTTCTCAACTGATGGCCTTAAATGTTGTTCCAACAGATTCTTGTAAACATAGCGGTCCATTGAAGTTTCAACAAAAGCCAATCTGCCGACCCCGCAGCTATGGCTCCCCAAACTATAACATTACCTCCACCGTGCTTGACAGTGAGAATCAAATTTTTGGTCTCTAAAACCGTACTCTTTTTTCTCCATATTTTACTGCAACCATCACACCAGAAAATGCTGTATTTCGACTCATCGGTAAAAGGACTCGATACCAAAAATCATTGTATTTGTTGATATGGGCCTTGGCGAACTCTAGGCGCTAAGTCGGTTTTTGTCGGATATTAATGGTTTTTTACGTGGAGTTCTACTTTGAAACCTATTAGAATTGAATGCTCTCGAAATTGCTCTTGCATGGACATCCTTTTTCCTTAACGCAGCCACTTGTTTCACCAAATCTGGAAAACTTATTTTTAAATTTTTGTTCACTTTTAAAATTAAACTAATGTCTCTGCGCGAAAGCTTTTTCGGTCGGCCAGTTCACGGCTTATTTTCAATGGAACCGCGGTTTTCAAAATTTGTGTTTTAGTTTCAGTAATCTCGCAATTTCCGAGCACGATTTATATTATTTATACTGGACGACCAAATTTCAGACATCACTAGAAATTTCTTTTCGAGATAACATTTTGCGGTCCTTACAGTTCGAAACTAGCGATAAACCTATAATAGAGTTGCAGCTGCACATGTACTGAATGGCAGTAAATGCAAATAAACAAATTTCGAAGAAATACCGTTAGGTTTAGTTGGAATTTTTTTGTGTATAAGTCAGCCGTAGACTTTTGTCCATTCAATTTTTTATGTTTTTATGAATTTCTCTTTAAGTTTGTTATTAAAAGTAGTTGTTTTTGTTTTTTTATAAATATATTACGTTACTGAAAAAATGTGCATTAATAGATTTTTGATTAAAGCTTCTAATAACCAGAACCACGTTTTAATGTATATATGTGTATATGAGGGCTGACATTAGAATTGGAACATGCATGCTGATAAGAATGTTGGTAAATAGTTTCAAAATAGTCCAAAACCTTACCACATAAAAGTCGTCATTTCAGAAAGACAAGCATTCAATTCTGCACGAAACGTATGCATGCCAAGCTCAGTGAGATATTCAAAAATTATAAACCTCTCCCATTCCTTCTAACACTTCCCATACACAAATCACTATCAGAGATGACATATTATCCGAAACATTAAACTCTTTTCTATTTCATCTAGAGTATCGCACGAATAGGCAGGCATTACCCTCAATCATAACTCTGTTTTTTTTTAATATTCGAACAGCAATTATTTGCAAATCTAGCGAACAATGCAGATTTCAAAGATTTAAAAGCATCATTTTACCTTTCAACTTAAGTTCATCCATTTGACCTTTTCTCAGTTTGATTAATTTCTCAATCGCCTTATTATACTCCGTTGTGCCGAAAATAGCATCGAACTTCTCCTTAAGTTTCTTGCCTTCGTCGAGCGGCCAGCTGGAGTCTTCTTGATGACAGAATATAACGTTATTGATGATTGCCTTAGATACACCTGGAACACACAAATGAATGCGACTGCATCGAGAAAAATGATTTGTTTTACCCATATTTTGGCACATTTCTGCATTGATATCTGCACATCTCTTGCTGATGGCTTCTTTGTTGCTGCCGGTTTCTACGGAAATTGTCCCATCCAAAGTTTCGAAAGTTGGCTTGCCGCGTTTATTACTGATTTTCATCGACCTAGTCACCGTGAACTTTTGGCCACGCTGGGATTTCACCTGCAATTATCGCAAAACTTAGCGGGCTCGACATAAATTAAAACTACTAAGATTTCTTTAATTGCACACCTTAGCTGGCCAAAGCCAGTCTTGTTTTCATAGGTTTCTTAATTTTCATGTCCACTTCGTGGAGTGCGTGATCTGTGCCCTGCAAGCCAAGGTGTGCGAAAATGTCCTGTACTCGCTTAACTTACCAGCAACTTCACTTGCCCTATACATTCATGTGAATCGAAGATTTTCGGATCGTGGATAAAGCTTTGGCCCTTTCCGCTGCCGGGCGGCATTTCTCCAGTAAGCGCATACTTAAGGCACTCAATTATCGTGGTTTTCCCGCAACCATTTTCGCCCAGGATCAATGTGAGTGGTGAGCTGAAAGTAATTTTCTTTTTGTTGTCGGCAAGCGTTAGTCTATCGGTTTCGCATGTTAATAATTGTTAAATACCTGCTCGTCGCTGTTTTTCGTTCCGAAACTTCGGATACCTCGGATTGAGAGTTTTTCAATCGTCGACATCTCCAACTTTATGAAAAACAAAATTCGCTCTTATCAACTGCGATTTAAATTGCTAACCCCACTTTTCGGCGCCTACCAAGCCGAACGACAATTTCAAAACAAATTGAAATCCTCCTAAGCTTCTTCTTGATTCATGTTAAATTTTGGCGCATCTTATCGGCCAATAGAAGCGATTGGATATCAATCTCCTAAAACTAATCAAAAACAAACAAAATTATCACGTTTGGGGAAGTAAACAGCTGTTTATATAACCGTATGATGATGCAATGGCGCTACAGCCCATATCTCCTCTTGGCCTATGCACCTTCTCCAGTTGTCTCGGTCCAACGACCGCGTCCTTCAGTTTGAAAAATCGAGAAGCGATCTACAATCTGCGTCGACTGAGAATCGTCTGCACAAGGCAGAATTCAAAATTTCAATTTTTCAGTAAAATTTCGCCTTGAAAAGTTCTCCATCGTTGAAACGAAATTTTCACCGACTTCATCGACAGTAAAACCCCACGCAAGGTGAGTGCCCAGGCAATTAACCTGAAAATTCCATAAACTGTTCAACTTTTACCGAAAATTGTGAAATTTTAGCGCGCAAAAGAAAAACGTGAAATGTCAAAATCCGGAGGTGTGAGCTGAGCAACAATTAAAGGGAATTAATTAAGCACGTCTGAATAAAAATCAGACATTCGGAACGCAGCGATGGGCGAAGAGTTCGATTTCGAAGGAAATTTGAATCTGTTCAATAAGCAGGCGATCTGGAATGAAATCGAAGCCGGGCAAATAAATAAAATATAAATAAATAACTTATTATAATATAATGATAATTTTTTTTATCTTTAAGGATTTGAAACCGTTTTCAGGTGAATTAAGTTTTGGTGGCTTTTCTGACAGTTCTCTGATACTGAGCTTTATTTGCAGGGCTTTCTTGACAATTCTCTGATATTGAGCTTTATTTGCAGGGCTTTCTTGACATGCGGATTAATGTTTCGTAAGTTTTCTGTTTCTTCACAAGATAATTGGATACAGATATTGGTTGGAGTATTTGAGGATTTTTTTAAAGGAACAAAAAAATAGGGTAAGCTATTCGAAGAATTTTTTATCTTATTTTAGTGATTGAAAATCCAGGAGTCTATAAGAAACAACTATAAAATCCGGACTATGAATTGAAATCTAATAAAACTAAGGACTATGAGCCGCATTTATTCCTATATTACAGGAATATCCGTTTCAATATCACGTTCTTTGGAAAAAAAATTAAGTTAGACTTTCCTGTTTCGTTTCGTTGCTTTAAAGACCCTTTCTCCTAAATTCTTTTAATTTTTTTTAACTTGAGCTGAAAGATTTTCTTCGGCTTATAATTTTCGGGAGAGCTATCTACTTACAATCTATTTATATGCCTTCAACAATAAAAAAAAATTTGAATTTCCTTGTTTGTTCAAAAACAAGGAACAACCCTACTATAAACAAATAACTAAAAGGAAATCTGGAAAAATTATCATATCGTGGGTTTTTTCAAAATTCACTAAATTTTTTTTTTACTAAGCAATTATATATAAAAACGATAGATATACTAATTTTAGAGCGCGGAAGATAGTATTATGAACGATTTTCCGCTTGGAAAATGAGGAAAATTGCATTTCAAAATCTCACTTTTTGAGGTTCTAAAATGGCCATTTTCTCATTTTCTTCGGCGGAATTTTCATAAAAAAACACGATCACTCGAACTACAACATACTAAATATTACGAAAACTCAAAAGGTTTATTAATTCGATTGCAAAATTGTAAAAAGAAAATTTAAGAAATAACATAGAGAGATAAAATAGGTAGAAGACGTGCTCAATAGATTTATTCTTTTTGTTCCATTTCCTCAATTCTTTTGAAAAAGAGGACATCATAAATATTTTAAAACGTTCTTTGCGTGGTTAGAAATTTTGTTATTGTTGCCTTTGCTTATAAAATAGTCAACCAAAACTTCGGATTTTTATGGCCATTTCCATAATAGCTTTTAGCATAGTGGAATTAAAGGTGGAAAAAAAACATCTGCATTAGTTTTAAACGTATTCATGCACATGTGATTAAATAATTCTCTGTTTTTTAGTGGCTATGTTAAACAGAAACAACGTTGTCTTTTATTATTGACTAAATGGGAAAAAAAACAACAGAATTATGATAAACCCCAATCATATGGTACTCTAGATGAATTAGGAAAGAGTTCATAATACTGGAAAATATCTCATTTCAAATTCTTTTCAATACTGAATCGTGACTTTTGTCTGGGAGGTGGTAAAAGCAGACGGGACAGAATTGCAAATTTTGTAAATAATACCGAACGTAGTACCATATATGTATAACATAATAGAATTATGATTGGGCGTAAAGCCCAATCAAATGATATTTTACATGAAATAGGAAATAGTTTATTGCACCGGAAAAATAGTTATATCAAATTCTTTCGAATAGTGAATTATGACTTTTGTACGGGAGGTGGTAAAAGCAGAGAGGGAAGGTTTGTAATTTTTGTATATAACACTGAACGTAGCATACAAAATGTTTCATGCTGAATTTCAAACTTGTAGCTTTCATAATTTTTGAACAAATTTGTCTGAATTTATGGCATTTGTAAGGGAGGTGACAGAGAAAGTGGGAGGTAATGGGTGATTTTGAATCTGCTTATCAACATCCTAATCATATTGCCTTGTTACTCGTATATTCGAAGGAGACATTCATTTCTTGGATTTTCAATACAAAAAATTGAATGGGAGGTGGTAGAAGGAGTGAAGCGAAGTTTATATTTTTTTTAGCATTTATTTCAATTATTAAGAGACAAATTTTGGCTAAGTTTGAAGTTTGTAATTTTCCTAGTTTCAGTGAAAATCGATTAAATGCATTTTCCAAAATTTGTGCATTTGTATCGGAGGTAGTAGAAAGAGTAAAAGGATCAGATTAGATATCAGCATTCAGACATTCTTGTCTGAATCTCACGGATTGTCGGTCGAGTCTAGAGAGTGCCATAAAGTCGATGAGCGATGTTTCAATTTCCGACCTTTACCCTCCCCCGCTTTCCCCTTTGACCACACGCTATCCCAAAACGAAGTCAATGAAATTTCCCTACCCAATTAATTTTATTATTAATAAATTTTCCATCTACATATAAAGGTTTCGGGGAAATGAGTCGTAAGTTGTTGCGGCGTACTGCGTACAGTCAGACGATTTTTTTTTTGGATTTTTTGGTTTTTAGTCACAAAAAAAAATATCAGAGTACCAAATTTTTTTTCTGAGTCGATCACCATACACATTACAATAATAAAGTAAAATTATAAAATTAACAAACTTAGCACTCAGAATTGAATAATCCAAGTGGTAATATCGCCACGTCGAATTCGTGGCTTGAATTTAATTTCGTCTTGAATCATATGAAATTTTCACATTTCGTATAAGCTACATTCATTTTTCTTGGCAAAATATTCGCAGTCCGCAGAAGACAAAAAAATCTTTCGCCTGTTAGATTTGATGTTCATACAAATTTAGGTTCGAAGAATTTGAGTCTAATATCCAAATGTTTAGTCTGGCTGTAGCCTATTGGGTAGCGTGTTAGTTTACAATGCGAAGGTCGTGAGTTCAAGCCCCGATCGACGTATAATTTGTGCACGCTGCCTACGTGTATACTCACATGTGTATATGTAAATCTGGGCCACATCAATCTATGGAAATGAAAATTCGTAGCCAGAGTGTTGTGCGAAGGGTTAACAACCCTTTCACAATATCAAATAAAAGTTAAGAAACCTTTTCGCTTTGGGATCTCTCCTGTTTCACTACCACCTCTGAAATAAAGCATTTTACGGAAGCGATAGATAATCATGGAAAATATTTACAATTAGTTTTCGACGGAAAAAGTCGCAAAAACGTCCTTAGATTTTCTTTTTCGCGGAAATTGATAATGATGGAAAACAAAAAACCCGCTAATTAAGCCTAGTAAGCTGCTCAAGTGACATGAATTTTTGGTATGCAAAATCATTGTGGGCGAAATGAAATTGTTGATTTTGCATAGTAAAATTTCATTTCACCGGAACAGCGTACTAGACTCTACGTGTTAAGTAAAATTTGAGCAGTATTCATAAATAAATAAATAAAATAGCCTTCATTTCGCCAAATTTTACACAATGCATTTTTTTTTTTAATTTTTTATGTGGCGTGCCAACCTTATCCACGTCCTACCGGCTAGTCGCCTTATATCGTCATCCCATCGTAATTTCGGTCTTCCTCTTGGCCTGTTTTCAGCTCGTGGATACCATTCGGTCACTAACTTTGTCCATCTATTGTTTGTGCACCTTGCGATGTGACCCGCCCACTTCCACTTTAAAGATCTTGCTCTACTCTTGCAGCTTATGATCCCGGTTCGTTTCCTAATGGTGGAATTTCTTTGTCTGTGCGATCGATTGATGCCCAGCATTGCTCTTTCCATAGCACGTTGGCAGACTTCGAGCTTTTCGGTGTTGGAAGTCGTTAATGCCAATGTTTGTGAAGCATATGTTAGTGCGAAGAATACAGCTGTCATGAAGCTTTCGTTTCAAACTGACAGGTAGTTCACTTTTCAAAACGTCCTTTAAAGACCAGAACCGCTTCCATGCCGTAGAGATACGTCTGTTAAAATCCTTCGTTGTATTGTCTTGCATGGAGATTACACGACCTAAATACACGTATTCGTCGACGTATTCGATTGCTTTCCCATTTCATAAAATAGAAGGCTTCTTCGCGTTGGTCATGAGCTTTGTTTTCGTAACATTTATTAGAAGGCCAGCATTTCCACTTTCTGCAGCTACGTTTTGAATCATATGTTGAACTTCGTCGTGATTTTCGGCGAATAGTACGACATCATCTGCAAACCGAAGATGCGTTAGTCTGTCCCCATCTATTCGGAGTCCGAGCGAGTCCCAATTTAGTTTTCGAAAAATGCTGTCAAGGACAGCTATGAAGAGCTTCGGTGATATTGGGTCTCCCTGACGGACTCCCCTCTTCAGATCAAACTTCGGACCTATAGTTTCCAATTTTACCCTTGCTGAACTGTGCATATAAATTTGTTTTAAGATGGATATGTACCTAACCGTTTTCTACGCCCTGTTCCTCTACAGCTTTCCATATCCCATTGTGCTTAGCTGTAGCAAAAGCTTTCGTGTAGTCAATAAATGCAATATAAACTTTTTTGTTAAATTCCGTATATTTTTCTATAACTTGCAGGAGTGTGTGAATATGGTCCATAGTCGAATACGTTCTCCTGAAACCTGCTTGTTCTCGTGGTTGATTGGCGTCGAGTACATTAGAAATTCTGGTTAGGACTACTTTTAAGAATATTTTGTAAAAATTCGCCATCAGACTAATATGTCTGTAGTTCGCAATATCATTTCTGTTCCCTTTTTTGTGAAGGAGGATGATATTGGACGTTGTCCATTACTGTGGTATCGATTGAGTCTGTATAACTTGGTTAAAGATTCCTGTCAAAAATTCTAGAATTGATGGTATAGCTACTTTTATAGTTTCATTAGTGATGCGGTCGTCTCCTGGGCTCTTATCTGCTTTTTGTGTGTTGATCGCTTTCTCTACCTCAGCGTTGATAATACTTGGGACTAAATATTCTTTCTGAGTACTCGTGCATCGTGGGTTCTCTTCAATTTGAGCACTGTTGTCTGAGTATAAATCCTGGTAAAACGAAGTTGCATTTGCGAGTATGTCCTTTCTGTTAAATGATTGTATGCCGTTATTTCCTTGTAAGTTTGATATCCATTCCTTTCCTATCTGCATTTCCTTCCTGGCCTTTTTGATTGCTCCTGTGCTAGTAATATATTTTTCTAAAATCTTCATGTTCCGTGTCTTGTAATCTCTAGTTATACTTTTCTTTATCCTCTTGTTAATTTCCGATTTAGCTTTCCTGACGTTACCTAATATGCTTCGTTTCTCAATTAGCAGTTTTGTTTCGTCCGAAAGTATTCTTTTCTTCCTGGCCTTTTGTGAGGACAGGCGATCGACGTTCGATAAAATGGTTTTTTCAAGAAAATTGTATGAAGCTTGTGCGCTGCAGCTTTGATTGCTATTTTTAAACATCGCTAACTCCTCAGTAATTTTAGCGTTAAGCTCTGTATGCTTTTCAGCTGGTAGGGATCGTACTGGACAGCGGTATTTTTTTCTGCTTTTCTTAGGTAACGCAATAGGTATAGCATACGGTGATCGGTATCGAAGTTAACTTGATTCAGAACTTCCAAGTTTGATATTATGTTGATGTGACTTGACAGCATGAAGTCTAACTCGCATTTCGTTAGGCCATTTGGAGACATCCAAGTCCATTTCCGAGTGCTTTGTTTTCCGAAGAATGAGTTTAGAATTTTGAAGTTATATTCTAAAGCGAAGTTTATTAGCTTCTCTCCTCTTTGATTTCGGTGTCTGTAGTTGTAAGGACCCATGATTTGCTCCTCTCCCTGACTTCTTTTCCCTATTTGAGCGTTAAAGTCCCCTTGGAGTATTACGTGCTTGCTTGCGAACCGTAAAACGTCGTGCAAAAGTTTCATAAAATTCAAGAATTAATGATTCCTCGGAGTCACTGGTTGGTGCGTAAGCTTGAATTATGGTTGATATATTTTCCGAACCTGGAATGCTCAATTTCAGAAGTGCGATTCGCTCTGAAAAACCTTTTATTTCCAATATGTAGTCTTTCAGATATTTCTACACAAGAAATCCTATGCCATAGAGCCCTTTTGTTTGTCCGATATAGTAGAAAAGAGAGCTATCCCGTTCTATGATACAGTCTCCCATTCTCCTGACTTCGCATAATCCTAAAATATCCCAATTAATAAGCGCATGTTCCAGTTCCAACAATCTCTCTTCCGTTCTTAAAGTTTGCACACTATAAGTAGCGATATAAAATTTATTTCTGTTCTTGTCATTGTTCAAGTATTTTCGATAAATTTTGTTATCTGAGGGGTAGTGGTCTTCTAAACCCTCGGTGACCAGCCTGTGTGGGTTAGGGTTTGTGTTTTTTGCTGATATTATCTTCGAAGTATGTTGTAATGTTTGTTTATCTGAATTCGTTGTTATTATCGTAGTGGTTTGTTTGTTTGAATTTGCCTGTTGTTCGTTTGAGATCGTTCTTATATGCGGTGATGATTGCTAAACCGAAAATTTCCTCAAGTGGTTGTTCCCGATATCTGGCGCAACCTTCGTTTTTGTTTTCGTAGTGTCAGTTGCTTTTGGTTTCTTTATGAAGGACATTAATGTCCCATTATTTGAATTGGTGGTTTTTGTTTTTTTAGCAGATTGATGAGGCCCTTTGGAGGTTGATGGCTTGTTGAACACTTCTTTCGCTGGGGAGATGGATAAGTCTCTTTTCTTCCTTCAATCGAGAAGCGATCTGCAATCTGTGTCCTCCCATCGCTTTCGTGGCTTCCCTTGCGGTCGGTTGCCTTGAGCTTTGCCCCTGAGAACTCGTTTTGTGACTCATTCCTCGTGATTCGTTCCACGTGACCAGCCAATTATAGCTTGCGCAGTTTTATCACGATAGATGCTGGTGGGTCGTCAAATAGTTGATACATCATTTAGAAGTTTATGTGTATTCGTTGCTTACCGTAAATTACGCCAAATTCCTGGACTTCTTCGTTACATTAAGTTCTTGCAACACAACAGTATTTATCTAGAAATAATGAATTAAAAGTCCGCAAGAACTTACACCCTTATTACGATTCTGCATCTTCTGCAATGGCACTACAGCCCAAGTCGGACCTTGGCCTCCTGACATTCACGTTCCTAAACATTTTTTATTACTTATTGTGAAAGGGTTGTTAGCCCTTCGCACAATCCTCTATCTACGAATTTTTCATTTTCGTAGATTGAAGTGACTAAGGTATATCCAAGCAGGCAATGCGCTAGAATTATATATTACGCCGACCGGGATTTGAACTCGCGACCTTCGCATTACAAGACCAACACGCTACCTACTAGGCTACACTCTAGCTTTATTACGCTTCGATATGTGCTAATTCTTACAGTTGCCTGTGGAAGATAATAAAATCGGCTAACCTTGTCTTTTTACTATTTTTCTTTAATAATAAAAAAAATATTTGCTTTATTTTTTAAAATAATTTTTACTTCGTCGCTTCGTGAAATGAACAGATAATACATAATTATAAATTAGAGGATAACTACATAGTATTGTTATGTATCTGGAAAACCGCCGAAAATACAAGATCAGTATCCCCTACTGTGTAAAACGCCATCTAGAACGTTCTACCAAACACCCGACGGAACTTGAGAATAGTCGAGACATACACTCGAAAACATCCACGACAGAAGCTATTAAGTGCCATCTACAATCATCTAGAATAGTCGAAAACATCCACGACCGTAGCTTCTAGAAAAAGGGGAAATGGTATAAAACCACGGTAGCTGTCAGCAGCCACTGAGTGAATCAGAGACATCTGAACGCGACGGTAGTAAAAGCGATAGAAAGCGAAATATCGGTAGTGCGTTTTAAGGCGAATTAAGTTAACGTGAAAATTAAGTGAAAAGACTGCGAATAATAAATTATCTATTAGTTTTAAACGAATTGTGTTTTACTTGAAATCGGCGAACCTCTAGCTCGCAACAGAATTATATATATATATACAGTAGATATCGTTTATAACGTCGGTCAAGGGACCGACATAATTAGGTCGCTATATCCGATAGTCGCTATATCCGATAGTCGCTATATCCAAACACGTTAAAAATAAAGGATCAAAACATTTATTCATGAAAAAATAATTAAAAAATTGCAATGTGCACATATACATAAATGTTTCATTGAATCTTAGAAAAAAATTCTGTTAATTTTGATTGTTTGCAAAGACGCTTGCTTTCTACAAACTTTTCCTCAGTTATCCTTTCTAGATGGGATATGGCGAATTCTGTCTTTGCTTCTTTTGATTCGGGGTTGAAAGCGAAATAATTTCGAATTATTTGAACTGCGGATAATGCTTCTTTTATGGATGGTGGCTCAAATTCGTCCAGCTCTGCTTCAACACTTCTCATTGCAGCATCTGATTCTGGATCCGAATTTCTTACAATTTCATTTTCTGTCATGTTACCCTCAGTTATGACTTCATCGTCTACGCTCGCAAAGTTTTCCCAATTTTCATCAGTGGTTAAACTATGCACGGGTAGCTCGCGAACCCATTCTTCGAGTGATAAGTCTTCTAAGACTTGTGATTAAAGACAAAGACTTTACAACCATTCCATACAATAGCGCTGATGCAAAGAATACGTGACATTTCCCTTCAAATTGAGTGATTCCCCGAAAGCGGTCGGTAATTTGTCACAGGGTACTAAATCTGCAAGAGAGCTGAAGCTATTCGGCTCTCTGAAGAACAAAAAAATAACAACGAGAAATCGGTGTCTTCCCGTCCTTTTTATTATTATGTCTATGTAATTTGTATACCCGCCGTCGTTATATACGATAGATTTATACAATAGTTCGGTCGCTATGTCAGTTTAGTCGCTTTGCCAAACTATGGAAAAGCGCCTCTAGTGTCCCATGGAGTAACTATATTATTACCAAGTGTCTTGTTCTTTCTTCTTCATAGAGTAACTTCGCAAATTCGAATTTAAAAAAAAAACCTCTTCCAATGCAATGATAGTGATGGATGGTTTGAATCTCGGCGCTACACGAATCCTAATGAAAGAGGTGGTTTGACATTTCTCAATTGCAACCAACTTCATTCCCAAATAAACTTATTTCTTGGTTGATGTATTTATTAATAATTCCCACCACGGTTTTCAGTTTTGTTTTTCTGCGCTCAACTCATTGAACGCGTGTACATTTATTCAGGCTTGGCAGGTAAGTCTGCAGATTTGTCGCAATGCATTTTTCTCTTCAATAAAAATTCTTTTTGTCTACTTAGAGACGATTTCTCGACACTTTGCAAAGCCTCCGAGCTTCTACAAAGCGAAATGGATGCAATGGACATCCAGGCGGTCGAATCGAAGCTGAGCGACGTAACAGTGACTCCGATCCCAATGATCATAAAAACACCGATCAATCAAAACCAATTCCAATCGCAACAGTCGCAGTCGCTTCAAATCCAACCGCAATTCCAGCAGCTTCCGCAACCAACGTCACCGCTAATTATCACGACTCAGACATCCGCCAACATTACGACCCCGATGACATCGGCGGCAAATATTCCGTCGTCGCTATCCAATTTGCACAGTCTCACAAAGTACGCTCAACTCCTCGCGGTGATCGAGGAAATGGGCCGCGACATTCGCCCCACATACACCGGTTCCCGCAGCTCAACCGAACGACTCAAGCGAGGTATCATCCACGCTCGCATTCTGGTCCGAGAGTGTCTCCTTGAGACAGAAAGATCTGCCCGACAATAAATCCCAGAGCCGTGCGTTTCTACCCTAAACCGCTTGGCTTACTCCGCTTCCGGAAGCGTCGGCCAACCCGTCTTAACCGATATCAGGGAAACAATTCCAAATATACTAAACAAAAACCCTCCTCATCCTCTCTCCGCACAGTACATTTTCGCATCACCTCCTACTTCCTTGGTACTTTGCCCTTTTTATTCAGCAAGCGCGGCTTCTAAGCTTGGCAAAATTTTCGCCTCCTACGGGAATAAAGTACAAATTTTAACGCAATTAGGATTAACGTGTAGAAACCAAATTTCAGTTGAATTATCGGCCGTTGTGAGCGGTCAAGCAGCGATAATCAAAAATATTGCCGTCTCGTGCTGTTTTACTTTTTATTTGAAAAGATGTAAAAACAAAGAATAACCGAAATTAGCTCAGGATTAAATATTAAAGAAAAAAAGATTTACAAAAAATGATATACGACATTAGAGAACGCTAGTATACTGAAAATAATAGAAATAAAATTATATACACCCACTGCATAATTACAGATGATTTTTGTAAATAATTTCAAGGTCGATACCTGTTTTGTGTAGCCTATGTGCAAAACGGCGACAGACAGAAATAAAATTAGTTGTATATAAAATGTTTACACTTTGAATTTCGAATCCTATTTAGATAATAATGGGGTCCTTACCGGCAGATGCTTCAACTTTGCGAAAATTTATCTGTATCCACCGTTGGGTTCTGCTGGAGAATGTTTGAATTTAATGGCTACTTTGTAAATCAATTTCCTGTTAACAGGGGCATAGAACAAAAACAGTTCTCTTTCACAAGTCGTGATTCTGAGGATCGGCCTTTATTTGTCGCCAGGACTCGTTTATTCAACTGGACTTGTTCATTGTTAAACTGGACACAAATTTATAGCCGCAGAGTCGAAACTACTGCAATCATTGTAGGTCAGCGTTAAGTTCCATTTGCGTTTTGGGCAATCACTATCATCATCAATGGCGTGGCAACCCAAATTGGGATCTGACTTCCCGAAGTCGTCACCTCCATTCGTATCGATCCAAAAACCGCGTACTCCAGCTGCTAATTTTTAAGATGGCCTTGCTTACCGAAATTCCTGTGATGCCTTGCTCTTACTTCTTCATAGAATAACTCTAGCTTGCTATGCCTTCCTTCACTCAGAACATGAACAGCCCAAAACAATCGCTCAATAAAAAAAACATCAAATTACGTTACGGCCACTCATTAAAGCCCTGGCGACTCTCCAAAATTTTAAGAGGAAGAGCTATCATTGCACCGATCAAAAGTAGCACATCGCATTATCACATCATCCGACCATAGCACAATGGATCTCGGCGACTCACCCGCACACAACGGCACCGTTCGCAGCGCAATAACACACTTCCCGTGCGATGCGCATCATCGTGTTGTGCGGTGGATAAATTCTTACCCACACAATTTATGCGATCCAACTCTTTTGTGGTGGGTCGCATCAGTCGTCTCAATGCCTTGACTGACACTTGTGAGTTGCCCGTCTCTACAAGCAAGTCTTTCCATCGCTAGCGTGGTTCGCCTACTGGCCTGTTACCACTCACTTTGCTTTTAAGAGCGCGTTTGGGTATTCTTCTGTCTTCCATTCGCTCTATATGGCCAGCCCACTGCAGTTTACGTAGCTTGATGAATGTTGAAACTTCTGGCTCGTCGTAGAGTCGTATCTTATTCGCCAATCCGTGCCTTCCTTCACAGGTGCCAAAATTCTTCTTTCGAATGCGTTAATTGCTATTTCGGAAGTTTGCGTTAACGTCCATGTTCGATAGCCAGCAGTAGAGCTCAGCCCTGAACTGTTTACTTACTCTAATTTAAGACATACAAAGGAAACAAACGATTCTATTTTATTTTGGCGATCTTTATTTCTTTTGCGATTAGAACATTTTTAGGCGATGGTTCGCTCTTGAGCGCAGCTCGTGTCCAGGTCCGCTATCCTCCTCATTCTCGATCGCCAGTGGTAGCGCTGACGCCAGTGCCAGCGACGATTAGAGCACTGCTGGTTGATCACCCTCTTGAAGAATCGGAGAAGTATTCAATCGTTTCGAGTTGAAGCAGGCAATGCCTTTGAATGGGTCGCTCCAACCGTCTCCTCTTATTTCCTGTTCGTAGTTCGACGTTTCGTGCACATCTGTTGGTGCCAGGAAATACCTTCGTTATCCTATCAGTTTTCCAAAATGAGGGTGGCATGTTCTCCTCCTTGATTAGCACTAAATCTCAAACTGCTAAATTATTTTGCGAGTTCGCCCATAACAAATTTCTGTTGAGACCCCCCTATAGGGGCATGGGACAGAAACAACTCTCTTCCATAAGGCGCGATCCTGAACATCGTCCTTAAGCTGTTGCCAGGGCTTGTTTATTCCTCTGGCCTCCTGTTCAACTGCTCGCTTCCATGTGCTACATGGTCGACCAACCAGACGTACTACTTGAGAATTATAATCCAGAGCCTGTTTGGCAATGCTTCGTTCTGGTTTCCTTAAAGTGTGGCCGATCCACTGCCACTCACGCCTTTGAATCTCAATGCCTATTTATATGTGCTTTATTTAGACGAGATTCAATAACCTTTTGGGCTCCGCCGTCCATGCTGATAATGCTTCCAAGATAACAAAATCTTGCCCGTTAAGAGCAATCGGTGTGCTTGTGCTCAAACCCATGTGCATGTACTTGGTTTTACTTACATTTATTTTCAGTCGCACCTCTTTGCATTTAGAGTGCAACAAGCAAACATTTGACTCTAAGTTCGAACGGTTATGATCAAGCAAACACACGCCATCAGCATAGTCAAGGTGATTTAAGATGTTAAATTTTTTTTTTTTTTTACAGAATGACCTGTGTTATAGACAATTTCGGCCTTTATGTGCAATACACAAACACAGTCATAAAAGAAAGGAATGGGATTGTGAAGGTAGGGGGAGGGGAGTGAGAACGACCGTAACGAGTAAGCTGGAATAGTCTCCATTGAAGACCTTTACCTTCCCCACCTTCCAGTGCAGCTTGCAAGATGTCATTTATAACATAATATGCAGCCTTGTATGACACTCGTTCGCACAGGAAAGCTCTCGGACAGCTCTCCTCTATGCAAGACGCGACACCTTGCATCTTCGTAGGATTCTTTAATCATAGCTATCACCTTATCTGGAATACCTCTCCTACGCAAAGCATTCCATATGTAGTCTCGCTTGACGCTGTCGAAAGCCTTTTCGAAGTCCACAAACATGAGATGTAGTGTCAAACCCATTTCGGCTGACTGCTCCAATATTGTCCGTAGGTTATTTGTGTGGTCGGTACAAGATGACCCTTTATGGAATCCAGCCTGATAAATTTCAGATGTGCTCTCGACGACATCACTAATCCTATTGAGAATTACCTTAATCATGATTTTCGATACGGCAGTAAGTAGACATATACCACGCTAATTGCCACAATCCCGAAGGTTGCCCTTCTTCGGATATCTTCCTTCATTCCACACCTCAGTAAAGAGTGAGAGGAGTATATCTGCTGTTATTTCCGGGTCCACTTTGAGGAGTTCGGTTGGTAGTCCGTCTATACCTTTCTTTCCCGTCATTGACCGACGGGCGGAAACTATCTCTTCCTTATCTGGGGAATCGTCCCTAATAGAGGATGGTTGCGATTGCATGTTTGGTAGTTGTTCTGTTTCTGGAATACCTTCCTCTGACAAGATGTTTGAAATATCAGAGAAGTATTCCTTCCATCGCCGAAACTGGTTTTCACCCATATTAAGGAGAATTTCGTTGACATCTCTCACCAGGTGGCTGGCGGTGAAATTCCTGTTCATCAACTGTTTCATGATTTTAAATAGTGAACCCATATCACCAATGTAAGCCGGAGATTCTGCCTTGTTAGCCAGATCTTCAATGGCCTTTCTCTTGTCGCGTCTAACAGCCTTTTTAAGCTGTATATGAGCATCACGGTAGTTCTGCCTCAAGTCGGGTGTTCGTTGGTTGACATCGGGTTGATAGATGATTGCCAATTTGGCTTTTTGAATCGGTCATACTTTGAGGAAACCAGAGCGAAACATCGCAAAACAGGCTCTGGATTATAACCCTCAAGGAAGACGTCGGGTTGGTCGACCATGTAACACATGGAAGCGAGCAGTTGAACAGGAGGCCAGAGGAATAAACAAGTCCTGGTAACAGCTTAAAGCCGATGCTCAGGATCGCGCCTTGTGGAAGAGAGTTGTTTCTGTCCTATGCCCCTATAGAGGGTCTTAACAGGAATTTGATGTTGAATTTGGTTTTTTTTCCGATCGCCAACCTTGTCAAATGTGTCTTGCGACATCTAGGGTTTTCTCACTAGGTAGAAACGTGTTTCTGGTTGCCTCCCAATTGGCGTCCAGTGTGTTGTGTGTGACTGGTTAAGCGCGCCTTAATTCAAAATGGAATCTGAATTGCGAACGCCTCCCTTAACACATCTGGCAGCCCTAACTCGATCCGGTTGGAAACAAGGGGAGTTGATCGGAGACGGCCGCCGCATGGACAAGACTTGGGTTGTGCGAGGCGATTGATTTTGTCGAAAAAAAAACAGTAAACGGAAAAAAAAAGGTTTTTATTTCGCGGCGCCGTGAACATTTTTTCGGTATCGAGTAATCAAACGGTGCGCACCTAAGTCGTAAACTTACGTTCAAAATCGAAAAAGGTTTGGTCGTATAACAGGGAAATGTCGTCTGTCGGTCTCTCACGAAAGTTTTTTCACGTTGCGGCAATCGGCAACTCGGGCTTCTTTTCTTCCGAATGTAACGAGCTCGCGGGACTTTTTCGTGCATCATTTTGTTTTCATTTGTGAGGTGTCCAAGGTGTCGGAAATTTGGCAATCTTACCAGGTGACCTCAATTTGACCTTTTTCTCGAGAACTTTCCGCTGCCGCGGCCACGAGGTTTTTTTTGTCCTCTACAACTTGTGCGGTAAACGAAGAAAAATACCAAATACAAAAAACAAGAGAAAAGGAAAGAAGTTCGTGCAAAGCAAAGGTCGATCGCTTAATTAAGGTCTCGTGTATTGGCTCGTTTCGATCCGGATTAGCAACAATCCCTTTGTATTCGCGTTTTTTTTTCAATTTTAATCCCGTGTAAAAAAAAATCCCACAGACTAGAAAGATTTCTCCCGTCTTTTTTTTTTGGTCTTTGTATTGTGCTATCTCTCTGTTTTGGTTGATTTTGGGTGCGATTGAACGTGAAGACGTGCATAAATTACGATAAAAGAAAACAAAATTTTTTTCAATTAGTGAAACGCTCCCGATTCATTCGTAGTTAAGTAATTATCGAAGCCCAGTGGTGTCTTTTATTTTGAAATCACAAATTGAATTGTATGTCCAATCCAGCGATTTCCTATTGAGGATTTTATTGTGGTGAAATTTTAAAGAATCTAGCAATCGAAGTGATCTTGGCATTCTTAGTTTATCAATCGCGAGAAATACTCGAAAATAATACGAAAATAATAATTACAATAAATGAAACTTAACGGAAATGTCATTGCGTCAGTTATCTTCCTTCATAGTTAGGGAATTAACATCAAAATTTGAAAACTCTTTCGCCTTGATTTCCGCGTTCTTTATATTTCCTTTTGTTATTCGATTGGAAAAATGGCGACCTAGTTTCAAGAATTGAGAGACTCCTCCTCTAGTTCCACATCCTCCTCCTCCCCCTCCTCTCTTTAGGGCCATACGAGGAAGTTTTTTAGGAAGACGTATGGCTTAGGTTGGGTGGGCAGGTTGGCGTCACACCATCTGACGCCGTCGTCGAAACACCTGGTCGGGTTAATATCCGTGACCAGATGAAATCCCATTTTTTGTTGTACTACCGTACTGAGTAAGACGACGCGGCGAGCTCAAAAACTAGCGATTCTTTTTGTTATGACAGGCCAGTGGGTTTCATGACATTCTGGTGCAGCGAACCCCCCTAAGCTAGCGCTTCATTTGAAGAATTTGTGGTCGTTGGATAGCTGCTGTGCACAATCTCAAGCAGGCAGCCTTGATGTCCTTGTAAGTAATAAAATTAAAAAAATAATAAAGATGTTAAAGGGTTTTGATTATAGGAAGATAAGACTACCAAGGAAATGTTGGAATCGCACTTGATAGCTTATAAGGCCAGTATGGACAACGAGAAAAGAACCGACGCCGCTCCGTGTGTCGCATCATTTTTAGAGCAGATGGATGTAATATTTGGAGATAAGCCTATTATAGCCAATAGGCATACCATTAAACATTGGACGACTCGATTTGCACCAGCGAAGCAACGAAAGAAGACCTTGAGAGTGCGGAAAGTTTACCGGCAATGTCAATCCCATTTGCGTTGACACCAACTGCTTTAGTACCGAAATCAGGATCGACTGCAACCATGTAAGCTACAACGCCACCATGAGCATCTGCAGTGGAGGCAGCTAAGGACCGGAGGCACGAAGCAAAAATTAAGTTACTACAGCAACTCCTCGATAAATCCTAGATTGTTCAATTTTGATTTCCAAATATTTTGAATTTTTTTTACCATTTTATTGAAGACTCTTTTGTTTGTTTTAGTTTTTAATATTTTTATTGGCAAAGAAATAAACTGAAGGTCGTTAAAATGATTTTGATTTGGTGGCGGTCATCAATACACTATTTAAAAGGAGCTACACGCATTTGGCGATAGTGGCAAATGCAAATGCAGCACCAATTTTTTATTGCCGATGCTAGTGACATATACTGGGTATAATGGGTCAGCTTGCACTTGACTGCTTCTGCGGCAGCTAATTCGCTAGAAAAATTCAATAGCCCTTGCTTCGTCAACGTCCGAAAAATCGAGTAGCAGTTATAGCCGCTTTGCTTACGTCTCGTTCAATTTTCGGCCGCCGCAACATGACACCAACTACGCAATAGTCTACATATCTAAAAAACTTGACGATTTGCGGCAGAAAGCAGCCTTATTACACTCCAGCAAGATTAAATTAACACAGAAATCCCCTCAGGCAAATTATCGCCGAAAATTCGCAATATTTTACAGAAATTACCTGTTATAATTCACAACTGACAATTCGAAGTAGATCTGTCAAATTCTTTCCAAGTGCAACAGATTACCAGATCAAAACTTTAGTACTGAACTTCTACTCTGGATCGTTTTTTTTTAAGAGTTCTTTAATCTGCTCTGCTCTCGTTAGCAAAAAAACACAGCTGTTAATAAAAACCTTTCCAACACATTTTTTTAAATTTTTCTTCCCTATAAATTAAAATTTATGCAGTAGAGGGTTAACGTTTCGGTGTCGAAGCGAAATTTGACTGCGTTCGTGTGATGCCACATTCTGCATGAGCCATTAGAATTGGAAATATTCGCTATTTTTGTTCATAACTGTACATGTCACATTCGCAAATCTTGCGATTCTGTCACTGCATAAACACAAATCATGTCGGACAAGAAAAGGCACAAAAAATCGGTAAGTTCTTCATTTTCTAGAATAAACCAAAATGTTAACTATATCGGCCGTTTCCAGAAAGAAGAAATCGCCAGGGAGTTTGATCTACCGGAGCGTAAGAGCAAAATTGCGACGATCATGAAGCAAGATGGTCAAGCGTATTGCGTCTGCCGTTCGTCGGACTGTTCACGATTTATGATGTAAGTTTGCCTGTTCAATTCAGTTCCAAAGCTCATACACCATTTCCTTCGACAGTGGCTGCGATGGGTGCGAAGAATGGTACCACGGCGACTGCATCAACATTTCTGAGAAGGAAGCGAAACACATAAAGCACTACTACTGCCAAAAATGCAAGGAAGAGGATCCCACACTGGTGACAGTCTTCCGAGCGATTCCAGCGGCCACGACGGCGACACCGCAAAACAGCGACCAACTGAAAAAGAAAAAAGAGAAGACGGCAAGCAGTTCGGCGAATCGTTGCGGCAATTGCGAAGGTTGCCACGCATCGAATTGCGGAACCTGTGACGGCTGCCAAGCGCGGAAATTGAATAAGAAGACGCGTTGCGAGCGACGAACGTGTCTCCATCAGAAACCGAAACAGAAGCAAATCAGTAAGCCGCGAAAACAAAAACGCTGTGCGAGTCCCGACCAATTCATAAACCCCGAGCTGGAGGGTCAACGACAATGCCATGGACCAGCATGCAAAATGACCGCACGACCTCAATCAAAATACTGTTCGGACGCTTGCGGCATGAAGCTCGCAACGAACCGAATATTCCAAGTTCTTCCGCAACGAATACAAGAGTGGAATTTGTCCCGATGCCACGCCGAAGAGGAGAACAAAAAGGCCCTCGATTCGATTCGTGCCAAACAGGCCGTGGTTCGCGCTACGCTCGCCGAGCTCGACAAGCGACACGCCGAACTAGATTTGCTGGTCGAGCGGGCCAAGCGTTGCACCCTCGACCCGAAAGCATTGGAAATTATGGACGTGGAAGATGAAATGTCGATGTACTGCATTACCTGCGGTCACGAGATCCACTCGCGTACAGCGATTCGGCACATGGAGAAGTGTTTCAATAAATACGAAAGTCAGGCCAGCTTCGGGAGTATTTTCAAGACGCGGATTGATGGCAACTCCATGTTTTGTGATTTCTATAATCCAGCCAGCGGCACATACTGCAAGCGGCTACGCGTACTTTGTCCCGAGCATTGTAAGGATCCAAAGGTCAGCGATTCCGATGTGTGTGGTTGCCCTCTCGTCAAAAACGTTTTCCACCTGACCGGAGAGTATTGCAGGTGAGAGCCAATTATAAATAGACGTCTAGCGTCACATTTACCATTTAACCAATTTCAGAGCACCCAAGAAAAACTGCTTCAAGCATTACGTCTGGGAGAAAATTCGCCGCGCCGAAATCGACTTGGAACGAGTTCGGCAATGGCTAAAGATGGACGAGCTGCTTGAACAAGAACGACACCTTCGCACGAGTATGGCCTCGCGGGCTGGCGTCATGGGTCTGATGCTTCACTCGACCTATAACCATGCCGTTATGGAGGAACTATGCAGGCAAAATCGAATGTAATTTCGAAGGGAAAAATAAAGCAATTGAAATTTTTGGAACTTTTATGTATTTTTGTCATCGAACGAACTGAACAGGGCGGACTCTGGTTCTGGGATGTCGGTGTCCACATGCTTGTGGACCAATTTGAAAAGTCCGGTTCCTATAGTGGCCGGCATGCCGAGAATTATCCTTTCCGACACGCCATCAACTGAATCCGTTTGTCCGTAGTACGCAGCATCGAATAGATGGTCCGCTGTTTTTTCAAACTGTAAAAATATGCAAATTAATACCTAGCGGGCGTATTTCAAACTACGGATACTTACCGAAGCTAAATTGAATACACTTTCGCGCATTTTCGCCAAACCGTGACGCGTGATTCCCAATACCTCACCGCGACTTGTCATCTGACTAGCCAGCAGCATAATATGACGATGATCCACGCTCATTCCGTGACCCTCCATCACATCCGTGATTTCGTTCATAATAGTCGTTCGCGCCGCTTCAATTCCCAGCGTGTTATACACTTCCCAAATATTATTGCTACGAGTCTTCGCCCCGATTACACCGTACGTGGCCATAACTTCACGCAAACCGGCACCTTCCACGCAAAGTTTAAACGTAACTGGCATGCAAGTATCGTCCACGGCAATTACTGCTCGCGAAACGTTATTCAATCCAGCGACTACAACTCGTTGAATCGATGTGACCAATCGTTGAAGTTCGGCATTTAGCGCTTGTCCGTGCTTTGTGGAGTCCGGCCGAATTATTAGTATTGACGAGCCGAGAATTTCGACTTGTGCTGGTTTTATTCGAAGTTTTGATACACAAATTCTAGAATTGGAAAGCCCAAGTTAATTCGAAATGAATTGAAAATTGAATGTTTTGTCTGGCTTACGAATAGCGAATGGTTTCAGCATTGATTTCTAATCCAAGAACACGGATCCGATCCAAGTCCAGCTTGATTAGAAGGAAGCAGCCAGATGCTTTGTAAACTTCTTCCACATAAGACGAAATCTATTAATAAAAAATGAGATTAATAATTACGATTTGGTGATTTGATATGATGTATCCACGTAGGAGGGTAGTTGAAGGATAAGGTTTTACCAATTCATGCAACTATCTTTGGAGAATAGCTACTCCACGGACCCGAACTAACCATCCTCCTGTGGGATGGGGCAGTAGAATTCACCCACAGCCAGTCCTGCTTGCACTAAAAATGGCAAATGGACACTCACTGAATCATGGGCTTATCACCCGTGATCTTAAGACCTAAATGATACGAGAAACGGATACAGCGCCTCGGATACGGACGGATTCTACGGCATTCGAAAACAGACTATGATTGGCTTCTGGAACGTTCAAACATTGAATGACGGGGAAGGGCAGGGGTCACAAAGTTCTTGCACCGGAAATCAGTGATCGACCGTGAAATGGAGCACTAAAACATCCAAATCTTGGGCTTGAGCGAGGCCAGGTGGACAGGATCAGGAGAAGAACGAACCCCGAGCGGAAACACCATTTCTGTACGTTGGTCCTGAGAGTGAAGTTATAAATGGCGTGGTGGTCGTCCTAACACCGAGAGCGAGAAACAGTCTCATCAACCAATCTCGGATAGAATTATCGTCGTCGGGCTCAGGACCAGTGTCAGAAACGTCACAATTCTGCTACGCACCAACTAATACCGCAACACCTGGTGACAAAGAGGAGTTTCATAACCGACTGAGTGCCACCTTCGATCGTGTTCCAAGAGGTGATACTATTAGCTCTGACAACACTTGACTAGAACACGCATGGCCCTCGAGTCGACGCGTCACGACCTTGGATTAAGAGACCCAAAGCCGGCAAATTACATGTGGATTTTCGTAGTACTCGGCAAATGGTCATTGGAGGGATCCTTCCTTCACATAAGAGTCATCATAAAATATCTTGGGTTCCCCTGATGGTGTTACTTAGATCCAGATCGACCATTTGGCTATAAGTCGCCGATGGAGAAGATGTCTCCTCGATGTGCGAGCGAAACGTGGAGCTGACGTGGGGAACAATCACCACTTGATGGTTGCCTGCTTGAGATTGTATATAGCAACTATCCGACGCCCACAAATTCTTCAAATGAAGCGCAAGCTTAATGTGGATAATTTCAGAGACCCCAATAAAAAGTGCAAGTACACCTCCATTCTACGCGAAAAGTCATCCACATTGGGCGGATATGAAATGCGCACACTGGAAGCCAATTGCGAGGCAGCCAGAAACACGTCTCTAACTAGTGCGGAAGAATCTGTGGGATATTTTTTTTTTTATAGCACCAATTATAACTTAGGGGGTCACCCTATAATGCATTGCACAGTTATGTCGGTTTAGGAAGAGGATGAAACTTGATAGTGTTATGGAAATTTTGGGGGAGAGAGACGGAAGTGCCGATGGACATTATTTTTGAAGCGCTGAAGGTTATACTTGCTTGGAAATATGCTAGCAGGCAATGCGTTCCAAAGTCTGGACGTTCGGGGTATGAATGGCTGCCTATATTTCACTGTACGTGTAGGAATAGGGTTGATGGTAAACTCGTGCGCGCGTTTAGCTTGACGAGTATTTCGGGGAAAACTGTAAAGTGGAGGAATAAGTGATCTAAGTTCCGCACTACAATTACCATGAAAGTAGCGGTAGTAAATGCTGAGTACTGCAACGTTCCTACGATGCTCGAGGGAGTCAATAGAAATCGTAATGGTGTCGTCTCCAATTAATCGGAACGCATGTTTTTGTATTCGATCGAGCAGCGCAAGGTGTGTTTTGGGTGCCCAAGCCCATAAATGCGAATTGTACTCTAGGCGAGGTCGAATGTAAGCCTTGTAGATGGTAGCTAAGTCGTGAGGCGTAAGATATTTTTTGCATTTGCGAAGAATTCCTAGGCGTTTGGAGGTATCCAGGGCAACATCAAAGATATGTTTGCTCCAATCAAGATGGTTATTAACTTTTACGCCTAATACGATAAATTCATCTGAAGAGCTAATTGGTACGCCATTAAAGGCTAAATTAGTCGACGACGCTGGAACATCACGTTTGAGGGAAAGATGACAAGCCTGTGTTTTAGCAGCGTTGAACTCTACTCTATTTTTCCTGCCCCATTCCAGGATTAAGTCGAGGTCGGAGTCCAGCGAACTGAATAGCTCCCTGCGTTTGGAAGCAATAGATAGCTTGTGAGAATCCGCAGTAGAGTTAAATTCAAAGGTGTTATCTAAAGTACTGTCATCTGCAAAACTATGGATTGGATTGAGAGTAGAAGACAAAAGGACATTAATGAATACTAGAACAGAGTAGGTGATAGAAAAGAACCCTGAGGGACACCAGAATTAGTTGGGAAAGAAGAAGAAGTAACACCATCTAATACGACTCGTATAGTGCGTTCGGATAGGAAACTCTCAATCCATCGAATGAGGGTAGCATCGAGACCAATGGCCTTTAGCTTAACAAGGAGACATTCATGCCAAACTCTGTCAAAAGCTTTTGCAATGTCAAGAGCAAGAACTTGACCTTCGCCGTATTTGTGCAAGCAAGAGTTCCAACGTTCCGTCAGGTAGACCAAGAGATCGCCCGTCGACCTTCCAGAACGGAAACCGTATTGGCGATCGTGGATAAGCTGTTTATCCTCGAGATAGTGAATGATTTTGCGATTGACAGCTGTTTCCATCACTTTCGAGTGCACTGAAGTGATGGCTATCGGTAGTTAGCGGGGTTCGCTTTGCTTCCTTTCTTGGGAATTGGCTGAACATTCGCGACTTTCCACAATCGTGGAAAGCACCCAGAAGAGTAAGATAGATGAAAAGATTGCGAAGGGGTTTAGCCAGAGAAGAGGAGCACATTTTAAGGGTAATGGGGAGAATGCCATCAGGGCCAGCGGACTTGTGAACATTGAGCTTTTGCAGGATCCTGAATGAGACGCGTGCGGAAATGTAGCGGCGGCAGCGAAAAACCTGATGGAGTTGCAATAGGAGGGGTTTGGTTTGAAGGTGGTAGCGTGGAGTTTCTCGCGAAACTTACTGCCAATAGGTTCGCTTTCTCAACCGGATCAATAACGGTACGGTCGCCATCGACAAGTGGTGGTGTTGATGAAGAGATGAAATTATTGTTGACCGTTTTGACAAAAGACCAGAAAGATCTTGAGCCTTTTGGACTCTGAAGGATCTTCCGCCGAAGTTTTTGGTCGTGATCAAATTTAACACATTTAAGGATGGATTTGCAAGAATTTCTTGATACATTATAAAGATCTCTGTTAGCTGGAGTTGGAAAATTTTGAAAATTTTGAAACGATTGTTTCTTAGCCTGAATTGCCGCGAGACATTCTTTTGTGAACTAAGAGTCCTTCGACGGCCGGATTCTCTTTTGACTGGAAGGTGTGTAGAGCTTCATACCTTTCAGGATGGTCTCGGTGACAAGTTTACAGGTTTCATCGCAGTCATTAGAATCGAAGCACAATTTCTAATTGAAGGCATTGAAGAACTCGTTCAGCGCCCCCCAATCGGCTCTTTTAAAATGCCAAACAGTTCGGCGGGGTGCCTTAACTGGCAGCGGTTTTTGTGCTGCAACAGGAAATTGTGCACGGATCAAGAAGTGATCCGTATTTCCAATTGGCGATGGGGATATTACAGAGAGAGAATATTTTTCAGGTTGGTTGGTGAGAAATAGATCAAGAAGATTGGAGAATTGACCTGCAATTTCTGGTAAACGAGTAGGCTGATTGTGTTAAACCGTTTAACGAGGCAAAAAGCTCAGTATCAGTATGTGCAAAGCGGTGAGAAACCCTGGATGTCGCAAGTCACATGGGACAAGGTTGGCGATCGGAAAAAGGCCAAGTTGGCAATCATCTCCCAACCCGAACTCAACCAACGAACACCCGAATTGAGACAGAACTACCGGAATGCTCATATACAACTTAAAAAGGCTGTTAGACGCGACAAGAGAAAGGCCATTGAAGATCTGGTCAATAAGGCAGAATCTGGGCTTACCTTGTGGATATGGATTCACTATTTAAAATCATGAAACATTTGACGCAAAGGAATTTCACCGACAACCACCTGGTGAGAGATGTCAACGGAACTCTCATCAACATGAGTGAAAACCAGTTGCGGTGATGGAAGGAATACTTCTCTGATATTTTAAACATCTTGTCAGAAACTGAAATAGTACCAAACATCCAACCACAACAATCCTCGATTAGGGACGATCCTCCAGATAAGGAAGAGATAGTTTCCGCCGTTCGGTCAATCGCGGAAAGGAAAACCCCAAGTATAGACGGACTACCAACCAAACTCCTCAAAGCGGACCCAGAAATAACAGTCGATATGCTCCTCCCACTCTTTACTGAGGTGTAGATTGAAGGAAGATATCCGACTGAATGGAAGGAAGGCGTTATTGTGAAAATTCCGAAGAAGGGCAACCTTCGGGATTGTGGCAATTGGCGTGGTATATGTCTACTTACTGCCGTATCGAAAATCATGGCTAAGGTAATTCTCAATAGGATTAGTGATGTTGTGCAGAGCACTCTCGAAGCTTATCAGGCTGGATTCCGTAAAGGGTCGTCGTGTACTGACCACAGAAATACCCTACGGATAATATTGGAGCAGTGCGGCGAAATGGGTTCGCCACTACATCTCATGTTTCTGGACTTCGAGAAGGCTTTCGTTAAGTGTTTACATATGGAATGCTTTGCGTAGGAGAGGTATTCCAGATAAGACCATAGCTATGAATGCTGATGACGTGTGTTTGCTGGCACATAACCGTTCGGAGTCAAATGTTCACTCGTCGCATTCTAAATGCAAAGAGGCCGCACTGAAAATAGATTTGCGTAAAACTAAGTACATGCGCATGGGTTCGAATGCAAGCACACCGATTGTACTTGATGGACATGGATCTCGGAAGCATTGTCAGCATGGACGGCGAAGCCGAAAAGGATATTGAGGCTCGTCTAAATAAAGCTCGTCAGGCCTTCGATATCCTTTCCCCTTTCTGGAGGTTGAGAGACATCTACCTTCGCACGAAGCTGCGAGTACTTGACGCATGCGTCAAATCCATGTTGTTGTATGGTTGTACTAAGTGAAAGGTGACCGTTCGATTTAGCATGAAACTGCAAACTTTTGTGAACCAATGCCTCCAACGCATTTTAGGGATATTCTAGCCAGAAGTGATCTCCAACAACGAACTTTGGAGTACAACTGGACAAACTAAAATATGCATTGAAATTCAAAGGCGGAAGTGGGGCAGTGGATCGCTCACACTTTGAGGAAACCAGACCATCGCCAAAGGGGCTCTGGATTATAATCCTCAAGGAAGACGTCGGGTTGGTCGACCATGAAGCACATGGAGCGGGCAGTTGTGCAAAAAGCCATAGGAACAAACAAGTCCTGGCAACAGCTAAAGGCCGATGCTCAGGATCGCGCCTTATGGAAGAGAGCTGTGTCTATGACCCTATAGGGGGTCTTAACAGAAATTTGATTATTGATTGATTGATATATCAAAAAGGCGTTTTCGTTGAAAATGAGGGAATTTCAAATCAAAAACGTATGCCTGTTGCGATGCGACCACCACCTTAAGGTGCGTGGGGTTATTGTCCATTAAGAAGGAGGCCAACTTCAATGACGCAAAAGCAATACCACGTTCGGTGATGATAAGCGAAGTTCGGCTTAGTACTCAAATTACCTCTTCAGTGATTTTTTTTACTGTCCGCTAAGTCTCGGTTGATTATTCGAGAAAGATCACGCTGCGGAATCAAATCACAGAAATCCGCACTTTTTTTGTACGAAGATTTCTACCGGCCACACGATTTCAATCACAAAATCCGGGTCGAGAATTTCTTTCACGGTTTCGCGGTACCAATTCTCGAAAACTCCTCTTTTGTGCGTACGAGAATTTCCCACGCGAATACTTTTTTTACAATTTCAGTTCTCGAGTTTCGCTGGCATCAAGTACGATACGGCCGCCATAAGCTAAAGGTGAAGAAAGGTTGGTAAGAAATAGATTAAGAAGGTTAGGAACATGTCTGTTTCTCGCTTTCATCAATCCTATTTACCGCCAGAATTGGCTGACAATTGTCAATCACATCTCCTCTTTACGCTGGCAGTGCTCGCCGAAACATTCAGCACTCTTATTGGAACGATCCTCTTGTTGTTCACGTTCACCATTGTTTCCCCTAATATCAAACTTCGTAGCGGTGTGCCTCTTCAATGAGGTAGAATCGATGGCTTCCATGATCGGCAATATGGGTTCCGTTCTGGAAGGTTGACGGGAGATATTTTGGTCTACTTGACAGAACGTTGGAACTCATGCATACATAAACACGGCGAAGGTCAAGTTCTTGCACTTCTACTACTACAATGGAGCTACAGCCCAAACCGGACCTTGGCCTCCTGATATTCAGGTTGCTTAACATTTTTTCATTACTTATTATGGAAGGGTTCTTAGCTTGGCTGTGCTGGCCAATTTTATTTCCATTGGCATTTCAATGTTACGCCACTTTAATATTCTCTCAAGTCCAACTGGAAGCCGTGCGGTTTTAGGAAATCCATTCCCAGTATACATTCGTCAGTGATGCCGTCCACTAGGAAAACGTGTGAAAATTACAAGTCATCGAGCTGTATTTCCCTGGCTATTTTTCCATGCACCTTAGTGTATTCCCCTGTAGCTGTTCGAAGTGCGTACCTGGCATTGTTATGAAGATAGCTATCTATCATGTCCGATCTCAGCACGGGTCTCTTAGCTCCGGTGTCGATTGCAACCACACAATTGAAGTGTTCAATTCAGCCATGTACTGATCGTTTTCGTCGCAATGAAGTCGAAAGACAGCAATGATAGTTCTGAGGGCGTCGATTCCACCAGGCAGTGGCTGCCCCTTGAGGTTGGCTTTTACTAGGTTCCCGAGTTGTTAGCAGAAGAGGCGTACCGTTGCGAGTTCGAGCTTCTTGTATCCTGCCGTTTGGTGCATTCAGGACAAGGATTTGAAATTTGGCGGGGTTCGCGAAAATTATGTCGTAAATGTCCTGCCTGTTCACAGTTCCAACACCGTGGAACTCCACGACCTTCGTTCTGCCTCGCAAACTCCGCCTTCTGGCAGACGCATTCCTCAGTCCACGTTAATTTCTCGGACTCGATTGTTGTTGCGTGAATTTTGTTTGGCAGATACAAATGTTAAAGCGTAAACCAAAGCCTCCTTCAGTGTTTTCTTCCCCGCCAATCTTAACGCTTGTTGTAGCTGTTTCTATGCGTCCATGATTTGCCAGATTCAAAGGAAGGTTAACAACACCAATCTTCCGATGTCCTGTAACACTTGTTGCAAGGTTTCACCGGACTTCTGCATACGATTGCGGAGTTGCGTCTTATGGATTTCCCGCATGTGGCCTCCACCGCATCGTAGTCCAAGGTCTGCGCCAGGAACTGCAAGTTACTTTGTTGTTCGGCGGTGGTCATCCGCTAGATTTCGGGCGCAGATTCTCGTAGCGCCAATACCAAGGCCGATGCTTGCTCTTAACGCGACCAATGATTAGTGGTGGCCACAGCCTCAATTTATTTCCAATGGCACTACAGCTCAAATCGACCTTCCTTAACATTTTTTCATTATTTATTGTGGAAAGGTTGTTAGACCTTCGCACAACCCTCTATCTCCGAATTTTTCATTTTTCGTAGATTGAGGTGACCAAGGTAAACCCAAGCAGGCAGAATTATGCGTCGACCGGGATTTGAACTCACGACCTTCGCATTGTAGACCAACACGCTACCCACTAAGCTACATCCTAGCCGCCTCAATTGGTTTTTCTAAATGGTCCATGGTGTTTGACCATCGAAGAATGGAGCCTTCAGATTTTTCTGAACCACACTCTCAAATTTGATCCCCACCTCGAAGTCATTTTTAATGTGCTCTACTTCGCTGGAGATGCCATCGATTTTTTCCAGAATATTCACTGATCTTCGCTATACTGTTGTTAATTTTTGCTTCAAGCGAGCTGGTCGTCTCGTTTCGCTTTTCTTCTAGAATAGTTCGTTGATGGAGAAGTTTAGCTTTCAACTGCTCTTCAATTTGCTTTCCAAGTGTGTTCGTCTGTTGACCTATTTCTTCTCTAATTTGTTGACTTTGCAGATTGAAATTTTCCTTCTGCGCTTTGGCTTGTTGACTTTGTTGTTCCAATTAATTGTTGAGATCTTCGTTTAGTTCTCTTGTCTGCTCTTTAGACTACGCGGGTATATTTTCGCCGTTATTTGTTCCATCATCATCGGGTCTGAAGATCGAAAACTTTCTACTACACTTTCTTGTTTGATTTTTGTGGCTCGACTGTTTATTCGGTCCCGCTCGATGGGAAACTACGTATTTCCCGCACGATAACTTGTGGCGGCTTATACCGCATCGCTACTAAGCCGTGGGGTCTTGATAGCTCAGTGGTCAGCTCGGCCGCTTTGCAACTCGAAATTCCCGGGTTCTAATTCCACTACCTGCACAAACCGAGTCCGTCTCAAGCTGGTCTGGGACGAATCGCAACAAAGTGCAGTAGCCGCTCATTCGCTACATTGGTGACCCCGACATGATCAACACGATTACACTTTCGTCTGGCTAGCACGCAGCATATTCTCATTTACATTGCACCCATACTTCGCTCATATAGCAACAAGAAACAGCACCACGCTCTTACAACAACGACACTGCACAGCAACACGCTCGCAGAGCTGCACGTGCACAACTGCCTTCTAGTCGCCACCAGCTCAAAAACACAACTCACCGCTGTCAATGGTGGGGGAGTACTGTGGTGGCTTATACTGCCTCCTTACTAACCGACGCTTTGCAACGCGAAATCTCCGGATTCTAATCACACTACCTGAACGGTATTTCCTTGGCGTCTTAAGGCAGGGCCTGCTTGCACAAGCCTTACTAACGAGTCCGTCGTAAGCTGGCCTGGGACAAAACGCAACAAAGCGCAGTTGCTGCTCACTCGCTAGATTCTCCGTTGATTATTCGAGAAAGATCACGCCGCGGAAGCAAGTCACAAAAATCCGGTAACAATTTTCGAAAACTCTCCTTTCGTCCGTACGAGAATTTTCCACGCGAACACTTGTTTCACAATTTGAATTCTCGAAAATTCTCGGTTTTCTGCACGTCACAAAAACACTTCTCATGAAGTATCTTTTCGTAATTATCACTCGCCACTTTTACTTGAAATCCCACTTCTGACACCAATTGAAGTGCGCAAGTGGTCGCTGGATTTTAAGTAAAAATAAACAAAAACAAAAAGTTAAATTTTTATTTAAATACAAACTTTATTTTCCGCTTTCTATTTCAACACTTTTTCTTCACTATACGACTCTGTCGCTTCTATTCTTTCGCTTTTAAATTCGGACTCTCCTATCCAAGTCCTAACTCACAACTTCGGATCTCAACTGCCTGCTTCACGAATGTTCGCTTCTATTTATAATCAATACAACCGACCATCGTTCATACCGCCGTCTACATCGAAGCCGTCCATATCGATTATACATCATCGTCGTCGTCTATATCGTCGCCGTTCATAGTGACTGCACAGCAACCGTCTTCTAGCGAGTTTGCATCGGCGCCCGTTTTGATTTTTGTTGGAGATCTATAAAGCATAATAATTCGTTCGCCCAATCGCTATCGTTGTCTAGGAGGTGTTCATAAGTCACTACCTCGTCCCTGAGTCTTTTCCCTGTGGTTGTTGTTGCTGAACCTTCCAAATGCTGCATTTGGCACCAGATGATCAAAATTATTTCTTTCTCGTCCGTTTCTCTGTATGGCCCATTTTATCATTACTGCATGGTTGGATAATCGAGAACATACAGAGTACACGTGCAGTTTGCTGAAAGGTGGAATGCTCAAGATCGCCGAACACTCGATGATCGCGTGTCAAGGATAGTGAGAGATTTCGAATATGCGATAAGTCAACATGATTGGAATATTTTTTTGTGATCGTATATAAGAATTGTTGTTGTCGAGAATAGTGGAAGACGAAAGCATACGGCGACCGACTAGGGCTAATCTGTAACAATATATCGACGAAATAAATATTTTTGTAAGATCTCTGGAGAGTGTCAAAGAAATATTTGTAAACCATGACTCGGTAGCAAGGGAAACTGAAGTACGTACAATAATTGAACAAAACTAAGGCTATGACACAAACTAGAAAAAAAGCAATTACACAAAATATTATAGCAGGCGACTATAACCTAGAAAACGTAGACAACTTTATATATCTAGAAAAAAAACTTGTCGAAGGGTGGAAGCGAGTGTTGACCAGTTTTTATAGATATTTCGTGGGGTATGATATCCCCTAGTTAATTCACTCCAATTTTCTACGTGCCTTAGAAGTAACTCACCAGTAACAATTTTATAGACAGGAGATTGGATGGAAAATACTTTAAGAAAATCTACGCAATTGGAAAAATAATAAAATTATTAAATACACAAAACTTACCTCGCCTAAAGTGGTTTTCTCTATTCGGGCTTTAACTTTTCGCGCAAACTCCATATTGGTATTATTTTGAATCTCAGCAGTTATAATCGGTGTCGAAATGGTTTTAGTTGCATTGATAATTTCCACAATACGAGGTACACCCTAAATTCATGTTTTTTTTTTCATTATTTTTGTAAGCTTTCGAACGAACCGTACCTACCTGCGTAATATTCATAGAAGCTACACCAGCAAAATGGAAAGTCTTCAATGTCATCTGAGTTCCAGGCTCTCCAATACTTTGAGCTGCCAGAGCTCCAACGGCAGTACCCGGTTCGGCCACGGCACGATTGTATTTATCATTAACAGTCTTCAAAAATACTCGCATCTGTCCCATGGAGTATCGCTCTATTTCATTGGCTAAATTTTTATGCTGCTTATATCGTGATTGGATTTCAGTCACTCGATTGCTGACGCTATCCAAAAATTTTCTAAGACGAGTTTTTATCTTAGCGACTGCAATGTCCGTTAATTTAAATATAAAGCTAAACTTACATGCATTCCTTCCGGAAATCATCTCTGTAATTTTCAAAATCCTCTTCAGCTAGAATACGATCAACTGCATTTCGGATTTCAGTTCCTTTCAAGGGCATCTCATTCCGCAACGGATACATAGCTCGTATGTGACTGATTTGACGATTTAAGTCGACTGGCTTGTTTTTAACTTCCATGAAAACCGGATCTAATCCGTCTCCACCGTAAGTCAACTCGACTATTTCTCCAATAGCATTTCGTACTGAACCATCATAATGAATAACTAAATCTTCGAGACACTGAAATTTAAAGCAATCAAAAAAAAATCCTGTTTTTCCACGTTTGTTAGAATGAGTCAAACCTTAACAAGACGTCTTTGCAAATATCCAGTCTCGGCAGTCTTAACAGCAGTGTCTACCAGACCTTCACGACCAGCCATTGTATGGAAGAAGAATTCAGTCGGTGTCAGTCCAGAATAAAAACTATTTTGGACAAAGCCCCGAGCAGCCGGAATTTTCGCTAAGAAAAACAGGATCAGTTAAATCGAGGTCGTAAATATTGCGAAATTCAATTACAAAACTTTTCAAAATGAGGCAAAGCTCGTTCTTCGAACCCGTTCGGTACTCGTTTGCCATTGATAGCCTGCTGGCCGACGCACGCAATCATTTGAGAAATATTAATGTTCGAGCCTTTCGATCCGGACAGGGCCATAATTAAGGCGCTATTGGTTGGATGCAATTCTCGGAAACATGCTTTTGCAGCCTGTTCACGAATGCTGGACAATTCGCGAAGCATAACTGCCTCAAGCGTTTGTTCAGCCGTGCATCCCGGCTGGCACTGAAGTGTTCCCTTTTTCATTTCCAAAATGTATTCATCACATTTCTTATAGCCTCGGTCCAAAAGTTTTTGCTTCTCTTCTAACAGTTTTGTGCTTGGTGTTACATCGCCGATTCCGAAAGAAAATCCACGATTCATCATAAAATATGACGCCATCTAAAAGTATATTACACTATGAGCAATACAATTCCCTAAATGAAAACAACATACCCTTGCTAGTCGCCACATTGACTTTGTAGAATAATCTTCGCCAAAATCTCGCAGTATAGCGTAGTAGATGCTGCTCTTCGTGCCTGAACCCAAAGTAGCTTTGTCCATTGATCCGCATATCAGCTCTGAATTTCGAATAATTACCCCTGAATAAGAAAAAACGTAATAAATGTCTGATCGTCGCTCTATACACCATTTTAGCAATACATGAATCTTTTACGCATAGATCGTGATTTTCCGTATAGTTTCGGCCTTTCGTCGACATATTGGCCTGCACCGGACATTGTTTATTCGGTCTCAAAGTCAAACTGAAGATTTGTTTGCCTGTCCACAATTTCCTAGGCTTTAGAATTGCAGGAGGTGGCATTTCAATGTGCATATTTGAATCCGGTCCAGCGATCATACATGCTGCCAACTGCATTGCTTGTTCCTTGGTAAGGAATTCGTCTTTTTGTGTCAGCAGGTATCCGCCCGTGATGAAATCTTGTGTTGCCGCAATTAACATTTCTCCATTTTTCGGTGTTACCAGATTCGATTTATTCCCCATCAAGATCAGTGCTTCAGCCCGCGCCTCTTCGGTTTGCGGCAGATGCAAATTCATTTCGTCGCCATCGAAATCGGCATTGTACGGAGTGCAAGCGCATTCGTTAAATCGAAATGTACGTTGTGGTTGAATTTTAGCTTGATGACACATAATACTCAATTTATGGAGACTCGGTTGACGATTGAAAAGTACAATATCGCCGTCGTCCATGTGCCTTTCAACGATATCACCGCACTTCAGATCTTGCGCAACCTTATCCCGATTTCCGTATGCCAAATACTTTTTCAGAGTACTTCCTTTTTGCTGAACGTAATTTGCACCCGGATGTTTGTTTGTTCCATTCTTAACCAGCTGTTTTAATCGTTGAATATTGGCGGTATTTACGCGTTCCGGATAGGTAAGAATTTTCGCTACACGCTCTGGAACACCCACTTGATGGATCATTAAATTCGGATCCGGCGATATTACAGTTCGACCAGAAAAATCGACACGTTTTCCCGATAAGTTTCCTCGAAAACGGCCTTGCTTTCCTTTTAATCGCTGTACAATTCCACGCGTCGGTTTCTTTGGTACCATGTTAATGGGAACGCCCGATACTTCGCTATTGAAATACAAAGCCACGTGCAACTGCAAAAAGTCCCAGTCCTCCTGAATTAGTTCGATTTTACCACCGCTTGTCATATGCTTATTTATGACATCGTTTATGAGAAGTATCTCGCTCTGCTTCATTGTTAGATCGTCTTCAGTTCTAAAACATTTAATGTAGAATAGTAATTAGGAAAAAAATTTACGCACAAATATTATAAAGAGATGCAGAATCAAAGATATATATTAAGTGCGTTACTGGGGTCACTGGATTTCAGGTAAAATATAAACAAGTCCGCTTTTGATTTAACCGCAAAACTTTATTGCACTCAACTAATTCGCTTTACACTTTTGAGACATTCCCGCTCGCAAATTGTCGTCCAATTCTTTCGCTTAATAAAAATATCGACTGAGTCGTTAATCGCTCTCAACCAGACTCTTTCGCTTCTGAGTCTAAAATACCAGTCTTTCGCTCTATTTATACCCATTACAATCGGTATGGGCAACAACAACGACCTCGCTCTCTTGCTCGTTTGCTTCGACTGATGGTTGAAGGCTCAAGGTCGTGCACGTATTATTTCATTAGCATGGTGAAAGATTGCGAATATGCGACGAGTCAATATGATTGGAATTAGTGTGGCCGTACATTTGTTTCCACGGATGGAAATGACGAAATATTTGAAGACGAGAACATACGGCGAGCAACTAGGGCTAATATGTAACATTACCCCCTCCTTAGCTCCTAAAATTAGAATACCTCCTACGAATGGTCAGGAGCTATCTCGTAGATAGAGTATTACTATATGATACCGAAGAAGGAGTGAAGAAGTATAGCATAACATGCGGAGTCCCACAGGGCTCAGTACTAGGACCCGTGTTATGGAATACACAATATGACATCTTACGACTTCCAGTAGCAAGAGGCGTACAAATAATTGACTACGCGGATGATATAGCAATCACTGTGGTAAAAGACTTCAAAGCATCAAGAACGTAAGCACCAACGTGATTTCTGACATTAAGAACTTGCTTAGAGCATCTAATCTAGAGCTAGCCGCACAAAAAACAGAAGTAGTTTTTATTACAAGCAGAAAACAAATAGAGCATATAACGTTAAATATAGATGGACTTGAAATCGTATCCCAACCCTCCATTAAATACTTGGGTTCTTATGATTGATGCAAGCGTATCCTTCAAGACGAACATCGAAACAGTCTGCGCGAAAGCAGGACGAGTAAACTCCGCCCTATGCAGAATAATGGCGAACATTGGAGGACCCAGCCAAAACAGGAGGATACTTCTTTCAAAAGTGACGCGAAATATAGTAATGTATGCTGCACCGATACGGAGCGAAGCACTACGATACAAATCTTACGCCCAAAACGCCATAAAATAAGTGCGTTAAGGGTATGCAGTGGATTTCGCACAATTTCATATGACGCCGCGAATGTCATAGCTGGATTACTGCCGCCAGACATACTAGCTGCTGAAGCACAATGATTATATCACAAAAAGAATACGATAAGCTGATGCTTAACAGTGGAAAAGAAAAAGGAAGAGCAACGGGTAGGTACCAATGCCTGGCAACTGGCAACGGTAAACAAAGGCCGCTGGACGTACAGACTCATAAGAGACATAGATAAGTGCGTTGGACGGAAGAATGGTGAAGTAGATTACTACATGACCTAATTTCTGTCAGGGCATGGCTGTTATAGAAGCTATTTGCTATTTTGCCCATTATTCCTCTGCATCATGTCCAAGTTGTACAGATGCAATGGAAAATGCAAAGCATATATTCTTTCACTGCCCAGCCTACGAAATGGACAGAAGGAGAGTCAAGGACATCGTTGGAGAAGATATTAAGCCCGACAACATAGTTCCACATATGCTGAGCAGCAGCGAAACCTAGAATGCAGTGACTCAGATGTGAGTGAAAGTTCTCACCGAGCTGAGGAGACTCGAAAGACTACGTAGGGAACTATCTGAGACAGAAGTGCCTACAACAGCTAGAACAGTTGGTAGTTGAGTAAAGTAGGAAGTGACATATACAGGGTGACATAAGACATTATATGTGACAGTAAATTGACGTTTGAGCTTTAAGCTCCTCCCTCCTCCTGACGAAATACTTAACGGTTGTTCCGCGGGGTAGTGGGTTAGGCAAGGGGTTTCTAGCGGGTTCAAGTCCCGCACTTCAAGGCTTTCGATGCTTTTCCCCGTTCGAGCAGTTCTTTGCATTAGTGAAGGTCCCTCTCACTAAACTTCCTCAGAGGTTAACCAATCGTTAACCAGCAGAGGGGGTTCGATTTTGTAGGGGCACGACGCTCCACCTTCAAGTCCAACGGAAGAGCACCTGCAAGGCGTCAAAGGAAACTGTACGACATACAGGTAACCATGCACTCAAGACTACTCTTTGGCATGAGTAAATCAAAGTACCCTCACCAGTCACCAATGATTCTCTTACCATATCGGGGACCCACACGCTGCGCAGGCAGCCAATAGACCGGTGTTTATGACACGAACTGGTAATCTGGTGAGCCCCACTCGCTTCGCAGAACCCAGCGGATCTGGTACATAGTGGTGATAAGCCGCCGCTTAGGCTCTCGCTGATGAAGCCCGAATTTCAACCGGTTGGAAATCCCGATGCCCAGGTATTTGTCGCGTGCCTGAGCCATCGCCCCTCTAGCTTTACCGAAGGATGACGTTTTTGTGATAATGAGCCCTTCAGCATTATTTTCACCGTCATATCCTTCAATATCGCTACTCCCACTTTTAATCCTAATTACCGACCGTTTTTCATCAGGGCTTCACTCTTACGTTCGAGCTCAATCGCTCCAACATTATTAGCAGATCGTCAACATACGCCGCGGCACTGCATAAATCCGCGTACTGTACCAAAAGGTCAACCATCTTTCCATATAAATGAACCACTGATGGAGCCTTGTGGACAGCCACGTTCCAGAACCTTCCACTTGATATTGCGCAAACTCCTAACGTATATTAAACTGACAGAGAAATAGCTCTTCCACAAGGATATTTCTAGACAATCACAGGATCGTAGCTTATCAATATTTACATCCCAGCTGAAATACTCAAATGCGGCCTTGAAATCTACTAAGAATCCAAAAGCGTATTTGCTAGCACTCCTTGCAACGCAGTATTTCACGTGCATTTCTCGACACGGAAGCCAAAATACCATTCGGACGCCAGATGAGATAATTTCTCCTCCAGTTTACGGAGAAGCGATATGCAACGATAAGACCAGGAGGTTACTCCTGACTTTATCCAGCAACTTCAGGAGCACAGTATCGTCGTATTTCTTTAACGTGAAATACACTACCTTTGCGGCTTAACCTCACGGTTGTCTTTAGCCACGCGGATTGTTTAAGACGACAATCATTAATTTCCCCGAAGGTAGCAATCTATGCAAGTTCGGCAATCATACTTCTGGATGCGAGACCTATCTAAATCTCTGCCAGTATTTCGGTCATAGCATCAGGTTGAAGGAATGCAAACTTAAACCGAGCTCTAAAGAGTTTTGCCCGCGATATGGAACACCACGTCTTCGTCAAGACGACCTCAACCATCGCCGGAGGTGGAAGCAACCTTCCATGGGCTCCCCGGTTCCCGTTGCACCAGATAACCTCCGGTCAGGCTTCCTAACCGAAGCTACTGCAGTTGAGTTACTTGCAACTCGTGATGTTGTGTAGCAACGATAAAATGCAACACAATCCATTCATTCATTCAGGATCAATACCGCAGGTAACACCTGGCTTGTGCCGGTTGCTGACTTATGCTTAGCGCCAGCTTATGCCGGCTTGTTATTAATTAAGAAAATATAGCTAGTCTCGGCATTTTGCAGCTGGTATGGCTGGGAAGGTCGGCATGTGCCAATAGGCCAGAAAGTCGGTCATCAAGTTAAGCAATTAATAATGGATGATCGACTTTCCGGCTCGAAATGCGGAATGAAAATTGCAAGTTGCAATATCGTTGCAACACAAATAATGAAAATATTTCGGTAAGTACAAATTGTTTTTGTAAGCTTATTTTGCCGCGTAGATTGAAAAGTCTGAGCATAGATGAAATAGGTTCATGAAATCCATAATTGGTGCGATGCTGTGGGACTCTACAAAATTCATTATATCTCAGGGCACGATTCGGGACATTGAAATTAATCGAAGACAACAATTGGTCAGAGTCGATAACTCCAGTTATAACTTTGAAAGCAAAAACCACACTTGCGTGCACACGTCTGTTCTCCAAGCAGTCCAGCGAAAGAAGATTCAAACGAGCAACATAAGATGGAAGTCTAAGCGGATCTGACCACGGAAGACCGCGAATGGCAAATCTTAAGAAATTAAGCTGCACAGATTCGATTCTAGCTATGTGAACAGAATAAAATGGAGACCAGTCAGGGCTCGCATACTCCAGAATAGAACGGACAAAGGCACTGTACAAAATTTTAGTAACAAATGGATCATTGAACTCCTTGGATCTTCTTTTGACAAAACCAAGCATAGCGCTAGCTTTACTGGCAATATGATCAACGTGATCGTCGAATGTGAAAGTGCTATTAAATAATACCCCCAAATCAGAACGAAGTAGAGCGGTCCCATCTACAACATAGTCAAAAAGAATTGGTGTTTTTATTCTAAAATACGAGACAGTAGTGCACTTACTAATGTTAAGAGGTAAGTTGTAAGCACACACCAGTTATAAAAACTCGTAAGGTCACTCTGCAAAGATAAGCAATCATTGTAGTTAGATATAGTTTTATATATCGTCAGCATAGAGAAGGATGTTTCGAGTCAACAATAAATGCACTCACGTCATTAATAAACAACAAAAATAGCAGTGGTCCAAGATGATTACCTTGAGGAACACCGGAAATGTTGTAAGTCTCAGAAAATAAGGCACCACAAAATAGCATTTTTTGAACACGATTAATAAGATATGACTTAATCCACGAAACAAAGCCCATAGAAAAACCAAGCCAGTTAAGCTTGTGCACAAGAATAAGGTGATCAATTTTATCGAATGCCTTACTGAAGTCTGTATAAATGCAGTCAACCTGCTGCCTATTCTCGAGAGCAGAAAGACAGAAGTTAACGGTAGATCTGCCTTTCACAAAGCCATGCTGAAACGATCCCAATATCGACTTAGAATGGAAATACAAAACATCACAAACAATTGACTCAAACAGTTTAGCAACACAAGGAAGAATGGCAATTGGCCTGTAATTGCTTACAACATCGCGCTTGCCAGATTTATGTAAAGGTGTTATAGTAGAGAATTTCCATAATAAGGGAAAAACACCGGATCGAAGGGATAAATTAAATAGGTAGCCGAGAATAGGTAAAAGAGTTAAATTTCACCTCTTAATTACAGACGCAGGAATACCATCTGCCCCGCAAGAGAAATTATCGGCAATGTCCCCAATGTATTTTAAAATGGTTGCATCATCAATAAAGAGATCTTTTAGCACTAAGGAAGTAGAAGGGAATTTTGCCAAGTACTGAAAATTATTGAAGCCAGCTACTGAGGCACTACTGGAAAAAGCAGTGCGAAAGTGGTTACCAAATAAATTGCTGATCACAATAGGATTAGTGTATCATTCAGAGACATACTAGTTGGATAGCCGTCAGAGTTTCTTTTTGAATTCACATACTTCCAAAACTGTTTAGATTTGTCTATTAATGATAATTTAACGTTCTGCAGGTATTGAGAATAAGCAGCACGTAATTGGGAATTGAAGGAGTCCCTTAGGTTGCAGTACAGCAAAAGGTCCGAGTCGTTTCTTGAGTGACAATACGCTTTCCAAGCTTTCGTTTTCAGATTTTTTTGATGAAGTAAGCAATCGTCAAGCCAGGGAAACCTCTTGGAAGGGTTCGAACGGGAGATAGGTATGCAACGCATGAAACACCCATATAAAATGGAATACAAATTTGAAGTCGCCATGTTAACATCAGGCTCATCAAGTACAGACGATCAGTCACAGCTAGATATGTCAGAGTTTAAGACATCAAAATCAGCTTTAGTGAAGTTAAAATAAGTGTTAACAATACATTTAGAATCTGTAAAATTTGAATAAAACAGTCGTAAGTTAGCATCGGTCGAAAAAACAAGATCCAAATATTTGCCGTAAGCATTTGGAATGGGACACACTTGTAGAAGTCCAGTTGACAGCATGTCGTCCAAAAATTGAATTTCATGACGAGGGCATGATGAATATGAAGGTAATAAATGGTCGTCGTCATCGGAACGTATCCAGTCTATGTAAGGCAAGTTGAAGTCACCAAGAATCAGAAGTGCATCGGACGGTTGAAGGATACTAAGGAGGGTATCCGTTGCGTTGTAAACCGATTCGTAAGTAGAAGATGGTGATGGAGACGGAATGTAAATAGTGACAACATATAGTTTTCTGTTACCAAGAGAAATAGCCACACACAATAGTTCAATATTCTCTGCACCAGGAAAATCAAATAAAGTTGCAGTAAATTCACGACGGACGGCGCATATAACTCCACCACCTGCAGGAGCATCAAGCCTGTTGTGATGACGATCTCGACGGAACACCTCGAAGTCACGGGGGAAAAGCTCGGCATTTGTGAACTGGCAGGACAACCAGGTCTCAGTAATGCTTACGATATTGCACGAGCACGCAGTGGCGGCGACATGTAGCTCCTGAGTTTTAGTACGAAGTCCACTTCACGTTGCTGTAGGAGATCGACACCGAGCTGGTCCGTTTTTTGGCGAAGTACGTTGAAGCGGTGAGCGAGTTAACCGCTTACGAGGAAGGAATTCTCGGACGATAGCGGATTTAGACCAAAAGCTTGAAGAGACAACAAACATAAAGAAGGACTCCGGTAAAATTACCTTAAATGAGGAAACTCTGGCATTACCCTCACGAGAAGCAGGCATAATCTTCTTGCATGATACGAGGTCAGGCGATATCGGAGCATTCATGCAATGCAGAATTCTAAGCACATTCTCCCTGATATCCTCTTTAGCAGTATCAGGAGCGAGGCGCGATACGAACAGTATTTTCGGTTGCACGGCCGCTCGTAAAGCGCAATGAAAGTTATTTGCAGATGTTGTAGGCGATGTTGAGGAGTCAAAAGCGGAGTCCCAAGAGGCGCCCGACTCTCATCTCAACACCACCCTCAATCTCTTCTCCCCGCATCAATTACGCTGTTTACAGCCGCGGTGAAGAAGTTCCCTCATAAAAACGTACGTTGTGTTTTTCCTTCACCAGTTACTGGAATCGCCGTAGCTTTCTGGACCAGCACTTACTTCCCTGCGAAGGCTCGAGTCCGTGGAGTCGCCAACGTCTCCAAAGGTACTCCATGATTCAGCAAAGTCCCATTCATGCAACTACCACCTTGCGGGTCATCAGGAGCACAGTCGTGCTGTTATCTACAAACTTACAGGGAAAAGACGATATTGAAAACACCAGTTGAAAACGCAAGTTACGTACTTAGGAATGGCGCGCCAGATACCTTTTACACATCTCGCCCATCATTTCGTCGACCTCAGGCGCCCTTCCCGATTTCACCCCACTGAAACAGAGTCCTAGCTCGAGGTTTTTTCACTCTCTTTCATGGTGTGTATTTAACGTCGAAAAATTCCTATCTTTTGTTCTAATTTGCAGTTAAAGATATGCTTAGATTAAGTCATGTTTTGGAAAATTTGCCTCCTCCAGCCATGCTAAGAAATAGTTCGTCAATCGTCGACAATGTTTGATTATCGATCTTTCAGTCAAACTTTGTTGTCCCCACATATTCGAATACTATGCAATTAAAACAAAATCTTTAACGAGACGATATCGTTTTCAATGTTTCTTCATAAGCAAGGTAAATGGCATGGTAAACCAAGGACTTTTATTTTCAATGATAGTTTTTCGATTGACATTCTTGACAAAAAAAAAAATTGGTTACCGAAGAAGTGGACTCGAATTAACATAAAACGAGTTAGCATAGCAAATAATTCATAACTGTTTAAAAAGGTATTGTTATAGATCTTGCAATCACGCAATTTGGATGTTGCCAGAAACACCGAGAAAAGTCCATCAACATGTAAAACGCTATAAACATGTTTCCAGACACTTCTACAAAACTCCATAATGTACGCAATCTAGAATAGCCGAGACACACACACACAACGACATCTGTCTGGAGTATAAATATCCGCCAACTTTCAGACAATAGGGATAGTCATTCGGCGACACCTGTCGGTGGAAGAACGCGAATCGGTACAAGTAAGCGAAAGAATAAGATCGACGGCATTGCCAAATCGGCGAATATAGTGCGAATTAATTAAAAGTGATCAAGAAATTAAGTAAAAGTGTAAACGAAGTAAAAGTGCGAATAAATAATTATCCTTTATTATTTTTAAACGAATTGCGTTTCTCTTGAAATCCCAGCGAATCTCTAGCTCGCAACAATTGGTGTCAGAAGTGGGATTTCAAGGATAAATTCGGGTTAAAAATCGCGAGTGAAATTAAAAATTCTCGGAACGGATAATTTTGTGAGAGCGGAAAAGTGAACAGTGACTTTAATTAGCGAAGTAAAATCGCGGAACTAAAATTCTCGAACGGACAGTGAGAATTTTGTGAAATCGAATATTCTCGAGTGCTTTAGTGAGCAGTGACTTTAATTAGTGGAGTAAATTTAAGTGAATTCGGATCGCGGAAAAACTTAAAATAATCGGTAGTGAAAATGCCGCGTTATTTAAAGGACTTAAAATTAGCGGAGCTGAAGGAAGAGCTCAGTAGACGCGAGTTACCTACGACAGGGAGCAAGTCTGAACTTGTCAGTCGTATGATCGAGACACTCCAGGCTGAGGGTGAGGATGCAGATAGTTTCGAGTTCCAAATCAAAGAAGCTCGTGGAGATGAGTGTTCTGGTGCAACGGATGCTCTAACACAGTTAATGCAGCAAATGATGAACAAATTAGATCAACAATCAGCTGTGACAACGGACATGAATCGGAAATTAGAACAACAATCAGTAGACATTAAACAACAATCAACGGACATTAATCAGAAACTAGAGAAATTAGACCAGACTTCAAAGGACCTTAACCAAAAATTGGAGCTGCAAAATGATAAAATAGACACCATGGGTAAGGCCATAGAAGAAAACGTTGAGAAGAAACTTCGAATCTTCGAAGAACAAATTACGGAAAAGACATCCGGAATTGCAGAAGAAGTCGAACGCCTAAAAAGAGACTTCGATAACGTGAAGGCGACTGGCGTCATCAAGACAGAACATGTTGCGCACAAGGGTCTCAAGGCTCCAATCTTCGATGGACAAACACCGTGGGCTATTTATAAGACCCAATTTGAGGCCGCCGCAAGAAACAACCATTGGAATGATCTGGAACGGGGAACAGCTCTTATATTGGCGCTAAGAGGTCCACCAGCAGAAGTTCTTCAAACGATTCCGCAGGAGCAACAACAAGATTTTTCAACGTTAGTCCAGACATTGGATCTTCATTATGGCAGTGACCACATGCGAGAGATCTACAAAACACAGCTGTACAACCGAACTCAAAAGAACGGTGAAACACTTCAAGAGCTGGCACGCGATATTGAACGACTCACACTATTATCGCTGCCCAATGCGCAAACAGAGCAACGCAACGATACAGCTGTTTTCGCATTTAACAATGCTGTACAGGACAGAGAGCTGCAACAGGCGTTAAAACTGGCAGGTAAGAAAACGATTGGCGAAGCCTTAGTATATGGGCTGACGTTCGAAGCTGCCAAGCAAAGCTCGCGGAGTAACTATCGAGTTCGAGAAATAGTAGAAGAATGTGTGTGCCAGAAAGCCGAGTACACCAAGCGGAGCGAAGGATCTGGTGCTCCCCGATGCTGGAATTGTGGACAGGCAGGACACTTAAGACGCGACTGCCGCAAACCCAGAAAAGCGATCAACTACTGTTCCGGCTGCGCTGCTAAACAAAGAGGAGGAAGAGGCGAACCGTCACGAGAGCACGCTTCGCCTAATGACAGTCCGGGAAACGAGTAAAGGCCAACTTCATGGGGCAGAAGTTGGCTGGTAGAATCGACGCCCCCGGAACCATCATCGCAGTTTCTCGACTACATCGTTGTGAAAACGACTTATGCATGAATGGTTGAGTCGGCAAATTAAACTGCATCATAACAGTCGACACAGGCGCAACACGGTCAGTGCTAAGATCTGACCTCGTAGATCGTACTTGGCTTCACAACACCAAGAAGTACGCACTTCGCACTGCTACAGGAGAAACTACAACGGTCCATGGAGAAATAGCTCGTGACATACAACTTGGGGATTTGACCTTCTCGCATGTATTCGTGGTAGCTGACATTACCGATGAGTGTATCCTTGGAATGGATTTTCTGAAACCACACGGTATCCAGCTGGACTTAGGACAACGAATAATGAAGTGGCGGAATATTGAAATCCCGATGGAAATAACATCCTCCAAAACAACAAAGCTGCGAGTTGTATTATGCGAAGATGCGGACATACCAAAGTCATCTGAGAATGTTATTTGGGCAGAGCTCGATGGTGATCCCGGGAACCACCGATTCTACCTCATAGAACCGGAAACGACACCTGCATTACGAAGTCTGATACTAGGAAAAACGCTCGTAAAAAGGAATGAGAAAATGATGGTACCAATAAGAGTCCTGAACGTTGCGGACAGCACTACCAGCGTAAAGAAAGGAGATGTAATTGGCAGCTGTGAACCAATATCGGCGGTGACGAGTATCGACAAGGCAGAACCACATGACGTACCCACTAAAAATAAGCCAAGAAGGAAGGACAATGTAACATCAACACTTCTTCAGTCAAGCAACCTTAGAGGAGAACAACACAAGCAAGCAGTAGATCTAATCGAAGGATTTAGCGACGTCTTTTCCACCGGTGATGACGACTATGGCAGAACAAACTTAGTGAAACATCGTATAGATACCGGAAGTGCTACACCGATACGTCAACCTCCAAGAAGAGTACCATTAGCGAAACAAGGAGAAGTCAATTCAATGGTCAAAACTATGGAGCATCAGGGAATCATCGAAGAATCAAAGAGCCCGTGGATATCGCCAGTAGTGCTGGTAAAGAAGAAGGACGGCAGTACCCGTTTTTGTGTGGACTACAGGCGACTGAATGATGTTACGAAAAAGGATAGCTATCCACTACCTAGAATCGACGATATCATGGACACCCTGACTGATGCTAAATGGTTCTCAACGTTGGATCTGAAGAGTGGTTACTGGCAAGTGGAGATAGATGAAAAAGATAGAGAGAAGACAGCATTCTCTGTCGGCAGTGGACTGTGGCAATTCATCGTAATGCCATTTGGCTTGTGCAATGCTCCAGCTACGTTTGAAAGACTAATGGAATTCGTTTTGCGTGGCCTGAGTTGGAAAACTTGTCTCGTTTACCTGGATGATGTGATCGTTATCGGCAGAACATTCAAGGAACATCTGAAAAATCTACAGGAAGTCTTCCAGCGGCTGCGAGCGGCAAAATTAAAGCTGAGTCCGAAAAAGTGCACTTTGTTTAGTGCAGAAGTCAAGTACTTGGGTCACATCGTTTCAGCTGATGGCGTAAAGACAGATCCGGAGAAGATACTGGCGGTGAAAAATTGGCCTACTCCGAGTGATAAACACCAGTTGCGCAGCTTCCTAGGCTTAGCGACATATTACCGACGATTTGTAAAAGACTTTGCTAACACGGCGAAATGTCTGCATCAGTTAACAGAAAAAGGGAAGCCATTTACATAGAGTCAACAGTGCCAGGAAGCATTCGAGAGGATAAAAGACCAACTCTGCGACTCCCCAGTTCTGGCGTATCCAAAACCAGGTCATGGTTTCATCATAGACACTGACGCCAGCAATGTCGGTATCGGAGCAGTACTATCTCAAGAGATCGATGGGCAGGAGAGAGTGCTATCTTACTACAGCCGAGTACTCTCAAAATCAGAAAGGAACTATTGCGTAACTCGCCGAGAGCTACTAGCCATAGTAGAAGCAACAAAACATTTTCACAAATACCTCTATGGTCAAAAGTTCCTTCTTCGAACGGATCACGCATCGCTTAAATGGCTACTTCAGTTTAAGAACCCCGAAGGCCAAGTAGCCAGATGGATCGAAAGGCTCGAATCCTACGATTTCGAGATTGTTCATCGAAGAGGAAGAATCCACGGTGATGCCGATGCGCTTTCACGTCGTCCTTGTCCACCGAACTGCAAGCATTGTCACCGTGTAGAAGGAAAAGAAGCCGGAGAAACCATTCAGAGGATAACGACCGAACCAAAGACTGGATGGAATCAGCAAGAACTGGAAGACGCCCAGCGTAAAGATCCAGATATTTCTCCGATCATGGCATGGAAGGACGAAAAGAAACGGCCTGAGTGGAAAGACATCTCACAATTCAGCGAAACCTTAAAGTGTTATTGGGCACAATGGAGCTCCCTTCACCTAGACGGCGGATTATTAAAACGAAAATGGGAAAACGCTGACGGAACATCATATCACATGCAAACCATCGTCCCGCATTGTAAAATCGAGGAGGTTTTGAAGGAATATCATGGAGGTACCTCTGGTGGGCATTTGGGTGTAAATAGAACCTTGGCAAAGATACGGGAAAGGTTCTATTGGATCCATCTCCGAGATGATGTCGAAAATTGGTGCCGTAAATGTACTACGTGTGCATCAAGTCAGGGCCCACACCGCAGATCCAGGGGAGAAATGCAACAATACAACGTGGGAGTCCCATTTGAGAGAATTGCTGTGGATATTGCTGGACCATTTCCGGAATCAGAAAATGGTAATCGCTACATTTTAGTGGTCATTGATTATTTCAGCAAGTGGCCTGAAGCTTACGCAATTCCAAACCAAGAAGCAGTAACCGTCGCAGAACAAACTGTTACCAACTGGGTGAGCAGATTTGGAGCGCCACGTGAACTACACTCCGATCAAGGGCGCAATTTTGAATCTCAAATATTCAAACACGTGTGCCAAATGCTGGGAATAAACAAAACGAGGACAACTCCATTACACCCACAGTCCGATGGAATGGTGGAACGTTTCAATAGGACATTGAACTCAAACCTATCCAAACTCGTCAGCGAGAGGCAACAGGACTGGGACCAGCACATCCCTCTATTTTTAATGGCCTATAGAACATCGGTACATTCAACAACAGGAGAGACTCCGTCCCGAGTCATTTTCGGAAGAAATATTCGAGTCCCTGCGGAGCTAATGTTTGGAGTGCCACCAGACCAACCAACCAATGCTAAAGATTATGTCTCGGATCTTCGATGTCGACTAAAGACAATTTATAACCTGGTCAGAGATAAAATTGATTTGGCGTCCGACCGCATGAAGACGAGGTATGATCAACGGGCGAACTCATCAGGATTCCAAGAGGGCGATTTGGTTATACAATCCCAAACGACAGAAGGGCAGATCGCCGAAACTACAGCGAAACTGGGAAGGCCCTTACCAGATCATCAACCGGTTAAATGATGTCGTCTATCGGATTCAACTACATCATAAACCCCGCACTAAAATGAAAGTGGTACATCTCGACCGATTAACAAAGTACCATAGTGCCATTGAGGAATTGAACGACTCTGTTCGGGACGAACAGGGACTAAGGAGAGGGTAATGTTATAGATCTTGCAATCACGCAATTTGGATGTTGCCAGAAACACCGAGAAAAGTCCATCAACATGTAAAACGCTATAAACATGTTTCCAGACACTTCTACTAAACTCCATAATGTACGCAATCTAGAATAGCCGACACACACACACACAACGACATCTGTCTGGAGTATGAATATCCGCCAACTTTCAGACAATAGGGATAGTCATTCGGCGACACCTATCGGTGGAAGAACGCGAATCGGTACAAGTAAGCGAAAGAATAAGATCGACGGCATTGCCAAATCGGCGAATATAGTGCGAATTAAGTAAAAGTGTAAACGAAGTAAAAGTGCGAATAAATAATTATCCTTTATTATTTTTAAACGAATTGCGTTTCTCTTGAAATCCCAGCGAATCTCTAGCTCGCAACAGTATTTTAAGTACATGACTAGTTAGATGACAATTGGCTTAGCCTTTGACCGTCAGAAAACAGGAGACTCTTTGGACTAAAAGAAACCTACTCAATGTTCAACAGCCTACAATAAGCGAGAAGAAGAAAGAAAAAAAAAATACTTACGTGCCCGCTTTGACATCAGATACAACCGAAGGCCGGATACACACAGGCGGAACAAAAACTCGCATAACAATCAAATTCACAGGATCCGCTCCTTCTGAAGTCATGCCCAACAGTGCTACATCGGATTTGGGAATATTTTTGAATAATTCCAGTACAACCAACGGATTCAACTCGTCCATCAGCGCCGGCATTCCTATCATTTGATTCAGCTCTCGATTACCTTCAGTCTTCGAAAGCAATTCGTCCAGTGCATTCGATACTATTGGATCGGTCCGTTTCTTCCCGCGAAACGGCTCGTGCAGAATTTTCATAAGGCCTGGACCCTTTTTGACGGTTCCATTAGTTGCTTCACAGTTCGGACATTTAGTGAATTTCTTTGCCTTGACCAGAACTTGCGAGTGGATCGCTTTTTTCGCCAGATACGATAAATCGGGATTCAAAAGTCGTCGCAAAAATTTCTGTTTATCAACCGGTTTCAGTGTTACATGTGCGCATGTTTTGCAAATCATTTGCAAGATGGAAATCGTCGATCGGAAATGACCGACATGAAAAACGGGCAGGGAAAGATCCAAGTATCCGAAATGGCCGACGCATTCGTTTAAGCCTTGATTGCACGTGAGGCAAGTTGCATCTTTCGAGCTGACACCCTGCAAGAAGCGTTACTACAGTAAACTCGAGGATGATTTATTATAATTTGTGGAATATCCATACCATACGTCGGTCTAAGACTCCATACGGAATTGGTTGCCTGCCACCGGCATACAGATTCTTCGATATAATCCGAATGTGGGACTCTTGCTGAATCTGCTGAGCGCTGTCCATGCAGAATTGGACGTGCGAGCTGCAGAGAACGAAGGGTATTGGTAAATTGAATATTTATTGATTAAAATTATTAACTTACATCTTCTTGATAACATCTGCCTCGCGAAATTGTTCTTTAGGCATCTTAAATATTGATCACTGCATAACCTCACTTTCGATTTTGCTGAACTCTTTTCTTCTTGATGCTTCACAGAGTAGAAACTTTACTGCACTGGGATTAGGTTTTATAAAATTTTTTTTTATATTTTGATCAGATTTTACAGCCACTGCAAGGTTTCATACAGCTTCACAACAAATGCACTTCAACTCAAACTCACAATACAACAAATCGGACTTCAACTTTTGACACTTACGGAGTATCTTGTTCTTAGCTTGAACCAGAGATTCTCTCTAATTGAAGGACTTAAGTAAAAATTTGAAAAAATTTACAACCGACTGGCATAAGACTTGAAAATGTAAGACAAGAAAATTAAGACTTGGAGATGAAATGCGCGGGAACTGACTGACATAAGACTTGAAAATGTAAGACACGAAAATTAAGACTTGGAGATGAATAATATTGAAATCAATTTTCCTTCCTCATGTTCAATTGAAATAAAAATTCTTTATTTGAAAAATTCCTCGGCAGAAAAAGTCTGCGTACACACTCAACACATCCAACATATCTATAAAAAAACATAATAATTTTTTTTTCTTTTTTTTCATGGCCTTATTACAAACATAAAACAAAACAAAAATGATGATTATTGTACTCCATAAGAATATTAAAATTAAAAACGAAAACAAATCCTGAATTGCAACAATAAAAAGTCTGCGTACAAATATTTCTTTTCAAAATAAAACAATTGTTTTTCCTCGTTAATAGCTTGTGGGATATCCTCGTCTCTTTATTATTTCCCACAACCGTTTTTCCATGGAATCTATTAGCTTCTTAATGAACTCTGGGGTTATTGAATTCCACTTCTGGATCAGGACTTCCTTGAGCATTACCTTCGACGTTATTGTGTGCGCTTCAATCCTTTGTTCCAAGTGATGCCACAAATGCTCTATGGGATTAAGGTCAGGAGATTGGGGCGATGTACGAAGCTGATTTTTGGCATTATACAGCAACCAGAGTCTTACTACCTCCGCAGTGTGCTTAGGGTCGTTGTCTTGTTCAAATTGCGCTTGAGAATATTAAGGTAGTCTATTTTATTCATAATACTTTCAATAAACTCCATTTTTCCAACTCCTCCACTATCCATATATCCCCATATCAAAACACCGCCACCACCGTGCTTTACTGTTGGACAGAGATTTTTTACGTCGAAGGCCGCACCAGTTTTTCTTCATACAATCTTCCGACCTTTAATTCCAAAAATACAAAATTTACTTTCATCCGAGAAAATAACTTGTTTCCAAAATTCCTTTTTTCCACAAATCCGCGATAATCTTCCTTTCCCCAAATTCAATTTCCTTTCCTTTATTAGACATCTCTTACTTAACTTTTTTTAGCAATTATTTTTAACGCAAACCTTAGATAAAAACACGTTTAGCAACTTTCCTACACAAACTTTATTGTTATTAATGATTTGACTGCAACTCAGAGACTTTGACTTCCCTTTATACGCTTTGAACGCAGACTTTTTATTTCTGGAATTTCAGACTATTTTTCGTTTCCGAATTTTACCGTTGTTTTAGAGTACAGTAATTCTCATTTTTGTTTTGTTTTATGTTCATAATGAAGTAATGAAAAATAGGAAAAAAAATTTTTCGGAATAAAATGTTAGAAACGATGTTTTTTATAGATATTTCGGATGTGTTGGGTATGTACGCAAACTTTTTCTGCCGAGTGTACATACAATATGAATGATTTTAATCGGTTCGCTCAAGGTTATACCTTCCAAAATCTTGAACAGACGTAGATTGATTGTCTGTTTACAAACAACTGCTACTGCGACACGAGTTCATCAAAGCCCTCTAAAGTAGAATGCCATGTAAGTCAATCCAACAACAAAACGTTGGAGTCATAACTAAAATGACAGTTCCACATAAATTCGCTCGCTTTTGTATGGAGTAGACACGGCGGGCTTCGTAAGTATCTCGTGTATTCTTAAATGCAGTGTTAAAGATAGTTCAGCTTTCTAAGGTACTTTAATAATAGTGCTCGGCATGTAATTATTACACGTTGATATCAGTACAATAAATTTTTAATTGAAAAAAGTGCGATCAAAGTTAAATCTTGATTTCTTACACCGAATTGTGCAGAGTTTTTCAGTTCATTTTCACACAAAAAACTGTAGAATTTTAGTTATAACGAAAAATATGCACTAGCGGAATATTTCCGTGCTTAATTTGATGTAATTATGCTTTTGTTTTGTTTTCGGTAAAACGTGTTTTTACGACAAGTTCGTCAAAAATAATACAGGTGGTCTTTTGAAATGGAAAAATCCATGACGTCACACCCGCTGGAGTCATTCAAGATGGCCGCTACGTCAGTTCTACCTAGCTTGGTGTGTAGAAAGCTTTGGTTCATGCAATTTGACAGCAGAGTATTTCAAATTCAACAGCTGTTATAGCGCGTACCTGAAAAAAATGGATAGTGTTTGATTCAAAAAGCTACGCATCAATACTGAAAATTGCAACAATTGGCCGCTGTAATTATATTGTAGAGAAGAAGCTCACAATATCTGGAGTTATCTGCTACAATTTTTCACCAAGTAAAAGTAGGAATTGAGCTTCGTATGAGTTGAACTTTGCACGAATTGAACTTTGTAGGAAGCTAGAGAGGACACGGACGGACAGACAGACGGACGGACATCCGGTTTTGAGATTTTTGAGTGATAATATGAACTTCTGTATCATTAGTTTTTTTCTCCGAGCCTTATTTCTTAGCGTTACAAACTTTGTGGTAAACTTATAATACTCTCAGATTTCATCTAGAGTATACAAAGTGCAGTTTGTATGGGAGGTGGTGGAAGTAAGGGGAAGACTCAAATAGATTTTATACAGCAGATTGAAATTATTATAAAAGTAATATATTCTAAATTTCAGATCAATAGCTTTTATGCTTTTTGAAAAAATCCGTTTATTATCGGATTGCGAAACTGTGTAATTTTGTATGAGAGAGGGTAGAAGGAGTAAAGCACTAACGCGTTGTAGCGATATCGACACTTTTATTCAATGAAAATTTCGGACTACTACATAAAATTCTTGACGTGATTTTACTTGGTTCTGATTTTATATAAAAAAATACTTTTGCGCAGTGAATCTTCTAAGCAGGTCATGAACCTTTAAAAAAAATATTAAAAATAAAACAAAATAAAATATTATTGAAAATTATTAAAAAAAATAATAAATTAATCATATCTTTAATACTATTACACTAATAAATATTTAAAATGTTAATCAAAATAAAAAGTTAATAAAATATGTTAATTATAAATAATTGGTGTAATAATTGGTGACCCCGGTGAATTAGAAGAAACAAACAATCAAAAGAGACGCATGAATCTCTGATGTGGATACGGTATTTAAAAGATACCTGCGACCAGGAAACTATCGGCATATACGAATCAACATTAATTCAGAACAGGAATTAGCTTACACACGCAGCATCATTAAGCTGGAAGACTGCAATTGTGATACGAAAACACAAGAATTTCTTCCGAACTGAGAAGTATTTGCATAATCTAGAAAACCTTAAAGCACGAAGCAAGAGGTAACGTGTATTTAATTAAATCTATTTCACCATTCAATCTAATTTAATTTACACTGACATATATTGTTCACATTTGCATATTTAATTTTAAAAATAGTTAAAATATTTGCTAATTTAAAACTTATTTTTTATATCATCTCAATCATTTAATTGTAAATATTGTAATTGAATTTTTTTTTGTGTGACTTGACGGTGTATATTGTAGTGTAAAATGATTGACACAGATCAAAGTAACGAAATAAAAAATGGAAAGCACTCCGATAACGCTACATTACCGGTATCTAGAAATTAGAGTCGCTAACAGCGGTTACCGTGGTTTTGGGAAAATTCTCCCAACTCTTGGTTTGTGCAGGCAGAAGCACAATTTGCTTTGAGTAGAATTACAAGTGATTCTACTAAATATAATCATATCATTGCTTCATTGCCGCAGGAGATTGAAGAGTCCATTTTGGATTTTATTCAAAACCCACCTTTGTCTGATTTGTATCCACAGTTAAAGAAAATCCTTATTGAACGCCATTCAGTAAGTGAAGAACGTAGAATTGAGCAACTCATTTCGAACGAAGAAATGGGTGATAGAAAGCTCTCGGAATTATTCAGATATCTGCAAAAATTGTCGGGTACATCAGGTACTATTGGGAGTAGTCTAGTGAAAAAACTTTGGCTTAGACGGTTACCCCATTAAATTAATATATCGTTAATTTCTCAAGGTGATAACGACATATCTGATCTGACTTCATTGGCTGACAAGCTTCGGGAAGTCTTGCCAAAGCCACATAATTTATCAATTATTGATAATAAAATGTCGCAAACCTTTTTATCTTTTAAAAACGAAAATAATTCAGTAACTGACCCTACAATTAGTGACCTCAAAGATGAAATTAATTCCTAATCCATAATTTCTAAATTACTCTCGAAAGAAAAACAATATCAACGTTTTCCCAAACGAAGTAGATCTTGTAGTCAACATCATACTCATAATGTTGGACGAAAATGTTGGTATCATCACAAATTCGGAAATAAGGCTACAAAATGTGTAGCTCCTTGTTCCGAAAATTCGAACTGTACACCAACATCATCAACTAGCCTATTCTCAATTGATCCTTCAGTTCAAGCGGCAACTAGTAGGAATAATAATAATTATTCTTGCTGCCTTTTTGTTAAAGATTATATAAATAATTTAAATTTTTTAGTTGATACAAGTGCTGATATATCAGTAATTCCAGTAAACATTTTTGAAAGTTATAAAAAGACTTCGCATTGAGTCTTATCCGCAGCTAATGATTCATCGATAACAACTTACAGAACTAAACTTTTAGAAATTAATTTAGGAGTACAGAAGAGGTTTCTGCATGTATTTACTTTGCATCTGTCAATAGACCTATACTTAGTGCCGATTTTATATCCAAATATGAATTGTTAATGGATTTAAAAAATAAAAAACTTGTTGATTCGAAAACTAAATTGTTTGTAAATGCTACTTCCGCATTTGTTGACACATCTACTCCTAAATTCAGTACAATCAACAATGAGTTTGGCAACATATTGAGACAATACCCAACGTTAACAGAAACTCCCAATTTCAGTCAACCTACTGTGCACAGCATAGTTCATAATATTATGACCCAAGGTCAATTACCTTTCTCCAAACCGCGTCGATTGGACCCTAACAAGTGCAAAGCTGCTTTATTGGAATTTCAGCATATGGTAGATCTTGGAATTTGTCGTCCATCATCATCTTCAGTATCATCTCCTCTGCATTTGGTAGGTAAGAAAAACACTGAAGACTGGCGACCATGTGGAGATTATTGCCAACTCAATGCCACAATGATACCAGACGGGTATCCAATACCTCACTTACAAATTTTTTCATTTCAAATACATAATTGTACAACCTTTTTAAAAATCGACTTTGTGCATGCGTGTCACCACATTCCGGTCGCACCAGAAGATGTCTACAAAAACAGCCATAACAACCCCTTTTGGATTGTATGAGTTCGTTCGAATGCCAACGTCCCGATTAAAGACACCTTAAGTATCATCAGGAAACTCATTCCGGACAACACGTATGACTTAATAGAATTTTGTTTGAATAATACTTTCTTTTCAGCTCTAGGGAAACTCTACAAGCTACGGAAGGAGCGGCAATGGGATCTCCAATTTCACCGGTGGTAGCGGAAATTTTCATAGAGGAATTCGAGAAGAACGCCCTGGATTTAGCTCCATTAACACCGAAATTATATCTACGGTATGTGGATGACACGTTCATCATTTGGCAACATGGGAAGGAAGAGCTTGACAAATTCTTAGCACACCTGAACTCACACCACGAGAAAATTAAGTTCACCATGGAAACAGAAAGCAACGGGAAACTGTCATTCTTGGATGTACTCGTCGAAAGGAATGATACGTCGCTAAGCTTCGGGGTATACAGGAAACCAACTCACACCAACAGATATCTCCACGCTCATTCACATCACCACCCAAGCCAGAAAACGGGCGTACTGAAGACCCTAATACACAGAGCTCGACGTATAACTGAAGGAAATCCTGGCAGTCTACGAAAGGAAAAGGAACAGTTGAATCGGGCATTCACAGCAAATGGATACAAAGCGAGCGAAATTAACAAGGCGTGGAAACCGAAGCATCCAAGAACAACAAAACGAGAAGACACTGAAGAAGGAAATGCAGACAAACGATGGGTAAAACTACCTTACATCCAGGGTACGACGGATAAGATTGGAAAAATCCTTCGAAAATCCAACATCAAAACAACATTCAAAACCATTGGAGACTGAAGGAGTATACAAAGTACCGTGCGGCTCATGCGATAAAGTATACATAGGAGAAACGGGACGCACAGTCCAAACAAGGATCAACGAGCACCAACAATGCACACGGAAAAACCAAATACAGTAATCAGCGATCGCGGAACATGCAACGACAGAGGACCATACAATCGATTTCGACAATGTGCAAATTCTGGCCAGGACAAATATTATCAACGAATAGTACGAGAAGCAATAGAAATTTCGAAGCATCCACAGAACTTCAACCGAGACACCGGATACAAGTTATCAGCAGTTTGGCTACCTGCCTTAAAATTTGGTAAGAACAAAATCCGTACCCACAAATCCTTAACTAATTTAACTACCTGATACTAATTAATTAACCTTAATTAACTAATTTAACCTGAATTACCCTTCCTTCTATATAATAATTGTATTTTGTAATTGTCGATCAGTTTGATAAAGGTCTCAGCAGAGACCGAAACGTCAGAGTAGTGTAGAATCCGGAAATCTTTTCTTTCATTTCGAAATGCACTGTGAAAACATTCACCAAACCCCGAACAAATATGTTTTAGGTTCCACTTCTTTTGATTTCTTAAGTCATAGTTTCACAAAAGACGGAACATCACCGTCCAAAGATCGGGTAGAAGCTATTAACAACTTAGCAATACCGACATCTATTAAACAAATACAAGAATTTATTGGCATGGTGAATTATTACCACCGATTTCTACCAAAATTAGCAGAAATGTTAGCACCTATCCGTGTACACTTGACAAAATTACTGCAATCTAAAAGTAAAAAGATAGTTGAGTGGCCAGATACATGTACAGAATCTTTTTCGAAAATTAAAAAAGCACTTAGTGAAGCAACTTTGCTATCTGATCCTATGGACAACTCACAGCTTACTCGTACAACAGATGCTTCAAGCATAGCTGTAGGAGCGGTACTTCAACAAAGGAACAATGGAGTATGGAAACCATTGGATTTCTTTTCCAAAAAGCTAGCTTCGGCCGAACAAAAATATTCCGCATTCGACCGAGAACTATTAGCAATATTTTGATCGATTAAACAGAGATTTCAGTGTTTACACAGATCACAGAGCGATATTATCAAAAACTGAACATAGTCCTCGCTAGACGGGTCAATTAGAATTTATTTCCCAATTCACAAACAAAATTATGCATATATCAATTCTGCATATCGACACAGCCATTTAGCCAAAAGTGTGTGCTTCATCACTGAACAAAATGTTCAAATGAAATTGTGGATCTGTAGCAATGCTCCCATCGGCCCATTTGTAAATGTTGCTCCAGCGTGAGTCTATTCATGATGAATTGCCAAACTAAGCTAACTCCAAAACAACCGGGAGCTGTCAAATTGGCTGTCACAGAAAACAGTTCTGTCAATTTAAAGTTCTCCGCTTTTAAAAAACCAGCTAGGGTATAGCCTACTAGGTAGTGTGTTGGTCTTGTAATGCGAAGGTCGTGAGTTCAAATCCCGGTCGGCGCAATATATAATTCCAGCACATTGCCTGCTTGAATATACTTTGGTCACCTCAATCTAAGAAAATGAAAAATTCGTAGAAAGAGGGTTGTGCGAAAGGCTAACAACCCTTTCACAATATTTATTTATTTATTTTATTTAATTAATATATTAATATAAAAATTAAAGTACGCAAATTAAGTACTAGTTACATTAGACCATCGACTTAATTGTTTCAGGTTTGACTGTTAAGTTATATAAGTGCTGTTTGAGATAAAATAAAAAAAAAAACATTTCTTTTGTAAATTTAAATTTTATCCGTAAGATTGGCGTTTTTTATTAATGTGAGTAGTTTCGTGGCAATTTTTTCGTCGTTGCTGTTTTTTATATAGTCAAGTAGGTCTCCTCCGAGTAGGCTGCATTGTAGGAGATGTTGGAAGTCCATGATTTGGTTGCAATGTGTGCATTCAGGTGGCGTATCCTTTTTGATGATGTGGAGATGAGTCAAAATTGTGTGTCCTGTTCTTAGCCTTGTGATGATTGCGGTTTCCTTGCGCGTAAGTGCGCTCGGGAAACTTCTTTGAATTTTGTTCGGGTTGATGACGTCTGTATAAAAATTTTGTCGGGAGGGCCATGCTTGTTGGGATTTGATGGCTAAATGTCGCTCAAGTAATCGTTTTACATCCAAGGGAGTAGAGGCGTCAGTGGTTACAAGTGGGGCATTTGCTAGATTCTTCGCCATTCTGTCTGCCTCTTCATTTCCTTTTATTCCGGAGTGCCCCGGGATCCAAAGGAGTCTTAATTTCTTTGGTGAGGTAGTGAGTTTGTTTCGTATTTGGACGATTATGTTATTGCGCGAATGGATATTTTGAATAGCTTTTGTAACGGAAAGGCTGTCCGTGCAAATGCAGTATTTTCCTTTTCGTTTGCTTGCATATTCGATAGCAGCACCTATTGCTTTGGCTTCGGCCGAAAAAACAGAAACGTAGTCGAACATGAGACCAGGAACAACTAGCTCACCGCATTCCTTGACGACAGCATAAGTCGTCGTCTGGAAATTTTTGGAGGCATCTGTGAACAGCAATGTCTAGTTCTCATTTCGGAGCTTGGATGCAACTTCTTGAAAAAGCAGACGATAAGATTCATTGCTGGTGGAGGTTTTAGTATGTGAAGCTAAAGATAAATCTATTGTCTTCGTAGGGAACATCCAAGGTGGTGGAGACTTTGGGTTAGTGCAGATTGGTTTCATATTGACTCCAACTTCGTTTGCTAAAACTAAACAATGTGAAAGTGTGGAACGGATTCGTGGTAGCTTTTTTCTCTTGGTTAGATTATTAACTTCCTTTTGTAGCAGTTTATTGTTAGCGAAAATTAGTTTTGGTATTAGTCTACCGGTTGCCAAGTTTATTCTTTCACCGATAGTTAACATATTTGATTCGGCTAGCAAACTTATGATAGGCGTTGTTCGAAAGGCACCGATCCCAGAACGGATAGCGCTGTGGTATGGGGCGTTAAGCTTTTGTAGAGTGCTAGTTGCGGCTTTTCCGTAAACTGTCAAACCGTACTCAATTTTGGACAGAATAGTGGCTCTTATTACTTGCAGTAATATAGCAGGGTGGGCATTGGAGTTCCTGTTGGACAGATATTTGATTATATTTTGTCTAGGTATCAGATCTTTCCTGATATTTTCTATGTGTTTGTTCCATAAGAAGCGTTTGGAGAAAGTTAGACCCAGTATTTTCAAGTGATCAACATTTTCGATGGTATCCTCACCTACTGCTACATTAAAAGAGGAGCAAGTGAGTTTGCGACATATGTGGAGATGTTTGCATTTATTGATGGAGATTTTAGCGCCAGAGTGCTTTGCCCACGTTAGCATTTGGTCTAAAGCTTTTGCTATATTGTTGCGTGCTTCTACCAGTGAGGAGTTTTTGACTATTATGTAGAAATCATCTGCATATGCTAGGTGCTTGCAAGCCATGGTGCGATTAATATTATTTGATAGCGAATTAAATGCTATTAAGAATAGAACAACTGATATTGGTGATCCTTGCGGTATACCATTTTGCAGAGACCAGCCCTTTGAAAGAGCTCCATTTGCTCTAACTCGAAACTTTCTATGCGCCATAAAATTAAGGACCCAGTTGTGAATCTTGGGACCAATTCCTAATCTTATGAGTTCTGAGATGATTGTGTGGGTTCCTACGCGATCAAACGCCTTTTCGAAGTCGACGCTGACAATAGACACGTGATTTCTGCTGGATAGCTGAGAACAGATCAGGTGATCTATATATAGGTGTGCATCTTGACAGCTCTTGTTTGGTCGGAATCCTATTTGTTCGCTGTTAATTCCATTGTCTTGTTCGAGTAACCAGAATAGTCTACTTGCTATGATTTTTTCTAGGATTTTGCTTAAGCATGGTAACAAAGATATAGGGCGATACGACTCTGTATCAGATTTGATTTTTTTTGGTTTAGGAATTGGGATTATGGCTGCCATTTTCCATGCTTGCGGGTATATGTTTTCGCTTAGGATGGTGTTGTACAAGGAAACAATACGCATCTTACAGCTAATGCTTAGGTTTTTAATCATACTGTATGTGATTTTATCTAGTCCAGGGGTATCGCCCTTGAGCAGTTGTAAGTTGTTTTCAAACTCAAAGAAGCTTATTTCAGTTTCTGTATGCGCAGCTCTCTGGCTACAGTTTAAGCGAGGGGTGGTATCTAAAAAGTTTAATTTGTTCTGGACAAATTGGGAGCTAAAGTTGCTATCTAGGGAGTAGGAGGACCAATGTTTGCCAAAGTTGTCTGCTATTTCTTTGGGAGTTGTAATGGAATTTGGTCCATTTTTGATTTCTGTTATGGTTGATTGGTTCCGATTTCCTGCATTGATTTGAATGGTGTTCCAGATCTTTTGAATAGGTGTGTTTTTAGATATTGTGCTAGTAAAAGAGAAGAACCATTTTTGCTTGGCAGCTTTCATTGCACGTTTGAATTTTGCGTTTAATTTTTTGTAAATTATTTCGTTTGCCAGGGTGGGTTTTCTTCTATAAAGGGTCCATGCCGTTTTCCGATCGAGGTTAAAATCAGCAAGCTCAGTACACCACCAGGAAACCTGGCGTTTCTTTTTAGTGAAATTGGGGTGGTTATGGGGAATTGAGCAATTTGCTGCGACCAGAATGGCCCTTTTAATATTGGCTGCTTCCTTGTTAACATTCTCCGTGATTGGAATATTGTTAAAAGCCTCGGTAGCCTTTTCCGCGAATTTTTCACAATTTGCAAATTTTGTGTTATACCGTGGAAGATGCTCGGTTTTGGTATAGTTGTGTCTTATCGACGTGATTATGGGGAAGTGGTCGCTTCCGTAAAGGTCGTCGAGAACTTTCCAGTCGGAAACTGGGGCTAGCTGGGAGGAACAGATAGAAAGGTCTATGTGCGTGTATGTGCGATGAGTGGAGTAGTGGGTAGGGGAACCAGTATTTAGAACGAGCAGATCGGATGCTATTAACCAGTTTTCGATTTGTGTGCCGTTTTTGTTGACGACAGGGGATCCCCAAATAGGGCTCCAACCATTGAAATCTCCAACAATGATGCATGGAATATTTAAACTACTTGTTAAATTTTCAAGATCAGTTGTGGATAGTTGGTATCCATGTTCAATGTATACACATATAACAGTCAGTTTTATGGGATTGTATACCTCAACTGCAATCGCCAATAAGTTTGTTGATAGAGTTAAAACTCGGTGTTCCAAACTCTTTTTTATCAAAAGAGCGATACCACTTTTTGAGGAATTGGTTTGAATGTTATTTGCAAAGACACTTTCGTACCGATTTGAGAAGTGTGGGTTTGTGTTATAAGGGCAATGGGTTTCTTGGAGTGCAATTATGTCAGGTGATATTTCTTTTACCAGCATTTGGAGATAGTTAAAGTTGTTATAGAAACCATTCAGGTTCCATTGCATGATTTTGAATTGGGTTTGTATTTGTTTGAAGCAGTTTGTTTGTTTGGAAGCCATTGCAAAATGGATAATATTTGCAGATGGTTGTAGTTATTGAAGAAACCTTTAATGTTCCATTGTAAAATTTTGGAGTTAATATTGTTCTTTAAGTCACATTGGGGATTGATTAATGGACTCTACCGTCCATGCTCGTTCCGCATCTGTGCTTGAGGGACTATGTTTATTATGGGGTTGTTTATGGATGTTTATTTCAATGGTTTCTTTGTTTAGTTCTAATTTTTCTTTAGTTTGCTTTTGTGTGGTAATTGAAGTCTCGAAGTCGGGTTGGGTGGTAAGGGGTGCTTGTGGGTTGTAGTTAGAAGTTGTTGGCTCCATTTGTTTTGAGTATGTTGTGGTTGAAAAGTCTATTACATTGGGTTTAAGTATATTTTTGTTATTTGCTTTTAGGTTGTTTTGTTGTTTGTTAATAACTATTGTTTTTGGTGTGGTAGCTTTTGCATATGAAAGACCGGGAGTAGGTTGTTTGGCTTTAAGTGAATTCCTAGATTCGTGATATTTTTTCCGCGCTTCAAATATTGAGCATTTGTTTATGGTTTTGATGGTGATAATTTCTTTATTTTCAAGGTACTTAGGACATAGCCGATCAGATGATATGTGGCTTGAATCTTCACAGTTTACGCAAAACTTAACGCTTCCTGTACAGGGTGTAGGTTTATGCTCTGCTTTACCGCAGGAAACGCATGTTGGAGAAGATTTGCACCATTTAGCCGTGTGTCCAAGCTTCTGGCATGTTTTGCACCGCATTGGATTCGGAATGTATTCTTTAACCTCAAATCTTTGCCATCCAATTGTAATGGAAGTAGGAAGGTGGTATCTTTCAAAGGAGAGGATAATTAATCCAAATGGGATGTCTTGGTTGTCTATTTTCTTCTTCAGCTTAACTGCGTTTGTGACCCCACAGCTTTTCAAACCATCGACTATTTCTTCTTTGGAGAGATTTGCAAGATCGCGACAAAAAATTGTCCCTTTACTAACATTAAACTGTTTACTTATTTCGGCTTTTACTGGAATGATATTGGCTAGCATTGAAATTTTTTCAAACCGGTGAGCTACCGTTAGGTTATCGCATAGAATAAGCAAACTCCCGTCCCTCAAGGTTGAGACCTCGGAGTATTCGGTGGATATTCCGTCGATTGCTTTTCTAAGTACAAAAGGGTTAACAGCTGACAATTTTTTGGTCGGATCGGCGTGAGAAATTAAGACGAATTTCTTTTGAATATCAATAGTGTTCACTTTTGGGAGGCTTGGATATGGCCCGAAAGATGATTTTTTTTTCGCGATGGAGCATTGGTTGACAGTTCAACTTCGTCCAGAAGATTGAAGCTGTTGGTGTATGTATTCCCAGAGGCCATCGTGGCCAATGGGTCACACCTTTTAAACTAAGGAAAGTTCGACTTTAGCTGTCACTTACTAATTAATTACAACTTTAAAGGTTGATGTAGTTTCTTTGCACTTTAGCACGACCGAAAAAAGAAAGAGAAATTTGCACGAGGCAACGTCAAGAACTCTGTTTTGTTGTTCACTAGCACTGTTCCCGACGACGGTCACTGCCTGACTGGCCTTTCACAATAATTAATGAAAAGTGTTAAGGAACCTGAATATCAGGAGGCCAAGGTCCGATTTGGGCTGTAGCGCCACTGTAGAAGGAGAAGCTTCTAAGAAAACACCCTTGACAAATATGAATTATCGCCTAAAATCTCAGAGCAATCAGAGCGGGTGAGACATCGATTTATGCGCGTAGTCGGTAACACTGTTTGCATTCGGATAAATTCCAGAGGAAAACGTTCACCTTGGAAATTACCCCTCCAGTCCATACTTCCAGCCATGAAACAAATTCAAATCGTTCCAGTAACTCGACGAGAATTTGTCAGCATCCGAAATTCTCCACTTCCCTTCCATTCAGTCTCATCCAGTCGTCGTCGCGAGGAGGTGGTGCGATTTTGAATGCTCCGTGTGCGTTACTGCAATTTCACTTCAATTGTTTTGCGTTTCATCCCGCTGAAAAACCGTCGCGGTACATGTTTACTCTCGCGTTCGGCTCGCGTCCAAAATGTGATTCCGTCAACGCGGGCTCCGGGTGCGTTATCTTTATCCTTCGGGCAGCAGCGAAGTCTCGGCGTCGCAGTGCAAAGGGATTTGTAGGGATCAGCAGAAATTCCTGAGCTGAGATTTTACGTACGCGATCATGTGCTGAGTTGCGAATACGGCCGGGAGTGTTGGTTACGAGGGGAAGCGTATTCCGTAGGTGTGTGCGAGCGATGTAACCATGGTGAATTGAAGAAAAGTTGCGAACGATAGTTTTGTGCCTGCGCCGGAAAAGGAAAGCAAGTTTTGCGACCAAAAAAGGTAGAAAGTGCCGCGGTAGTGTGCGTGCGTGAATGAGCATTTCAGGCTTATGTGTGGTTTTTTGCCGTCGCGGCCTGGAATTGTCCCGTGTTTTGATATTTCTTGGACGGAATCTTTTGTAAACAAAACCGCTTCCGCCCCCGCGCTGAGGATTATTCGCACGTCGTCGGTCATGGTGGTCATTGGTAAACAATAAGCGCACAGATAATTGAGAAGGAAACTGCGTCGAGGCCGCACCAAACATTTCGAACTCAACTGGAATTGGGTGACAAATGAAGAACGGCAAAATGGTGAACAGTCGCAAAGGTTTGCAACCGCTGGAGTTCGAGGAGTGCATCGTCGATAGTCCCGAATTCCGCGAGAATTTGAATCGTCACGAAAAGGAGCTGGACCACACCAGTCAGCAGATCAAGCGGATTATCAAGGAAGTGCGGGACTTAGTCTCAGCCGCCAAAGGTAAGGCCTGCTGCACCTGTTGCGGCGAATCGATTGCAGATCAGGGTGAAACGACGGTGCAACAAGTGGATTCCGATGTGTTTTGACATTTCGCAATTGACACGCACACTCAGTCAACCACATTGGAATTCTTTCGCGCGCCGTCCGATCTTGGTCACAGTAGGTGTTTGGATTGTTTGTCCTTTCAAAATATTTGGGTGGTTTTTTTCTTCGTATGCAGAGGAATTCTTGACCGTTTTGTTATTGCCTGGCTGCCGAGCACAGAAATTAACGTTAATCTCACATTAATAATAATTAATAACAAAGCAAGTATTAGGACGACTCGGTGTGTATGTTAACGTTAATTTTCTACGTTAAAATAACGTAATGCATACTCCCAGAGTTGACATAATTGTTTTGTTGATGTTTGAGGACCCTTGAGGCCAAGGAGTACATGAACATCTATCCAAACTAATAAGGTCTCCCATTAAGACCCCCTATTTTGAATTTGGCTCAAATTTTTTGTGTTAGTCGTGCAGCGTTTGTCGGATATTCTGTAAACTCCATGCCTACACTCTTTAATATATAAAATAAAAACAACAGAACTACGAATGGGTGTAAGGCCCAATTATGCAATACTCTAGATGAATTTTTTGCTTTTAAGAAATTATGCATGGGGAGTAGTAGAAGGGGTAGCGGCATTGAACCAATTTTTTCACATCATGCTAGAGTTGCTGTTAGAATGTTTTATTGAAAATGTAAGCTTTAAAAATGTAATAGGTACTGAGAAAATTAGTGTCTTGGATTAAGTGACATTGTGCAGTTTGTATGGGAGGTGGTAGAATGAGTTGGGAGTTCTTAGAGAGTTTTTCAGAAATAACTGCAGTAAAACACGCATATAAGCACATTGACGCTGCACTAGGTTTTTTTGCAAATATACGGGTTATGTACACTGGTGGTCAAAATAATAAATACACCCCTAAGTTTCTTGTAAAACATCTATTTTTTCAGCTGTCAATGTCGTGTCGTAATCAACTGCAATGAACCATTAGATTGGGAAGCCATTATTTTAAGTAGCAAGCTTGTTCATATGTTTTATGGGGACATGTCAATTTGAATTTGACAATCAAAGGACCACTTTCACATTGGACAAAATAATAAAAAAAAATTGTCACAGATTTGGCTTCATCGCTTGAAACGCAACGTCCTACATCTTGCGGAGAAAGTTTCTTAGGACGTCCACCCAACAATATTGGAATATGAACAGATAAATTTTTTTCTAATTCTTACAACTCTACTTTGACTTGCTTCGCATTTAGTATCAATATGACGATTTGAAGGTCTTTCTTGTATAAGAATTTTAACTTCGTCTCTAATATTTTCGCCTATTTTAACCTTTTTAAATTAAATTTACAGTCGAGTGTGATTATAAACGTAAATAATACAAAACATATCACTTCGTATCCACTAAGTATATAAAAAATCAACTTGAATTCCCGTTACCGAATTATTCATAAACACACCTTCACGATCGCATTTAATTGACGACTAAATGTGTTCCGATCTGAGCGAGCAAAACTGAGTCGTTGTAACGGTACTGCATTTTCCAATTGCAGAAGCTGCTTGAAATTATTTGTGCATCTTAACTACGCAGTAGGCCTTATTCAGTGAAGATTAAAAGTGATTTATTCCTTTATTTTTGGTTACAAATGAGAAAAACCCATAAATTCGTGTTCATGGTTCAATTTTGCACGTCACTGTATGTATTAAACAGTCATGGTGGTTGATAAGCCCACAAACTATTCAAAATTGTTTTAAGAAAGCTGAATTTTTTCAATTTTTCAAATACGGGAGTTTCACTGCTCCCGGAAGAGGAGTTTGAACAATATGTTAATTCTGATTCAAATATACTATGCTATGTAGAACTTGCAGAGCAAGATACTCAGTGGATCAGATTCAAAATGCTCATGTTAGTGACCATGGCGAAGAAAATGAAAATTCTCAAAATCGGGAAAAAAAATCTCAGCCACTCCAAGTGAGGCCGTGAATGCAGTAACCATTCTCCGATCGTATCTCACTGCAAATAATGTAGACCTCAAAAATATGGAATCTTTGGAGGATCATCTTATAGACATAACTAGAGATGGTATGCTATTTCACATACCTGCGATTTTTTCACTGCTATTTGAAAAGAGCAATCGCATATTGCGATTCAAAATTTAAAAGAGCTGCGATTAGAAGAGCAGAGCAAATGCACACTGCTTACGTTCTATCACCAATAAAATTGCCGCAATGATCATCGCTACAAATTCCAGAGTTTTTGTTCGCACTCGCATATTAGTCCCCCCACGCATTCCACATCGATCGCTAAGCAAATCGTAATTTTCCTACATCTATCAATCAGGCAAGACTCAATCTCATAGCTCAGCATAGTGAACACTTCCCCCATTTCCCCCTGGGAATGAAAAGGTTTTCTTTTACTATCCAATGTACGAAAAAACGATCGAGCGCAATCGAGTCAGGATGGCAAAAAAGTCAATCGCATTTCATATACACAAGCCAGACAAAAAAAACACCACCCAGTCATCGATCGCATGGCATATATACAACCGCATCGCATATATACAAATAAAAGGGACTTTTGTTTTGTTTTTTTACACGACACTACCTCACACACAATGAACAACGTAAAGCTCTTATCAGATCCCGAAACCCATGGAAGTCGAATTTTACCCAAGTCCCACCGTTAAATATCAATCGCGCGAAGAAAGAGCTTGAACGTCATTATTCCGATTGCTCTCGATTGCTCTTTCGTTGCTGTTATATCGCTTGAACGTTGTTATTCCGATTGCTCTCGATTGCTCTCGACTGCTCTTTCGTTGCTGTTATATCGCTTGAACGTTGTTATTCCGATTGCTCTCGACTGCTCTCGATTGCTCTTTCATTGCTGTTATATCGCTTGAACGTTGTTATTCCGATTGCTCTCGATTGCTCTCGACTGCTCTTTCGTTGCTGTTATATCGCTTCAACGTTGTTATTCCGATTGCTCTCGACTGCTCTTTCGTTGCTGTTATATCGCTTGAACGTTGTTATTCCGATTGCTCTCAACTGCTCTTTCGTTGCTGTTATATCGGTTGAACGTTGTTATTCCGATTGCTCTCGACTGCTCTCGATTGCTCTTTCATTGCTGTTATATCGCTTGAACGTTGTTATTCCGATTGCTCTCGATTGCTCTCGACTGCTCTTTCGTTGCTGTTATATCGCTTGAACGTTGTTATTCCGATTGCTCTCGACTGCTCTTTCGTTGCTGTTATATCGCTTGAACGTTGTTATTCCGATTGCTCTCGACTGCTCTTTCGTTGCTGTTATATCGCTTGCGATCAGCGATATATCAGCTCTGTGATATTAAAGACTATCAATCATATAAGCTATCCCAAACCTATATTTGGTGATTGATATTGACACTGAGAGCACGAGCAGTGTCTGCTCTCAGTGATGTTGCTTTAGACTAATGAATGAATGAATTGGAGCTATGTAGATGAAACGATTGCGATTTGATAAGGGATTTGTTTAGCGATATTTTGATCGGTGGGATCTGATCTGATAGGTGAGGTGTGGAACGTCCGATGATAAGGGATTTGTTTAGCGATATTTTGATCGGTGGGATCTGATCTGATAGGTGAGGTGTGGAACGTCCGATGATAAGGGATTTGTTTAGCGATATTTTGGTCGGTGGGATCTGATCTGATAGGTGAGGTGTGGAACGTCCGAAGTGGTCAATGATGCGCTTTGCTAGAGTTTTTTTGGCGGTTTTTGTTCTGAGTTTCGATCTGGTCGGTTGGTAGGACATGTTGCGGCTATCGCAAGTTTCGCCGATTTATGTTGCAGTCCACCATGTCGATAAGAGCTTTATGTTCTTCATGATGAAATTGCTTGTGTGAGGTAATGTGTGAAAAATGTAAACAGTAGACCCTTTTGGTTTGGTTTTCTATGACCGGGTGTTTTTTTTTTATTTGACTTGTATATATGCGATGCGATCGATGACCGGGTGTTTTTTTTATTTGGCTTGTGTATATGAAATGCGATTGACATTTTGACATTGCCATCCTGACTCCATTGCGCTCGATCGTTTTTTCGTACATTGGATAGTAAAAGAAAACCTTTTCATTCCCAGGAGGAAATGGGGGAAGTGTTCACTATGCGCACTGAGCTGGTGGTACTGAGAGATTGGGTCTGCCTGATTGTTAGATGCAGGTTTTCGCAGAAAATTACTATTTTGTCTCTTTTTTTTTAATTGCGCACTAGCATGGATAATAGAGGTGGAAAAATCACTGCTATTGGAAGAGCTGCTCTTTTTCACAGATATTGAAAAGAGCAATCGCAGTGGATCACTGCGATTGGAAAAGAGCAGATTTTGCCATCCCTAGACATAACTACTAAAAACATGAGCAAAGAAGTTTTACAGAATGCTTTATTTCTTTTCCGATTTCTTTGATCCATTCGAAAATTCGAATAAGAACAGAATTTTGTGATTTTAAACGGGCCCCGGATAAGCACACAACATTATGCATGTAAGCGGGCATCGGTGGTCAAAATAATAAATACACGCCTGTTTTTTTTTGGAAAACATCTATTTTTTCAGCTTTCAATACCTTGTAAGTTAAGCCAGTCTATTGAAACGATACGTTGAAATGTGTAGAACATATTAGTAGGAAAAAAAGCGACCTGTTAAGGGTTCAAGTCCACCCAACTAGTAGCATACGCTGACGACATTAACATTCTAGCAAGATCCTTCCCTAGTGCTAAGGAGGTATTTGTCAATCTTGACTCCGCCGCAAAAGAAGTCGGGTTGCGCATTAATGAAAGCAAAACAAAAGTAATGACGCAAACAAGAAGGAGAACGCCAATCAGACAAAACATAACAATTGCGGAATATAATTTGGAGAATGTGGGCAACTTCATATATCTTGGGGCTAATCTAGCAAAGGACGGTAATGAAACAGACGAAATCAAACGACGGATAATACTTGCAAATAAGACGTATTATTCGGTACTTCCAATAATGAAATCCTAGAAAGTGCACAGGAACAATAAGCTGCGGATTTATAAAACTATTATACGACCTGTGCTCTGTTATGGCAGCGAGACGTGGACATTAACGCGAACTTCCGAAAAAGCAGTTAACGCATTCGAAAGAAAGGTCCTCCGAAGAATTTTGGGACCTGTGAAGGAAGGAACGGAATGGCGAATAAGACACAACCATGAAGTGTATCAACTCTACGACGAGCCAGAAGCTTCAACGTTCATCAAGCTACGTAAACTGCTGTGGGCTGGCCATGTAGAGCGAATGGAAGACAGAAGAATCCCCAAACGTGCTCTTAAAGGCAAAGCGAGTGGTAACCGGCCAGTAGGCAAACCACGCAAGCGATGGGAAGACTCGGTTGATGAAGATAGCAAAGCCATCTTAAAAATTAGCAGCTGGAGGACGCGGTCTTTGGATCGAGACGATTTGAGGCGACGACTTCAGGAGGTCAAGGCCCGATTTGGGCTTTCGCCCCATTGATAATGATGATATCCATTTTCTATGAAACTCGATTCAACTGTTCTTTTTCCTTTCGAAGACTGTACGGATTTCCTTCAATTATGCTTCTGGTTCTGCGTGTTATGGTCTTTAGTACGTCTGTTTTTTGAATTGAATGACCGTGGAGATATCTATTGGTGTGATATGGCTTCTTACCCCGAAGCTCATCGACGTCCCAGTAGGAAGCAACGTCTAGGTTCAAGGCCCTCTCGAAATACCAGGCCGTAAGGCTGAAAACGATGACGTAGAATAGAAGGTTTTTCTGAACTAAGCCTAAGGTGTCCGATCAAGTTGGAGCTCCCCAAGTACGAGATTCGTCAGTTTGTTAATTCGATGTGACATGTTGTGGCAGTCTGTTTTTAAGCTGTCAGGATTCGCGTCGCGCCGATTTGCTTTGATCTGAAAGGCTTATTCATGTTTTCGACGGATATTATCAGTACTCGAATTGGTTCGACTGGCAGGCATGGTATCCACTGTGAAAGGTTGAGACTTCCACTCTGTTTATCCGGGTTTGATGATCACATCCAACGGGATCCATTGGCATCTACATTTCTTGAACATTCCCGTCAATAAAAATTCATAACGTAAAATCGATCAGAAGACTTTTCACCGTCGCTGTACATTAAAGTAGTAAACACATTGATGATATGTGAAACTGTTTGTGTGATGTATCTTCGATAAAAAGAAGAATTTCTCTTTTTTAAAAATATCTTCCAAGCACTACCAAAATCTTAACGAAATTCTATTGTAATTCGAAGGTAAATCGAATATAAAAATCTCGACCCTGACATTCTTTTCGAAAGTTGTGGGCATTGTCCATCGCAGAGTCAGAGCATTATTTGTGCGGAGTTCCCTTGTATGGTTGCGAAAATTCTGATGTCTGGACCGGTGTCCGCCTTCGATTTTTTATTTATTTATGACACATTAAGCAGGTAAATTGCCTTCTAAACTGAAACACCAGGCATTGTAGAATCTGGAGGTGTGCGTGATGGTGACCGTGCTGATCTCTGTGGATAGAGTTCCGGCTGGATCCGTACCGCTCCATTACGTGCGGTAAATAAAACGCGAGTTTTCGAATTCAATTATGCATTCCTACTCTAGTATACATTACAACAGGGTGCTTCAGATCAAGCCGGCTGGAGTTAATCGAATAATTTTAAATGATAAAATTCGAAACGATAAAATATTCTAGGCTTGGAACGAACAAAAACGATCATTGTGCGATATAGCTTTTGATCAGTGACTGTTTTTTTATGACATCGAACACAACCTTGGGAGTAATCCCTTAATGTAATTTACAAAGTCACGTCGGTACTGTGTGGAGCGAATGAAACATAGAAGTATCCCAAAACATACTCTTAAAGGCAAAGCGAGTGGTAACCGGCCAGTAGACAAATCACACAAGCGATGGGAAGAATTGGTCGATGAAGACAGGAAAGCCATCTTGAAAAAAATCTGCGAACGAGTCGGAAGTAACTTTATTATTCTTGGGACAAGTTGAGGATGTGTGCGAAGTCAATATGCAGGTTAGAGTGGATAGGGAAGACTAAATGAATGGGGGTTCTAGAGCAGGGTTGTTGGCAATCATACTGTGCGACAAGCAAATTTTTTCGTTCGAGCCCGGACACCATTAAAATGACCTTCTCAATTCGAATATTACTCCCGTTTTTTGCCATCACCCACCGTTATCGGGGGAGGCACCCACCTATTTTTATCAACTTTCCATAATTTAGAGGTATGAAAACGATTATCTTAGCCTTTGAATCCTTTTGAGGGGCTAGATAGGTGAAAATATCTAAAACACAAATATTTCTAGCAAGGAGGTACAATTGTAAAAAAAAACATTAAAAGAGATAGATTTTTTCCGTTTTTTTCGCATGTACATATTCCAGCTTCCAGCCCCCTTCATCCCCCCCCCCAAACACCTCTAAATAATAAAAATATATAGCAACAACAATAAAAATATATAGCAACAGTTCGAATAATAAATAATTAAGGAAGGACCTTCATTTCGTGCTTGCTTTCCTTTTGTACCCTGAGGTAAAAATTTCCCTTACCAAAAACCACCAGTAATCTGCCAACATGCTCACACTCCACTTCCCTGAAAATAAAAAATTCTCTCGAACTTGCTGATGTCTTGATGGAGCCGTTCCCCGTGTTCAATCGAAACTGCTCTTAAATTTGCAGTGACGAAGTCCAGATGTGAGTGAAGGAAATGCACTTTTAGAGACATGTTACACCGCATGGCCTTGTACGCTGACATTAATTCCTCGACATGAGCGACATAACCATCACTTTTGTTGTTACCCAAAAAGTTCGCGCACACATTTTGGAATGCAAGTCAAGCTCCTTTTTTTCGATTCAGCCGTTTCATAAACGTCGAGTTTCGGAAAAGCTGTCTAATCTGCAGGCCCACGAAAACTCATTCCTTAATTTTAGCTTCACTAAGACAAGAAAATTTAGTTCTCAAAAATTAAAATGCGTCAATTTTTGCACTAGTTAATGACCAATACGTCCGCTTGGAACACAGTTGCGTGTTCTGGAAGATAAAATGAAGTGTGGATGTCGAGGTCGTGGGAATAAATCCCTGCACCTGTCACCTGGTTAATTTTAGATCCGTCCGTATAGACATGAGGACCTGTACAGGTGCTGAATATCGTGTTTGTTGCCCTTTCGTTTCGTTCAGGAAACTTAATGTAAAACTTCCGTTTCTCAACCTGCGGCTGGTTTATGCAATCAAACTCGCAGTCTAAAATGGAATTTGCGTCTCTAATAACGTTTAAAATTTTGCCATGACCAATTTGTGGCGCTGACCATGAATTAATGGTTTTTAATCTAATGGCAGCTAGGCCCGCTGTCTGATTTATAAAAAGATCAAGTGGAGGCAGTTAGAGAATTACCTCCAGGGCTGCAGTATGTGTGGTTCTAAGGGCACCTGTTATGCACAGACATGCCATTCGTTGGATTAGCTGTAGGTTGATTATTATTACCACCGCTGGCAACCACATCAGCGCGCCAGAGCAAATAATTGGTCTGACAATACTGGTATACACCTAGTGGCTGAGGTGCAGCTTAAGGCCCCATCTCAAGCCGAATGTCTTTTTGCAAGGGAAGAAGGCTACGACAGCCTTTTTTGCTTGTTCTTGAATGTTGGCTTTCCAGGATAATTTAATATCAAGAACAAGACCTAAATGGTTCGAGAGGACCATAGTGATACCCCGAATGTTTGGTGGACTAACAACATGTTGTCTTCTTCTTCTGGAGAAGAGGACCAGCTCTGTTTTTTGAGGGTTAATGGTAAGTGTCTAACTGTCAAACAGTTGTAAAGTGGTAAAGGTCCAGTTAGTTGCCAGTTAGCATGATGACAAGATCGTCTGCACTTGATACTGTGGGGTAGCCGTTCCAATTTAAAATGGAAAGGGGTTCATTCCCCGCCGCCCTGTGGCGTTCCTTTGTGAACAGAGCCTTTTCTTGTCACTTCATCCATCCGTGCTATGATTTTTCGTGAGCGAAGAAGTTTAGCTATCCATGCAGTCAGGAGAGTTTCCACACTATGGCTGCGCAAGGCCTCAAGTGTGGCATCAATCTTGACGTGGTTAAAAGCGCCTTCCACGGCTAGAAAGGCACCGAGTGCAACTTCTTTATGATGGAAACGTTCTCTACGGCGGCTACCGTCATTTGCAACGCGGTGGACAGATAGGCGTGTTGGTGGGGGCATCTAACCGAGAGGTTCAAATTTGCCCGTAGGTAGCTGTCCACCAGTCTTTCCAGGCCTTTAAGAAGGAACGAAGTTAGGCTGATGGATCGGAAAGTCTTCGGGATGTTATGGGAGGCTCTGGCTGATTTAGGTATGAAAACTATCTTAACCTCTTGTCATAGCTTCGGTATGTGGCAAAGACTGATCCATGCTGTGCACATGTCAACCAGGTAGTGAATTATTGTTTCATCCGCATTCTGGATCATCGCGGGATAGACTTCGTCCAGTTCTGGTGACTTGTAAGGTTTGACGGCACGGAACGCAATTCTTAAGTTTTCTGGCGTCACGACTGTATCCAGTTCTGAGTTGGCTAGAATACGATCGACACATGAACTTTGTGGCGGGGGCTCAAAGCATCCAGGGAACTGCGTTTGCATTAAAAGTTCAAGTGCCTCGCTGCTAGACCTCGCCCATGTACCATCGCCTTTATCCAGTAATTCAGGCATGTATGGGTCTTTGGATAGGGTCCTTTTTATCCTAGTTGGCGTTATCGATTTCTTCACAGAATCTCTTCCATGAATTTCGTTTGACGGCTCTTAGCTGTTTTTTATACAGTGTAAGTGCTGCTTGGTATTTGTCCCAGTCTGGGTCACGTTTGCTGAAATTAACTTTGTTGAAATTAACTTTGTTGAAGAGTCTCCTAGACCCTTTTTTCAGAATATCAAGATATTTCACCAAATAGCGTTCTTACTATCTTTGGCGGACTTCTGAGGGCAGGAACTCTTGTACGAGGTTCTTAGTATATGTATTTGTTAGCATATCAACTCTTCTATCCAAGAAACTTGGTGTTTTTATTGGGTGGGAACTATTGCGGGTAGTTTACGGCTTATTAGCTTCTGAAATTTAATCCTATTCGTTATTCCTGGATTCCTGTAAAACCGGCTAATTTTTGCTGATCCCACTATTTCAAATCCTATCCACATGTGGTCTGACAACGATGGTTCTTTTGAAACTCTCCAGTAGCGGACTACTAGTGATTTAAAGTTAGTTGCAAGAGTCAGGTCGATAACCTTGCTTCTTACTCTATTTATGAAGGTGGGACTATTACCAACATTACAAACATTTAGATTGTTCATGCTAAGAAATTCTAGAATTGACTTACAGCGATCGTTGCAGTCTGTGCTAGACCAGTAGGTATGATGGGCATTGGCATCACAACCTATAACCAAGTCCCCTGTGATGGACTGGACAAGCTGGCACAGGTCAGTCGTTGGAACATCCCTTGCGTCGTATGGCTGGTATGATGAAACCAGCTTAACTGGCTGCGGTGCTCCGTTCAATGACCTCTCCCAGAGTGTCGTTGTTTGGTCTGGGCTGCGGAATTAATGTCAATTTTTTTGCAACGACACATGTCCGTAGCTTACCTGTTTTGGGTTCATGAAGGAATGTAAAAGTTTTGTTGCACCATCCTAGAATGTGATTAGAGCCACTCAACCACGGTTCCTGGTCAAGTGCAAGATCCGAGTAATCTCTTAAGAGGTGTTGTTGGACAGTGGCGGTCGCCGCTCTACTGTGATGTAGATTGGCTTGAACCACTCTGCGTTTGCTGTCTTCTGTTTGCCGCTTTTTGTTTCGGTAGTTTGAAGTGGACCTTGTTGAGTCCACAATCCGCGGAACCTTCCGTTACAGACAACATTTCCATGGAGCCTTGGCCAATTCCGAGAATAAGAAGTTCACTCTTGTCTTTTTGTTCTCAATGGAAAAGCTTCCATACCTCCATGGAAAGATTGTTTTGCAGCTTAATGTTCCGCAATAGGGGTCCAGGGTCTTCAATGATACCCGGGATCCATACAGACATTTTCGTCAGTCAAGGAGCCTCAGCACCTTCCACCACCTGAAGCTTGATGTGCTTCAAGAGCTCGTTTATCTTGGGAACTGCCTCCTGAAGGAAGACCAGAGTGTTTTGGTCAGCACACGTTATTCTAAGATAACCTGGCTCAATGTCGTACCTTAAAAAGCTTGGTTTAGCTGGTAGATTACCTTAGAAGTGTTCCCTCAGAATGTTCCACAATGAAGAGTAGATCTGGGGCTTCACCGGCTCTGGTATGATGTATAGCGAGTCGTTGGTATTAATGACTTCTGTCTGGAGGGTACTCTTAGCGACGTGGCAATTGGTAGCCGATCTCGGCTGTTTCCTTTTTGCTGTAGGTTTCGGCATATAACTATCATCGGTTCAAGCGTATTACCGGCGACTGTACACGCGGAAGATTTTTTAGCATTATCAGAGGCGGTACCACAAACCGATCGTCGCGAAGCAATCGGGGATGAAAGTGTTTGAAACACTTCGACATTTTCCATTGACGGTTGCAAACTGAGACTAGCAGCTGATTGGAGACTCGGAGTCAAAACATGAGTCTTATTCCGTTGAGCTGCCCCTCCGAGCATGTTCTTCCTTTTCGCTGCCGACAGTGTCGGAACCACAGCGCTATCCGTAGCATTGTTTGACGATACTTTAAGCGGAGTGGTCGGGGCGTGCAAATACTCTTTCGCAGGAGGCTTTACTACCCTGACCACATTCGCTCCGGAAGTGATAGCTTTATTAATCAGAGAAGTGGCTGGGATACTGAGATCTTTCGCCTCAATTCTGAATACTTCGGCCGGCACGCTGGCTGCGCGTGAAGCTGCTGCAGCACGAAAATCATCCGTCCCAGAGGGCAGACGATTCAGAACTGCAGCCACTTTAGCCTCTACCGCATCGTCAAACCTTGCTTTGGCAGCTTTTCTTTTTGGATTGGTTTTAGCACGGCGACGGGCGCTAATACCACCTTGAGGGGGTTGGATGATCTCAGTACCAAGGTCAGCCGAGATATTTGTGCGGGATATTGTCGACGTCGAAGCATGATTAACATCTATACCCATCTCCATCGGGTTATTCGGTTCTTAGGCTGCATCCCATAATGTCATAATGAAAGCGAGATCACTGAGCTCTGACATAGACGAGTCAGTGCGCTGGGTGTTTGCCAGAACCTGGTTGCACCGTTCTAGTAGCTTTCGGACCCGGTGATTTTAGCACCCTCTTTTGCCGGGGACTGAGGGCCAATACGGGGGGACTCCATCTCATAGTATTTTTGGGCTGGTTCGCGGCTTGGTTTTTACAGGAAAAATATTTGCTGCCGTATCCACCTCAACATGCTCATTCATTTAGGCTCACAACGAGGCGGTTGCCTACATGTGTCCTATGAGCACGTTGTCAAACTTAATTCCTTGCTATTACCATGCTAACCGCGGACGAGGGTCATGCGACACACCGCGGCATCCTCCATCCACTACCTGAGGACGTGCCTGATAGGCTGCCCAGCCCACAATCTTCACAGAATCTCTTCCATGAATTTCGTTTGACGGCTCTTAACTGTTTTTTATACAGTGTAAGTACTGCTTGGTATTGGTCCCAGTCTGTGCCATGTTTGCTGGAATTCGCTTTCTTAAAGAGCTTCCTGGGAAGTTTTTTCAGAAAATCAAGATCGTTATTCCACCAGACATTGTTCTTACTATCCGTGGCGAACTTCTAAGGGCAGGAACTCTTGTAGGTGGTTAATATACTAAATATTTGTTAGCATACCAAGCCTTTTATCGAGTCGTGTCTTTGAGCTAGTCGCGACTAGGAGACAGCTTTGTACGTACAACTCTGCGAGCGTTCTGCTGTACAATGTTATTGCAAGAGCGTGGTGCTACAACGAAGGCGTGATCGTGTGCGCTTCATCGTAGGCTTGCGTACGACGTAGTCGTCAGTCATGTTTGTCGAAGCAGACTCTACCTTATACGCTAAGGAAATACTCTGTCAAAAACTTTCGAGATAACACAAAAGCTGCAATTTAAGATTAACCAATCTGAGGAATTCTTTAATCTCAACGTTCATATGGACAACAATTACTGGAATAATCGTCGATTACATTATTGCCTATTTCTCGGAATCGTATATTGACCCACTATGACTTAACTATGCTGTGCATTTCTACCAATTAATTCTCTACTTTCGAATTTATGTCACAAAGAATTTCAGTCGTAGATAATTTGTCGTTGTTGTTCATTTGCCCCGCGGCATACTTCACGGTTCATTGCCATGTAAATCGTCGTTAGGTGACTACTATAATAATAAAAATGACAGATAGATTACTATAAAATATAGCTCGGAAAATACATATCTATCAAAAATCAATAAAAAAAAAACGTTGAGAAGATTACCTACCGACTTCAAATATTTTCTCAAGTGTTTCCAAACTTTCGTCATTTTGGGCCTTCTCTGTTTTTTGAGATACTTAGGCTATTTTGTGACTAATTTCAGTCGCACTTACATCGAGCATGTGTAGTTAGTGTGTTCTTTTCGGATTTCAAAGGTCAAAAGTAGTATCTATTCGCTGTCTATTTACAATGGTTAACATTATGCTACACTCGGGACTTAGCGTTCCATGTTTGAACAAGATAAGGCCCAGTCATTCATCCGTTTTTATTTAAATATTTCCACTGGGCCAGAGGCATCGGCACTAGAGACATCTGAAGTCAAAAATGTACAATGCACAATAAACAAGGCAAGTAGAGTCGTCCGATCGGAAATAGTATTCGTGATTGACGGATTGATTTGTTCGTACGGCCCGAAGGTCTATGAGCATATTTTCGAATGTGATGTGTTGTTTACCCAGTCGCAATATATGCGCTGCCAAGTCATATTATTCAAAAAAGCTACTTCAGTTATTACCTGTATTTTCGACAAACAGAATTTTTTTAAGGTCATGTGGCTTGAACGTTTTCTGTTAAATATCAGCGTGACCTTTTTCATAGTTTCTCATAGCCTAAAAAAACACACACATCTGTATGTTGCATTATTCGCCATCATTATGAGAAACATCAGTTAAGGTGCGCTCGCGTATCGTCGCTTCTAGTCAAGGTGAAGCGCATACTCCAATTCAGGTGATTCGAAGTTTTAAAAAAAAAAAAATAAATAAAAGTAAAATCCTACCTGTGTTGCATGTTGGCGCTTTATAGTTAGTTACCTACTACCAATCTGTGTAGTCGCCAGAAAGTGCAATTCGAAAACTTGTTTTTCCATTCAAAGTCAGAATGCGCCATCGCACTGCTATTTAAAAATTTATGTCGAATGGCATTGCATGTGTATCTGCGATTTAACCATTCACCCTTCACGATTGGCGAAAAAAACCTGCGATACCTTCCTTTTTATTTTTACACATTACCTAAGCACAATTGCTAACTAGATATTCATATGTCAGATGTGTAAGGTTACTCTCATTCATCCATCTGCATCCCTTATTCAGCGCAAATGGAGAATGCCGGTTTTGATTGCAAAACTCGTATGGTTAATGTCGTCGTCAACTCGAGCCAATAAACCCGAAGTGGCGTTTAATTAACCGTCCAGAGTTCAAATGGCTGCTAAGTACGTAAGTATATAAGATAACACAAAATGTTTGTTTCTAGTTATTTCGAGTCAGTAAAAGTGTCGTTCATAGGTGGATATGAATCAGAGCGGCGTTTATGTTGAAGTGTGTGTAAAAAAATAGAATTCTGCAAAATTAATTGCAAGAATAATTATTTTTAATTTCATTATATCATTTGGCATGATAAGAAATGCGACTCGGATAGAAGTCACGGTCTATAAACCTTTGCTGTTGTTCAAGAACCTCAAATTGATATGACCAACTCTGCTCTGTGCGACCGAATAACATGGAAATTTCTTCCCAATCATGTTAACTCCAAATTTATCAATCAATCAAATTTCTGTTAAGACTCCTTATAGAGGCATAGGATACAAACAACTCTCTTCCACAAGGCGCGATCCTGAGCATCGGCCTTAAGATGTTGCCAGGATTTGTTTATTCCTCTGGCCTCCTGCTCAACTGCTCGCTTCCATGTGTTACATGGTCAACCAACTCCGACGCCTTCCTTGACGATTATAATCCAGAGCCTGTTTGGCAATGTTTCGCTCTGGTTTCCTCAAAGTATGACCAATCCACTGCCACTTCCGCCTTTGAATCTCAATGCATATTTTAAGCTGGCCAGTTTTACTCCAAAATTCATCGTTGGCGATCACTTCTGGCCAGAATATTCCTAAAATGCGTCGGAGGCATTGGTTCACGAAAGTTTGCAGTTTCTTGGTCACTTTTCACGTAGTACAAACATATAACAACACGGATTTGACGCATGCGTCAAAAACTCGCAGCTTCGTGCGAAGGGGGGCCTCTCTTAACATCCAGAAAGGGGAAAGGATACCGAAGACCTGACGAGCCTAATTTAGACGAGCCTCAATATCCATTTTGGTTCCGCCGGCCATGCTGATAACAAAAATCTCGCACCTCTTCAACATCTTATCCAATAAGAACAGTTGGTGTGCTTATGTTCGAACCCATGTGTATGTACTCGGTTGCACGCATATTTATTTTCAGTCCCGCCTCTTTGCATTTAGAATGCAACGAGCGAACATTTAACTCTAAGTCCGAACGGTTATGTGCAAGCAAACACACGCCACCAGCATAATCAAGGTGACTTCAGACGTTAAATAGTCTCCATTGAAGACCTTCACCTTCCCCACCTTCCAGTGCAGCTTTCAAGGTATCGTTTATTACCACCAGAAACAGGGCTAGTGATAATATGCAGCCTTTTCTGACACCCGTTCGCAAAGGGAAGGTCTCGGACAGCTCTCCTCTATGCAAGACGCGACACCTTGCATCTTCGTAGGATTCTTTAACCATTGCTATGACTTTATCTGGAATACCTCTCCTACACAAAGCATTCCATATGCAATCTTGCTTAACGCTGTCGAAAGCCTTCTCGAAATCCACAAACAAGAGATGTAGTATCGAACCCATTTCGGCTGAGTGCTCCAATATTATCCGTAGGGTATTTGTGTGGTCGGTACAAGACGACCCTTTACGGAATCCAGCCTGATAAACTTCGAGAGTGCTCTTCACAACATCACTAATCCTATTGAAAATTACCTTAGCCATGATTTTCGATTCGGCAGTAAGCAGGCATACACCACGCCAAATTTCACAATCGTGAAGGTCGCCCTTCTTCGGAATTTTCACAATGACGCCCTCCTTCCATTCAGTCGGATATCTTCCTTCATTCCACACCTCAGTAAGGAGTGGGAGGAGTGTATCGGCTGTTATTTACGGGTCCGCTTTGAGGAGTTCGGTTGGTAGTCCGTCTATACCTGGGGCTTTCCTTCCCACCATTGACCGAATGACGGGAACTATCTCTTCCTTATGTGGGGATTCGTCTCTAATAGAGGATTGTTGCGGTTGGATGTTTGGTAGTTGTTCCGTTTCTGGAATATCTTTTTCCGACAAGATGTATAAAATATCAGAGAAGTATTTCTTCCATCGCCGCAAATGGTGCTCATTCATATTAAGGAGAGTTCCGTTGACATGTCTCACCAGGTGGTTGGCGGTGAAATCCATGTTCGTCAACTGTTTCATGATTTTAAATATTGAACCCATATCCCCAAGGTAAGCCGCAGATTCTGCCTTGTTGGCCAGATCTTCAATGGCCTCTCTCTTGTCGCGTCTAACAGCCCTTTTAAGCTGTATATGAGCATCGCGGTAGTTCTGCCTCAAGTTGGTTGACATCGGGTTGAGAGATGATTGTCAATTTGGCTTCTTTCCGATCGCCAACCTTGTCCCATGTGTCTTGAGACATCCAGGGTTTCTCACCGCCTTGCACATATCCCACAGATTTTTGACCATTAGTTAGAAAAGTTTTTCTGGTTGCCTCCCAATTGGCGTCCAGTGTGCGTATGGTATTTCATATTCGCCCAATGTGGATGACTTTTCGCGTAGAATGGTGGTGTACTCGCGTTTTTTTTGGGATCTCTGAGTTTCTCCACATTATGCTTGCGCTTCATTTGAAGGATTTGTGGTCGTCGGATAGCTGATGTACACAATCTCAATCGGGCAACCATCAAGTGGTGATCGCTCCCCACGTCAGCTTCACGTTTCGCTGGCACATCGAGGAGACATCTTCTCCATCGGCGACTTAAAGCCAAATGGCCGATGTGGTTCTGAGTAACACCATCAGGGGAAACCCAAGATGTTTTATGATGACTCTTGTGTGGAAAAAGTGTCCCGCCGATGACCATTTGCCGAGTACTATAACACTCCATAATTCGCCGTTTTCGGGTCTCTTAATCCAAGGTCGTGACGCGTCGATCCAAGGGTCACCATGCCTCCCCATGACGTGTTTGAGTCCAGTGTTGACTGATCCAACCTGGGCGTTCATATATTCTCAGATGATAATAATATCACCTCTTGGAAGACGCTCGAAGGTGGCACTCAGTTGGCTATAAAACTCCTCTTAGTCACCAGGTGTTGCGGTATTAGTTGGTGCGTAGTACTGTAGAATTGTGACGTTTCTGACACTGGTCCTGAGCCTGACGACGATAATCCTATCCGAGATTGGTTTCCAGCTGATGAGACTGTTTCTCGCTCTCGGTGTAAGGATGAACGTCACGCCATTTTCGACTTCACTCTCAGGGCCAACGTTCAGAATGGTTCCGTTAGGGGTTCACGGGTGATAAGCCCATGATCCAATGAGTGTCCATTTGCCATTTTTAGGGCAAGCAGGACTGGCTATGGGTGAACTCTACTGCCCCCATACCACAGGGTGATAGATAGCTCAGTTCCGTGGAGTCGATGGTCTCCAAAGGTAGTTGCAGAAATTGGTAAAACCTCATCCTACAACTACCCCCTTGCTGGGATAAATATAATACAGTAATTTTCTCAGTTCCTATTCAATTTTTTGAGTTTGCATTTTGTGTGAAACATTTTTTCATCATCATCAATGGCGTGACAGTCCAAAACGGGCCCTGGCCTCCTGAAGTCGTCGCCTCCAATCCAAACAAATAAAGGCCGCGCACTCGAGCTGCTAATTTTTCAGATGGCTTTGCTGTCTTCTTCAACCGAGTCATCCCATCGTTTGCGTGGTTTGCCTACTGGTCTGTTACTACTCGCTTTTCCTTTAAGAAAACATTTGGGGATTCTTCTATTTTCCATTCACTCTGCATCGCCTACGTACTGCAGTTTACGTAGCTTGATCAACGTTAAAGCTTCTGGCTCATTGAAGAGTTTATTCAAATTATGGTTGTAAATATCTTATTCGCCATTCCGTTTCTCTTCGGAGGACCTTTCTTTCGAATGCATTAACTACTTTTTCGGAAGTTCGCATCTATGTCCACGTCTCGTTGCCCTAACAGAGCATAGGTCGTGAATTAGTTTTGTGTATTCGCGAAAGTTGGTTGTGGAGTCGGTTTGTATTCTCACTTGGGATTCAGTGTTCGTCATTGCGAGTCTCGTTATTCGGACTAGTTTTGGGGAAATTCTAGAATCATGCTGGATTTGGTAGAGTACTCTCCTGTCGATACTGGCTTTTTTTTATACTTTAGATGAAATCTGAGAATATTTTTGTATAAGTTTGCTATCAAAGGATTTTGTAACGGTAATAAATAAGCTTCGAACAGTAAAAGAAAGGATTAGACAGAGTTCATATCGTTACTAATGTTCAAAAGGGGATGTAAGGATAGAAGGTTTTTACATATTATTTTTGTCGAAAAAGTAAGGTCAAGCTCGTGATTGAGCCTGATCCCTCCACCTTCAGAGGTGTACTCTCCCATACCAAAACATTTTGATAGCAACTGTGAAGGAATAATTCACGTCACTCCTTCTAGCACCTCCCATACATTAACCAAATTTTCGAACTCAAATTTTATCCTAAATTGATACCAACTGTGAATAATTCCTTCTGCCACCTGCCATACATTAAATAAATTTTCAAAGCTCAAATTTTATCTGAAACATTTTGATAGCAACTGTGAAGGAATAATTCACGTCACTCCTTCTACCACCTCTAATACATTAAACCAATTTTTGAACCTCAAAATTTGTCTGAAACATTTTCATAGCAACTGTGAAGGAATAATTCACGTCACTCCTTCTACCACCTCCCATACATAAAATAAATTTTCGAAGCCCAAATTTTATCCGAAATATTTTGATAGCAATTGTGAAGGAATAATTCACGTCACTCCTTCTACCACCTCTAATACATTAAACCAATTTTTGAACCTTAAACTTTGTCTGAAACATTTTCATAGCAACTGTGGAGGAATAATTCACGTCATTCCTTCTACCACCTCCCATACATTAAACAAATTTTCGATGCTCAAAGTTAGTCCGAAGAGTTTTGATGGCTACTGTGAAGGAATAATTCACGTCACTTTTTCTTAAACCTCAAATTTTGTTTGAAACACTTTTATAGCAACTGTGAAAGAATAATTCACGTCACTCCTTCTACCACCTCCCATACATTAAACAAATTTTTGAAGCTCAAATTTGGTCCGAAGAATTTTGATGGCAACTGCGAAGGATTAATTCACGTCACTCCTTCTACCACCTCTCATACATTAAACAAATTTTTGAAGCTCAAATTTGGTCCGAAGAATTTTGATGGCAACTGTGAAGGATTAATTCACGTCACTCCTTCTACCACCTCCCATACATTAAACAAATTTTCGATGCTTAAAGTTAGTCTGAATAGTTTTGATGGCTACTGTGAAGGAATAATTCGCGTCATTTTTTCTTCTACCACCCATACATTGAATCAATTTTTGAACCTCAAATTTTGTCTCAAACACTTTGATAGTAACTGTGATGGAATAATTCACGTCACTCTTTCTACCACCTCCCATACATTAAACGAATTTTCGATGCTCAAATTTGGTCCGAAACATTTTGATGGCAACTATGAAGAGATAATTCACGTCACTCCTTCTGCCACCCCCCATACGAAAGTCATGGTAATCGGATATTTATTTTGTATGTAGTGTATATTCCTCCATTAATTTGAGCTGAGTAAATTTAGATTCTATTTTAACTCATATTTATGGAGAATTGTGAAATGCAAAACAAAAAAAAAGTTTTTTCTTTTCTAAAAACAAATTTTATACATTGCAAGAAAATACATATACGAGTATAACAAGACAATTAAGTCACCACCACATTGTGAAAGATAGAAGAAAAGTATTTTTATTTTGGAATTCCCATTATAGTCGGCTAGAATCTAATCTGGCAGTCGACCATAGAATCTAAAGGTCATCATCATTATTTGAATATGTATGCATGTTCATCACAATTACATCCATTAACTGACGTCATAACAACAAAAAAAATTAATAATTTGAAATTAATTTCATTGTCGTAAAATATGAGACATGAAAAAATTTGCCGATCGCACGTGATGTTGTGAGTTTTTTTTTTGCATAGAATTCGAAAAACACAAAGTTCGTAGCCAACTTTGAAGCGTTGCAAACGAATTTCCTATGTAGGAAATCACTGACTACCATCACATCTCGCATGACTAATTAATTTATGCACAACCGATTTTCTAATATGCATTTTCACCTTTGGGAAGGCAGCAGAGGCACGGAAGGTAATCCGCATTCGTAGTAGCAGCCCAGCCATATTTGCAAAGACGCTCTAACCGATTTGATTATACGATATGGACATGTTTTTATTTTTCTACTGTTGAATCGAAAATAACATTTGATTTTGATTTTGAATCGATGACAATAATTTCGGGGCCTTTCACTTTTCAAAATGAATTTGGGTGGGTGAAGGATACAGAGCTCCATTGTCTTTTCACACGTCTCTCGTACGTACTGTTTTAAAACTAATATTCTGTAGTTATATGGATGATTGTATTTTCTAGATAAATTATTGCTTTTAAAATTTCTTCTATTTTGATCACGAAATAAATTGATTGGTTTTGTTTGGGTCAAAAATTTGAATTGGAAATTTCCTTATTTAGGTCAAGTTGTAATATCTTCGATTTACATATGTCGTTCCTTGTGACAAATCATTTCGCTGGAATTCAATAATGAATACAATTCTGATCAAATATTTCCATTTTATTTATACCAGTGAAGACATTTTGCCAAAATTCCGTTTTTTTTTTTGGTAATTTTGTTTTTCTTTAAATTTGTTGTTTTTAAAATCTATCGAATTACGAAATACCGGAATACCTTGACTTACAGTGACGAGCGAAACTGTAACACCATGCTTTATCAACGATATTTTTCGGGTATTTTAAATAAACGGAGAGAAAAATGTAATGAAATTCTACAGAAAAATGTAATGGTTTCTCACCCCATTACATGTGTTATGAAGTTAATTACATCCCAGCAAGGATGGCGATAAAAATGCAATAGCGAATCGATATCATATAGGCAACTATCGCCGCAATATCTTATTCTTATTGAACGCGATAAAACCTACCAGAGAAAAGCTTGACACTAATTCTTATGGACTGATCGCATTCTTATCGTTTCGACAGATTGTATTCTTATTGAATGGACTGACCAAATTTTTATCGTATCGACTAATCGCATATGGCATCGACTGTTCGAATTCGTATCGAAGAGACTTATCGCATTCTTATCGTATCGACAGATTGCATTTTTATTGCTTGAAATGATCGCTTTCTTGTCGTATCGATTTATCGCTGAAACTACATACCTAGTCGTGCCATAAGTTCTGTCACACGTATATGGGCAATTTTTGTATAAATGAAAAAGAGTTTTTGACAAAGGAAAATATATTTTATTTTGGCATACTAATGGAAGTAAAATAAGCAACAAATTATTCAAAGTGGCCGCCTTTAGCCTTAACACAGCTCTTTAATCTGTTGGGCCAGTCATCGATAGCAGTACGCACTGTTTCTAGCGGAAAATTAGCTACTGCTTCTGTCAAAGATCACTTAAGGCTCTCGATATTTGGGTGTCGTCTCGTGCACACCATGGACTCTAACTCCGCCCACAGTTTGTAGTCCAGGGGATTCAAATCTGGGCTCCCAGAAGGCCATTCCGTCGCCCTTGTAAACTGTGGAATATTGGTTTCCAACCACGCTTGTGTGGTTCGAGCTTTGTGGGCTGGCGCAGAATCTTGCTGGAAAACCCAATGTCGATTGTTGAATAGCGTAGAGTTCAGCGGCTTCACACATCCCTCCAGGATGTCCGTTTGATAATTTTTCGCTGCAGTTTTTACGCCTTTTTCGCAAAAATGAAGCTCGGTGACCCCTTCGTAGCTGACACCCCACCATACCATGACTGATGCTGGATGATGTCCTCGCTGTACCCTAGTGGCAACTTCTCGGGCTTCTATGGAGCTGTGGGCATACACCTTATCATTTTGGCGGTTGAAATGTTCCTCCACCGTAAAAATTTTTTCATCGGTAAATAAAATTTCTCGATGTTTGTTGTTGCCGTACCGCCGAAGGAGCTCTTTCGATCTGGTGCTCCTAATTTGCTTCAACTGCTCAGTCAGCAAATGTCCCGTTGATCGTCGAAAGGCACTCATCCCGAGGTCAGATTTTATGATGCGAGACATACTTCGGGTGGAGATGTTCATCTCTCGAGCCATGATTCGTTGTTTACGAAGCGGATTTCGACGAATTCGACTCTCGACCGCTTTGATGGCAGCAGAAGAACGTACATCACGCGGACGTCCAGAACGAGGTCGATCTTCAATAGTCTGGATCGCGTTATATCTCTGGATCGCACGATACACAAATCTTTGCGTTATTTTCAACGGGCACAACAACTTGAAAATTTCACTCGCGGATTTTCCACACTTATGTAGTGCAATCACTGCAGTTCGGTTTTCTATTACACCCCATTCCATCTTCACACGTTAACGAACACACTTTAAATGACCATCAACTGTCAACAACATTATGACGTTTATAAAACTGGCCGATATTGAAATGTCACTCATAAAATAAAGTTGTTGCCAATGTGAGAAATTATGTGACAGAACTTATGGCAGGACTAGGTATATTGTATAATTTTAGAATTGTAGCCAAGGAGGCTTTTAAGGATTGAAATTTTTTTTTTCTTTCAAAGGTAACAGAAATATGTTTATAATTATAAATTTATTCAATTAGTAACACAAAAAAAACTGAAAAACAAAAAATATTTATGCAGCAATAATAAAAAAATTGAAAAAATCTAATTTGCAAAATAAAGAATTAAAAAGAGATTTTTATAAATTTCCTTTAATTCAATTCCGGTGAGGAATTTTCCCTTAAGGATCGACTCCTCTTCTGGAGTCTATCGTGGACGTAGGTGAAATGCCTTTTGATGATCATATCAATCATTTTCTCGGTTGACGAGGGGAGGCGATCGTAACAGGTATCTGAAATTTATGAAATATAATAGATACTTTTTTTTAAGTCTTAAATTGTGATCTTACTTTTGAGAATAGTAGCCGTCAGCAGAACTTTAACTCTGCTTGGTACCAAGCCAACAAAAGTTTTCAGCAACTTCGTCCGGCAAAATATTTTTCAAGCTTCACCTAGCAAAAGCTGGAACGTCGTCTTCGCAACTTCTTCTAAAATAATCTTCCTGAAATATGGTATTTTTTTTTTTTTAAAGCACCGAGTATAACTTAGGGGGTCACCCTTTAATGCAATGCACAGCTATGTCGGTATAGGAAGAGGAAGTGGAGGTATTAATGTGGAGAGAGACGAAAATGACGGTGGACATTGTTCTTGAAACACCGCAGGCTGTACTTGTTGGGAAACAAACTAGCTGGCAAATCGTTCCAAAGTCTTGAAATGAATGACTGCCTAAATTTCACTGTACGAGAAGGCAAGGGTTTGACTGTGTACTCGTGTGCGCGTTCAGCTTGGCGAGTATTCCGTGGAAAAGTATGCAGTGGAGGAATGAGTGCGCTTAGTTCCGTACTGCATTTACCATGGAAATATCGATAGTAAATGCTGAGTACTCCGACATTTCTGCAATGCTCAAGAGAATCTATAGAAGACGTGATGGTTTCGTCTCCAATCAGTCGGAACGCATGTTTTTGAATACGATCGAGCAACGCGAGGTGTGTTTTGGGTGCCCCAGCCCAAACATGCGAGTTATACTCTAAACGTGGTCTAATGTAGGCCTTATAAATGGTTGCTATGTTAATGGGTGTGAAATATTTTTTGCATTTTCGGAGAACACCTAGGCGTTTAGAGGCGTCAAGGGCAATATCAAAGATATGCTGGGCCCAATTTAGGTGGTCACTAATTTTGACGCCTAACAGTGAGAAATTCTCCGAAGTGGTAAGCCGTGCAAAGGTTACATTGTGAGACAACACTGAAGCATTCCGTTTGAGGGATAGATGACAGGCCTGTGTTTTGGATGCGTTGAACTCTACTCTGTTTTTCCTGCCCCATTCCAGGATTAAGTTGAGATCCGAGTTCAGCGAACTGAATAACTCCCTGCGATTGGAAGCAATAGAATGAATGTTTGATTCCGCAGCAGAGTTAAATTCATAGATGTTGTCTAAAGTACTGTCATCTGCAAAACTATGGATTGGATTGAGAGTGGACGACAGAAGGTCGTTTATGAAAACTAAGAAAAGAGTTGGAGATAAAACAGAACCTTGTGGGACGCCGGAATCAATTGGGTAGGAGGAAGAAGTAACGCCATCTAATACTACTCGTATAGTGCGTTCTGAGAGATAGCTCTCAATCCACTGAACAAGGGTATCATTAAGGCCGATGGCCCTAAGCTTAACTAAGAGACATTCGTGCCAAACTCTGTCAAAAGCTTTTGCAATGTCAAGTGCGAGGACTGACCTTCACCATATTTATGTAAGCATGAGTTCCAACGCTCTGTCAAGTAGACTAAAAGATCACCCGTCGACCGTCCAGAACGGAACCCATATTGACGATCATGGAGGAGCTGTTTATCCTCCAGATATTTGACGATTTTACGATTGACAGCAGTTTCCATTACTTTCGAGAGCACTGTAGTAATGGCTATTGGGCGGTAATTGGCGGGGTTCGCTTTGCTTCCTTTCTTGGGAATGGGCTGAACATTCGCAACTTTCCACATACGCGGAAAGCACCCAGAAGAGTAATAAAGATAGAAAAGATTGCGAAGAGGTTTAGCTAAAGAAGAGGCGCACTTTTTAAGAGTAATGGGGGGAATACCGTCCGGACCAGCGGATTTGTGAATATTGAGCTCTGTAAGGATCCGAGAAATAAGTCTCGTGCGAAAATGCAGTGCAGGCAGTGAGAAACCAGAAGGATTTGCAGCGGGAGGCGATGGGTTTGATGGTGGAAGGTGAGAGTTTCTTGCGAAACTTGCTGCTAGTAAATTGGCTTTTTCGCTAGGATCAACCACGGTACGGTCGCCAACAACTAGAGGTGGTATAGAAGAAGAAATGAAATTGTTGTTTACCGCTTTGACAAATGACCAGTAAGACCTCGAGCCTTTTGGGCACTGGAGGATCTTCCGTCGAAGTTTTTGGTCATGTTCAAATTTAACACGATTGAGTATGGATTTGCAGGCATTTCTTGACGCATTGAAAAACTCTCTGTTGACAGGTGTTCTATTGCCTCTAAATGTTTGAAATGCTAGTTTCTTGGTCTGAATTGCAATGAGACATTCTTTGTTGAACCAAGAGTCCTTCGACGGCCTGACTCTTTTATGACTAGAAGGTATGTAGAGCTTCATACATTTCAGGATAATTTCAGTGACAATTCTACAAGCTTCATCGCAGTCATTGGAATCGAAGCACAACTTCCAATATATTTCTTCGAGGTGCCTTGACTGTCAGCGGTGTAGTTGCAGCAACTGGGAATTGAGCACGAATCAAGAAGTGATCAGTATTTCCAATTGGCGATGGGGATATGACAGAGACAGAATATTTCTCAGGTTGGTTGGTGAGAAATAAGTCAAGAAGGTTAGGAAAATGACCTGCGATGTCTGGTAAACGAGTAGGCTCATCCACCAGTTGTGTTAATCCGTTTAAAGAGGCAAAAAGCTCAGTATCACGTCCCCCCTGGTCCGTAGTGGAGGAATGTTTAAGCCAGGCAATGTTATGAACATTGAAATCGCCCGCGATAACGATTTCAACGTCAGGGTTTGCAGTATATATAGACTGAATAGATTTAGATAGCTCATCCAGTTCTGATAAGGTGTTCGGATTAGTAATTTTATCCAGATGTAATTAAACTCTGGATTGGAGCAATTTCCTAAATGGGAAACTAACTGGAAAGACACATCATCGCGGATGTAGAGTGCGACACCCCGCTGGCGAAAAAAAGCTGGGACAAGTTGATATCCGGGAACAGAATAAAACTGTTCACTTCCCGGTAACACCTTACATTCGCCAAGTGCTAGGATATCCGGTCTTGCATTTTGGGTATGGATGTATAGCGATAGATAGGCAGAGTGCAGACCCCGAACGTTAATCTGATCGATCGTAAAGTTAGCCATGATCAAATAAGAAAAATAAGAACGATAATTAAAAATTAAATAATGACTAACAAAAAAAAAAAACAAGCACCAAAGAAAAGACGATAGAAAAAATAAATAAATTACACCACGAAAAAAATATCTATGACAGTACGCGGAAAATTTAACTATTTTAAAATTAAAATAAAACTTTAAATAAGAAATAGAAAACAAAAAACAAAAATAGTAGCAAAGATGAAGAAATTAAAATCAGCGAAAAAAAAAGAAACTATGAAAAAAAAAAATAAATAAAAATTGACTCAAATCTCGTAAAAATAAGAAGAGACAAAAAAAAAAATTCGTGCGTTGGCAACACTGGATCAAAATATGGAAAGAAGAAGAAAAAAAAATAAATACAACCAGCAATAATAACAAAAACAACTTTGCTAGCTCGGGATCAAAAGCAATAAAGTGCTAAAAACCCGTACAGTACTAGGCCTGGCACAGATAATAACACTACACTGAATATCCCGCTAGCCGACACTTAGTTTGTTGGAATGAATGACGGTGCCGTGACCCCCTGATGTAGCGCGCACATGATAATATAAACAAAACACTCGCGACTCAGGTAGCAAAAACTGAACTACAACGACTTAAAATTTATTGATTGTTAATAGATCGAAAAGAGGAAAAAAAAAGTGGATAAACTACAAATAAAATTAAATTAAATGACAGTAACAAAAAAACACGTCCGTCATTGTTCAACGTTGGAAATGCAAATAAAAATTGTATGTACCAGTTGATTTGTCATTTCAGGGTTCTGGTGAAGTTCCTTCTCCATATTCATGAAAGCGTCATCCCTACTCTTTCTAACACACACCATACTAAATTTTTTAAGATTACAAAAATTTCTATTTCATCTTTTATCGTATGATTGGGCTTTACGCGCAAACGTAGTCCTGTTTTTTTTTTTTAAATATAAATTTTCTAATGACATGTAATTGACTTAGTTTTGCTGAAGAGTAGGGATTCTATCCAGCTGCTGTCTCAACGTATCCTTGCTGCATTTTGGCGATGATGTTCATTTTTTTTAGGTTTAATTGTTTTGTGGATAGTACGAAGTATTAACCAAAGGAGGAATTATCATAAGGTCGATAAAATTCAAGGATGCTTGACAGTTTACCGTTTAAAGCGATAATTTACAATAAAAGGGCAATAATTGTTGCACTTCGGATTTCTTCCCTTTTTGCCCGTAATCGCGATTCAAAAAAGATTTCGCCAAATTATCGCCCAGTTAATAAAAGAGCAAGGACTCTTACACTTTTATCGTAAGATGCAATAATTTACTATTGCCTTATCTATCGCCACTGCGATTTATCGCGAGATTGTTTGCTGGGATTTGTAGTTAAATTCATTACAAACAAGTGTTAAAAAGTCTACTGCATTGAAATGAAAATTATTACATAAGTAGTAAATTATTTATTACCAATTTCAATGAAATTTCATTACAGTTTTTAATGCTGTCGTAATAAAATTTACCCTCATCGCTGTGCTTTTCAAAAATCTGAAAATTGTTTAATTAAAGTACAAATAAAATACTAAATTTAATTTTATGGAACTTTATTAATATAATAAAAAACAATAACAGAAACAAAATTTTGAATATTCCAATATGAAAATGATACGAATCAGCGGTAGTATTGCTATCATGATGGCAAAGACCCTGTCGAATATCATGATATTCAGCTATATCATGATGTGGGTGTGAGTAGCTTGGCGCAGCGATAGCCTCTAATTGAGATGAATAGCATGCGTGATGACGTACTTACGTTCCAGCATAAAACAGCAAGCGTGTAAACCGAAAATTCGGAGGGCAGCACTGCTAAGAATCCAGCTATCTGGTAAATAACACTCATCTGCCAGGGTATGGCATAGATAAATGTTTCGCTGAGTGTGGATGCGGCAACAATAGCCAAAAGTCCCAAGGTACAACCCCATAAGAAATCAGCTGCCGCAAGTTTACATACCAGTAACCTGGGCACGTCCCTTTCCGATAGGGAGAAGATCAGCACCAAGACCACGATTCCATTGCCCAGCATGGCCAGCTGAAATACTGCCCAAGCGCCAAATCGCGGTGTCCGCGAGTCGAATATATCCCGGCACACTAGAATCGGGACGGGAAGCGGCAGGCACTGCACTGACGCAGGTGTAACGTCCGACCCAAGTGAACGCGGCGGACTCGTACCGTCCTTCGTACTCCTCCACGTAGGCAGGCAAATTTCCCGGATAAATGAAATCCTGACCGAATGAGTCCCAGAGGTCGTTTATTAGCGATCCAAAATTTTTATTATAGGATTAAATAAACTGCCAACAAGTCAGACGAAACTTTATTATTCTTGGGACAAGTTGCGTATGAGTGGAAAGTCAATATGCAAGTAAGAGTGGTTAGGGAAGACTAAGTGAAAGGGGGTTCTTTGGCAGGGCAGCAGTCGTTCGTTTATTTATGCAAGTTTGAGTTCTTATGAAAGGAGTTGTGAGGAGTGATAGTAATGGTCGGCGGAAGTTAATAGTTTTTTAATTAATTGCTTGAATCACGTCCAATATTCTCTGTATAGAATGTGTTTCATAGACGAAGTTGCATAGAATTTTCATAAAATTCGGTGTATTCTACATTCACGAAACCAAATATTTGCATGGGAGGGGGTAGAGGAGATGGGGGAATCGTAAAATTTGATATATAGTTTTATTTCGATTCTCTTGTAGAGTGCTTGTATAAAATTTGTTGGTTATTAGTTGATTTAATGAATTTTGTCGAAAAAATAATTTTGTATGGGAGGGGGTAGAAGGGCAAGCGCGATTTCAAAACTTTTAACGTAATTTCATTTCAATTATTTTGTAAGTTTTTATGCAAAATTTGAAATTGATAGCTTTTAATAGTTAGGTGATAATTGATTTCTTAAAAATGGTCGAAAAAATAATTTTGTATGGGAGGGGGTAGAAAGGTTTTTAAAGGTTTTCGACGAGTTAATATTTCGTATAATTAGGGATTTTTTTTAAATGCATTTCGCAAATTTTCAAGTTTCTACCTTAAAATTTCACTCAAAAATTTTCAGTTTATGTGTTTTTTTCAATGCACATGATACACCTTGTGCACGTTAGACCGGGAGGGTCGGCTTATAACAATTATGGATCAAGTTATTATTATTTTTGTATGTACATCAAATAGAGGTATTCTCATGCAAAATTTCAACTTTGTGTCTTTCACCAGAGCCCTAAAAAAATCTCTCAAAGTTTTCGACATTTTTGCTTATCACCTCCCTCCCCTTACACCTCCCAAATTAAAATTTTTACCAAAATTAACCATTATGTAGTTCTACAATCTGACAAATTTTCGAGTTGATATCTGTACTCTTTTTTGAGATATAAGGATTTGTAATTTTGAAAAGTGCGCCATTTTTGAAATGCTTCCCATTTCCCCCCACTACTATTATTTCGACATGTTATATTTTTTTTGTATTTTCCTAGTATACCTTAATATACGTTTCAAGTTTCAATTACATAGCTTAAGAGATAGTTGAGATATTAATTTTTAAGTGTTTTTCTTTGCACCCCCCTGACCCTCCCCCTTACAATAATTAGCCACTTTCTAAGCTGATTCCGATGGAACTATATGCCACCTTGACGGTCTCAAAATATGAATTTTTTACAATAAGTAATTTCGAATATATAATCATTTGAAAAAACAATTCGGCCGCCAATTTGTTTTTAGCCCCCCCTTTTCGGACGCCAATGGATAAAAAAATTTAGAAAATAGAGCTCACTTACCCAATCATTAATCCACCCTAAAACGAACATTCTACCTTTAGCGGTCTCGGAGATATGAGTCCATATGTACGGCGTACGGCGGGCCGGATTTTTTTTTTTTGCATTTTTAGGCTAATTTAGTCATGAAACGCGAAAAAAAAAATTTCAGGGTAGCAATTTTTTTTTCTTGTGTCGATCACAATACTTTATTATTAGAATAATAAAGTAAAATGAGTCGTATTCTTACTTCAAATTTCTATTAAGACCCCCCATAGGGGCATAGGACAGAAACAACTCTCTTCATCAAGGCGCGATCTTGAGCATAGGCCTTTAACTGTTGCCAGGACTTGTTTATTCCTCTGGCCTCCTGCTCAACTGCTCGCTTCCATGTCCTACATGGTCGACAAACCCGAAGTCTTCCTTGAGGAGCCTCAAGGCCTGTTTGGCGATGTTTCGCTCTGGTTTCCTCAAAGTATGACCGATCCACTGCCACCTCCGCCTTTGAATCTCAATGCCTATTTTGGTCTGTCCAGTTGTACTCTAAAGTCAGAATATTCCTAAAATGCGTCGGAGGCATTGGTTCACGAAAGTTTGTAGTTTCTTGGTAAGTCGAACGGTCACTTTTCACGTAGTACAACCATACAAGAACACAGAATTGACGGACGCGTCAAAATCTCGCAGCTTCGTGCGAAGGGAGATCTTTCTTAACCTCCAGAAAGGGGAAAGGATACCGAAGGCCTGACGAGCTTTAGTTAGACGAGCCTCAATATCCTTTTCGGCTTCGCCGTCCATGCTGACAATGATAACAAGAATCTTGCACCTCTTCCACGTCTTGCCCGTTAAGAACAATCGGTGTGCTCGCGTTCGAACCCATGTGTATGTACTTGATTTTATGCACATTTATTTTCAGTCCCACCTCTTTGCATTTCGAATGCCACAAGCGAACATTTGACTCTAAGTCCGAACGGTTATGTGCAAGCAAACACACGTCATCAGCATAATCAAGGTGACTTAATATGTTAAATAGTCTCCATTGAAGACCTTTATCTTTCCCACCTTCCAGTGCAGCTTTCAAGATGTCATTTATTACCACCAGAAACAGGGCTAGTGATAATATGCAGCCTTGTCTGATACCCGTCCGCACAGGAAAGCTCTCGAACAGCTCCCCTCTTTGTAAGACGCGACACCTTACATCTTCGTAGGATTCTTTGATCTTTAGCTATGATCTTATCTGGAATACCTCTCCTACGCAAAGCATTCCATACGTAAAGTAAAGTAAAGTAATATTTAGGTTAATCCATGAGCTAAGCTCGTGCGGAAAGTAATTCTATACATTTTTACGATATTGACAAGATAGTTTATAATATGAAAAAATAAAAAAAAGAATGATTTTAATTCAATATGACAAAAGTGGAGAAAAAGGATAAGCGTAATCTCGCATAACGCTGTCGAAAGCCTTCTCGAAGTCCACAAACATAAGATGTAGAGGCGAATCCATTTCGGCGGACTGTGCTCCAATATTATCCATATTTTTTTTGTGTGGTCGGTACAAGACGTCCCTTTACGGAATCCAGCCTGATAAGCTTCCAAAGTGCTTTTTACAATGAAGCCCTCCTTCCATTTAGTCGGATATTTTTCTTCATTCCACATCTCAGTAAAGAGTGGGAGGAGAATATCGGCTGTTATTTACGGGTCCGCTTTGAGGAGAACGGTTGGTAGTCCGTCTATACCTGGGGCTTTCCTTCCCGCTATTGACCGAATGGCAGAAACTATCTCTTTCTTATCTGGGGGCGTAAAGCCCGGTCCTGCGATACTCTAGATGAAAAGAAATTTTTTAGGGGAAGTGGTGGAAGGGATGATCACATTGAACTAATTTTTTCACATCACGCCAGAGTTGCCATCAAAATGTTTTATACAAAATTTAGGATTCGAAAATTTTATAGGTACTGAGAAAATTAGTGAATTGGATTTAGTGAAATTGTGCAGTTTGTATGGGAGGTGATGGAAGAAGGGGAGAGTTCTTAATGACTTTTTGGGAAATAACTATAAACATCATACTTTTGACGTGTTTTAAATTATAGATCAGTAGCATTCATACTTTTCAGGAAAATCGACTTTTTGAAATGTTGTGCGATTGTGTCAGATTGTATGCGAGAGGGTAGAAACTAATCGTCTAATTTTTTTTGTCGTACTAATAATTCTAAATAAATATTTAGAGCACAATTTCAGCTCAATCAATTTTATACGTACTGACTAAATCTGTTTATAGTATTTCATGAAAAAGTGCAGTTCGTATGGGAGGTGGTGCATGGAAGGAAGGGGAGGACTGAAAACACTTTTACCCAGTAGATTGAAATCATCATAAAAGTAATATGTTCCAAATTTCAGATCAATAGTATTTATACTTTACGAGCAAATCCGTTTATTGTCAAATGCGAAACTGTGTAATTTTTTATAGGAGGGGGTAAAAGGGGTAAAGCTAATCGTCTAAATTTTGTTTTGTCTTACGAATAATTCTAAATAAATATTTAATGCATAATTTCAACTCGATAAATTTTATACGCACTGATTTCATGAAAAATTGCAATTTGTATGGGAGGTGGTGTAAGGAGCGGGAGGACACAAATAATTTTTATACAGTAGATTGCGATCATCATGAAAGTAAGACATTTCTAAATTTAGATCAATAGCATTTATACTTTTCGGGCAAATCCGTTTATTGTCAAATTGGAAAGTTGTGTCATTTTATATGGGAGGGGCTACCCCCTGTGAAGCGGTTTGGCCCGTTCATGAACTTGACCTTACTTTTTTGGCAAAAACGACGTGTATAAAATTAGAGCTTTCTAGCTCAGCGCGAGAGGACACGGACGGACGGACATGCGGTTTTGAGACTTTTGCGTGATTACATGAACTTATGTATCACTCATTTTTTTCTCCGAGCCTTATTTCTTAGCGTTACAAACTTCGTGGCAAATTCTCTCAGATTTCATCTAAAGCATGAAATGAAATGAATTAAACGGAAGAGCACAGAAAACTGGAATGAAATCAAATCCGAAAAATTCAACACAACTTAATAAAAACTGAAATTTTCTGTGAAATCTTACATCTAAAGGTGCGTTTCCATCAAATGCGCAGAACCGAGCCGAACAGAGCAAAACTGCTCGAAACGTCCATGCTCGCTTAGTTTGCACTATGCGTCGCGCACAACCGAGCATGCTCACAATGCTCCAAATTCCATTGACAGCAAAAGCTTTTGCGTGCTTAGCTTGTTTAGTTTGAACGATGCCGTGCAATCTGATTTGATCCGAGCAACGAGCATGGCTGACATGTTGAATAAGCAAAAAACTTTGGAGCTCATCAATTGTTATCGGCAAACAGAAGCGATTTGGAGTCTTAGCTATGAAAAATAACAAATCAGAACAAACTAGATTCCTAGAATGACATTTCAACTGACGTTTGAAAACGTTTGCGCTCAAATCTCGTTCGGACTGGGTGATCATTTTTACATGGAAAGCTTTCGCTTGGCTCAGGCATGCTCGGCTCTGCGAATTTGTTGTAAACGCAGCTTATTAATCAGGCAGACCCAATCTCCTGCTTAGTACTTCCAGCTCAGTGCGCATAGTGAACTTTACGAGCTATGAGCAGATCGGTGAGCTTAGAGCTGCTCTAAGCAGTTCGGTGAAGTGTGACTGTGATTTGTTCAGCGAGCTTTGATCTGATCAGTGAGGTGGGACGTATGAAGTGGTCAATGAGGTGTGCTTTCGTAGCGGTGATTTGTTTGGCGAACCTTGATCTGAGCTACGATCTGGTCGGGTTGAGGTGGGACGCGTGAGTTACGCGATGAGCAGTAAGCGCGATCTGCGCAGTGGACAAAGCTTTAGCTGTACAATGAGCAGGTTTGGTAATGAATTAACAGATGAGCAGGATTACGACCTTATGAGCTATGAGCAGATCGGTAAGTTTAGAGCTGCTCTAAGCAGGTCGGTGAAGTGCGACTGCGATTTGCTTAGCGAGCTTTAATCTGATCGGTGGGACGTATGAAGTGGTCAATGAAACAAGGTGCGCTTTCGTGGGTAAGCAAAGATTTGTTTGGCGAACCTTGATCTGAGCTACGATCTGGTCGGGGTGAGGTGGGACGTGTGAGTTGCGCGATTAATGGTCGAATGCGAACAAAGACCCTGGGATTTGTAACGATGATCAATTTTATTGATGACAGAATTTAAGCAGTATGCATTATTAGCTCTGCTCTTATAAACGCAGCTTTTTCAATTTTCAATTGCAATATGCGATTGCAGGTATCTAAAATAGCATACCATCTCTACTGTTAACATCAAAAGTATATTTTGCCAAAGTTTCACTTGTATCATTTTCGAAGTAATTCATCGCTATCTTAGCACCATGATTTTCCATTAAATTTCACCCTGTTATCAATAATCGAAGCATTTTATCATTTTGCTTATTCGTTCATGGGATAAAATTGGTTGAGTCAGCTAAAGAAATTGTTAATAGATCTGAAACCATTGCGGCGGCTTTGCACTTGGCTCGCGATTTTGGCTTCTTCCTGTTATTAAAACTGAAACTCCAGTTAAGGAGTGAATACCCTTGGTTCCGTTAAAGATTAAATGGAAAATAGCGGCACCGAAACCAACTGCGATACTTTTATTACGTTCACGCAATGACATTTTCGCCAGTTCCATTCAAGAAATCGCCGTTCGAAGAAAGAAATGGATGGGTAAGGTACCTGAAGAAGAAATAAGTAACTTGGAGAAAAAAATCAACATTTCGCTAGATAAACGATAGATCATGAAGAAAATATCACCATCACGGACTGCCTTGTCGAACAAGACGAACTCAGGTGAACTTACTATAAATCTTAAACGACGATGTTTGTGTTGTTGTTGTTGCTGCTGTTGGTTCATTCGTGGTCGTGTTCTTCTCCTCTTTAACAATTTCTCTTTTTTGCCAGTTTCTGTGTAGTTGAGATACAGAGACAGGTAAGTTAAGAAAACCGCTTCTTGGCGCGACAGCCCGCTCAACTGAAATCAAAACGAAATGTGTGAAATGAAAACAAACTGGCGAAGAAAGTTACTCATATCTCACACGAACAGTGCATTACGTGCGTGCTTATTAGTTGAGGTCTTGGGTTCCTTCTTTTAGAAGTTCATGTTGCGTACGCACATGTTCATTTACCTTTAGCCATCTCGATTTTTCTTTGTAATAATACTTTGGAGTCTTAAGTTTCTTTCACATCATAATCCGCAACTTTTGTTTAAACGCGGAAATGCTTGAAAAATGCCGGTCGGAAGCTCAATGAAAGTGACTGCAGGCAGTTTAGACCTTAGAAAAGTGACGAATACAATAAAGAAGCATTGCCTAGTTGTTGGTATGTAGACTGAATCTGAAATAGCACGTTTGGGACTCACAGGTAAGCCTATACGAGCAAGTCATAAAAGAAATCATTTACGAGTGCCAGACATGTACGAGATGCTACCCAAAATTTTCAGGAATCGAAATGGCCCCTATAGGGGCATGGAACAGAAATAGTTCTCTTCCTGAGCATCGGCCCTTAGTTATCCCCAGGACTTGTTTATTCCTTTGGCCTTCTGCATGGGCTACATAGTCAACCAACCCGACGTCTTCCTTGAGTATTATAATCCAGAGCTTGTTTGGAGATGCTTCATCTAAGTTTTCATAAAGTGTCACCGATCCACTGCCGATTCCGCTTTTGTATCTCAATGTATCTATTTTAGTCTGTCTAGTTGTACTTCAAAGTTCGTCGTTGGAGATCACATCTGGCCAGAAAACGCGTTAGAGGCATTTTTTCACGATGGGTGCAATTTCTTGGTAAGCCTAACGATCACTTTCCATGTAGTACAAGCATATAACAATACGGATTACTCGCAGCTTCGTGCGAAGGGAGATCTCTCTTAGCCTCCAGAAAAGGCAAACGATTCCGAAGGCCTGACGAACTTTATTTATACGAGCCTTAGTATCCTTTTCGGCTCCGCCTTCCATGCTGACAATGCTTTCGAGGTAACAGAAATCTTGCACCTCTTCGATATATTGTACTACCTGTGTATTGTATTTGGTTTTACGCACATTTATTTTCAGTCCTATCTCTTTGCATTCAGAACGCAACGAGCGATCAATTGACTCTAGGTCGAAAAGTGAACTACATTGCACTAGAACCACCTAGTTGGGTCCATTGTACGCCGCCTATTGAAGTTTATGAGATGGATGTTACGCCTCTTGCGCTAACCACTTAGTATGATTTGCGAACCGAAGCAGGCTCGAATGCTTGACGCCGCTGAGGTCGTCTAGTTCGGAGAAGAGTCTAGAGTCCAAAAAAAGGAGACGACTGTTGGAGATTTGCGGACAGTGACATAGATAGTGTGCAATAGGCTCTTCGTCTCTCTCGTATCCTCTGCAAAGGCTTGCGATCAGCAGCCTGAATGTATTGAGCTTAAGGAAGCAAAGACCTGTGGTCAGGCCGACAATAATTCGAAAGCTCTAGCGACTATGTGTTATATGAGCTAAGCTGTGAAGTTTTTATTCGGTTCTTCCCAAGAGGGTTTGATCGTTCTACAGCTAACCAGCTGCCGCCATCCCGTCGAGAAAGAATCTAAAATATTTTGTTTGTAGTCAGCCTTCAGCACTGTTGTGTGCTATATCGAATTAATCCAAGCCTGCTGTTTGTCTTATAAAAAGGTCAAGTAGAATCACCTCCAGGCCTGCAGTTGATGTGGTTCTAAGAGCACTTTTTATACACAATCATGCCATCCGTTGGATTAGCTGTAAAGGTGTATTATTTGATTCTAAGTCCCGACTTTTTCTCTCCTCTTTCCAGTGCAGTTTTCAAGATGTCATTTATTACCATCAGAAACAGGGCTGATGAAATTACGCAGGCTAGTCTGATACTCGTTTACACAGGAAAGCTCGCGGACAGCTCTCCTCTATGTAAGATACGATTTTTATGGTTATCGAAATTAACTTAGAGGGTCATCCTTTAATACGCGATGCACAGTTAATTCGACCTGAGTAAGGGAAACAAGAGGAAATAGGGAAATTAGCGGGGAAACATTGGATCAAAGAGTTTGAAGTGGCGATGAACATTGTTCTTAAATTTCTGGAGATTGTATTCAGTGGTAAAGAGATTGCCTGGTAATGAATTCCACAACACTGTCGTCCGAGGGATGAAGGACAGCCTAAACATCACTGTTCTCCACGGCAAGGGCTTCATAGTGCACTCGTGTGAGCGTGCAGCTTGACGACGTTAAGCTAGAAAGTTCAAATTTTGTACACGTCGTTTTTAACAAAAAATTAAGGTCAAGTTCGTGAACGGCCCAAATCGCTCCACCCCTTCTACCCCCTCCCATACAAAATGACACAATTCCGGCATTTGACAATACACGGATTTGCTCGAAAAGCATTTAAGCTATTGGTCTGAAATTTAAACATATTATTATACTTTTATGATGATTTCAATCTACTGTATAAAAATTATTTGTGTCCTTATCCTCCTCCTACCACCTCCCATCCAAACTGCACTTTTTCATGAAATACTGTAAACCAATTTACTCAGTGCGTATAAAATTTATCGAGCTGAAATCTAGTATCTAGTAAGACCATAAAAAATTATATGATTAGCTTCACTCCTTTTCCCGTCTCCCATACAATCTGACACAATTTCACAACTTGACAAAAAATCGATTTTCCTGAAAAGTATTGTTATAGATCTGGCAATGATCTCTCTCAAATCTACCAGAACTATTTAGAATATTCTTCCAACATGTAGAGGGCCATAGTAAAAGCTTCTAGTAACTTCTCGAAGACACCAACAATGACACCCGACGCCATCTAGTAACTTCTAGAATAGTCCAGACCCAGCAGAAAAACATACACCAGAGAAGGTTCGAGAATCGGATAAATCAATTATAAATAGCCAGAGCTCTACGACAAGGGATGATTCACTCAGTGACAGTTTCATGGAAAACACCTATCGGTGTAAATAAGCGAAAGCGATAGATCGGCGGTGTTACTGGGTTGTGCGAATTAAGTTTTTAGAGCGAATTTAGTGAAGTGATCGGGAAATTGTGTATAAAGTGCAATTAATAAATTATCCTTATATTTTTAAACGAATTGTGTTTTACTTGAAATCGGCGATCCCCTAGCTCGCAACAATTGGTGTCAGAAGAGTGGGATTTCAAGGATAAATTCGGGTTAAAAATCGCGAGTGAAATTAAAATTCTCGAACGGATAATTTTGTGAGAGCGAAAAAGTGAAACTAAATTTCTCGAACGGACAGTGAGAATTTTGTGAAATCGAATATTCTCGAGTGCTCTAGTGAACAGCGACTTTAGTTAGCGAAGTAAAATCGCGGAACTAAAATTCTCGAACGGACAGTGAGAATTTTGTGAAATCGAATATTCCCGAGTGATTTAGTGAGCAGTGACGTAAATTTTGTGAATTCGAATCGCGGAAATAATCGGTAGTGAAAATGCCGCGTTATCTAAAGGACTTAAAATTAACGGAGCTGAAGGATGAGCTCAGTAGACGCGAGTTATCTACGACAGGGAGCAAGTCTGAACTTGTCAGCCGTATGATCGAGACACTCCAGGCTGAGGGTGAGGATGCAGATAGTTTCGAGTTCCAAATCAAAGAAGCTCGTGGAGATGAGTGTTCTGGTGCAACACAGTTAATGCAGCAAATGATGAACAAATTAGATCAACAATCAGCTGTGACAACGGACATGAATCGGAAATTAGAACAACAATCAGCGGACATGCATCAGAAATTTGAACAACAATCGGTGGACATTAAACAACAATCAACGGACATTAATCAGAAACTAGAGAAATTAGACCAGACTTCAAAGGACCTTAACCAAAAATTGGAGCTGCAAAATGATAAAATAGACACCAAGGGTAAGGCCATAGAAGAAAACATTGAGAAGAAACTTCGAATCTTCGAAGAACAAATTACGGAAAAGATATCCGGGATTGTACAAGAAGTCGAACGCCTAAAAAGGGACTTGGATAGCGTGAAAGCAGTCGGAGTCATGAAAGCAGAGCACGTTACGCATAAGGGTTTCAAAGCTCCAATCTTCGATGGACAGACACCGTGGGCTATTTATAAGATCCAATTTGAGGCTGCCGCCAGAAACAACCATTGGAATGATCTCGAACGAGGAACGGCTCTTATATTGGCGTTAAGAGGTCCACCAGCGGAGGTTCTTCAAACGATTCCGCAGGAAAAACAACAAGATTTTTCAACGTTAGTCCAAACATTGGATCTTCATTACGGCAGTGACCGCATGAAAGAGATCTACAAAATAGAGCTGTACAACCGAACTCAAAAGAATGGTGAAACACTTCAAGAGCTGGCACGCGATATTGAACGACTCACATTATTATCGCTGCCCAATGCGCAAACAGAGCAACGCAACGATATGGCTGTTTTCGCATTTAACAATGCTGTACTGGACAGAGAGCTGCAACAGGCGTTGAAATTGGCAGGTAAGAAAACGATAGGCGAAGCCTTGGTATATGGGCTGACGTTCGAAGCTGCCAAGCAAAGCTCACGGAGTAATTATCGAGTCCGAGAAAGAGCAAAAGAGTGCGTGTGCCAGAAAGCAGAGTACACCAAACGGAGCGAAAGATTTGGTGCCCCCCGATGCTGGAATTGTGGACAGGCAGGACACTTGAGACTCGACTGCCGAAAAGCGACCAACTATTGTTCCGGCTGCGCTGCTAACCAATGCGAAGATGGAAATCGGGCAGGTAGTTCGTGGTCAAGAACTAGTCGTCAGAGTTCAAATCTTACACACGGTTTTGATAAAAGACGCCGGAGTCGATCGAAAACCCCGAGTCGGCAAGCTCGATTGCAACAAGAACAATACATTGGGAAAGATCATGGAAGCAAAGATGGACAATCGAATAAGGATCGCGAACGAACGGGTAGAAGACGTGACGGTCAAGTACTTCATGCGAATAATCGTGACAAGACCAAACATGGGAAGCGATATGATCGAGAAGATCGCGAAAGGAAGAATGCGGAACGAGAAAAGGGAAGTAAACGTGCCGCTAATGAGGAGAATGAGCGCGAAAAGGAAACGGAGAAAGAACGCGAACGTGAGAAGGAAAAAGAAGCCGGAAAAACCATTCGGAGGTTAACGATCGAACCAGAGGATGGATGGAATCAGCGAAAACCGCGTACCAAAATGAAAGTGGTACATCTCGACCGATTAACCAAGTACCACGGTGCCATTGCGGAAGTGAACGACTCTGTTCGGGACGAACAGGGACTAAGGAGAGAGTAATGTTATAGATCTGGCAATGATCTCTCTCAAATCTGCCAGAACTATTTAGAATATTCTTCCAACATGTAGAGGGCCATAATAAAAGCTTCTAGTAACTTCTCGAAGACACCAACAATGACACCCGACGCCATCTAGTAACTTCTAGAATAGTCCAGACCCAGCAGAAAAACATACACCAGAGAAGGTTCGAGAATCGGATAAATCAATTATAAATAGCCAGAGCTCTACGACAAGGGATGATTCACTCAGTGACAGTTTCATGGAAAACACCTATCGGTGTAAGTAAGCGAAAGCGATAGATCGGCGGTGTTACTGGGTTGTGCGAATTAAGTTTTTAGAGCGAATTTAGTGAAGTGATCGGGAAATTGTGTATAAAGTGCAATAAATAAATTATCCTTATATTTTTAAACGAATTGTGTTTTACTTGAAATCGGCGATCCCCTAGCTCGCAACAATTGGTGTCAGAAGAGTGGGATTTCAAGGATAAATTCGGGTTAAAAATCGCGAGTGAAATTAAAATTCTCGAACGGATAATTTTGTGAGAGCGAAAAAGTGAAACTAAATTTCTCGAACGGACAGTGAGAATTTTGTGAAATCGAATATTCTCGAGTGCTCTAGTGAACAGCGACTTTAGTTAGCGAAGTAAAATCGCGGAACTAAAATTCTCGAACGGACAGTGAGAATTTTGTGAAATCGAATATTCCCGAGTGATTTAGTGAGCAGTGACGTAAATTTTGTGAATTCGAATCGCGGAAATAATCGGTAGTGAAAATGCCGCGTTATCTAAAGGACTTAAAATTAACGGAGCTGAAGGATGAGCTCAGTAGACGCGAGTTATCTACGACAGGGAGCAAGTCTGAACTTGTCAGCCGTATGATCGAGACACTCCAGGCTGAGGGTGAGGATGCAGATAGTTTCGAGTTCCAAATCAAAGAAGCTCGTGGAGATGAGTGTTCTGGTGCAACACAGTTAATGCAGCAAATGATGAACAAATTAGATCAACAATCAGCTGTGACAACGGACATGAATCGGAAATTAGAACAACAATCAGCGGACATGCATCAGAAATTTGAACAACAATCGGTGGACATTAAACAACAATCAACGGACATTAATCAGAAACTAGAGAAATTAGACCAGACTTCAAAGGACCTTAACCAAAAATTGGAGCTGCAAAATGATAAAATAGACACCAAGGGTAAGGCCATAGAAGAAAACATTGAGAAGAAACTTCGAATCTTCGAAGAACAAATTACGGAAAAGATATCCGGGATTGTACAAGAAGTCGAACGCCTAAAAAGGGACTTGGATAGCGTGAAAGCAGTCGGAGTCATGAAAGCAGAGCACGTTACGCATAAGGGTTTCAAAGCTCCAATCTTCGATGGACAGACACCGTGGGCTATTTATAAGATCCAATTTGAGGCTGCCGCCAGAAACAACCATTGGAATGATCTCGAACGAGGAACGGCTCTTATATTGGCGTTAAGAGGTCCACCAGCGGAGGTTCTTCAAACGATTCCGCAGGAAAAACAACAAGATTTTTCAACGTTAGTCCAAACATTGGATCTTCATTACGGCAGTGACCGCATGAAAGAGATCTACAAAATAGAGCTGTACAACCGAACTCAAAAGAATGGTGAAACACTTCAAGAGCTGGCACGCGATATTGAACGACTCACATTATTATCGCTGCCCAATGCGCAAACAGAGCAACGCAACGATATGGCTGTTTTCGCATTTAACAATGCTGTACTGGACAGAGAGCTGCAACAGGCGTTGAAATTGGCAGGTAAGAAAACGATAGGCGAAGCCTTGGTATATGGGCTGACGTTCGAAGCTGCCAAGCAAAGCTCACGGAGTAATTATCGAGTCCGAGAAAGAGCAAAAGAGTGCGTGTGCCAGAAAGCAGAGTACACCAAACGGAGCGAAAGATTTGGTGCCCCCCGATGCTGGAATTGTGGACAGGCAGGACACTTGAGACTCGACTGCCGAAAAGCGACCAACTATTGTTCCGGCTGCGCTGCTAACCAATGCGAAGATGGAAATCGGGCAGGTAGTTCGTGGTCAAGAACTAGTCGTCAGAGTTCAAATCTTACACACGGTTTTGATAAAAGACGCCGGAGTCGATCGAAAACCCCGAGTCGGCAAGCTCGATTGCAACAAGAACAATACATTGGGAAAGATCATGGAAGCAAAGATGGACAATCGAATAAGGATCGCGAACGAACGGGTAGAAGACGTGACGGTCAAGTACTTCATGCGAATAATCGTGACAAGACCAAACATGGGAAGCGATATGATCGAGAAGATCGCGAAAGGAAGAATGCGGAACGAGAAAAGGGAAGTAAACGTGCCGCTAATGAGGAGAATGAGCGCGAAAAGGAAACGGAGAAAGAACGCGAACGTGAGAAGGAAAAAGAAGCCGGAAAAACCATTCGGAGGTTAACGATCGAACCAGAGGATGGATGGAATCAGCGAAAACCGCGTACCAAAATGAAAGTGGTACATCTCGACCGATTAACCAAGTACCACGGTGCCATTGCGGAAGTGAACGACTCTGTTCGGGACGAACAGGGACTAAGGAGAGAGTAATGTTATAGATCTGGCAATGATCTCTCTCAAATCTGCCAGAACTATTTAGAATATTCTTCCAACATGTAGAGGGCCATAATAAAAGCTTCTAGTAACTTCTCGAAGACACCAACAATGACACCCGACGCCATCTAGTAACTTCTAGAATAGTCCAGACCCAGCAGAAAAACATACACCAGAGAAGGTTCGAGAATCGGATAAATCAATTATAAATAGCCAGAGCTCTACGACAAGGGATGATTCACTCAGTGACAGTTTCATGGAAAACACCTATCGGTGTAAGTAAGCGAAAGCGATAGATCGGCGGTGTTACTGGGTTGTGCGAATTAAGTTTTTAGAGCGAATTTAGTGAAGTGATCGGGAAATTGTGTATAAAGTGCAATAAATAAATTATCCTTATATTTTTATTGTGTTTTACTTGAAATCGGCGATCCCCTAGCTCGCAACAGTATGAATGCTAAAAATTATTAAGAACTCACTTCTCCATCTACCACCTCCCATACAAATAGCACCATTTCACTAAATCCAAAACCCTAATTTTCTCAGTTCCTATTAAATTTTTGAATCCTAAATTCTGTATAAAACATTTTGATAGCAACTCTAGCGTGATGTGAAAAAATTAGTTCAATGTCGTCACTCCCTCTACAAAATTTCTTAAAATCAAAAAATGTCTTTTCCGTCTAGAGTATCGCACGATTGGGCTTTACGCCCAAAATAAATAATAAATAAATAATTATATTTTTGTAAAATAGATTTAACTTGTCTATTAATTAATAATATTAAATAAAAGAAATAAATAAAAATAATTGGCTCTCAAGTCCAGGTGGAAACTAGAAGGCCATATGGTCAGATTCCCTCCTTAAGTGTGAGCTATTCCTGTCTTATGTCCCTTTTGGAGTCATTAACGAACTTATTTCGTCCTATCCTCCATTTCACATCTAATTGTACTTCATATCCTTGTCGCTTTCTGTTGTTTTTTCGCTAATACTTTATAGTGTCTTAGGCGAATTTACTTCGACACTACATATCAATAAACTGGTGATAATCTTATGGTTTGTCTTCTATAGAAGGGAACAGAGGGATAACATGACGTTTAACAGAAAAGCAAAGCCAGAAAAAGATTCATAGCTTAGATACGTGCTAAGTAGCACAGCTTGATAAAAACAAGATCGGTACAATTTTAGATGCATATAACATACCAAAAGCGACCGAATCACAAACCAGATGTACGTAACACACAAAAAGCTACGCAGTATAAGAACTTGTGCTAAAAAAAAAACACAACAGCATGTAGTTATTAGCAAGATTACGCTGCTTATTCTTCCATAGATCGTTAGCTATTTGCAGGCCTTCCTTCGACTGCTGTGACTGAAAATAGCAACTGAAAGTTTCGCTGTATATGGGCGTTCGTTGAATAAATAATTTCGATTACAAAAACATTGACCGATTCTAATTTGGACACTTATTAATGAAGTTAAGTTAAATTTTTTAATTAAGTTTTAAATAAAATCAGCGGATACGTTATTTCGCTGTTGATGATGTTTAAAAAGTCTGTTTTTGTCGTGTGATGCTTGTACGTTGGTCTACTTCAATAATGGCGCAAAATGCGTAGGTAAGGTACGATACAGTGATATCAAATATAACAACAGCGAAATATTTTTTTGAAACCGGGCTAGAAAATTAGAGACCGTTTATGGTCCATTTTTCGCGTCTGCCTGTTCGAATTAATCATTTTTTTTAGTGTATATTTCGTAGATCACGATACTACTACATTGAAAAAGTATTTAGCACTTTTTGGTTATTGATAAGAATGAACTCAGTCATGAGTCAGTTCCGGACGAAAATAATCTTTTTAAAATGCATTTCTACTATTGTTAAAGTCATCGCCACTTGTTACTGAAATTTTATTTGTGTTGATAATATCTTATCAATCAGTAATTTTCGAGAAAATATTAGTTTAAGATCACTTAAACAAGAAAGTTATTACTTTAATGCACTTATAAAATGCTTAATCCAAAATTGGTAATTTTACTGTGCATTCTAGCACAGAGCGATTACAGATCGCTCTGCTCCGTTTCTGTGGAAAATGAGTTTCTTTCTCGCTCAGCATTCTTTGAAATTGACCACAGTTGCAATTTATTATTAACTATCACGATAATTTTTTTTTGTTTGCTCGAACTGTAGCCGAGCTCTGGGATAAATCGCACCAATGACTGTGTACAATATAAGATATCTCAGGCGTATGGAAAAAATTTTACCCATTGCGATACGTTGAGATTAATGAAAACGGTTTCAAACACCCAAAGTTCATGATTCCCGCTCATTGGCCGCTACCCGTGCGCCCATATTCAACAGTCAAGCGATTCAATCGGCGACCCTCGCTATGAGTGTTTTAAACCTTTTGGACCAATCTTAACGTATCTCAATAGGTAAAATTTCTCCTATAGCCTTGGGATATGTTATACATATACACATATATTATTGAAAGTCGCACTGATAGTTGCCAGTGGAAAACAAAAACCTGAAAAGCTTAACTAGTGAAAAACGCTTTAAGGAAACTAGGGGCTGACAGGCAATATCAGTTGTCCATATGCAGATTAATATTTTTATTAAGGCTCCTCCACACTGCATTCTTTTTATTTTTTTCTAAATCTTACATTTTCAGAGTGAAATCTTAGACGTTTTTGCCTTGAATTATGTCAATAAATGCAAATGTGAACGCGTAGCATTTACATTACCAAATCCTAAATTTGAAAATAGGACCATTTTTTACTTTATTATTTTAATAAAAAGTCGAAATATACACTTGCTAATATCTTCACCACGAATGCAGATAGAAAGATGAAAATCAGCACACGTATAGAGAGAGCTGTGGGACATATTCCAAAAATAATTTAATTTTTTTATCCATTGGCGTCCGTAAAGGGGGGGCTAAAAACAAATTGTCGGCCGAATCTTTTTTTGAAATGGTTATATCTTCGAAACTACTTACCATAAAAAATTCATATTTTGGGACAATTAAGATGGCGTATAGATCCACCAGAATCAGCTTAGAAATAGGCTTATTATTGTAAGGGGAAGGGTCGGAGGGGGTGCAAGGAAAAACACTTAAGAATTAATATCTCAACTATCTCTTAAGCTATGTAATTGAAATTTAAAACATATACTAAGCTATACTAGCGAAATACAAAAAAAATATAAAATTTGATCATAATAGTAGTGGGGTGAAACGGGGAGCATTTGAAAAATGGTGCACTTTTCAAAATTAGAAATCATTATATCTCAAAATTGAGTACAGATATCAAATTGAAAATTCGTCAGATTATAGAACTACATAATTTATAATTTTGATAAAAATTTTAAGTTAGGGGGTGTAAAGGGAGGGAGGTGGTAAGCAAAAATGTCGAAAATTTTGAGTGAATTTTTTAGGACTCTGCTCAAAGATAGAAACTTTAAATTTTGCATGTGAATACATCTATTTGATATACATAGAAAAAAAATAATAATTTGATCCACAATTGTTATGAACCGACCACCCCGGTCTAATGGGCACAAGCTGTTTCATGTGCAACGAAAAAAACACGAAAACTGAAAATTTTTGGATGTAATTTTAGGGTAGAAACTTGAAAATTTGGGAAATACATTTAAAAAAAATCCCTAACAGTATAAAATATTAACTGGTCGAATACCTTCAAAACTTCTACCCCCTCCCATACAAAATTATTTTTTCGACCATTTTTAAGAAATTAATTATCACCTAACTATTAAAAGCTATCCATTTGAAATTTTGCATAAAAACTTATAAAAATATTTGCAAAGAAATTATTTTAAAAGTTTCAAAATCACACTTGCCCTTCTACCCCCTCCCATACAAAAGTATGATTTCGACCAATTTCATTAAATCAACTAATAACCAACAAATTAAAAGCTACGAACTTGAAATTTTGTACGAGCAGCTTACAAGAGAAAGGAAATAAAATTGCGTCACAAATTTTGCAATTCCCCTACCTCTTCTACCCCCTCCCGTACAAAATTATTTTTTCGAGCATTTTTAAGAAATCAGTTATCAGCTAACTCTTAAAAGCTATCCATTTCAAATTTTGCCTAAAAACTTATAAAAATAATTGAAATGAAATTCCTTTAAAAGTTTTGAAATCGCGCTTGCCCTTCTACCCCCTCCCATACAAAAGTATCATTTCTATCTATTTCATTGAATCAACTAATAACCATCAAATTAAAAGCTACGAACTTGAAATTTTGTACAAGCACACTACAAGAGAAAAGGAATAAAATTGCGTCACAAATTTTACGATTCCCCTACCTCCTCTACTCCTTCCCATACAAATGTTTGGTTTCGTGAATGTAAAATGCATCGAATCCTATGAAAATTCTATGCAACTTCGTCTATGAAACACATTCTATACAGAGGATATTGGACGCGATTCAAGCAATTAATTAAAAAGCTATTAACATCCACCCACCCTTACCCCTCCTCCTCCCCTCATAAGAACCCAAACTTGCAGAAATGAATGAAATATTGTTAAATTGACAACAGCCCTGCCCAAGAACTCCCTTTCACTTAGCCTTCCCTAACCACTCTAACCTGCATATTGACTTTCCACACATCCGCAACTTGTCCCAAGAATAATAAAGTTTCGCCCGACTTGTTGGCAGTTTATTTTTTTTTGTATTCAAAATAATAAAAGTTGTCTAAACGTTTTCTGAAGATATAACGGGGTACTATTGTGATCGCGAGAAATTCCACATCCGGTTTTTGAGGGATTCCCATCATTTGTTGAATGGTGAGTTTTGTTGTAACGTCTGTTTGTGTGTCTGTAAATCGGAACAGAAAAATATATTGGGTTTACCATTGCGCGTCAATCCCAATTATACGATACTCTAGATGAAATAGAAATGTATATTTGTGTTCTTAAAAAATTTTGTATGGGGAGCAGTAGGAGTAACACGATTGAACTACCTTTTTTAACATCATGCTAGGAGTAGCCATAAAAATGTATTATGCATAATTTCGGCTTCAAAAAAACGGGTACTGCGAAAATTAGCGTATTGGATTTAGTGAAATTGTGTAGTTTGAATGGAAGGTGGTAGAAGTAATAGGGGGTTCTTAGTTGTTTTTTTTTTGAGAAATAAATACGAATATTATGCACTTGATGTTTTTTAAATGTTAGGTCAGTAACATTCATACTTTCCAAGAAAATCGATTTTTTGTAAACTTGTGAAATTGTACCACTTTGCATGGGAGGGGATAGAAGGAGTAAAGGTAATCAGTTAGTTTTCTTTTCGTTCTTAATAATAATGCTAATTTAGCATTCAACACAAATTTTGAGTTCGATAAATGTTACGCGTACTGAGAAAATCGGTTGAAAGAGTTTCATGAAAAAGTACAGTTTGTTTGGGAGGTGGTGGAAAGAATGAGGGGGTTTGAATAATTTGTACGCCATAGATCATATTCATGATAACAAATATATATTCTTAATTTCAAATTAGAAACTCTTAAGTTTCCAAAAAAGAATTGTTTATTATGAATTATTGAAAAAGAGTCATTTTGGAAGGGGTGGAGCGATTTGTCCCATTCACGAACTTGACCTTACTTTTTTTCAAAAACAACGCGCATAAAATTTGAACATTCTAGTTCAACGCGTACTCAACCTAGAGAACGTACAGACGGACATCCGGTTTTGAGATTTTGGAGTGATAATATGAACTTCTGTCTTATTCATCTTTATACTCTAGATGAAATCTGAGAGTATATTGTGTTTGCCTTACCGTTTGTAACGCTAAGATATGACGCTCGCACAGAGCCGCCAAGGGTACAGAAATATTTGTTGTCGCTCAAAAACCTCGATTCCGAGTGACCGTCTGTCCGGCTGTCCGTCTGTCTAACGCATTACTCTCGAAAGCTTTGAGCTATAGTGCTAAAAATTTTTGTGTGTCATTTTTAACAAAAAAGTAAGGTCAAGTTCGTTAACGGTCGAAATAGCTCCACCCCTTCTACCCCTCCCACACAAAATGACACAATTACGCAATTTGATAATAAACGGATTTGCTCGAAAAGTATGAAAGTTATTGAACTCAAACTTGGAGCATATTACTTTTATAATGACTTCAATCTACCGTATATAAATTATGTGTATTCTCCCTCTCCTTCCACTACCTCCCGTACAAACTGCACTTTTTAATGAAATGCTCTAAACCAATTTACTCAGTGCGTATAAAATTTATCGAGCTCAAATTTAGCAGTAAATATTTATTTAGAATTATTAGCAAGACCAAAAAAAATTAGATGATTAGCTTCACCCCTTCTACCCCCTCCCATACAAAATGACACAATTTCGCAACTCGACAATAAACAGATTTGCTCGAAAAGTATATATAAAAACTATTGATCTGAAATTTGGAATATAATACTTTTATGACAATTTCAATCTACTGCATAAAATTTATTTTAGCCCTCCTCTTCTTTCCACCCCCTCCCATACAAACTACACTTTTTCATGCGATGCTTTAAACCAATTTACTCAGTACGTATGAAACGTATCGAGCTGAAATTCTGCATTAATAACTTATTTAGAATTATTATTCAGCCCAAAAAAAATTAAAAGATTAGTCTTAACCCTTCTACCCATACAAAATGGTGCAACTTTGGAATTCAACAATAAACGGATTTGCTCGAAATTTATTGATCTGAAATTTGAAGTATATTACTTTTATGATGATTTCAATCTATCATATGAAAATTATTTAAGTCCTCCCCTGTCTTCCACCACCTCTCATACAAACTCTACTTTTCATGAAATATTCTAAAACAATAACTCAGTGTGTATAAAATCTATCGAGCTGAAATTGTGCATTTAATATTTATTTAGAATTATTAGTAATCCCAAAAAAATTAAGCTATTATCTGTACCCCTTCTACCCCCTCCCATACAATCTGACACAATTTCACAACTTTACAAAAAGCGGATTTTCCTGTAAAGTATGAATGCTATTGATCTACAATTTAAAATATGCCAAAAGCATGATTAAGGACTCGCCCCTCCTTGTACCACCTTCCATACAAACTACACAATTTGGATAAATCCAATAACCTAATTTTCTCAGCAACTATTAAATTTTTTAATCCTAAATTTTGTGTAAAACATTTTGATAGCAACTTTAGCGTAATGGGAAAAAATTAATTCAATGTCGTCAACCTCTGTACCACTTCTCCTACAAAATTTCTCTTTCATCTAGAGTATTTCACGATTGGGCTTTATGCCCAATCGTACTCCTGTTATGTTTTTCTCTGAGCCTTATTTCTTAGTGTTACAAACTTTACAGCAAACTTATAATACTCTCTGATTTCATTTAGAGTATAAAGATGGGAGTACTCGCAAAAGATCGGTCACGTTGGCAGACAGGCTTTCATTGTTTTTGGCAATGATCATAATCAGAAGCGAAAGTTATGAGCATTTTAAAAATAAAAAAATATTATAAATTTTTTTAACCTGATCGAAAAATGTAAGTGTTATAGAACAGCCAAGTATTCGTTTTTTTTATTATGTTTTTTGCAGCTGATGAGAGTTTGGTTGTCATTTGCATATCGACGGTATTTTGATGAAACCACCAACATACATGAGTACAATTTTCCAGAAAGTGCAAAAAAATGTTTGCAATAAATTTAACTAAATTGTTCTTGTCAATTTTGTCATTATTTTTTGGTGGTCTTATAGTTAATTTTCTTAAATTGTAGGTTTCATAAAAAGAACGGTCTGATAACGGCGTCTGAACTACCAGGGGAGGTCAAAAATTTCGCAGAATGACAGGGAAGAGGGGTAAAACTATTATTTTTCCTTTTCAATATATTCGTCCTTAAGCCTAATACATTTATCACATTTACCAAAAAATTTTTTAATTCCTTCTAAAAAAATTTTTTTCAAAGCCTTGAAAATAGGCTGAAACGGCCGACTTCACCTCCTCATCGTTGGTAAATTTTCTTCCCCGTAGTTTTTTCTTCAGTTTTGGGAACAAATAGTAATCGGAAGGGGCCAGATTTGGACTGTAAAGGGGGTGGTTCAATACTCCGTAGCCGCATTTCTGTAGGGCAGCCATTGCAACGTAGCTCTTGTGAATAGGTGCGTTGTCTTGCAAAAGCAGCCCACTTCGACTCCACTCGCCTCTTCTTTTATTCTTGATGGCATCCTTTAATTTTTGTAGAAGGTTGGCATAGTATCCTCCTGTGATATTTTGTCTTTTTTCTGTATTTTCGATCATCAAAACCCCGTCTGAATCCCAACAATTAGTGGCCATGATTTTTCTGGCGGATTGTGAGACCTTGAACTTTTTGGGGGGTGAAGCGCCCTTACCGAAACCACTGCATTGACTCCGGCTTTGATTCAGGCTCAACGATGAACCCAAGTTTCGTCTCCAGTAACAACCCAGGTCAAAATTTCATCCCTGTTCTCGCTACAGAGATCCGAAAAATCGAACACTCGACGCGCTGCTTTTCCTGAACCGCTGGTAGCATTCCCGGTACCCATTTGCGCTGACCTTAGACATGTCAAGTTGATCGTGGCGAATATTCAAAATGGTTGTATCTGATCCAACCATTTTTGCGATTTATTTCTTCTTTTAAATCAGTATTCTGAGCGTTTCAATATTAAGAGAGTTGTATTGGATAAGTTCAAGTGGATGATTTACATATGATAGGGATATTAGTGTGTTTCTTGTTCTTGGACAGCTAGAAAATATGTACATATGTGTAGCACAGTCAGAACTGTATTGCAAACGGTACACGTTGGTGCAGGCTCTCGTGTAAAATAATGCATTTTGGACATGTCCTAGCCTTAGTCGGATGCGCTGGATTATGATGTGACGCGATACATCGGGATTATATTAGGAGTACAAATAAGTCTCCACCCTTTTCTATCAAAAATTAGGAATGAATTGTGAAAGAACGGTCAATCAAATTCCTGTTAAGACCCCCTATAGGGGCATAGGACAGAAACAACTCTCTTCCACAAGGCGCGATCCTGCGCATCGGCTTTAAGCTGTTGCCAGGACTTGTTTATTCCTCTGGCCTCCTGCTCAACTGCTCGCTTCCATGTGTTACATGGTCGACCAACCCGACGTCTTCCTTGAGGGTTATAATCCAGAGCCTGTTTTGCGATGTTTTGCTCTGGTTTCCTCAAAGTATGACCGATCCACTGCCACTTTCGCCGTTGAATCTCAATACCTATTTTAGTTTGGCGAGTTGTACTCCAAAGTTCGTCGTTGGAGATCACTTCTGGCCACAATATTCCTAAAATGCGTCGGAGGCATTGGTTTACGAAAGTCTGTAGTTTCTTGGTAAGTCGAACGGTCACTTTCCACGTAGTACAACCATATAACAACACGGATTTGACGCATGCGTCAAAAACTCGCAGCTTCGTGCGAAGGGAGATCTCTCTTAACCTCCAGAAAGGGGAAAGGATACCGAAGGCCTGACGAGCTTTATTTAGCCGAGCCTCAACATCCTTTTCGGCTCCGCCGTCCATGCTGACAATGCTTCCGAGATAGCAAAAATCTTGCACCTCTTCCACATCCTGTCCATTAAGAACAATCGGTGTGCTTGCGTTCGAACCCATGTGCATGTACTTGGTTTTACGCACATTTATTTTCAGTCCCGCCTCTTTGCATTTAGAATGCAACGAGCGAACATTTGACTCTAAGTCCGAACGGGTATGTGCAAGCAAACACACGTCATCAGCATAATCAAGGTGACTTAAGATGTTAAATAGTCTCCATTGAAGACCTTTACCTTCCCCACCTTCCAGTGCAGCTTTCAAGATGTCATTTATTACCACCAGAAACAGGGCTGGTGATAATATGCAGCCTTGTCTGACACCCGTTCGCACAGGAAAGCTCTCGGACAGCTCTCCTCTATGCAAGACGCGACACCTTGCATCTTCGTAGGATTCTTTAATTATAGCTATGACCTTATTTGGAATACCTCTCCTACGCAAAGCATTCCATATGTAATCTCGCTTAACGCTGTCGAAAGCCTTCTTGAAGTCCACAAACATGAGATGTAGTGGCGAACCCATTTCGGCTGACTGCTCTAATATTATCCGTAGGGTATTTGTGTGGTCGGTACAAGACGACCCTTTACGGAATCCAGCCTGATAAACTTCGAGAGTGCTCTCGACGACATCACTAATCCTATTGAGAATTACCTTAGCCATAATTTTTGATACGGCAGTAAGTAGACATATACCACGCCAATTGCCACAATCCCGAAGGTCGCCCTTCTTCGGAATTTTCACAATGACGCCCTCCTTCCATTCAGTCGGATATCTTCCATCATTCCACACCTTAGTTAAGAGTGGGAGGAGTATATCGGCTGTTATTTCCGGGTCCGCTTTGAGGAGTTCGGTTGGTAGTCCGTCTATACCTGGAGCTTTCCTTCCCGCCATTGACCGAATGGCGGAAACTATCTCTTCCTTATCTGGGGATCGTCCCTAATAGAGGATTGTTGCGGTTGGATGTTTGGAAGTTGTTCTGTTTCCGGAATATCTTCATCTGACAAGATGTTTAAAATATCAGAGAAGTATTCCTTCCATCGTCGCAACTGGTGTTCACTCATATTAAGGAGAGTTCCGTTGACATCTCTCACCAGGTGGTTGGCGGTGAAATTCCTGTTCGTCAACTGTTTCATGATTTTAAATAGTGAACCCATATCCCCAAGGTAAGCCGCAGATTCTGCCTTGTTTGCCAGATCTTCAATGGCCTTTCTCTTGTCGCGTCTAACAGCCTTTTTAAGCTGTATATGAGCATCGCGGTAGTTCTGCCTCAAGTCGGGCGTTCGTTGGTTGACATCGGGTTGAGAGATGATTGCCAATTTGGCTTTTTTCCGATTGTCAACCTTGTCCCATGTGTCTTGCGACATCCAGGGTTTCTCACCGCTCTGCGCATATCCCACAGATTCTTCAGCACTAGTTAGAAAAGTGTTTCTGGTTGCCTCCCAATTGGCGTCCAGTGTGCGCATTTCATGTTCACCCAATGTGGATGACTTTTCGCGTAGAATGGTGGTGTATTCGAGTTTTTTGTTGGGATCTCTGAGTTTATCCACATTAAGCTTGCGCTTCATTTGAAGAATTTGTGGTCGTCGGATAGCTGCTGTACACAATCTCAAGCAGGCAACCATCAAGTGGTGATCGCTCCCCACGTCAGCTCCACGTTTCGCTCGCACATCGAGGAGACATCTTCTCCATCGGCGACTTATAGCCAAATGGTCGATCTGGTTCTGAGTAACACCATCAGGGGAAACCCAAGATGTTTTATGATGACTCTTGTGTGGAAAAAGGGTCCCTCCGATGACCATTTGCCGAGTACTACAGAACTCCACAAATAATTCGCCGTTTTCGGGTCTCTTAATCCAAGGTCGTGAAGGGTCGACCCAAGGGTCACCATGCCTCCCCATGACGTGTTCTAGTCCAGTGTTGTCTGATCCAACCTGGGCGTTCATATCTCCCGAGATGATAATAATATCACCTCTTGGAACACGTTCGAAGGTGGCACTCAGTTGGCTATAAAACTCCTCTTTGTCACCAGATGTTGCGGTATTAGTTGGTGCGTAGCACTGCAGAATTGTGACGTTTCTGACACTGGTCCTGAGCCTGACGACGATAATCCTATCCGAGATTGGTTCCCAGCTAATGAGACTGTTTCTCGCTCTCGGCGTAAGGACGAACGCCACGCCATTTCTGGCTTCACTTTCAGGGCCAATGTACAAAATAGTGTTTCCGCTAGGGGTTCGTTCTTCTCCTGATCCTGTCCACCTGACCTCGCTCAAGCCCAAGATTTGGATGTTATAGTGCTCCATTTCACGGTCGATCACTGATTGGCGGTGCAAGGACCGAGTAACCCCAGCTCTTCCCCCGTCATTCAATGTTCGAACGTTCCAGAAGCCAATCATAGTCCGTTTTCGAATGCCAAAAGTCGTTACCGTAGAATCAGTCCGTATCCGAGGCGATGTATCCGTTTCTCGTATCATTTAGGTCTTAAGATCACGGGTGATAAGCCCATGATCCAGTGAGTGTCCATTTGCCATTTTTAGGGCAAGCAGGACTGGCTGTGGGTGAATTCTACAGCCCCCATCCCAGAGGGGGATAGTTAGCTCAGGTCCGTGGAGTCGCTATTGGAAAATCCTACTCCCTTATTTGTTTTTGAGGCATTTGAAAATAAAGATCTTTTATTTGTTGTTTTAAAGTCTACGATAGGTGGATGCCTGAGGTGTGGATTTATTGTGTCCGGCTAACGAAAGGTTGATGCTCGTAGCTACTTCAGTATGTCTCCAAGGAGGGGTATGAAAAGGATAAGGTGTGGAATCTTATGAAACAGAGAAGTAGAGAAATTGAAAGTTTGTAGATTTTATGTAATGCCGAAGGAAACTTGTTCTGATTTAGAGTCCTTTCTTGCGTATAACTCGTTTTTGAGAAAATGGCATTTTTGTGCAACATTTTCAATGCTAACAAATCCCTTCTATCTTCAAAGGATAGGAAACCGGTTTCAAGTAGTAGGCTGTCTATTGTTCTAAGCGCGCCAATAGTGAGTCGGGCTGCAACATTGATTGACACTTGGATGGGACGAATGGTGGTTTTGTTATACCCCAAATATATCAGGAAATAACATTTTAATTGTTTTGTAATCTTCATTTTTATATATTTTTATTAACACAAAACTATTTATTTTTATTAACACAAAACTATTTATTTATAGGCGTTTAAATTAGTTTGACTATAACATTATATATTATTAAATTATTCTTGATTTATTTTTTCTAAGAAAAATTATTTATTAATTAATTAATAGTTTTCAATGCGTGTCTTGCATAGTTGATTGATTTCACAAAAGTGCTTTTCGTATATTAAATCAGAACCAAATAAAATCACTTCGAGAATTTTACTTAGTAGTAGATTTTAAATTGTTCAAAACGAAGTGTCGATATCGCTAAAGTTGTTGGCATATAGCCGTATATAGAGCTGCAGTATTCAATTTTTATACTTTAGATGAAATCTGAGAGTATTATAAGTTTGCCACAAATGAAACAGAAGTTCATACTATCATTCCAAAATCACAAAACTGGTTGTCTGTACGTCCGACCGTGTCTTCTTTAGCTTGAAAGCGCGTTGAACTAGAAAGTTCAAATTTTGTACACGTCATTTTTGACAAAAAAGTAAGTAAGTAAGTTCGTGAACGGGTCAAATCGCTCCACCCCTTCTACCCCCTCCAATATAAAATGACACAATTTCGGAGTTTGACAATAAACGGATTTTCTCGAAAAATATAAAAGCTATTTGTCTGAAACTTGGAATAAATTCCTTTTATAATTATGTTACTCAACAATATACAAATTATTCGATTCCTCGCACTCTCTCCACTACCTCCCATAGAAACTGTTCTTTTTCATGAAATACTATAAATCAATTTACTCAGTACGTATAAAATTTATAAAGCCAAAATTGTGCACTAAATATTTATTTAGAATTATTAGTAAGACAAAAAAAGCTTCACTACTTCTCGATATTTCTGAATAAATCATTAAGAACTTCCTACTCCTTTTACCACCTCCCATACAAACTGCAAAATTCCACTAAATACAATAAACTTATTTCCTCAGTACCTATTAAATTTTTGAACCTTAAATTTTGTGTAAAACATTTCGATAGCAACTTTAGAATGATGTAAAAAAATTCGTTCAATGCAGTTACCCCTTCTACCGCTCACCACACAAAATTTCTTATATTCAAAAAATTCTCTTTCATCTAGAGTACCGCATGATTGGGTTTTACGCCCAATCGTGGTCCGTCCGTCTGTGTCCTCTCTACCTTGAGAACACGTTGAGCTAGAAAGTTCAATTTCCGTACACAGAAAAATAAGATGAAGTTCGTGAGCGTGCCAAATCGCTTCAGCCCTTCTACCTCCTCCCATACAAAATGCACTTTTTCATGAAATGCTCTAAACCAATTTACTCAGTGCGAATAAAATTTATCGAGCTGAATTTGTGCACTAAATATTTATTTAGAATTTTTAGTAAGTCCAAAAAAATTAGACGATTAGCGTTATCCCTTCTACTCCCTCCCATACAAAATGACAAAATTTCGCATTTCGACAATAAACGGATTTGATCGAAAAGCATAAAAGCTATTGATCTGAAATTTGGAATATATTACTTTTATGATGCTTTCAATCTACCGTATAAAAATTGTTCGAGTCCTCTCCTTCCTACAAACTGCACTTTTTTAAGAAATACTCTAAACAAATTTACTCAGTAAGTATAAAATTGATCGAGCTAAAACTCTGCACTAAATATTAATTAAGAATTATTAGTAAGATGATTTTCCTGAAAACTATGAACACTACTGTTTTGCAATTTAAAACATATCAAAAGCATGATGTTTATAATTATTTCTGATAAAATCATTAAAAGCTCGCCGCTCCTTTTACCACCTCTCATACAAACTGCACAATTACACTAATTTTTTCAGTACCTATTAAATATTTGAATCCTAAATTTTTGTATAAAACATTTTGATAGCAACTCTAGCGTGATGTGAAAAAATTAGTTGATTGTCGTTACTCTCTCTCCAGTTCTCTCTGAGGTACGTGAGGCATCTGTATACCAGATGGTTGCTCCCTCTTCTATCTCAGGTAGCATGGATTGTCACTCCTTGCGCTCTCTGATTATAACTTCGAAGGCTAATGTTAAGGTCAAGATCACTATATTCGGACTTTTTAGAATTTTGAGGTGACCTCTATGATCTCCCGGTTTTATGAAAACCTGCCCTACTGCTTCAATGGAAATGCTCCTTACCCTCTCTTCAATACTCTCTAAATGAAAAAGGAGAATATTAAAGTGGTGTTACGCATACAGAAGGATCTTGCGGGGTCTATGTGGGCTAAGGACGCCACTCTAACCTAACCTAACGTAAGGTAGGGCAGTGTTCCTCTGTGTGTTACCATTGAGTTTCTGTATAGGATCTGACTCTCCAAAAAGAGTTCGGCAAAATGTTCCAGCATTGAGCGGGAAAATTTTAAACCGAAGATTATTTTTCTGCGATCGATTTTTTTATTTACAGGATTTGTTGGCCAAGTATTGGCTAAATATCGCCGAGCTCGATTAGCAGCTCCGTGACAGAAGATGGGCTCTGGCCGAGTGATAGCTTGATTGCCCAAACACGCTAAAAAATTTTCTTTGATTCCTCTTATTATTAGATTAGCTTTACACTATGATTTCTTATGATATTCTACAAATGTTTCGAATTCACGCATTTCAAATGTTGTTAATAACCAATAATGAGTCTTATCACCAGTAAATTATGAGAACAATCGCATTGTTTAACCTTGATTGAGGTTTCGTCAGCAATTCTCTGATTCGAAAACAAAATCTTATTCTTTTCACTTTTTCTTATAAATAAGCCCTGAGTCGGCATCGGACGATTCGTGTCAGCATTCAACCTACGTGACCAGGTGATAATATTGATGAATCAAATCAAATCGGTGACTTTTTCTGTGACGGATTTTTGTTTAAATGCGCCATTATCTGCGTTCTAGAAACACAATTATGTCTTTAACGGTGGAGAAAATTGCAAACTAAGCAGATAGCTTAAAACGCAATTCGCATAATAGCGCCTCATGCTATAACCTCCTATGTAACGTGTATACGGACCGAGCTCGTATGGAAATTTTTTAATGGCATTCTGTAGGTAGCCGCCGTTCGGAAATTGGAAGTAGTGTCATCACGAAATTGCTCCGTTTTCGTAAATAAATAAGTAAAAGCATAAATTACATTATGCCTACCTATATTATAAAACTGTCACTAATTTCTTTTCGAACGTCTCAATATTTAAGAGAAAGAAAAGTAAACCTAATTTGGGATGAAGTGAATCTCCGCGCATTATTCATAAAATTGGGAAAGGTAAAAATAATTCATATCGCCAACGCAAACTTGTCATAAATTGAATGAAAATTTTGCGATTATTCAATAAAATATGTTGTAATTTTTTTTTTAATAAGTTTTGGTATTTAGTAATACCAGCTTTTGAATTTATTAGGTAGGCTTCCTTCAGTATTTAACATCTTTTTTGTTTTATTGCCTCTTTTTAACCTTTGGAAGATATGAATTTGTTCGCCTGTATTTATGAAAATTGTGCATTAACCCCTTCTTTGGGGGTGTTCCGACACTTTATCTTCATCAATGGCATTACAGTCAAATCGAGCCTTGGCCTCCCAACCTTCAGGTTTCTTAAAATTTATATTTGTTATTGTGGAGGGGTTGTTCGACCCCACGTTTCCCGCAGCAAAGTACTACCAGCCACGAGTCTGCAAAGGGACCTAAACTGGAATTATTTTTTCATAATTGCTAAACCTGAGCGGATTACCACGGGAGCCCAACACTTTTGCAGATGAAGATATTCCAGAAAGGAGAATCACTAAACAACCGCAATAATCTTATATTAGTGACGATCCGCCAAATAGGGTGGAGAGAGTTTCCGCCATTCGGTTAATGATGGGAAAGAAATCCGCAAGTACGAACCAAACAAACGTTTCAAAGAAAATTCAGAAATGATGGACGCTATCCGGCTGAATGAAAGGAGAACGCCATTGTCTAAATCCCCAATACCGACCTACGGGATTGTGGCTATTAGCGGGGTATATGTCTACTTACTGCCGTTTCAAAATTCATGGCTAATGTAAATCTCAATAAGATTAGTGGTGCAGTAGAGAGCACTCTCAAAGTTTATGTGGTTGGATTTCGTAAAAGATTGTTTTGTACCCTACTGATAAATCGCAGCAGGATTCGCCACTATATCTTATGATTGTGGACTTTGATAAGGCTTTCGACTGCGTTGAGAGAAATTTCAACAGTCTTTACAAATTTTGAATGGATCGTTCGAATAGATTCCGAAATTCCGAATCTACTCGGTTAAACATTTTCGATTCGAGAAAAACGCCATTCAAGTTTTGGTTATTGCAATCCAGAGAACCTAATTAAAATACTGCTCCTTATGAAAAAGCTAGATTTCAACTTATATAAATCTCTTGTGTGCCATCTCTCCTTATGTCCAATGAAGATTTCCATATTGTCGCGGAAAAGTCAACTTTAGTTCTGGGCTGTGTTAGTTCCACAGAAGAAAGGAGCTACAGTATAGCCAAGTGTGCGGCGTTTGGTCTACATTGCGATGGTCGGGAGTTTAAATCCCAGTCAACGTATAATTCCCCAATCTGGGAAAATGAAAATTCGTAGATGGAGGGTTGTGCGCCAATAAAAAAAAAAACAATGCTGAGGAACCTGAAGGTCAGGAGGCCAAAGCTTGATTTGGGTGATGCTGCCATTGAAGAAGAAGAATCTCTTACGTTTCACATCCTGATTATGACTTGATATGGCACTCACTCTCGTATTTCTTTTCGTGGCAAAATAATGTCTTTTCGTATACAACCTGTGGTAAATTATAAAACTTGCTTAGGCGCTATCGTACGAAATCGTTGCTTCCACCCCCGGCAATGGAAGATGGCCCTTCGATGAGTATCGTGGTGGCTGTGGTTACCGCCCACATCGCGAGCAGAGCTCCTAGGAGTTCGACATGGAGTTTGGCTTTTCAATCCGTTGCCATGGCAGAAAGATTCTAACAGCAGAAATTTATGTAGGTCTCGTATCCTGTAGTATGATTATCGAACCTGCATTCGATATAGACTGCGGCCTTTGGGACGTTAATAATAGTCATTACAAAAACAATCCGTGTTGGTGAATCGAAATTTGTGAAAACTGTGGTTTTTAAGGAGTGTTTTCAGGGTGATATTGATGGAAAATTGTCAATATCTAGACACATTGTAACAGTGGCTTCTATTGGGAGTATAAATTGAAACCAGCAGTTTCCCAACAGAAAGCGCCAGCAGTAAATGCTGGTAAAAAATGGCAGATCGGAAACGTCACATGGTAAGGCTAGTCATCTATCAACAACTTCTCATCAATAGATTTGTCAACTTTTATCGGCGTCATATACTTTTTTCTGGGCGAATATGCTGAAGTTTGAGCCAAATAATCGTCATTTGCGGGAAGTTTTGTTTTTTGTCTTCAATCAAAAAAATTTGGGATTGAGGCGCGACGAAATATTTCAAGCACTTAAGTCGTAGCTCTTAGTAGAAAAACATGCCGTAAGTGGTTTTAAAGCTTCAACAGCGGTGATTTTGACGTCGCGGACCGGCATGAGCTGCTGAAACCGAGTGAAACCATCACGGTAGATCACTATCGACTACAATCGATGCATTTGAGCCGAGCATTGAAGGAGAATCAATCACAGTACCAAAAGAGACACAACAAAGTGATTTTGCTGCACGGCAACGCTCGGCCACATGTTGCTTAGATTGGAAAACCTACCTGGAAACGTTGAAATGAGACATCCTACCCTCCCCGCTGTATTTTCCAGACATCGCCCCTTCTGACTACCACCTATTTAGATCGATTACGCATGGCCTGGCTGAGCAGCACTTTCATTCTTACGAAGAAGCAGTTTTTTCGACATGGAATCCGTATGCTGCCAAAAAGATGTCTCCAGGTGTTTCGGCATAAGTTAGTGCGTAGCACCTTGGTCCCTGAGTCTAACGACGACAATCCTATCCGAGATTAGTTCCCAGCTGGTGAAGCCACTACGCTATTTTTGGCTACACTGAGGGCCAACGTATAAAATGGTGTTGCCGCTCGAGGTTCGTTCTTTTTCTGATCGTGTCCACTTTACCTCGCTCAATTTGGATCTTAGGATGCTCCTTTTCACGGCCGATCACTGATTTTTTTTAATCCACCAAACTGAACTTAGAGGGCCACCCTTTAATACTGGACTAGTCGGTTTATGGAGGAATAAAACAAAATGAAATTGAACAAAACATGCAGTTGATTGAGTAAGGACGGACAGGATGCAAGGAGTCAGGAACGTTTTTTTTTTAAATTGCATAATGATATAAGCTTTAGGCTGCGAGTAGTGCATTCCACATTTTGCTTGTTCGACGTAGAAACGACCATCTATATTTCACTACATAATTTGCGTCGTCCGTATACTCGGGCATCTAGGGTATAGCCTAGTGGGTAGCGTGTTGGTATTGTAATGCGGAGGTCGTGAGTTCAAATCCCGGTCGGCGCAATATATAATTCCAGCACATTGCCTGCTTGGATATAGGTTGGTCACCTCAATATACGAAAATGAAAAATTAGTAGAAAGAGGGTTGTGCGAAGGGCTAACAACCCTTCCACAATAAGTAATGAAAAAAAAAATGTTAAGGAACCTGGATGTCAGGAGGTCAAGGTCCGATTTGGGCTGTAGCGCCATTGTAGAAGAAGTAGTAGTATACTCAGGCGCGCGTTTGACAGCACGAGTACGCGAGAATTGATATACAGGTGTACCCATTTGTTTTTTAATAAAACAAACATTTGTTTGGATGTCTCTGAAAATTTTATTGCATTATAAAGTTGACACATGGGGACTATGTATGGAACACAATATCTGTCAAATGGCCTCTTTGACTTTGCAAATGTTAAGGATTTGGGCTGCAGTGCTATTGTAGAAGGTGTAGAAGTATAAAAAAATCTCATTATCACCCCAAACATTGAAAAATGTTGCAATCTGGTATCACTGATCCCACAACCCTAACACTAATAACGACTGTCTGCCATGCCGCTGAGCGCCACAACTCAACGAAATTCTTTGTGTTGAAAGAAACGAAACGGGAAAAAAACACATCAGCAGACTTTGCTGTAAGGTAGAGTAAGAGTATTCCTTCTCGTTCTTGCTTTGTATTGGCGTTACGACGTTATGTACAAGTGTAGATTTCCCTCCTGTGATGTATTTTTCGTTACATCACATACGAGCAACTAAACGTTACTTTCGGTATAGGTACTGTTTTTGTATGTGGAACGAATACTCTAGTAACGAAACGTTTGACAGTTCAGTTACTTTTTCGACAGCTCATTTCGTTAGTTACGTAACGAATATAAATTTGCTTCGGTACTCGATATTTCGGATTTCAGTCGGTAACGAGTACTCGTGTAACGAATAGTTACTTTTTTGACATCACTAATAGAAATGTCTGTAGTAGAATGAATGAATACTCCGACATTTCTGCAATGTTCAAGGGAGTCTATGGATGCTGTGATGGCATCATCTCCAATAAGTCGAAACGTAAATGTCTGAATTCTGCCCAATACCGTTAGATGAGTTTTAGGTGCCCTAGCGATATGCGAATTGTACTCGAATCGGGGCCCGATGTGTAACTTGTAGATGGTTGCCAGATTAGATGGTGTATAATATTTCTTGCACCTTTGGAGAAAGCCTAAGTACTTGGAGGCTTCTTAAGTTGCATTGTGAATATGCTGGGTCCTGTGTTTTTTTTTTTATTAAAGTGCATACCTAGAAGACAGAAATTCTCAGGAAGATCAATGATACACCATCAAAGATTAGGTCAGTCACCGACATGTCGTATTTAAGAGAATGATGGAAGGCTTGTGTTTTTGTGGCATTAAACTCTACTCGATTCGCCCTACCCCATTCCAGGATTGTGTTGAGATCAGAATTTAATGAATCGAATAACTCACCTCGCTTAAAAGTCACAGTGGAAGCGCCTGCGAAACTTTTAAAGGAACGCCACTGTATTGGGAGATCTGAATCCATAATAAAACATAAAAACATAACAGAAGTACGATTGGGCGTAAAGCCCAATCGTGCGATACTCTAGATGAAAGAGGAATTTTTGGATCTTAAGTGGTAGAGGGGGTGACGACATTGAACTAATTTTTTCACAAGACGCTAAGGTTGCTATCAAAATGTTTTATATAAAATTTAGGATTTAAAGATTTAATAGGTACTAAGAAAATTAGTGTGTTGGATGTAGTGAAATAGTGCAGTTTGTATGGGAGGTGATAGAAGGAGGGGCGAGTTTTTAATGACTTTCCACAAATAAACGCATCATGCTTTTGACATGTTTTAAATTGCAAATCAGTAGCATTCATACTTTTCAGGAAAATCGATCTTGTATAAAGTTGTGAAATTGTGTCAGGTTGTATGGGAGGGCGTAGAAGGAGTGAATGTAATCATCTAATTTTGTTCGGTCTTACTAACAATTTTAAAAAAAATATTTCGTGCACAATTTCAGCTTGATCAATTTTATACGCACTGAATAAATTGGTTTAGAGCATTTCACGAAATTGTGCAGTTTGTATGGGAGGTGGTGGAAGGAAAGGGAGGACTTCAATAACTTTTATACAGTAGATTTATATCATCATAAAAGTATTATATTCCAAATTTCAGATCAGTAGCATTTATATTTTTCGGGCAAATCCGTTTATTGTGAATTTGCGAAATTGTGCCATTTTGTATGGGAGGGAGTAGACGGACTACAGCAAATCGTTTAATTTTTTTTAGTCTTACTACTAATTCCAATTAAATATTTAATGCACAATTTCAGCTCGATAAGTATTATATACACTGAGTAAATTGGCTTAGAGCATTTCATGAAAAAATGCAGTTTGTATGGGAGGTGGTGGAAGGAAGGGGAGGACTCGAATAACTTTAATACAGTAGATTTATATTATCATGAAAGTATTATATTCCAAATTTCAGATCAATAGCATTTATATTTTTCGGGGAAATCCATTTATTGTGAAATTGCGAAATTGTGTCATTTTGTATGGGAGGGGGTAGAAGGGGTGGAGCGATTTGGCCCGTTCACGAACTTGACCTTACTTTTTTGTTGAAAACGACGTATACAAAATTTGAACTTTCTAGCTCAACGCGTTCTCAAGCTAGAGAGGACACGGACGGACAGAAGGGCGGACGGACATCCGGTTTTGAGATGTTTGTGTGATTTTATGAACTTCTGTATCATTCATTTTTTTCTCCGAGTCTTATTTCTTGGCGTTACAAACTTTGTGGTAAACTTATAATACTCTCAGATTTCATCTAGAGTATAAAAAGAAGCACCAAAGCCAAATGCTTTCAGCCTAGAAAGAAGGGATTTATGTTAAACACTTTCGCAATGTCTAATGCAAGTACTTCGTCAAATTTATGTATGCAAGTATACCAGCGTTCGATTAGATAAACCAACGAATCACCTGTGTATCTTCACGACCAAAAATCATATTGGTGATTGTCGTTATTTCGCAAGGTGGTGTCTCTAGGCAATGCAGTTGGGAGTGAATTTCTCGCAAAATGCCTTTTTCTACTGAGCGGCTGCCGTCAGAAGGAGGAGTTGTGGAGGATGAGATAAAATTATTACTAACGGCTTCAAGAAATGACCACAAAGCTTTAGATCCTTTAGGGCAATCAAGGACGTTTTGATCATGGTGTTTTTTTTGCATGGTAAATTACAGAGTTACTGGAATTCCTTGCCTTGGTATAGAGATCACTGTGACTGGGGTTGGAGTGTTCCCTGAAATTGCTAAATGCAATTTTTTTTTACGTCAATTGCATCTCAATAATCTTTGGCAATCCACAGGTCCTTAGATGGTCTAAATCTTTTAAGGGCGAAAGAAATAAAGAGCCGCATTCCTTTGACAATTGTCTCGGTAATAACAGTGCAGACTAGATTGCAATTACTGTATACCTAGTCGTGCCATAAGTTCTGTCACACGTATATGGGCAATTTTTGTATAAATGAAAAAGAGTTTTTGACAAAGGAAAATATATTTTATTTTGGCATACTAATGGAAGTAAAATAAGCAACAAATTATTCAAAGTGGCCGCCTTTAGCCTTAACACAGCTCTTTAATCTGTTGGGCCAGTCATCGATAGCAGTACGCACTGTTTCTAGCGGAAAATTAGCTACTGCTTCTGTCAAAGATCGCTTAAGGCTCTCGATATTTGGGTGTCGTCTCGTGCACACCATGGACTCTAACTCCGCCCACAGTTTGTAGTCCAGGGGATTCAAATCTGGGCTCCCAGAAGGCCATTCCGTCGCCCTTATAAACTGTGGAATATTGGTTTCCAATCACGCTTGTGTGGTTCGAGCTTTGTGGGCTGGCGCAGAATCTTGCTGGAACCCCAATGTCGATTGTTGAATAGCGTAGAGTTCAGCGGCTTCACACATCCCTCCAGGATGTCCGTTTGATAATTTTTCGCTGCAGTTTTTACGCCTTTTTCGCAAAAATGAAGCTCGGTGACCCCTTCGTAGCTGACACCCCACCATACCATGACTGATGCTGGATGATGTCCTCGCTGTACCCTAGTGGCAACTTCTCGGGCTTCTATGGAGCTGTGGGCATACACCTTATCATTTTGGCGGTTGAAATGTTCCTCCACCGTAAAAATTTTTTCATCGGTAAACAAAATTTCTCGATGTTTGTTGTTGCCGTACCGCCGAAGGAGCTCTTTCGATCTGGTGCTCCTAATTTGCTTCAACTGCTCAGTCAGCAAATGTCCCGTTGATCGTCGAAAGGCACTCATCCCGAGGTCAGATTTTATGATGCGAGACATACTTCGGGTGGAGATGTTCATCTCTCGAGCCATGATTCGTTGTTTACGAAGCGGATTTCGACGAATTCGACTCTCGACCGCTTTGATGGCAGCAGAAGAACGTACATCACGCGGACGTCCAGAACGAGGTCGATCTTCAATAGTCTGGATCGCGTTATATCTCTGGATCGCACGATACACAAATCTTTGCGTTATTTTTAACGGGCACAACAACTTGAAAATTTCACTCGCGGATTTTCCACACTTATGTAGTGCAATCACTGCAGTTCGGTTTTCTATTACACCCCATTCCATCTTCACACGTTAACGAACACACTTTAAATGACCATCAACTGTCAACAACATTATGACGTTTATAAAACTGGCCGATATTGAAATGTCACTCATAAAATAAAGTTGTTGCCAATGTGAGAAATTATGTGACAGAACTTATGGCAGGACTAGGTATATAGCACAATTTTTAATGAAAGACTTTAAAGATTGCGTTTAGTCCGCCCCAATTGGCTCTCTTACCTTGTGTGTAGCCTAGTGGGTAGTATGTTGGTCTACAATGCGAAGATCGTGAGTTTAAATCCCGGTCGACGCATAATTCTGCCTATGTGGGTATATCTGGGTCACTTTAATCTTCGAACATGAAAATTCGTTGATAAAGGGTTGTACGAGGGGCTAACAACCCTTCCATAATAGAAAATAAAAAATGTTAAGGAACCTCAAGGTTAGGAGGCCAAGGCCCGATTCGGGTTATAGTGCCATTGAAGAAGAATAGTCGTTTTTGAAGTGCGAAATGATCCTTTTTGGTACTTTTATAGTCGGCGGTTTTAATGCCGATATTGAAAATTGGCGGTGTATGGACCGAGTAACCCCAGCGCTTCCGCCATCATTCGATGTTCGGACATTCCAGAAGCCAATCATAGTCCGTTTTTGAATGCGAAGGCGCTGTAGGCTGGACATTCTGTTTCTGGTATCAGTTAAATTTTAAGATCACTGGTGAAAAGCCCATGATCCAGTGAGTGTGCAATTTGAGATGAATCAGGACTGGCTGTGGGTGTATTCTACTGCTCACATCCCACTACTCTTTTTTTTTCGTTAAATCGATTCTTTTTATTGCGTACCAACGATGCAAAAATTCAGACACATCCCAACGAAATGTACCATTGCATTTTTAATTTCCCTACGTAATAAGGGGAATTATTGTGAAAGCGAAAATTTAATTAAACAATTAAATTAACATGCGGTTTCCACTATTTAAGGTTCGAAGGAATTAAAAAAAAATAGGTTTTGTTGTGACGTATGTCTGTGTGTACCGACGATAGCTCGAGTAAACTTCAACAGAAAGAGTGGGAGTGGTTGCGAAAAATTGGCCACATCGACGGGCAGACCTGTTTTGTTTTTATTAATGACCGCCAACCGTAAGCGGAAGTTATAAGCATTTAGCAAAAAAAAAAAAATCTTTAAAAATGGTTTTTTACATTATCTAAAAAGTTTTTTGCGATTAAGTTATAGAACACCTTAAGAGATTTTTTTTTATACATGAGATTGGACCCAAATTTTCAATCAGATCAAAAAATATTCTGAATAAAAGTTGTAGAGCTTCCAAAAAAAAATCTTCATATTGTAATATGAGAGAAGTACCCAGGCTGAGGTTAATTCGTCGAAGAGCGTTGCTTTAAATAGTCTGCGCATATGAGGAGCTGATACACTCGGTCTGAAGGACATATAGTGTTTATAATAATGGAAAAAAAAGTTTGCAACTAGTTTTAGGCTGGAAAAATCTACCGTGCCGAAGTTTAATGTGTCTTCTTAAGGGATCTTTGTTCCCGTCGGTATTTCTTCATAAAATTTTAAGCATTATTTATATCTTAAGTTATAGCAATTTTAAGAAGCAACTGAAAATTTTAAGCTTGATTAAACACATGCGAATTTGAACCTGCGGCCTGTGAAACTATTACGCCACAGCGTGGCGGCCTTAAAGTTTAACGTTGATTAGCAAACAGTCTGTTTTATTTTATATTAAATTTTCGTATTCAGTAAGAATTCACAATTATCTTGCTTTAAATATTTAATGCAATCGTAGTGAAATTAAGTAATTAGCCATATTCGAAACCACAATGTCATTCTTTGGTTTTCCATTCAATATTTCGTTTGGTTTTGATAACCTTCTTATATTCTATTTAGCATGTCGTCAATATTCTTATATTGCACTTACCTCATTTGACATCCATTGTGGTTTTACAGCTGACTAAGTTCGTTCATATGTGCCTTTCATCATATCAGTTGGTAACATACTCCTTTTTGTGCATTAACAAAAGCTTAGAGAGACGATAGCAAAAATTGACATTCAATATCTCAGTCTTAACATGGTTGATTCTAAAATCATGGAAAATATTCAAGTCGAGGACAGACAATCTATTGCTGTATGCATGTTCTTATGACGGTATTGGTTAAAGGAAAAAAATCAATTGTGGTGATATTTGAGAAGTAACTAATAAGCACGTATTGCCACCATTGCCCATCTTAGTCACAAACTTGTAGCCATTGCATATTGAACCATTTTGCTTGGCTTAATTAGCTATCTGTAATGACCTTTGCGGTAAGACTGATGCCTGGTGACAAGTATAGATTAATTTTTTTTAAGTGTTTTAAGAAAATTAGATCATACTAGAATTCAGATTGAGAATTTCTATGAGTGACCCGGATCTCCAATTCTGAAATCGCATAGGTCAATCTCGAGAAATCTGCAATTTTAGAGGTTGGACCGCGATCTGTACGATGTGGATATTCCGTAAGTGGTCTTGAATGTCTCGTCAGCCTGACAGTGTCGTTGAGTCTGAATTTATTTGAGATGTGGTCAATCTTAATATCACCACTCAAAACATTTAAGGTAAAACAGGATGTGAGGATAGTTCTTCTAGAACCAAGAGGTAATTGGAGACTAACTGTGTAGGGTGAAAGGTTTTCAGAGTCTCTAGGATCGTACAAGTCTTTAAGAGCAAGAACAAGGAATTGCTTCTGGATTGACTCTATTTTGTTGCTGTATAACTGGAAAAAGGGGTCCCAAATGGGACATACATATTCCAGAATAGGGCTTTTGAAATTATTCGATTGTAGTGAGATTTGAAGCACAGTTTTTTGTTTAGTAGAAAGCCGAGGTCCTCAATTTGATCAAAACGGCGTAGGATATAGAAGCTTATCACGAGGCATTTACTCACATTAAGCACTGATTTGTTCTGACTGCACCAATGATCTAACGCAATGAGCTTGGATTGCAGAACCGCGGCATCTGCGGGTGAGGCTATGTCATCATATATTTTTAGATCATCAGCGTATATCAGATGTGAAACATTTTCCAATACTTCTGATAGATCTGAGATGAGAACATAAAATAAGAGAGGTGCCAAGTGACTTCCTTGGGGTACACCAGTGGACACTAGTATTTCCTTGGAAATGAAACCTTGAAACTTAACAAATTGAGTTCTATTATTAAGATAGGATTTAAGCCAGTCAAGTAAGGATCTTGTCACACTAATTTTTTGTTAGCCTTAAAATCAGGGCATTGTGATCAACTCGGTCGAACGCTTTGCTAAAGTCGGTGTATTTGCGTCGATTTGATGACCATTTTCAAGTTCGCAGAGTGTATCAGACACAAGAATCATGAGACTCGTCGTGGCCGAGCGATCTTGGTCATTAAGAATAGGGTTGGTCATATTGGTCAATGTATTGCAGATAATTTTTTCGAATAACTTCCTCTGCTATACCTCTGCAGTTCTCAACCTTTCGTTTTTCTCCATTCTTGGGGATGGTTGTGAGATGCGACAATTTCCAGGCCGAAGGGAAAGTTCTCAATGACAGTGACTTGTTGAAGACAAAATATAGAGGTATTGGAAGCTGATGGGCACACTTTGATAAGAATAGGGGAGGAATAAGATCAGGACCTGGACCTTTTTTGATATCAATAGTTGTGAGAGCGTTAAGCATTTCCTCAATGAACAATGAGATATTGTCAACTAGTGGAGGAGCTGAAACGCAAACATTAAATTTAGTCAGAATAGATTAGTCAGATTTGGCTGGGCACCAAAAACATACCAAACATATCGCAGATGTTACGCCGACAGGAAGATTGCGTGATTTCATTGGACATGGTTACGGGATAAACTGAACTTTTTCGTTTTATATTAACAAATTCGAAAAATCTTTTTGGTTCTGCTATGATATCTTCACCAATTTTGTTTGTTTTAATAACACCCATACGCAACCCCCCGAACTTGGAAGAGAACTCTGAAGCCAGCGTGTCATATCATCTCTGAAGATTAGGAGTAGTCGCGCCCGTTCTCTTAAGTTTTTCAAATAGCTTATTTCTTCTTTTCCACAGATATCTGAGGTTTTATCTAACCAGGGTTCTGATACTTTATCTTTTTGCTTTATTACAGGGACATAATTATCGACAATTTTAAAGACCACATCATAGAACGATGTTATGGCATTGTCAAGATCATTACATGAGATGAGTCTATCGAAGACAGGTCATTATTGATGCAATTGAAATCAGCATTACGGAAGTCAAATGCAATATTATTATTGTTAGAGTGAATAAAATTAGTGTAGTCGCATGGTAGTTCTACTATGATGGCAGAATGATGTTGTGTATTAGAAAAACGATTCTTCGCGTCAGAGGTAGGGCTAACAATCACTTTATCATATGCGTCGGCAAAGATCATGTCAACCCATCTCCCATTTTTATTGGGAAAATTCACTATCTGATGTAACTCATTATTATACAGTGTGTCGATAATAGTGATGTCAATATCAGACGTAAGATTCCCCGGTATAATAATGTTATCGGAATGATTAGTATGAAAAGAGATACTTGGGCGATTAAAATTGCCGAGAACGAAGATATTGTCATTCTCTGTTAAGGAGCAATTGACACTATGAAAAATGTCAAGAATGTCGTGGTATTTGTGGTCTTCGGAGTTAGGCGGAATATATACAACACCGATGTTTTCTTCTTCTTACAATGGCGCTACAGCCCAAATCGGACCTTTGCCTCCTGATATTCAGGTTCCTTAACATTTTTCATTACTTATTGTAATTGTATTTTTTTATTTTCGTAGATTGAGGTGACAAAGGTATATCCAAGCAGGCAATGTGCTGGAATTATATATTGCGTCGACCGGAATTTGAACTCACGACCTTCGCATTACAAGACCAACACGCTACCCACTAGGCTACACCCTAGCACCGATGTAAACATATCTATTAATCAGTTTGGTTCTGATAAATTTATGTTCCAAAAATGTTGTTAGTGTTGTGTCTACAATCTTACCAGATAAAGATTTGTGAACTCCAAATTGGATATTCCCTCCTTTTGACAAACCTCTTGCGCTGTAATTTCTATCATTTCTGTATATGGTCCAGCTGTTGTCCAGTATTTATTCAATTTTGAAGGAGTCGTTTAGCCCAGTTTCCGTAATATTTATGACAATAAAGTTACATGATTTCGCGTCAGTGCACAGATAATTTATCTTCCACCAATGCCACCTCCATTGTGGTAGAAAAATCTTAGGTTATTTTTATACTCTAGATGAATTCTGATGAAAATTAATGATACGGAAGTTCATATAATCACTCAAAAATCTCAAAACCGTATTTCGGTCCGTCCGTCCGTCTGTCTGTCTGTCCCTGTCCTCGAGAACGCGTTGAGCTGGAGAGCTCAATTTTGTTACACGTCGTTTTGGACAAAAAAGTAAGGTTAAGCTCGTGAACGAGCGGGGGTAGAAGGAGTGGAGCAATTTATCCACCCGTTCTACCCCCTCCCATACAAAATGACACAATTTCGCAATTTGACAATAAACGGATTTGCTTGAATAGTATAAATGCTATTTATCTGAAATTTGGAATATATTACTTTTATGATGATTTTAATCTACTGTATAAAAGTTTTTTAAGTCTTCATTTTCCTTCCACCACCTCCCACACAAACTTCACTTTTTCATGAAATATTATAAACAAATTTACTCAGTACGTATAAAATTAATCGACGTGAAGTTGTGTACTAAATATTTATTTAGAATTAGTAGTAAGACCAAAAAAAAAAAATTAGACGATTAGTTTCAATCCTTCTACCCTCTCCAATACAATCTGACATAATTTTACGATTTTCCTGAAAAGTATGAATGCTACTGATCTGTAGTTTAAAACATGTCTAAAGCATGATGTTTATAGTTATTTCTCAAAAAGTCATTAAGATATCGCCTCTCCTTCTATCACCTCCCATACAAACTGCACAATTTGACTAAATCCAATACACTAATTTTCTCAGTACCTATAAAATTTTCGAATCCTAAATTTTGTATAAAACATTTTGATGGCAACTCTGGCGTGATTTGAAAAAATTAGTTCAATGTTGTCATCCCCTTCACCAGTTCCCCTAGAAAATTTCATAAAATCAAAAAATGTCTCTTTCATCTAGAGTATCGCAGTCCTGTTATGTTTAGATTTGGGATAAAAAACCGATTATGATCTTCACGACTTTCCTTGCATATCAGATATATGCTTCGAGGAAACATGGGGACCGTAGGGATTTTTATGAACTTGGTCAGGAGAAAGAACTGCTCGTGGAAGGTTGTATAGATCCGTCGTAAAGCTTATAAATCCGTTGGAAACCCTTCCTGTTCAATGGATGGTATCAGGTTGCTTTTCGTTTTGCCACTAATGTAGGTCGAGTCAGATTTATTGTGCATAAAAGCAAGACACGTGATAATAAATATCTGTTCTCCTCGGAACTTGCCGAATTCATTGATAGCTTTGTAACCGGAGGAATAAGTGGGTCAAGGAAAGGGGGGTTATTGTGACCAACGACTGCAGTATCAAGATTTTTACAAGACAACTTTTCATTTTTATCTTCAACACATGTTACTGATGACGAAGGGTAGGGATTGATTGTGTCGCCACCCACGAAATTTTTGTAAGGACCCGGAACTATGACAGAGTTCGAAATATAAATTATAATCTCAAAATAGGAAGCGAAATCGAAGTAGGAACTGAAATTAGATTCGAATTAGGTAGTGGATTTGAAAAAGAAAGGTTAATGGAATGGAATTTTCCACGCGCTCATCCAAGGAATTTAACAATTCGCTTGTCTAGACTAAGTCTGTATAACACCTTCGTTAGATCTAACCTTGAATATCGAGTTTTCTCAAGCTTGGTCTCCTTATTATGATGAGCAGAAATGAATCGATTCAGCGTAAACTTGTAAGAATAGCTTTATGTCAACTTAATTGGAAGGACAGAGTTCGTCTTCCTCTTTATACTGATCGACTTCAGCTATTAAATATGTTATCGCTCTCGAAACGACGTGAAGTAGCTAATGTACGACGGGAGTTCAAAAATTTCGCGGAAAGACAGGGAACTGGTGTAAAATTAAACAAGTTATTATTTTTCCTTTTCAATATAATCTGTCTTAAGCCTAATACATTTATCACATCTCTCACAAAGTTTATTAATTTCTTCTAAAAAAAAAGTTTTATCAAGGCCTTCAAAATTGGGTGAAATTGCCGACTTCACCTCTTCATCGTTGGTAAATATTCTTCTCCGAAGTTCTTTCTTCAGTTTTGGGAACAAATAGTAATGGGAAGGGGCCAGATCTGGACTTAAGGTCCAATATTCTATAGCCGCATTTCTGTAGGGCAGCCATTGTAACGAGGCTCTTGAGAACAAGTGCGTTGTCATGCAAAAGCAGCACAACTTGAGTCCACTTTCCTCTTCTTTTTTCCTTGATGATATCTTTTAATTTTTATAGCAGGTTGGCATAGTATCCCTGTCCTTTTTCTTTATAGTCGATCATCAAAACCATCTCTGAATCCCAAAAAATAGTGACCATGATTTTTCCATCGAATTGTGAAACCTTGAACATTTTGGGGTTTGAAGCGCCTTTACGGAGCCACTGCATTGACTCCTGCTTTGATTCAGGCTCATAATAATTAAATCAAGTTTCGTCTCCAGTAACAATCTGGGTCAAAATTTCATCCCTGTTTTCGCTACAGAGACCCAAATACTCGCGTGAACACTCGACGCGCTGTTTTTTTCTGAACTTCTGAGAGCATTTTCGGTACCAATCTTGTGCTGATTTTAGACATGCTAAGATGATCGTGCAGCATATTCAAAATGGTTGTATATGATACTCCAACCATTCGTGTAATTTGTTTCTTCTTACAACGAGCATCTTCGAGAATAAGTTTCTTCACTTTGGCCTTAGTCGGCTGGCCGGAGTGTTTATTGTCTCAAATTGGCTCTCTGCCTTGCCTGAATAAACTATGCCACTTATAAATCATTGTTTTTCTAGGGCAAGATTCCCCGTAAACAGATATGTTTTCTAAAATGATTTGTGCGTTTTTCCTTGCTTGGTAAGGAACTTTATGACAGCATGAAACTCAATTTTGTCCATAGTTTGCGTTATCTTTCCGATTGACTTGTCGATCTGCCGATCGATGTTAGTGATTCGATTTGATAGAAACTTTGTATTTATACCTGTATTTAGTGTTAGAATATTTTCTGGTAAAAATATTTCCCCCTCCCCTGTCCATCCCCTTCATTCCGCGAAATTTTTGATCTCCCCTTGTAGTTTTTGCTCACAACCTTCTTAAAGGGTTAGTTGATTCCTCCACCCTTTTGGGTTTGATGCGGTTTGATCGTGGTCAATTTTTACAAAGGTATACTATATCATTGACACATAGCGCAGCTAAATTATAATTAAGGCCTCAATTATCATTAAACGGCTGTGTGTCATACGCTAATTTAGCTAAATTACTAAAATAGTGATAGACTGAACGCTAGTTGACACCGATTTTTGTAATTTTTATACTCTAGATGAAATCTGAGAGTATATTGTGTTTGCCTTAACTTTTGTAACGCTAAGAAATAACGCTCGCACAGAGCCGCCAAGGGTACAGAAATATATGTTGTCGCTCAAAAACCTCTATTCTGAGTGACCGTCTGTCTGTCTGTCCGTCTGTGCGTCTGTCTACAGCATAACTCTCGAATGCTTTGAGCTATAGTGCTAAAAATTTTTGTGTGTCATTTTTAGCAAAAAAGTAACCTCAAGTTCGTGAATGGGCCACATCCCCCCACTCCTTCTACCCCCTCCCATACAAATTTCATGAAATTTCGAAAAATTAAGAAATTGATTTTCTTTGAAACTATTTAAGCTATCGACTTGAAATTTAGGTCAACGTATTATGATATAGATGTCATTAATACCACGGAATATTGACCCGATCCCTTTACTCCTTCTACCCCTTGCCATACAAATGGTCAATTTTGAAAAATACATATTTTCGATTTTCATTGAAACTAGTAAAGCTGAAAAAACGAAATTGTGTCAGAATTAATTCTACTATAATTGCAATTTATTTTAAAAATAATTATCAACTTCACCTTACTCCTTCTACCCCCTCCCATACAAATTTCACGAAATTTTGAAATTTAAATTAAATTATTTTTCTTCGAAACTGTTAAAGCTATCAACTTGATATTTTGTATATAGTATATAAATAGAAATATAAATAACGCGAAAAAAATCTGTTTTGATCTGTACACACATGATTTCGGTGAAATATCTGGATCCTTACGCTGGGCGTCTTCCAGTTCTTGCTGATTCCATCCAGTCTTTGGTTCGGTCGTTATCCTCTGAATGGTTTCTCCGGCCTCTTTTCCTTCTATACGGTGACAATGCTTGCAGTTCGGTGGACAAGGACGACGTGAAAGCGCATCGGCATTACCGTGGATTCTTCCTCTTCGATGAACAATCTCGAAATCGTAGGATTCGAGCCTTTCGATCCATCTGGCTACTTGGCCTTCGGGGTTCTTAAACTGAAGTAGCCATTTAAGCGATGCGTGATCCGTTCGAAGAAGGAACTTTTGACCATAGAGATGTTTGTGAAAATGTTTTGTTGCTTCTACTATGGCTAGTAGCTCTCGGCGAGTTACGCAATAGTTCCTTTCTGATTTTGAGAGTACTCGGCTGTAGTAAGATAGCACTTTCTCCTGCCCATCGATCTCTTGTGATAGTACTGCTCCAATACCGACATTGCTGGCGTCAGTGTCTATGATGAAACCGTAACCTGGTTTTGGGTACGCCAGAACTGGGGAGTCGCAGAGTTGGTCTTTTATTTTCTCAAATGCTTCCTGGCACTGTTGACTCCATGTAAATGACTTTCCTTTTTCCGTTAACTGATGCAGACATTTCGCCGTGTTGGCAAAGTCTTTTACGAATCGACGGTAATATGTCGCTAAGCCTAGGAAGCTGCGCAACTGGTGTTTATCGCTCGAAGTAGGCCAATTTTTTACCGCCAGTATCTTCTCCGGATCCGTCTTTACGCCATCAGCTGAAACGATGTGACCCAAGTACTTGACTTCTGCATTAAACAAAGTGCACTTTTTCGGACTCAGCTTTAATTTTGCCGCTCGCAGTCGCTGGAAGATTTCCTGTAGATTTTTTTAGATGTTCCTTGAATGTTTTGCTGATAACGATCACATTATCCAGGTAAACGAGACAAGTTTTCCAGCTCAGGCCACGCAAAACGAATTCCATTAGTCTTTCAAACGTGGCTGGAGCATTGCACAGGCCAAATGGCATTACGATGAACTGCCACAGTCCACTGCCGACAGAGAATGCTGTTTTCTCTCTGTCTTTTTCATCTATCTCCACCTGCCAGTAACCACTTTTCAGATCCAACGTTGAGGACCATTTAGCATCAGTCAGGGTGTCCATGATATCGTCGATTCTTGGTAGTGGATAGCTATCCTTTTTCGTAACATCATTCAGTCGCCTGTAGTCCACACAAAAACGGGTACTGCCATCCTTCTTCTTTACCAGCACCACTGGCGATATCCACGGGCTCTTTGATTCTTCGATGATTCCCTGCTGCTCCATAGTTTTGACCATTGAATTGACTTCTCCTTGTTTTGCTAACGGTACTCTTCTTGGAGGTTGACGTATCGGTGTAGCACTTCCGGTATCTATGCGATGTTTCACTAAGTTTGTTCTGCGATAGTCGTCATCACCGGTGGAAAAGACGTCGCTGAATCCTTCGATTAGATCTACTGCTTGCTTGTGTTGTTCCCCTCTAAGGTTGCTTGACTGAAGAAGTGTTGATGTTACATTGTCCCTCCTTCTTGGCTTATTTTTAGAGGGTACGTCATGTGGTTCTGCCTTGTCGATTCTCGTCACCGCCGATATTGGTTCACAGCTGCCAATCACATCTCCTTTCTTTACGCTGGTAGTGCTGTCCGAAACGTTGAGGACTCTTATTGGTACCATCATCTTCTCATTCCTTTTTACGAGTGTTTCCTAGTATCAGACTTCGTAATGCAGGTGTCGTTTCCAGTTCTATGAGCTAGAATCGGTGGTTCCCGGGATCACCATCGAGCTCTGCCCAAATAACATTCTCGGATGACTTTAGTATATCCGCATCTTCGCACAATACAACTCGTAGCTTTGTTGTGTTGGAGGATGTTATTTCCATCGGGATTTCAATATTCCGCCACTTCGTTATTCGTTGTCCTAAGTCCAGCTGGATACCGTGTGGTTTCAGAAAATCCATTCCAAGGATACACTCATCGGTAATGTCAGCTACCACGAATACATGCCAGAAGGTCAAATCCCCAAGTTGTATGTCACGAGCTATTTCTCCATGGACCGTTGTAGTTTCTCCTGTAGCAGTGCGAAGTGCGTACTTCTTGGTGTTGTGAAGCCAAGTACGATCTACGAGGTCAGATCTTAGCACTGACCGTGTTGCGCCTGTGTCGACTGTTATGATGCAGTTTAATTTGCCGACTCGACCACTCATACATAAGTCGTTTTCACAACGATGTAGTCGAGAAACTGCGATGATGGTTCCGGGGCGTCGATTCTACCAGCCAACTTCTGCCCCATGAAGTTGGCCTTTACTCGTTTCACGGACTGTCATTAGGCGAAGCGTGCTCTCGTGACGGTTCGCCCCTTCCTCCTCTTTGTTTAGCAGCGCAGCCGGAACAATAGTTGGTCGCTTTTCTGGGTTTGCGGCAGTCGCGTCTTAAGTGTCCTGCCTGTCCACAATTCCAGCATCGGGATCCTTCGCTCCGCTTGGTGTACTCGGCTTTCTGACACACACACTCTTCCACTATTTCTCGAACTCTATAGTTACTCCGCGAGCTTTGTTTGGCAGCTTCGAACGTCAGCCCATATACTAAGGGCTTCGCCGATCGTTTCCTTACCTGCCAATTTCAATGCCTGTTGCAGCTCTCTATCCTGAACAGCATTGTTAAATGCGAAAACAGCTGTATCGTTGCATTGCTCTGTTTGCGCATTGGGCAGCGATAATAGTGTGAGTCGTTCAATATCGCGTGCCAGCTCTTGAAGTGTTTCTCCATTCTTTTGGGTTCGGTTGTACAGTTGCGTTTTGTAGATCTCTCGCATGTGGTCACTGCCATAATGAAGATCCAATGTCTGGACTAAGGTTGAAAAGTCTTGTTGTTGCTCCTGCGGGATCGTTTGAAGAACTTCTGCTGGTGGACCTCTTAATGCCAATATAAGAGCCGTTCCTCGTTCCAGATCATTCCAATGGTTGTTTCTTGCGGCGGCCTCAAATTGGGTCTTATAAATAGCCCACGGTGTTTGTCCATCGAAGATTGGAGCCTTGAGACCCTTGTGCGCAACGTGTTCTGTCTTGATGACGCCAGTCGCCTTCACGTTATCGAAGTCCCTTTTTAGGCGTTCGACTTCTTCTTTGAAGACCCGAAGTTTTTTCTCTACGTTTTCTTCTATTGCTTTACCCATGGTGTCTATTTTATTATTTTGTAGTTCCAATTTCTGGTTGAGGTCCCTTGAGGTCTGATCTAATTTCTGATTAATGTCCGCAGATTGTTACTCTAGTTTCTGATTAATGTCCGCAGATTGTTGCTCTAATTTCTGATTAATGTCCGCTGATTGTTGATCTAATTTCTGATTCATGTCCGTTGTCACAGCAGATTGTTGTTTAATGTCCGCAGATTGTTGTTTAATGTCCACTGATTGTTGCTCTAATTTCTGATTCATGTCCGCAGATTGTTGATCTAATTTGTTCATCATTTGTTGCATTAACTGTGTTAAGGCATCCGATATACCAGAACACTCCTCTTTACGAGCTTCTTCGATTTGGAACTCAAAACTATCTGCATTCTCACCCTCAGCCTCAAGTGTCTCGATCATACGGCTGACAAGTTCAGACTTGCTCCCTGTTGTAGATAACTCGCGTCTACTGAGCTCTTCCTTCAGCTCCGTTACTTTTAAGTCTTTTAAATAACGCGGCATTTTCACTACCGATTATTGCAAGTTTTTTCCGCAATTCGAATTCAATTAAATTTACGTCACTAATTAAGTCACTGCTCACTCGAGAATATTCGTTTTCACAAAATTCTCACTGTCCGTTCGAGAATTTTAGTTCCGCGATTTTACTTCGCTAATTAAAGTCACTGTTCACTAGAGCACTCGAGAATATTCGATTTCACAAAATTCTCACTGTCCGTTCGAGAATTTAGTTTCGCGATTTCGCTCTCACAAAATTATCCGTTCTGAGAATTTTTGAATTCACTCGCGATTTTTGAACCGAATTTATCCTTGAAATCCCACTTCTGACACCAATTGTTGCGAGCTAGGGGTTCGCCGGATTTCAAGAAAAACACAATTCGTTTAAGATATAAGGATAATTTATTTATTGCACTTTTACACAATTTCCCGATCACTTCACTTAATTCGCTCTAAAAACTTAATTCGCACAACACGGTAACACCACCGATAGGTGTTTTCCATAAAACTGTCGCTGAGTTACTGCTTACTTGTCGCAAAGCTCTGGCTATTTATACTTGATTTATCCAATTCTCGAACCTTCTCTGGTGTATGTTTTTCTGCTGGGTCTGGACTATTCTAGAAGTTACTAGATGGCGTCGGGTGTCATTGGTTGTGTCTTCGCGAAGTTACTAGAAGCTTTTACTATGGCCCTCTACATGTTGGAAGAATATTCTATATAGTTCTGGCAGATTTGAGAGAAATCATTGCCAGATCTATAACAATATTAGAAGATTATTAGAGAACTTTCTTTTAAGTAGAGAAAGTTCATATTGCGTGGTTTGTTCTGGCATATTGGAGAAGATCAATATTGCGTGGTGGCCAGATTTATAACAATATGTATTATAAATTCAAGAAAAGCATATCTCCTTCAAGTATATGAGAGCTATCGACTTTGAAATTGAATCAAAGCATGGTGATAAGGATGATGATAAGCAGTTTCAAAATTATCTTAAACGCTCCACTTCCTCTGCCACCTCACATACAAATGCCTCAATTTAAGGAAAACTATGACCAATTTCTTTAAAAATAATGAAAACTTAAAAACTCTAAATTCAGCAAAAAACATTTTGCATGCCATGTCCGATATCATATACGAAAAAGCCCAATCATAATTCTGTTATGTTTTTTTTTTGTCAATTTTCTTTTTATTATCTATACTTAGTGTAGGGATGTTTGTTTCGTCTCTTCACTAAATGATGAGCTAAAGGACAAATCGAATTCAATTTTTAAATTAGGAATCGATATATGGCAATTCCTTGCATTATGGAATCCTGATAGTTATATTTAATTAAGCTGGAAAAAATTTAATGTCCATATTTTTTACATTTACAACGTTCTAAAGACAACAATAAGATTAAAAAGAAAAACAATTTCTAAAAAATTGGACTTAAACACCTCTGCTTGTCAACCGGCGATATTGACAAATATATTCATTTGATTAAAATCCTTGCCTCCCTTCTACTAGCTCCCATACTGTTGTGTTTAAATATATATTTGTTATAGTAAAATAACAATCAATTAATGTAATTAGTAATACAACACGGTCTTATTAGGATGTGAAAACATCTTCCTAACCCGGTCAAAGGACGATAGCTTGATGATAACTGACAGCCAGTATATCAGATGATGATCGGCTGTTTGTGTCGGCCAAACAGCTAACATTTAGGATTGCACATACAAATTCCAAAATTTAGTTTATTGCTTTAATTCCGCTATATGTCAAACTTAGATGGAAAAGTCACGTCAAGAAAAAAAGAGATGAACTTCAATACAAATACAACAAGATGTATTGGCCAATAAGAAGATACTCCTCTTGTCAACTTACAACAAGCTTCTGCTGTACAAACAAATCCTAAAGCTATTCTGAACTTACGGTATTCAACTTTGGGGTGGTACTAAACAAAGTAACATCAGAATAATACAATGTTTTCAAAACAAAGTACTTCGAGATATTGTAGACGCATCATATGCAATTAAGTCGTCGGCTCTAATCGTCTCGATCTAAAGATCGCGTCCTCTAGCTGCTAATTATACTCTAGATAAAATTTTAGAGTATTTTGTGTTTGCCTTACCGTCGCCAAGGGTTCGGAAATATTTGTTGTCGCTCAAAAAACTCGATTCCGAGTGATCGTCTGTCCGTCTGCCCGTCTGACTATAACATAGCTCTCGAACGCTTTGACCTATCGTTCTATAAATTCTTCGCTTTAAATTTTGTTTTTAAACTGAAGTGAGTATAACTTAGATCATCACACGAGTTTTTAAAATGACTATTGCGTGATTCATAAGAATCCCATACAGGTCTTACAGTTTTAAAACTCGAGAAACATATTGTTACATGTCAGTTCTACTTGCTCATCATCCATCACTAGACACTGAGGCAAATTAATGCGCGCGTACGAACACAATAAGGAACACCTACATGAACTTGATTGGAATGAAGAAGGTCTGAAGACCTTGAAGATTCAACCAACTAACAAATTACACGGGCAATGTAAAGAAGCAACCACAATCTCACTTATGGGCTCGTACGATAGGGAAAAGGCTCGGACAACGAGGAAATACTTTATAGCAAGCAACGACAGCTACGCGACTCATATGACAGGGAAAAGACTCGGTCGACGAGACAATGCAAAGCAATTAACGGCCCTCGACCGAGAAGGAAAAGTTTCACACGACAAACGGAATGATTCGACTGACAAGACAATATAAAAAGTCGAGCGTTTTTGATGAATAGTCAGTCTGGTTTGGAGCAGTCGACGAGTCAGTCGATGTTTAGAAAGCGAAAGGGTTAAGTTTGGTAAGCGATAATTTGTGAGCGAAAAAGTCTGAAGTAAAATGTAGAAAGATAATTAAATAAAGTTTTGCGGCTAAATTAATCAAAATATGCTTTCAAATAAATCAAAATATGCTTTCAAATAAATCATTAGGGTTGATTTATTATTTTACGCTGTTTCTTCGTCAATGAGTACACTAAATTTTGATTCCAAATAAACAGTTTGAGAAATGATCCTTTCTCTCATTTCACAGGCTATATGATTAATTATATTTGTAACTGAGCATCGAAAACGAAGAATTGAACCAAGTTTTAAGCAATTAATTTGTTGCAGATTAAAAGATTTTTATAATGAGAAAAGGGTATATCTTTCGCAAAGAAATAAGAAGTTCTAAATAGTCTTACATTTTGCTGTATTACTCCAACATCCATCGTATCCACACTTTATTCAATACGATTCTTAAAACCATCATGGCAAACTTTTTTCGCTAGATTATGACTAGCAGATTTATTGTGTTTTTTTTTTTAATTTTAATACGAATATTTCACAACTTATTTCTTAGGGCATACGACGCTCATAATAGCGTATTCCATCGTATACAGTCCTGTTACCAGAGGATATACACTTTTTCTAGAAAATGAGCACCCCCCCCCCCGCCCGCCCATACAAATATCCCAATTTCAGAAAAACAATGTTGAATTTCCTTCAAAATTATGAAATCTACAAATTTTAAATTTAGAATAAAATATTTTGTATACCGTGGTATGGAAAAATTACAAATATCCCCCTCCCATACAAAAGTCACTAAAGAACTTGAGATGACATATTTGCCGATACATTAAGCTCTTTCCCATTTTATCCAGAGTATCGCATGATTGGGCTTTACGCCCAATCATAATTATGTTATATTTTTAATTGATTTGAAATTTGAAACCTATTTCATTATCTTAAGTTTTCGGATTATTTCTAATGGACTCTCTTCTTCGGTTCAGAACAACAGAAGAACAGTGGTTTAATAGATGTTGAACAAAAACAAGCGTAAGCTGTCTCAATTACACACGCTGCAAAACATAATGACAGTAAAGAATAACAATATGAAACATTGTCCAGGGTTATAAGTAGAAAGACGTTCGCTTGAAAGTATATCAACGCGGTAATAAACATAAAAAAGAATAACAACCACGAAGAAAGAAAAAAAACTTAGTTAATAATTGTTTACCAGCGCTTGTAACAATACAAAGTCATTTTATGCAATACGTTGAGTTGTAATTGGATATTTCAAGGTCAGAGTGCATTTTTTTTATTAGCGTCAAAAATTAAACACGAAAATGACTAATCCAACAGATTAGACGCGATAGACTTGCATTGTATCGAATACAAGGAAATAATATTTTGTGATGATTTTGTAAGTCGTATGTAGTAAGTAGTTCATCAGTGACGTACAGAGATTTAGCTGAAGAGGGCTTGGCTGCCATACTTTATCATGAGCCCTTATCCCGTGCGAATTTTATACGCTCGTACGTACATACACTCGGCAGAAAAAGTCTGCGTATACACTCAACACATCCAACATATCTATAAAAAACATCGTTTTAAATAATTTATTTCATAATATTTTTTTTTTCTTTTTTTTCATGGCTTTATTACAAACATAAAACAAAACAAAAACGATGATTATTGTACTCCACAAAAATATTAAAAAAAAATATAAAAATATTAAAAAATTAAAAAAAACGAAAACAACTCCTGAATTGCAACAATAAAAAGTCTGCGTACAAATATTTCTTTTCAAAATAAAACAATTGTTTTTCCTAGTTAATAGCTTGTGGGATATCCTCGTCTCCTTATTACTTCCAACAACCGTTTTTGCATGGAATCTACCAGCTTCTTAGTGAACTCTGGGGTTATTGAATTCCACTCCTGGATCAGGACTTCCTTGAGCATTACCTTCGACGTTATTGTGTGCGCTCGAATCCTTTGTTCCAACTGATGCCACAAATGCTCTATTGGATTAAGGTCAGGAGATTAGGGCGATGTACGAAGCTGATTTTGGGCATTATACAGCAACCAGAGTTTTACTACCTCCGCAGTGTGCTTAGGGTCGTTGTCTTGTTGGAAGTAAAAGCTGTCGCTTAAGCCCAAATGTTCTGCACTTTTCTTCAAATTGAGAATATTAAGGTAGTCTATTTTATTCATAATACTTCCAATAAACTTCATTTTTCCAACTCCTCCACTAGCCATACACCCCCATACCATAACACCGCCACCACCGTGCTTTACTGTTGGACAGAGATTTTTTACATCGAAGGCCGCGCAAGATTGTTCTCCATACAATCTTCCAAAAATACAAAATTTACTTTCATCCGCAAAAGAAATTTTACTAAGCCTCGATCAAGCAGCAAAAGAAGTTGGCCTGAAAATCAATGAAACAAAAACGAAAATAATGACACAAACAAGGAAAAGGACCCCCAATAGACAAAACAATACAATTAACGAATATAATTTGGAAAATGTGGACGAATTCATATATTTAGGCACAAAATTGACAAAGAGTGGAAATGAAACGAACAAAATAAAAAGACGAATCCAGCTCGCAAATAAAACGTATTATTCAGTCTTAGCTATTCTTAAGGCCAGCTGCGTACACAGGAAGACCAAACTCCAAGTCTACAAATCAATAGTAAGACCTGTGCTTTGCTACGGATGCGAAACATGGACCCTTACACAAGCATCCGCAAATATGTTGAACGCTTTCGAAAGACGGGTCCTGAGACGAATAATTGGAGCGAAACGTGATGGTGACCGATGGCGAACCAGATACAACAGTGAGCTGTATGATATATTTGACGAACCGGAGGTTTCCACTATCATCAGACTGCGGAAGCTGCAATGGGCTGGCCATGTACAAAGGATGGACGAAACTCGAATACCTAAAAAGGTATTCGAAGGAAAAACGGAAGGCCGGAGGCCAGTGGGAAAACCCAGGAAACGCTGGTCCGACTCTGTTGACGAAGACTGTTCATCGCTGCTCGGATTCCAAAATTGGAGGACGCGGTCACTGGACCGAGATCGCTGGAGACTTCGGCTACGGGAAGCCAAGGCCCGAAATGGGCTGTAGCGCTGCGACGACGACGACTTTCATCCGAGAAAATAACTTGTTTCCAAAATTCTTTTGGCTTATTTATGTGTTCCTTAGCAAACGCCAGCCGCTTGAGTCTGTTTACTGTTGTTATAAAAGGCTTTCTACGGGCAACGCGTCCGTGATACCCATATTTATTAAGAATTTTACGAACACCATCATCAGAAATAGATACTTCGCTTTGATGTTCCTTGCCATATCAGCTGCAGTTAATCTAGGATTAGCCTTCATCGTTCGAAGCGAACTCCGAGTTTGCTGAGGGCTCAACTTTGGAGGACGGCCAGATCTGGGTTTTGAAACCAAAACTCCTGTGTTTTTGAAGTTGTCTACGACTCGTTGGACTGATGAATGACTTCTGCTAACTATTGCACCTATTTCACGATATGCCGTACCTTTTTTCCATAAATCCACGATAATTTTCCTTTCCCCAAATTCAATTTCCTTTCATTTATTAGACATCTCTTACTTAACGTTTTTTAGCAATTATATTTAACGCAAACCTTAGATAAAACACGTTTATCAACTTTCCTACACAAACTTTATTGTTATTAATGATTTAACTGCAACTCAGAGACTTTAAATTCCCTTTATACGCTTTGAACGCAGACTTTTTATTCCTGGAATTTCAGACTATTTTTCGTTTCCGAATTTTACCGTTGTTTTAGAGTACAGTCATTTTTGTTTTGTTTTATGTTCATAATGAAGTAATGAAAAATAGGAAAAAAAAATATTTCGGGATAAAATGTTAGAAACGATGTTTTTTATAGATACATATGTCGGATGTGTTGGGTATGTACGCAAACTTTTTCTGCCGAGTGTACATAAATCATTCCACGACTGGATGGAAATTTTTGAAACTTGAAATCATTTTTGGATGCAATCTGTCGATTTATTGTGACTATGGCCAAACTTGAGTTAAGCAATTGCAAGCACAGTTAATTACGTGAAGCACTTGGAGCATTTTTTCAACTCATAGATTAGGCGATAAATGTATCTACCAAAAAATACTGCAATTTTAGGTTAGGTAACCCTGAGCACAAATTTTACGTTATTATTCTAATACAATCGACTTGGAAACAAAAAAATTGCTATCCTGAAAATTTGTTATTTCGCGTTTCATGACTAAATTAGCTTGAAAATCCGTCTGTCCGTCTCATACCCTTCAAGATAGAAGTTTCATTTTTGGGTGGATTGTAGATGATGGGGGGAGTGGGTAGCTAATGGGTGGCGGGGGGTTAAGGGAGAGACGGGGATTAACGGGGAGGCGGGGGAGGGGAGGGGTAGCTAAGGTATAGCCTAGTAGGTGTGTTGGTCTTGTAATGCGAAGGTCGTGAGTTCAAATCCCGGACGGCGCAATATAAAATTCCGGCACATTGCGTGCTTGGATATACCTTGGTCACCTCAACCTAAGAAAATGAAAATTTCGTAGAAAGAGGGTTGTGCGAAGGGCTAACAACCCTTCCACAATAAGTAATGAAAAATGTTAAGAAACCTGAATATCAGGAGGCCAAGGTACGATTTGGGCTGGAGCGCCATTGTAGAAGTAGAAGAAGGAGGGGAGCGCTAGAACCGAAAACTACGAATTCGAATATATCAACCATGGTTCTACATAAAAAGCTGAAAATCAACATACGTTTAGAAGGGGTTGTGTGACAAGCTCTAGAAATAATTTTAGTTTTTTATCCATTGTGATCCAAAAAAAGGGGGGGGGGGGCTAAAAACAAATTGTTGGCCGAATTTTTGTTTCATATGATTATATCTTCGGAATTACTTACCACAAACAAATCATATAATAGGACCAATAAGGCGGCATATACAGTACCTGGCCAATGAATTATACTCAAAGCATTTTTTTCGAAATGAAATAATAATGGCCACAGGTATATAAGCCCCTTGTGGGTATTCCTATATTTTAAGAACAGTAAATACCCTGGCTGTTTTGCTATGCATTTATTATCTTGTTTTATTATCTTATACGAATAGGGTTTTAACGGACACTTCAGTAAAAACTTAAAAGTAATATTTTTTAACAGAGCTTAGTGTGCAGTAGTAAATATTCGGCCATAATGGGAAAAAAATGACATTTCTAGTGACATAAAAGAAATTGTGGAAAATTTATTGAAGAAAAAGACTTTTTCGCAACGGGAAATTGCTAAAATGTGCAATATTTCACAATCGTCAGTAAGAAATATAAAAAAATGGTTGATTGCACAAGAGGGAGCATTTCAAAAGTGTACGAAAAACAACACCACGGGCGGTTCGGAAGGTTGTTTCAATTGTTGAAAGGAATAGAAAGGCTTCAATAAAAGCGGTCCATGAGATGGTTTCGGGTCAAGGCGTTGAAATTTCATAGCGCACTCTAAGACGTCGGATTAAAGAAGCTCATTTGAACTGCAGAAGAATAACCAAAAAACCGAAGTTAGCTCCTGCAATGATCAAAAAAAGACTGGGTTAGGCAAAGACGCATAAACACTTCTCAACATCTGACTGGGAAATATAATCATAATATTATTTTATTTTATCTCAAGGATATTAAATATTTGGAATTGAAAAATCTCACAGGTTTGCTTCTCTGATGAATGCCGGATCGAAGTGACTGAAGAACAAGCAATTTATGTAAGAAGGAGACGAGGTGAACGATTGCTGCCTGAATGTGTTGAGCAAAGGGTAAAGTACCCAATAGCAGTGATGATATGGGGTGTGATCTCTGTGAAAGGACTCGGAGCTTTATATTTTGTCGAAGATACCATGAACTCCGACCAATATTTGAAAGTTCTCTCTTCCTCAAGTGGCAAGTTGGTTCGAAGAAAAGGACCAATATATCTTTATGCAGGACGGTGCACGCACCCTGCCACACTGCTAAATGTGTGAAAAAACACCAAAGCGAAAATAATATTAAAGTTTTACCATGGCCAGGGAATTCACCGGACATGAATCCCATTGAGAATGTATGGGCAGTATTAAAAAAACAAGTTTCCAAAAAAAGTAATAGCAATAATGCAGAATTAATCAATTCTTGGTTTCATGATGATCTAATCAAAAAAACTGCAGAAAATAGCATAAAAAGCATAGAATCTCGTGTAAAAGATTTAGTAAGAAATCGAGGTAGTTGGACGGAATACTAGTTTTTAATTATATCTGAATGCCCTTTTCTGTAATTATTACTTTAAATGAATTGAAGAATATTTAATAAAAACTAAAAAAAAAAAAAATGCTGTACATTATAGTCAACTGAAACATTTTATGGGTTGAGTATAATTCATTGGCCAGGTACTGTAGGTCCACCGGAATCAACTTAGTGAAAGGCCAATTATTGTAAGGGAGAGGGTCAGGGGGGTACAAAGAAAAACACTTAAAAATTTATATCTCGTCTATCCCTTAAGCTATGCAATTGAAACTTGAAAGATTTGTTCAGCTATCTAGCGGAATATGGGAAAAAAAATATAATATTTTGACATTATAGCAGTGAGGGAAAGTGGGGAGCATTTCAAAAATGGTGCACTTCTCAAAATTTCGAACCGTTATATCTTATAATCAAACAAAGGTCTTCAGTTGATATTATGCCAGATTGTAGAGTTTTATGGCCTTTAATTTTGGTAAAATTTTTAGGTTAAGGGGTGTAAGGGGAGGGAGGTCGTGGGCCAAAATGTTGAAAACTTTAATTATTTTTTTAGGGCTCTAGTAAAAGATACAAAGTTCAGATTTTAGTCGTGCGTAAATATATTTAATACTAGCAAACGCCCGCGACTTCGTCCGCGTAAAAATCACAATAATAAGCAATTTTTGAGAGTGTAGTTAGTAATACATTATGTGGGATATGTAATCTGCTTACTTTAATGGCTCTTTGAACACAATGTTTTGTATTTTGTTGGAATCAGAACCATAAATTATTGAGAATAAATTATTAAGACTGAACCATGATACTCGCATTTGAATGGGACAGGCTCGTGATCAAATCAATCCCGTGATTTAAGAACATTTACGCATTGAAGAGCATTAAGGACATGTGAATAATTGTAGTTTGTGTTAATTAAAAAAAAAGCCAAATAAAATACCATTAAGCTTAAAAACATAACAGGACTACGATTTTGCGTAAAGATACTATAGATGAAATCGAAATTTTTGTGGTGTTAAGAAATTTTGCATGGGGACTGATAGAAGGGGTGACAGCACTGAACTAATCTCCTTCACATCAGGATAGAGTAGCTATAAAAATGTTTTGTTCCAAATTTAAGCTTCATAAATTGAGTAGGTACTGAGAAACTTAGTGCATTGAATTTAATGAAATTGTGTAATTTGTATGGGAGGTGGTAGAAGAAGTCGGGGGTTTTCTATGATTTTTCGGGAAACAGCTATAATCATCATGCATTTGATACATTTTAAATTTCAGATCTGTATCATTCACACTTTTCAAGAAAATCTAATTTTAGTAAAGTCGTGAAACTGTGTTACATTGTATGGGAGGGGATAGAAGAAGTGAAGCTACTCGGTTAATTTTTTCCCAATATTGATAATAATGCTAATTAAGGATTGGGTACAAAATTTTAGATCGATAAAAATTATACGTACTGAGAGAATTGTTTAGAGTATTTTGTATGGGAGGTGGTGGAAGAAGAGGGCGGTTTTTAGTGATTTTTCTGAGAAACAACTACAATCATGATGCAATTGATATATTTTGAATTTCAGATCAGTAACATTCAGACTTTTCAAGAAAATCTAATTCTTGTAAAGTCGTGGAACTGTGTCACATTGTATGGGAGGGGGTAGAAGGAGTGAAGCTACTCGGTTAATATTTTCCCGATGTTAATAATAATGCTAACTAAGGATTCAGTACAAAATTTTAGCTCGATGGAATTTACACGTACTGAGAAAATTGGTGTATAGTATTTCATGAAAAAGTGTAGTTTGTACGGGAGGTGGTGGAAGGAATGGAGGGATTCAAATAATTTGTATAGCAAAAGATTTCATTTGTAATGGAAATAATATATTCTCAATTCCAAATAAATAGCTCTTATAGTTTCCAAGAAAATTTGATTAATATATATTTTTGAAAATGAGTCACTTTGTACGGGAGGGGGTAGAAGACGTGAGGGGAGTGAAATAAAACCAAAAGCAGATAACATCTCGAAGCACACCTAACAAATTATGCAAGTTTCATTGCAATCGGTTCAGCCGTTGTGCGTGAAAGACGGCCAAACAGACAGACAGACAAAAATTTCAAAAACGTGTTTTTATGCTTAGTTATTGTTAAAATAAAGCAAAAAACTAACTTATAGCCATTTATAAGCAAATTAGAGACAGACTCTACAATTATATTTATATTTATAGATACACAAAGAAAAAATAATAATTTGAACCAGAACTGTTATGTACCAAAGGGTGTATTGAAAAAAACACGAAAACTCAAAATTTTTGATTGCAATTTTAAGCTATGACCGCCTATTTTGAATTTAGCCCAATTTTTTTTGTGTTGGTCGTGCAACGTTCTTGTTTGATAGTTGTATTGTGTGAACATTGAGGCTTAGTGATGGAGAATCACACGGACACACAACGTATAGAAATTGTGAAAATCCACTACCGAAATGGTGAGAGTCTTGCGGAGACGGTTACAAAATGTCGTGGCTTTTTCGGTCACCATAACGCACCTTCTCGTCGTACAGAGTGGTACGATTAATACCGAAATTTGAGGCGAATGGGTCAGTTCAAACCCAGAAAAGACCTGTCCGCGTTCGTGAAGTTCGGACATTGCAGCTGCTCGTGAGAGTGTTGAAAATATTCTTCCACTTCGATTCGCCATCATTCTTAGCAATTGAAACATTTACGAAGAAGTTTACAGCGAATTTTAACTAACGATCTATATTTGCATTCTTAAAAGATTCAGTTGACACAACAGTTGAAGCCAGCAGACCGTGCGCAGCGCTGAACGTTCATACATTGGGTCTTAGAGTAACAACAAGAAAACGGTTATTTTTCGAAGACAATCATCTTTTCTGATGAGTCGCATTTCGAACTTGATGGCCATGTCAACAAGCAGAATTGTCGCTTTTGGGGAGCTGAGAATCGAAGAGTGATCCTTGAATGACGACAGCCCTAGTCTAGAGCTTCCATTCACTTAGTCTTCACTATCCATCCTAACCTGATTATTGACTTACCGCGCATACTCATCTTGTTCTAAGAATAATAAAGTTGCGCCCGATGCGTTGGCAGATTTTTTATTTTTACTGAAAATTAAATATTTTTGATGCAAAATAAATCGATTTTAATTATAAAAAAATAAAAAACGTTCATACCAATAATTTTTGTGCATTTTTTTGCATTAGCGATGTTCTTGAAAAAAGTTTGAAAATACTTAGTCGATAAATGCGATATTATTATAATTTTCGTTGTATGACTTTAGAAAATGTTAAAATTTCATCTTTTTAGATACAAGGTGTATATCAAATTCAAATTAGGGGCATAGGACAAAAAAAACTCTCTTCCACAAGGAGCGATCCTGTGCATCAGCCTTTAGCTGTTGCCAAGACTTGTTTATTCCTCTGGCCTCCACCTCAACTGCTCGCATCCATGTGCTACATGGTCGACCAACCCGACATCTTCCTTGAGGGTTATAATCCACAGCCTGTTTGGCGATGTCTCGCTTTGGTTTCCTCAAAGTGTGACCGATCCACTGTCACTTTCGCCTTTGAATCTCAATGCCTATTTTCCTTTGTTCAGTTGTACACCTTAGTTCGATGTAGTACAACCATATAACAACACGGATTTGACGCATGCGTCAAAAACTTGCAGCTTCGTGCGAAGGGAGATCTCTCTTAACCTCCAGAAAAGGGAATGCATACCGAAGGCATGACGGGGCTTATTTATACGCGCCCCAATATCCAATTCGGATCCGCCGTCCATGCTGACAATGCTTCCGAGATAAAAACAATCTTGCACCTCTTCCACATCTTGTCCGTTAAGAACAATCGGTGTGCTTGCATTCGAACCCATGTATATGCACATGGGTTTTACGCACATTTATTTTCAGTCCCGCCTCTTTGCATTTAGAATGCAACGAGTGGACATTTGACTCTAAATCCGAACGGTTATGTGCATGTAAACACACGTCATCTTAGTTAAGGAGATGTTAAATAGTCTCCATTAAAAACCTTTACCTTCCCCACCTTCCAGTGCAGCTTTTAAGATGTAATTTATTACCAGCGAAACAGGGCTGGTGATAATATGCAGCCTTGTCTGACACCCGTTCGCCCAGGAAAGCTCTGGGACAGCTCTACTCTATGTAAGACGCGTCACCTTGTATCTTCGTAGAATTCTTTAATCATAGCTACGACCTTGTCTGGAATACCTCTCCTACACAAAGCATTCCATATGTAATTTCGCTTAACGGTGTGGAAAGTCTTCTCGAAGTCATAGACATGAGATGTAGTGGAAAACCCATTTCGACAGACTGTTTCAATATCCTACGGATAATATTTGTGTAGTCGGTACAAGGCGATCCTTTCCGGAATCCAGCCTGATAAACCTGCATATGCTAGTACAATATTGAAGTGCGCTAGGGGTCTCTGAATTTCATGTAAAAATAAAACTACTAATAAGTTCACTTTAATTTTATTTAAACACAGACTTTAGTTATCGCTTTACATAATCACTTGAGAATTTTCCTGTCACAAATTATCGCTTCCCAATATTGACTCTTTTGTTTTCCAAACTTCGACTGACCTGTCGACTGCTCAATCCGGACTGACTATGCGATGGCGTAATTGCGACCCCTCTATCACTTTCGACTCCTCTATCACTTTCGACTCCTCTATCACTTTCGACTTTATCGCGACTTTACCATGCGACGCTCTGATTTCGACTCCTCTATCCCGACTGACCCTTCATCAAAAACGCTCGCCTTTTTTAAATCGTTCTTGTCGGCCGCTCGCTGTCATCTGGTCCTATAAATAATTTTCTTGTGGGCATAATCGTTTCCTTTCGTCCGACAATGAACTCAAAGGTTGAACTTTCGATGGGTAGCATAGTGTTCGCATGTACATGATCAGATTTCATGCGATCGTAAATTTGTTGTTGGCTGCTTTTATAAATCATTTACTTTTCGGCCGAATCATTTCCTTGTCGTCTGATCGCGATCAGTCGCTTCTATATATAAATCTTTTCCTTGTCGTCCGAGTCATTTCCCTGCCGTCTGAATCATTTCTTTGTTGGCCATTCGCTGTCGGCCGCTTCTACACTGTTTCTGAGTACGCGGAAGCAATTCGAGTGCACAGAAAATTGATGATCGCGGATTTCTCGATGATGTGTATGCGCAATAGTAAACAGCTGAAGATTGCGAATAGTCGATGAACGGCTAGGGCTGACATGCAACAATATAAATATAAATAGGCTGTAACATAGTTTTTTTTTTGAATTCTTAAAATTATGGCGCCGATTTCTTTTCTCATATTAATGTAAAGCGGATTAATTAACCGCTCCATGGTTTTTCTACAACGCCGAGATATGTTTCTTTATAGTTAAGGCCCTGGGAGAAAAATATGCATTATGCAGGATTCGACTCTGACAATCAAGAAGTATTTTTTGTCCAATAATCTATTATACAACAGTGTGCCAAAAATTAAAAAAAATGAGTGGTAATATATTTATTTACCTAAGTTATACACAGCGAGCTAATTTGAAGCAATTGAAAGGTTATCATCATCAATGGCACTAAAGCCCAAGTCATGCCTTGGCTTTCTGTATGTTTCGGCTCCAATTTTCTTAGTGTAATGACCGCATCCCCCATGTCAAAAATTTTAGGAGCGATTTCCTGTTTTCGTCAATTGAATCCTCTCAGCGTTTCCTTGGTTTTTCAACTGACCTTTTCCGTATTTGTACTCGTTTGGGTATTGTTCTATCCTTCATTTGCTATACATTGCCAGCCCACTGTAGGTTTCGGAGTTTGATGAGAGTAGACTCTTCGGGGTCCTCAAAGATGGTATACAATTCGTGATTGTATCGATTGTTTTTTCACCGGCCCGAGGATTCATCGTAATGCCTTCCTCTTGAATGCAATAACTATTTCTTCTGATGCCTGTAGAGAATTGGTCTTATATAGTTTTGCATATTATATTAATGTCGTCGGTGTAAGCAATTATCTACGACGATTTAAACAGTACCGTCCCTTTGATTGGAGTTTCCTTACGATACATTCCAAAGTGTACATGCTAGTCCATTTGGAAGCTTGTTTTGGTCCGTTCACGAACTTAGTCTTGGTTTATCGTCAAAAAGGACGTGCACGAAATTTGAACTTTCTAGCTCAATTCGTTCTCGAGCTAGAGAGGGCACGGACAGACGGACGGACATCCAGTATTGAGATTTTCGAGTGATAATATGAACTTCTGTATCATTCATTTTTTTTTGTCCGAGCCTTATTTCTTAGCGTTACAAACTTTGTGGCTAACTTGTAATACTCGTAGGTTTCATCTAGAGTATAAAAATATCTTTGTGCGAAGTGTACACATTTTTTCGTTGCTGTGTTTGAAGTTGGTGATATGCTGTTTCAATGCTTTGCTGATGGCAAAAGCTACTCCAAACACGGCATCCCGATGGTTTTCTACTTTTAAAGATTGTGTGCTACCTCATGTCTGTTATTTCGCTGCTAAGCCATGCGATTTCCTAGAGTGCGACCATATTAATGTTGAATTTATCAACTTGTTCCAGGAGTGATTTTTATTATCCAGGTTCCAAAAGAATGTTCAATTTTTCATCGTTTCCGTTGAATCCCTCCAATTCGAGACGAAGCATCATTTTTTTTTTGTGGAACAGGTCAGCCCATCGCCCAACCCCTAACTTGGAAGGCCAGGTCAGTGTACTTAACCGGCACAGACACGGCTGGACAATTTTAGCTAAATAGAATATGTTGCAGTTCTCTCAGCAATGTCGCGAGCCTAACTATATCCATTCTTAGCTTACTTCCTGAGATGCACTGGTGGTTCTGGACATTCAGGATGTCTGCTTGCCTCCTCCCTTTTCAAACCTAGATTAGGACCGTCTTAGGCGGAGTTAATTGAACTAATTGGAAGGTACGACTTAGATAATTGTGAAGGGTACTACTTTCATAAATGTCCTTTTTTTCTAACAAATAACCGTTCGAAGCAAGAATATTTGTGTGCTGGTTTATAATTTTAATATTAAATATCAAATTATATCTGGAGTGCCAGAGAGTTTTGAAATGTTATAATTAGAAAAAAAATTCAAACTATAAACAAACCTGTTTTTTTCTGAAAGTTTTATTCTAGCTTTATGAAATATTGAACTTGTGTACAAATTAAATTTGCTGGTGTTTTTTTTTATGGCAGTTTCTTTCTCAGTTTCACTAATGATGTAAAGTGGTACAACAAGTAAGAGTTTGAGTTGTTAGAATATGATAAGCTTTACAGATTTTCTGATAATTTCTGTGTATTACCTGGGCAAGAATTCTTTATAATTTATGCACACGGCCTTCATTGGCTGGGAGAAAAAAAAAACATAAGCAACAGATTCGGAGAACTTTTTCATAGTTAATGGTGAAATTAGTGTAATCTAAATAATTGCGGCATTAATATGATGGAAAAATACGAGCAACTATGTATGCTTGACTATGGACTAAGCTTAGTAGGTAGATCGTGTTGGTCGACAATGAAGAGGTCGAAAGTTCAAATCCTGCCCAAGTAGTAAAACCTGTGGCGTAGATTACAAAACGAAAATGAGTAGGCATGGTCTTTTTTTTATGTGACACCGAAATTAAAGAGGTTATCCTTTTGTTCTGAAGCACAGCTCCGGTGAGGTTGACAGTATTTTCTGGGAATTAAGGGGGTAGAGACGGAAATGGCTATGAATCTTGAATTGCTGAATTTCTGTAGTCTGCCGGGAATACTTAGATGAGTTCCATTTTCGAACAATCCGCTTTAAACTGAGAAGGTGTCCTTAAGCATTTATATATTCATCATGACTGGCGCGACTACTAAAGTTGTCGCCCCCAATCATCTCGATCCAAAGACCGCGTCCAATTGCTGCTAATTTTTAAGATGGCTTTGCAATCTTCATCAATTAAGTCTTCCCATCGCTTGCGTGGCTTGCTCACTTGCCTGTTAACACTGTGCCTTTAAGAGCACGTTTGGAAATTCTTCTGTCTTCCATTCGCTCTACATGGCCAGCCCACTGCAGTTTACGTAACTTGATGAACGTTGAACCTTCTGGCTCGTCGTAGAGTTGATACAACTCATGGTTGTATCTAATTCGCCATTCCGTTCCTTCCTTCACAGGTCCCAAAATTCTTCGGAGGACCTTTCTTTCGAATGCGTTTACTGCTTTTTCGGAAGTTCGCGTTAATGTTCACGTCTCGCTACCATAGCAGAGCACAGGTCGTGTATTAGTTTTATATATTTACAGCTTATTGTTCCCTTACACTTTCTGGGATTTCATTATTGGAAGTAATAACTTTTATATGCTGGCATGATTCGTTGATTGATTACGTCCGCTTCTTTGCCGTCCTTTGCTAGAATAGGCAGCCTTGAGATATATGAAGTTGTCCACACTCTACAATTAATATTCCGCAATTATTGTTTTGTCAGATTGGTGTTCTCCTTCTGCGCAACTCGACTTCTTTTGCGGCGGAGTCAAGATTGACAAATACCTCCTTTGCACTAGGGAAGGATCTTGCTAGGATGTTGATGTCGTCAGCGTATGCTACTAGTTGGGTGGACTTGAATTGTAGTGTCCCATTGGTGTCGGCTGGGATTTTTCGGACGACATACCCTAGTGCCAAGTTGAAAAGCATGGGGGCTAGACCATCCCCCTGCTTGAAAGCACATTTCGCTCGAAAGCTGATTGTGGAATCGGTTTGTATTCTCAATTGGAATTCAGTGTTCGTCATTGTGAGTATCGTTAGTCGGACTAGTTTTGGGGAGTTCCAAAATCAAGCACAATTTGGTACACTATAGGGTGGGTCATCCATTGGTTTCTTTTTAAATCATAGGTTATTTTGAACTGAAAGCTGTTTCCTCGAAATCTTGACAAAAAGTCAGTATCATACCTCCGCGAAACGAAATGAGTCGCTTTACACTTGAACAACGTTGGGAACTTAATTCCAAAATGAGTGAGGTGTAGCCCAAACAGTGCGTTTTTTGGCGAAGTCAATTGGCCGCCTCGGAGCTGCGATTTGACTCCTTTGGACTTTTTTTTCTGGGGAACCGTGAAGGACCGATGTTATGCCAACAATTCAGAAACGATTCAAGCACTTAAGGCCAATATCATCCAAGCAATCCGTGAGCTACAGCCCGAAACCATCGACATGGTCTTGGAAAATTGGAGTGACAGAATACGCTACTGCGAAGCCAGCCGAGTCAGCCACTTGAACGAAGTTATATTCCATCATTAATGGAAATGTTTGCTCTTACTAATGAAGCCATAATACATGGAAAAAAATTTCATTTTGTTCATTTTATTGCATTTTTAAAAATAAAGTTGTATTTGGCCCACACTATACTTTCCTGTAGATACTATCGTATGCTTGTTTCAAATCTACGAAGATTTGGTTCACGTCTGTATTATATTCCCAGAATTTCTCAAGCATTTGTTTCACTGAGAATATCTGGCCTGTTGTAGATCGTCCGGTTCTGAATCCACCTTGGTATCACCAATTATTTCGTTACTATAGGGTTTAAGACGACGTTCAATTATTTTTGTCACTATTTCATAGCACGTAAAAAAACAATAAAAAAAAATCGCGTGTCTGATGATGTTACCCTCTACGTCTTTGCTGAAACTGGTTTTGGACTTCTATCCCTTTTTTAGGTCTTTTACTATGCGTATGCGTCCCGCGTTTTATTTTGTCTCATATTATTGACAATTTTCATCATTATGGTACTTCCTTTATTTTCGCCTGCAGGTCTTTTTTGCATTGCGCCTAAGCTCGTCATATTTATCTTATTTGGCTCGTGCTGGTCGTTCAGTAAACATTTTGTAAGCCTCGTTCTTCCTTTCTATTGTATCGCAACTTTTTGGTCGAACCAGCTATTGTTTTTTCGCCGTGATTGGTATCCTAACATCTCCTCTGTAGAGGATTTGATGCCGTCTCTTTCTGGATGTTTTCGTGCATTGGTGTCAAGTGTTGATCCAGTGCTGCCATGTACGCCTGCGTCACCGTTTCATCTTTCAACTTTCCGATTTGAATTTGTGAGCTAGAATCGCTTTCGAATATCCACGACAATGTATTCGGCATCGATACATAATGATCACGCGGAGGGTTCGTACATCAAGTATACTGGAACCTTTTCTGAATTAGAACATGGTCTTTTTAATTGAAGTTGTGACCATTTGGTGATGTCCATGTTTTTTTGTTGCTTGCGAAATCAATAAGACTCTGGCCGTTGTAGTTGGTTTTGTCATGGAGACTGTGTCCTCCTGTTGATCCTCTATGAGCCTCCTCCTTTCCGGCTTGGGATTAAAATCCCGTAAGACAATTTTTAGGCCATTTGAGGGCAGTGAATCATAGGTTTCCTCTAGGGTGGCATAAAATTCGTTTTTAGTTATATCGTCCTTGTCTTCAGTTGGTGTGTAGACGTTGATCAGCCAAGTGTTCAAAAATTTAGTTTTTATTCGGATTGCACACAATCTTTCACTTACTGGTTTCAAGCTCGTGACCTGCTGTTAAATTTTTTGTCAACGAGAAAAGCGCCTCCCACTTCTCAGCTTTCCGACAATTTTCCACTTGGATAGATTGTGTGTGATCTCATGTCCATGATTTCGTTACTGAGCCATTTCGTTTCATGGATGGCAGTTATGTTGATGTTGTGTTTTGCCACTTCTTCGAGGAACTCTTTCAGAGCTCCTGTCCTAAATCAGGATCAAACATTCTAAGATCCCAAAGAGTAGTCCTTTTTTTTCCGGGGTCGTTGCCGTTCAGTCGATCCTTTTCGAAGCTAAATATGATATGCTGGAATTCTCACAGTTATGATGCGACTGTCCCACAGAGGCAGAATATTACTAAGGGCGATTACAACTTCGAGCAGGTGGATGAATTCGTATACCTTCTCACAAAGGACGGCAATGAACGAACTGAAATTCAAAGAAGAATCACGACAGCTAACAAAGTATTGCATGCGGTTCTCCCCATAATGAAATTAAGGAAAGTCTATCGAAACAATAAACTACGCATCTACAAGATATTAATTCGTCCTGGGATGCTATATGGATACGAAACGTGGACCTTGACGCGGGTGTCGGAAAAGTTAATCGACACGTTTGAGCGAAAAATTCTTTGGAAGGTGTTCGGAGCAGTTAAGGAAGGAGATGACTGGCGAATTCGATACAACCATGAGCTTTTGTCGTGATCAAATTCCGCAAGCTACAATGGGCTGCACGAGGAACTAATTCCAAAACGAATGCTCAAAGACAAAGCTCAACCGACCGCAGGGGAAAGCACGAAAGCGATGGGAAGACTCTGTCGACACAAATTGCAGATCGCTTCTCGATTTTTTTAAACTGGACGACGCGGTCGTTGGACCGAGATAACTGGAAGAGTTGCATCCGGAAGGCCAAGGCTCGATATGGGCTGTAGTCCCATTGCATCATCATTATGCTGCGAGTCCAACTATATCATACGTCTTGCCTACTTGCTGAGAGGCACTGATGTGGCCATTCAGATTAACTCCACGTTTCCCCCTCCTTTCTCAAATGGGTTTGGGACCGGCTATCGCGGAGTTGTATCTTAACTGTCACTATTTGAAACCATTAATTTGAAGTATTTTGATTTCTATACAAATGACTTGAATCAAATTTGTTGGTCCAGCAATTCATGCTTCTCACAGTTCACATAGTTATATTACACCTCTACATATTTCAGTTGAATGCGTCGTTGACTTGACCCAGACAAGAATAAAAATAGTAGACCTCATCGAATACCAAATGCATTTTTTGAAGTACCATGCTGATAAACTTTCTCTTTCTTTATCAGTTTATTTAACAAATCATTTCCGAAAATCCTAAAAAAATTTCATTCATTATTCTCATCCATAATGGTGGTGAAACTTATGACATGAAAAACGAATGTGCTTATCTCAGTACTCAATGCCTTATCACTTAGATTTGAACGAATTTTATAGTAGTCAGCATGATTCCATTCCTAAAAGGTTTACTTTACGTAATTTGGCTGTGTTTATCGACTATATTATCCGCTCTTTAGATAAAACATGTCAAGTTGATGTCATCTATGCTGATTTTCGGAAAGTTTTCAATCGAATTCATCATTCTAAAAAATTTGAATTATTTGTTTCAAATGACTGGCTTCCATTCTTTTTTAATTAAGTTTTGATCAAGGGAATTCACAGATCGCCTGAATGTACCCGGTTCATCAACAATGAGGCGGAAGATTATTTCAGATTCTTACAGTCTGGATGAAGAAGGAATTCTCACCAACCGTCTTAAAGAAACGCGGAGCAAGAAATTTACGATGTCTGTTAGTTTCCAAAGGTATTAAATAATAGCATAAATACAGTGGCTCTCTTTTTTGTAGAATATTATGCAAGAAAATTGATATTTCAAAATGAGATTGGTCATGTGTAATTAACGAAACAGTCATTGAAACTGCTGTTAATAATTTCTACAATTAAATCTTTAGTTGTTTCACTCAGTGCGTGCGGGTTACGAGTAATGGTTCAAGTAAAACATTTCCATGGTTTGACGACGATTTAATAAATCTAAAAAATTAAAAAACTAAATCTGACTACAAGTGCTACTCTGAGTAAAGCGATTTATTTTTTACCAGGTCAAAAATGGTTTATCAGTTTTATCTGATTGAGATGAAGATGACAATTATAGACAAGCCTAAGCGGTTCTGGAAATTCGTCAATTCTAAGAAGCACACAGATGGTTTTCCAGGTACTCTGTCTTTTGATTGGGAAGTTAGCGACGACCCTAAAATAATTAGTAACTTTTTTTGCGATCATTTTCGTGCTGCATTTTATGCCCTAGATTGTGATATTAATTTTCAATACTTGTCAAAATTTTCCTCTACTACACTAGGGATGAAGGATCTCGCTATTGATGAGCCCACTATATAGAAGTTTATCATGAACATTGCTTTGAGTTTTAATAGCGGCACAGATAGAATACCGTCTGTTGTGCTCAAAAGGTGCTCCTCTGCACTTTTACTTCGACTCAGTTCCTTATTTAACGCATCTCTTCGTTTTGGGGTTTTTCCAAGTTTGTGGAAATAATCGACAATAACTCCCCTGTTCAAGAAAAGCAAATGGGACGACGTATGTAATTACTGACCTATAGCTAGGCTGTCTAGGGTTCCATAATTATTTGAGGCGATTGTATGTGACGTAATTTACTTTCACTGCAAATCAATAATTAGCCCAACCCATCACGGGCTCACCAAAGGTAGATCTAAAACAAGAAACCTGCTGGAATTTTCAAATTTTGCGATTCCAGTGATTGAAGCAGGTAAATAAGTTGACTGTATATATACAGATTTTAGCAAAGAATTTGATAAATTTAATCATAACATACTGATTCACAAGCTTTGCCCAATAGGATTTCCTACTATTTTTACTACGTTGATCAAATCCTATCTTTCTAACCGCACCCAAAAATTGCAATTTCGAGATGCTGTCTCATCGATTGTTCCAAAAACTCCTGCTGTACCAAAGGGTAGTCATCTTGCACCACTTCTTTTTATTTCTTTTATTATTCGGTCATCTCCAACTCAAATATTTGTATGCTGATGATGTAAAAATATTTCGTGCTATCACCTGTACGAACGATTATTTACTTTTGCAAAATGACATAAAGCTATTTTATGACTGGTGTACCTCAAACACCTTAAACTGTATGCCTTCGAATGTTAGGAAGTGTATCATGATGTCATCTTTCTCCAGAAAAAAAATTATCCATTTTAATTTACCTATGTTTTAGAGGGAATTGCTTTACAGAAATTAAGCAAAGTGCGCGATTTAGGTGTACTATTTAATGAAAAATATACCTTCGACGAACATGTTGACAGTATTATTATCAAGGCTAACTCCATTTGGGGATTTGTAAAACGAAGACCTGTTACTGTGCTTTTGTTTGTTCAATTCGTGAATATACTTGCCCCGTTTGGACTCCTTATTGAGATATTCGTAAAAAAAGAATCGAGCTTGTATAGCAAAGATTTTTAAGATTTGCTTTCAAGGGTCTTCCCTGATCAGATCCAATATGTTTTCCTCCTTATCAAGAACGACTTCAACTGCTTTCGTTGGTGTCACTCGAAGATAGGCGAGCTATTGTTAGTGCTGCAGCTGCAGTTAAATTAATTTCAGGTCAAATCGACTTTCCGCCCTTGCTAGGAGCTCTCTCCTTTTCATGAATTCCCAATACAAAAATTTGTATGGGAGGTGGTAGAAGGAGTGAAGCGATGTTCATAATTTTTTATTATTATTATTATTATTATTATTAGGGAAAGGCGTGAGAGCACTGCGACCTTTTTGGCCTATTGTGCGTTTATAGCCCCTTTACCCTATTATATCTCAATAGCTTTAGCTAATTTGAGAATCTTTAAGGGAGCCGTATTGGCTAGTTCCTCCGTAGAAAGGAAACCCTTTCCAAGAAGACTGTGTATTTTCCTAGCTACTGCTTCACAGTGGCATAGGATGTGTACTGTCGTTTCTGAGTCCTCGAGACACAGGCGACAAATATCGGTTTCAGCTAAGCCCATATTTTTGAGGTGGTGGTTTACTCACTGTGCCCCGTCATTAGGCCGATTAGAGTAGTAATATCCTTCTTGCTGAATTTTAGAATATCCTCCACTTTGTTTTTTTGTGGTAGGATCAGTTTGTTTGAAATTGACAAGTCTATTCCAGTAGATTTTATGTTCTTTTTCTACCCACTTTTTGAGTATGGGGTTGGAGTACCCTTTTGGTTTTCCGCAGAATGGCTCTGGACCAAAAAAATTTGTTTCTGCGCCGTTTTTATACTCTAGATGAAATCTGAGAGTATTATAAGTTTGCCACAAAGTTTGTAACGCTAAGAAATAAGGCTCTGAGAAAAAAATTAATGATACAGAAGTTCATATAATCACTCAAAAATCTCAAAACCGGATGTCCGTCCGTCCGTCTGTCTGTCCGTCCGTCTGTCTGTCCGTCCGTGTCCTCTCTAGCTTGATAACGCGTTGATCTAGAAAGTTCAAATTTTGTACACGTCGTTTTTGAGAAAAAAGTAAGGACAAGTTCGTGAACGGGCCAAATTGCTCCACCCCTTCTACCCCCTCCCATACAAAATGACACAACTGCGCAATTTGACAATAAACGAATTTGCTCGAAAAGTTTAAAAGCTATTGGCCTGAAATTTGCATACATTACTTTTATTATAATGTCAATCTACCGTATAAAAATTATGTGTGTCCTCCTCCTCCTTCCATCACCTCCCATACAAACTGCACTTTTTAAAGAAATACTCTAGACCAATTTACTCAGTGTGTATAAAGTTTAGAGAGCTGAAATTGTGCAATAATTATTTATTTAAAATTATTAGTCAGACCAAAAAAAAAATAGATGATTAGCTTCACCCCTTCTACCCCCTCCCATACAAAACGATGCAATTTCGCAATTCGACAATAAACGGATTTGCTCGAAAACTATAAAAACTATTGGCCTGCAATTTGGAATGTATTTTTTTTATGATAATACCAATCTACAGTATAAAAATTAAATTATGCATGTCCTCATCCTCCTTCTACCACCTCCCATACAAACAGTACTTGTCATGAATTACTCTAAGCCAATTTACTCCGTACCTATAAAGTTTAACGGGCTGAAATTGTGCACTAAATATTTATTTAAAATTGTTAGTAAGGCCAAAAAATTAAACGATTAGCTTCACCCCTTCTACCACCTCCCATACAAAATAACACAATTTCGCAATTCGACAATAAATAGATTTGCTCGAAAAGTAGAAAAGCTATTAATCTGAATTTCGGGATATATTACTTCCATAGTAATTTGAATCTACAGTATAAAAATTATTTTCGTCTTCCCTCTCCTTCCACCCCCTCCCATACAAACTACACTTTTTCATGTAATGCTCTAAGCCAATTTTCTCAGAACATATAACATCTATCGAGCTCACATTTTGTAATAAATACTTATTTAGCATTATAACTAAGATCAGAGAAATGTATTGGATTAGCTTCACTGCTTCTACCCCCTGGCATACAACATGACACAGTTTCACAATTTCACAAAAAATCTATTTTTTTAAAAAGAATGAATGTTACTAGTCTAAAATTTAAGAGATGTCAATTTTATGATATGCTTAGTTATTTCTGAAAAAATCACTAAAATCCCCCCACTCTTTCTACCACCTCCTCTTCAAACTGTACATTTTCACTAAATCTAACACACTAATTTTCTCAGCTCCTATTCAATTTTTGGAGTAAGCATTTTGTATGAAACATTTTTATAGCTACTTTAACATGATGGGGAAAAAATTAGTTCAATGCTATCACCCCTTCTACCATTCCCCATACAAAATTTCTTGGGATTACTAAAAATTCTATTTCATCTAGAGTATCATAAGATTGCGTTTTACGCGCAATCGTAGCCCTGTTATGTTTTGCAAGGCGATCAGCCTCTTCATTTCCCTCAATTCCCATGTGTCCTGGTACCCACATTAAGGTGACATCATTTCTTTTCCCCTGGGTGATTAGGTTTTGAAGGCATTCCCATACTATGATCGATCCGTGTTTATTGGATGCTAGAGCTTTGAGAACCGCCTGACTATCCGATAGGATATAAATGGATTTATTGCGATAAGCTCTCCTTATACTTTCTTGGATGCATAGCTCCATTGCAATTAGTTCGGCCTGGAAGATTGTGGCTTCTTTACCGAGTGGTTTTGACACCGAGAAGTTAAGACCTTTGACTCCGGCTCCTGGCCCCTCAGAGGTGCGAGAGCCATCTGTATACCAGATGGTTGATCCCTCTACTATTTCAGCTAGCATGGATTGCCAGTCCTTGCGTTCTCTGATTATAACTTTGAAGGGGATTTCAAAGTTGAATTTTGTCGGCATCGCGTCCGATAATGTGGAAGTTATAACCTCTATTTTTGGGTCTTTTAGGATTTTGATGTGACCTATAAAATCCCCTGACTTATAATTGTTTTTCTCCTGTATGTGTAACACTCCTTTGATAGCTTCCTTTTTTATTTGGATATGTATCGGATGGATGTTAAGGAACATTTCCATTGCCGCTGTCGGACAGGTTTTCATTGCACCTGTGATACCAAGGCAAGCTAGCCTTTGGATTTTTTGTAGCGTAAGTTGTGCTTTCCTTTGTAATATTTTAGTCCACCATATCGTTGATCCGTATGTGACTATTGGGAGAATGATTGTTCTGTAACACCAGTAAATCATTTTGAGCTTTAATCCCCATTTTCTACCAAATAAGCTTTTACAGGCCCAAAATGCCTTTAGTGCTTTGGCATGAGTCCATTCTATATGTTTGTTCGAGTTGAGTTTGCTATCCAGTATAACACCTAGATATTTTACCTCATCTGAAAAGGGTATTATTGTTCCATTTATTGAAGGAGGTACAATGTGGTTTATCCTTCTATTTGTGAATGGTACTATCTCAGTATTAATTGGGTTAATGTTCAAGTTCTTAGGCTGACACCAGTTCATTATCACCTCTAAAGCTAATTGTATTCTTTCCGATATTATTGAATCATATTTGCCTCTAATGATAATGACAAGATCATCAGCATATCCTATTGCCTCGTATCCCTGGTCTGTTAGACGGTCCAGGAGCTCATCTACTACAATTGACCAAAGTAGTGGGGATAGTACCCCACCTTGAGGACATCCTCTATAGGTAATTTTTTAGCATTCATTGCAATCATTGATCTTTCCCGAATATGCCAGAACAGTCCCCCAATATGTAAAATACCATAGTCAAAAATCTAGAACCTTCCAGTATAGTCTAGACATACACCGGAACAGTATACTCCAAAAGGTAGGCAATTAAAGATCTAGAACCTTCCCGAATAGTCTAGACACACACCCAACTAACCCGACGGAAGCTTCGAGAATTGGTATAAACTGGTATAAAAGCACGAAGCTGTCAGACGGGGTCAGTCATTCAGCAACATCTGTGGAAGAACGCGAACCGGTGCAAGAACGCGAACCGGTGCAAGAACGCGATAGAACAATATCGGTGGTGCCATATAGTGCGAATTAAGTTAAAGTGCGAATTAAGTAAAAGTGCGAATAAATAAATTATCACATATTTTTAAACGAATTGTGTTTTACTTGAAATCCCGGCGAACCCCTAGCTTGCAACAATATGATATTATTTGATGTTTTGCTGTAATCATAGATTGAAGAATTCTAAATAAATAAACAAACAATTTTGGTCGTTTTAAAGTTCGGATAGGTGGTAGAAACATCATCAACCCAAATTTTGGGTGTCTACCAATTTCTCTTATGGAGCACGAAGTCATATTAACGAAATGCTGTTCGCCAGGCCTAGCCAAATGAAAATAGGGTCTACCTACCTACCCCTATAGAATGCCTACGCGAGCTCATCATTCAGTAAGAATTTTATAAATAGATTTTCTAGTGCATTAAACTATCTTCCCTTTCATCTAGAGTATCATATGACTGTGCTCTACGCCCAATAATAATTCTGATATGTCTCTATCAATTATCTAGCATTCCTCGCAATTCGTTGATTTGCAATACATAGAAAAGTATCATATAATTGATTAGAAATTGTTATCACGTTAATGATTAATTGGTGATTTATAAAAAAAAATTCCAATTCGCCATTGCCACCGCAAGACATGCATTTAAAATTAAACATTTATTTTATTTATATATTTGATATTCAAACATTGAAAGTTTAGTGGTCATGCCTTTGTTATTATTATTTGTTCAATTTTATCAGTAACGACACTGACTCTTATCATACTCTATTTCAAGCGATAAGTCTAGGTTCTACAATGTACTTGAGTCATAATGTGAAAAAATAAAATGTTATTCTTTATATTTCGTTTGTTAGTAATTTTACTTGTCAATAAAATAAAAAAAGTCGTTTCGGAAATTTTTCTTTACTGAAATATAGGTATGGTGCCAGTTTAACATATTAGTTAAAATTTTATTGCGTAACACACTACATTTAATACGACCAATCGTTGCCATTGTATAAGGGTATGATTTAGACTCGACTCTTTATATAACTGCAACTGTCGTCACTAAAGCATTTATAAACTATAGATTAGTATTGTAAAAATCCAGCTGGTCGTAATTACTACGAACAGAAGTGTTGATAATGCTTTTATTAACCACCCCTATTGATTAAATTGGTCATCATTATTTTTAACAATCGTCTAATGCATGTAAGAAGCGGTATCAATATTAATACGAACAAAAACTTCATATAGGAGCACTTTATTTTACAAATAAAGATAAAACGAATGCAATAAAACAGAATTGCTATATGATTGATTGCCTAATCTTGCCATACTCTATGAAAGGGAACCAGAAAGATTTAATGCGCTAGAAAATTATATCATCTTAATTTTTTCAGTACTCAAGAGTGTCATTTGTATGAGAGGTGGTGCAAAAAGTTAGCGCAAGTTAATTTTTTAAAGTAGTAGATAAAATTATTATCAAAAATTATCTTGTTTCAAACCCATAATTTAGTATGTATTCCCATTTGTATAGGAGGTGGTAGCAGGAATGCGTGCATATTACCGATTTCATTGTTGAAGGAAAGATTTCCGGATTTCACATTGCTCTGCTTTATTAGTCGTGGCGTTTCGGTTTCTGCTAAGACCATTATAAAACTGAACAGAAAGCAGAACAACTTTCCTTTAATTATTCGAAATGTATTGTGAAAATATTCACCAAACTTTTAACGTTGCGAATTAATATTTGAGCTAACATCCTTAGGACTAATATTAAAGTCAATAAATTTCCTTAATTTATAAAAGGAGTATTAGTAAGATTGTAGGGAATGACCTGAATCGTGTTAGTCTACAATATGAAAGTCATGAGCTCAAATCACAATTCTAGCACACTTATAGCCAGGGAATTTTAGAATGGGTTTAAAATTCTTCCACCAGAAAAAATTATCGTGAATCTTAGGGTGAGGAGGACAAGGACCGATTTGAATTTTAGCGCTATCTAAGGAGAATGATGTGGGATGATAATTTTCTAACAATTCATTATACATATAGAGAAATTTGATCAAATTTCATGTTTCTATGTTTGAGCCTGGGTATAACGTACTGGGAAGCGTGTTGGTTTAATATGCAAAGGTCGTGAGTTCAAATCCCGGTCGACGTATGATTCCACAACTCTGCCTACATGGGTACTCAATCTGCGATCACGAAAATTTGTAAATAGAGGGTTGTTCGAAGGGATAACAACCAAAAACAAATAATAAAAAAAATAATTCAGGGAACATGAAGGTCAGGAGGCCCGATTCGGGCTGCAGTGCTATTGAAGAAAATGAAGAAGATATTTTGATTGATTGCCTTTTCTGAAAATGTGTATTTTTATGGGAGGTGGTAAAATGGGTGACCGACTTTCGATATGTGACGGATTTTAATTTTTTTATTGATTTATTATCAGAAATTCAACAGAAATTTCATTACAAAACTATTTCGAAAAATTTTCGAATTTCTTGCTATCAACATTTTTTGGGCATTGGCTGCAGTACAATTAAATGAAAATCAGAATCAAACGTTATTTTAGAATTAAAAAAATTATGAAATTTAAAATGTAGAGCTAAAACTTTGTAGTTCAAAGAGTTATTGTAATTCTAATAATTTATGCTTAAATTCATTTTTAACAAAAACGAGATAGGGTGTTGGTCTACAATGCGAAGGCCGTCAGTTCAAATCCCGGTCGACACATAATTCCAGCACACTGCCTGCTTGGGTATACCTTGGTCACCTCAATCTACGAATATGAAAAATTCAAAGATAGAGGGTTGTGCGAAGGTCTAACAACCCTTCCATAATAAATAATGAAAAATGTTAAGGAACCTGAAGGTCAGGAGGCTAAGAACTGATTTGTGCTGTAGTGCTATTGTAGAAGATGGAAGAAGATTCTATCACGACCATTTTTAGCATAATCTAATTGAAAAACATAACAGGACTACGATTACGCGTGAAGCGTTCGTTCAGTAACACTTCCAATTCTGCGACTTCAATCATTTTAACCGCTTCGGAACGCTCCATGACATCCATGCCGAAATTACCCTTTTTATTGCGTTGAAACCATTCGCGACGCTTTCTTTCACTAACAGCACCCTCACCATAAGTTTTAACTATCATTCGAGGCGTATCAGCTGCAGAATTTTAGAATTGAAAGCAAAAATCGAAACTTGCCGCAAATAACGCTTATTTGGCTCAAACAACGACATATTCGCGCACAAAAAAAAGTACATGACGTCGATATAACTTCACATCATTAGATTGATGAGGAGTTGTGGACAGATGCCTAAGTTTATCATGTGACGTTTCTGATCCGCCATTGTTGATCAGAATTTACTTCTGGCGCCATCTATTGGGAAACGGCGGTTTTCAATTTGTACTCCCGATAGTTAATGCCTGACATTTATAATATTCTGAATAACAGACTGAACAATTGCCGGAGGGAAGTGCCGAAAATGATTCGAATTCGAAATAAGTAGCACAAGAAAATGTACATACAAAATTGTTCTTATAGATTTATCATATAAAAACCCCCTTTTTTTAAGGGGGAAGGATAGGGAGGGGGGGGAGTAAAAGATTCTTATGCTTGTTAAGGAGAAGCACCAATCTCAAAGTTCGAGTATAACTTGTTTTCAACTTCCTTGAGGCACCACCATCCCTTAGCGCTCTTTGACCCTTCTATTTACGCCACTGATTCTGATGTTCAATCCGCAACATCTTTATACTCTAGATGAAATATGAGAGTATATTGTGTTTACCTTACCGCTTATAACGCTAAGAAATAATGCTCGCATAGAGCCGCTAAGGCTACAGAAATATTTGTTGTCGCTCAAAAACCTCGATTCCGAGTGACCGTCTGTCCGTCTGTTAACAACATAACTCCCGCACACTTTGAACTATCGTGCTGAAATTTGTTGTGTGTAATTTTTAACAGAAAAGTAATTTAAAATTCGTGAACGGGCTCCATCCCTCCACTCATACAAATTTCGAAATTTTAAGAAATTTATTTTTCTAAACTATTTAAGCTATCGACTTGAAATTTGGCTCAAAGCATACTGATATATATATCATTAAAATCATTAAATATTGATCCGATCCCCTTACTCCTTCTACCCCTTGCCATACAAATGCACAATTTTGAAAAATTCATTTTGGCGATTTTCATTGAAAATAGCAAAGCTGAAGAAGCGAATTTTTGGCCGAATTCATTTTATAATAATTGCAATCAGTTTTGAAAAAAATTTGAATTTTACCACTCCTTCTACCCCCTCCCATACAAATTTTGAAATTTCAATTAAATGTTGTTTCTTCGAAGCTGTCAAAGCTATCGGCTTGAAGTTTTGTGGAAATTATAACAATAGAAATATCGTTGACGACGAAAAATGTTGTTTTGATCCGTACACTCCTTCTACCTCCTCCCATACAAATGCATAATTTCGGTAAATAGATGAATGGAAATGGATATATTTCCATTAAAACTATAAAAAAAAAACAAACAAACTTAAAATTTCTCAAGAATTTGTCCCTTTTACAATCCGACTATACAAAATAGAGAATCATTACAAGAGACACCCGCAATAAAATCTTAAAGCGTGCTAAATTTGAACATGACCAGAAACGTCGACTTAAGATCATTGAGAATCCCAAAAACTCAAGATCTTTCTGGTCATTTGTGAAATCTGTCAATAACAATTTCAGCACGTCTGCAACACTTCCTCTTCTCGATGGCGACCGAACCGTTGTTGATACAGTTGAAAAAGCAAATCTTTTGGTAGCCAACTTCGCAAGAAACTCTAAGCTTCCACCGTCGAATCAGAGTCCTCCGTGTTTACCGGACTGGGGCTTCTTGCTGCCACCAGTTCGTTCTCGAACTAGGGTTATTTCCAGGATCCTGCAGGAGCTCAATACTCAAAAGTCTGCTGGCCCTGATGGCATCCCCCCATCGTCCTTAAAAATTGCGCTTAATCTCTAGCTAAACCTCTTCGTAATCTAGATCATCTTTCTTACTTTTCAGGGTGCTTTCCTCAGATCTGAAAGATCGCGAATGTTCAGCCAATCCCAAAGAAAGGAAGCAAAGCGAACCCTGCTAATTATCGCCCCCTTTACCTCTGTGCTTTCAAAAGTAATGGAAACTACTGTCAATCGCAGGCTAGTCAATTTCCTTGTGGATAAAAATCTCATACATGACCGCCAATATGGATTTCCCTTGGGATGGCGATCTCCTTGTCTATTTATCCGAGCGTTGGAGCTCCTGCATTCATAAGTTCGGAGAAGGTCATGTACTTGCTCTTGACATTACTAAAGCGTTCGACAGAGCTTGGCACAAATGTCTCTTAGCCAAGCTGAAGGCCTATGGTCTTAACACAGCTTTTCTTAAATGGATTAAGAGTTTTCTCTCCGAGCGCTCTATTAGAGTCGTTCTAGACGAAGTAACTTCTGCATCCTTTTCCATTGATTCCGGCGTCCCTCAGGGCTCAGTTTTGTCCCCTACCTTCTTTTTAGTCTTCATAAACGACCTTCTGCCATCTACTCTCAATCCTATTCATTGATTCGCAGATGACAGCACTTTGGATAACAGCTTCCAATTTAACTCCCCTGCGGAGGCACGCCCAACATCAGTGGCCTCATGCCGTAATGAGTCAATACAGTCATTGAACTCTGACCTCAGTTTAATCTTAAAATGGGGCAAAAAAATGCCTTAGAAACGCAGTCCTGTCATCTATCTCTTAAACATAACGTTCCGACGTCAGCCGCTAATATGTCCTTAAATGGCGTACAGATTTCACTTTCTGCAGACTTGACGTTAATAGGGGTAAAATTTAACAACCGCCTTCATTAGAGCCAACACACCTGCGAAGTTGCTCTTGATGCTTCGAAACGTCTAGGTATTCTGCGGAAGTGTAACAAATACTTTTCAGCGTCCGAACTAGCTACCATCTATAAGGCTTATATCCGACCACGTCTTGAGCACAACTCACATGGTTGGGCTAGGGCCCCGAAATCACATCTGACTCTTCTTGACCGCATCCAGAAACATGCTTTCCGATTAATTGGAGATGAAGCTATATCAGCCTCAATTGAATCCCTCGAGCATCATCGAAATATCACTGTGAAGCCCTTGCCGTTGAGAACAGTGAAGTTGAGGCAGTCCTTCATCCCTCGGATGACAGTGTTGTGGAATTCATTATCAGGCAATCTCTTTCCCACTGAATAGAACCTCCAGCAGTTTAAGAACAACGTTCACCACCACTTCAAACCCTTCCCTCCTGTGTTTCCCTGCTAATTTCCCTATTTCCTCTTGTTTCCCTTACCTAGGTATGTCGAATTATCTGTGCATCGCGCATTAAAAGGTGACCCCCTAAGTTAATTTCGATAACCATAAAAAAAATAACCATATGGAACCAATCTTGTTTTGTTAACGTGAAGAGCCTGATACGAGGTCTCGATGCCACGGTTGCCTGTAGCAACACGGATTGTTTTTGTGACGACAACCATTAACGCCCCTGAAGGTAGCGCTCTAGACCAAATGCACGTTTGGCATTCATACTGCTGGATGCGAGACCTATCTAAAATCTCTGCCAATCTGACGGTCATGGCACCAAGTTGGAACACGCAACTCCATGCCGAACTCCTAGAAGATCTGCCCGCGATGTGGCGGTAAACCACAGCTATCACGATACTCTCCAAAGGGGCATCTTCCATTGCAGGGGGTGGAAGCAACCTTCCACGGGCTCCCTGACACCCGTGGTACCAGAAAACCTCCGATCAGGCTTCGTAATTCTGAAAAATTACTCCCAGTTAGCAAGAAAGGCACAGGTAGCACACCGCTTCGTCGGTGGTTATACCGGAATTGACTTTGATCGTTCACTCGGTATATGATAACTTGCGTTATCCGTTCCCTGCGTGCAAGAAATTAAACCTATTTGCCACTAAATCCCTATGTCCTCCTGGGTCTTCGCGTCTCGGCCCACCTTCTTCTAAATGCTCCATGCGCGAAGGTACGAGGACATTCAAATGTTTGCCGACTCAAAAAGCACCAACTCACGTCCAGGCTCTTTCCATTACGCACAACCCCCATGTCATCGAGTTGTTTTATGTCAGCATATATTGAGCATTCGCTCAGAACATGCTGCCAGTTTTCGGACTCTGCTCCACTTGCGCAACCCTCTGTCTCACTTTGTCCCACCCTGTGAAGATACGCATTCATGCTGTCATGGCTTGTCGAGAAATAACCCTGAGTGAGAGGAAATTCAAAGTCTAGGTTATCTCTGGCATAGTCTGCGACTCCAATTAAGTCGTGAGTCACCCTTTCCGCCCACCTGTTTTGCCATACCGATGTAACCTTGAGGTCGAGGAGTTCTTCGCATTCGCGAAAGCTCCTCTCCCTAATATCCTCATGAGTTAATCATTCGCTAGCTAGCAATGGGGCACCCTTTCAGATCTTGTAGGTGATAGCTCTACACCAATGAGTACCTTCATGGCTTCAGTAGAAACTGTCCGGCATACAGGAAAACATGCTCGCAGGATTGCTCGCTGACACGAGTAAATAGCGCGGGCGCCTGTATTAGTCGCCAAGGTGACGATCCATATGCTGCACATGCATCGAATAGACCGTCGTATATGACACGTACCGCTCTCCTGACAAGGTTCCACTCTTTCCGCAGAACCCTGCGGATCTGTCCCACAGTGGTAGTGAGACGTTCTCTGAGCTCTCACAGATTCAGCTCAAATCTCAACCGCTCTGAAACTCTGATGCCCAGATATTTAACGTTAGTTACGCATCTGAGCCCAGATCCATGCAGCTTTATCGAGGGAGGACGCAAATGCGATAATTTGCCCTTCAGCAACATTACCGCTGTCTTCTCCCTTGATACCCGAACTCCCATCTCTTAGTCCCATTTCAGAACGGTTGCCGTCAGAGCTGTGCCCTTACGCTCAAGTTCAGATCGAGAACTTCCCTGCACCAATATTAGCAGATTGGCAGCATTCGCCGCGACACTGCTTAAGACCGATAACTGTGCCAAAAGGTCATCCATCATTAGTTTCCACATGAATGGACCACTTATGGAGCCCTGTGGACAGTCCCGCCCCACGTCCCTCCGTATTGCGTACTCCTCTTATGCATGCCGTCCTGTCAAAGAAATAGCTTTGACAAAGGGCTATTTCTTGACAGTCGCAGCCCCGTAGCTTATCAAACACCGCATCCCAACTCAAATAGACAAACGCGCCCTTGAAATCTACTGGCACCCCTCGCCACCGATTCCTTCACATGCATCCACGTATCTCCCGGCACGGCAGCCGTACTGCTATTCATAGGCCAGATGGGACACTTTCTCCCCCAATCATCTGACCAAGATTATCTCCAGGACCTTGCTAAGGACCAGGAGTAGAGATATGCCCCGATAGGACCGAAGGTTGCTCCTGACTTTTTCCCGTGACTTCAGGAGCTTCCAAGCTCCGGGAAAAGCACGATCTTCAATGCATTGGTTGAAAACGCAAGTTGCGTACTCAGGAATGGCGCACCAGATGTTTTTACACATCTCGCCCGTCATACCGTCGACGCCAGGCGCCTTACCGGATCTGATCCTGTTGAAGCTTGCTTGAATCTCCTCGGGTTCCAGCTCGATGATCCCTCTGTTATTACACGATCATGAGCATTCTCCCTCAGTTCAGGATTCGGAAAATAATTCTTCCAATAGTAGTTTTACACACTCTTTCCATGTCGACATAATGTTGTCTCCAACATTGATGCCAGATATCTCAGGCTCTGATCGCTTTCCCCTGCAAATCTCATAGATCTGACCCCAGGGATCACGTGAGTTTGCACGGACGAAGCACTTCCAATCCTCTTCCATGGGTGACATGATCAGAGTTCGGTACTCGTACAAGCCTCGCTGGTATTCAACTTTGAGCTGGGGCGCATCTGCTTGAACCTCTTGCACGAGCCCTTTGGAAGTTTGTCCTTAGAGCCCGTACTCTAGTGCGCTTATCTGCCAGTTCTGCGTTCCACCACTTGACACGTTTCGGATCCTTCTAAACATGCCACCGTTTACCTTTCCCTACTAGTCTTGGATTTTGGCTAACTGACTATCGAAGTCGTTCAACGGGACCCTTTCTGCTTCCGCCCTCAAGCGTTATCCATGGGCCTCCCTATTTCTAGCCACAATCATTTAGTTTAGCTTCAAACCAGAAAGAAATTGTAAGTAGATTCTATTAAAATAATTTCGAAAAAAAAGTAGTGGATGTTGCCACTCTACCTCTAGCAGTCTATAACAATAAAATGTATCTGAACTTTATTATTTTGTTGCAATCAATTTCAAAGTCAAATACCGATCTATACTAGTATGAGTATGTGGAATATTTTGTTTCCGCGTACATTATCTTGGTATTTTTGCTAATAGCAAAGTCTAGAAATGAACAGCGGGAAATCAACGCTTGACTGATTTTGATCTGTATTGGAATCTGTCAACAGCGGGCAGTGGTGCAAGGAATTCATGCGCATTAATCATTTCCTCATCCGGTCAAAGCAGCGTGCTATTCGTTCTCTTCTGGAAATTATAACTTTTATTTGTTAAGCCAGACACTTATATGCAAATCACAGGAATATCTTAAATCATATCTGTTATGAAACTTTAACAAATGTTTCAACGGTCCTTTTGTTTAGAGAAAAAACGGGTTGAGATATGAAATAAGAATATTTTTAAAGTTTATCTTGTTTCAATTTTCTACGTTTAACCACAATCTAGGAATTTCATTCTTCAGATTTTCGTTTAATTGTACACTGAAAAGGTTCGGCCAACGATAGTATTGCCACGAACATCAGGTAAATAAAAAAAAAAAATAATTCAGACAATTGAACTTAAATGCCAAAAAAATAAACAAAAAATTACATTAAAAATGTTGATGTAGTCGGGCAGTTTAAGACGAAGTGGGTCAGAGATCAGCATTCGCTGCGCAGACCATAATTTCGTTCAACTAATTAACAATTCACATCATGATCAGCATCATCTGATCGCAAACGATTTCGCACATCTTCCTCATCTTCGATGGTCATAAGACATTAGTTTCGAGCATCTTATTTGTCCTTCGATGTGCGCAAACAATGACGACACTCTCTAGATGTCTTGCCAAAAGTTACACCTACAACTATAGAAGCAAAGTAGGTTTATTAATGAAACCCAGCTATCGTTTACCGGTACAATTTTCAGCAACATTTAACGAAAATTAGCTTTCATTTGGTTGGCTCAAATTTAAATATGTAGATATATCACTGTGTTTGTTTACTACTATTTAACTAATATCATGTATACTGTTCATGTATGGTTGCCGTAGAAAAGCTGCAAATTTGCGCTAACTATATCGCTTGAAAGCTGTATTGGAATAAATTCTTGCTAATTGTCACAAAACGGTAATTTTTCGGCACTAAAGGAGAGCAATGAATCACGAATGATCTGCCTTTCGTATAATTACTATCGGAATTATGTCAGAAGAAATATTCATTAATAATAATAATAAGAACGATAATGCAAAAAGTGTTGCTGTATTGTTAGTATAGAATCGGTGCAAAACAGCCATATTAGGTGCTGTATGTGCTCACTCTGGATGTCGCTCCATTACAAGAGATGCAGTGCTATACTCCCTGTGGGAAGGGAGCAGTAGCAAACTCAGTCAGTCCTGCTTGCGATAAAAATGGCAATTGAACACTCATAGCATCAGCTGTGGAACATAGCCTCGATTTCTTCTACGTTAAATCGTCTGAGTTTTCTCTTCATTTTAGTTTTTTGAAAGCTGTAACAGTCGCGACGAGTGGCTTCACCAGAAATCCTCTCGTCGGCATCCTGCTGACACGCCACCTTGGCAGTGTCCCATGAAGTGTCTACGAATTGACGGGTGGTACATCTAGCACACGCACGTACTAGCTCGTCGGTGGGGAGGGGTTTGTCACTTCTCCTCATGGACATACTCAAAGTTATGTACCGAAAAAGAAGGCTGACCACCAGGTTTGGGAGGTCCTGGTGAGGTAGTCAGCGGGCAACGATCAGAACATATTTGAAAAGGGGGAAAAATGAGTTTGCAGTCGGGGTGGACCTCTCGACCACGGGATTAAGACACCATCTCTCTCTCTCGCCCTCCTCCCGTCCCTTTTACCCCGAACGTTTAGCCTTCCATATGGATATCTTGCTTGGATATTGCTGTAATCGCCCTTAGGTTAGACATTTGAAGTTCGACCCTGAGATTACAGAAAATCTATGAACAACCAGACTGTAGTAGATGCCTGTACTTTAACGTGAAGAAAGAATGTGTTGGTTCCGTCGAAAGAGCTAAATTTTCCTTCTCCGAATACTGTCTGCCAATTCAGCACCCGCCACCGAATTAGAATTCCGTAATTTACCGCTACCAATATTTCGTAAAAAGGTGTTTTGTGCAAATTATTTCCACTCCCACGAATTCCCAGGGGTATTGTGCGCTTGAATTCAAGGTGTAAAAATCATTCGAGGGATCGCCAGACCTCAGGCAAAAGAATGTGAAGTCCGACGCATATCCAGGTGACAGTTCAAAAAGCGAAAGGGCTTTTGACGGAAGAAAAAAGGAAATGGCACAGACAATTGTTTCGACACTATTGGACTCGGAAAGAAAACTATCAAACATTGGTCAACGATAAATCGCTTCGGGATGTTGATTGGCACGAAGAATGTGAATTAATAATACCGGATCGGGGTAATCGGGCAGAGCTAGTTTTAATCTGTCTTCATCGAAATAATTTGGGAATCGATGAGTTCTTGGGTCAAGTTACGCTTCCTTTGAATGAAATGGATGGATACGAGCGTCCACGATCAAAATGGTTTAAATTGAAGAGTAAACAGGGCACTAAAGAAAAAAAACCATGCGGTTTTTCCGCTTTCCGTAAATTTCCACAATTTATGTAAATTTTCACTAAATAACGTGGTTTTACCAATTTATTTTAAATTTTCACTAAAACATGCATGCGTTATACTAATTTCAGTAAGTTTTCCCTAAGAAAACGTGGTTTTACCAACTTATGTAGATTTTCACTGACGACGAAACCATGCGGTTTTTCCACTTTCCGTAAATTTCCACAATTTATGTAAATTTTCACTAAATAACGTGGTTTTACCAATTTATGTAGATTTTCACTAAAACATGCATGCGTTATACTAATTTCGGTAAGTTTTCCCTAAGAAAACGTGGTTTTACCAACTTATGTAGATTTTCACTGACGAAGAAACCATGCGGTTTTTCCGCTTTCCGTAAATTTCCACAATTTATGTAAATTTTCACTAAATAACGTGGTTTTACCAATTTATTTAAATTTTCACTAAAACATGCATGGGTTATACTAATTTCGGTAAGTTTTCCCTAAGAAAACGTGGTTTTACCAACTTATGTAGATTTTCACTGACGAAGAAACCATGCGGTTTTTCCGCTTTCCGTAAATTTCCACAATTTATGTAAATTTTCACTAAATAACGTGGTTTTACCAATTTATTTAAATTTTCACTAAAACATGCATGCGTTATACTAATTTCAGTAAGTTTTCCCTAAGAAAACGTGGTTTTACCAACTTATGTAGATTTTCACTGACGAAGAAACCATGCGGTTTTTCCGCTTTCCGTAAATTTCCACAATTTATGTAAATTTTCACTAAATAACGTGGTTTTACCAATTTATTTAAATTTTCACTAAAACATGCATGGGTTATACTAATTTCGGTAAGTTTTCCTTAAGAAAACGTGGTTTTACCAACTTATGTAGATTTTCACTGACGAAGAAACCATGCGGTTTTTCCACTTTCCGTAAATTTCCACAATTTATGTAAATTTTCACTAAATAACGTGGTTTTACCAATTTATGTAGATTTTCACTAAAACATGCATGCGTTATACTAATTTCGGTAAGTTTTCCCTAAGAAAACGTGGTGCAACTTAAATTTTCACTGACGTAAAAAAGGAAACAAAAAAGAGACGGTTCTTCCACTTTCTGTCTCTCGGGAGGTCCGAGCGTATATAAGAAAACAGGCCGAGCAAATCCTCATTTCTTCCCACGAAATCTCGGCTTAACGGGTAATTGTCGCACGTCACTTAGGTTTTCCCAATGACGCTTAGCTGTTTATCGCACCATCTGCGAGATGGTAGAAAGACTAAACACCCAGCAACGAATTGGTCCCCCTGTTGTTTTATTTTAATTTTATTTAAAAATTTAAGTTTTGTAAGCGACCGTTACAAAGCGGACATTTTCTGGTTTCGTGTTTCCTGAATTTAAGGTAGAAATATCTTTCAGAAGCTTTACATTTTCAGGATTTGATTTAGAACAGTCTTGAAATCATCCTATCGCCCATACGAAGTGCACAAGGGGTCGCTGGATTTCAAGTAAAAATAAAACCGAAAGAAAAGATTTCCGGAATCTTTTCTTTCAATTCGAAATGCACTGTGAAAACATTCACCAAACCATCAAAAATAAAACCACCAGTTTAATAAGATCACTTTAATTCAACCGCAAAACTTTATTTGATTATCTTTCCACTTTTCACTTCAGACTTCTTCGCTCAAAACTTATCGTATGCCAATCTTAACTTCTTTCGCTTTCTAAACATCGGCTAACTCGTTGACGACTCCAAACCAGACTGACCTGTTCACCAAAAATGATCGTCTTTTGTATTGCTCTTGCCGGTCGAATCATTCCCGTTGTCGTACAACTATTCCTTCTCGGCCTAGCACTTCTGATTGATTGATTGACTAGCACTTCTATAAAGCATTATCTCGTCGGTCGAGTCTTTTTCCTGTCGCCCGTGTGGTTATTGTTGCTGAACATTCTGATCGAGTCGCATTTGGTGACAAATGTTCTTCAAAGTGTTTTTGTTATCGCTCTTCTCGGTCGAGCGCAGATCATTTCTTCTATCAAGCATTTCTTCGTCAGTCGATTTTTTCCCTGTTGCCCGTGTGCTGGTTGGTTCAATGCTCAAGGTCCCTGGACCCCGAACACTCGATGATCGTGCGTTCTATAGTGCAGGTATTCATTGTAGTACTCATACGCGCGCATTAATGTGATTCAGTGTTGTGTGGCGACGATAAATGAGTAGAGCTGACATGTAACAATACTTTACAGAAATTGTTTGTTATTAATTGGTACAATTCTTAGTTTACGCACCAGATGGATATTCTTAAATATCAAATTTTTGCTGATCTTTATAGCCAACGCGGTTTTTTCACCAGGGACGGATTTAAAACTTTCCAAAATTCGAGAAACTTGTTTTGTCTCGAAATGAAAGAAAAGATTTCCGGATTCTACACTGTTACGCTTTATTATTCGTGACGTTTCGGTCTCTGTTGAGACCTTTATCAAACTATAGTTATTATATTGATAAAGGTTTCAGCAGAGACCGAAACGTCACGAATAATAAAGCGTAACAGTGTCAATCAATCAATCAAATTCCTGTTAAGACCCGCTATAGGGGCATAGGACAGAAACAACTCTCTTCCACAAGGCGCGATCCTGAGCATCGGCCTTAAGCTGTTGCCAGGACTTGCTTATTCCTCTGGCCTCCTGCTCAACTGCTCGCTTCCATGTGTTACATGGTCGTCCAACCCGACGCCTTCCTTGAGGGTTATAATCCAGAGCCTGTTTTGCGATGTTTCGCTCTGGTTTCCTCAAAGTATGACCGATCCACTGCCACTTTCGCCGTTGAATCTCAATACCTATTTTAGTCTGGCGAGTTGTACTCCAAAGTTCGTCGTTGGAGATTAATTCTGGCCACAATATTCCTAAAATGCGCCGGAGGCATTGGCTTACGAAAGTCTGTAGTTTCTTGGTAAGTCGAACGGTCACTTTCCACGTAGTACAACCATATAACAACACGGATTTGACGCATGCGTCAAAAACTCGCAGCTTCGTGCGAAGGGAGATCTCTCTTAACCTCCTGAAAGGGGAAAGGATACCGAAGGCCTGACGAGCTTTATTTAGCCGAGCCTTAACATCCTTTTCGGCTCCACCGTCCATGCTGACAATGCTTCCGAGATAGCAAAAATCTTGCACCTCTTCCACATCCTGTCCATTAAGAACAATCGGTGTGCTTGCGTTCGAACCCATGTGCATGTACTTGGTTTTACGCACATTTATTTTCAGTCCCGCCTCTTTGCATTTAGAATGCAAAGCGTAATGAGTAGGTTACGATAGGAACTCGCAACGTTTTTTCGATACTCGTTTGACAAGCTACGTCCATGAAAAACACAGGATATGCGACGTATATAAAGGAACAATAAACGCACAATATGCCAAAAAGGTCGCGGTGCTCTCACGTGTTCCCTAAATAAATAAATAGAAGCCAAAAATGGCGTAGAGGTAGTCATTATGCCGAGAGCGAGAAACAGTCTCATCAGCTGGGAACCAATCTCGGGTACGACTCGAAACCAAGGTTAGAAATGTCACAACTTTGCAGTGCTACGCATCAACTAATGCCGCAACATCCTAACTGAGTGCCACCTTCGAGCGTATTCCAAAGGGTTATATTATTATTATTTCTGGAGATTCGAACACCCAGGTTGGTTCTGACAACACAGGAGTAGAACACGTCATAGGGAAGCGTGGTGACCCTTGGGTTGACGCGTCGCGACGGCGAATTATTTGTGGAGTTTTGCAGTACTCGGCAAAAAGTCATCGGAGGGACCGTTTTTCAACACAAGAGTCACCACAAAATATCTTGGATTTCTCCTGTTACTCACAACCAAATCGACCTTTCGGCCATCAGTCGCCAATGGAGAAGATGTCTCTTCGATGTGCGAGCAATTCGTGGAGCTGACGTGGAGAGCGATCCATACTTGATGGCTGCCTGTTTGAGATTGTGCACAGAAGCTTTCCGACGAACACAAATTCTTCAAACGAAGCGCAAGCTCAATGCGGATAAACTCAGAGATCCCAACAAAAAACGCGAGTATACCACCAGCGTGCGTGCTTTTCAGTCAATAGGTCGTGGGTTCGATTCCCACTCCAGACGGAATTTTTTAAGCACGAATTTTTCAGTTGCTACTGGCGATTAAAAATTTTTCGAAATAAAATGGACAAACGGTGCAAAAGTGAAACAGTTCCACTTTAAGAAGGCCTAGATACTCAGTAAATGGTTTCTGTTCGCTTTCTATCAATCAGTCCCCCATAACATCTGCAAATATTTGTCAGTAGCAGCTAGTACAACTGAAAAATATATGTCAGCTTCTCCACTCGTTACGGTCATTTTCACTGCTCTTACCCTACCTTCCTAATCCCATTCCTTCCCTCCATGACTGTGTTTGTGCATTGCACACAAAGGCCGAAATTGCCTATAACATAGGTCATTCTGTAAAAAATAAATTCTACGCGGAGAGTCATCAGAATATGAAGATCGTTATTCCATCAGACAGCGTTCTTACTATCCTTGGCGAAGCTCTTGTAGGAGGTTGTTAGTATATTTATTAGCGTACCAACTCTTTTATCTAAGGAATCTGGTATTTTTATTGGGTGAAGAATTATTGCCGGTAGTTTATGGTTTATTAGCTCTTGATATTTAACCCAATCCGTTCTTGCTCGATTCCTGTAAAACAGGCTATTTTTGTATTGATTCCAGCATTTCAAATCTTATCCACATGTAGTCTGATAAGGATGGTTCTTTCGAAGTTGCGAACCATAAAAAAGAGTACACTATAGATATCTATCTCCCTTTAATTCGAGACTAGCTCCACTTAATTCCACTTTTGGTCCACTTGGTGGTGTTAGTGAGTTTCATTCACGTACGCTTCTTCTTATCTTATCAATTCTAATGACATTTCGCCTAGAATCGACCAAGTCGCTGTCAACAGGAGAAATGTCAATGTGAATTATAAACAAAGAAAACAAACTGAATATTTTGTTTCAAATGTCTGTCTAAATACAGAAAAATTATGAAAAGCAACGTTTCCCAGTGACCCGGGAGGTAGTTGCAACACTCGTTTTGTAATGGGGTTTCGCTGATAACCCTAATCCCCGAAAAATTATTGAATTGCCAGTGCAATAATTTGTGCTGTCCAATGATCGCGCAACGCTATTTTAATCGCTCAATGCAGTTTATTGTTTATGGTTGTGCGACGGCAAAACGGCTCGAAAACAAACTGTGAATAGTGCCTTTCACACTTTCTGTTTATGTATAGCTCTTAAAGTTTCCAAGAAAATTTGATTATTACATATTATTAAAAATGAGTCACTTTGTATGGGAGGGGGTAGAAGGCGTGAGGGGAGGGAAATAAAACTAAAAGCAGATTACATCCCGGAGCATACCTAATAAGCTGTGAAAGTTTTATTACAATTGGTTCGTTTGGAAAACGTGAGTTTCTGCTTAGTTATTGCTAAAATAAAGCAAAAAACTAACTTATAGCCATTTCTAAACAAATAACAGACAGATACTACAATTATATTTATATAGATTGGCTCAGCATGTTGCGGACCACTAGTGATTTAGTATTAGTTGCAAAAGTCAGGTCGATAACCTCGCTTCTTGCTCTATTTATGGAGGTGGGACCATTACCAACATTGCAAACATTAAGATTGTTCGTGCTAAGAAATTCTAGAATCAATTTACCGCGATCGTTACAGTCTGTGTTAGACTAGTATGATGGGCATTAGCATCACAACTTATTACCAAGTCGCCTGCGTTAGACTGGACAAGCTGTTACAGGTCAGTCGATGTCTTGCTTCGTATGGCTGGTAGAATGAAACTAGCTCAACAAGCTGTGGCGCTCCCTTAAGGACCTCCCCCAGAGCGTCGTTGTTTGTCAGGACTGCCAAATTGCGGAATTTATATCATTTTTAGTGTTTTTTTTGGAATGAGACATGTCTGTAGCTTACCAGTTTTGGGTCCATAAAGGACTGTAAGAGTTTTGTTGCACCAGCCTAGAATATGGTCAGAGCCACTTAAGCTTTTACCACTCTGAGCTTGGCGGCTGGTAAGCTTTGATCTTGTTGAGTCTGCAATCCGCGAAACCTTTTGCTACAGACAATCTTTCCATGGAGCTTTGGTCAATTCCGAGAACAAGAAGTTCGGTCTTGTCTTTTTGTTCATATCTCCGTATTTTGCACCTTAATATCCTGCAATAGGATCCCAGGTTCTTTAATGACCCGGGATCCAAACAGAAACTTTCCTCAATGTAGGAGCCTCGTCACTGTCCACCACATGCAGCTTGATGTATTTCAAGAGCTCGTTTATTTTGGGAAACGCATCCTTAAGGAAGATCAAAGTGTTTTGCTTAAAACGCTTGGTGGATAGCCTAAGAGGTGTTCCCTCAGAATGTAGATCTGAGGCCTCACCGACTCTGGTATGATACCTAGCAAGTCGTTGTTGTTAATGACTGCTACCTGGAGGGTACTCCTAGCGACGTCGCTTTAGGTAGCCGATCTCGTCTGTTTTTTTCCGCTGCAGGTATCGGCGTATTGCTGTCATCCGATCGGACGCGCTTGTGTTTCTGCTTCAGTGGTTCGAGCTTATTACCGGCGACTGTGCGGCGATGAAGGTTCTTTGGCATTTCCACAGGCAGTGCCACAAACCGATCGTCCCGACGCAGGCGGGGATGAAAGTGTTCGCACTACTTTGACATTTTCCACAAGACAGCTTTTTTTTTCACAAACACAGTCATGGAGGGAAAGAATGGGATTGGGAAGGTAGGGGAAGGGGAGTGAGAATGACCGTAACGAGTGGAGAAGCTGGTATATTTTGCAGTTATACTGGCTGCTACTGAGAAATATTTACACATGTTATGGGGACTGAATGATAGAAAGCGAACAGAAACCTTTTACTGAGTATATAAATCTTCTTTAAGTGAAACTGTTTCACTTTTACACCGTTTGTCCATTTTATTTCGAATAATTTTTCATCGCCAGTAGCAACCGAAAATTCGTCCTTAGAAAAATCCCACTGTCTGGAGTGAGAATCGAACGCATGAACTATTGACTGTGAAGCAAACACGCTGCCCACTACGCCACGGAAGCCTCTTCTGCGAACTAGGAGCAGCAGCTTCGTAGCAAACGCTACAGTCAGCGGAGTGGTCGGGGTGTACAAATACTCCTTCTCAGGAGGCTGTCCTGTACTGACCACATTCGCTTCGAAAGTGGTAGCTTTACAAGCCAGAGAAGTAGCTGGAATATTGGGACCTTCCGCCTCAATTCTGACTACTTCGGCCGGCACAAAGGCTGGACGTGAAGTTTCTGCAACGTGTGATTCGCTCGTCCCAGCGGACAGTTTTTTTTTTACAGAATGACCTGTGTTATAGGCAATTTCGGCCTTTATGTGCAATGCACAGACACAGTCATGGAGGGAAGGAATGGGATTGGGAAGGTTGGGAAAGGGGAGTGAGAACGACCGTAGCGAGTGGAGAAGCTGGTATATTGCTCAGTTGTACTGGCTGCTCACTGACAGTTGCTTAGCACTACTAGAACCTGGTTGCTTCTTTCTAGTAACTTCCGAACTGCGTTCGGACCCTGTGATTTTAGCACCTTCATTTGCCCGGGACTGAGAACCAATACGGGGGACTCCCTCTCATAGTTTTTTGGGCTGGTTCGCAGCTTTGTTTTTACAGAAAGAATGTTTGCGGATATTTTCACCTAACCATTTTCATCAATTTAGACTAACAACGAGGCGGTTGCCGACGTATGTCCTATAAGTACGTTGAGGAAAGAAGAACTATCAAACCTAATTTCGTACTATTATCATGCGACACATCACGGCGCCCTCTATCCACCACCTGAGGACGCGCATGATTGTCCAACCCACAGAAAACTCAACGATTAGTAACGAACTAAAAAAAAACGCACAAAGGAGAAATACCCAAATAAAGCACTCAAAATCAACAAGTTAATGTCTTACCTCTCCTGAAAAGTTTTATTATTTATTTTAGGTTCCTTTTTCTCAGGAACTACGAGAAATATTAACCTTTTTTTAAATGTGGAACTATTGTCTGTCGCTTTAATATCGGGTTCTACAACACTCCCTCCAGATTTTAGAATATTTTAGTCTGAACTACATAAGAAAAAAAATCAAATTTTCAACATTCTGTAAAACATGTAACGTAATATTTTTTTTCTAAAAATCCTCCTGTAGGTGATCTCATTTCATACCCAAGATAAGGCCCGAAAAGTTTGAACAAGATCGACTAAGTAGTTTGGCCATTTACAAGATAAACTGCCCCTTCTTAACGGGCTCGCTGTTACTTTGGAAGCGTTGTCAGCATGGACGGCGGAGCCGAAAATGATATTGAGGCTCGTATAAATAAAGCTCGTCAAGCCTTCGGTACCCTTTCACCTTTCTGAAAGATAAAAGAGATATCTCCCTTTGCTCGCATCAAATCCGTGTTATTATATGATTGTACTGCATGGAAAGTGATGTTAGGCTTACCAAGAAATTGCAAACTTTCGTGAACCAATGCCAGTGACGCATTTTATGGATATTATGGCCAGAAGTGATCTCCAACAACGTACTTTGAAGTACAACTGGACAGACTAAAATAGGCACTGCGATTCAAAGGCGAAAATGGCAGTGGATCGGTCACACTTTGAGGAAACCAGAGTAAAACATCGCCAAGCCGGCTCTGGATTATAATCCTCAACGAAGTCGTTTGGTTGGTCGAGCATGTGGCATGGAAGCGAGCAGTTGAGCCACAGGAATACAGAAGTCCTGGCGTCAACTAAAGATCGATGCTCAGGATCGCGCCTTGTGGAAGAGATATTCTTTCCTATGCCCCTGAAGGCGTTCTTCACAGGAACTCGATCGTTTAATTGATCATACGAACTGATTTCGTATTCTCAGAACGTTAAATTCAATCGATATAGTTTATTACATTTGTGTAAAAATGAAACAGTCCGATAACTTTCTCGGCTTTAGAAAGTTTCTGATTCGCATGTTTTTCAGTGCCATAAACAGTCGTACGTTTTGCTTTAATTTTATTTTATTCCACAAAAGAAATGCCGTCAATCGTATCTTATTTAAAAGCATCTTCCTAGCCCCCTATGCCAATATAACTCATAATCGTGACAATGATGCTATCAAGCCAATTGTCGCGATTCTCAATTGGGCATCTTCACTGTACATACTTTAATTGTACGTGAGTGTGAATAGCGTTAATCAATTTATTATTTTTATTTATATTTTTTTTCTGTCTTGGTTTCAGTTTTATCACAGAAACAGCGTACTCTTGCAAAAAGTCTGAAGGAGTTCAATTTCGAGTGCATCGGTTCCGCCCAAACAGACGATGAACAGGTTATTAGCGCCAGTTTAAGGCACTTTGGAAAACTCATCGAGAATATTGAAGACGAACGTGACAATATGGTAAGTATTGTATATTGAATGTAAATTTTTTCTTAAGTGTTTTAATAGCAAAATGATGCATGTTTTCTTATTTTCTGTTTTTGTTTTTTTGCAGCTGCAATTAGCACATGAGCAAATTATTGAACCTCTGGAGGAATTTCGAAAGAAACAAATTGGAGGTGTAAAGGAGAATAAAAAGAAATTTGATAAAAAAACGGAAAAGTTTTGTCAATCGCAAGAACGCTTTTTAAATATGTCGACAAAAAAACCGGAGAATACAATTCAAGAGGTATGTTTTTGATAGAAAACATTTCTTTTCTCGAGTGCATATAAAGTTTGTTGGCAACCTATCATGCCAATAAACTTTAGATTAGATGATTCAGTGGTGGAACTTTCCGAGATTGTCGTATTTTTTTCTACCCACAATGTAGTTTAATGTAAATAGAGTAATGACTTACTAATCTGAAGTTGTTTTGTTCAAGTTCTGATATGAATACTAAAAATATGTGCCAACAAGTCGGGCGCAACTTTATTAATGTTGTGACAAATTTGGGATGCGTGTAAAGTCAATATGCAGCTTAAGTTGGTAGTAGATAGGGCGAACGAGAGGGTTTCTAGGAGCATCAATTATGTAACTTTTATTTATTTATTTATTTGTGCTCTTGAATAAACAGATTACAATTTCAATTAAACAAAAGCAGAAAATAAAACAATAGCAAAGAGAAAAATTTAAAAATTAAAGATGTTAATTTTTACTTTATTTTTGAGGCCTCCGTGGCGTAGTGGGCGGCGTGTTTGCTTCTCAGTCAATAGGTCGTGGGTTCGATTCCCACTCCAGACGGGATTTTTTTAAGCACGAATTTTTCAGTTGCTACTGGCGTTGAAAAATTTTTCGAAATAAAATGGGCAAACGGTGTAAAGGTGAAACAGTTCCACTTCAAGAAGGCCTAGATACTCAGTAGATGGTTTCTGTTCGTTTTCTATCATTCAGTCCCCCATAACATCTGCAAATATTTGTCAGTAGCAGCCAGGCTTTCTTAATCTGCCGAAAAGGGTTCGAGTGAATCTACGCTGAACAGATTCGATGGCCCCAACATAGCAAGAATGGTGAGGGTTCCAATCGATATAATAGTATTTTAAAATACTACGGACGAGAGTGGAAAATATGAGAACAGCTGTTTTGCGACGGTTAAACTGGACTGTCGTGCGGAGGACGAAACCAGCCTTATAAATAATCTCGGAAAAATAATAAGTTCGCTATCAAATATCACTCCTAGATCCTTTATTGTGGTTACTGCCGTCAGGTTCGATCCATTGAAAGAGTAAGAGAGAACAAAGGAGGTAGCCTTATACGAGTACTCCATTGTAAAATACTTCTCTATGTTCAAAAAGATATAGTTTGAACACCAACGAAAGAGAGCAGACAAATCAGCCTGGAGGGTATGAAGAGAGCAAATAGTAGCGGACCAAGGATCGATTCCTGCGAGACACCAGAGCTAGCGAGAAACGCAGAAGAGTATCCTTTGAACGTAATTCGGAGATGACGATTCGTTAGATATGAATTGAACTCAAGTTTTGAAATAAGAATTTTATAATTAACAGTGTCGAAAGCTTTCGAAAAATCGGTATTTATGAGTTGGACTGTATTATGACGATCTATTTATTATTATTATTACTATTAGGGGAACGCGGGAGAGCACTGCGACCTTCTTGGCCTATTGTGCGTTTATAGCCCCTTCACCCTATCATAACTCAATAGCTTTAGCTAATTTGAGAATCCTTAACGGAGCCGTATTGGCTAGTTCCTCTGTAGAAAGGAAACCCTTTCCAAGAAGACTGTCTTTTCCTAGCTACTGCTTCACAGTGACATAGGATGTGTACTGTCGTTTCTAAGTCCTTATGACGATCTAAGGACTGAGCAACGAAATTAGTGAATTCACATAAATTGGTGGAAGGAGATTTACCTTTAACGAATCTATGTTGGGCTGGTGATATCGAATGATAAAGTTCCGCCCAAACTACATTATTGGCTAATCTTTAAAAAAGCTTACCGAAGCAGTTTAGGGTAGAAATTAGGCGATAGTTGGTATCTCCTTTCTTTAAAATGGGTACTACGATAGCTAACTTCCAGCAAGGAGGAAACGAGCCTACTTTAAGTGACTTATTGAACAAGAAAGATAGTGGCACCGTTCCATATTTTTAGTTTCTGTGTTCATGATAATTGATTTATTAAAAATGGGCAAATTAAATATTTGTATGGGAGCTAGGGTGCAGCCTAATAAGTTGCGCGTTGGTCTATAATGCAAAGGTCGCGAGTTCAAATCCTCCTGGGTATATCTTGGTCACCTCAATTCTCGAAAATGAAAAATTCGTAGAGGGTTGTGCGAAGGTCTAACTACCCTTTCACAATAAAAATTGAAAAAAAAAAACAAACAAAAAAAAATGTTAGGGAACCTGAAGGTCAGTAGGCCAAGGCCCGATTTGGGCTGTAGTGCCATTGTAGAAGTAGAAGATGGGAGAGTATATCAGTATCAAGATTCCGTAATGCAAGGAATTACCAATTTAGAAATTGGAAGCTGATTTATCCTCTGGCTCATCATTTAGTGAAGGGATCAAACAAACATCAACATCGCAACACCAAGTAGGGGAGGGAACCCAGGGCACAACCGGTGCGGAATGAAGTTTCGACGTTTTTCGTTTGGTATTTTTCGGTAATAAGTAGAACAAGACCAACCTTGTACTACTCAACTACGGCAGCTATGTTAGTTTAGTATTATTGAGCATTGGTTCGTGAAGTTTTCGTTCTTTGTTTATACTCTAGATAAAATCTGAGAGTATATTGTGTTTGCCTTACCGTTTGTAACGCTAAGAAATAACGATCGGACAGAGCCGCTAAGGATGCGAAAATATTTGCTGTCGCTCAAGAACCTCGATTCCGAGTGACCGTCTATCCGTCTGTCTGTCTGTCTGTCTACAGCATAACTCTCGAAAGCTTTGAGTTATAGTGCTAAAAATTTTTGTGTGTCATTTTTAGCAAAAAAGTAACTTTAAGTTCGTGAATGGGCTACATCCCTCCACTCCTTCTGCCCCCTCCCCAACAAATTTCATGAAATTTCGAAATATTAAGAAATTGATTTTTCTTTGAAACTATTTAAGCTATCGGCTTGATATTTAGGTCAAAGTATTATGATATAGATGTCATTAATATCAAGGAATATTGATCCAATCCCCTCACTCCTTCTACCCCTTCCCTCCTTCTACCCCCTCCCATACGAATGGACAATTTTGAAAAATACATATTTTCAATTTTCATTGAACCTAGTAAAGCTGAAAATACGAAATTTTGAATTAATTCTACTATAATTGCAATTAGTTTTAAAAATAATTATCAACTTCACCTCACTCCTTCTACCCCCTCCCGTACAAATTTCACGAAATTTGGAAATTTAAATTAAATTATTTTTCTTCGAAACTTTTAAAGCTATCAACTTGATATTTTGTGTATAGTATATAAATAAAAATATAAATAACGCAAAAAAATCTTTTTTGATCCGTACACTTCTTCTACCCCTCCCATAGAAATGCATAATTTTTGTTAAATGCATTATATCGATTTCCATTAAAACTAGAAAAAGTACAAACTTACAATTTTGCCAGAATTTGTTTTTTAATAATTGCAAAAAAATGCCAGAAAAAACTAAAAACTTTAAATTCAGCAAAAAACATTTTGCATGCCATATTCGGTGTCGTATACGAAAAATACTAACCTCCACCTCTGCTTCTATTCACTATTCGAAAGAATTTGAAATGTCATATTTTTCGGTATATTAAAGTCATTTCTATCTCATCTAGAGTATCATATGATTGGGCTTTAAGCCTAATCATAATTCTGTTGTTTTTTTGCTCTTGTATTAAAACTTCTGATGATTTTGTAACCACGGTAAGGTATACATACTTGTGTACATTACAGCTATAGCTAGCACTTGCTTGGAGTACGTCAAATTGTCTTTAGTTTCGTGTGGTTAAACGTTAGTTTATGTATATTTCTCAAATCGCCTTACCATCCTAACCAGATACGTGTCCCTGGGCCGGAATGGAGAAGTACCCCATTCTTACTGTTAATGTCTATATTGCATTGAATTTGACTCAAAATCATTTGAAGGTTGAATCGCTTGTTCCATGTGCGAAAAATTGGCAATAATTCCTTTGCGGGAATCGATAGCGGAAATGATGAGGCTGTCCTAGTGGGTAAATTTTGTGACTAGTCTTAAGAAAAGGACACAGTCAATGAAAATTGTAGTTAAACCTTTATACTCACTTGAAACTAAATAAATATAGAGCAAACTTATTTTTCCTGCATTTTCACTAATATTGTCTGTTTTTATAATTACTTGTCTTTACCACCCCGTTTTGCCCGGGGCACATGACATATTTTTCTATTTTTGAAAACAAAAATACTATCTTGTTTCCGTAAGATATTATTCTATTTTTATGATTATTATATTATATTATTATATTAATTAACCCTTTTGTGTTTTAAAGCATATTTTCGACTTAGTATCCCGTTCCGCCCCGGGCTCCTCTACAAATAATAAGAAGCAAACAACAAATTGCAAAAAAAAAAAAATTTGACAACTTTTCTCGTGAGACTAAATAAATCAACTAACCCTGTCAGAAGTTGATGAGCAAAAACTACAAAAGCCACTAGGCTTCGTTTCGAGAGTAATGACTTACTTAATAGCTGTAGTCGAACAGTATAAGGAGGAAGTCTAACAGTATAAGGAGGAAAACGAACTCTGTCGTTCCAATTAAGAGAGAGTTCTAACGAAGGCGTTATACAGACTCAATCTAGCGAGGGAATTGTTTAATTCATTGGACAAGAGTATAGTGAACCTTCTGCGCAATAATATAAATAAGGCAAACCAAAATCAATTTTATGGTCAAATATAACACCTAGGTCAATAATGGAACTAACTCTATCCAAATTGCAGTCGTTAAGACTGTAAATTATTACAAATGGTGAGACTTTCTTAGTAAATGATATTTATCCAAATTCAATCGAAGATTATTATGGCGTAACCTATTACTAAGATTAATCAAATCCTCCTGAAGAAAATTTTCAGAGTTGGAACTAAGAGACCTAAGGATTTTAATGTTATCAACATAAATGAGTACTTCCGATTATTTAAAAACAAAGGCAACATCATTAATAGCCAAAATAAACAGAAGTGGCCGCAAATGACTTCCTTGAGGAACACCAGAATGCGCAGTAAATGGCTTAGAAGTACAATCCCGAAAGAGAACTTGATTAGTTATCTATTTATATGACTTAATCCAATTAATAAAACATATAAGAAAACAAATTCCTTCGAATAGTGATTAGTGACTTTTATATGGGAGGTGATCGAAGCATAGCGGGGAGCTCTGTAATTTTTGTATATGACTCCAAACGTGGTATACAAAATGTTTCATGCTGAATTTAAAGTTTATAGCTTTCATAATTTTCAAGGAAATTGGAGATTATTTTCCTCAAATTGGGGCATGTGTATGGGAGGTGGCAGAGGAAGTGAAAGATTTTGGATGATTTTGAAACTGTTTATCAACATCCTTATCACCATCTTTATCACCATCAATAGCTCCAATTTTAAATTTAATAGCTCTCATATGTTCGAAGAGAAATGCTTTTCTTGAATTTATAATTTAGATATTTGTATGGGAGGGAGTAGAAGGAGTGAAACGAAGTTGATACTTTTTTTTAGCATTTATTACAACTATTAAGGCACAAGTTCAGGCCAAATTTTAAGTTCCTGCTTTTTCTAGTTTTAATGGAAATCGATACACCGATATTGCCAAAATTATGTATGGGAGAGTGTAGCAGGAGTACACGGATTAAATCGAAATTACGCAACGTTAATGATAATTGCATTGTTATACTTCGCTCAAAATTTCAATTCGATTGTCAACGCAAAGTTTCGAAGAAAAATAATTTAACTTAATTTTGTGAAATTTGTATGGGAGGGGGTTAAAGGACTAAGATAAAGTTGGGGTAAAGAATTCTGATAAAAAATTGTTTTTTTTTAACTTTTGCTAGTTTCAATGAAAATCGAAGAAATGCATTTATATGGGAGGGGGTAGAAGGAGTGAGGGGATCTGATCAGTATTTTTTCACATTAATGATATTTACATAATTATACTTTGACCTAATTTTCAAGTCGACTGCTTTAATAACTTCCAAAAAAATCAATTTCTTCAAATTTTGAAATTTCATGAAATCTGTAAAGGGGAAGAGGGGGGAGGGGGGGAAGAGGAGTGGAGTGGTGTAGCCCGTTTACGAACTTAAAGTGTCATTTTTTTGCTAAAAATGGCATAAAAATTTCAGCATGATAGCTCAAAACGTTTGAAAGTAATGTTGTAGATAGACATACGGTCACTCGGAATCAAGTTTTTGGAGCGACAACAAATATTTCCGTACCCTTGGCGACTCTGTGCGAGCATTATTTCTTAGCGTAACAAACGGTAAGGTAAACACAATATACTCTCAGATTTTAACTAGAGAATAATCGGTATCACATTAGTGACCGGTGACCTATTATTTATTTATTTATTTAAATAGGGGAACATGAGAGAGCACTGCGACCTTCTCGGCCTATTGTGCGTTTATACCCCCTTCACCCTACTATACCTCAATCGCTTTAGCTAATTTGAGGATCTTTAAGGGAGTCATGTTAGCTAGTTCGTTGGTTGAAAGGAACCCTTTCCCTGTAAGATTATGTCTTTTCCTAGCTACTGCTTCACAGTGACATAGGATGTGTTCAGTCGTTTCTGATTCTTCGAGACAGAGGCGACAGATGTCGGTTTCAGCTAAGCCCATGTTTTTGAGGTGGTGGTTTACTCCACTGTGCCCCGTCATTAGGCCGATTAGAGTACTAATATCCTTCTTGCTGAATTTTAGTATATCTTCCACTTTGTTTTTGTGTGGTAGAATCAATTTTTTTGAGATTGACAAGCCTCGATGTTTATTCCAGTAGATTTTATGTTCTTGTTCTACCCATTGTCTAATAATAGGGTTGAAGTACCCTTTCGGTTTTCCGCAGAAAGGTTCTGGACCAATAAAATTTGCTTGAGCGCCGTTTTTTGCTAGGCGATCAGCCTCTTCGTTTCCCTCTATTTCCATATGTCCTGGTACCCACATTAAGGTAACCTTATTCCTTTTCCCCAGGATTATTAGGTTTTGAAGGCAGTCCCATACTATACGTGATCCGTGTTTATTGGTTAGAGCTTTGAGAACCGCCTGACTATCCGATAGGATATAAATATATTTGTTGCGATGAGACCTATTACAGACAAAACGATGCTGTTGACTGGAAATTAAGGATTTACAGTGCAACGACATGCACTCGTTTACTGTCGACTCAAAAAGTTTTGGACTAGCTGAAAGTTGAATATTTGGTCGATAGTTTACAACCACAGATTTTGCTTCATTTTTGTGACTCGGTATGATAAAGAAGACCTTCCACACATTTAGGAAAATCTCAGCTTTAAGGGATCTTTGAAAGAGGGGAGAGTGTGGATCAGCAATAGAGAGACAGAAGCGTTTAAAGACAACTGCAAGAACCGCATCATGGCCAGGAGAATAAACATCCTTAACGAGAGAGATGGGTCAAAGACGCGAGTGTGTTGGACCAATTAATATCTTGAATTTTCATGCTTTTTTCGAAATGATTTTTGCAAATTTTCAAGTAAGGGGTCACTAAAAAATTGTGCATTTTTCTGATTTTTCACATTACCTGAAACATCTTGTGCTAGTAAGACCCCCTTTTTTGTGTGTACATTACTATTTTTCTTTTATGCATATTATATGTATATTCGTCCGGAGCGCTATTATTATAGAAAATATTCGACATTTAGTCACCCCGTACTCGCCCCACTTCAAAATTTTACCTAAATTATAAGCCATATATGTAGCTCAACAATCTAATAAAATATCATCTTGGGTCTTAATGAATTGCTTGCTTCATCTTCGTCTAGCTTTAACAGCTTATGACGTCGCAATGTCGTCAGACCAGTAGCGGCTCGTCAGGTGAAGCGCATGAGGCGGCGCCTAACCCGCCAGAGTATTTTAATCAGTTAAATCTAACATTCTGATTAAATTTTGCATTATTAATTATCGTTTTAGATCATTTTCATATCAAGGCGATACGTCTCCATATAACAGCAGGGGAATGAAGAAAAAAAAAAGCGCTTGGAAAGAAATGTGCATGCCTGTAAACGATCGATTTCTCCAACTGAGGCGACTGAAAAGCTTGCTCACCCCGCTCGTTCAAACATTGCTGCCTGGAAACATATATAAATATTGCTGCGGCTTGTTCCCACGTTGGATCAAGCCACGTCGACGATGTCGACGTCATAAAAAACGAATGATTTGAGGCGCAAATTTCATCGCTTAACCATTGTATTGTTGGTGTTGTTTGTCATTTTCGTTTGTAGAGTAGTGTGGAGCTCGATGGGACATCTTCAAGTCATTTCGGTTGTAGAGTGTGGAGCTCGATGAGACGAGACTGAACAGTAGCCGTTCTTAATTATGAAAGCTTGCTAAACTGAGCAAAAAAGTGACGAGAAGTTTACATTTTACCTTAGTTTTTGATTTAGTTTTTTAATTTATCAAACTAACGGTATCATATATTAAAATTATTGCTAGTACATAAATTTGCACGCGAACAAATTATTAACTATCAACGCAATAAATAATGTTAATGCTAAAAGTAGCATTCAAAATAGTGAAATGATCACAATGAAACTAATTTTGATTGAATGATAGATCTACTAGCTACTTTATAAAATCAACGCTGCCATTTTTATTGCAAGAGCATTTATCTTAAATGATACATAGCTAATTTGAGGACATATTATTATATAGGGTGGTCCAACCAAAATGCACGATGCTAATTTCTCGCGCAAAAGAGCCATTGTTTCGTTGGCTGTGTGGCAAGTGGCACCATCCTGTTGGAACCACATATCGTCCAGGTTCATATCCTCAATTTCTGGCCACAAGAAGTCCGTTATCATCTCGCGATAGCGAAATGATAACGGTAACTGCTTGGCCGTCCTCATTTTCGAAGAAGTACGGCCTGATGACGCCGCCAGCCCATAAACCGCACCAAACAGTCACTCTTTGTGGATGCATCGGCTTTTCAACAATCACTCGTGGATTCTCATTTGCCCAAATGCGGCGATTCGGCTTGTTAATGAATCCACTGAAGTGAAAGTGTGCCTCGTCGCTGAAGATGATTTTCTTTGTAAAGTCACCATTCACTTCGTAAAAGGCTTGAACAACCTTAACGCGCTGCTCAATTGTGTACCTCTCCATGGTTGAATTTGTCAAACACTGAAACAAAGAAATATCAAATTAAGTTGGGCGAAAAACTTGACGTTAAGGTGTGACTCACAATTAACATCGTGCATTATGGTTGGACGATATATGTATTATTGAAATTTTCTATGCCTCATCTATTGGACAAGTCACGAGCCGCCGCTGCGTCAGACGTAGGAAAGATTTGTCCTTAATATCTGTATTGAATATTGAGATATAAGAGCCCCACAAACGTCAGTTCGGACTGAACAGTCTTAACCTGATCAGCCTGTGGACCGAACAGTTCGAAAAAAACTGATGGACAATCGCGAAATCAAGTTTTCTCGGTCGTAGATCGACTTAAAAACTGACATCTTTTGTTTATGTAAAACCGGAACTAGAGGAGTTACCCTTCTGAACTAAAGCACAGCTCTGGTGAGGGGGAAGGTATTGGTTTTTGGGAATTAAGTGGATAGAGACGGAAGTGGCTATGAATATTTCTCTTGAATTGTTGAATGTTGTAGTCTTGCTGGAACACTGAGATGGGCAGCGAGTTCCATATTCGAATAGTCCAGTTTAAAAACGAATCACGAAATTTGACAGTACGACTGAATATAGTTTTGAGAGAATACTTCTGAGCACGTGAAGCAGCTTGAGTATTGCGAAGTAAAGGCATGCATGGTAAGAGATTACAGATTTCGTCCGAACAATCTCCATTGAAGTAACGATTCAAAAGTATTAGGGAGCTTACAATTCGTCTACGCTCGAATGAATCAAGCGATGAAGAAATATTAAAATCTCATATAATTTTAATGGTCTGAGACTGGATACTATTCAAATTAGATATATAAGTCTCTGCAGCTTCCGCCCATAGGTGGGAGTTAAATTCAAGACGAGGTCTAATATAGACCTTGTAAATTGTCATTAATCCAGAAGCGGTGCAGGAGTTTTGACAGCGTTTTAGGTAGTCCAAATATTGAGATGCTTCCTTGGCGATGTTAAGTACATGATCGTTCCAAGAAGTTATCTGTGATTTGGATACCTAACATCTTAAAATTTGAAGAGTTGGTTAATGGCTGGCCTCCGAAAGTGATTGGGTCAAGGTTAGAGTCACGTTTGTGGGACACAAGACAGCACTGGGTTCTCGAGCATTAAATTCAACTTGATTCTTATTGCCCTAACTAAGAATTTTAGCGAAGTCGTCATTCAATGATTGAACCATGTACCTACGTTGTTTTACTAAGCTAGTACATCGGGCTAAGACGCAGTGTTGAAGAGATAGGAGAAGTCTAAAGTGCTGTCATCAGCGAAGCTATTTATAGGATTGAAAGTTGAAGATAGCAAGACATTAATAAATATTAGAAAAAGAGTGCGAGAAAGAAACGAGCCCAGAGGGACACCAGCGTTAATTTTATAACTTTCGACAGTTTCACAGTTCTCAAGCGACTTAAAAATTGGAAGATGAGAAAACATTTCGGCGTGGTCCAAAGAAAGATTTCTCGAGTTTGTAGAAATTTGTGGAAAGTGAATACGGACGATTATCATGACTGGAACAACAAAACAGTGTATTCAAGATTACTCGATAAGGTAAAGGAAATCGATCTGACCGCCGATCGGGCTACTACTATGTTAAAAACAAAATACTGTTGCGAGCTAGAGATTCGCTGGGACTTCAAGAGAAACGCAATTCGTTTAAAAATAATAAAGATAATTTATTTATTGCACTTTATACACAATTTCCCGATCACTTCACTAAATTCGCTCTAAAAACTTAATTCGTACAACCCAGGAACACTGCCGATCTATCACTTTCGCTTACTTACACCGATAGGTGTTTTCCATGAAACTGTCACTGAGTAACTGGATTCCTTGTCGCGAGCTCTGGCTATTTATAATGGATTTATCCGGGTCTCGAACCTTCTCTGGTGTATGTTTTTCTGCTGGGTCTGGACTATTCTGGAAGTTACTAGATGGCGTCGGGTGTCATTGTTTGTGTCTTTGAGAAATTACTAGAAGCCCTCTACATGTTGGAAGAATATTCTAAATAGTTCTGGCAGATTTGAGAGAGATCATTGCCAGATCTATAACAATACGTTATAGCGAAGAAAAAATTATCATCAAAGCAATGCGCGTATGCCTAAATACACATTCAACGAATTATCTGAAAAATTCAATTTTAAAGGACCAACGTCTAACACACTGAAACTTCTTGGTGTAGTTTCATTTCCATTAGCAAAATACCTCCAATCAATCAGTCACAAAATACCAAATTGTTCGCATTGTGAATAAAGTCAAACAGTTAAAACCTAAGTGGTATCTAATATCTGATAGTGATAGTTTTAGTGGCTTTCATGTTTGGAATAAAATGGATGAAAAGAAACATCCGTATTCTTAAATTTCATGTACATGCCTAATATTACCAAGCAAGATGAATTTGCGAATACCCCTTTAAAGATTAAATCAAGCACACATGTTTCCACAATTTTATTCGGTGTATGCAAATGCGAAACGTGGCGCATGCTCCAATTGTCTTGCATTCAGTTTTGCAGAGAAATCGATAAATCTGAATGAAAATTGAGGGGTGTAAAAATGCAATCAATCCTTTTCCATAGAGTGATGGTGATGATGATAATATTACTGTATTCGGTGCTACTGAAATTTAATTGTTTTAACCGGCTTTTTATCACATTTACAAGATACGAAAAAGACATTTGTGGAGGAAATTTTAATTCTATAGAACTATGCATATAGGAATATGATATTAGGTTGTATATGGCACAAAGAAAAGCTTAAGAAATTCTGCTCATAAATCCAATAAATTTTTCTGTTATGTCCTATCTCTCTATAGAAAGTTCTATAGGGATATAGGACAAGGAGCATCGGCCTTTAGTTGTCGCCAGGACTAGTTCATTCCTCTGGCCTATTGCTCAACCGCTCGCTTCCATGTGTTACATGGTCGACCAATGCGGCGTTTTCCTTGAGGATTATAGTTCAGAGCTTGTCTGGCGATGTTTTGCTCTGGTTTTCTCGAAGTGTTACCGATCCACTGTAAAGGCTACTGGAGGCCTGCCGAGCTTTATTTATACAAGCCTCAATGTACCATACCTTACGGCTCCGCCGTCCATGTTGGCAATGCTTCCGAAGTAACAAAAATCTAGCACCTATTCCACATCTAGTCCGTTAAGAACAATCGGTGTACTTGTGTTCGAACCCATATGCGTGTACTACCCTTGGAATATACTGTGAGCGTCAACATAAAGTGTACAGCATATATTAAACATTTGCGTCATTTATTTCTGTATTTTACAATGTGCTTTCATGAAATTTTGCAGCCTTTCTAAAATCATTAAGGCATACTTCAATAGCTAACAAAGTAATTTAAGAGATCAATTCACCGAAACGAAAATAATGCAACAAAAAATTCTTCATATTCATAGCGTCAAAATAAAGTGTACAATTGTAATAAAAATTGAAAATAATACTTAAAATCCAGCCTTCAGTATTTAGTTTGCTTTCATTTTGCCTTCAGAACAGCCTCTAGTCGTCTTGGCATTGATTCCACTAATTTTCATGTCACTTTCGGTGAAATATTTTGCCATTCGTCCAGTAAAGAATTTTTCAGTGTATCTATGCTAGTTGTTTCTCTTTCGTATTTGTCGGTCCAGATGTTCCCATAAATATTCAATGGGATTAAGGTTCGGTGATTGTGGGGGTGATCCAATTGTTTAGGTGCATGATAAAGCAAATATTCTTTAACTATTTTGGCCGTATGTTTAGGATCGTTGTCTTATTGAAATATCCATGTACGATCCAACCCCAATTTTTCCACACTAGGACCCAAATTATCTTTCAATATGTTTAGGTATCCTATTGTATTCATTGTATTATCAATGAATACCAATCTGTCAACTCTACTTGCCGCCATACACCCCCACATCATCACCGCACCAGTTGTCGGCTAAATTCCTGTTCGTCAACTGTTCCATATTTTTAAATAGGGAAGCCATTACCCCAAGGTAAGCCGCAGATTCCGCCTTTTTGGCCAGATCTTCAATGTCCCATCTCTTGTTGCGTCTAACAACCTTCTTAAGTTATATATGAGCATCTTGGCCATTCTGTTTCAATTCCAAAGTGCTCTGGTTGACATCAGATTGACAGATGATTGCTAATTTGTTTTTTTTTTCGACAGTCAACCTTGTCACATATATCTTGCGACATCCAGAGTTTCTTACCGCTTTCCACATATCTGTCAGATTTTTCAGCATTTGTTAGAAATGTGTTTCTGTTTGCCTCCCAATTGGCGTCCAGTGTGCGCATTTTATTTCCGCCCAATGTGGATAACTTTTCGCGTTGAATGGTGGTTTACTCGCGTTTTTTGTTGGGATTTCCAAGTTTATCACATCAAGCTTGTGCTTCATTTCAAGAATTTGTGTTCGTCGGATGCAAACATGATGGTCGATTTGGTTCTCAGTAACACCATCAGCGGAAACCCAAGATGGTTTATTTTGACACTTGTTACTACAAAATTCTACAAATCATTCGCCAATGTCGGGTCTTTGAATTCAAGGTCGCGACGCTTTGACCCAAGGGTCACCATGCCATAATTCAGTTCATGCCATTTTTAACTAATAGCAAGCATTTAAAATCTTTATGGTTTTGGATAAGTCTGAAATAGAAGAAGCTTTATGTATAGCTCTCATCAAAAGGTTTATTCTGTGCTTCCGGTACTGCGTATTGAGGCTTCTTATGATTCAGTGGTTGCAGACATGTAGGTATGTTTGGAGGAAAGAATACAAGTTTAACATTATTCAAGTTGAGCGGATTGTGATAATAATTTTAAATAGTGAATCCATATCCCCAAGGTAAACCGCAGATTCTGCCTTATTGGCCAGATTTTCAATGGCCTTTCTCTTTCCGCGTCAAACAGCATTTTTAAGCTGTAAATGAGCATCGCGGAAGTTCTGTCTCAAGTCGGGTGTTCGTTGGTTGACACCAGGTTGAAAGATGATTGCCAATTTGGGGTTTATTCCGACCGCCAACCTTGTCCCATGTGTCTTACGACATCCAGGGTATCTCACTGCTTGGCTTTGATCGCTTCCCACGTCAGCTCCCCGCTTCGCTCGCACATCGAGGAGACATCTTCTCCATCGGCGACTTATAGCCAAATGGTCGATCTGGTTCTGAGTAACACCGTCAGGGGAAACCCAAGATGTTTTATGGTGACTCTGGTGTGTGGAAAAACGGTCCCTCCGATGACCATTTGCCGAGTACTACAAAACTCAACAAATAATTCGCCGTTTTCGGGTCTCTTAATCCAAAGTCGTGACGCGTTGACCCAAGGGTCACCATGCTTCCCCATGACGTGTTCTAGTCCAGTGTTGTCAGAGCCAACCTGGGCGTTCATATCTCCTCAAATGAGATAAAAATATCAACTCTCAACACGATCGAAGGTGGCACTCAGTTATAAAACTCGTCTTTGTCACCAGGTGCCGCGGTACCTCGCTCAAGCCCAAGATTGTTGTAGTGCTCCATTTCACGGTCGATCACTGATTGGCGGTGCAAGGACCGAGTGACCCCAGCCCTTCCCCCGTCATTCAATGTTCAAACGTTCCAGAAGTCAATCATAGTCCGTTTCCGAATGCCAAAAGTCGTTACCGTAGAATCCGTCCGTATCAGTGGCACTGTATCGGTTTCTCGTATCAGTTAGGTTTTAGTGTCCATTTGACATTTTCAGGGCAAGCAGGACTGGCTGTGGGTGAATTCTACTGCTCCAATCCCACAGAGGGATGGCTAGCTCAGGTCCGTGAAGTCGGTATTCTCCAAAAATAGTTGCATGAATAGGTAAAACCTCATCCTACAACTAACCCCATGCTAAAGGGGCTAAATGACTTCTTCAATGCCTTTAGTTGGAAAATATGATTTGATTCCAATGACTGCGATGAAGCTTGTTGACTTGTCACCGAGATTATCCTGAAAGGTATGAAAATCAACATGCCTTTCAGTTATAAATGTGCTAGACCGTCGAAGGACTCTTAGCTCAACGAAGATTGTCTTGATGTCACTCAGGCCAAGAAACAAGCATTTCAAACCTTTAAAGGCAATAAATCACCTGTCAAAAGAGAACTCTTCAATGCGTCAAGAAATGCCTGCAAATCCATACTCAAGCATGTTAAATTTGAGCATGACCAAAATATTCGACGGAAGATCCTTCGGTGCCCATTATTTATTGTGGAAGAGTTGTTCGCACAACCCTCTATCTACGAATTTTTCATTTTCGTAGATTGGGGTAACCAAGATATACCCAGGCGGACAGTGTGCTGGAATTATGCGTCGACTGGAATTTGAACTCACGACCTTCGCATTGTAGACCAACACACTACCCACTAGGCTACATCCTAGATTTGTCAGGACAGTCAAGAACAATTTCGTTTCTTCAATATCACCTCTTGTTGATGGCGACTTACTAGCAGCAAGTTTCGCTAGAAACTTACGCCTTCCACCTTCAACCCAATCGCCTCCCGTTCTAAATGATTCTGGTTTCTCACTGCCCACAATACTTTTTCGTACGACACTTATTTCTAGGATCCTCCAAGAGCTTAATATCCAGAAATCTTGAAGATATTCCCCCAATACTCTTAAAAAATGTTCTTCTTCTATAGCTAAACCTCTTCGCAATATTTTCTATCTTTCCTACTCTTCTGGGTGCTTTCTACGTATGTGGAAAGTTGCAACTGTTCAACTAATTCCCAAAAAAGGGAGCAAAGCGAACCCCGTCAACTACCGCCCGATAGCCACTGAGTGCTCTTGAAAGTAATGGAAACTGCTATCAATCGCAAAATCGTTCAATATCTCGAGGTTGACCAGGTAATCCATGGTAGTCAGTATGGGTTCCGTTCTGGAAGGTCGACGGGAGACCTCTTGGTCTACTGGACAGAGTTTGGCATGAATGTCTCTTAGTTTAGCTTAGTGCCATAGGTCTTAATGATACCCTTGTTCAATGGATTGAGGATTCCTTAACATTTTATTTTTACGCCCAATCGTAGTCCGCATCATCAATGGCGCGACAGCCCAAATCGGGCCCTGGCCTCCTGAAGTCGTCGCCTCCATTTGTCTCGATCCAAAGACCGCGTCCTCCAGCTGCTAATCTTTCAAATGGCTTTGCTGTCTTCATCAACCGAGTCTTCTCATCGCTTGCGTGGTTTGCCTACTGGCGGGTACCACTCGCTTTGCCTTTAAGAGCTGTCTTCCATTCGCTCTACATGGCCAGCCCACTGCAGTTTACGTAGCTTGATGAACGTTGAAGCTTCTGGCTCGTCGTAGAGTTGATACAACTCATGGTTGTATCTTATTCGCCATTCCGTTCCTTCCTTCACAGGTCCCAAAATTCTTCGGAGGAACTTTCTTTCGAATGCGTTAACTGCTTTTTCGGAAGTTCGCGTTAATTTCCACGTCTCGCTGCCATAACAGAGCACAGGTCGTATAATAGTTTTATAAATCCGCAGCTTATTGTTCCTGTGCACTTTCTAGGATTTCATTATTGGAAGTACCGAATAATACGTCTTATTTGCAAGTATTATCCGTCGTTTGATTTCGTCTGCTTCATTACCGTCCTTTGCTAGATTAGCCCCAAGATATATGAAGTTGTCCACACTCTCCAAATTATATTCCGCAATTGTTATGTTTTGTCTGATTGGCGTTCTCCTTCTTGTTTGCGTCATTACTTTTGTTTTGCTTTCATTAATGCGCAACCCGACTTCTTTTGCGGCAGAGTCAAGATTGACAAATACCTCCTTAGCACTAGGGAAGGATCAAGCTAGAATGTTAATGTCGTCAGCGTATGCTACTAGTTGGGTGGACTTGAATATTTGTGTCCCGTTGGTGTCGACTGGGATTTTTCGGACGACATACTCTAGTGCCAAGTTGAAAAGCATAGGGGCTAGACCATCTCCCTGCTTTAAACCACATTCTGTTCGAAAGCTGGTTGTGGAATCGGTTTGTATTCTCACTTGGGATTCAGTGTTCGTCATTGTGAGTCTTGTTAGTCGGACTAGTTTTGGAGGAATTCCAAAGTCAAGCATGATTTGGTACAGTACGCTCCTGTCGATACTGTCGTATGCTTGTTTAAAATCTACGAATATTTGGTGCACGTCTGTGTTATATTCCCAGCATTTCTCAAGCACCTGCTTCACCTAGAATATCTGGTCTGCTGTAGATCGTCCGGTTCTGAACCCGCCTTGGTATTCGCCAATTATTTGATTAGTATAGGGCTTAAGACGACGTTAAATTATTTTTGTCAGTATTTTATACGACGTACACGACAATGATATTCCTCTGTAGTTCTCACAGCAGAGTTTGTCTACTTTCTTGTAAATTGGACATATAATGCTTTTTCGCCAGTCGTCGGGTATGATTTCCTCTGTCCAAATTTTGCATATCATGTTGTGCAGTATTTCAGCGACACAGTTTCCACCGTTTTTCAGAAGTTCAACTGGTATTTCGTCAATTCCTGGCGCTTTGTTTCGTTTTTGGTCACATAGGGCTGCTTTGATTTCATGGTATCGATGATGGTTCATCTTTGTCAGTTGAGGCTTCAATTGAAATTTTGTCTGTCGTTATCGGTGCTACTGGGATGGGATTCAAAAGATGTTCAAAGTAGGAAGCCCATCTCCTTTTGATTTGTTGTGCGTCGCTGATGATGTTGCCCTCCACGTCTTTGCAGAGACTGGTTTTTGGCTTATATCCCTTTTTTAAGTCTTTTACTATTGCGTATGCGTCCCGCGTTTTATTTTTTCTCATGTCGTCTTCAATTTTTTGTATTTTGTCATTATGGTACTTCCTTTGTTTTCGTCTGCAGATCTTTTTCGCATATCGCCTAAGCTCGTCATATCTTTCTTTTTTGGCTCGTGTTGGTCGTTCAGTAAAAATTTTGTAAGCTTCGTTCTTTCTATCTATTCCCTCGCGACATTCTTGGTCGAACCAATCATTATTTTTTCGCCGTGCTTGATACCCTAATACCTCTTCCGCGAAGGATTTGATGCCGTCTCGTATTTTCATCCACGCATTCTCCACTGGCATATTTTGGATATCTTCATATATTGGTGTCAGGTGTTTATTACATGCTAACATGTAAGCCTGCGCTACCGTTTCGTCGTTAAGCTTGTCGACATTGAATTTGCGAGCTCTACTCGTTTTCGAATATCCACGACAAGCTATTTTGCATCGATACTTAGCTCTGACTAGATAGTGATCAGAGTCACAATTCGCACCGCGGAGAGTTCGTACATCAAGTATGCTGGAAGCAGCCCTTTTCTCAATTAGAACGTGGTCTATTTGGTTGACGGTGTGACCATCTGGTGATGCCCACGTTCGTAAGTAATAAAAAATGTTAAGGAACCTGAATATCAGGAGGCCAAAGTCCGATTTGGGCTGTAGCGCCATTGTGGAAGAGTGTAGAAGTAAAATAAAAATTGCCTTGATCTTGCCAAAGTAGATCTAAAAAAAAAATAAAAACAAAAAGAGAGAGAGGAGAGCTATACAGGGAAAAAGGTAAACGAAGCAAAGCCCGTTGTTTAATATCTCTACTCTGAAAACCTATCATAATAAGCGGAGCGTCTGGTCTAGTGGTCAGCTATCTGCCTCGCGGTCACGACGACGCCGGTTCCAAAGCACTGTATTTTTTAATTTATCCCCGGGCTTCTGGTTCGCAGCCCGCAGAAATTTTTTAGTATTTTTAAGGCTTTAATGCCTTTCAGGGCTTTCGTTTTAGTTAGCTGAAAAAATTTTATGTAAATTGAAATATTTCATTTTATTACTACCACTCTCCTACATTACTCTCTATTTCTTTGCCCCTTATCCTCTTTACATTATTCCTTATATCGTTAAACTGGTTTTTGTTCTTAACTCTAACTTATTGTCTATTTCTATGACTCTGTGCCTTCTAATGCCTTCTACCTACTCCCATACAAAATGACTCATTTTCAAAAATATATAATAATAAAATTTCCTTGAAAACCATACGATCGAATAATTTGAAATTTAGAATACATTAATTTTACCATAAATCTGATTTATAGTATACAAATTATTTGAATTCCCTACTCCTTCCACCACCTCCCATGACACACTATAAACCAATTAGCTCAATACGCACAGGATTTATCGAGCTCAAATTTTGTACTAAATCCTTAATTAGTATTATAATTAAAATCGGGGATAAGTAAACCAATTAGCTTCTCCCCTTCTACCCCCTCTCATACAATGTGACACAATATCATATCTATTCCAAATTTCGATTTTCTTGAAAAGTATGAAAATTACTGATTTAAAATTTAAAATATATCAACTGCATGATGATTATAGTTATTTCTCAAAAAATCACTAAACTGTCCCCACTCCCTCTACCACCTCCCATACAAACTGCACAATTTCACTAAATCCAATGCACTAATTTTCTCAGTATCTATTAAATTTGGTACAAAAGATTTTTATAGCTACTCTAGTATAATGTGAAACAAATCAGTTCAATGCTGTCACCCCGGTTACTGGAGTGTTACTCCCCATACAAAATTTCTTAAAATCACGAAAATTTCGATTTCATCTATAGTATCATGCGATTGAGCCTTACGCACAATCGTAGTCCTGATATGTTTTTAAGCTTAATATTATTTTATTTGGACTTTTTTTTTATTTAACACAAGCTACAACTATTCAAATGTCCTTAATGCTCTTCAATACGTGTATGATCTCAGATCACGGGATTGATTTGATCACGAGCCTGTCCCATACAAACACGAGTATCATGGTTTCATTCTTAATAATTTATGCTTCTAATTCCAACAAAATACAAAACGTTGTGTCCACAGAGCCATTAAATTAAGCAGATTATATATCCCTCCATAATGTATTACTAGCTACATTCTCAAAAATTTGCTTATTATTGCGATTCTTACGCGGACAAGTACGGAGGATTGCTAACTTTTAATATAATTCAATATTCATTTAAATTTTAAATTATAATTTTCGCTTATTTTATTTTTATTACATGAGAACATTGCTTGCCGTGAGGTGCGTAGGTTTAATTGAATGGGGATTGACATGAAAATGAGAAGTTTGTGTCCTTGCGCATTATGAACTTCTTTCATATTGAATATGTCTGTGTTGGTTAAATTCCCTTTCGAATATCGTCCTGAATAAAAATTGGGCGCCAGATACCACATGCAATCATACTTCTCGCTCTCGAACACATATTCCTCTGTCCCCCTCTGAAATATAATTACGCACAGTGCAAAGTTTTTCTTTCCTTCGTGGTGTCCTGATTCCTAATCGGTTGCTTTAAAAAAACTCTTTTTTAATATATTTCATCGTCTTGTTGTCTATTCTGTGATTGTTCTTGCCTTTTTTTTATAATTATTTTTTAATTGCATGAAGTGCGAAGTTTTGAGGTGAAAACAGAAAAGGACAACGTGAAGAAAATTAAAGGACGTCACATCGACGACACAATTCGTTTTCCCGTGAAAAAAAAAATATTTGTTCGGCTGACTATGAAATTTGTCTATTTTCGATTGATTAATTATGTATCTTCGGAAAAACAATATTGTGTTTTCTTTTTTGATTGAAACGAGTGATATGTGATACATTTCACTACGAAACTTTCTCAAATTGAAACCTCGACAATTTTTTTTTTCGATACCAAGAATATAAGGAGTTGCATTAAGTGAATTCGAAGGCAACAGTGTTAAGTGTTATATGATTTTTTATTTTCGACACTACGCTTAAAAATTCTCAAATGTGGATTTCTTTCGTTTATTGGTAAGGAGTCTTTTCTTAGTTTCAATGCATATCGATTTTTTGCGCAACGATTTCATCCCTCACTAATGTAGACATTACGACATTAGCTTTGCACATTATTACAGTAGCTTGCACAGTTTGGGGGCTGTCAATCCTTGATAAATTATACCAACTGTATTTTGATAAATGTTTATTCCTAAGATGACGACAGACTTTGTTTATTTTTATCATGATCAGTTTATGGGTCACTTAGAGAGAAGTAATAGCGCTTCTTCACACGTCTCTAGCCTGTGATTTTTCCTTTTCTTCTAACAATCTGTTTTAACATTTCTTCTTCTGCAGAATAATGCCAATACTCATACGAGTTATAGGTTCCTAAAATTTTTTAGATCCTTGGTATGTAAGTGCACGCATTCGAAGAAAACTTGATCGAAAGAAGATTTCTTTCAATGTCTTGTTTTTGTGTGGTCCGACAAATTTTTTTTTTTTTGCTATTAATTAGCCTGGAAGCTCATTCCAATAGATTCTGTGCTCCTGTTCAACCCATTTTCTCAGTATTAGGTTGCCATTTTGGTTTTCCGCAGAATAGCTCTGGTCCAATAAAGTTTTTTTCCCGCGCCATTTTTTGCGAGGCAGTCTGCTTCCTCGCTTCCCTCAATCCTTTAGTGTTCTGGGACCCACATCAAAGTAACTTTGTTCCTTTTTCATAGGGCGATTAGGTTCTGAGAGTAGTCCCAAACTAGCCTCGATGCTAGTGCTTTGAGAACTGCCTGACTATGCGATAAGATATAGATAGTTGTATAGGATGCGTAGCTCCATTGCTATTAGTTCGGCCTGGAAGATGGTAGCTTCTTTACCGAGGAGTTGGGATCTTTGACTCCGGCTCCAGTTCCCTCTGAAGTGTATGAGTCATCCGAATACCAGATAGTTGATCCCTGTTCCATTTTAGGTAACATGGATTGCCAGTACTTGCGTTCTTTGATTATAACTTTGAAGGGGGTTTCAAAGTTGAATTTAGTCGGCATAATATCTGATTAAGTTGAGGCTATAACCTCTATTTTCGGGTTTTGTAGAAATTTTAAATGACCTCTAAGATCCCCCGATTTATATTTATTTTCCCTCTGAATGCGTATCACCCCTTTGATAACCTGCCTTTTTATTTGGAGACGTACCGTGATTGATCCTATCGAAAAAGCTAACTTACTAACAGCCAGTTTTGCGAAAAACTCCCGACTTTCACCTTCAGATCAATCGCTTCCCTCTCTAAATGATTCTCGTTTCTCGCTGCCCACACTACATTTTCATACGAGTCTTATTTCCAGGATCCTCATCAAATCTGCTGGTCCAGACGGCATTCCCCCATTACCCTTAAAATGTGTTCCTCTTCTTTAGCTAAACCTCTTCACAATACTTTCTATCTTTCCTACTCTTCTGCTTTCAACGTATGTGAAAGTTGCGAATGTTCAGCCAATTCCCATAAAAGGAAGAAAAGCGAATCTCGTCAACTACCGCCCGATAGCCATTACTTCAATACTCTCGAAAATCGTTCAATACCTAGAGGATAACTAGGTAATTCATGATATAGTATGTGTTCCGTTGTGGAAGGTTGGTGGGAGAACTTTTGGTGTGCTTGATATAACGTTGTAACCCATGTATATATAAATATGGCGAAGGTCAACCTCTAGCTAGGGTGTAGCCTAGTGGGTAGCGTGTTGGTCTGCAATGCGAAGGTCATGAGTTCTAATCCCGGTTGACGCATAATTCCAGCATACTGCCTGCTTGGGTATACTTTGGTCGCCTCAATCGACGGAAATGAAAAAAATCTTGGATAGAGGGTTGTGTGAAGGTTTCACAACCCTTCTACAATTAATAATGAAAAAATGTTAAGGAACCTTTTTTTTTTTTTTTACAGAACCTGAAGGGCAGAAGGCCAAGACCCGATTTGGGCTGTAGCGTCATTGTAGAATAGAATATACGGTCAATCTCGTACTTGATATTGCAAAATCTTTTGACAGAGTTTGGCATGCATGTCTCATAGTTTGGTCTGCTATCCTTATTCAATGGGTAACTTCACACTTCTAGGCGTTAAAATTAATAACTAACTGGATTGGGCCCAGCACATCTTTGATGCTGTCCTCGATACCACTAAACGTCTAGGTGTTCTCCCAAAGTGCAAAACATATTTCACGCCAAAACGCCTAGCAATCATCTACGCATAAGGCATACATTAGACCACGTTTAGAGTACAACTCGAATGTTTGGGCTAGGTCACCCAAAACTCGTTGTCGCGTTGTTCCATCGTATCCAAAAACTTGCATTTCGACTGATTGGAGACGAGACCAACACGTCTTTTATCGATTCTCTAGTACATCGCAGAAATGTCGGAGTACTCAAGCATTTACTGTCGCTGCTTTCATGATAATCACATCTGACTCTTCTTGACCGTATCCAGAAACATGCATTCCGATTAATTAGAGACGAAGCTATATCGGCCTCGAGCACCGTCGAAATATCGGTGTACTCTGCATTTACTAGAGATATTTCCATGGTAAATGCAGCAAGGAACTATAAGCCCTAATACCACCTATATTCAATGCCCCCCGAAATACTGCTGCACGCTCACACGAGTACACTGTGAATCCATGGAAAACAGTGAAGTTTAGGCGGTCCTTCATCCCTCGGACGACAGTGTTGTGGAATTAATTACCAGGCAATCTCTTTCCCACTGAATACAACCTTCAGCAGTTTAAGAACAACGTTCACCGCCACTTCAAAGTCTTCCATCCTATTCCCTATTTCCACTTGTTTCCCTTACCTATGTCGAATTAACTGTGCATCGCTCATTAAAGGGTGACCCCCTGAGTAAATTTCGATAACCATAAAAAATGCAGTGCATAACTAAGTGCACTTATTCCTCCACTTTATACTTTTCCCCGGAATACTCGGCAAGCTGAACGCGCACATGAGTACACCATCAAACCCTCGCCTTTTCGTACAGTGAAATGTAGGCAGTCATTCGTTTCCCGAACGTCAAAACTTCGGAGCACATTACCAGCCTAATTGTTTGCACAGTCTCCGGTGCGGCCCAAACTAACCCAACTATAATTTTTTTTCTCCAGTTACTATACCGACATTACTGTGCATAGCATTATAGGGTAAGCCTCTTAATTATACTCGGTTCATTAAAAGAAATAATTGATCTATACATTGACTTTCTAAGATTTTAGAATTTGTGTGGGAGGTGGTAGAAGGAGTGTAAGGTTTTGGTCAATTTTGAAATCATTTATCAATATGACGATGCTGTTTTCCATTTTTAAAGTCGGTATCTCTCATATGATAATTGCTTTTCTTAAATTTATTTAATACGAGGGTGGTTCAAATATAAACGAATTTTGCTAGTGCACTCAGCAACCAGTTCCGAGTTGGTTGATGAAATGAGGTATTGAAGGCCGGTGCGAAGAACCACTTTGGTTAAATGCTTCGCTCTGTTCTATCCTCAGTACAACCATGAGTGATCAAGAGGTTCATTCGTCCGTTGAACAACGTATTATTATAAAGTTATCAACCAATGAAGGAATTAAATCTTTGTAAATTTTAACTCGTTTGAAGGCACAGTTTGGGGACGATACACTGTCCCAGAACCTAGTGATTTCTTGGGCTAGGCAATTTAAGGGTAGCCGAGAAAGTGTAAACGAAAGTCATCATAGACGACCAAAGCCTAGCCTCACAGATGACAACTTCCGTGCCGTTCGAGAGCCCTCGATCACCCTCTGTACAGTCCAGATTTTCCCTCCTCTGATTATTTTTTTTTACGCCCATTAAAGAATCGCTTGGAGGAAAACGATTCGAAAACAATGGTAACGTCGATGAGCTTGTGCGCAATTAGTTGACGACGCATCCACACACTTTTTTCGAACAAGGAATGTTTTAGCTTCCAAACCGGGTGGAGAAAGTGTGTTGAACTTGCAGGAGGCTATGTAGAGAAAAATTTAAGGTTTCACTTGTGGGTATTTTTACATGCCATCGAATGTTCGAAATCTTCAACCAATATTCTCGACAACAAAAACTTTGCACTAATACAAGAACACCTGCATGTTCTTTCTATGAACGAAAGCAACAAAAATCGCACCCGCTCACAAATTGCGATTAAGGTTTATGCCGGCCGCCGAACATTGGACTGCTCATGAGCCAGCGAACACGTCGTATGGACGACGACGGACGATATGGACGATGACGGGCAGCATGAACGACGGCGATCGGTATGAACGACGACAATCGGCATAAGCAAATACGTCGTATCGACGAGGGTCGGCATGAGTCAGCGAACACATCGGATTGTGCAGGATATAAAAAGGTCCATCACTAGCCACTACTTTTTTTTCCATCTTTCTGGTAGCATTTGCATAACACGACAGAAGAACTCTTCATCTTTTGTGGCTATCCACGAATCGACCCAATTTTTAGTATCTTCATATGATGTAAAGCGCTGCTTAGAAAGGCCATGTGCCATCGACCGGAACAAGTGATAATCGGAAGGAGCAATTTCTGGTGAATACGGCGGGAGGGGTAGGACTTCCCAATTAAGTGTTTCCAAATAGGTTTTAACCGATGCCGCAACATGCGGACGAGCAGTATCATGTAGGGGATTAATTTTGTCGTGTCTGAAGTAGTAATGGGCGCGTTTTTCCGCGCTTGGCTCAATCCCATAAACTATGTTCGGTAGAGAGCTCCAGTAATCGTTTCACCCGGTTTAATCAACTCATAATACACGACACCAAGCTGATCCCACTAAATACACATCATGAGTTTTTTTTCATGAATATTCGATTTTGCTGTCGATGTGGAAGCATGGCCAGGTGGTCCCCATGATTTTCTATTCTTTGAGTCATTTTTCATCACCAGTGACTATACGATGCAAAAAAAAAACCCTTTTTCTTTTATGCCTATTATGCCTAGCAAGCAGCATTTCACACATGCAAAATCGGAGTTCAACGTCTCTCGGTTTCAGTTCATATGGAATTCAATTTCCTTGTTTTTACGATTTTAAACGATGTGAAATTGCTTTTTTAGGTACTTCAAATTGTATGATGCTGATACGGAGTCAGATATCCAAACTTACGATATTACGTTTTACATCTGAAAATTTCAATTGATGGTAGTATGAAAGGGGCTTTGTCTAGAGAGTGCGGCGGGTGTGCAAGGACGCCCAGAGTTTCCAGGCAGGTTTTCACAACCGAAGCAACATGTGGCCAAGTGTTCTCGTGCAGCAAAATCTTTTTTTGGTGCCTCTCTTGGTACTGTGGCCGTTTCTCCTTCAATGGTTTCAATCGGTTTAAACAGCTCATGATATACCACAAAAATGTTCTCTCTTTCACCGCCATGCCGGTCCTCAACGTCAAAAGCACCGCTCTTGAATAGTTGAAACCACGAAAACACGTTCTTTCACCATAAGTTTCATCGATCATTTGACACGCTTCAGTTGGAGATTTTTGTGATTTGAAGGCAAAAACCAAAACTTCCAGCAAATGACGCTTATTTGGCTCAAACTTCGACATATTCGCGCAAAAAAAACATATGGCGCCGAAAAAACTTCACAAATCTAATGATGAGGAGTTGTTGACATATGCCTAAGTTTATCATGTGACGTTTCTGATTCGCCATTGGTGATCAACATTTACTGCTGGCGCTATCTATTGGGAAACGCGGGATTTCAATCTATACTCCCAATATATGAATTAGTGTGCGAATCGGAAACAAATTTTTTAACATTAATGATGTTCAAATCTTTATAGTTGACAAATTTTCAAGGCGATAGCGTTGATATCTTCGAAGAAAATAAATTTCTTCAAATTTCGTGCTTTTTATATGGGAGATGGTAAAAGGAGTAGAGGGATGTGTCCTGTTCACGAGCTTGAAGTTTGTTTTTCGTTAAAAATAACGTAACAAAATTTAGCTCGATAGCTTAAAGCGCTTGAGATTTATTTTGTAAACTGACAGACGATTACGAGGAATCGAAGTTCTTGAGCGAAATCAATTTCTGTGGGAGCGTTATTATTATTATTATATAATTTTTTTTTTTAAATAAATTCTACGTGAAATTTTGTATAATTTTTTTTTTTCGAATTTCAGGCTGATGCCAGTTTAGGAATGCACGAACGTGAATACATCCAAGAGTCACTGAGTTATGTCTTAAGAATACAAGAAGTGCAGGAACGGATAAAATTCGAATTTGTTGAAATTCTATTGGCTTTCATATCAGGATGGTTAGTATTCTATCATGCAGCACATGACAAAGGCGAAGATGACAAAGAACATCTAACAGACCTGCGACACAAAGTTCAAAAGGTTGGTTCAATATTTATCATAATTTAGTATTCGTAATGTTTGAGCTTCTCGCATTAAGATTTATGCTTATCTTTCGATTTGTTTTCGCGTTTTCCACTAACCACTAAAACTAACAAAAACAATTAAAACTATTTCAGACACGAGAAAGTTTCGAAGAAACTAGAGAAAAGGTGAACGAGCTTAAAAGTAAATATATGGAAAAGAAGGCGGTAAGTATGGTTTGGATTGCTGCATGCATTTTATTGATATTAATAAGGCAAATTTTTGAAAATTGAATATCATAACTTATTGATGAAAATCAATTTTAATTTAATATTTCAGAAACCAGAGGAGAAGTTCACGAAAAGGGGCTATTTGTTTTTAATGGAAAAAAGTATGTTTGCTATTTGGTCCTATATATACGAGCAGATCTTTGATATTAAAGAATACATTTTATTTAGAACCGTTTAAAGCAACATGGTCGAAATATTACTGCACATACAAAAAACAACATCGAGAATTTACTATGCTACAGTTCAATCAAATATCAGGCCGAGCTGAATCTCCATTGGAAACTCTGACTTTAGTATCGTGCATAAGACGCGCTTCGGAGTTTGAAAAAAGATTTTGCTTTGATTTATTATTCAAAGAGAAGCCTGGCATCACTTATACATTTCAAGCATTAAGTGAGGAGGATCGAAAAGCTTGGATAAATGCGATGGATGGTACAGAACCTGTACGTACTAATCATATTTGTGACGACATGAATAATTTTAACTTTTCTTTATTTCAGACATATTTAGCACCAGGCAAATCAAAAGGAGCCGAAGAATATCAACTCGATGAAGTCGGTTTCACTTTTGTACGAAAATGTATAGAGGTGCTGGAAAGTCGGGGACTCGAAGATGAGGGATTATATAGGAAAAGCGGTGTTGGAACAAAAATAACTAAACTTCTAGCTCTTGGAATGGATCGTAAAAAGACTGAATTAGTTTTTAATGATGAACAATATAGAGATTTAATGGAAAGCAATACTATTGCTAGTGCTCTAAAAACATACCTAAGAAATTTGAATGAACCATTGATGACATATAGATACCACAGTGGATTTATAGCCGCTGCAAGTAAGTGTTAAACAAATATTTTTCATTCTGTTCAGTTCTCAAGTATAATTGAGAAAGTAAATTTTGCGATTATATAAAAATTTTTAATCCGGGTAGAAATTAAGAAAAAAGAATATTTTTTTACTATTAAAATTTTAAAACGTGCGTTCACAACATTTTATGATGCTTTTACGAAACAATTCATAAGTCGAATAGTTGAGAATTCAGAAAGCTCGTAAGTGTAATTCCTCTCAAAGAAACGCCAGCAGCGATGCTCAACACGTGAGAACAAAAGAATAATTCCTCAAACTAACACAAATTCTACAAGTGTTGAGATGTTAGTTACCCAAATCACAGATAATTAAATGTTTGGGTTACATGAAAATCTGTGAAAAGACCTTCACCGCATCAGGATTATTGACAATTTCAATCAAATCCCTATTAAAACCCCCAACAGGGTCATAGGACAGAAACAGTTCCCTTCCACAAGGCGCGATCCTGAGCATCGGCCTTAGCTGTCGCCAAAACTTGCCCATTCCTCTGGCCTTCTGCTGAACTGCTCGCTTCCATGTGCTACATAGTCCCGACGTCTTCCTTGAGGATTATAATCCAGAGTTTGTTTGGCGATGTTGCGCTTTGGTTTCCTCAAAGTGTAACCGATCCACTGCCACTTCCGCCTCCGAATCTTATTGTCTATTTTAGTCTGCCCAGTTTTATTCGAAACTTCTGGCCAGAATATTCCTAAAATGCCTCGGAGGCATTTGTTCACGAAAGTTTGCAGTATCTTGGTAAGTCGAACGGTCACTTTCCACGTAATACAACTATATAACAACACCCAGATTTGACGCATGCGATAATCACTCGTAGCTTCGTGCGAAGGAAGATCCCTCTCAACTTCCACAAAGGGGAAAGAATACCGAAGGCCTGACGAAATTTATTTATACGAGCCTCAATATCCTTTTTGGTTCCACCATCCACGCTGACAATGATTCCGAGATAATAAAAATCTTGCATCTCTTCCATATCTTGTCCGTTAAAAACAATCCGTGTGCATGTACTTGGTTTTTCGCAAATTTATTTTCAGTCCCGCCTCCTTGCATTTAGAATGCATTTGCAAGCAAACACACGTCATTAGCATAATTAAGGTGGCTTAAGATGTTACCTAGTCAAGTCATAAATATTGGTACACAGAAAAATCGACGCCAAATGAAAACGAATTATTATTTTTCAAATTTTTTTTTCCTTTTTATTGGGTTATACAATGGCTACAAATCTTAGAACAACTTATTCGAAATGACTTCCATTTGCCTTCCAGCTGGACTTGAGACGATCTGGCCAATCATTGATCGCGAGACGCACTTCATGCATGGGGAAATTGTCCACTGCTCGGACAAGGGCTCGCTTCAACGACTCAATATTTGGGCGTCGAGTAGAGCAAGCCATGCCCTCTAATACGGACCACAACTTGTAATCCAACGGGTTGAGGTCTGGACTACCAGCTGGCCAATCATCCGTTGATATGAAGTCCAGAACGTTGTTTTTGAGCCAAAGTTGAGTCGTTTTTGCCTTGTGAGCTGGAGCAGAGTCTTGCTGGAAAGTCCAGGGCTTGTTGGCGAATATTGATTGGTTGAGAGGCTTCACAATGGGGGTTCCAAGACGGTCGATTGATATACTTTGGCCGATGTTTTCACTCCTTTCTCGCAAAAATGGAGCTTGGTAGCGCCATCGTAGCTCACTCCCCACCATACCATTACAGACGCGGGATGATGGCCTCTTTGACCCTCGGGATGAGTTGGGATGCTTCTCTGGATGACCGAGCATACACACGGTCGTTCTGTTTATTGAACGATTCTTCTACGGTGAAGATTTTCTCGTCAGTAAACAGAATTTGTCTGTGAGCGTTCTTCGTGTACCGGCTGCCTAACGCTTTCGATTTTCGCTTGCGTTTTTCCTTCAATGCGGCCGTGAGCAGGTCCAGTGTGTCAATTGTACGCGCTGAGTCTCAAATCTTCTTTGATAATGCAAGACATGGATTTTTGCGAAATTTGCATTTCCCGCGACAAGATTTTCTGTTTTCGCCGCGGTTTTCGGTCGATTCGTTTCTTTACGGCTTTGATCGCTTTCGGAGTTCTCACAGTGCGTGGACGGCCGGATCTTTGACGGTCTCGTACTCCACCAGTATCCTCAAACAACTTCACAGCACGATACACAAAACTGCGAGTGATTCCAAGCGGTCGCAACATCCGAAAGATATCGCCTTTTTCCATGTTGCACTTTAGTAGGCCAACTACAACAATACGATTTTCGATGTCGCCCCATTCCATGATTGCAAACAATTGATGCCAAAAACTTTTTACGTGGCAATGAAGCAGAAATGTCAACTATCAAATCGCAGTCAAGACGAAATGGATGCGCCTAATATGAATGCGTTTAGTTGTGTACCAATATTTATGACTTGACTAGACCTTTATGTTCCTCACTTTCAAGTGCAGCTTTCATGATGTCATTTATTACCGCCAGAAACAGGGCTGGTAATAATATGCAGCGATTCACTTAAGCATAGATAAGTTGTAAGCTCCTTAATCCTTTTGTATCGTTGCTACAATGAAGATTAGACGAAATCTCTAATTTTTTACCACTATGCACGATTTTATCCCGTAATACTCAAGCTGCTTCACGCGCTTATAAGTATCCTCTTAAACCTATTTTTGGTCGCACTGTCAAATTTCGTGTTTCGTTTTTAAAGTGGACTGTTCGAGCATGGAACTCGCTTTCCATCTCAGTATTCTCGGAAGACAATTACATTCACCAATTCAAAAAAATTATTCATAGCCGCTTCCATCTCTATCCCCTTAATTCCCTCTACGGTCTCATCCTCTTCACCACAGCATCTGCAACTGCCATCCGTTGTAAGGTGAAGTCTTCGAGCATGTTTTCTAAGAAGACAGTGACCCGCGATGTATATCGAATGGTATTCGGAAGGAGTTCCTATCGAGTCTTGAAATTTTAATTGATTTCCCTCCAAAAAACCCACCCCATGGCAATTTCTTAGTGTTACACAAATCCCTTTGCAACCATGGGACATTTTCCATTTCCCAGGTCTTTTTGGCGTAGATTGTCGTAATGACTCCTATATACCAACATTGTCCGTTTCGTCAAGAGTGGCAGCGGCAGATCCGTTTTGGCCAGCTCATGCACTATTTCGTTTCCAGGGTTATTCTGATGATCCGAAACCGAACAAAACCATATATGTAGTGCAGGTTTTCTACAGCACATTGGATTGCAGCTGTAAACGGAGACGGCCTTTATTGCAGCTTGACTGTCTGAGTTGAGACTAACCCGTCTCTCAAATCAGTTTGAAAGGCCGTGGGAGTGCTCCGGCAAATACCTGGAAATTTGCAAGTCAAGGTATTCAGAACTGCTGCTTCGAAAAATCAGTTTACATCGCAATTTCGTCATTCTGCATGACATGATTTCAATCCATTGCTGTCTGTCAGGTAGAGTGACTTCATAGTGCTTTTAAAATAACATGTTTCTTAGCATTGTATCACTGCTATAGCGTGGGAAGAAGATCCATTCGCTCCAGGATCAATCAATCAATTTTCTGTTAAGACTCTACACTTTCCTTCCACAAGACGCGTCCTGAGCATCGGTCTTTTGTTGTCGCCAGGACTTATTTATTCTTCTGGGCTCCTGCTCAGCTGATCGCTTCCATGACCTGATGCCATCCTTTAGGTTATAACTCAGAGCTTGTTTGGCGATGTTGCTCTCTTCTTTCCTCAAAGTGTGACCGATCCATAGCCACTTCCGCCTTTGAATCTCAATACCTATTTTAGTCTGTCCAGTTGTACTCCAAAGTTCGTCGTTGAAGTTCACTTCTGGCCAGAATTTTCCTAAAATGCGTCAGGCATTGGTTCACGAAAGTTTGCAGTTTCTTAGTAAGTCGAACGGTCACTTTCCACGTAGTGCAACCATATAACAACACGGATTTGATGCATGCGTCAAACACCGCAACTTCGTGCGCGGGAAAATCTCTCTTAACCTCTGGAAAGAAGAAAGGATACCGAAGGCCTGACGATTTTTTTTATATACAAGCTTCAATATCCTTTTCGACTCCGTCGTTCCTCTACCTCATCTCGTCCGTTAAAAACGATAGGTGTGCTTGTGCTCGAACCCATGTGCATGTACTTGTTTTACAGACATTTATTTTCAGTCTCGCCTCTTTGCATTTCGAATGCAACGATTGAACATTTGATTCTGAGTCCGAACGGATGTGCGCAAGCAAACACACGTCATCAGCATATTCAAGGTGACTTATTATGTTTACAAGTCCCCGCTGAAGACCTTTATCTTACCCACCTTCCACGGCAACCTTCAAGTCGGGAGTTCTTCATCGGGTGGAGAGATGATTGCCAATTGGGCTTTTTTCCGATCGTCAACCTTGCCATGTGTCTTGCGACATCCAGGGTTTCTCACCGCTTAGCACATATTCCGCAGATTCTTCAGCACTTGAGATGTGTTTCTGGTTGCCTCCCAGTTGGAGTTCAGTGTGCGCATTTCATATCCGCCCAATGTGCATGAATTTTCGTTCCAAGATGGTGGCATGCAATTTTTTTAATATTTGCCCATAAGCCATGCTGCAGCAATGCCTGATTACTCTAAGATTACAGCATTCAGTGGAAGAATATCCAAAATGGCTTCCAATCCTTCAATCTCCCGTTATGCATTAGCAGTAAATTCTCTAAATGCGACTCAATTGTGCTTAAATGTATTTCAGTTTCGTACTTGCTCACTATACCAGCACCGTATGTAACGATTGGTAGTGTGATACTGATACACCTCCATTTAACCATGTTTGGCGTCAGTTCCCATTTATTATAGGAATTTTTTTTTACATATGAAGAAGACATTCTTAGTTTATTAATTATTTCTACGACATTCATCCGCCACCTTTCCAAGATGATTCCCAGATAAGTTGCCCTATCGGAAATGTTTAGAGTAACTGGATGACAAATTTTAACTTTCATTACGTTCTTTTCGAGTGAAGAGTTGATTCTCAATCCACCGATAACAAGGTTTAATGCATTTTGCATCAGCTTGCCTAAGATTGTTCGGTATTTCCCACTAATTTGAATGACTAAGCCATCCGCATAGGCGACAATGCAATAACTAGCAGCGTTTAGCTGCTATAGAATACCATTCATGGCTAACAGCCAAAGTAAAGGTGACAAAACTCCTCCTTGTAGTGTTTCTCTATCCACCTGTTTTTTCCTAGAGTCATTTTATCATTTATCAGACTCAGTGGTTACCCACTAAATATTTCTGTGGAAGTGTGAGTACACACTCATTAAGAGTTCTTATACGTATTCTTATGTGCTGCACAAGTGATAACAGAGCTTTTTCTTGTAGTCAATATGCTTTCAGTGAAGGACTCATTGTTAGTGCTTTGTACTTCAGAAGCAACAGACTCATGGTGTTTGTATTTGCTGGGATAACATTGAACTCATCCTCTACATACAAAAGTATTCAAAGTATACTCAGTGCTTTCAAAAGTAATGGAAACTGCTGTCAATCGCAGGCTAGTTAACTTTCTTGTAGATAAAAATTTCATATATGATCGCCAATATGGATTTCGCTCGGGATGTTCTACTGGCGATCTCCTTGTCGATCATACATCTACAAATTCGGAGATGGTCATGTACTTGCTCTTGACATTGCTAAAGCGTTCGACAGAGTTTCACACAAATGTCTCTTAGCCAAGCTGTAGGCCTATGGTTTTAACACAGCTTTTCTTAAATGAATTGATAGTTTTCTCTCCGAGCGCTCTATTAGAGTCGTGCTAGACGGACTAACTTTTCCATTGATTCCGGCGTTCCTCAGGGCTTAGTCTTATCTTCTACAACTTCTACAATGGCACTACAGCCAAAATCGAGCCTTGGTCTCCTGACCTTCTGGTTCCTTAACTGGAAGGGTTGTTAGACTTTCGCACAACCCTCTATATAGAAATTTTCATTTTCGTAGGTTGAGATGACCAAGGTATACTCAAGCAGGCAGTGTGCTGGAAATATGCGTCGACCGGGATTTGAACTGACGGACCTTCGCATTGTAGACCAACACGCTACCAACTAGGCTATAACCTAGCTCCATCCTATCTCCTACCCTCTATTTAGTCTTCATAAACGACCTTCTGTCATCTACTCTCAATCCTATTCATTGTTTCGCAAATGACAGCACTTTGGATCACACCTTCCAATTTGACCGCCTTGAGGAGGCACATCCAACATCAGTGACCTCATGCTGTAATGAGCCAATACTACCATTGACCTCTGACCTCAGCTTAATCCTGAAATTTGGGTAGGGAAAACAGAGTAGAGTTTAATGCCTTAAAAACGCAGTCCTGTCATCGATCTCTTAAACATTACGTTCTGAGTAATATTCACGTTACTAGGTGTAAAATTTAACAATTGCCTTGTCAACACATCTACGAAGTTGCTCTTGATGCTTCGAAACATCAAGGTATTCTGCGGAAGTGTAAGTAATATTTTTCTGCCTCCGTACTAACTACCATCTATAAGGCTTATATCCGATCACGTTTCGAGTACAACTCGCATTTTTGGGCTAGGGCCCCAAAATCACATCTGACTCTTCTTGACCGTATCCAGAAACATGCATTACGATTAATTGCAGATGAAGCTACGTCGACCTCAGTTGACTCCCTCGAGCACCGTCGAAATATCGGTGTACTCTGCATTTACTATAGATACTTCCATGGTAAATGCAGCAAGGAACTATAAGCCCTAATACCACCTATATTCAATGCCCCCCGAAATACCCGCCAAGCTGCACGCTCACACTGTGAAGCCCTTGCCGTGGAAAACAGTGAAGTTTAGCCAGTTCTTTACCCCTCGGACGACAATGTTGTGGAATTCATTACCAGGCAATCTCTTTCCCACTGACTACAACATCCAGCAGCTTAAGAACAACGTTTCATCGCCACTTCAAACTCTTCCATCCTGTTTTTCCCTGCTAATTTCCCTATTTCCACTTGTTTCCCTTATCCATGTCGAATTAACTGTTCATCGGGCATTAGAGGGTGACTCCCTAATATTATTTCAATAACCATAAAAAAAAATAATACTCCAGACTTTTCTATTGTTGATATTACATATTTACCAGCTTATTACGTTTTTCTTATTTTTTTTTTAGAACAAGACACAAGAAGGCAACGTGTCAATGACGTCCATACTCTAGTTCATCGTCTACCTAAAGCTAATTTCGAAATGTTAGATCTAGTTATAAAACATTTAACGGAGTAAGTACATTGAAAATAATAAATCTAATGTTTAAATTAACCTCCCGTTCTTTTAGTGTTTCCAAAAAATACGAGAAAAATAAAATGTCGGTGTTCAATTTGGGAGTTGTATTTGGTCCAACGTTACTTCGTCCTATTGAAGAAACAGTAGCAGCAATTCTCGATATAAAATTCAATAATATCGTCATAAACATTCTTATCGATCATTATGACTTAATATTTAAAAAACCACCAGGGACGGGAACCGATTCTGCGAATTCCAGTCCGCCAACACGAGCGCCCAGAACACATCAGAGTAAACAGAATTCAAATCGACCAATGTATTCACCGCAGCAACAGGTCTATCGGGTTGTGGCGAAATCGAACTATACAGATCAACCGATGTCGTCAAGTCTACAAAGCATCCCGAACGGCCTAGTTTATCATAATAATAGCAGTGGACCAAATGGTGGAGTAGTGAATAATAGTAACAATAGTGTCACATCTAAAACACCCAGTCAAGCTAAAAATTCACACCAAATGTCCCATATGACTCTATCTGAAAGTGATATTAGTATAAGACGCGAGCCTACTTATGTATCTGTTAGTAGCTCTATACTGCCTACAGGTGTACCATTAAATGTTCACCATCCTGCGCCATCGAATAACGATTACTTACTAGCAACTATACAGCCACATTCAGTGGGCCATAGCTACGTCAATAATCGACTCAATTCAAATGTCAACAATCTGTCGCCGCCATCAGGTGGAGGTTCATTACGAAACCACAGCTCGTCAATTTATGGGATATCGCATAATCGTCACTTAGGATACGGAAGTGGAAAACATTATCAGTCAAGAGATAGTAACGATCGAATTCATTCGACTAGCAGTTCGAACGAATCAGTGTGTGATTCGATATCATCGAATCGCGACATCAAACATAACGTGAGCGGAGGAAGCGGTGGCCGTATGCCACCTACGAACAGAAGTACGGGTTATACCTCGTCCGCAAATTCAATGTCAACACTTGTTGGAGCTTGTGAAGATGAATATGTGCCAAAGAAATCGCATCGATCAAAAGATGTCAATCAAATAAAAAGTGATTTGGATGCTGGTACTGCGTAAGTATTTAAATAATTATTTCAATTAATTAATGGATTATTAATGACTTAATTTTTCGATTAGACGCGTTAGGACATTATACGCGTGCCTAGGAGAAAACGAAGGCGAACTGTCGTTCGAACCAAACCAAATCATTACAAATGGTACGTATCAATTGGGTTTCAACTAGTAACAAACCTAAAATTTAATAATAGACCAACTTTTAAAAAACATTAAAGTTACAAAAATTATTTTGTAACTATAGCGTGATATACGAGTGTGCTTTGTAAAGACAAATATGTGGTAAGGAAATGAGATTTTAATATTCTCTCGAAACTTGGGAGTGCAGCTTTTGATTTTAAATAGAACCCTTGCAGTAAGATTGTGCGTTGACTTCTGGTTTTGGCAGATTAGTGCAATGTGACTTTTAAGTCATTTTTAAAGCCAAGAGAAACAGCCACTACATAAAATATCTTTGTCTTTGGGTATAATTGATAGTAAAAATGTGATGTGGACTCGATTTTATGCAGTCACTTCATAATAAAAAAAAAGTCATACTGGTCGTAAATATATTGGTATTAGTATTGAAAGGAAAGCCTACAAAATTACAATAAGTTTTACAAGACTGTTGCTATTCCAATATATGATACTTGAATCAGTGATGTAGTGTTTTTATTAATGACTTACATGTTCGTAGCATGTCTTGTACGACTTAGTTAGAACAAATGGAAGAATGAAGAACTGATAGAGCTACCTTTTTATGGTAACTATCATTTCAATTCCTATTAAGATCCCGTTAATGGGCATACAACAGAAACAATTCTCTTCAAGTCGCGATCCAGAGCTTTTTTGGTAATGTTTTACTTTGATTTCCTCAAATTTTAACGGATCCAATGCCACTTCTACCTTTAATTCCAAATTCTTATCTTAGCCTGTCTAGTTGTACTCTAAAGTTTATCGTTGGAAATGACATAATATTCCTAAAATGCGTCGGAGGCATTGATTCACGAAAGTTTGCTAATATATATTTTGAATTAGTACATTTTTAAGAAGTTGTCAAATAAGTTTATAGAACCACTGTACGAGCGAACTTCTATTTGCAACGGTTAATATTAGCAAATACAAGTTCGCTCGATTGTAATAATGGACACGGTCATTTAATGAGCTCGATAGTGTAAATAGCTACAGCCTTCTCGTGGTGTCTGTTCCCCTGATCCGAAAAAAACAACTTATAAGATTATCATTGAATTTATCATTCTTGATCTTTTATTAGAAACTCCGTTCGTTATAATTTGCATACTAGCGATTCCCAGAGACTTTATCCGCGTAAGAATCGCAATAATAAGCAACTTTTGAGAATATAGTTAGTAATACATTATATAGGATGTATAACCTGCTAATGGCTCTTTGAATACAAAGTTTTGCATTTTATTTATTTATTCATCTGTAGAGGATATCTCAACAGACTAAAGAATTACAATTAAAAATCTGTACACATTAAAAAATTAAGAAAAACCAAAACAATAAGAAACATAAAAAAAAAAAATTATAAATTTGCTACAATATAGGCTTTGAACTTCGGTCGACTGTCAGTAAAATCGATTTTGTCGCATATCATATTAAAGTAGGAGATGCATCTAGAAAAAGGTTCATTAAGTCCATAATTTGTGCGGTGCGCGGTGGGATGAAAAATCGCTCTCTGCCTCAATGGCCTTTCTGGAGCATAAATTGGTAGACAACTAAGCAATTCAGGGCTTTTAATGCGATAGGAGATAACATCCTTTATAAACATTACACATAATAACTTCCTTCGTTGAGCCAAAGATTGCAAGCCAATTAATTGGCATCTGGTTTCATACGTGGGAATGTCAGCGCTCCAGTTAAACTTACGAAGAGCATATCTAGAGAAATTACGTTGAATTCGTTCAATCCGCAACACATGAATCTGATATACAGGATCCCAAACCACACAGCAATATTCCAAAATAGATCTCACAAGAGAAACATAGAGTGCTTTGACAGTGTATGGGTCAATGAAATCTTTAGCATTACGTTTTACAAAACCCAGATTTGAATTAGCTTTGCAGATTATGTAGTCGATATGAGAATTAAAGTTAAAATTAGAATCGATCAACACGCCAAGATCCATTACCTCCGAGAATCTATGAAGAGATCTGTTATTTAAGTTGTAGTCAAATAAAATGGGAAAAGATTTTCTGTAGGCAGAAAATATTTTGCATTTATCATAATTAAGTTCTAACAAGTTAACGTCACACCAATTATAGAGCTCAGAAATATCAGATTGAAGTTCAAAACAATCACCCAAGCTTGAAATCTTAGAAAAGAGTTTAACATCATCAGCGTACAAAAGAGAGCTAGAAAATTTAAATATTGACGGAATGTCGTTTACAAATAAAACAAAAAGTAAAGGCCCTAAATGGCTTCCTTGGGGAACGCCAGATATAACATCAAAACACGATGAAGAAATTCCATTTATTCGCACAACTTGTCTTCTATTCGTCACGTAAGATGAAAACCAGTTCAACAGATTAGAATGAAACCCTAGTACCTTCAATTTTTCAATCAAAAGACCATGATGAACCCGATCAAATGCCTTTTTGAAATCTGAATAGAAGACGTCAACTTGAAAGCCCTGTTCCATTGCATCTATACAATATTTAGTGAAAGTCGTCAAATTTGTAGACGTAGAACGACCGCAAACAAAACCATGCTGACAGTTTGAAATACCCTCTTTAATATGGAAAAATAGCTTTTCCTTAACTATGCTTTCAAATAACTTAGGGATGGAGGATAGTTTGGATATAGGTCTATAATTTTCAACCATATGTCTGCGACTAGACTTAAATATTGGAGTTATGAAAGACAGTTTCCAAGTATCTAAAAATGAACCGGACTCCAGCGACTTGTTGAAAATAATAGTTAATACTTCATTAAGCGATGAAGCGCAACCTTTTAAGAACATAACCGGAATTTGATCGAAACCAGATCCTTTTTGAATGTCTAAATTGCATAGAGCAACTAATACATCATCTTCAGTAATAGTTAAACTGCCAAGATCAACAATGGGGACCAAACCATCGAACCTTCCTGAAAAATTTTAATCGACTGTTGTGGTTGAGTTGTAAACAGACTTGAAAAATGATGCGAACAGTTCACAAGACCCTTCAGCAGAGTTCGATACTTCTCCTAGAAACTCCATTGAATTAGGCAGTTTGTTGGAATCACAACCATAAATTAATAAGAATGGGCGGTTATTTTAAGAGGCAAAGTAGAACGGTCTCTACTTCGCCAGCCGCTACTAAAATCGGTAGCAGCAAGCACATGGGTTCACACGGCGGCTGCTAACAACAAGCAGCGCCCAGCGGCTGGTAAACCAGCGTATTGTAACCCGTGCATGAGGCTGGTTAGCAGTAATGGTGTCGAAAATTGGGCCACACATGTCACGGTAACCTTAAGAAAGTGTAGAATGCAGTTCGAGGTGCCAAGTTCGTAAACACGAGAATCGAACAATTTATGATCATCAATGGCGCGATGACCCAAGTCAATCGCCAAACGTCTCGATCCGAAAATCATGTCCTCCAACTGCGAATTTTTAAGTTAGTTTTGCTGTTTTTATCAGCCGAGTCTTCCCATTACTTACTTGGTCTGCCTACTGGCCTGTTATCACTCGCTTTGCCTTTAATAGCACGTTTGGGATTCCTCTATCTTCCATTCACTCTACATGGCCAGCCACTGCAGTTTACATAGCTTGATGAACGTTAAAGCTTCTGGCCAAAGCCCTCTAAAGTAAGAGCCATGTCAGAACTTCACACAGACGCTTCCTAGGAAGGATATGGAGCAGTGCTACTGCAGAAACTTCCTGTGGAAAAGAATTTTCATCTCGTCCGCTATATGAGTAGTAAAACGTCCGATGCCGAGAAGAAACAACACTCATACGAGTCGGAAGTACTTGCCGTGAATAAGGTGTTAAAGAAACTTCGCGTGTATTTACTAGACATACACTTCAAAATCATCACGGATTGTCAAGCATTTGAAAAAACGACGACAAAAAAGATATGTCACCAAACCGACACGCAAGAGTTCGATCAAGAAATAGAGCATCGACATGGAACGAGAATGAAACACGTAGATGCTCTTAGTCGGTTCCCGGTTTTGCTATTAGAGTATTTGTTGTCCAAAGCAATTGCAAAGCATCAAGACAATGAAGAAAGATTACATGTCATCAAGCAGATCATCAAAACAGAGCCCCATGAAGAAAACGTTCGCGAAGAAGGTCCTCTAAACAAACGCGTAGGAGAAGCTAACGTCATTGTTCTTTCTATCAGAGATTATTCGGAAGGTTCACGGTAATGGTCATTTTGGCATAAAAAAAATATCAGAGGAAATCCGACGAGAGTTTTACATCCAAAATTTGCATGATAAATTAGAAAGGTTTTTGCAGTGTTATTAGCTGTGTCTTGGCCGAAAAGAAGAGAGTAAATAAGGAGGGGTTTCTCGCGGCAATTCCGAAAGGTGATGTGCCGCTGCACACCTACTATCTTGATCATCAAGGACCGATATCAACTACGAGTAAGCTGTACAAATATTTGTTCGTCGTGGCGGACGCGCTTACAAGATTTGTCTGGATTTACCTGACAAAAACGCTGAATTGCCTTAAGAGTCAGCAGAAGATTTTTGGGGATCGATATTCATTTCTTTCCGACAAAGGAGAAGCGTTCAGATCGGAGGCGTTTAAAGATTATTGCACCGCAGAGAACATACAACATTCATCCATTGTTACGGGAATTCCTAGGAATGGAATCATTGTACTCGTATTAACGAAAGCATCCTTGAACTGTCCAGAAAAGTGGTATAAGGCCGTGACAGAAGTCCAGATGAGTCACAACAGTACTCATTGTCTCAGCAGGTACAAATTAGGATTCACTTGAATGAACGAAAACACACTCTCCTTATGAGGAAAAGCCTTGCGGCATAAAAACCTCTTTATTCCCTTATAAACAACTCTTTACTTCTATTGTCGGTCGCAGACTGAGACATCGTGCGAAACAGTCCCCGGAAAAACCGATGGTTCTTACTTAATAGATGCTGATGGATTTAAAAATGCTTCGATGTCGTCTGGTCTCTGTGGGTTGATGCAAATTTTCTGAAGCGGTCTCGTTAATCTGGTCTCTGTCTTTACCACCACGGATCTCGCTTTTCCATTCTTGCTGTAGATTAGCTCCTCTATCCTGCCTAAGTCTCAATGTGCTGGTGAAAAATTCTCTGCTTTGATCAATACTAACTGTCCAATCTTTAGATTCTCTTTCTCTCTTCTTCATTTCTTTCTTTCCGTTAAAGTTGACAAAAACTCTTCTTTCCATTTGTTTACAAAATGCATAAATACTTTCTGTTTTCTTTCCATAATTCTATGTCCTTATATGATGAAACGTTATCATAGTCGAACGACGGTGGTAATACCAGTGATTCGCCTACCAGAAAATGTCCAGGCGTAAGTGCCTGATAATCATCTGGATCATCAGTCAATGGATAAAGCGGTCTTGAACTAACACTGCTTCTATTTCTACCAATAGAGTAATGAATTGTTCATAGCAGCCTCATATATACTGCCTTGATGCGGGGCTGCTGGAACCATAAATCTCCATTCTGTCCCTATCTTGTTAATAAATTTAATAAATTCCTTGTCCTTTCCAAAATCAAATTCTTTCGTTATCTCATTCCGTGCTCCAACGAATACTCTTCCGTTGTCGCTGTAGATTTTTCGCAACGACCATGTCTACCCACGAACCGCTGGTAGTATTCGATGAATGCGATTGTCGATTGGTTCGTGATCAGATCCAAATGAACTGCCCTCGTCTTTAGACACACAAAAACAACGACATGACATTTATGTGTTCTTATCCGATTCCCTTCTTCGTCCAGGAGTTTCATCTCAAATGGTCCCGCATAGTCTACTCCTGTACATAGGAATGCTTTCCCGATCTGAGCCCTATCTCCCGGTAAATCAGCCATCAGCTGATTTTCCAAACGGTAGTTGTATCGTACGCACACAACGCATTGATGCAAAAATAATCTCATTTTGTTTCTAATCCTTGGGATCCAATATGATTTTCTAATGAATTGCGTCATGACCTGAACTGCTCCATGCATTGTTTCACTGTGTGCGTGGTGTATTAATAAATACGCCAATCGTGAACCATTAGGAATGATTGCCTGATGCTTCTGTTCATACGGCAGGTCCAATCCCTTTAATCGACGACCTACTCTCAATAGTTTGTGTTTACCAATGAATGGTTTTAACGGCTCAATTTTGCTTCTCTCGCATACCTGTCCATCTCTACCAAATTCTCTCTTCCACATTTTATAATTCTATCCATACAGATTTTACTGTTCTGTCCTATGACAATTTCTCAAATACATAAATTTACCTTGTTTGCAGCCGAAGCTCTATCTCATTTATTTCCTCTTGAATCACTCTCGTCATCGGATGACCTTCGTTTTCTGTTAAATAAACATTAGGGGGACATAATGTCTATTTTTCCCACACCGAGAGCGACTCGCTGAATGCGCGATCTCTCTAACGCAGGGCACAAAAGACTGATGTGCATCGGTCGGCCCTGACACCGATTCCATGGTGTCGAACAGTTATCCGCCTTGTGCCCCTTTTTCAGACAGATATTGTGTCTGTCCACGAATCCCTTTTTTGCTGTAATACTCAATGCTGCGAATTCTCCACATGTCCAAATGACATGATCGCCACGACGTGCGTTACATGGATAGCGCAAATCCTGTCCAGTCTTTCCTGTAGTTGATGACGATTTTGCCTTTGAGATTCCACCGGTAGTTTTGCCTGGTCGATCATTCCGCTTTGGATTCTCGCTGTTCATACAAGTGTGTCGCTCATTTAGCATTCGTCTTTGGATTGGACGCCGGAACTTATCGTCTGTCCCTGAGTAAATTCTAGCTTGATCATCTAAAAATCTCATCATTTCTGCTAGAGTTGGTGTTGCATTCGCATGCTGCCTGTCCCATAAGATTGACAGTTCCTCATCCAATCGGTCATGCAACAAATTGATTACCAACAACTCCTATTGCTGCTGTCCCAATTCCATGGCGTTGATCTGTCGGATCACCTTTTGTGTTGTGTTCGCCATTCTACTTGTTTCCGACCCACGAATGGGTGTGTGGAGCGGCGACAAATGAAACAATCTTCTAAAATGATGACGGCAAAGGCAATAGTTAACACATCGGTCAATAAGTCCGTAGGATAACAAAGAAAATACAGTTTTTTCGGTCTAATTTTGCTTTATTCATCGACATAGTTTCCTTCAAGAGTGATACAATCCGTCCAACGCCTCTCTAGCTTTTCGATATCAGTTTTGTAGAACAACTTGTCTCTCGACTCAAAATGTGCCTCAGTTGCGGAAATTACCTCTTCATTTGAGCCATATCTTTTGCCAGTGAGTAGTCGCTGGGGGCTAGATCTGGAGAATACGGTGGGTGCGGAAGCAATTCGAAGCCCAATTCATGCAATTTTCCCATTGTTTTGATCGACTTGTGACACGAAGCATTGTCTTCATGAAACAGTATTTTTTTCCTCTGCATGTGTGGCCGTTTCGCAGCAATTTCTCGCTTCAAACGTTCGAGTAATGGTATATAATAATCGGTATTGATGCTCTTTCCCTTCTCAAGGTAGTCTATGAATAATATACCATGTGCATCCCAAAAAACTGAAGCCATTACCCTGCCAGGCGATGTTTTGAGTTTTTGGTCGCTTTGGTCGCGGTTCTCCCGCTGCTGTCCACTCGGATGACTGCCGATTTGACTCTGGTGTGAAATGATGGATCCAAGTTTCATCCATTGTCACATACCGCCGCAAAAAATCTTTTTTATTGCGTCGAAACAGCTTCATACAGGCCTCCGAATCGTCGACACGTTGTTGTTTTTGGTCCACTGTGAGCAAACGCGGCACCCACTTAGAAAAGACCTTTCGTATCGACAAATACGCATGCAAAATTGTGTGCACAGTGCCTTTCGATATCTTTAGAGTGTCTGCTAACTCTTGCAACTTCACTTTACGATCGGCCAAAACGATTTGGTGGACTCTTTTAATGTTTTCTGGAGGAACAGCTTCATTTGGCCTTCCACTGCGGGGCAAGTCCTCAGTCGAGCTACGACCACATTTAAACTCGGCAAACGACTTCTCAACCATTTGTCTCGACGGAGCAGATTTCAAATAGTACTCTTCAAGCCATGCTCTTGTATCAACGGTTTTTTTTCCCATCAAGAAGCAATGTTTTATCAACACACGAAATTCCGATTTTTCCATGTTTTTAAAAATAACAAAAGTAGCGTCACTTCGAGCACTGTAGCTTGTAAACAAAGAATCAGAATGTCATGAAATTTTTACGCATCGCTTCTGAAAGTTGGTACTCCCTGCCAATACAATTGATTCGGCCACAGAGGTGGCATCTGTGGGTCATCCTACGGACTTATTGACCGATGTGGTATCATTAAATAACTCATTGAGCCTCTCCCATGCCGCTGTATAGTTCTGGTCGTTGGCCTGCCACTCTCCAAACGTTACTGCCGCGTAACCGCTTAGTGCGCTCTTTAAATAATTGCACTTGTAAGCTGACGAAATCTCTTCTTTGTTGTGGATTGCGGTCATGAATCGATCCCGAAATCCCTGACACTTGTTGATTGTCCCATCAAACATTCCCCACGTATTGCGGACATTGCTCTGGTCGAACGGTATCTTTACCTCTATTGGTTGAGCCTGTGCGATCTGTCCTTGATTCCGAGCTCATGTTCCTGGTCTCAAGTGGTCAATCTTGTCCTGCAATCTGCTACTTGCTTCCACGTACAGATCCTCTACCTCTGCAAGTTCCAGAAACGCATCATTGGGCTGTCCTTCCTTGGGGAGGTAATCCCCATAGAATTGTCGATGGCCCGCTCTGAACGTGGTCCAGTACCCGTCCACCATAACCATTCTCACCTCCACGAACCCGGGCAACTGTAGATTTTCAATTTCCTCATCATTTATAAATCGCCTGATCGATAACTTGGCCATATCCATGGCCAGTCTCGCAGCTTGAAGAAATGCAAATTCCTTCGTTAATTCTATCCACTTTCAAGAATAATAATACTAATATGATTAGAACTGTTTCACTTCTCGTGCGGCTGTTCGAAAAGAAACTGAACTAATGACGCTCAACTATGCAAGCATTTCATCTCTTTCGCTCTCACGCGCTCATGTCTGTCGCTGCACTTTTGCCCTGATGGATGAAATATTCTTTCCGACTAAAAAGGAAATGCTTATCTTACCAAATAAATCCAGGTACTAGGTTTCTTCTATCCGGCTCTACATGGACCAAAATGTTTCAGCAGGTACAAATTAGGATTCACTTGAAAGAAAGAAAACACACTCTCCTTATGAGGAAAAGCCTTGCGGCATAAAAACCTCTTTATTCTCCTTTAAACCTCTTTATTCTCCTATAAACAACTCTCTCCTTCTATTGTCGGTCGCAGACTGAGACATCGTACGAAACATTAATCAGAGAAGCATCGTTTGAAGCATTTATTGGCACCAGAATTAGATACAAAGCATGCCTGAGTATCAGTTCAATTATTGAACAAGAAGTTATTCAACTTTATGGTGAGCAGCATGACGAATTACGGGCCATAGCAAAGACAGATATTTTGAAAGTTCAAGACGAAAATCATCGAACGCACAATGAGAGGTGCAAACTTGCTAAGCAGTATGAAGAGGGTAGCGATAAAAAGAACTCAGTTTGGACCAGGTCAAAGGGTTACTTCGAAATTCCTAGGGCCTTATGATGTAACGAAGGACAAAATAAATGACCGCTATGACGTGGTCAGGATCGAAGAATGAGAAGGGCCCAAACAAACATCACCCGCAGCCGACCATATAAAATATTATCCTTCGAGGTCCGAGGATATATCAGGAACGGCCGAATGTAGGGACGATATTGTGAGCCACTGTAGCGGCGAGGAGTCTGATACACAGTACAGTCCACCAAGTAAAATAACTCTGTATATTGCCTGGGTTAACATATTTTTGATGAGAGACCTCTGAAATTTGACGTCATTGCTTCCGAAAAGAAGTGAGAGAAAAGTACTGACGGACTCGTTCGCGACGTGTCCCGCCGAGTCCGCGACACCTCTTAACTCTCATTCTCATCCATGGCGTTCTTAAAGCTATTGCTCGCATCGTATTCAACTTGGACGGCAGGTGTGCACCGTATGATCGGCGGGTGGTCGACTATTCTCTTTCATTCAATGTTCTTGATATTTTCAGTGTGGCCCAATTGAATTAGATCTTTTTTTCTTTTGCTTGAGCAAATTATTTATTTTAAAAATTTAATAAAGAAAAGATGTTTTACGACGCAAGGTTTTTCGCCGTGCTATTCTACTTCAAGTCATTCAAAATTTCATTTAAAAAATGTTTATCGAAGCCAAATAAAATAAAAAACCAAAAAAAAAACATACATTGCTGCCATTTAAAGTAAAATTATAAAAAAAGACCAAAAGAAAACTTTACTGTCACTTATATTAAAGTTATAACAATATTTAAAGATATATCTATAAGAATTCAACTCTATACCGACCCAAACTGTAAAGCCAGAAATACTAGCACTTGGCGAGTGCAAGGTGCTATCTGGAAGTGAGCAGTTTTATACTGTTCCCGGTTATCACCTTATCCCAGCATTTTTTCGCCAGCGGGGGATCGCTCTCTACATCCGCGATGATGTACCTGCTCCAATCCGAAATTTAATTATATCTGGATAAAACTTTCAATCCAAGGGCACATCCTGTATTTTTGTTACGTTTATAGAAGCCCGGCATTGAATGCAGCTAAAACAGCTTGTGAGCTGGATGATTTGTCTGAATCCATCCAGTCCATTTACACTGCACACCCTGACGCTGAAATCGTTATCGCGGGCGATTTCAATGTTCACAACACTGCCTAGCTTCAGTATTCCTCCTGCACGGACCAAAAGGGACGTGATACTGAGCTCTTTGCCTGATTAAGCGGTCTAACACAGCTGGTAAATGAGCCCACTTGTTTACCTGAAATTGCAGGTCAATTTTCCAATCTTCTTGATCCATTTCTCACTAGCCAACCTGAGAAATACTCTCTCTCTCTGTATTATCCCCATCGCCAATTGAAAATACGGATCATTTCTTGATTCGTGCACAATTTCCTGTTGCAGCACTAAAACCGCTGCCAGTTAAGGCTCCTCGCAGAACTGTTTGGCATTTCAAAAGAGCGAATTGGGGGGCGCTGAACGAGTTCTTCAATGCCTTTAATTGGAAATTGTGCTTTGACTCTAATGACTGCGATGAAGCCTGCAAACTTGTCACCGAGACCATCCTGAAAGGTATGAAGCTCTACATACCTTCTAGTCAAAAGAGAATCCGGCCGTCGAAGGACTCTTGATTCACTAATGAGTGTCTCACGGCAATTGAGGCTAAGAAACAATCGTTTCAAAATTTTCTCAATAGTCCAACTCCAGCTAACAGAGAGCTTTATAATGCATCAAGAAATACCTGCAAATCCATCCTTAAACGTGTTAAATTTGATCACGACCAAAAACTTCGGCGGAAGATCCTTCAGAGTCCAAAAGGCTCAAGATATTTCTGGTCTTTTGTCAAAACGGTCAATAATAATTTCATCTCTTCATCAACACCACCACTCGTCGATGGCGACCGTACCGTTATTGATCCTGTTCAGAAAGCCAACCTATTGGCAGTAAGTTTCGCAAGAAACTCAACGCTACCACCTTCAAACCAAACCCCTCCTATCGTATCACCATCAGGTTTTTCGCTGCCGCCGCTACATTTCCGCACGCGGATCCTAGGATCCTGCAAAAGCTCAATGTTCACAAGTCCGCTGGCCCTGACGGCATTCCCCCCATTACCCTTAAAATGTGCTCCTCTTCTCTGGCTAAACCTCTTCCCAATCTCTTTTATCTGTCTTACTCTTCTGAGTGCTTTCCACGACTGTGGAAAGTCGCGAATGTTCAGCCAATTCCCAAGAAAGGAAGTAAAGCGAACCTCGCTAACTATCGCCCGATAGTCATCACTTCAGTGCTCTCGAAAGTGATGGAAACTGCTGTCAATCGCAAAATCATTCACTATATCGAGGATAAGCAGCTTACCCACGATCGCCAATACGGTTTCCGTTCTGGAAGGTCGACGGGAGATATCTTGGTCTACCTGACAAAACGTTGGAACTCACGACCTTTTGTCTTCTACTCTCAATCCAATCCATAGTTTTGCAGATGACAGTACCTTAAATAACACCTTTGAATTTAACTCTGCTGCCGATTCTCACAAGAAATCAATTGCTTCCAAACGCAGGGAGTTATTCAGTTCGCTGGACTCCAACCTCGGCTTAATCCTGGAATGGGGCAGGAAAAATAGAGTAGAGTTCAACGCTGCTAAAACACAGGCCTATCATCTTTCTCTTAAACGTGATGTTCCAGCGTCGTCGTCTAATTTAGCTTTTATTGGCGTACCAATTAGCCCTTTAGAGGAATTTACCGTTTTAGGCGTAAAGTTAAATAACCATCTTGACTGGAGCAAACATATCTATGATGTTGCACTTGATACCTCCAAACGCCTAGGAATTCTTCGCAAATGCAAAAAATATTTTACGCCGCACGACTTAGCTACCATTTACAAGGCTTACATTAGACCTCGCTTAGAGTACAATTCGCATTTGTGTGCTGGGGCTCCCAAAACACACCTTGCGCTGCTCGATCGAATTCAAAAACACGCGTTCCGACTAATCGGAGATGACAACATCACGATTTCTATTGATTCCCTCGAGCATCGTAGGAACGTTGCAGTACTCAGCATTTACTATCGCTATTTTCATGGTAAATGTAGCGCGGAACTTAGATCACTCACTCCTCCACTTTACACCTTTCCCCGTAATACTCGTCAAGCTGAACGCGCGCACGAGTTTACTGTTAACCCTATTCCTACTCGTACAGTGAAATATAGGCAGTCATTCATCCACCGAACGTCCAGACTTTGGAACGCATTGCCTGCTAGTATGTTTCCAAGCAAGTATGTATAACCTTCAGCATTTCAAAAATAATGTCCATCGCCACTTCCGTCTCTCTCCCCCAAAATTCCCATAACACTACCAAGTTTCATCCTCTTCCTATACCGACATAATTGTGCAATGCATTAAAGGGTGACCCCCTAAGTTATAATCGGTGCCTTAAAAAAAATATATATATAGCGAAATAGTATCTTCGAACTGCGTATTACCAACTGCCTGGTCTTAACGAATTGAGTTACTGATAGTATAGAACTGCCTATTACGAACTGCCGCGAGATCAGGTTATCCTGATCTATTTATACTATCCCGATTCCCTGCTAGAAAGACGCTGACTTCACGGTCAAATATTTTAGTGTATTGTCCTAAAACAACATTCGTACGATCTTCAACTACCGAAATGGATCATGTGTGTCCAGCTGCGAGCACGTGACCTGATCCTTTTAATTGGTATTGTTTGTTATTGTAAGGACACTTGTTGCAGGATAGCATACCATGGGTGTTATGCAAGAAAAACATGTACCATTCGTACGATCTTTAGTTATCCGAAAAGGGTTACGTGTGCTCAGCTGCGAACAAGAGACTGCTTGGGACAGGGTGATCTACGTGATTTTGGTGTTTAAGTTAAATAGAAGAGAGGGTACTATATCGTGAGGCGATCTATTACAGAAGCCTTCGGGCTGAGCACCCACGTAAAACGCTGTATATTTGTACGGCAGAAGTTTTATTAATATTCTTTTTCATTTTCTATAATTCTAGTACGTTTCTCCAAGGAACCAGGATGGCTACAAGGGACACTCAATGGAAAAACCGGACTCATACCTGAAAACTACGTGGAACATTTGAAGCCTTACAATTAACAGTATTGATCGTACTAATAACAGTGTAATATTATTCTAAATTAAGGCGTATTACATAGTGATACGTTCGTCCGTAACATCAAGTCGGCAAAGTCTTGGAAGCTTTCTGGTTTAAAACCACACTACTGCATAACAGAGTAGACATGAAATTGAAAAGAACTTAAAAATTTAATGTATTGTAAATAGAAATGGGAAATTCTAATGACAAGGAGAAGGGGGATAAAAAAAATAGTCAATTCGCATACTAATATGCTAAATTATTAGTTTTTTTATATTAAAATTATTAATATATTATACAATTAAAAAAGACAAAAATTATTTATTTATGAACGGAAAACGAAAAGGAACAAAAATGAGAATACAACAAAATTATTGATAAGTCTATGAAGTGAATGAAATATCAAAAACAGAACATGAACATATCATGTAATACCACTTTTGCAACTGCTCCAACTACACAATTATCGTAACGACTAAATGCATTTTCTAATATCAAACTATTCTTACAAAACTTACACGATTTATCAACTTCGAACGAGAACAGGTGAATTCGTTTCAAAGCGCAAATAAAACCCATCAAGAAACAAAATATTATGAATATTCAAAAACAAAAAAACAAAAAAAAAAAAACTAAAGGCTGTTTACCAATTTTTTGGCATATTTAAAAACAAATCTTAATTATAAATATTGTAAATGTGTAATATCCAATTAATATTTAAAATAATCAACACCATTATTTTATCTCTGTTTATATTTTATTATTATTATTATTAAAATAATTCAAAACTCCTGTATATAATTATATTGTAGTTCTTATAATAATTATGTAAGGATAGTAAAATAAATTAATAACAAAATACAATAATAAAAATTAAAGCAACAAAAGTAAAATCATTTTTTTTTCAGTGGGAATAGGAAGAAGCCGATAGACGAAAAACGAAACAAAATAAATATTTACTAGCATATTGTAAAACATTTGTAATACATTTTCTTTTTGTACAACTTTTAATTAAGCCGGAGTAAATAAAAAAAAAAGAAAAGTAAATCGCTTTAAGTTAAAAACATAATTAATAACAATATTAAATCGTGTATTAACTGAGAAATAAATAAAAAATATAAAACGCTTTACAAATAACACCACAAAAAATCGAAAACTAAATGTAAATTTAAAATAAAATGAAAATTATATATAAAATCTACAAATTTGTGTAAATTTACAAGTATATTTAGTATTTTTCAATTTTCCGTTGCTATTGTGTTAGATCAAGAAATAGTTTTGGTTGTTGCCATCGGCTTTATTTTACTTTATTAGATATGAATTTTCTAGCCATATTAATTTAAACTTTTGTGTTACACACAATTCCCGTGACAAATCCAGCATCCATTCTAGTAAGTTATCGACGAAAACTTATACGTAAATGAAAATTTCTGTCATGAAAACCTCTATCAGTTCGGTGTCATTTATTTTTCGGCACACAACTCAATTAGTGACATATTGCGAGCTATGTTGCCTATTTCAACCAATTTATATCTTGGATCATTTGTATTTGTCTAAAATTTCGAATTAATATCAAAACGGCAAATTAACTGTTCAAGGAAACAATTTTTTTTTCACATTCCTCTCTATACGTACACTCACCATAATAAATTTAAGTTTTGTTTTTAATATTTTGAGAAATATTGTGAGCGCCTTAGATTTGGCCGCTTTTCTAATTAGGGTATTTTGTTTATTTCTTTTGTTTGTTTTGTTGCTATTAAAAATAATGATCTTATTAAAAAAAAAAGTGTTTTATTATCACTGCTCAGTTGTAATCTGACAATAATTGTGTTCAGATCGGTATCTTGCGGGTTAAAAGTAGTTTCTATGCAAAAATTCCGCAGCGTTCTTTAAAGCGAGTTCGGAAGGAAGAAAATGCCCAAAGAATCCTGTAGGGGTCGACTTAAAATATTCCGAAAAACTAGAAATATTCCAGCGATAAATTCTCGAATAGGTTTCAACAGTTTCTATAGCTTAGCCGGTTTAGACCCTAAAGAAACACCAGCAGCAAGCCAGCCGAAAAGAAAAGTACTACTAACTAGAGCTGCAAAACTATCGATAGTAATTTCGATATATCGATAGTAGCGCGAGTTTTTCGATATATCGATAGAAAACTGAAAATATCGATATACCGTTTTAAGAATGACCCCTGTTCCACAATGTAACGTAAACCTCACGTAGCCTACGCGCAAGCGCTGTCAATTCATACATTTTGACTTCAACTGACAACGCTTACGTAAAGTTTACGTTCATTGTGAAACTAGCCTGAGCGGAAGCCAAAATGCAATAAGCTAACACAAAGAAAATGATGTCCCATTTTTCGTCACTGCTACCAACAGCTGGGTGACGTAAGTGCTTGCAAATGCCATTCGTGTATATTTGGATTCTCACATTCTGGTTATTTTCCAGGTCTAGCCACAATAGGTGGAGCAGGAAGCAAAAGCAAAGGATCGTTTTTCCCTAACATATTTCTTCAATAAAATGGTAGGTATTGATGATAAGATAATATTCATATAATTTATGTCTTTACCCAGCACAGAAGATAAGTTAACACCACGTTGAAATCATTATAAAATTGTTCGTTAACATCCAATTAATTTTTCAACAACGATGTCTTAGAGCGACATAAACATATGTATGCTGCCGTTAATTTTGCACGTTAACATTTCATATTAAGGCTCTTCTATACCTGTTTACTTTAGTGTTTTTTTTGCTACTTACTACATTTCTAGTGTTTAAATTGAAGCTCTCATTTCCATTGTTTCGGTTTAATTGTTTTAGGAAAACGTAGAAAAACCCGTAGAAAGCCATAAAAGGAGCAACATTTCAGTTGTTAGGCAGCATTTTAAAAGAGATAAACGCAAGCCATTTGCAAAATGTGTTGTATGCGTAGGCCGAAGGGAAAGAAGGTTCGGGACTTAGACTCCACACCGCGTCCAACTCGGTTACAATATCGGGCTGGAGCGACGTGCTAGCTTGATGCCGGGTCTAGCTACGGGAGTCGTGGGGGGGTTCGTTGCTCCGATATTATCATGAAACCCTAGGCCTGTTCAACAAAATGAGCTTTGGAGCTCATCACGCCGACTTACCCAGGAAAGGGCAACTTTAAAATTGGGAGAATCTCATGGTCGGAATGATGACTCGACCAAATGTTTCGACGAAACGGTGTCAGATGTTTCTGACACCACGCAGCCCAACCTGCCTTAACCATACAGTCTTCTAATAATCTTCCTCGTATGGCACCATGAAGAGAGGGGGAGGAGGATGGGAAAACTACAGGAGGAGCCTTTCAATTTTTCAAACTAGATCGTCATTTCGTATTATGATTTATATAATTCATTAGTAATAAAGAATTTAACAATGATAGGCTTTCAATTTCTTTTCTTTTCTGCTAAATTAATTCGTGTCTTTAAATATAAACTAAAAAAAATATGGCAAAAAAAAGAGAAGAAGAAAAGGATTACAACCAATTGTCTTGTAAATTTATGTGAAAAAACAAAATAATTTTTCTTTGGTCCAGATGTCCTACAACGAAATTAATTTAGTAATACTGATGTCATTTTCCTTTTAATATTGCAATTGTTTTGAACTTAAACAGTTTCAAAGAGAAATAAAATTCAATTTATGTGGATATCAAAGGTAAGCAAATTGATTTTAGAAAATAATTTTATCTTAAAATCTCGAAACTTTAGAATTTCCATTTCTTTCAATTTACAACAAAACCCAACTTAAACGTTTTCTTTAGTTTTATATAAATTTTTCCCTTCAATCCAATTATGATATAGGGTTATTCTATATTATTTTGAATAGCCCGCTATTTCGGTAGATGTCACTTTTGTCATTTTTTGACATTTGACTAGAAACTACGCCATTAATAAACATAACAGAATTATGATTGGGCTTAAAGCCCAATCATATGATACTCTAGATGAGATGGAAATGACTTTAATATCCCGGAAAATATATCATCTCAAATTCTTTCGAATAGTGAATAGGGACTTTTGCATAGGAGGTGGTATAAGTAGAGGGGGAGGTTTGTGTTTTTCATATATGACACCGAACATGGCATGCATAATGTTTTTTGCTGAATTTAAAGTTTTTAGTTTTCATTATTTTTAAAGAAATTGGTCATAGTCTTCCCGAAATTGGGGCATTTGTATGGGAGGTGGCAGCGGAAGTGGAACGTTTTAGATGATTTTCAAACTGCTTATCATCACCCTTATCACCATGCTTTGATTCGATTTCAAAGTCGATAGCTCTCATATACTTGAAGGAGAAATGCTTTTCTTGAATTTATAATACAGATATTTGTATGGGAGGTGGTAGAAGGAGTGAAGCGGAGCTGATAATTTTTTTTAAAACTGATTTCAATTATTAAGAAATAAATTCTGGAAAAATTTGAAGTTTGTACTTTTTCTAGTTTGAATGGAAATCGATAAAATGCATTAACAAAAAATATACGTTTGTATGGGAGGGGGTAGAAGGAGTGAACGGATCAAAACAAATTTTTTTCGTATAATTAATATTTATATTTGTATACTTTATACAAAATATGAAGTTGATAGCTTTAACGATTTTGAAGAAAAATAATTTAATTTAAATTTCAAAATTCCGTGAAATTTGTATGGGAGGGGGTAGAAGGAGTGAGGTGAAGTTGATAATTATTTTTATAATAAACTGGAATTATAGCGAAATTAATTCTGAGAAAATTTCGTTTTTTCAGCTTTACTAGTTTCAATGAAAATCGAAAATATGTATTTTTCAAAATTGTCCATTTGTATGGGAGGGGGTAGGAGGAGTAAAGGGATCGGATCAATATTCAGTCATATTAATGACGTCTATATTATAATACTTTAGCCCAAATTTCAAGTTGATAGCTTAAATGGTTTCAAAGAAAAATCAATTTCTGAAAATTTCGGAATTTCGTGAAATTTGTATGGGAGGGGGTAGAAGGAGTGGGGGGATGTGGCCCGTTCACGAACTTAAAGTTACTTTTTTGCTAAAAATGACACACAACAAATTTCAGAGTACGATAGCTCAAAGCGTTCGAGAGTTATGCTGTAGACAGACGCACAGACGGACAGACGGACAGACAGACAGACGGACAGACGGTCACTCGGAATCGAGGTTTTTGAGCGACAACAAATATTTCTGTACCCTTGGCGGCTCTGTGCGAGCGTTATTTCTTAGCGTTACAAACGGTAAGGCAAACACAATATACTCTCAGATTTCATCTAGAGTATAAAAATGGGACGATACACGCTTCAACAACGCACTGAAATTATTAAAATTCACTATAAACATAACAGGGCTACGATTGCGCGTAAAGCGCAATCTTACGATACTCTAGATGAAATAGAATTTTTTGTGATCCCAAGAAATTTTGTATGGGGAGGTTAGAAGGGATGATAGCATTGAACTAATTTTTTCGACATCATGCTAAAGTAGCTATGAAAATGTTATATACAAAATGCTTACTCCAAAAACTGAATGGGAACTGAGAAAATTAGTGAGTTTGATTTAGTGAAAATGTGCAGTTTGTATGGGAGGTGGTAGAAAGAGTGGGGGGATTTTATTGATTTTTTCAGAAATAACTAGGAATATTATAAAATTGGCATCCTTTAAATTTCAGACTAGTGCCATTCATACTTTTCAAGAAAATAGATTTTTTGTGAAGTTGTGAAACTGTGTCATATTGTATGGGAGGGGGTAGAAGCAGTGAAGGTAATCAAATATTTTTTTTTGATCTTTGTGATAATGCTAAATAAGTATTTATTACAAAATGTGAGCTCGATAAATGTTACATGTTCTGAGAAAATCGGCTTTCAGCATTTCACGAAAAAGTGTAGTTTGTATGGGAGGGGGTGGAAGGAGAGGGAGGACGCAAATAATTTTTATATTGTAGATTGAAATCATTATGAAAGTAATATATCCCGAAATTCAGACTAATACATATTATACTTTTCGAGCAAATCCATTTATTGTCGAATTGCGAAATTGTGTCATTTTGTATGGGGGTAGAAGGGGTCAACCTAATCGTCTAATTTTTTTTGGCCTAACTAAAAATTTTAAATAAATATTCGACGCACAATTTCAGCCCGCTAAATTTTATACGCACTGAGTAAATTGGCTTAGAGTAATTCATGCCAAGTACAGTTTGTATGGGAGGTGGTAGAAGGAGAGGGAGGACACGCATAATTTTTATACGGTAGATTTATATTATCATAAAAGTAATATATTCCAAATTTCAGCTTTTATACTTTTCGAGCAAATTCGTTTATTGTCAAATTGCGCAATTGAGTCATTTCGTATGGGAGGGGGTAGAAGGGGTGGAGCGATTTGGCCCGTTCACGAACTTGACCTTACTTTTTTGTCAAAAACGACGTGTACGAAATTTGAGCTTTCTAGCTCAACGCGTTCTCAAGCTAGAGAGCGAACAGACGGACGGACAGACGGACAGACGGACGGACGGACATCCGGTTTTGAGATTTTTGAGTGATAATATTAACTTCTGTATCATTCATTTTTTTCTCCGAGCCTTATTTCTTGGCGTTACAAACCTTAGAGCAAACTTATAATACTCTCAGATTCCATCTAGAGTATAAAAATGGTGAAAATTTGGCAGAGACGGTTCGAAGGGTTATCCAATAAGAGGTGTTATTTTGATATTCAAAGAAAAATTGCATTTTTTGAGATAAATGATCGGATGTTTATTTCATTGTAAAGAGGAAGGTATGCCGTTAATAATGGAAAACAACATCAGCCAAATGGTTCGACGGGGTCATTGGACCTTACTTTTTCGAAAATGAGGCTGGAGCAACAGTTACGGTGAATGGTTTGCGCTATCGAGAGATGATTAATGATTTCTTATGGCCGGAATTGGATGATATTGATCTGGACAACGTCTACTTTCAACAAGACGGCGCTACGTGCCACACAAGCACCGAAACCATTGTTCTTTTACGGGGAAAGTTTCCGGACCGCGTTTTCTCTCGAAGTGGTGATCGCGATTGGCCACCGAGATCTTGTGATTTAACACCTTGCGACTTCTTCATTTGGGGCTACGTGAAATATAAGGTCTACGCCAACAGCCCAGCGTCGATTGAAGACCTCAAAGATGGAATAAGCGTGGTCATGGTGACCATTTGGCTGATGTTGTTTTCCATTATTAACGGCATACCTTCCTCTTTACAATGAAATAAACATCCGATCATTTATCTCAAAAAACGCCATTTTTCTTTGAATATCAAAATAACACCTCTTATAGAATAACCCTATATTATTTATTTTCATTTAACATAGTTATGATAATAAATTAAAGAGGGAATAAAACCCATGTAGTTTCTAACTCTTTCTGATTATTTGAATATTTACAAAACAGTTAAAACTAAAGTTTATTGATTCCCTACCTATTCCTTGTGCGCACAACAATAGGGGTGAGACACTCCTCGAAGAATAATTTCTAAATATCCTGCTTTGGCTTATACCCCAAAAGAAAAGGAAATATATATAAAAAACATAACAGGGCTACGATTACGCGTAAAGCGCAATCTTACGATATTCTAGATGAAATAGATTTTTTTGTGATCCCAACAAATTTTGTATGGAGTGTTATAAGGGATGGATAGCATTCAACTAATTTTTTCCCCATCATGCTAAAGTAGCTATAAAAATGTTTTATACAAAATGCTTACTCCAAAAATTGAATATGAGCTGAAAAAATTAGTGTGTTAGATTTATTGAACATGTGCAGTTTGTATGGGAGGTTGTAGAAAGAGTGGGGGGATTTTAGTGATTTTTTCAGAAATAACTAAGAATATCATAAAATTGACATCTCTTAAATTTTAGACTAGTGCCATTCATACTTTTCAAGAAAATCGATTTTTTGTAAAGTTGTGAAACTGTGTCATATTGTATGGGAGGGGGTAAAAGCAGTGAAGCTAATCAAATAATTTCTTCTGATCTTAATTATAATGCTAAATAAGTATTTATTACAAAATGCGAACCTTACTTTTTTGTCAAAATCGACGTGTACGAAATTTGAGCTTTCTAGCCCAATGCTTTCTCAAGCTAGAGAGCGAACAGACGGACGGACATCCGGTTTTAAGATTTCTGAGTGATAATATTAACTTCTGTATCATTAATTTTTTTCTCCAAGCCTTATTTCTTAGCGTTACAAACCTTAGAGCAAACTTATAATACTCTCAGATTTCATCTAGAGTATAAAAACAAATTCTGGCAAAATTTTAAGTTTGTACTTTTTCTAGTTTTAATGAAAATCGATATAACGCATTTAACAAAAATTATACATTTGTATGGGAGGGGGTAGAAGGAATGTAAGGATCAAGACAATTTTTTTTCCCGTTATTGATATTTCTTTTTTTATACCTTATATAAAATATCAAGTTGATAGCTTTAACAGTTCCGAAGAAAAATAATTTAATTTAAATTTCAAAATTTCGTGAAATTTGTATGGTAGTGATAATTCTTTTTGAACCTAATTGCAATTATAGTAGAATCAATTTTGGCAAAATTTTATCTTTTCAGCTTTACTAGTTTCAATGAAAATCAAAAATATCTATTTTTCAAAATTGTCCATTTGTATGGGAGTAGGGGGTAGAAGGAGTGAGGGGATCGGATCAATATTCCGTAATATTAATGACATCTATATTATAATACTTTGGCCTAAATTTCAAGACGATAGCTTAGATAGTTTTAAAGAAAAATCAATTTCTTTATACTTCGAAATTTCGTGAAATTTGTATGGGAGGTGGTAGAAGGAGTGGGGGGATGTAGCCCATTTACGAACTTAAAGTTACTTTTTTGCTAAAAATGACACAAAAATTTTTAGCACTATAGCTCAAAGCTTTCGAGAGTTATGCAGTAGACAGACGGACAGACGGTCACTCGGAATCGAGGTTTTTGAGCAACAACAACAAATATTTCTGCACCCTTGGCGGCTCTGTACGAGCGTTATTTCTTAGCGTTACAAACGGTAAGGCAAATACAATATACTCTCATATTTCATCTAGAGTATAAAAATTCGTCTGTCTGTACGTCGTCCGCCGTACGCTGGTGTGTACGCTCAGCGCACTTTAACTCCCAAACCCTTCAAGATACAAAGTTCATTTTTGGAGGAATTGTAGATAGTTGCGGATCCCAGGCGGACACCCATTTCGTGGATATAATGGTTCAGGGGTCGGCCGAGTTTTTTTTTCAAATGGTTATATCTTCGAAATTATTAACCATAAAAAATTTATATTTTTAGACAATTAAGGTGGCATATATGTAGATCCACAGGAATCAGCTTACATAGAGGCTAATTATTGTAATGGTAAGGGTCAGGGGGTGCAAAGAAAAAAACTTAAAAATCAATATCTCAGCTATTTGTTAAGCTATGTAATTCAAACTTGGTACTTATATTAAGCTGAACTTGAGAAATACGAGAAAAACATAACATTTGGACAAAATAGTAATTTGGGAAAATGGGGAGCATTGCACTTTCCAAGATTTCAAACCATTATATCACAAAACTGAGTGCAGATATCAAATTAAAATTTTATCAAATTGTAGAACTACATAGTTTTGAATTTTGGTAAAAATTTTATGTCGGGAGGTATGAGGGGAGGTAGGTGGTAAGCAAAAATGTCGAAAATTTTGAGTGATTTTTTGAGGGCTCTGGTAAGAAATACAAAGTTTAAATTTTCCATGTGGAGACATCTATTTGTTATACATACAGAAAAAATAATAAAAATTTTGCAATTGTTATGCACCGACACACATGAAACACGTTAGAGCAGGGGGTCTAACGTGTTTCATGTGCAATGAAAAAACACATAAACTGAAAATTTTTGAATGAAATTTTAAGGTAGAAACTTGAAAATTTGCAAAATGCATTTTAAAAAAATTTCTAAAAGAATGAAATATTAACTGGTCGAATACCTTCCAAACTTCTACCCCCTCCCACACAAAATTATTTTTTCGACCATTTTTGAAAAATCAATTATCACCTAAAAATTAAAAGCTGTCAATTTGAAATTTTGCACAAAAGCTTTCGAAAATATTTGAAACGGAACTGCGTCAAAAGTTTTGAGATCGCACTTGCCCTTCTACTCCCTCCCATACAAAAGTATGATTTCTACCAATTTCAATAAATCAACTACTAACCAACAAATTAAAAGCTACGAACTTGAAACTTTGTACGAGCACCTTACAAGAGAAATGAAATAAAACTGCATCACAAATTTTACGTTTCTCTTACCTCCTCTACCCCCTACCATACAAATGATTAGTTTCGTGAATGTACAATGCACCAAATTTTATGAAAATTCTATGCAACTTCGTCTATGAAACTGACATTCTATGCAGAAAATATTGTACGTAATTGAAGCAATCAATTGAAAAATTATTGACATTCACCCACCCTTAATGTTACCCCTCCCTCAAAAAACCCAAACTTGCATAAGCGAAAGAAATATTGATTACATGTACTGGAGCTATTGATCGTATTCGCAACTAAGTGTTAACTTGGCATCACTTAGTCTTCCCTAACCACTTTAACTTGCATATTGACTTTCCATGCATCTTTAACTTGACCCAAAAATAATAAAGTTGCGCCCGACTTGTTGGCAGTTTATTTTAAATTTGGTTTGAAATATCAATATGTGCAACACAGACAGTGGCGGACAAAAGTCTACGGCAGCACCCTATATTGAGGTTCTGATTAATTGAAAGCCTTAATCAAAAATCCATTGATGCACATTTTTTCAGTAATGTAAATATATTTATAAAAAAAAAAAAAACAAAAACTTTTCATAGTAAACTTAAAGAGAAATTCATAAAACATAAAAACTTCAGCAGTCTACGGCTGACTTATATACAAAAAAATTCCAACTAAACGTATCGGAATTTTTAAAATTATTTTCTGGCTTAATACTTGGTTGGACCTCCTTTAGCATCGATTACTGCTTGCAGTCTTCGGGGCATAGAGGCGACTAAATTACCAGTTTCTGCGGATGTAATTTTCTCCCATTCTGTAATGAGTGCTTCGTCCAACAAATTACTTTATTATTATAATAATAAAGTATTGTGATCGACACAAAAAAAAAAAAAGTTTGCTACCCTGAAATTTTTTTTTTTCGCGTTTCATGACTAAATTAGCCTAAATAAACTGCCAACAAGTCGGGCGAAACTTTATTATTCTTGGGACATGTTGCGGATGTGTGGAAAGTCAATATGCAGGTAAGAGTGGTTAGGGAAGACTAAGTGAAAGGGAGTTCTTGAGCAGGGCTGTTGTCTATTTAACAATATTTCATTCGTTTCTACAAGTTTGGGTTTTTATGGAGGGGAGGAGGAGGGGTAATAGTAAGGGTGGGTGGATGTTAATAGCTTTTTAATTAATTGCTTGAATCACGTCCAATATTCTCTGTGTAGAATGTGTTTCATAGACGAAGTTGCATAGAATTTTCATTCACAAAACCAAACATTTGTATGGGAGGGGGTAGAGTAGGTAGGGGAATCGTAAATTTTGATATGCAGTTTTATTTCGCTTCTCTTTTAAGGTGCTTTTATAAAATTTCAAGTTCATAGCTTTTAGTTTGTTGGTTATTAGTTGATTTATGAAATTGGTCGAAATCATAGTTTTGTATGGGAGGGGGTAGAAGGGCAAGCGCGATTTGAAAATTTCATTTGAATTATTTTTATAAGTTTCAATGCAAAATTTGAAATTGATAGCTTTTAAGAGTTAGCTGATAACTTATTTTATAAAAATGCTCGAAAAAATAATTTTGTATGGGAGGGGGTAGAGGAGGTAGGGGAATCGTAAGACTTGTGATGCAATTTTCTTTCTTTTTAGTTGTTAGGTGCTCGTACAAAATTTCAAGTTCGTAGCTTGCAATTTGTTTGCTATTAGTTGATTTAATAAAATTGGTCGAAATCATACTTTTGTATTGGAGGGGGTAGAAGGGTAAGCGCGATTTCAAAACTCTTAACGTAATTTCATTTCAATTATTTTTGTGAGTTCTTACGCAAAATTTCAAATTGATAGCTTTTAATAGTTAGGTGGTAATTGATTTCTTGAAAATGGTCGAAAAAATAATTTTGTATGGGAGGGGGTAGAAATTTGAAAGATTTTCGACCAGTTAATAATTCATTCTTTTATGGATTTTTTTTAAATGCATTTCGCAAATTTTCAAGTTTCTACCTTAAAATTTCATTCAAAAATTTTCAGCTTATGTGTTTTTTCATTTCACATGAAACACCTTGTGCACGTTAGACCAGGGGGGTCGGTGCATAACAATTGTAGAATTTCTATTATTTTTTATGTATGTACAATAAATTGATATATTGATCTGCAAAATTTAAACTCTGTATCTTTTACCAGAGCCCAAAAAAAATTACTCAAAATTTTCAACATTTTTGCTTTCCACCTCCCTCCTCTTACACCCCCCCACTTAATTTTTTTACCAAAATTAAAAATTATATAGTTCTACGATCTGACAAATTTTTGATGTGATATCTGCCCTCAGTTTTGAGATATAATGGTTTGAAATTTTGGAAAGTTCAATGCTCCCCATTTTCCCCCACTACTATTTTCTCCAAATATTATATTTTTTTCATATTTCTTTAGTATAGCTTAATATAAATACCAAGTTTCAATTGCATAGCTTAACAAATAGCCGAGATATTGATTTTTAAGTGTTTTTCTTTGCACCCCCCCTGACTCTCCCCCTTACAATAATTAGCCTCTATGTAAGCTGATTCCAGTGAATCTGTATGCCACCTTGATGGTCTAAAATTATAAATTCTTTATGCTAAGTAATTTCGAAGATATAATCATTTGAAAAAAAAATTCGGCCGACAATTGGTTTTTAGCCCCCCCTTTTTGCACCCCAATGGATAAAAAAATTAGATTAATTTTAAAAGTTGTCCCACAAACCCTTTTATATGTACATTGATTTTTAGCTTCCTAGCTGTAACCATGTTTGAGATATTTGAATTCTTAGTTTTCGGTTTAAGTGCTCCCCCCGCCTCCCCCTGAACCCTTACACCCCCAAAAATGAGTGTCCTCCTGAGATCCGCAACTACCTACAATCCCTCCAAAAATGAGCTTTCTATCTCGAATGGTTTGGGAGTTAATGTGCTCTGAGCGTACACACCGGCGTACGGCGGACGGCGTACGGCGGACGGCGTACGGCGGACGGCGGACGGCGGACGGCGTACAGACAGACGGATTTTTTTTTTTTGCATTTTTAGGCTAATTTAGTCACGAAACGCGAAAAAACAAAATTTCAGGGTAGCAAATTTTTTTTTTTTCCCAAGTCGATCACAATACTTTATTATTAAAATAATAAAGTAAAATGCAAAAAAAAAAAATCCGTCTGTCTGTACGCCGTCCGCCGTCCGCCGTACGCCGACGTGTACGCTCAGCGCACATTAACTCCCAAACCCTTCAAGATAGAAAGTTCATTTTTAGAGGAATTGTAGATAGTTGCGGATCTCAGGCGGATACCCATTTTGGGGGGTGTGCGGGTTCAGGGGGAAGCAGGGGGAGCGCCTAAACCGAAAAATACGAATTCAAATATCTCAACCATGGTAACAGCTAGGAAGCTTAAACTCAACATACATATAGAAGGGTTTGTGGGACAACTTTTAAAAATAATTTAATTTTTTTATCCATTGGGGTGCGAAAAGATGGGGCTAAGAACCAATTGTCGGCCGAATTTCTTTTTCAAATGATTAAATCTTCGAAATTACTTGTCGTAAAAAAAGTATATTTAGAGACCGTCAAGGTGACATATAGTACCATCGGAACCAGCTCAGAAAGCGGCTAATTATTGTAAGGAGGAGGGTCAGGGGGGGTGCACTGAAAAACACTTAAAAATTAATATCTCAACTATCTTTCAAGCTATGTAATTGAAACTTAAAACGTATATTAAGCTATACTAGGCAAATACAAAAAAAATATAACATGTCGAAATAATAGTAGTGGGGGGAAATGGCAAACATTTCAAAAATGGCGCACTTTTCAAAATTACAAATCCTTATATCTCAAAAAATAGTACAGATATTAAATCAAAAATTTGTCAGATTGTAGAACTACATAATGGTTAATTTTGGTAAAAATTTTAAGCTGGGAGGTGTAAGGGGAGGGAGGTGATAAGCAAAAATGTCGAAAATTTTGAGTGATTTTTTTAGGGCTCTACTGAAAGATAAAAAGTTAAAATTTTGCATGTGAATACCTATATTTAATGTACATAGAAAAATAATATTAACTTGATCCATATTTATTATAAACCGACTCCCCCGGTCTAACGTGCACAAGGTGTTTCATGTGCATTGAAAAAAACACATAAACTGAAAATTTTTGAGTGAAATTTTAAGGTAGAAACTTGAAAATTTGCGAAATGCATTTAAAAAAAATCCCTAAATATATAAAATATTAACTGGTCAAAAACCTTTAAAACTTCTACCCCCTCCCATACAAAATTATTTTTTCGACCATTTTCAAGAAATCAATTATCACCTAACCATTAAAAGCTATCAAATTCAAATTTTGCAAAACAACTTACATAAATAATTAAAATGAAATTGCGTTCAAAGTTTTAAAATCGCGCTTGCCCTTCTACCCCCTCCCATACAAAAGTATGATTTCGACTAATTTCATTAAATCAACTAATAACCAACAAATTAAAAGCTATGAACTTGAAATTTCGTACGAGCATCTAGAAACAAAAATGAAAGAAAATTGCATCACAAGTTTGACGATTCCTTCACCTCCTCTACCCCCTCCCATACAAAATTATTTTTTTGAGCATTTTTAAGAAATCAGTTATCAGCTAACTCTTAAAAGCTATCAATTTCAAATTTGGCATAAAAACTTACAAAAATAATTCAAATGAAGTTACTTTAAAAGTTTTGAAATCGCGCTTGCGCTTCTACCCCCTCCCATACAAAACTATGATTTCGACCAATTTTATTAAATCAACTAATAACCAATAAACTAAAAGCTACGAACTTGAAATTCTATACAAGCACCTTACAAGAGACGCGAAATAAAACTGCGTATCAAATTTTACGATTCCCCTATATTCTCTACCCCCTCCCATACAAATGTTCGGTTTCATGAATGTAAAATACACCGAATTTTATGAAAATTCTATGCAACTTCGTCTATGAAACACATTCTATACAGAGAATATTGGACGTGATTCAAGTAATTAATTAAAAAGCTATTAACATCCACCCACCCTTACTATTACCCTTACTCCTCCCCTCCTAAAAACCCAAACTTACAGACACGAATGAAATATTGTTAACAGTCCTGCCCAAGAACTCCCTTTCACTTAGTCTTCCCTAACCACTCTAACCTGCATATTGACTTTCCACTCATCCGCAACTTGTCCCAAGAATAATAAAGTTTCGCCCGACTTGTTGGCAGTTTATTTTTATTTTTTATGAAACATTTCCGAATTTTCCGCTCCAGAAGCTCCCATACATGTTCTATTAGGTTTAAATCCGAGCTTTGGGGAGGCATATTCAGCTGCCTTGCAGCGTAGTAAAAAAACCAGTTCTTGACGAAAAGTGCCGTGTGCTTCGGAACATTGTCCTGTTGGAAAATCCAACTCCCTCCAAGGCACAACTTCTCAACTGATGGCATTAAATGTTGTTCCAACCGGTTCTTGTAAAAATAGCGGTCCATAGTAGTTTCAACAAAAGCCAATCTGCTGACCGCAGATGCAGCTATGGCTCCCCAAACCATAACATTATCTCCACCGTGCTTGACAGTAGGAATCAAATTTTTGGTCTCTGAAGCCGTATTCTTTTTTCTCCATATTTTACTGCGACCATCACACCCGAACATATTGTATTTCGATTCATCGGTAAAAACGACTCGATTCTAAAAATCATTGTCCTTGTTGATATGGGCCTTGGCGCCCTCTAGGCGCAGAAGTCGGCGAATATTAATGGTTTTATACGTGGAGTTCTGCTTTGAAACCCATTAGAATTTAATGCTCTCGAGATTGTTCTTGCATGGACATCCTTTTTCCTTACCGCAGCCACTTGTTTCACCAAATCTGGAAAACTTATTTTAAATTTTTGTTCACTCAGCGGTAGCTTTTTCGGTCGGCCAGTTCACGGCTTATTTTCAATGGAACCGCGGTTTTCAAAATTTGTGATAACGGTATAAACAGAACTTCGTTTTAGTTTCAGTAATCTCGCAATTTCCGAGCACGATTTATCTTTTTTCTACTGGACGACCAAATTTCATCACATGAAATTTCTTTCCGCGATAACATTTTGCGGTCCTTACAGTTCGAAACTACCGATAAACCTGTAATAGAGTTGCAGTTGCACATGTACTAAATGGCAGTAAGAGAAAATAAACAAATTTCGAAGAAATACCGTTGGGTGTAGTTGTAAATTTGTTGTGTATAAGTCAGCCGTAGACTTATGTCCATTAAATTTTTTATGTTTTTATGAATTTCTTTTTAAGTTTATTATTAAAAGTTGTTTTTTTTATAAATATATTTACGTTACTGAAAAAATGTGCATCAATGGATTTTTGATTAAAGCTTCCAATTAATCAGAACCTCAATATAAGGTGCTGCCGTAGACTTGCCCGCCACTGTATGTGACGAGACCAACGTCTTGTGATGAGAGGGATAAACTATTTGACGGTATGTGGTATGTGAAGTGAAAAAAGTGAACGAAAATTAGTAGTTTGGGTTTGATTTTTTTTTCGGCTCGATTTTACAACAAACAAAAACAGTCAATAATTAAACTGTAGGGATTGCACCTTTTGTGTAAATAGACAAAGCGATTGCCACATAAAGGGGTGTAGCCTAGTAGGTAGCGTGTTGGTCTAGAATGCGAAGGTCGTGAGTTCAAATCCCGGTCGACACATAATTCCAACACGCTGTCTGCTTGGGTATACCTTGGTCACCTCAATCTACGAAAATTAAAAATTCGTAAATAGAGGGTTGTGCGAAGGTCTAGCAACCCTTCCACAATAAATAATGGAAAAAATGTTAAGGAACCTGAAAGTCAGGAGGCCAGTTACGTTTTCACGTCACGATAGAATTAAAACTAATCGAATCTACTTTCGATTTCAATTGAAACATCGGTTGATTATTATAAAAACTTTATTTTATTATTTTTCACTTAACTTCCGACTTAAACTTTACTTGTCGACTTATCGTTATTAACAGAGCCTCGAGCTAACATTCGCTCGGGCTTATATACCAATCCGTTATCTTGGTAGTTTACTTAGAATGAGGATTGTTTGCTTTTCTCATGCTCTGGTCGGATGCGGCGGTAGGGATCAAAGGTGTTAAGTGTTATTTGGGTTTCTCATGCTCTGATCGGATGCGGCGGTAAGGATCAAAGGTGTTAAGTGTTATTTGGTCTGATCGGATGCGGTAGGGATCAAAGATGTTAAGTGTTATTTGGGATAACGAATCGCTATTTAAACAAAGAGTTTATCTTAGGTTTCTCCATGAAAATTCGAAAAAATTGAAGATGGCGGCCGTCTGTATTGAAGACCCTTAATGTCAAGTCTATGATATACTAGATCAAAACACAGCATGAACAACAATAAGGTCAAAAGGTACTTGAGTGTCCTAAAGGATCTAAGCCTTTTCGTTATTTGCCAAAGCCGTGAGTAATAATCTTATCTCATCGTTCACATGTTCTATTTCTGATGACAACCGAGCAGTCGTTGATCCAGTAGAAAAGCAAATTTATTAGCAGAAAGTTTCGCGAGAAACTCAATCTGTTATACATCATAATCAGTCTATCCCAATTGTATCGCCATCTTCTTCTTCAATGGCACTACAGTCCAAATCGATTTTTTTTCTTATGGTTATCGAAATTAACTTAGGGGGTCACCCTTTAATGCGCAATGCACAGTTAATTCGACGTAGGTAAGGGAAACAAGCGGAAATAGGGAAATTAGCAGAGAAACACTGACGAGCAGAGTTTGAAGTGACTGTGAACGTTGTTCTTAAACTGCTGAAGGTTGTACTTAGTGGGAAAGAAATTGGCTGGTAATGAATTCCACAAAACTGTCGTCCGATGGATGAATGACTGCCTAAACTTCACTGTTGTCCACGGCAAGGGCTTCACAGTGTACTCGTGTGAGCGTGCAGCTTGGCGAGTATTTCGGGGGGCATTGAATATAGGTGGTATTAGGGCTCTTAGTTCCTTGCTGCATTTACCATGGAAGTATCTATAGTAAATGCAGAGTACACCGATATTTCGACGGTGCTCGAGGGAGTCAACTGAGGCCGATATAGCTTCATCTGAAATTAATCGGAATGCATGTTTCTGGATACGGTCACGAAGAGTCAAATGTGATTTTGAGGCCCCAGCCCAAACATGCGAGTTGTACTCAAGACGTGGTCGGATATAAGCCTTATAGATGGAAGCTAGTTCGGACGCAGAAAAGTATTTCTTACACTTCCGCAGAATAGCTAGACGTTTCGAAGTATCAAGAGCAACTTCGTAGATGAGTTGGCACCAATCAAGGCGAGGGTTAAATTTTAAACCTAGTAACGTGAAGTCTGCAGAAGGTGAAATCTGTACGCCATTTAAGGACATACTAGCGGCCGACGTCGGAACGTTATGTTTAAGAGATAGATGACAGGACTGCGTTTTTAAGGCATTAAACTCTACTCTGTTTTTCCTGTCCCATCACAGGATTAAACTGAGGTCAGAGTTCAATGACTGTATTGACTCATTACGGGATGAGGCCACTGATGTTGGGCGTAACTCCGCAGGGGAGTCAAGTTGGAAGCTGTTATCCTAAGTGCTGTCATCTGCGAAACAATGAATAAGATTGAAAGTAGATGACAGAAGGTCGTTTATAAAGACTAAAAAGAGGGTAGGAGATAAAACTGAACCCTGAGGGATGCCGGCATCAATGGAAAAGGATTCCGAAGTTACTCCGTCTCGAACGACTCTAATAGAGCGCTCGGAGAGAAAACTCTCAATCCATTTAGGAAAAGCTTTGTTAAGACCATAGGCCTTCAGCTTAGTTAAGAGACATTTGTGCCAAACTCTGTCGAACGCTCTAGCAATGTCAAGAGCTGGTACATGACCTTCTCCGAATTTGTGGATGCAGGAGTTCTAACGCTCGGTTAAATTGACAAGGAGATCGCTGGTTGAACGTCCCGAGTGAAATCCATATTAGCGGTCATGTATAAAATTTTTATCCACAAGAAAGTTGACTAGCCTGCGATTGACAGCAGTTTCTATCACTTTTGAAAGCACTGAGGTAATGGCTATGGGGTGATTATTAGCAGGATTCGCTTTGCTTCCTTTTTTGGGATTGGCTGAACATTCGCGACTTCTCAGATCTGAGGAAAGCAACCTGAAGAGTAAGAAACATGATGGAGATTACGAGGTTTAGCTAGAGAGGAGTGCAATTTTTGAGGACAATGGGGGGGATACCATCAAGCCCAGCAGACTTGTGAGTGTCTTGGCATCCTGACCTTCAAATTCCATAAAATTTTATTTATTTTAATTTTCGTTTCGTTCTTCCCTCTCTAAAGAGACTGGACTGCACGCTAAAGTATTAGCTTAATATCTTTAAAAAATCGATCACACTCTTCCAACGCGCCCTAAACTCGCATCGCTTCTCGCGTTCATTTTGTTCTTCCAATGTGCGAGCAGAGTAAAAGCGACTGTTTCATTTGCTTATTAAATATATTTAAAAATTATTACCCTAAAATCCTGTCATTCTGAAAATTTGCTCCCCTCCCTCTGTGGACGTCAATGACCTAGATAGTGAATATGACGAAAAATATATGCAAGGACTTGCCGCACTCCTTTTTTTTCTTATATGCAATTGTCAATATAAACAAACTCTTTTGATATTAACTTTAATAAAATTCCATCAACAAAAATTAAGTTTCAAGGTTTTTTAGAATCTATATGTTTATTTCTAACAGATAATTTTTTGGCTTATGTTTACAACTTTTAATTAGTTTTAATATATTGCAGAATAATTTGAATAATACTCTTTGTACAATTGATTTTCGTTGTAGAAGTTGGCAAGGGTTAACGACGGCACACAATGCTGGAAGCCTTCGAAAGGATATTAATTAGTTATCCTGGATGGCGCGCTTGGGATGTATTTCTCAGATGGTCGGTACTTCCATTGTGAACAGAGCTCGTCCGAAACGGTTTTGTTGTATCCCATCCTAAACATATACCTTAATAATTAAGTAATCCTAGGAAATTGTAAGTACAGACAGACGAAATGGAAAAGACAAAAATCTACGAAATCATAATAATAAATTATATTCTAAGTTTAAAAATAATACGACACAAGTATAACAGAATGAAGCCAACGACAACAAAACAGTGCGATTCATTATGAATTGCAGTATAAATAAAAAAAAATAATAAGGGATTTCAACTGCCAATGTGGAATGTCCGCCGAAAAAAATCCAGGACGCCATTAATCGGACTCATCACCGCTTCCCGTATTAAGTTTCGAGCCACTAATCCGATAGATGCCACTTTAACACCAATTCGAGCTGAGTTGTCCTGGAAATTACTTATCTCATTTTCATGTGTGCGATCAATAGATCGTTCGTCCTCGCTCGATGGAAACAACTTTTTAAAGCTCTGATTCGCTACACTGGCAATAAATTTATCGTTCGGCGGGACATAGAACTCGGACAGTTGAAATCCTAGTGGACACTCATTTTCGGGCTGTATTGCTGACCTTTGCCATACCGAGCATGGACTCCGCTCCCGGAAGCATGTCACTTGCACTACGTTGAAAAACACTGCGCCCAGAGTGTTGGCTGTTTCTGTAATAAAACATTCAAATAGCTTACAACGAAAAAATTAATGTATTGTTGAACTGTACCTGTATTCAGTGATTGCAAGCATCGACGCAATCGAGCGTCGCAATCGCAATGGGATCGGGTGAATCCGCCCCTATTGCAAAGACCGCGTCGACATTCACCAGGTGCCAACGTGTTGGGGCATAAGTCGTGGTCGCGACAGCAACGATCTTCCTCGGAGTAACGTCCTAAATCGTTGAAATCTGCTGCTGAATTGCCTATAGATACCAAATGGAGATAAAATATTGAATGCACAGACGAAAGATTTTCGTTTTAAAAAAAGGGAAAGACCAAAATTGACAGAGGATTGGTTAATGAGACGTGTGTGCGCAACCTACTCAAAAAATTCCAAGAGACTGGCTCAGTGCAAGATTTTAAGACACAGAAACGACTTCGCCCCAGACGTTTGACCGATAATATCACCACAGTGATGGACAGTGTTGAAAACAACCCAAACACTTCCATTCGTCACCTTGCTCAAGAGCTCGACCTTCCCACGTCCACACTGCAGCGAATATCGACAATAGGCTTGACTCTGCCTGCGTACAAGATCCAAGTGACTCAATAGCAGCAACTGGTGGACCACCAGCAGTGCCATACATTTTCTGATTCGGTCTTGGAAACACATCCTACACCCCTTGTTGATACACCCTATGTACACCCTATATTGTTACATGTCCACACTAAGCCGCTCATCAGCTGTTTCTTCAATTATCAACCATTTTCAATACACACGTGCACTTGACTGGTCGTTGACTATCTGCGATCGTCAGTTGTTTGTGACCTTCAATGCTCTCGCACACAAACAGAAACGCGCGTGCTCTCTTCCACACACACGCTAAGGCCAAGCTTGGAAACAAAAAAAAGGTAGGTTACGGACAGCGAAACCCCTGAGCCAAAGCAGAAACAGAAACAACCATCCGTAACAAAAAACCTAAAGAAGGATGCTATAACCGTCCCACCGATTAGTGAGCAAACAACAGGAAAAGATAGGTGGTCAATAGCTATTCACAAGAAGACTGCCAAAAAGCAGCGAGAGAAGCAAACGGCAAGAGAGAATGGAGGGCCAAGAGCCGTTAGCAGAGCGAAAGAAGACTGAGTGCGAAAACGGGCTATGTTGCCCATAGATCAAAAATTTTTTCTCATAAAAAACTCTTACCTCCCAAATGAACGATTTTGATTGGTTCGCACTTTAAACAGCTGATTACTAAGCCATATTTTACACGTAGATTGTTCGCATATGTGCGTGGAGATTGCACGCATATTGGTGAGCTCAGTTCGAGAAGTTCTTTCCCGTTTGCCAACTGTTTGCGTATAATTAAACTGTGGCCGTTAGGAAAAAAACTAAAAAAATTAGACTTGACGCTATTGTCATCGATGCGAAGGGTGAGCTTTCGTATGCGCAGATGCTACCCTAAATTGGAAGCAATTGGAAAGGCGGAGAATCAGAAGGAGGGCTAACAATTCAACTTAAGACGGGAGACGACATGACTGCCGAACTCAAAGGCGCCATTAGCGAAGCCTTAACAGAGCCAGCGAGTATGAGGCCCCTCACGCACAGTTCTGTCATTAAAATTAAATGTTGAAGAAGACACCACGAAACATAACATAAGCGAAGCGAAGTCGAAGGAGTTTCGCAGGCAGACATCTTATCCCTGCGAAAGGCGCACGGTAAAACACAAAGTGAATCTTCCTGCTGAAACGCTAGAAAGTTGTTAGATGCAGGAAGAATTAAGATCGGCTGGGTCAACTGCCGCATTCGCGAACGAACATTACTTACAAAATGTTTTAAATGTCTACAGTTTGGTCACCTAGCTAGGCAGTGTAAAAACGCAAAAGATCGCTCCAAGCTTTATAGGGAATGTGAAACGAAAGGCCACATTGCGAAGAGCTGCGACAAAGAGCCATCGTGCATGTTCTGTAGAAACGATCATCTAGAAAATGTGAAGCACGTAGCCAGCAGCAGCAAATGCCCGATCTTCAGGAGAGCCATCACAAGTAAAAAACATAACAGAATTATGATTGGGCTTAAAGCCCAATCATATGATACTCTAGATGAGATGGAAATGACTTTAATATACCGGAAAATATATCATGTCAAATTCTTTCGAATAGTGAATAGAGACTTTTGCATGGGAGGTGGTAGAAGTAGAGGGGAAGGTTTGTATTTTTCGTATATGACACCGAACATGGCATGCAAAATGTTTTTTGCTGAATTCAAAGTTTTTAGTTCTCCTTAATATGAGTGAACACCAGTTGCGGCGATGGAAGGAATACTTCTCTGATATTTTAAGCATCTTGTCAGAGGAAGATATTCTGGAAACAGAACAACTACCAAACATTCAACCGCAACAATCCTCTATTAGGGACGATCCCCCAGATAAGGAAGAGATAGTTTCCGCCATTCGGTCAATGGCGGAAAGGAAAGCTCCAGGTATAGACGGACTACCAACCGAACTTCTCAAAGCGGACCCGGAAATAACAGCCGATATACTCCTCCCACTCTTTACTAAGGTGTGGAATGAAGGAAGATATCCGACTGAATGGAAGGAGGGCGTCATTGTGAAAATTCTGAAGAAGGGCGACCTTCGGGATTGTGGCAATTGGCATTGTATATGTCTACTTACTGCCGTATCAAAAATTATGGCTAAGGTAATTCTCAATAGGATTAGTGATGTCGTCGACAGCACTCTCGAAGTTTATCAGGCTGGATTCCGTAAAGGGTCGTCTTGTACCGACCACACAAATACCCTACGAATAATATTAGAGCAGTCAGCCGAATTGGGATCGCCACTACATCTCATGTTTGTGGACTTCGAAAAGGCTTTCGACAGCGTTAAGCGAGATTACATATGGAATTCTTTGCGTAGGAGAGGTATTCCAGATATGGTCATAGCTATGATTAAAGAATTCTACGAAGATGCAAGATGTCGCGTCTTGCATAGAGGAGAGCTGTCCGAGAGCTTCCCTGTGCGAACGGGTGTCAGACAAGGCTGCATATTATCACCAGCCCTGTTTCTGGTGGTAATAAATGACATCTTGAAAGCTGCACTGGAAGGAGGGGAAGGTAATGATCTTCAATGGAGACTATTTAACATCTTAAGTCACCTTGATTATGCTGATGACGTGTGTTTGCTGGCACATAACCGTTCGGACTTACAGTCAAATGTTCGCTCATTGCATTCTAAATGCAAGGAGGCGGGACTGAAAATAAATGTGCGTAAAGCCAAGTACATGCACATGGGTTCGAACGCAAGCACACCGATTGTTCTTAACGGACAGGATGTGGAAGAGGTGCAAGATTTTTGCTATCTTGGAAGCATTGTCAGCATGGACGGCGGAGCCGAAAAGGATGTTGACGCTCGGCTAAATAAAGCTCGTCAGGCCTTCGGTATTCTTTCCCCTTTCTGGAGGTTAAGAGAGATCTCCCTTCGCATGAAGCTGCGAGTTTTTGACGCATGCGTCAAATCCGTGTTGTTATATGGTTGTACTACGTGGAAAGTGACCGTTCGACTTACCAAGAAACTACAGACTTTCGTAAACCAATGCCTCCGGCGCATTTTAGGAATATTCTGGCCAGAAGTAATCTCCAACGACGAACTTTGGAGTACAACTCGCCAGACTAAAATAGGTATTGAGATTCAACGGCGAAAGTGGCAGTGGATCGGTCATACTTTGAGGAAACCAGAGTGAAATATCGCAAAACAGGCTCTGGATTATAATCCTCAAGGAAGACGTCCGGTTGGTCGACCATGTAACACATGGAAGCGAGCAGTTGAGCAGGAGGCCAGAGGAATAAACAAGTCCTGGCAACAGCTTAAGGCTGATGCTCAGGATAGCGCCTTGTGGAAGAGAGTTGTTTCTGTCCTATGCCCCTATCGGGAGTCTTAACAGGAATTTGATTTTTTGATTGAGTTTTCATTATTTTTAAAGAAATTGTTCTTAGTTTTCCTGAAATTGGGGCATTTGTATGGGAGGTGGCAGAGGAAGTGGAGCGTTTAAGATGATTTTGAAACTGATTATCATCATCCTTATCACCATGCTTTGATTCAATTTCAAAGTCGATAGCTCTCATATACTTGAAAGAGAAATGATTTTCTTGAATTTATAATACAGATATTTGTATGGAAGGTGGTAGAAGGAGGGAAGTGGAGCTGATAATTTTTTCTAACACTTATTTCAATTATTAAGAAAAAAATTCTGGCAAAATTTGAAGTTTTGTGCTTTTTCGAGTTTGAATGGAAATCGATAAAATGCATTTAACAAAAATTATGCATTTGTATGGGAGGGGGTAGAAGGAGTGTACGGATCAAAACAAATTTTTTTCACATTATTAATATTTCTATTCGTATACTTTATACAAAATATCAAGATAATAGCTTTAACAGTTTCGAAGAAAAATAATTTAATTTAAATTTAAAAATTTCGTGAAATTTGTATGGGAGGGGGTAGAAGGAGTGAGGTGAAGTTGATAATTATTTTGAAAATAAATTGTTATTATAGTAGAATTAATTCTGATAAAATTTCGTCCTTTCAGCTTTACTAGTTTCAATGAAAATCGAAAATATGTATTTTTCAAAATTGTCCATTTGTATAGGAGGGGTAGAAGGAGTAAGGGGATCGGGTCAATATTCCGTGATATTAATGACATCTGTGGCATAATACTTTGACCTAAATTTCAAGTCGATAGCTTAAATAGTTTCAAAGAAAAATCAATTTCTTAATATTTCGAAATTTCATGAAATTTGTATGGGAGGGGGTAGAAGGAGTGGGCGGATGTAGCCCATTCACGAAATGAAAGTTACTTTTTTGCTAAAAATGACACACATCAATTTTTAGCACTATAGCTCAAAGCTTTCGAGAGTTATGCTGTAGACAGACGGACAGACAGACAGACGGACAGACGGTCACTCGGAATCGAGGTTTTTGAGCGACAACAAATATTTCTGTATCCTTGGCGGCTCTGTGCGAGCGTTATTTCTTAGCGTTAATGCAAACATAATATACTCTCAGATTTCATCTAGAGTATAATCATGAAGATAATACAAATTAATCTGAGCCACTGTAGGACAGCGCAGGATATCCTGACACAAATTGCTAGAGACAAGGGAGCGGATATACCAGACAATGTTAGATAATCTAACGACCGACGCACGCGGTAAAGCTCCAGTGGTCATAAGCGGTGATTTCAATGTATGGACAACAAAGTAGGGAAGTAGGCTCACCAATGCTAGAGGACGCATTTTGCTCGAGACATTTGCACCACTGGAAATAGGAATCGCAAACATCGGTCGGGCGAACACGTATCGCAAAGCAGGAATGGGCTCCATCATAGACATACCCTTCGTATGCAACTCAGTGGCGTGGCGTCCATTGATGCAAGGGAGGCATTGCTTCCCTTACATTTTACTTCTCGATTGTGTTTAAATTTAGTTATCAAGGATTTTGTGAAATCTTTTAAAAATTCATGCACTTCATAAAAATGAGGCTTTATTTACGCTCAGAATGGCACACAACCTATCTGACGGTTTTGCTTTACAGACGCTTTAGAGTCCAAAGACCAACTAAAGCATTCTCGATAGAAAAACGGCCGAGATGCGACTTGAATAATGCATATATGGCACTCACGACCCGTCCATAGAAAAATCTTCGCGCCCCGCTAAAAAAAATCGATTGTCGTACCAAGCTCCCTCACGAAGGCTAGTTGCTTCGACGAAGACTTTTCCGAATCATGCAAACTCCACGGACCCGAGGTTACCGATAGGGGGGAATAAGTCGGCAGCTTTCTGTCGGTTCCGAAACCTATCAAGGCAGGGGGAAAAAAGTCGAAGGCCTGTCTTCGGCTCCGAAACCTACTTAGATAGGGGGGAACAAGTCGAAGTGAATGTCTTCGGCTCCGAAACCTGTCTATCGCAGGGAAGCAAGTGCTGGTTCAGAAAGCTAAGAGCGATTCCAGTAACTACTTTTGGGGTGGACCGTCCCCACGAACCTGAGAGGTGTGACCGATCAAAGTGCAAGTAGCTATGCTTCGGTTGCGGAGCTTGATCGAAGGCAATCTGGTACCTCGGGAGCTCATGGAAGGTTGCTTCCACCCCTAGCGATGGTTGAGGTCGTCTTGACGAACACGAGGTTTTTGTGGTAGTCCATATCGCGGGCAGAGCAATCGCTTGGCGTAAGGTTGCGTGATCTTCAACCTGGTGCCATGACCGAAAGACTGGCGGAGATATACAGATGGGTCTCGCATCCAGCAGTATGAATGCCGAATTTGCTGTCAGTATAAACTGCTACCTTCGTGGGCGTTAATGATTTTCGTTTTATACAACTCGTGTTGCTAAAGACAACAGTGAGGTTAAACCTTAAAAGCAATGCGCTTCACTTTAAACGAATACAGACAATGACCAATGACTGTCGCCGGAAGGTCCGTTATCACTCATTAGCACGATCAATCGGCTTTAGAACTCTAGATCTTTATAATCATAGCTCTTTGGTTTTTATCAATGCTGCATTATTGATTACCTTTTCAGATTCTGTGCAGATCTCCTATTTATTGCATAGGAAAATGACATTATAGAATAACTAAAATTATTTTACTGCTATTGTATTTTTATACTCTAGATGAAATCTGAGAGTATATTGTGTTTGCCTTACCGTTTGTAACGCTAAGAAATAGCGCTCGCACAGAGCCGCCAAGGGTACAGAAATATTTCTTGTCGCTCAAAAACCTCGATTCCGAGTGACCGTCTGTCCGTCTGTCTGTCTGTCTGTCTGTCTGTCTGTTTTTCTGTCTGTCTGTCTGTCTGTCTGTCTGTCTGTCTGTCGGTCTGTCTGTCTGTCTGTCCGTCTGTCCGTCTGTGCGTCTGTCTACAGCATAACTCTCGAAAGCTTTGAGCTATAATGCTGAAAATATTTGTGTGTCATTTTTAGCAAAAAAGTAACTTTCATTTCGTGAATGGGCTACATCCCCCCACTTCTTCTACCCCCTCCCATACAAATTTCATGAAATTTCGAAATATTAAGAAATTGATTTTTCTTTGAAACTATTTAAGCTATCGACTAGAAATTGAATTGATATAGATATCATTAATATCACGGAATATTGAACCGGTCCCCTTACTCCTTCTACCACCTCCCATACAAATGGACAATTTTGAAAAATACATATTTTCGATTTTCATTGAAACTAGTAAAGCTAAAAAGACGAAATTTTGTCAGAATTAATTCTACTATAATTGCAATTAGTTTTAAAAATAATTATCAACTTCACTTCACTCCTTCTACGCCCCCGCCCCCATAGAAATTTCACGAAATTTTGAAATTTAAATTAAATTATTTTTCTTCGAAACTGTTAAAGCTATCAACTTGATATTTTGTATATAGTATACAAATAGAAATATTAATAATGCGAAAAAATTTTGTTTTGATCCGTACACTCCTTCTACCCCCTTCCATACAAATGCATAATTTTTGTTAAATGCATTTTATCGATTTTCATTCAAACTAGAAAAGGCACAAACTTCAAATTTTGCCGGAATTTGTTCAATAATTGAAATAAGTGCTAGAAAAAATTATCGGCTCCGCTTCACTCCTCCTACCACCTCCCATACAAATATCTGTATTATAAATTCAAGAAAAACATTTCTCCTTCAAGTATATGAGAGTTATCGACTTTGAAATTGAATCAAAGCATGGTGATAAGGATGATGATAAGCAGATTCAAAATTATCTTAAACGCTCCACTTCCTTTGCCACCTCCCATAAAAATGCCAGAAAAAACTAAAAACTTTAAATTCAGCAAAAAACATTTTGCATGCCATATTCGGTGTCATATACGAAAAATACAAACCTCCCCCTCTGCTTCTACCACTTCCCATGCAAAAGCTTCTATTCACTATTCGAAAGAATTTGAGATGACATATTTTCCGGTATATTAAAGTCATTTCAATCTCATCTAGAGTATCGTATGATTGGGCTTTAAGCCCAATCATAATTCTGTTATGTTTTTATTAATTCATTTTTAGTATGGATGAAAAGTGTTAACCATTTAAAATCATTAATTTTGTGGTCTAAATTTGATCCAAACCCCAGAATTTAAAATTTACAACTACAAAAACTTTGTCAGTGAATTTATTTATTGTCGACACAGAAAAAAATAAACTGCCAACAAGTCGGGCGAAAGTTTATTATTCTTGGGACAAGTTGCGGATGAGTGGAAAGTCAATGTGCAGGTTAGAGTGGTTAGAGAAGGCTAAGTGAAAGGGAGTTCTTGGGCAGGGCTGTTGTCAATTTAACAATATTTAATTCGTATTTGCAAGTTTGGGTTTTTATGAGGGAAGGAGGAGGGGTAATAGTAAGGGTGGATGGATGTTAATAGCTTTTTAATTAATTGCTTGAATCACGTCCAATATTCTCTGTATAGAATGTGTTTCATAGGCGAAGTTGCATAGAATTTTCATAAAATTCGATGTATTTTTCATTTACGAAACCGAACATTTGTATGGGAGGGGGTACAGATGGTAGGGGAATCGTAAAATTTGATATGTAGTTTTATTTCGCTTCTCTTGTACGGTGCTTGTATAGAATTTCAAGTTCGTAGCTTTTAGTTTGTTGGTTATTAGTTGATTTAATGAAATTGGTCGAAATCATAGTTTTGTATGGGAGGGGGTAGAAGGGCAAGCGCGATTTCAAAACTTTTAAAGGAACTTCCTTTGAATTACTTTTTTAAGTTTTTAGGCAAAATTTGAAATTGATAGCTTTTAAGAGTTAGCTGATAACTGATTTCTTGGAAATGCTCGAAAAAATAATTTTGTATGGGAGGGGGTAGAGGAGGTAGAGGAATCGCAAAACTTATGATGCAATTTCCTTTTTTTTCTATTCTAAGGTGCTTGTACAAAATTCCAAGTTCGCAGCTTTTAGTTTGTTAGTTATTAGTTGATTTAATGAAATTGGTCGAAATCATAGTTTTGTATGGGAGGGGGTAAAAGGGCAAGCGCGATTTCAAAACTTTTAACGTAATTTCATTTCAATTATTTTTGTAAGTTCTTATACAAAATGTCAAATTGATAGCTTTTAATAGTTAGGTGATAATTGATTTCTTAGAATTGGTCGAAAAAAATTTTTTGTATGGGAGGGGGTAGAAGTTTTAAAGATATTCGACCAGTTAATATTTCTTATATTTAGGGATTTTTTTTAATGCATTTCGCAAATTTTCAAGTTTCTACCTTAAAATTTCACTCAAAAAATTTCAGTTTATGTGTTTTTTTCAATGCACATGAAACACCAAGTGCACGTTAGACCGGGGGGGTCGGTTTATAACAACTATGGATCAAGTTATTATTATTTTTTATGTACATCAAATAGACGTATCCACACGCAAAATTTAAACTTTGTATCTTTCACCAGAGCCCTAAAAAAATCACTCAAAATTTTCGACTTATCACCTCTCTCTCCTTACACCTCCCAACTTAAAATTTTTACCAAAATTAACTATTATGTAGTTCTACAATCTGACAAATTTTCGATTTGATATCTGTACTCTTTTTTGAGATATAAGGATTTGTAATTTTGAAAAGTGCGCCATTTTTGAAATGTTCCCCATTTCCCCCCACTACTATTATTTCAAGATATTAAATTTTTTTTTTATTTTCCTCGTATAGCTTAATATACATTTCAAGTTTCAATTACATAGCTTAAGAGATAGTTGAGATATTAATTTTTAAGTGTTTTTCTTTGCACCCTCCCTGACCCTCCCCCTTACAATAATTACCCATTTTCTATGTTGATTCCAATGGAACTATAGGTTACCTTAATGGTCTCAAAATATGAATTTTTTACGATAAGTAATTTCGAAGGTATAATCATTTGAAAAAACAATTCGGCCGACAATTTGTTTTTAGCCCCCCCCTTTTCGGCCGCCAATGGATAAAAAAATTAAATTATTTTTAAAAGTTGTCCCACAAAACATTCTATATGTATGTTGATTTTTAGCTTCCTAACTTTAACCATGGTTGAGATATTTGATTTCGTATTTTTTGGTTTGAGCGCTCCCCCCGCCTCCCCCTGAACTCGTACACCCACCAAAATGAGTGTTGGCACAACAATTAGGTATAATGCACTTTATCCGAAAAGCATATTAAACACATTAGGCCTAATGCAGTTTATCCGAAAACATATTGAACGCATTAGGTATAATGCGCTTATCCGAAACTTTGAACGCATTAAAAGAAATGTCATGAAAAAGATTTCCTAACCAAACATCCTCATTTCTTCCCAAACGGCGTCGCAGCACGAAAGGTATACCTATTGAAATTTTGAATTTATTATAACAAATATAGAATTTAATTACAGATTTAAAACACAGAAAAAGGAATTAAATTTAAAGAAAAATCTAAAAGAATACGGTCTTTTATTTCTAAAATTTATCCGCAACAATGAGTATCCGCCTGAGATCCGCAACTACATATCTACAATCTCCCCAAAAATGAACTTTTTATCTGGAAGGGTTTGGGAGTTAATGTGCGTTGAGCGTACACACCGGCGTACGGCGGACGGCGTACGGCGGAAAAAGTAAGGCCCAATGACCATAAGCCGCACCAAACAGTCACACGTTGAGGATGGAGAGGCTTTTCAACAATAACTCTTGGGTTTTCCGAGCCCCAGATGCGACAGTTTTGCTTGTTGACGTAGCCACCGAGGTGGAAATGGGCCTCATCAGTCAATAATAGTGAATTTTAATAATTTCAATGCGTTGTTGAAGCGAGTATGTTCCATTTTTATTAATGGCGTAGTTTCTTCTTGTCAAATGTCAAAAAATAACAGCTTCAAAAATGACATCTACCGAAATAGCGGGCTATTCAAAATAACACCTCTTATTGGATAACCCTATAGTAGTGGGGGAAATGAGGAGCATTTAAAAAATGGCGCACTTTCCAAAACTACAAATCAACTTACTTACTTACGATGGCGCTACAGCCCAAATCGGACCTTGGCCTCCTGAATGCTTTGCCTCCATCCACCTCGGTTCAGTGACCGCGTCCTCCAGTTTGAAAATCTTAGCAGTGATTTGCTGTCTGCATCAATCGAATCCTCCCAGCGCTTTCGTGGTTTTCCGACCGGTCTTTGTCCGTTGACTTTCCCTTTTAGTGTGCGTTTGGGAATTCTTCCGTCATCCATCCGCTCCACATGACCAGCCCATTGTAACTTTTTAAATTTTATGAGGGTTGACACTTCTGGATTGTCGAAGATGGCATACAATTCTCTATTGTATTTTATTCTCCAGATCGAGTCTTCCCTCACAGGTCCGAGGATTCTTCTGAGGACCTGTCTTTCAAAGGCGTTAAGTAGTTTTTCGGACGCCTGAGTTAAAGTCCACGTTTCGCTGCCATAGCATAGCACAGGTCTTATGATGGTTTTATATAGCTTAAGTTTTGTTTTCCTGTGCACGTTCTTGTTTTTGATTATTGGAAGTACCGAATAATAAGTCTTGTTTGCCATCATTATCCTTCTTTTAATTTCGATGGGTTCGCTTCCATCCTTCGATAGATTCGCCCCTAGATATATGAAGTTGTCTACGTTTTCTAGGTTATAGTCTCCTACCGTAATATTTTGTCTGATTGGCGTCTTTTTCCTAGTTTGCGTCATAATTTTTGTTTTGTTTTCATTAATACGTAGTCCAACTTCCCTTGCTACCGAGCCAAGGTTTACAAATACTTCCTTAGCACTTTCCAGAGATCTTGCAAGGATATCTATGTCGTCGGCATATGCTACGAGTTGTGTGGATTTGAAGAATAGTGTTCCCTTGGTGTCAACGGGAAGTTTCCGAACAACATATTCGAGTGTTAAGTTGAATAGCATTGGTGCCAGGCCGTCATCTTGTTTAAGGCCGTTGTCTGTTTTAAAACTGGATGTCAGATCATTTTCTACTCTGACTTGTGACAAAGACTCAGTCATTGTCATTCTTGTCAGTCGGACCAGTTTCGGTGGGACTCCAAGCTCCAACATGATTTTATACAGTACGCGCCTGTCGATACTGTCGTATGCTTGCTTGAAGTTAACAAATATCTGGTGCAATCAATATTATATTCCCAGCACTTTTCCAGCACCTGTTTAACTGAGAATATCTGGTCCGTGGTCGAGCGTCCAGCTCTAAATCCGCCTTGGTATTCACCAATTACTTTGCCAGCATAGGGCTTAATTCTCTTTTCTAGAATTTTCGTCAAGATCTTATAAGACGTACACAACAGAGATATTCCTCGGTAGTTTTCGCAGCAGAGTTTGTCACCTTTTTTATAAATTGGACATATGATGCTCTTGCGCCAATCTTCAGGAAGTATTTCGTGCGTCCATATGTCCGCGACTAATCTATGTAGGAGATGCGCTATGCAGGTGTCGCCGGCTTTCAGAAGTTCAGCTGGGATTTGATCAGTGCCCGGCGCTTTGTTGTTTGGGTGGTTCCTTAGGGCTGTTTTTACTTCTTCGAGTGTGGGAGGACTCAAAGCGGATCCTTCATCCTGTTACATCAGTTATACCTGCTATTGTATCTGCTGCTGCTGTTCGTGTAGGTGATGGGCTCGGGCTCGGGAGCTACAAATCAATATATCTCAAAATTAAGTACAGATATCAAATCTAAAATTTGTCAGATTGTAGAGCGATAAAGTCTTTAATTGTGGTAATTTAAGTTCTGGGGTGGAAAGGTGGAAAGCAAAAATGTTTAAAATGTGGAATAATTTTTTTAAGGCCCTGGTAAAAGATACAAAGCTTAAATTTTGCACGTCGATATATCTATTTAATATTCATAGAAAAAAAAATAATTTGTTCCAAAATTGTTATGCACCGAACTGGGGGTCTAACGTGCACAAGGTGTTTCATGTACAATGAAAATAAAAGCTTAGCTGAAAATTTTTGAACGAAATTTTAAGGTAGAAACTTGAAAATTTACGAAATACATTTAAAAAAATCTGTAAAAAGTTGTACCCCCTCCCATACAAAATTATTTTTTCGACCATTTTTAAGAAATCAATTATCACCTAACTATTAAAACCTATCAATTTGAAATTTTGCACAAAAACTTTTGAAAATAGTTAAAATGAAATTGCGTCAAAAGTTTTGAGATTGCGCTTGCCCTTCTACGCCCTCCCATACAAAAATATGATTTCGACCAATTTCAATAAATCAATTAATAACCAACAAATTTAAAGCTACGAACTTGTAATTTTGTACGAGCACGTTACAAATTTTACGATTCCCCCACGTCCTCTACCACCTCCCATTCAAATGTTTGGTTTCGTGAATGTAAAATACACCGAATCCTATGAAAATTCTATGCAACTTCGTCTTTGAAACTGACATTCTATACTATCACCTCTCACAACTCTCCTCATAAGAACTCAAACTTGCATAAATTAACAAACGACTACTGCCCTGCCCAAGAACTCCCTTTCACTTAGTTTTCCCTAACCACTCTAACCTGCATATTACTTTCCACGCATCCGGAACTTGTCCCAAGAATAATAAAGTTTCGCCCGACTTGTTGGCAGTTTATTTGTAGATTGAGGTGACCAAGGTATACCCAAGCATGCAGTGTGCTGGAATTATACGTCAACCGGGATTTGAACGCACTACCTTCGCATTGTAGACCAGTAGGCTAGCTATCTATAAACTACTTACGATTTACTCACCTGGTCCGCACCACTTCGTTCCGGGATAAATAAACCCCAGACCTCCTTGATGCTTTCCATCGATTCCATCAGCATCGCGGCAAACTGCTTCTAAAGCCAACACGGAGTCCCTTGGAACTTGTCTTATGCGTCGTGGGTCGGCCGAAAGTAGCATCCGTTGAATGTCGCCTCTAAAATGAAAATTAGTTAACTGCCATTTACGACGCTTAATTGTACACTTAGGTCGGCTTTTTTCTTACCTGTCGTTGTGCAATCTACAAAATGGATATCGCGCCGACAACTCGATCATACGAGACATTGAAAAATCTGCTATCAGTACTGCCGAGCTGTTCACTGATGGGGCCGCCAAAACAAACAGAATCAATGCAGCTAGGACTCTAACTAGTCTGAAGGTCATCTTAATAGATTCAAAATTACTAGACAAACATAGGTGGAATAATAGAGACAGTTTCAGCCACACATCAAACATTTTGTAAATTATTGCTAGAGTGTCTGTTCACTTATTAACTAACCCAGCTAGGTGCTAACTTCTATTAATGGAAGGCGAGGGTGCTGCTGTATATTATCAGATCACTGTCTTCTGCAGCTTATGACCCACTTCACGACTGCCACCCATCTTGACTTTCCGATGGACCGGTTGCTTCGAATCTGGGCTAAAATAAGGCAAACAGTTGTTGCCTTAAGACTTGAAGCTGCTCAACGCAAACTTGACATTTGTTATAAATTATGCAACTTCTTCCACACACGTACCCGTTGATATTCAGTTCGATAGTGCAAGGTTAACCGGAGAGATGATGTCGAAGATGATGCCTGATAGTGCCGCTAATCACTTGATAGGACTCGGTACTTCAAATAACGAGCGAGGGCTCGCCTCGCACTATGTGCAACCACATATCCGTATGTCTAACTACTTATAACCAATGCCTTGCAGAGCATTCGGTATTACAAGTACTAAAAGTGCTTCCCTGTAAGGGTGGGTTGGCTTTTAGTTACAAACTAATTGAGGTCAAATTAAATTTGTCAACATATGCCTCTGAGTAGATGGAACGTACTAAGCCTAAGTGATTCTGTAATAGCCACATGTTTATATAGGCAAATGTGTGCTTAGGTATGCATTAAAGTAACATACGATTACACATGGCTGTAGCTAGTTTGATTTCTAATGCCGAACTTAAAATTCTGTTCGTAAATATTGAAGAAGAAGATTGAACTTTATAGATATTACAACGAAAAAGTGAGAAGTTATATTTTACTTTATAATTTTAATAAGTACTAGCAAACGCCCGCGACTTCGTCCGCATAAAAATCGCAATAATAAGCAATTTTTGAGAATGTAGTTAGTAATACATTATGTGGGATATATAATCTGCTTACTTTAATGGCTCTTTCAACACAATGTTTTGTATTTTGTTGGAATTAGAACCATAAATTATTAAGAATTATAGCATGACTCTCGCATTTGAATGGGAGAAGCTCGTAATCAAATCAATCCCGTGATTTGAGATCATATACGTATTGAAGAGCATTAAGGACATGTGAATAATTATAGCTTGTGTTAATTAAAAAAAAGCCCAAATAAAATAACATTAAGTTTGAAAATGTAACAGGACTACGATTGGGCGTAGAGTCCAATCATACGATACCCTAGATGAAATCAAAATTTTTGTGATATTATGAAATTTTGTATGGGAAGTGGCTGCACTGAACTAATTTGTTTCAAATCATGCTAGAGTAGCTATAAAAATGTTTTGTAAATTTGCTTAAATTTGCTTCAAAAATTGGGTAGGTACTGGGAAACTTAGTGCAATGAATTTAATGAAATTGTGCAATTTGAATGGGAGGTGGTAGAGAGAAAGGGGGGTTTTTGGTGATATTTCGAGAAACAACTATAATCATCATGCAATTGATATATTTTAAATTTCAGGTCTGTATCATTAACGCTTTTTAAGAAAATCGAATTTTTGTAAAGTCGTGGAATTGTGTCATATTGTATGGGAGGGGGTAGAAGGAGTGAAGGTACTCGGTTAATTTTTTCCCGATATTAATAATGCTAATTAAGGATTGAGTACAAAATTTTAGCTCGATGAAAGTTATATGTGTTGGGAAAATTAGTTTAGAATATTTCATGAAAAAGTGCAGTTTGTATGGGAGGTGGTGGAATGAGGAGGGGGATTCAAATAATTTGTATACCATAGATTACATTTCTGATAAAAATAGTATGCTCTAAATTTCAAATGATTTGCCCCAATGGTTTTGAAGAAAATTTGATTATTATATATTTTTGAAAATGAGTCATTTTGTATGGGAGGGGGTAGAAGGCGTGGGTGTATTGAAATAAGACCACACGCAGATTACATCTCGGTGCACATCTAATAAACTGTGAAATTTTCATTAAAATCGGTTTAGCCGTTTTTGCGTGAAAACCGGAAAGACAGAGAAAATTTTTAAAAACGTGTGTTTCTGCTTAGTTATTGCTAAAATAAAGCAAAAAACTTCTTTATAGCCATTTTTGATTGTGATCGACTTGGAAAAAAAATTTGCTACCCTGAAATTTTGTTTTTTCGCGTTTCATGACTAAATTAGCATAGAAATGCAAAAAAAAATCCGCCCCGCCGCACGTCCTACATATGGGTGGATTATTAATTGGGTAATTGAGCTCCATTATCTAAATTTTGGGAAGTGTCAGGTGGAAGTGGGAGGCGGGGGGAGGGAAAAAGTCAAAAACTACACTTGTTAATATCTCCACTACGAATTATTGCCAGGGGAGCGTCAGGAGGGTGCAAAGAAAATCGCCTAAAAATTAATATCTCAACTATCTCTTAAGCTACGTAATTGAACCTTAAAACATATATTAAGCTATACTAGAGAAATACGAAAAAAATATAACATTTGGACAAAATAGTAGTGGGGGAAAGTAGGGAGCATTTGAAAAATGGTGCACTTTCCACAATTTCAAATCGTCTTATCTCAAAACTGAGTACAGATATCAAATCGAAAATTCGTTAGATTATAGAACTACATAATCTTTAATTTTGGAAAAAAATTTAAGCTAGGACGTGCAAGGGGAGGGAGGTCGTAAGCAAAAATTTCAAAAATTTTGAGTGATTTTTTTAGGGGTCTGGTGAAAGATACAAAGTTTAAATTTTTCATATGGATACATCTATTTGATATGCATAAAAAAAAAATTTGTTTCATAATTTTTATGTACCGACCCCTCGGTCCAACGGTGCACAAGGTGTTTCATGTGCATTGAAAATAAAAGCTAAACTGAAAATTTTTGAATGAAATTTTAAGGTAGAAACTTGAAAATTTGCACAATTCATTTAAAATGAATCCCCTCCCACACAAAAATTATTTTTTCGACCATTTTTAAGAAATCAATTATCACCTAATTATTAAAAGCTATTAATTAAAAACTCTGCATACAAATTTTTAAAAATAGATGAAATGAAATTGCGTCAAAAATTTCGAGATCACACTTGCCCTTCTACCTCCATCCATACAAAACAATGATTTCGACCAATTCCAATAAATCAACTAATAACGAACAAATTGAAAGCTACGAGCTTTCCTTAAACACAGGGTGATGGGGTAAATAATATATTCTCTCATCTCCGACGTAAGGTAACACTCTCTCCATGTGTCCAAGCTCCAAGTATTCTTCCAAGAACGCATTATAGCTTCCAATTCTGGGTTCTGCCGCAACCTTTTCTCAACTTGTCGATATCTAAGCATTGTCATATTTCGTGACTCGCCCAATGGTTTTAAGTCAATGTCATCTTTAAAGGGAAGATGAACCGCATATCGTCCATTATCATCTCTTTGTGAGTGACTTGAAAAATTTCTTCACATCTTGTTTCAGATGGCGAAGGTTCTCTTTGGCCATCCTCGCTGTCAATCTCAAAAAAATTTTCTATCTTTTTATGAAATTATGTCATGGAAACCATTGATGTAATTTTTTGAGTTTGTTCGGTAGCCTTCATGATCTTGCCAGATATTATCCATCCAAGTTTGGTTTTCTGACGTAATAGAGGGTTTCCTTTCTTCAAGCCGTTTTCTATTATTTCTTCGAATATGTCTGCTCCAAGAATGAGATCTACATTACCTGGTGTATTGAAATAAGGATCTGCCACCTTCAGTGACCAAACTGAATTTTATTTATCTATGTTTATTAGCTGCTCTGGTAGTACCGATGTTAGTTTGGTCATGATAAGAGCTTCAGTTACAATACTGAAGTTCGATGAAAATCTCGGAGTGATGGTGATTGTTATCTTCTTCCGAATGGTTTTGGTTTCAAGACATCTTATCCCTGTGATACTGGCTAGTACGTCTTCGAATTGTATACCGATTTTCTTGACAGCTTTAGTTGATATGAATGTTGTTTGAGATCCTGGATCGATTAGTGCTCGGAGTGATATTTTTTGTCCGGTTTTGGAATTGGCATTGATAAGCGCGGTTGCCAGCAGAATCGCACCGCTGTGCCCAAGAACTATTTTTTTTGTTGCGTTCTCTTTTCATTTTTGACTGTGGCCATATTGACTGCAATAGTTGCTGGCGATGTTTTCGTAACGTGTAGTAATGTATGGTGTGGCTTGTTGCACTCGAAGCAGGTATGTTTGCTTTTACATTTCGTAGTTTGGGCGTGCCAAATGCAATTCCTGCACAGATTGTTGCTTGTGACAAACTTTAGTCGATCATCCGCTGTTAATATTTTGAATTCTTCGCAACGAAAAATCGGATGAGAGTTGTGTTTGCAGTAGATGCAGGAGAATTTGCTAGGCTGGTGGTGCGTTGATTGTGCAGTCGTTGCGAATGATCCCCTTTTCATCGTCTATGGTGTGCCAGTCTGTTGTGGTCTCGTTAATGTTAGGGTTTGATGTCGTTTCATTAGAAATTTCTAAAGCTGATCTAAGGTTAGCATCTCTTTGGAATTATCAATGCTTTCTTCAAAGAGCCGTGCGTTTTCGCCATCAAGCTTTCGCATTGCGATCCGTACTACGATTAGATCCCACTCTTTGGTTTTGTATCGTAGATTTTTTAACGCTGCCAAGCAGTTTCTAAGTATATCGTGCAGTTTTAGCAATCCTGCTGGACATCTGTGTCCAATCCTGTCAGCATCGAGTAGAGTGTCAATGTAGGTCGTGATCATTTTTATATTATTGCAAAATCGCTCTTGTAAGATTATTAGAGCAGCTTCATAGTTTGAAGCGTCTAGTTGCAGATGTGTGATGGATTCTCGAGCGTCTCCATCCAAATAGCTTAGAAGATATTGCATCTTCTGTATTTTCCCAAATGTTGGGTTGTCATGTATGACATTCTTAAACATGTCACTAAAATTCTGCCACTTCCTGTAGTCTCCGTTGAATCTGGGAATTTCTAATGCAGGTAGTCTAGGCAAACTATTGCTAGTGAACCTTGGATGATCTTCGTAGTACACGTCCAGGATGTGGTAGCAGGCAATCCGATCGATGAAGTTCTGACGGTGGACGCTATTTGGTTTCTGGCACTAGTCTCTGGAAGCTTCATGATGGCTAATTGTCCAGTCTTGTAAATGGCCTTCGTTTGCCCGTATAGAAGCTCTATTTCTTCCAATATCTTGGTTGTGACGTATGGATGGTCTTCTGGTACTTAATTCACGATCTCTTCGTAATTTTTAAGGAATGATCCCCAGAAACGATCTAGGTCTCTTAGTTTTTTGGAGTAGTACTCCTCTGTTTTTCTGGAGCTACCGTCCTTGCGGTAATTACCTCCTAAGTTTTTCAAGGATTCAGCTATCGCCTGTTGTTCCTCAATAATTTTGTTGACCTCTGAATCCATTACCTTTGGAAGGGTCATATGAAATGGCTCAGCAATTGATTGTAGAACTTAGCGTTTGAGTTCGTTGAAGCAAAGAATGGCTGATACGTATTGATGTCTAAGCGCCGTTGTAAACGCGTCTCAGTAAACGATTCGTAGAACCTCGGGTCTGGAAGGGATTCACTCATGTTCGACGTAACGATGTTAATCCGGCTCGACGGACTAATGTTTCGGCGGCAGTTGATCTTCTCCAGGTGAAGATCCTGTGCAGCCGATTTAGTATCTCCAGTCACTTTCTCTCGTCTGGAAGCGAGTGGAGCGCGTTTTCAAGAGCTATACTCAGCCTACCACACCAGTCGTTGGTACAGAGGAAGGAATTCGTGTATCTTAATGGTTTTAAAGATACACGAATGGGCTTGGGTATGGGAATTGATAGGTTATTAACAAGAAATACGTTCTGGTTAATTGTTTGGGTGGAAGTAAAAGTAAAAGTTTATTGCCTACTTTTATATACTTAATCTTTACATTGATTTTGCTGTTTAGCCAAAAAATATGAGTTGAACGATCGAGCATTGTTCATGTACCAAAAATGCTGACACATTTTATGCTCGATTGCTTACCCATTCACATGTCATAAGGTACGTTGGGTTGAATGATCGGATATGCTTTACTTAAATATGATTATTTTGCATATTCGATCATTTAACCAAATGAATGTAAATTAATTAAGAATTAAATATAAGATCGTATTACATGTTGGGTTGAATGATCGGACATGCTTGTGATTATGTTGCATGTTCGATCATTCACTGAATCATATTACATTTTTTACTTCTATGTTCGGTGTGTCCGAAGAACAAATCTTACGATTCCCTCACCTCCTCACCAAATGTTTGGTTCCGTGAATGTAAAGAACACCGAATTTTATGAAAACACTATGCAACTTCGTCTATGAAACTAATATTCTATACAGAGAATATTAAACGTGATTTAAGCAAATAATTAAAAAAATTCTTAACATCCACCCACTCTTACTATCACCCCTCCCCCTTCACCCAAACTTGCATAAATAAACGAAAGAAATATTTATTATATTTTTTTTTTTTTTACGGCCGTCGAAAATAACTAAGGGGGTCACCCTTTAATGCGCGTGCACAGTTAAGTCGACACGGGTATGGGGAAACAAGTGGATTGAGGAAAATTAGTAGGGAAACACAGGAGGGGAGATTTTGAAGTAGCGGTGAACGTTGTTCTTAAATTGCTGGAGATTATATCCTGTCGGAAAGAGATTGCCTGGTAATGAGTTCCACAACACTGTCGTCCGAGGGATGAAGGACTGCCTAAACTTCACTGTTCTCCACGGCAAGGGCTTCACGGTGTACTCGTGTGAGCGTGTAGCTTGGCGAGTATTTCGAGGGGCATTGAATGTAGGTGGTATAAGGGCTTTTATACTCTTGCTATTGATTGTCAATCAATCACATTCCTGTTAATACCCCCTATAGAGCCATAGGACAGAAACAACTATCGTCCACAAGGCGCGATCCTGTGCATCGGCCTTAAGCTGTTACCAGAACTTGTTTATTCCTCTGGCCTACTGCTCAACTGCTCGCTTCCATGTCGCTCGCTTCCATGCCGTCTTCCTTGACGATTATAATCCAGAGCCTGTTTGGCGATGTTTCGCTCTGGTTTCCTCAAAGTGTGGCCGATCCACTGCCACTTCCGCCTTTGGATCTTAGTGAAAATTTTAGTCTGACCAGTTGTACTCGAAAGTTTGTCGTTGAAGATCACTTCTGGCCAGAATATTCCTAAAATGCGTCGAAGGCATTGGTCCACAAAAGTTTGTAGCTTCTTGGTAAGTCGAACGGTTACTTTATCACGTAGAGTAACCATATAACAATACTCTCAGAAAGAGGAAAGGATACCGAAGGCCTGACGAGCTTTATTTAGACGAGCCACAATATCCTTTTCGGCTCCGCCGTCCATGCTGACAATGCTTCCGAGATAACACAAATCTTGCACCTCATCAACATCTTGTCCGTTAAGAACAATCGGTGTGCTTTCGTTCGGACCCAAGTGCATGTTCTTGGTTTTACGCACATTTATTATCAGTCCTGCTGCATTGCATTTAGAATGCAACGAGCAAACATTTGACTCTAAGTCCGAACGGTTATATGCAAGCAAACACACGTCATCAGCATAATCAAGGTGACTTAAGATGTTAAATAGTCTCCATTGAAGACCTTTACCTTTCCCACCTTACAGTGCAGCTTTCAAGATGTCATTTATTGCCGCCAGAAACAGGGCAGGTGATAATATGCAACCTTGTCTGACACCCGTCTGCACAGGAAAGCTCTTGGACAGCTCTCTTCTATGCAAGACGCGACACCTCGCATCTTCGTAGGATTCTTTAATCCTTATCTGGAATACCTCTCCTACTCAAAGCATTCCATAAGTAATCTCGTTTAACGCTGTCGAAAGCCTTCTCGAAGTCACAAACATGAGATGTAGGGGCAAATCCATTTCGGCTGACTGCGCCAATATTATCGGTAGGGTATTTGTGTGGTCGATACAAGACGACCCTTTACGGAATCCAGCCTGATAAACTTCGAGAGTGCTCTCCACGACATCACTAATCCTATTGAGAATTGCCTTAGCCATGATTTTCGATACGGCAGTAAGTCGACATATACCACGCCAATTGCCACAATCCCGAAGGTCGCCCTTCTTCGGAATTTTCATAATGTCGCCCTCCTTCCATTCAGTCGGATATCTTCCTTCATTCCACACCTCAGTAAAGAGTAAGAGGATTATATCGGCTGTTATTTCCGGGTCCGCTTTGAGGAGTTCGATTGGTAGTCCGTCTATACCTGGGGCTATTGATCGTATTTGGAATTAATTTTTAAATTGACAACAGCCCTGCTCTAGAACCCCTTTTCACTTAGCCTTCCCATACCACTCTAACCTGTATATTGACTTTTCACGCATCCTCAACTTGTGCTAAGAATAATACAGTTGTGCCCGACTCGTTGGCAGTTTATTTATTTTGCTAATGAGTATACCTATATTGCTTTTATTACTGTTTTTTTAATGGAAATTGCAGTTATCTGTATAAGGTGATGTGAGAGTCTTCATTCTACTCCATCCCATAGCATTGCGACATTTTCAAGATACACAAAATAAATTGGATTCAAAACAGTTGAGATGTAATCTATACATCTATACATATAAATATAATTGTAGTGTCTGTCTGTTATTTGTGTATAAATAACTATAAGTTAGTTTTTCGCTTTATTTTAGCAATAACTAAGCAAGAACACACGCTTTTAAAATTCTTCTCTGTCTGTCTGTCCGGCCGTCTTTCACGCGCAAACGTCTGAGTCGATTGTAATGAAACTTGCACAGTTCGTTAGGTGTGCTTCGAGATGTAATTTGCTTTTAACCGATTAGCTTCACTCCTTCTCCCCCTCCAATGTGAGACAATTCCACGATTTTTCAAAAATTCGATTTTCTTGAAAAGCGTGAATGTTACTTATGTGAAATTTAAAAGATATAAATTTCATGATGGTTTTAGTTGTTTCTCGAAAAATCACCGAAAACTTCCCACTGCTTCTATCACCTCCCATACAAATTGTATAATTTTACTAAATCTCAGTACCTATTTAATGTTTGAAGCCTAAATTTTGGGTTCAAAACATTTTTATAGCTACTCTAGCATGACGTAAAACAAATTAGTTCAGTGCTGTCACCCCTTCTACCACTCCCCATACAAAATTTCATGCTCGTTCTTTTGTTGTATTCGCCATGTTTTTTTTTAAAAAAATATTTATTACGGAATAATTTTAGGCATATCAGTGTAAGGAATTTCCGGAAATGTTGATTTTTGTTCTTTTGTGTACATTTGCACTCGAATATTCATTATACAAATTTATTCGTTACCTACTTAAATATTACACCTGCATTCATATCACGAAAATAATTTGAATCACGTTTCAGCCTTAATTACGTTTTCATTGCTAATAGCACTAATTGTTGTTGTCAAATTAATCGGAGGAAAATTCTTTTCATTGTTTTCAAACTGTACCAAATTCTGGTACATATATCATCTCTCTAGCTTAATTTCGCAATGAGAAATCGCGGTGGCTGCTAACTTTATTTAGGTCTGTTATGTAGATCGCCTCAGCGCGGTACAGACTGGGTGGGTAATGCTAAAAGATCTACAGATAGAGGGGAATAAGTCGAACAGCTTGCTGTCGACTCCATATCCTATCACAGCATTGATATTCTTGTAATCTAGACTGATCATGTCTTAGGCAGATTTCTAAATATTGATGGTTACAAGGTGATTTAACCCTTAAGTGATTCGCAAGTGTAAGTACTACTTTAATGGTGAACTTTATAAAGTACGACGCTAGAGGAGTAAACCTTGAAAATAAAAATCCCCAATTCTACGGTGAAACAGCATATGCCAAGGGATGTATGGTTAGTGGGAAATTAACCGCTAATATGTGAACTCTGGATATCAGGCGCCCTCCAGTTGCAATTAGCCTTCCCCTGGTAATGCGAAGCTCTGCCAGGGGTGACTCTATTTTCTCGCGATACTCGTGGGAATCATATGGATAATTCAAGTGTAACCAAAAGGGCAGATGCAACTCCCAAAGCATCACAAACAGCGGCTGATGTCTCAACGAAGAGGGAAACAAACCAACAAACCGTCCACAAAAAGTATGTGAAGTGACTGCAGAGGCTAATCCTCCGGTCATGACAAAGTACAAAAGACCGCCACTCAAAGTAGATCATGATCGGTATTATACATACCGAACATCCTCACAAGATCCTTACATCGGAGCAGCTAGCTGCGACACAGAAGTCGATCTTGAAAGAGATACCCAAACCGGCAAAAGAGGAGATAAATCCACAATTTGGTTGACTCAGCCTTAAGGCGGGATGGATGCTGATCGTTTGCCTTGATGAGCAAACCGCCGCATGGCTGGAAAGAAAAGCAGGGAGCATCAAACCGGACGAGTCCACGAATATAGAGGCAGTCCGGGCGGAGAATATCCCGCGGTTAGAAATACTCACGGGTTATTTTCCTCAAAAGACAGACTCGTCAGAGTCTGATGCTCAAAATGTTGGTTTGTGCGCCTCGAATTGGAAGGTGCATAGCAGGAGAGTAGAGGGCACAAAGACCATTATAACCTTCTCCATCGACGGCCAATCGATGGAGAAGCTTAAACTAAATGGGCACAGAGTCTGCTATAAATTTTCAAGCGTGACTCTCCGCCCAAAGGTCAAAGAGCTCAAAAGCGGCAAGCCGCAGCTCAATGAAGATGGCCTTAACTCTAAATAAACTTAGAGCTATTCAAGTGAATCTCCATCATGCTGCAGCGGCCATGGACACAATAATGGGAAGTTAATCTTCGATAAAAGAAGCGACAGGCCAAGAGCATTCTGATATCACCAGAAATTAATTACCTGAATATGCCTATTTTCATCCAAACATTTAGTACCGGTACTGGTGAAAATACCAAAGGCAGGAGGGGTTCAAGAAGTGATAATTGCTTCGGCCTACTTTCCTGGTGAGGAGCTAGATATTTCACCTCAAGGCGTCATGGAGCTTGGGAAATACTGTAGAATTCACAAAATACCAGTCATTCTGGGCTGTGACGCTAACGCCCACCATACTATCTAGGGAAGTAGTGATATCAACAAAAGAGGTGAGTTACTTTTGGAGTACCTACTACTAACAACCTAGACATAATAAATAAAAGTAACACAGCGACCTTCATAAATTCAACTAGGCAGGAAGTACTTGACCTAACCAGAACAAGCTCTTGCTTGGTTGACAAGTGCGAAAATTGGCACGTATCAAAAAAAACTTCATTATAAGATCATAGGCATATCTGTTTCGATATTAAGACTTCATTTGGCTATATAGGTGAATACAGAAACCCTAAACGTACCAACTGAAATCTGTACCAGTCAGTTCTAGAGTACGACCTAGGTATCGAAACAGGAATCAATAAGCAGTCCAGCATTGTTAAAATCACGAACAAACTAGTAAACAATAATATTAACGCTTACGAATAAAGTTGTCCTGTTCTACACAAAAAAAGGGCCAAACAAACACATTGGTGAAACGAAGAACTAGCGGCAAAACACAAACAAACTAGGAAATTGTTCAATGGAGCAAAAACCTTTGGGAGCTGGGACAAATACAGAGAGTCCCTTACTGAATATAACAAACTTCTAAAAAGTAAAAAAAAAAGAGTCTTGAAGAAGAAGAGATAGATGATCTCCCAATGGCCTCAAGACTCCAAAAGGTGCTATCAAAAGATACCCCGATAGATATCGGACTATTAGAGAGACCGGATGGATATGCAACTAAAAGCAGTATGGAAACTCTTGAACGGTTATTGGCAACACATTTCCCAGGCTGCAAGATAATTAACAACAATAAAAATTTAGACGCAGAGGGAAGGACGTATCGTCAAACTCCGTTCAGCAAAAGCATTGTTGGCAAAATCTTCACTTCAGAAAAGACCAGATGGGCCTAAACACATTTAGGCCCTACAAATCATAGATAAAATATTTTCCGGATTACTGCAGAAGGGGTTAGAGATCGTAATCCCAAAAATGATAAGAATCTTTAAAGCCAGTTTTGTATGGGGATACATCCCAAAAATCTGGAGCAAAGCGAGGGTGGTATTTGTAACGAAGGCTGAGAAGCGTCCCATTCATCAGCCTAAATTATATCGCCCTATAAGCCTTACCTCCCTCTTCGTCCAAACGATGGAGAAGTTATTGGACATTCACATAAGAACAGGGGCTAACAAGGTCTGTCTTAATAATAATCAACATGCCTACCTGATGTTGATGCTACCAAAAGGCAAATCAACAGAGTCAGCCCTTCATGGTTTGGTAAGACAAATGGAAAAGGCAAGATATAGAAGGATCATTTGACAATACTCCCCATGAAGCCATAATAGCGGCAGCTAGGAAAAAAGGTTTGGAAACGGCCACGATAAAATGGATACACGCCATGCTAAAGAGCCGAATGACAACCATGGATCCAGGTGATAGCACATTGACTGCACAGACCTATAGGAGCTGTTCCAAAGGTGGGGTACGATCTCCACTTCTTTGGTCAATTGTAGTAGATGAGTTATTGGACCGTCCAATAGAACAAAGATACGAGGCAATAGGATATGCCAATAACCTCGTCATTACCATTAGAGGCAAATATGATTTAGTAATATCGAAAAGGATACAATCAGCCTTAGAGGTTATAATGAACTGGTGCCAGTCTAAGAATTTGAACATCAACCCAAGTAAGACTGAGATAGTACCATTTACAAATAGAAGGAAAATCCACATCATACCTCCTTCAATAAATGGAACATTAATACCCTTTTCAGATGAGGTAAAATATCTAGGTGTCATGCTGGATAGCAAACTCAACTGAACCAAACATTTAGAATGGACTCATGCCAAAGCACTAAAGGCATTTTGGGCATGCAGAAGCTTATTTGGCAGAACATGGGGACTAAACCCCAAAATGATTTACTGGTGTTACAAAACAATCATTCTTCCAATAGTCACATACGGATCAACGATATGGTGGACTAAAATTTTACAACGAAAAGCACAGCTTACGCTACAGAAAATCCAAAAGCTAGGTTGTCTTGGTATCACAGTAGCAATGAAAACCTGTCCTACTGCGGCAATGGAATAGTTCCTAAACAACCCTCCGATACATCTCCAAATAAAAAAGGAGGCTATCAAAGGGGTGTTACGCATACAGAGGAAAAACAATTACAAATCAGGGGATTTTAGAGGTTACTTCAAAATTCTAAAAGACCCAAAAATAGAGGCTCTAACCTCCACATTATCGGACGCTGTGCCGACAAAATTCAACTTTGACCCCCCCCCCTTGGCAAAGAAGCCACAATCTTCCAGGCTGAACGAATTGCAATGGAGCTATGCATCCAAGGGAATATAAGGAGAGCTCATCGCAACAAATCTAAGGTCCGTTTCATATTTATTCGCTAACGATATTCCCGTTATCTGAACGAACGAAATTTGGTCTTGTTTCATATTTATAAGGTCAAAAACAATTTCTCTTTTAATTCATTTTTTATTAAACATAAACATAAAAAATAAATGCCAAATTACATAAAATCAACAGATAATATTGCCCCCATTCTACAACACTTTACTTACTCTCCCATACATACTGCCAACGAGGTTTGTGATAATATGCCCAATAGATTTTCTATTGGATTCATGTCAGGTAAACAGGCAGGCCACTGCATAAGTTGAACCAACATTTTGTTTCACTGCTTACATGAATTCTCGCTGAAAGATCCATTCTTCTGAACCATTTCCATTTAAAAATGGTACTAAGGCCTTCTCTAAAACGTCGATGTAGTTTGCACTCTTCATTCGAGAGGAAACGATTTGGATTTCTAAACATCTTTCAGCACAAAACGCGGCCAATGTCATCACATTACCGCCACCAAAATTCCTCTTCGGAAAATTTAATGACTTTTGACGGATATCCCGATAATATCCCCGAGAGCCGTCAGGACTATGGAGATTCCACTTCTTCTCGTCCGAGAATACAATCTTAAAATGATAGATGTCTATTGAATTGTAGTTTTTTGCATCGATTTTGTTTACTTACCCGATTCGAATTCCAGATCGTTTTTGAGTGCCGTAGGAATCTGGAGAACGCAAATGATTTTGCACAACACACAAACTTCTCTTAATTCTACGCGAAATCTCTCTCAAACCATAGTTCTCCGCATGAAGGGCGTTAATAAACCCTTTTTCTTGTTCGCTCAGTACTTTCCCACGTGGCATTATGAAACTTATTGAATTAGATAAAACAAATAAAAATCTAGCTCTTAATTACCGTGTTGTTAGTACTTCCGCAGTTTTATCACAACTGACCTTATAAATATGAAACAGGAGCAAATTTTGTTCGTTCAGATAACAGGAATATCGTTGCGAATAACTGCGCATTTGTACACTGTGCCATTTGCACTATTGCATGGAATATTTTAGAGAAACCGTAGTGTACAAATTCATGTAAGCGTTTCATATTTATAAAAATTTTAAGTGACCTTATAAATTTGAAACGGATCTTATTTATATACTATCGGATAGTCAGATGGTTCTCAAAGCCCTAGCATCCAATAAGCACGGATCGAAGATAGTTTGGGACTACCTTCAAAACTTAATCATCCTTGGAAAAAGGAACGATGTAAGCTTAATATGGGTACCAGGACATATGGGAATTGAGGGAAATGAAGAGGCTGATCGCCTTGCAAAAAACGGCTCAGAAACAAATTTTATTGGTCCAGAACCATTCTGATAACGAAAAGGGCACTCCAACCCTATACTTAGAAAGTGGGTTGAACAAGAACATAAAATCTAATGGAATAGACTTCCAGGCTTGTCAATCTCAAAAAAACTAATCCTACCACAAAAAAACAAAGTGGAGGATATTCTAAAATTCAGTAAGAGTGATATTAGTACTCTAATCGGCCTAATGACGGAACACAATAGAGTAAACCACCACCTCAGAAATATTTTTTTTTTTTTTAGGAACCGAACACAACTTAGGGGGTCACCCTATAATGGTATGCACAGATGTGTCGAATATGGGCTTAGCCGAAACCGGCATCTGCCGCCTCTGTCTCGAAGACTCAGAAACGACAGTACACATCCTATGTCACTGTGAAGCAGTAGCTAGGAAAAGACACAATCTTCTTGGAAAAGGTTTCCTTTCTACCGAGAAACTAGCCAACATAGCTCCCTTAAAGATACTTAGTTTAGCCAAAGCTATTGAGTTATGGTAGGGTAAAGGTGCAATAAACGCACAATAGGCCGAGAAGGTCGCAGTGGTCTCACGTGTTCCCCAAATTAAAAAAAAAACTTTAGATTTAAGATAGCGCCAATTTCTCGGGAATGCTTGAAGATACAAATTTTATTTTGACGTAATAAAATAGCAACAAATAAATAACAAAATCTCTAGTTATTTTGTTTGTTTTTTTTTTATAGGCAGCTACATGTGGACTGCTAACTTTATACACATACGTCTGGTTAACTCCAATTGTCACTATTATAAGCCTCCTGTTTGCCAACTTTCGTTAAATTCAAATAGTACAATCGTATTTTAATATCGTTCGACGGAAAATAGTGTGCGATCTAATTTCAATAATCTCGCTACCTAACAATTTAATATTTTGGAGTGCAGTGATGTTTGTGTTCTATTTTTTCACCTTTTCCAGAAGCGCTCTCAGTGTTCCTGTCTTGTATTGGACGTTCCAAGATCCGAAAAAATAGATTAATATCCCATCCTACTTTTGTCTACCAGGCTATTTCTGTAATAGTTTCTTCGAACTTGTCCCTAATTAAGATGGACAATCCAGAGTTTGCTGGAGTATAGCCTAGTAGGTAGCGTGTTGGTCTACAATGCGAAGGTCGGGTGTTCAAATCCCGGTCAACTTAGAATTTCAGCACACTTCCTGCTTGTGTATATCTTGGCCATGTTGTGTCATCAGTTTAGTAACATTGACCCCTAATGTAACTGATCTGATGGCACATGCTAAAATTTTCCGCTGACCTGCTGAGCGTTAAGTTCTAGCCGGAATCGATGACACGATATTGTGCAAGTAGTGCAATATTAAAGGAAGCGATTCCGGTGCAATGAATGTTAGCATGCACAATTAATTGATGACGATCATTTTTCTGGCTGAAAATGTAAAATTGTTAAATTGAGTCAGTCGTTGTGTGAACTCCGATCGCGATTAATATCAAATTAATAAAAAGCGAATTGTTGATCTACTGGTCGTTAAATAAATAAAAAAAACTTTTACAAATAAAACAGTGTTTTCTATTTAATATTGTAAGTTACCTTAATCTGCGAAAATGGAAAACTCATAGACAGAGATCTGTGGAAGGGCTAACAAGCCTTCCACAATAATTAATGAAAAACGTTAAGAAACCTGGCGGCCAGGAGGCCAAAGTCCGATTTGGGATGTAGTGCCATTGAAGAAGAATCCAGAGTTTGTGGATTTTGGGTGAGCCCTACATTTTTCGATATTTATCATCTCTTCATATTATTTATTTTTTATTTCTGCTACAAATTATTTATTTTATTATTATGTTATTATTTATGTTGCCCAATATTTTTCAATAGTCGAGAGAAGGAGAATGAATACATACTATACATACAAAAATTTAGGAACTATTGCAAATTTCAAGGACTAGCATGTATTTATTTCGAGATCAAGGGCATGTTAAAAACTAAATTTCATAACGAAATTTTTTGAAACAACTGACAAAATAAACATATTTAACGATTAAGCATTTTTTTTTTAGTTCATGTGCAACGCATGACCTCTAAAAAATAATTGTTAACTCAATTTTAATGCTCATTTAGATTTGTTAAGCAAAATTTTTACGATAAACATAAATTTGAAACAATGTACATAGGTATTCTCCCATTTCATCTAATGAAGCTGCCTTAATACTGGCCGACGTCGATCCTCAGTACTCGAAAAGGGATCGATGGAAATTATAGTTTGATTTATGGGCCCTATACACAATGGACCATATGATCATCTCCATTGCGTGGAGGGCCAAGTGGCGTAGGAAGCCATGAGAATGACCGACGATTTGAATTTCGACAGTTTTTCGTACATAAATCAAAGGGACATAGAGCGCAGTAAAGGCACAACCGCCATTGTATGAACAGTGGCGAAGAATGGTGATGGCCATGGCTATGTCATTTTATTCAACTTTTCAGTAAAGCAGTTTAAATGCTACTGCAATCTTTTTGTACTACAGAATTAAATTTATTTCGACCAGCAGGACACATAGACCATATTTTATGACGTCATTAATACATAGTGTAGTATATCTCTCGAAGAGATGAGTGAATTAACTTTTATAAAACAGCAGCAAGTCGACATAGCGCGGTTTACCGCCTAAGTCCAGATTTATAAAAACTTGTATGTAGTTATGTATGTAATTTACGTAGTATGACATGTTCATTAATTTATATTTTGCAAGCTCAATAATTTTTAGAGATTCTCCATTTTTTAACAGCACTATGTGCAACGTATGACCTCTAAAATAATTTTACTTTTATGATAGTCCATAAATTTCAATTAATTACAATTTCGTAGGCACAGAGTAATTATCGTGGTGTAATATGAGCGGAGGTAATGCGAACAGCAGCAACTCTTAAAAGTTCCACAGTTTACCCGTTTAAATGAAATTGAATCTTTATTCCACTTTGATCTGAACGAAATCTATGATTGATTCCATCCAAAACAAATGCACAATAAGTAACGATTTGTTATAAATGGTATTTATGCGATTCCTACAGTACAAATATATTCTTGTATAAATTGTATTTTATCAATCAATAACATGACAACGTGCTGCTAGTAAAATATGCAGGCTGTTTGTTACCAGTGATAAATCGCTCGATTTCCCAGCACAGTATTTATGAGTTTGGTTTTGAATTAAGGCTTAGAGTCGTTTCGAAACAAACATTACACATGTGTAGACTCGTACGTTGGAGTGTGCCGTCCGTCGAGATTCTAATGGTTTTGCACATGCTAGCAGGTCTTTTGAAAGAGCCTGTTCCAACCGTCGCATCGCAAATCAAACAGCTGTGGGCGGCGAAATTTGATATTCAGTTCGAGATTCCAGGAAAATTGCAAATTGCTAAGCTTCAAGGTAGTCGTACTGTTAGAACTTTCGTAAGCACACATACTCAAAAAAGTCTGCGTACATCTCATTAGTAAATTCTGAATGATGTTGGAATCGTCTGAATCAATAATGTGATCTTGATTTAATCATTTCGATAAAAAAGCCTAAACTGCAAGAAATGTATTGAAGCAGGTTTGATTAAAAAACTCCCAAAATTAACGAAGATATGGTAATTTCAATACTTGGAAGTCTGTGAGCGGCCCCACAAAAGTCTGCGTACACATCACAAAATTTAGGGATTCCCCGAAATGTGCAGTGGTTATTTTTTTTTTTATATATTTTTTTTTTCTATTCATTTTTTTACATTTTTATAGAAGCACTACTCCCCCTTTTAAGGCAAGCCTTGTGTTAGGGGTGAGTAGTCGTGTTGAATTTCAGAAAATAACAATCAATAGTTCAATATTAATTTTAAAAAATAAAAAAAAATTATTCTGACAAATATTCATTTTTAATTAATTTTTTTGACATAATATGAAATATCGATTACTTTATATGATTAATTGTAAAAAAAATTTTTAATTCTTTTCTTAAAAATGACAAGATTTTCGCTTCGTTTTACATGATATGGCAGAGAATTAAATAATTTAATGCCTTTATAGGAATAATGAGCTTGCCCAATATTCGTGAGTCTGAAAGGCAGACTGATTTCCTGCTGGATTCCACTGCGAGTAAGATTTGTGTTGATTTTCAATATTCCATTTTTGAGCTCTTTAAATATTTGGATGCTAGCAATGATGCTAAAAATCTTTTCAATGCTTAGAACATTAAGCAGTGGAAATAGAAGACAGGAAGGGTATCTACGTTTCTTTTTTTAATAAAATTTTTAGTAACATTTTTTGGACAACTAAAAGTGTATTTATCAGAGTTTGTGTGGCTACACCCCATGCAATAATACCATATTGTAGAATGGAGTGAATAGTTGCAAAATAAAACATTCTTATATTTGTTTTGGATAAAAAAGCTCTAACTTCAAGACATACTGGTATTAGTTTTCTTAATCTATTTATAACACTATTTATATGATCTTTCCATTTTAGGTGTTGATCGAATATTACTCCTAAATATTTTATTTGAGACACTTTATTCAAAGATGAACAATTGCAGTTTAGTAGACACGATGCCGAATGTATTTTCAATTTCAAGTCTGTCGGTTGACTACGTTCTGATAGAGAGAAAGTCATGTAGTTACTTTTGCTAATATTTAGAGTTAACGAATTATAAGTCAACCACTCTTTTAATGATGATAAACTATAATTCGCTTTGAGTGTAACACTTTCCCAATCATTGTCTTCAACTATTAAAACAGTGTCATCTGCAAATGATATTAGTTCACCTTGAATTGGTTGGGAATACAAATCATTTACATATAACAGAAAGAGCAATTGTCCAAGAACAGTTCCTTGAGGAACACTGTGAATAAAAGTAAGCTCGTCGCTACAAAAATCATTTATCTTTCGATTTCTTAAATAGCTAGATATCCAATCAATCCATTTACTATTTAAATTTAGCTTATGCAGTTTTTGTTCAATATTTTTATGCGGAATAGAATCAAACGCTTTAGCAATATCTAGAAATACTGCGCAAGGTTTTTTTCCTGCATCAAGCGCTGTTACAATTTTTTTGCTAAGTAGAGCAACGGCATCATGTCTACTACTTCCAGTCCTGAAGCCATATTGACAATCAGAGATTATTCTATTAAGACTTATGAACTGCATTATTCTGTTTTTGGCAGCTTTTTCTATAATTTTAGCAATGTTAGATATTAAAGATATAGGTCTATAATTATTAACAAGCTGTTTGCTGGATCCTTTGTGCACTGGCGAAACTATTGCAGTCTTGTAGATTTGCGGGAATATACCTTTTTCGAAGCTAAGGTTAACTAAATGAGTCAATGGTTTTACAATAAAAGAAGATATTTTTTTTAAACATTCAATAGTAATACCATCGAAACCTGGACATGAACCACCATTCATCTTGTCAATAATAGACCTAATTTCAAGTTCACTAACTAGATCAATATCTTCAGTCAATGATGTCTTAGGGGTTATACTGGGTGAATTTGTAGAAGTAGTAACTATTTTGTCTGCAATATTTTTTCCGACTTTTGTGAAATAATCGTTAAAAATGTTTGCAATTTCTTTCGCATGTTCGTCAGTATTTATTTTCTTTTCCTCAACGGTTAAGCATGTCTACTTCTTTTCCCTGTACTGAGATTGATAGCATTCCATATTTTTTTCCCATCGCTACCGGCGTTGTGAAGTAGCGTAGCAAAAAAATTATTTTTAGTAACAGTTATAAGTGTAGTTAATTTATTTCGATATTTTTGGTAATATGACCTCAATCGTTCATTTTGGGGACTCTTCTGAAGAGCCCTACTTAATTTATCCCTCTTTCTAATTGAAATCAGTAAACCCATGGTGATCCAGGGCTTCAATCTTTTGTTTTTACTTGATGGTGTCTTATAATTTAAAGTACTACTTTTAATTAGTTCATTTAACTTATTATAAAATAAAATGGCACTATCTTCTACATCCTTATTCAATAGTATATTATCCCAAGAGGTGGTTCTAAGCCTTTCAATTAATAAATCGTAACTCAATCTTTCGTAATTAACATTTGGTTAATCAGTAGTACGTGAATTTATTAAAGAATGTAAAATAAGGCCAACACTTTTGTGATCAGTTAGATTTGTATTAATAATTGCAGAGGTTACACCAATGAATTTCTTAAATTTTACATTCGTGAAAATATGATCAATACATCTGTTTTCTATAGTATTTTGATTAATTATTGAGATTAGTCCTTTTCCATTCATCATATTAATTTAATTAGAAGACAAATCGTTCGTATTTGAGTTTATGTCTATATTTATATCACCTAAATGATGCCTACAATTTTTCATTGATACGCGTGACGATATTTCATTGCAAAATTGTTTGAGAGTTTTGCGTGAATTAAAGACTATTCTTTAATATGGAAGTTAAAAATAAGGAAATCAGTGTTAGTGAGCGTAAAGTGATAGTAAAATTGCGTGAAAACGGGGAAAAGTTTTCGTGAAATCGCAAAATTAGTTAGAAGAACCCATTCCTCGGTACAAAGGGTTGTTGCTAATTACAAAGAAACCGGTTTGATTATTTCCCGGCATCGATCAGGACGTCCTCCTACACTTATAGCACGTGAACGTCGGAGTATTATTAATGCTGTGAAAAAAAATCCCCGATTAACGGCGTTCCAAATTGTGCAGGACATAAAACAGAAATATAATAAAAACATAACAGGGTTACGATACTCTAGATGAAATAGAATTTTTTGTGATCCCAAGAAATTTTGTAGCTAGGGTATAGCGTGTTGGTCTTGTAATGCGAAGGTCATGAGTTCAAATCCCGATCGAAGCAATATATAATTCTTAATACTTCCTAGAAAGAGAGTTGTGCGAAGGTCTAACAACCCTTCCACAATAAGTAATGAAACATGTTAAGGAACCTGAATGTCAGGAGGCCAAGGTCCGATTTGGGCTGTAGTGCCATTGTAGAAGTAGTAGAAGAAATTTTGTATGGGGAGTGTTAGAAGGGGTGATAGCATTGAACTAATTTTTCCCCATCATGCTAAAGTAGCTATAAAAATGTTTTATACAAAATGCTTACTCCAAAAATTGAATAGGAGCTGAGAAAATCAGTGCGTTAGATTTAGTGAAAATGTGCAGTTTGTATGGGAGATAGTAGAAAGTGTGGGGGGGATTTTAGTGATTTTTTCAGAAATAGCTAAAAATATCATAAAATTGACATCTCTTAAATTTTAGGCTAGTAACATTCATACTTTTCAAGAAAATAGATTTTTTGTGAAGTTGTGAAACTATGACATATTGTATGGGAGGGGGTAGAAGCAGTGAAGCTAATCAAATATTTTTTTCTGATCTTAGTGATAATACTAATTAGGTACTTATTACAAAATATGAGCTCGATAAATGTTATATGTTCTGAGAAAATCGGCTTAGAGGATTTCATGAATAAGTGTAGTTTGTATGGGACGGGGTGGAAGAAGAGGAAGGACGAAAATAATTTTTATACTGTAGATTGAAATCATTATGGAAGTAATATATCCCGAAATTCAGACTAATAGCTTTTATACTTTTCCAGCAAATCCATTTATTGTCGAATTGCGAAATTGTGTCATTTTGTATGGGAGGGGGTAGAAGGGGTGAAGCTAATCGTCTAATTTTTTTTGACCCTACTAACAATTTTAAATAAATATTTAGTGCATAATTTCAGCTCTCTAAATTTTATACGCACTGAGTAAATTGGGTTAGAGTAATTCATGACAAGTACAGTTTATATGGGAGGTGATAGAAGTAGGGGGAGGACACGCATAATTTTTATACGATAGATTGATATTATCATAAAAGTAATATATTCCAAATTTTAGACTAATAGCTTTTAGACTTTTTGAGTAAATCCATTTATTGTCGAATTGCGAAATTGCATCGCTTTGTGTGGGATGGGGTAGAAGGGGAGAAGTTAATCATCTATTTTTTATTGGTCTGACTAATATTTCTAAATAATTATTTAATGTACAATTTCAGCTCACTGAACTTTATACGCACTGAGTAAATTGGCTTAGAGTATTTCTTTAAAAAGTGCAGTTTGTATGGGAGGTGGTGGAAGGAGGGGAACGACACGTATACATATAATATATTTCAAATTTCAGGCCAATAGTTTTTATACTTTTCGAGCAAATCCGTTTATTGTCAAATTGCGCAATTGTGTCCTTTTGTATGGGAGAGGGTAGAAGGGGTGGAGCGATTTGGCCCGTTCACGAACTTGACCTTACTTTTTTGTCACGACGTGTACGAAATTTGAACTTTCTAGATCAACTCGTTCTCAAGCTAGAGAGCGAACGGACGGACGGACGGACATCCGGTTTTGAAATTTTTGAGTGATAATATTAACTTCTGTATCATTCATTTTTTTCTCCGAGCCTTATTTCTTGGCGTTACAAACTTTAGAGCAAACTTATAATACTCTTAGATTTCATCTAGAGTATAACAATATGCAATGAAACAGTGCGCATAATTCTCAGGAAAGGCGGTTACCATGTTCGAGTCGCACGTAAAAAGCCGTTCATATCGGAACGAAATCGTCGAAAGAGAATGGAATTCGCCAAAACTTATGTAACTATGCCAAAAGAATTTTGGGAAAGCGATCTTTTTTCGGACGAAAGTATATTTTGTATATTTGGGATAGAAGGACGCAAATTAGTATGGAGAAAACGCTCGACAGAATTCAATAAAGAAAATCTGATTCCAACTGTAAAGCATAGTGGCGGCGGTGTGATGGTTTGGGGGTGTATGGCAGGCAGTGGATTGGGGCAACTAGTTTCCTTAGAATCCACAATGGATAAATACGGGTACCTTAATATTTAAAAAAATAATGTTAAGCAAAGTGCTGAGAAATTGCGGCTGGGGAACGCATTTTATTTTCAGCACGATAATGACCCCAAACATACTGCTGAAATAAATAGGCTTTGGTTGGCCTACAACGACCCAAAACTCTTAGGTACACCTCCTCAATCACCAGATGTAAGCCCAATTGAACATTTGTGGGATTTACGTGAAAGAAAAATTCGTCAGCATGACATAACAAGCAATGCAGCATGACATAACAAGCAAAAATGTTATTTTGAACGAGTGGAACAAAATAACGGCCGTAGTAACATCAAAGCTTGTTCACTCCATGCAAAATAAGCTAAAGGAAGTCATTTATAGGAAAGGCTATGCTACTAGATATTAAGGTTCTTAATCTGATAAGCTGCATTTCAAATAAAATGAATAAATTTTTTCAGGTGTACGCAAACTTTTTTGAATGCATATTGATGACTTCTTGGAAGAAACTTTTTTATTTTGGTTATTCTAAACAGCGAACGAGTACTCACTTATATATTTATCTACCATATTGTTTAATGAAAGTAATAAACAAAAAATTTTGAGTTATAAACAAATGGCAAAGGTTTTATATTGATATGTTTGCTACGACCAGCAAGTGTACGCAGACTTTTTTGAGATGTGTGTATTTTGTCGATTAAGATAATTAATCGTGTAATACACATGAATTATCATAATATGAAATATTTATACGTACTCTAGATACAATGAAAGTGTAGTGTAACTAGGTTTACTATCTTGAAAAATAGTTCCTGTTTGCTATCTGAAACGCCTGATTTCAGACAAAAATGCCTAACGGCGATAAAGTGCCAGCATTAAAAACTGCCATAAACTATTAGTGAACAAAACAACTTAAGCTAAATAAGAAATAACCGCTGGAATAATACCCTCCAAAATCTTGAAAAAGGGTCAGCAAAGTTGTGGCAACTAAACAAGATATTTAAAAAAGGTAAACATATTATGCCACCGCTAAACCATAATAACCTTATAATCGCGGATAATAAAGAGAAAACGAAGCTACTAGCTAACAATTTTCTAGAGAACCATAACCTTTCTCAAGGGCTCGGAAATAGTGCCACAGACAATGATGTAAGGCAAGTTGCTTCGAATATCCCCAAAATAGTTCCATCAGCTTCTTTACTTATTAAACCAAAAGTAGTTAAGAGTATAATCCGAGGTCTTAAGTCAAGAAAAGCCCCTGGAATAGATAAAATTATTACTCTAATGGTAAAAAATCTACCAAATATAGCTCTAATATTTCTAACTTTTATTTATAACAGCTGCTTAAAAATTGGTTACTTTCCCCAGGCATGGAAGATAGCAACAGTGGTACCTATACTTAAGCCAGGCAAGGATCCCTCTCAAGCAAAAAGCTATCACCCCATAACCAACCATCAAATTCCTGTTAAGACCCCCTATAGGGGCATAGGACAGAAACAACTCTCTTCCACAAGGCGCGATCCTGCGCATCGGCTTTAAGCTGTTGCCAGGACTTGTTTATTCCTCTGGCCTCCTGCTCAACTGCTCGGTTCCATGTGTTACATAGTCGACCAACCCGACGTCTTCCTTGAGGGTTATAATCCAGAGCCTGTTTTGCGATGTTTTGCTCTGGTTTCCTCAAAGTATGACCGATCCACTGCCACTTTCGCCGTTGAATCTCAATACCTATTTTAGTCTGGCGAGTTGTACTCCAAAGTTCATCGTTGGAGATCACTTCTGGCCAGAATATTCCTAAAATGCGTCGGAGGCATTGGTTTACGAAAGTCTGTGGTGTCTTGGTAAGTCGAACGGTCACTTTCCACGTAGTACAACCATATAACAACACGGATTTGACGCATGCGTCAAAAACTCGCAGCTTCGTGCGAAGGGAGATCTCTCTTAACCTCCAGAAAGGGGAAAGGATACCGAAGGCCTGACGAGCTTTATTTAGCCGAGCCTCAACATCCTTTTCGGCTCCGCCGTCCATGCTGACAATGCTTCCGAGATAGCAAAAATCTTGCACCTCTTCCACATCCTGTCCATTAAGAACAATCGGTGTGCTTGCGTTCGAACCCATGTGCATGTACTTGGTTTTACGCACATTTATTTTCAGTCCCGCCTCTTTGCATTTAGAATGCAACGAGCGAACATTTGACTCTAAGTCCGAACGGGTATGTGCAAGCAAACACACGTCATCAGCATAATCAAGGTGACTTAAGATGTTAAATAGTCTCCATTGAAGACCTTTACCTTCCCCACCTTCCAGTGCAGCTTTCAAGATGTCATTTATTACCACCAGAAACAGGGCTGGTGATAATATGCAGCCTTGTCTGACACCCGTTCGCACAGGAAAGCTCTCGGACAGCTCTCCTCTATGCAAGACGCGACACCTTGCATCTTCGTAGGATTCTTTAATCATAGCTATGACCTTATCTGGAATACCTCTCCTACGCAAAGCATTCCATATGTAATCTCGCTTAACGCTGTCGAAAGCCTTCTCGAAGTCCACAAACATGAGATGTAGTGGCGAACCCATTTCGGCTGCCTGCTCTAATATTATCCGTAGGGTATTTGTGTGGTCGGTACAAGACGACCCTTTACGGAATCCAGCCTGATAAACTTCGAGAGTGCTCTCGACGACATCACTAATTCTATTGAGAATTACCTTAGCCATAATTTTTGATACGGCAGTAAGTAGACATATACCACGCCAATTGCCACAATCCCGAAGGTCGCCCTTCTTCGGAATTTTCACAATGACGCCCTCCTTCCATTCAGTCGGATATCTTCCATCATTCCACACCTTAGTGAAGAGTGGGAGGAGTATATCGGCTGTTATTTCCGGGTCCGCTTTGAGGAGTTCGGTTGGTAGTCCGTCTATACCTGGAGCTTTCCTTCCCGCCATTGACCGAATGGCGGAAACTATCTCTTCCTTATCTGGGGGATCGTCCCTAATAGAGGATTGTTGCGGTTGGATGTTTGGAAGTTGTTCTGTTTCCGGAATATCTTCATCTGACAAGATGTTTAAAATATCAGAGAAGTATTCCTTCCATCGCCGCAACTGGTGTTCACTCATATTAAGGAGAGTTCCGTTGACATCTCTCACCAGGTGGTTGGCGGTGAAATTCCTGTTCGTCAACTGTTTCATGATTTTAAATAGTGAACCCATATCCCCAAGGTAAGCCGCAGATTCTGCCTTGTTTGCCAGATCTTCAATGGCCTTTCTCTTGTCGCGTCTAACAGCCCTCTTAAGCTGTATATGAGCATCGCGGTAGTTCTGCCTCAAGTCGGGCGTTCGTTGATTGACATCGGGTTGAGAGATGATTGCCAATTTGGCTTTTTTCCGATTGTCAACCTTGTCCCATGTGTCTTGCGACATCCAGGGTTTCTCACCGCTTTGCGCATATCCCACAGATTCTTCAGCACTAGTTAGAAAAGTGTTTCTGGTTGCCTCCCAATTGGCGTCCAGTGTGCGCATTTCATGTTCACCCAATGTGGATGACTTTTCGCGTAGAATGGTGGTGTATTCGAGTTTTTTGTTGGGATCTCTGAGTTTATCCACATTAAGCTTGCGCTTCATTTGAAGAATTTGTGGTCGTCGGATAGCTGCTGTACACAATCTCAAGCAGGCAACCATCAAGTGGTGATCGCTCCCCACGTCAGCTCCACGTTTCGCTCGCACATCGAGGAGACATCTTCTCCATCGGCGACTTATAGCCAAATGGTCGATCTGGTTCTGAGTAACACCGTCAGGGGAAACCCAAGATGTTTTATGATGACTCTTGTGTGGAAAAAGGGTCCCTCCGATGACCATTTGCCGAGTACTACAGAACTCCACAAATAATTCGCCGTTTTCGGGTCTCTTAATCCAAGGTCGTGAAGAGTCGACCCAAGGGTCACCATGCCTCCCCATGACGTGTTCTAGTCCAGTGTTGTCTGATCCAACCTGGGCGTTCATATCTCCCGAGATGATAATAATATCACCTCTTGGAACACGTTCGAAGGTGGCACTCAGTTGGCTATAAAACTCCTCTTTGTCACCAGATGTTGCGGTATTAGTTGGTGCGTAGCACTGCAGAATTGTGACGTTTCTGACACTGGTCCTGAGCCTGACGACGATAATCCTATCCGAGATTGGTTCCCAGCTAATGAGACTGTTTCTCGCTCTCGGCGTAAGGACGAACGCCACGCCATTTCTGGCTTCACTTTCAGGGCCAATGTACAAAATAGTGTTTCCGCTAGGGGTTCGTTCTTCTCCTGATCCTGTCCACCTGACCTCGCTCAAGCCCAAGATTTGGATGTTATAGTGCTCCATTTCACGGTCGATCACTGATTGGCGGTGCAAGGACCGAGTAACCCCAGCTCTTCCCCCGTCATTCAATGTTCGAACGTTCCAGAAGCCAATCATAGTCCGTTTTCGAATGCCAAAAGTCGTTACCGTAGAATCAGTCCGTATCCGAGGCGATGTATCCGTTTCTCGTATCATTTAGGTCTTAAGATCACGGGTGATAAGCCCATGATCCAGTGAGTGTCCATTTGCCATTTTTAGGGCAAGCAGGACTGACTGTGGGTGAATTCTACAGCCCCCATCCCAGAGGGGGATAGTTAGCTCAGGTCCGTGGAGTCGCTAACTCCAAAGATAGTTGCAGGAATTGGTAAAACCTCATACTACAACTACCCCCTTGCGGGTAACCCCATAAGCCTTCTACCTATTATGAGTTATCGAAAAAATTATATTGAAGAGTATATTGGACAAGATCGAAAACTGTAATATAATTCCCCATCATCAATTTGGATTTCGTTCGAACCATTCCACCACTCAACAACTGTTTAGAGTAAAAACAGAAATTCAAGAGGCACTACGCGCTAAAAAGTCTATCGGAATGATAACTTTAGATATAGAAAAGGCTTTTGACTTTTTTTTTTTTTTTTTTAAGGCACCGAGTTTAATTTAGGGGGTCACCCTTTAATGCATTGCACAATTAATTCGGTAAAGGAATTGGATAAAATTTGAGTGTACTGAGGAATTTAGGTTGGAGAGAGACGGAAGTGACGGTGGAGATTATTCTTGAAGGACTGGAGGTTATACCTACTTGGGAAAACGTTAGCCGGCAATGCATTCCAAAGTCTGGACGTTCGGGAAATGAATGACTGTCTATATTTCACTGTACGAGTAGGAATAGGGTTGACGGTATACTCGTGTGCGCGTTTAGCTTGACGAGTATCACGGGCAAAGGTGTAAAGTGGAGGAATGAGTGATCTAAGCTCCGCACTACATTTACCATGAAAGTAGCGATAATAAATGCTGAGTACTCCGACGTTTCTGCGATGCTCGAGGGAGTCAATAGAAGCCGTAATGGTTTCATCTCCAATTAGTCGGAACGCATGTTTTTGGATTCGGTCGAGCAGCGCAAGGTGAGTTTTGGGAGCCCCAGCCCAAAGATGCGAGTTGTACTCTAAGCGAGGTCGAATGTAGGCCTTGTAGATGGACGCTAAGTCGCGAGGCGTAAAATATTTTTTACATTTGCGAAGAATACCCAGGCGTTTGGAGGTATCAAGGGCAACATCAAAGATATGTTTGCTCCAATCAAGATGGTTATTTAATTTTACGCCTAAAATGATAAACTTATCTACAGAGCAAATTGGTACGCCATTAAAGTTTAAATTGGACGACGTCGCTGGAACATCACGTTTATGAGAAAGATGACAGGCCTGTGTTTTAGCAGCGTTGAACTCTACTCTATTTTTCCTGCCCCATTCCAGGATTAAGTCGAGGTCGGAGTTCAGCGAACCGATTAACTCACTGCGTTTGGAAGCAACAGATTGCTTGTGAGAATCCGCAGCAGAGTTAAATTCAAAGGTGTTATCTAAAGTACTGTCATCAGCAAAACTATGGATTGGATTGAGAGTAGAAGACAAAAGGTCGTTGATAAATACCAAGAACAGAGTAGGCGATAGAACAGAACCCTGAGGGACACTGGAGTTGATTGGGAAGGAGGCGGAAGTAACGCCATCTAATACGACTCGTATAGTGCGATTGGACAAGAAACTCTCAATCCATTGAATAAGGGAAGCATCGAGGCCAATGGCCTCGAGCTTAACAAGAAGACATTCGTGCCAAACTCTGTCAAAAGCTTTTGCAATGTCAAGTGCAAGAACTTGACCTTCGCCGTATTTGTGCAAGCAAGAGTTCCATCGTTCCGTCAGGTAGACCAAGAGATCTCCCGTCGACCTTCCAGAACGGAAACCGTATTGGCGATCGTGGATAAGCTGTTTATCCTCGAGATAATGAACGATTTTGCGATTGACAGCGGTTTCCATTACTTTCGAGAGCACTGAAGTAATGGCTATTGGGCGGTAGTTAGCGGGGTTCGCTTTGCTTCCTTTCTTGGGAATTGGCTGAACATTCGCAACTTTCCACAATTGTGGAAAGCACCCGGAAGAGTAAGATAGATGGAAAAGATTGCGAAGTGGCTTAGCCAGGGAAGAAAAGCACATTTTAAGGGTAATGGGGGGAATGCCATCAGGGCCAGCGGACTTGTGAATATTGAGCTGTTGCAGAATCCTGGAAATGAGACGTGTGCGAAAATGTAATGAAGGCAGCGAAAAACCAGAAGGTGTTGCGATAGGAGGGCTTTGGTTTGAAGGTGGTACTGAGGAGTTTCTCGCAAAGCTTGCTGCCAATAGGTTAGCTTTCTCAACAGGATCGACTACGGTACGGTCACCATCTACGAGTGGCGGTGTTGATGAAGAGACGAAATTATTGTTGACCGTTTTTACAAAAGACCAGAAAGATCTTGAGCCTTTAGGACTCTGAAGGATCTTCCGTCGAAGTTGTTGGTCGTATTCAAATTTAACACGTTTGAGGATGGAATTGCAGGTATTTCTTGATTTAATATAGAGCTCTCTGAAAGCTGAGGTTGGATGATTTTTGAAAGTTTGAAACGACTGTTTCTTCGCCTGAATTGCAACAAGACATTCGTTTGTAAACCAAGAGTCCTTCGACGGCCGGACTCTCTTAAGACTGAAAGGTATGTAGAGCTTCATACCTTTCAGGATGGTCTCGGTGACAAGTTTACAGGCTTCATCGCAGTCATTAGAATCGAAGCACAATTTCCAATTGAAGGCAGTGAAGAACTCGTTTAGCGCCCCCCAATTAGCTCTTTTAAAATGCCAAACAGTTCTGCGGGGTGCCTTAACTGGCAGCGGTTTTTGTGCTGCAACAGGAAATTGTGCACGAATCATGAAGTGATCCGTGTTACCAATTGGCGATGGAGATATTACAGAGAGGGAATATTTCTCTGGTTGATTGGTAAGAAATAAATCAAGAAGATTGGAGGATTGTCCTGCAATTTCAGGTAAACGAGTAGGCTCATTTACCAGTTGTGTTAATCCGTTAATCGAAGCAAACAGCTCAGTGTCACGTCCCTCATGGTCCGTGCAGGAGGAATATTTAAGCCAGGCAGTGTTATGAACATTGAAATCGCCCGCGATAACGATTTCAACGTCAGGGTGTGCAGTGTAAATGGACTGAATGGAGTCTGAGAGGCCATCCAGCTCACTAGCTGTTCTAGCTGCACTCAATGCCGGGCTTCTATAAACATAACAAAAATACAAAATGTGCCCTTGGATTAAAAGTTTTATCCAGATATAGTTAAATTCCGGATTGGAGCAGGTTCCTAATTGCGGAACCAAATGGAAGGGCACATCATCGCGGATGTAGAGAGCGACACCCCGCTGGCGAAAAAATGCTGGGATAAGGTGATACCCGGGTACAGAGTAAGACTGTTCGCTCCCCGGTAACACCTTGCACTCGCCTAGTGCTAGAATATCCGGTTTTTCTAATTGTGTATGGATGTACAGAGAAAGATAAGCGGAACATAATCCCCGAACATTGACCTGGTCAATAATAAAGTTAACCATAACTCACGGAAGAAAAAAAAAAAAAAAAAAAAAAAAAAAAGATTGAGGGAATATATAAAAACACAAAAAACAATAATAAATAATAAATAAAAAAAAAAATAATAATTTATCACAATTGCCAGGAAAATAAAATATGTATTAAAAAAAAAAAAAAAAGAAAGAAAGAGAAAAAACAAAAATACTGGCAGCACGAATTGAAAATCAAAATAAAAATAACGTAATCCCAAAGAGAAAAAAAGTAAAACCAACAGCACATACAAAAACAATAAACGGCTCGGGGTCCACAGTGCTCGAATGCAAGCCCGCGCAAGTTCTAGGCCTATGCAACGGAAACAGTCAACACACAGAAGACCCCGGGTCCGTTACCCGACACTTAGCTGGGAATGATGATGTTGTGGTGATCTGATGGATTGGTGACCCCCTCGATGACGCGCACAAATTAAAAATTTTGTTATTGAAAAAAAAGAAAAACAGCACTCGCGACAGAAGAACGACAAAACAGCATAATAAAAAAGGTGAATAAAACAATGAATGAATGACGCGGACGCGTATGAAGTACAAAAAAAAAGGAAAAACAAGGTGAGACGGCAGAAGTGCGACCGACACCCAGCACTGTGCGCGCAGAACTCTGGTTTGGCATGAAGGTCTAGTCTACAAATTAATAAATAATTCTTTCGAACCGTATATCTGCCAAATAATCAGCTCCTTTCTGAGCAACAGATCGTTCAAAGTCAAAATTGGAAATAAACTCTCCGATCCCAGAACTATTCCTGCAGGGGTTCCCCAAGGATTTACACTTAGCCCAATACTATACAACATCTACACTGCTGACGTTCCTGTAACGAACGATTGCGAATTGGCGACATTCGCTGATGACACTGCCATATACTAAAAGCTACGATCATCCCAGATTTTAAATAGACTACAGCAGCAACTCGATGTGATCTCTAATTTTACTTTATTATTTTAATAATAAAGTATTGTGATCGACTTGGGAAAAAAAAAAATTTGCTACCCTGAAATTTTTTTTTTCGCGTTTCATGACTAAAACAGCCTAAAAATGCAAAAAAAAAAATCCATCTGTCTGTACGCCGTCCGCCGTACGCCGACGTGTACGCTCAGCGCACATTAACTCCCAAACCCTTCAAGATAGAAAGTTCATTTTTGGAGGGATTGTAGGTAGTTGCGGATCTCAGGCGGATACCAATTTTGGGGGGTGTACGAGTTCAAGGGGAGGCAGGGGGAGCGCTTAAACAGAAAAATACGAATTCAAATATCTCAACCATGGTTACAGCTAAGAAGCTAAAAATCAACATACATATACAGGAGTTTGTGGGACAACTTCTAAAAATAACTTAATTTTTTTATCCATTGGCGTGCGAAAAGGGGGGGCTAAGAACCAATTGTCGACAGAATTTTTTTTTCAAAATATTATATCTTCGAAATTACTTCCCATAAAAAATTTATATTTTGAGACCATCAAGATAGTATATAGATCTACTAGAAGCAGTTTAGATAGAAGCTAATTAGTGAAAGGGGGAGGGCCAGGGGGGGTGCAAAGAAAAACACTTAAAAATTAATATCTCAACTGTCTCTTATGCTATGTAATTGAAACTTAAAATGTATACTAAGCTTTACTAGCGACATATGAAAAAAATATAATATGTGGGCATTATAGTAGTGGGGGGAAATGGAGAGCATTTCAAAAATGGCGCACTTTCCAAAACTACAAATCATCAAATCTCAAAATTGAGTACAGACATCAAATCAAAAATTTGTCAGATTGTAGAGCTGTATAATCTTTAATTTTGGTAAAAAATTTGAGTTGGGGGGTGTAAGGGGAGGGAGGTGGAAAGCAAAAATGTTGAAAATTTTGAGTGATTTTTTTATGGCTCTGGTAAAAGATACAAAGTTTAAATTTTGCATGTCGACACATCTATTTGATATAGATAGAAAAAAAATAGTAATTTGTTCCAAAATTGTTATGCTCCGAAGTGGGGGTCTAACGTGCACAAGGTGTTTCATGTGGAATGAAAAAAACACATAAACTGAAAACTTGAAAATTTGGGAAATGCTTTTAAAAAAAATTTCTAAAAGTTTGAAATATTAACCGGTCGAATATTTTTAAAACTTCTACTCTCTCCCATACAAAATTATTTTTTCGACCAATTTTAAGAAATCAATTATCACCTAACTATCAAAAGCTATCAATTTGAAATTTTGCACAAAAACTTAGAAAAATAGTTAAAATAAAATTACGGTAAAAGTTTTGAAATCATGCTCGCCCTTCTACCCCCTCCCATACAAAAGCATGATTTCGACCAATTTCATTAAATCAACTAATAACCAACAAATTAAAAGCTACGAACTTGAAATTTTGTACGAGCACCTTACAACAGAAAAGAAAGAAAATTCCATCATAAATTTTACGATTCCCTTACCTCCTCTACCCCCTCCCATACAAAATTATTTTTTCGAGCATTTTTAAGAAATCAGTTATCAGCTAGCTCTTAAAAGCTATCAATTTCAAATTTTGCATGAAAACTTATAAAAGTAGTTCAAATGAAGTTGTTTTAAAAGTTTTGAAATTGCGCTTACCGTTCTACCCCCTCCCATACAAAACTATGATTTCGACCAATTTCATTAAATCAACTAATAACTAACAAACTAAAAGCTATGAACTTGAAATTTTATACAAGCACCTTACAAGAGAAGCGAAATAAAACTGCATATCAAATTTTACGATTCCTCTACCTTCTCTACCCCCTCCCATACAAATTTTCGGTTTCGTGAAAATAAAATACACCGAATTTTATGAAAATTTTATGTAATTTCGTCTATGATACACATTCTATACAGAGAATATTGGACGTGATTCCAGCAATTATTAAAAAGCTGTTAACATCCACCCACCCTTGCTATTACCTCTCCTCCTCCCCTCATAAAAACCCAAACTTGCAGAAACGAATGAAATATTGTTAAATTGACAACAGCCCTGCCCAATAAACCCCTTTGCGCTTAGCTTTCCCTAACCACTTTAACCTGCATATTGACTTTCCACTCATCCGCAACTTGTCCCAAGAATAATAAAGTTTCGCCCGACTTGTTGGCAGTTTATTTATAATAAATGGAAAATAAAAATTAATCCGTCAAAAACACAAACTATATTTTTCACAAAGCGTCGAGCAGCACGTTACCTTCCAGCACCAGCTGTTAATATCCTCGGAGAATCAATCTGTTGGTCGAAAACAATCAAGTATCTTCGATCAAAAACTAACGTTTCAAAACCATGTTGAAGAAACCGTTTCCCAAATCAAGAAACAAATTCGAATACTGTACCCATTAATTAATAGGAAATCCAAATTGTCACTGAAAAATAAGTTGCTCATCTTTAAAACTGTCATGCAACCAAGAATAACATATGGAGCTCCTATTTGGAAACTCTGTGCTGCTACACACAGGTATAAAGTCCAAATAATTGAAAACAAGTGCCTGAAAATTATTTTGAATAAACCCTGGTATTTCGCTACTCGAACTTTACATGAATTAGCCGATACTAAAATGGTAAACTTCATTATATCGGATTTAGCCGCAAAATTTACTAACCGATGTGCAAATTGCAACAATTTCCTGATACGGGCTCTTCTAGTCTAAGTTGTAGGTTAAGTTTTATCTCTAAGAAGTAGCTTGTAAGTAGGATTAATTCAACCGTAGGGTTTTGCTTACTTTTCTCCCTTAAATGCTAAATTAAACAATTAAATATAAAAACCATCTCTCTGCAGTAATTAGCAAACTGAATTGTACGACTTAAGATGAAAAGACTGTGTAGCCTGAACTCTGTATTATAAGAACTATGTTAAACAATATTTTTTGTCATACTATAATAAAAATTAATCTAAACTAATCTAATCAAAACTGTTACTTTTCAGTAACTGTAGGTACTCGATACTTTTTTTGAACATCTAAAAACAAACGAATACGACGGATGCTACATGCAATAGTAGTTGAGTAATAGTGCAAAACACATCAGTTTTCTATCGGTGATAGAATGTATCGAGTTGATTTTGAGAGCAGTATCAGATACCAACAACGTCTCCAGGTATCAGATACATTCTTTTATATCTGATACCTTCTACTTCTACAATGGCACTGCAGCCCAAATCAGGCCTTGGCCTCCTGACCTTCAGGTTGGAAGGGTTGTTAAACAACCCTCTATCTTCAAATTTTTCATTTTCGTAGATTGAGGCCACCAAAGTATAGGCAAGTAGGCAGTGTGCTGGAATTAGACGTCGACCGGGACTTGAACTCACGATTTTCGCATTGTAGATCAATACGCTACCTACTAGGCTACACCCTAGCTGATGCCTGGACCCATCATTAAAAGCCATGTAAAAACTCCAGATAGAAATTTCCTTAGATATTTTCTATGCTCTCTATTTTTCAGGATATATACGGGGGCTGTTCGGAGACACCGAACATATGTAGAAGCTAAAAATTTAATGTAATTGGGTGAATGAACATGATCGAACATGCAACATAATCACCTTCATGTAAAGCAGATCCGATCATTCAACCCAACATGCCTTGTGACATGTAAATGGGTGAACGATCGAGCATAAAAGTAAATTATGAATGTGTCAGCATTTTACGCACATGAATAATGCTCGATCGTTCAACTCATATTTTCTGCCTAAACATCAAAATTAATGTAAAGAACATTGTATATAAAAGTAGGCAATAAACTTTTACTTTTACTTCCACCCAAACCTTTAACCTGAATGTATTTCTCGTTAAACAACCCACCAAATACCATACCTTAAATTCGTGTTTCTTTAAAACCATTAAGATACACGAGTTCCTTCCCCTGCATCAACGACTGGTGTGGTCGGCTGAGTACAGCTGTTATAAACGCGCTCCGCACGCTTTCAGCCTGTGACTGGAGAAACTAAAGTGACTGGAGAAACTTAATCGGCTGCACAGAATCTGGAGAAGATCAACTGACGCCGAAACAGGGGCAGTCCCAGAAGTACACAAAGGAAACAAATAAAAATGTTGGGAAAAAATACCTTTAGTTCTTTACACAACAATGTTTAATAGCTTCAATAACCTGTTTATATTGAGAATTGGCGAGCTCCTCAAACCGCAGACTCCATCTCTTCAGTGCTGGCAAATATTTTAAAAACGAGTCATTATTTAAATAATCCAAGGGGGATAATTCTGGCGAATAGGGTGCATAAGGAAGCAATTCAAACCGTAGTTCATTGATTTTGACCATTGCGATTACGGATGTGTAAACTGGTACATTGTTTTGATGAAACAAAACTTTTTGTTCGCCAAATGCGACCGTTTTTTCTTGATTTGATCACTCGAACACTGTAATAAGTTCGTATAATACTCGTCGTTGATTAATTTTCCCACGCGCAATCCAAAAAACTGCCGCTGTGGCCTTGCCTGCGGATGTAACTATCTTCACCTCCTTCGGAGCCGATCCCCCCTCTTAGTCCATTGCTTTAACTTTCCCTCGTCTCAGTTGTGAAGTGATGGAACCATAATCCATCAATTGTTATGAATCGATGCAAAATCTCGGATTTAGTGCTGTGAACTTCGCCAAACAATCGATTGAAACATCCCCACGACGCTGTTTTTCTTCCATTGTGAATAATCGCAGAAACCATCTTACGAATAGCTCTCTCATGTCCAATTTTCAGTCAATATACGATATACAGCACTTTTGGAAATGCCTACCATATCTGCTAGCTCGCGCACTTTCAGTCGACGATCATCCTACACCATTCCTACACCATTTTGTGAATTTTTTCTGCCGGGATCATCTCATTAGGTCGACTTCGCAGCTCCTACGCCCTCATTTATACTCTGCCACCCAATATTTTACTATTGTAAACGAAGGAGCTGACTTTCCCAAAGTAAAATCTTTCTACGTAACGATACCAAATTTTTTCATGGTTACAAATTCACTGAGAGCAAATGAGAGCACTGACAAGCAAATGCTAAATAACAGCAGTTTTTTTGCTGCTTTATCCAGAGCAGATTGCCGTAATTACATTGAAAATAACAACAACTCTATTTGTCCAGAGTAGGCAAGCTATCCCAGTGGTCTCACAACTGACAACTCGAATTTGAACTGTCAAATTGTTTTCAAGTGCAAGAACTTGCCAGTTCAAAACTCGGTATTTTTTTTTTTTTTTGTGGAATACCTTCTTCTACTTCTACAATGGCACTACAGTCCAAATCGGACCTTGGCCTCCTGATATTCAGGTTCCTTAACATTTTTCATTACTTATTGTGGAAGGGTTGTTAGCCCTTCGCACAACCCTCTTTCTACGAATTTTTCATTTTCTTAGGTTGAGGTGACCAAGGTATATCCAAGCAGGCAATGTGCCGGAATTATATATTGCGCCGACCTGGATTTGAACTCACGACCTTCGCATTACAAGACCAGCACACTACCTACTAGGCTATACCCTAGCTGTGGAATACCTAAGGAGGATATATAAAATGGAGTGCCTGATAGGCTGTCTCATGTGGGACTACGTTTAGATTCGGAAATTTTCGAAAATTATGTTCAAGCTTAACATGGCTTAAAACTTTTACAAAAAAAATCCGTAATTTGTATTCTCTCTTGGTTGCTAGTATTCAGTCTGCAATAGAGTAATTTTCAGTGCCACGGCTGTGCTATTTTATTTCAGAAATCTTGATTTTTTCAATTTTTATTAGTTTTTGGTTCGTGTCTAAGCTAATAACTTTAGCAACGTACAATTCAACACGGGACAGAGATAATTGCATTGGTCTTAATTATGCCAGGAAAGGATAGAGAAACAATTCTTTCGAAAATTAAACGATTGTTTCCGACAATTTAACGGGCGACAGAGTTAGTTCCAAAAGGCTGAAGTGTGCCAGACAAGTATAGCGAAACGATTGTTTCGAAAATTTTCGAGCATATGGTCAGTTAGGGAGGAAAATACTTTCATTCCCATTTTCTTACAAGGCAAAGCATGCTCATAGTCCCTCCTGCTCTACTCTTGTTAGCATGAAAACACAACTAACTTTAAACTTAAGCTTTCTAAGGTTGGTACTTTCTTCCATAGTGATTTTTTCAAACAACTACCGCCACTTATACGTTAGGGCTGGGTACTTCTGGAACAGCCAACGTAAATAAATCGCAATTACGAGGACCCACTTTAGGAATTTAGGAATTCACCATTCGCGAAAAGGTAAGTTATAATTTATAAGTAAATCGCTAAAATATTATAAATATTGTAACATTTGTATACGAGTTAGTGGAAGAAGTGAAAAGTTTTGGAAAATTTAGAAACTACTTATCAACATCGTACGTTTCAATTTTTATGCAAACAAAAGGTTTTTCTTGAATTAAAAATGTTGTATAAGAGGTGGTAGAAGAAATGGAGTGAAGTTAAATTTTTTTCCACATTTAATGTTATTATAATATTAAAAGACAAATTCTGGTGAAATTTCAAGTTTTCTTTATTATACCATTGAAAGTCAACGTAATGCATTTATCAAATTGTCCAGATTATTTTATTTTTATCATAAATGTAACCTCTCGAATAAGACTTATTCGAATCCCCTCACTCCTTCCATCATCTTTCATACAAACTGCACTTTTTCACGAAGTAATATAAATAAATTTTCTCTTGTACTAATTACTTAACTGGAAATTTTATTAAGATCGGAAAAAGTAGCCTGCTTGCTTCATTGCTTCTACCCCTCCCATACAATTGAATTCTTTGAAAATGTGAATGATACTGTCCTAAGGAATGGGGGAATTCGAAAATTTGTATACCATAAATAATATGTTCTAAATTTCAAATTATAACTTTTTATAGTTTCCAACCACATTTAATTATTACAAACTTTTGAAAATGGTTCATTTTCAATGGGAGGGAGTAGAAAAAGTGGACCGATTTGGCTCGACCTGTACAAAATCGGAACTTTCTGAAACGACCCTGTGGGTTGGGCCACCTGTCAGGCGCGTCCTCAGGTGGTGGACAGAGGACACCACGGTGTGTCGCAAGAGCCTCGTCCGCGGTTAGCATGACAATAGCAAGGAGTCAAATTTGACACTTGTTCTTTCCTCAACGTTCTTTCCTCAACTACCTCGTTGTTAGCCTAAAAAATTAATGAACACGTTGCGGTTAAAAGATCAGTAAATATTCATTGTGTAAAAACCATGCCGCGAACCAGCCCAAAAAACTATAAGATGGAGTCCCCCCGTATTGCCCCTCAGTCTCTGGCGAAACACAGTCATGGAGGGAAGGAATGGGATTGGAAAGGTAGAGGAAGAGAAGTGAAAATGACCGTAACGAGTGGAAAAGCTGGTATATTTATACTCTAGATGAAATCTGAGAGTATTATAAGTTTGCTCTAAGGTTTGTAACGCCAAGAAATAAGGCTCGGAGAAAAAAATGAATGATACAGAAGTTAATGTTATCACTCAAAAATCTCAAAACCGGATGTCCGTCTGTCCGTCTGTCCGTCCGTCCGTCTGTCCGTCTGTCCGTTTGTTCGCTCTCTAGCTTGAGAACGCGTTGAGCTAGATTGTTCAAATTTTGTACACGTCGTTTTTCACAAAAAAGTAAGGTCAAGTTCGTGAACGGGCCAAATCGCTCTACCCCTTCTACCCCCTCCCATACAAAATGACACAATTGCGCGATTTGACAATTAAAGGATTTGCTCGAAAAGTATATAAGCTATTGGCCTGAAATTTGGAATATATTATTTTTATGATAATATCAGTTTTTCCTATAAAAATTATGCGTGTCCTCCCCCTCCTTCTACCACCTCCCATACAAACTGTACTTGTCATCAATTATTCTAAGCCAATTTATTCAGTGCGTATAAAATTTAGCTGGCTGAAATTGTGCACCAAATATTTATTTAAAATTGTTAGTAAGTCCAAAAAAATTTAGACGATAAGCTTCACCCCTTCTACCCCCTCCCATACAAAATGACACAATTTCGCAATTTGACAATAACTGGATTTACTCAAAAAGTATAAAAGATATTAGTCTGAATTTTGGGATATATTACTTTTAGAATGATTAAAGTCTACAGTAGAAAAATTATTTGCATCCTTCCTCTCCTTCCACCCCCTCCCATACAAACTACACTTTTTCATGTAATGCTCTAAGACGATTTTCTCAGAACATATAACATTTATTGAGTTAATATTTTGTAATAAATACTTAATTAGTATTATCACTAAGATCAGAAAAAAATATTTGATTAGCTTCACTGCTTCTACCCCCTCCCATACAATATGACCCAGTTTCACAACTTCACAAAAAATTGATTTTCTTGAAAAGTATGTATGGCACTAGCCTGAAATTTCAGGGATATCAATTTTATAATATTCCTAGTTATTTCTGAAAAAATCTCTAAGATCCCCCCACTCTTACTACCACCTCCCATACAAACTGCACATTTTCACTAAATCTAACACACTAATTTTTTCAGTTCCAATTCAATTTTTAGAGTAAGCATTTTGTATAAAACATTTTTATAGTTACTTTAGCATGATTGGGAAAAAAGTAGTTCAATGCTATCATCCCTTCTAACACTACCAATGCAAAATTTCTTGGGATCACAAAAAAATCTATTTCATCTAGAGTATCGTAAGATTGCGCTTTACGCGCAATCGTAGCCCTGTTATGTTTTTCAGTTGTACTGGCTCTATTGACAGATATTGGCAGATGTTATGGAGGACTGAATGATAGAAAGCAAACAGAAACCATCTACTGAGTATCTGGCCTTCTTGCAGTGGAACTGTTTCACTTTTATACCGTTTGCCCATTTTATTTCGAATAATTTTTCATCGCCAGTAGCAACTGAAAAATTCGTGCTTAAAAAAATCCCCTGTTTGGAGTGGGAATCTAACCCACGACCTATTGACTGAGAAGTAAGCACGCTGCTAGGAGTACCCTCCAGGCAGTAGTCATTAATACCAACGACATCATACCAGAGTCTGTGAGGCCTCAGATCTACTCTTCATTGAGGAACATTCTGAAGGAACACCTCTTAGATAATCCACTAAAACTTTTTGAAGTACGACCTTAAACCAGGTTATCTTAGGATAACTCGTGCTGACCAAAACACTCTAGTCTTCCTTCAGGCTGTTCTCAAGATGAACGAGCTCTTGAATGACATCATCCTACAGGTAGAGGAAGTTGCCGAGGCTTCGAGACTGACGAAAGTGTTTGTATGGATCCCGGGTTTCATTGAAGACCCTACACTCCTATTGCAGGGCATTAAGCTGGAAAACAATCTTTCCACGGAGGAAGCTTTTCCATAGAGAACAAAAAAAGATAAGGGCCAACTTCTTGTTCTCGGAATTGACCAAAGCTCCATGGAAAGTTTGTCTGTAGCGAAAGATTTCGCGGATTGTGGACTCAACAAGATCCACTTCAGACTGTCGAAACCAAATGCGACCAACCTAAGAAGCCGGCAAACTCAGAGCGGTTCAAGCCAATGTACATTACAGTGTTGCAGTTGTCCAGGAACCGTGGATAAGATTTGAAATAGAGGGATCAGCAAAAAATAGCCGGTTTTACAGAGATCCAGCAAGAACGGATTGGATTAAATTTCAGGAGCTAATAAACCGTAAACTACTGACAATAGTTCCTCACCCAATAAAAACCCCAGATTCCTTAGACAGAAGAGCTGGTATACTAAAAAATTTACTAATAACCTCATACAAGAGTTCCTGCCCTCAGATGTCCACCAAAGATAGTAAGAACGCTGTCTGGTGGAATAACGATCTTGATATTCTGAAAAAACGGTCTAGGAAACTCTTTAACAAAGCTAATTCTAGCAAACGTGACACAGACTAGGACAAATACCAAGCAGCACTTACACTGTATAATAAACAGCTAAGAGCCGTCAAACGAAATTCATGAAAGAGATTCTGCGAAAAGATCGATAACGTCAATGATACCGCTAGGATAAAGAGAACCCTATCCAAAGACCCATACATGCCGGAATTACTGGATAAAGGCGATGGTTCATGGACAGAGTCTAGCGGCGAGTTCCTTGAACATTAAAAAATGCAAACACATTTCTCCGGATGTTTTGAGCCGCGCCACAAATTTCACGAGTCGTATTCTAGCTTACTCAGAACTAGTAGATACAGTCGTGATGCCAGGAAACTTAAGAATTGTGTTCAGTTCCTTGAAACCTTACAAGTCAACAGGACTGGACCAAGTCTCCGCAATGATCCAGAATGCGGATGAAACAATAATTCAGTATCTGGTGGACATATACAAAGCATGCATTAGACTTTCTCACATACCGAAGCTATGGCAAGGGGTTAAGGTAGTTTCCATTCCTAAACCAGGCATCTCGAAGACTTTCCGACCCATCAGCCTAACTTCGTTCCTTCATAAAGTCCTGGAAAGACTGGTGGACAGCTACCTACGTGCAAATCTGAACCTCTCGTTCAGGTGCTCACACCAACACGACTATCTTTTTTTTTAAGGCACCGAGTATAACTTAGGGGTCACCCTTTAATGCATTGTACAGTTAAGTCGGTAAGGGAAGTGGATTAAAATTTGGTGTGTTATGGAAACTCGGTTGGAGAGAGAAGGAAATGAGGATGAACATTATTCTTGAAGAACTGGAGGTTAGAGCCGTTTGGGAAAATGTTAGTCGGCAATGCGTTCCATAGTCTGGATATTCGGGAAATGAATAACCGCCTAAATCTCACTGTACGGGAATATAAAGGTTTGACAGTATACTCGTGCGCATGTTCCGCTTGACGAGTATGTCGTGGAAAATGTAAAGTGGAGGAATAAGTGCGCATAGTTCCGAACTGCATTTACTATGGAAGTAGCGATAGTAAATGCTGAGTACTCCGACATTTCTGCGATGCTCGAGGGAGTCAATAGAAGCCGTAATGGTTTCATCTCAAGTAAGTCATGATGTTGGAGTCGGTAAGGCAGCGCAAGGTGAATTTTGGGAGCCCCAGCCCAATAATTCGAGTTGTACTCTAAGCAAGGTCGAATGTAGGCCTTGTAGATGGTAGCTAAGTCGTGAGGCATAAAGTATTTTTTGCATTTATGAAGAATACCTAGGCGTTTGAAAGCGTCAAGGGCAACTTCAAAGATGTGTTGACTCCAATCGAGATGATTATTGAACTTTACGCCTAAAAGGATAAAATCTTCGGAAGAGCAAAGGTGTACGCCATTAAAGGCTACATTAAAAGACGACGTTGGAACATCACGTTTGAGGGATAGATGACAGGCCTGTGTCTTAGCGGCATTGACCTCTACTCTATTTTTCCTGCCCCATTCCAGGATTAAATCGTGATCTGAGTTCAGTGAGCTGTTGTAATTACTTAGATCAAGACACGCTTTTTTGGGTTAATAAAATAATAGACCTCTATAACAACTACAAAACTTTATTTTTTTTCGATGTTCAACTTTTTAGACATTAAATTCGTTTTCCTTAAAGGATATTTTACAGTATTGAACCCTTTCTAACATCATCATTTCAACACAGTGCGGCATCGGCACTATTTCTTTCGTCGAGTCAATAAATTCGATAATTTATTGATCGCACGAAAGGAAAATGCAATTAAACGACGACCTATTTCGGTCATCATATTGACATTGAAAAATGTCGAAGCGAGATAAGGGAAACACGAGACTTTAGTGTGGGACAAATAAGAGCATAGCGCTAAGAGTTAATAAATTCGATTAGGTGTGCGATTGGAAGCAATAGAATGCTTGTTTTATTCCGCAGCAGAGTCAAACTCATAGGTGTTATCTAAAGTATCCCCAAAACTATGGATTGGATTGAGAGTAGAAGACAAGAAATCATTAATAAATACTAAGAACAAGGTCGGCGATAAAACAGAACCCTGAGGGCACCGGAATTGATTGGGTAAGAAGAAGAAGTAACGCCATCTAATACTACTCGTATAGTGCGTTAGGTCAAGAAACTTCTAATCCATTGAATGAGGTTAGCATCCAGGCCGATGGCCGTGAGCTTAACAAGAAGACATTCATGCCAAACTCTGTCAAAAGCCTTTGCAATGTCAAGCGCAAGAACTTGACCGTCGCCGTATTTATACAAGCAAGAGTTCTAGCGTTCCGCTAGATAAACGAATAGATCCCCCGTCGATCTACCAGAACAGAAACCCTGTTGACGATACTGGATATTTAACGATTTTGCGATTGACAGCTATTGGGCGGTAGTTGGCGGGCTTCGCTTTGCTTCCTTTCTTCGGAATTGGCTGAACATTCGCGACTTTCCACAATTGTGGAAAATACGCAGAAGAGTAGGATAGATGAAAAAGATTACGAGATTAGCCAGGGAAGAGGAGCACATTTTAAGGGTAATGGGGGGAATGCCATCAAGGCCAGCGGACTTGTGAATATTGAGCTTTAGCAGAATCCTGGATATGCGACGAGTGCGAAAATGTAGCAGAGGCAACGATGGTGTTGCGATAGGAGGGGTTTGGTTTGAATACGGTAGTGTGGAGTTCCTCGCAAAATTTGCTTTCTTAGCTTTCTCAACAGGATCAATTACGGTGCGGTCACCATATACGAGTGGTGTTGATGAAGGGATGAGATTATTGTTGACCATTTTGACAAATGACCAGTGACACCACGCTGGCGAAAAAAAGTTGGGATAAGGTGATACCCGGGTACAGAGTGAAACTCTTCACTTCCTGGTAACACCTTGCACTCGCCAAGTGCTAAAATATCCGGTTTTTCTGTTTATGTATATATATACGGCGAAAGTGAAAGGTAGGTCTACTGATACCGCCTTACATGTGACGACAGCCGCCGTGGAGAAGGCTTTCCATCATAAAGACGTAGCAATCGGTGCCTTTCTAGACGTGGAAGGCACTTTTAACCACGTGAATATTGATGCCATACTTGAGGCCTTGTGCAGCCATAGTGTGGAACCTCTCCTGGCTGTATGGATAGCTAAGCTTCTTCGCTTACGAAAAATCGTAGCATGGATGGGTGAAGAGACAAAAAAGGGCATTGTCCACAAAAGAACGCCACAGGGCGGCATAACTTCGCCTCTCCTGTGGGTCCTAACAGTGAATGAACCCCTTTCCATTTTAAATTGGAACGGCTCCAGAAGAAGAAGACCAAATGTTTTCAATCCACCAAACATTTAGGGTACCACTATGGTCCTTTCGAACTAGGTGAAATATCTAGATCTTATTTTTGATAGTAAATTATCCTGGAAGGCCAACATTCAAGAACGAGCAAAAAAACACCGTAGTCTTCGTCGTTTGCAAAAAGACATTCGGTTTGAGATAGGGATTTAAGCAGCACTTCATACACTGGAAGTATACCAGTATTGTCAGACCAATTATTCGGTATGGCGCGGTGGTACTTAAAATCAACCTTTAGAACTAATCCAACGGATGGCATGGCTGTGCATAACAGGTACTCTTAGGACCACACCAACTGTAGCCCTGGAGGTAATTCTCTCACTACCTCCACTTGATCTTTTTATAAGACAAACAGCGGGCCTAGCTGGCAATGGAGGTTTAATATTAAGTTTCCCAATCCCATTCCTTCCCTCCATGACTGTGTTTGTGCATTACACATAAAGGCCGAAATTGCCTATAACACAGGTCATTCTGCAAAAAAAAAAAAACGAATGGACAACAAACACGATACTCAGTACCTGTACAGGTCCTCATCTCTATATGGACGGAAGTTAAACTAACCAGGCGATATGCTGAACAGTCTCGGAAATTTAAACTAACCAGGCGATATGCTGAACAGTCTCGGAAATTTTTATATGTTCTCGGACATCAGGGCTGCACTTCTGGCACTCCAATCCTACCTCGTCCAAACTAGTGTCTATTTGTAGACACAATCTGAATCACCTAGCGGCTAATACCGAAATATTTTAAATTTGGATACCGGATCATACCGACCTCTTAAGAAACGACGCAACAGACAGGCTTGCGCGGCTTTTTTTACCAATATTTATCACGCTGTTTCAATAAATATTTGTATCTGAATAATAATTGCATTTTATCTATTTTAATATTTAAGAGTAAGAAAATATAAAAACATTTGTTTCATTGGACTTCACTATACAAAGTAAATTATACAAAGAACACATGCTAAGTTACCAAATATTAAAAATATGGTACCACTTGTACAAATACCACAATTTAACACAAATACGGATTATGCCATAAATTCAATCATCGGCTTAGAAATTGTTTTCTTCCCCTACTCTGCATATGCGGCATGTAAGTAGATAAAAGAAATTGGGTAAATTACAAAGCTTTATTTCTTAGAACCTCTTAACCATATATTGTAATTTTATAAAATTCGAGTATTAGCTAGCAGCTAAAATTTTGTAGCAATCGTCAAGTTTAATTTTTAATTTCCTCCACTTCTTCTACCCCATCCCATACAACAGTTTAATTTCGACCAATTTCAATAAATCAACTAATAACTAACCAATTAAAAGTAACGAACTTTTACTTTTGAACGAACACCTTTCAAAAGAACGAAAGAAAAGTGTATGACAAATTTCACGATGCCTCGAACTTCCTTACAATGTATGGTTTCATGAATATAAAATGCACCGAATTTCATAGAATTTACTTCGTCCGTGAAATTAACATTCTACATAGAAAATTTTGAAAGTAAATCAAGCATAATAATTGCTTGATTAATATCAAGCAATTATTAGCATCCACTCACTTCTGGGTTTTCTGCTCCCATACAAAATCCTCATCTTGTCCAAAGAATAATAAAGTTGTGCCCGAATTTTTGGCAGATATTTTTCTTTATGTGTTGGGAGTACAAATTGAAAACCGTCGTTTTTTGTTTTTTAAATTCGAGCCCTTATTGTGCAAAACTGATTAAATATTTATTATTCAAAGAAATCCCCATCGCTAGCCACAACTTTTCCCATCTTTCTGGCAGCATATGGATTCCGCGTCGAAAAAACTGAACTTCTTTTGGGCCGATTAACGAATTGCGCCAAATTTTGGCTTATCGTAAGAACGAAAGTGCTGCTCAGTCAGGCCATGCGTCATCGATCAGAATAGGTGGTAGTTGGAAGGGGTGAAAATACGGCGGGTAGGGGAGGACGTTCCATTTCAGTGTTTCCAGGTAGGTTTTCACAACGTGAGCAACATGTGATCGAGCGTTGTCGTGCAGCAAAATCACTTTGTTGTGTCTCTCATCGTATTGCGGCCGTTCCTTCTTCAATACTCGGCTCAAACTCGGCATTAGTTGTTTTTTGTAGCAATCTCCCGTGATGTTTTCACCCGGTTGCAGCATCCCATAATACGTCGAGCTGGTCCCACCAAATACACAGCATGATTTTCGAGCCATAGATGTTGAGCTTGACCGTCGATGTTGATGCATGGCTGCGGTATCCCCGCAATTTTATTCGCTTTCGTTTATCATAATTGCATCACTTCTCATCGCCAGTGACGATTAGAGTCACTCCACGCAAGAAGAAGTAGAGTCTGGCAAGTATATCACAATCGACACCTGCGAATTCGCCTTATACAATTCACTATTCGTGTAATGGTGAGTTTAATGATTTCTTTTGCAAATTTCATGCACACTAAGGTAATTCGTTACTTCAAAACTTTTGCTTGTGAGTTTTAGTTCTTTCACTAATAGCACTCTCACCATAAGTTTCAACAATCATTCGACGCGCCTCAGCTGCAGATTTTTTTGAATTGAAGACGTTTCTGATCCGCCATTGTTGGCGTTTTAAGCGTTTTTCTTTGTAACCTTAAAAGTATTGGCCTTTTTCAAAGATAATAAACTGCCAACAAGTCGGGCGCAACTTTATAATTTTTCAGAGGATGCATGGAAAATCAATTTGCAAGTTAGAGTGGTTAAGGAAGACTTAGTGGAACCCCCTTTAGGGCAGGGCTGCTGTCAATTTAACACTTAATTGCGGATACGATCAATAGCTCCACGACGTATAATCAATATTTCATTCGTTTATACAAGTTTGGGTTTTTATGAGGGGAGAGGCGATAGTAACGGTGAGTGGATGTTAAATATTTTTTAATTGATTGCTTGAATCGCGTTCAATATTCTCTGTATAGAATGTCAGTTTCATAGACGACATTGCATATCATTTTCATGAAATTCGGGGTATTTTACATTCACGAAAGGGAGTAGAGGAGGTAAGGGAATCGTAAAATTTGTGATGCAGTTTTATTTCGTTTCTCTTGTAAAGTGCTTGTGTAAAATTTCAAGTTCATCATCATCAATGGCGCGACAGCCCAAATCGGGCCTTGGCCTCCTGAAGTCGTCGCCTCCAATCGTCTCGATCCAAAGACCGCGTCCTCCAGCTGCTAATTATACTCTAGACGAAATCTGAGAGTATTATAAGTTTGCTCTAAAGTTTGTAACGCCAAGAAATAAGGCTCGGAGAAAAAAATGAATGATACAGAAGTTAATATTGGTTTGGTGAATGTTTTCACAGTGCACACGACAACTGAATGCGGGTCAGTGGACGTGATTACATAAGGAGCCGTTGGTTTTAGCTACAGTTGGCCTTTGTTCGAAGATGAAAATTTGCTATGTGCACTTGCTCTCTAGCCTGTTGATCGTCAATACTTAATATCGTGGAGTCATCTTATTCCTTTGTTCAGTAGTTAATTTCGACACCTTTCAATAAATTGGATTATTAACGAAATCTTCTTTTCATTTAATTCGTTCGATAACATTAATTATTTGGATTACTTTGTTCCTGTGTATTTTCTTTTAGTTTCGAATTGCGCTGTGAGTTTCGCATAATTCTTCTTGTTAAAATTAATAGTGCTGTGATTATTCGCACTATATTGCTGCTCTCGTGCAAGGACTCTTCCCACGAGAATCAGTTACGCTTTATTATTCGTGACGTTTCGGTCTCTGCTGAGACTTTTATCAAACTGATCGACAATAACAAATGACAATTATTATATAGACAAGGGGGGTTAAATTAGTTAATTTAGGTTAATTAATCTGGCCAGGACAAATCAATATTATCAACGGATAGTACGAGAAGCAATAGAAATTTCTAAACATCCACAGAACTTCAACCGAGACACCGGATACAAGTTATCAGCAGTTTGGCTACCTGCCTTAAAATTTGGTAAGAACAAAATCCGTACATAGAAATCCTTAACTAATTTAACTACCTGATACTAATTAATTAACCTTAATTAACTAATTTAACCCTCCTTGTCTATATAATAATTGTCATTTGTAATTGTCGATCAGTTTGATAAAGGTCTCAGCAGAGACCGAAACGTCACGAATAATAAAGCGTAAAAGTGTAGAATCCGGAAATCTTTTCTTTCATTTGCACGAAAAATATAAAAGCTATTGACCTGAAATTTGGAATATGTTACTTTTATTATAATATCAATCTACCGTATAAAAATTATGCATGTCCTCCCCCTCCTTCTACCACCTCCCATACAAACTGTACTTGTCATGAATTACTCTACTCAGTGCGTATAAAATTTAGCGGGCTGAAATTGTGCACCAAATATTTATTTAAAATTGTTAGTAAGTCCAAAAAAATTTAGACGATTAGCTTCATCCCTTCTACCCCCTCCCATACAAAATGACACAATTTGACAATAAATGGATTTACTCGAAAAGTATAAAAGCTATTAGTCTGAATTTTATGATATATTACTTTCATAATGACTTTAATCTACAGTAGAAAAATTATTCGCGTCCTCCCTCTGCTTCCACCCCTCCCATACAAACTACACTTTTTCATGAAATGCTCTAAGACGATTTTCTCAGAACATATAACATTTATTGAGCTCATATTTTGTAATAAATACTTAATTAGTATTACAACTAAGATCAGAAAAAAAAATTGATTAGCTTCACTGCTTCTACCCCCTCCCATACAATATGACCCAGTTTCACAACTTCACAAAAAATCGATTTTCTTGAAAAGTATGAATGGCACTAGTCTGAAATTTCAGGGATATCAATTTTATAATATTCCTAGTTATTTCTGAAAAAATCCCTAAGATCCCCCCACTCTTTCTACCACCTCCCATACAAACTGCACATTTTCACTAAATCTAACTCACTAATTTTTTCAGTTCCCATTCAATTCTTGGAGTAAGCATTTCGTTTGAAACATTTGTATAGCTACTTTAGCATGATGGGGAAAAAATTAGTTCAATGCTATCACCTCTTCGAACACTCCCCATACAAAATTTCTTGGGATCACAAAAAATTCTATTTCATCTAGAGTATCGTAAGATTGCGCTTTACGCGCAATCGTAACCCTGTTATGTTTTTTAAGATGGCTTTCATCAACCGAGTCTTCCCATCGCTTGCGTGGCTTGCATACTGGCCGGTTACCACTCGCTTTGCCTTTCAGAGCACGTTTGGGGATTCTTCTGTCTTCCATTCGCTCTACATGGCCAGCCCACTGCAGTTTACGTAGCTTGATGAACATTGAAGCTTCTGGCTCATCGTAGAGTTGATACAACTCATGGTTGTATCTTATTCGTCATTCCGTTGCTTCCTTCACAGGTCCCAAAATTCTTCGGAGGACCTTTCTTTCGAATGCGTTAACTGCTTTTTCGGAAGTTCGTGTTAATGTCCATGTCTCGCTGCCATAACAGAGCACAGGTCGTACAACAGTTTTATATATCCGCAGCTTATTGTTCCTGTGAACTTTCTTGGATTTCATTATTGGAAGTACCGAATAATACGTCTTATTTGCAAGTATTATCCGTCGTTTGATTTCGTCTGTTTCATTACCATCCTTTGTTAGATTAGCCCCAAGATATATGAAATTGTCCACATTCTCCAAATTATATTCCGCAATTGTTATGTTTTGTCTGATAGGCGCTCTCCTTCTTGTTTGCGTCATCTTTTGTTTTGTTTTCGTTAATGCGCAACCCGAGTTCTTTTGCGGCGGAGTCAAGATTGACAAATACCTCCTTAGCACTAGGGAAGGATCTTGCTAGGATGTTAATGTCGTCAGCGTATGCTACTAGTTGGGTGGACTTGAATAGTAGTGTCCCGTTGGTGTCGACTGGGATTTTTCGGACAACATACTCTAGTGCCAAGTTGAAAAGCATGGGGGCTAGACCATCTCCCTGCTTTAAACCACATTCCGTTCGAAAGCTGGTTGTGGAATCGGTTTGTATTCTCACTTGGGATTCAGTGTTCGTCATTGTGAGCCTTGTTAGTCGGACTAGTTTTGGAGGAATTCCAAAGTCAAGCATGATTTGGTACAGTACGCTTCAGTCGATACTGTCAAATGCTTGTTTAAAATCTACGAATATTTGGTGCACGTCTGTGTTATATTCCCAGCATTTCTCAAGCACCTCTTTCACCTAGAATATCTGGTCTGTTGTAGATCGTCCGGTTCTGAATCTGCCTTGGTATTCGCCAATTATTTGATTAGTATAGGGCTTAAGACGACGTTAAATTATTTTTGTCAGTATTTTATAGGACGTACACAACAATGATATTCCTCTGTAATTCTCACAGCAGAGTTTGTCTCCTTTCTTGTAAATTGGACATATAATGCTTTTTCGCCAATCGTCGGGTATGATTTCCTCTGTCTCCACTGGCATATTTTGGATATTTTCATATATTGGTGTCAGGTGTTTATTACATGCTAGCATGTAAGCCTGCGCCACCGTTTCGTCGTTAAGCTTACTTACTTACTTACGATGGCGCTACAGCCCAAATCGGGCTTTGGCCTCCTGAACGCTTTGCCTCCATCCATCTCGGTTCAGTGACCGCGTCCTCCAGTTTGAAAATCTTAGCAGTGATTTGCTGTCTGCGTCAATCGAATCCTCCCAGCGCTTTCGTGGTTTTCCGACCGGTCTTTGTCCGTTGACTTTCCCTTTTAGTGTGCGTTTGGGAATTCTTCCGTCATCCATCCGCTCCACATGACCAGCCCATTGTAACTTTCTAAATTTTATGAGGGTTGACACTTCTGGATTGTCGAAGATGGAATACAATTCTCTATTGTATCTTATTCTCCAGATCGAGTCTTCCCTCACAGGTCCGAGGATTCTTCTGAGGACCTTTCTTTCAAAGGCGTTAAGTAGACGCCTGAGTTAATGTCCACGTTTCGCTGCCATAGCATAGCACAGGTCGTATAATCGTTTTATATAACTTAAGTTTTGTTTTCCTGTGTACGTTTTTGTTTTTAATTATTGGGAGTACCGAATAATACGTCTTATTTGCTATCATAATCCTTCTTTTAATTTCGATGGATTCGCTTCCAACCTTCGATAGGTTCGCCCGTATGTATATAAAGTTGTCTACGTTTTCTAGGTTATAGTCTCCTACTGTGATATTTTGTCTGATTGGCGTCTTTTTCCTAGTTTGCGTCATAATTTTTGTTTTATTTTCATTAATACGTAGTCCAACTTTCCTTGCTACCGAGTCAAGGTTTACAAATACTTCCTTAGCACTCTCCAGAGATCTTGCAAGGATATTTATGTCGTCGGCATATGCTACGAGTTGTGTGGATTTGAAGCATAGTGTTCCCTTGGTGTCAACGGGAAGTTTCCGAACAACATATTCGAGTGTTAAGTTGAATAGCATTGGTGCGAGGCCGCCACCTTGTTTAAGGCCGTTGTCTGTTTTAAAACTGGAAGTCAGATCATTTTCTACTCTGACTTGTGACAAAGACTCAGTCATTGTCTTTCTTGTCAGTCGGACCAGTTTCGGTGGGACTCCAAACTCCAACATGATTTTATACAGTACGCGCCTGTCGATACTGTCGTATGCTGGTTTGAAGTCAACAAATATCTGGTGCACATCAATATTATATTCCCAGCACTTTTCCAGCACCTGTTTAACTGAGAATATCTGGTCCGTGGTCGAGCGTCCAGCTCTAAATCCGCCTTGGTATTCACCAATTACTTTGCCAGCATAGGGCATAATTCTCTTTTCTAGAATTTTCGTCAAGATCTTATAAGACGTACACAACAGAGATGTTCCTCGGTAGTTTTCGCAGCAGAGTTTGTCACCTTTTTTATAAATTGGACATATGATGCTCTTGCGCCAATCTTCAGGAAGTATTTCCTGCGTCCATATGTCCGTGACTAATCTATGTAGGAGATGCGCTATGCCGGCTTTCAGAAGTTCAGCTGGGATTTGATCAGTGCCCGGCGCTTTGTTGTTTGGGTGGTTCCTTAGGGCTATTTTTACTTCTTCGAGTGTGGGAGGACTCAAAGAGGATCCTTCATCAGCTGTTACATCAATTATACCTGCTATTGTATCTGCTGCTGCTGTTCGTATAGGTGATGGGCTTGGGTTAAGAAGGTGTTCAAGGTATTGTGCCCATCTTAGTTTTATATCTTCCGCGTTACTTATAATGCTCCCTTCTGCATCCTTGCAGAGGGTCGTTTTCGGTTTGTATCCTTCTTTCATACTTTTAACAAGGGAATACGCGGCTCTTATGTTGTGTAATCTAAATTGTTCGTCCATGTTTTTAATTTCGTCATTATTGTACTTCCGTTTTTTTGTCTGCATATTTTGTTTGCAGATCGTCTAAGATCCTTGTATTTGTTCTGTTTGGCTCGTGTCGGCCGTTCCGTTAATATTCTGTAAGCCTAATTTTTTCGTTCTAAAGCATCTTTGCATTCGTTGTCGCACCAATCATTTCTTCTGCGCCGGGGTTGTTGTCCTATCACCTCCTCTGCGACAGATGTAATGCCAACTTTGATATTTTGCCTCATTTCTTCTATTGGCTTGCTGGTGGTGGTATTCAGCATTGTCGCGAAGTGCCTCTCCAATGCTGATACATATTTCGCAACTATTTTCTCGTCTTTGAGTTTTCCTATGTCGAATTTAGGAACCGGTTGTGTTTTTGGGTGTCCTCGGCTTGCGATTCGCCATCGGAACTTGGTCTTTACCAAATAGTGGTCTGTGTTGCAATTAGCCCCTCGACATGTACGCACGTCGAGAATGCAGGAGGCCGTCCTTTTCTCTATTAGAACATGGTCTATTTGGTTGAATGTTCTTCCGGCGAGTGATGCCCACGTTCTCTTATGAATGTCACGATGCGGGAAGCATGTCGAGCTTACAATAAGGTTTTTGCTGCTGGCGAAATCAGTCAGCCTCTGGCCGTTGTCGTTACTAATATCATGGAGACTGTGCCTTCCAATTGTCCCTATGTATGTGTCTTCTTTCCCCACTTTCGCGTTAAAGTCACCTAATACTATTTTAATATCATTCGACGGAAGGGAGTCGAATGTTGATTCTAAGGTGCTGTAGAAATCGTCTTTAACTTCGTCGTCTTTGTGTTCCGTTGGGACGTGGACATTAATAAGCCAAACATTAAAAAAACTTGTTTTAATGCGGATTGCACACAATCGTTCATTGACGGATTTGAAGTTGGTAACTTGGTGTTTAAACTTGTTGTCGACGATAAACGCAACTCCAAATTCCCGGCTTCCCGATGATTCCCCACTTTTGAAAATTGTGTGCGATCTAATGTCAGTAATCTCGCTACCTAACAATTTAGTTTCTTGGAGTGCAATTATGCTTATATTGTATTTGGCTGCCTGTTCCAGAAGCGCTCTCACTGCTCCTGCTCTGTATAGGGATCGCACGTTCCAAGATCCGAAGGAATAGTCCATTTTTCGTTTGCGTGGTCGTTGCCGTTGAATCAATCCAGTCCGAGGCGTTGCTTCAGGTTTCGAAACAGGTGTGGTTTTTCCGAGGATGAGTTGTTAACACATCGCCCAACCCCCAACTTGGAGGGCCATCTTATTATAGTGCTAGAATTTTTCTGTTTCATTAGCACTCGCGCCCATCAGTTCAGCAAGTCAAGTCCGGATGGACAAGACCAGTATCCGGTGGCTACCACTTGGAGGTATGATGACGTCGTTAAGCTTGTCGACATTGAATTTGCGAGCTCTACTCGTTTTCGAATATCCACGACAAGCTATTCTGCATCGATACTTAGCTCTGACTAGATAGTGATCAGAGTCACAATTCGTACCGCGGAGAGTTCGTACATCAAGTATGCTGGAACCAGCCCTTTTCTCAATTAGAACGTGGTCTATTTGGTTGAAGGTGTGACCGTCTGGTGATGCCCACGTTCAATTTCAAGTTCGTTGCTTTTAATTTGTTGATTAGTAGTTGATTTATTGAAATTGGTCGAAATCATACTTTTGTATGGGAGGGAGAGAAGGGCAGACGCGATCTCAAAACTTTTGTCGCAATTTCTTTTTAACTATTTTTAAAAGTTTTCGTGTAAAATTTCAAATTGATAGCTTTTATTAGTTAGGTGATAATTGATTTCTTAAAAATTGTCCAAAAAATAATTTTGTATGGAAGGGGCTTGAAGTTTTAAAGGTATTCGACCAGTTAATACTTCATACTTGTAGAGATTTTTTATACTCTAGATGAAATCTTAGAGTATACTGTGTTTGCCTTACCGTTTGTAACGCTAAGAAATAATGCTCGCACAGAGCCGCCAAGGGTACAGAAATATTTGTTGTCGCTCAAAAACTTCGATTCCGCACGACCTTCGCATTGTAAACGAAACACGCTACCCACTAGGCTACACCCTAGCATAGAAATTACATGTTCCAAATTTCAAATCCATATCTCTTATAGTTTCCGAGAAAATTTGATTATTGTAAATTTTTGAAATGTGTCATTTTAAATGGGAGGGTGTAGAAGGGGTTAAGTGAATTGGCCCATTCACGAACTTGACCTTACTTTTTCAAAAATGACGTGTGCAAAATTTGAACTTTTTTGCTAAACGCATTCTCAAGCTAGAGAGTACACGGACGGACATTCGGCTTTGAGATTTTTGAGTCATAATGTTAACTTCTATATCATTCTTTTTTGCTCCAAGCCTTATTTCCTAGCATTACAAACCTTGTGGTAAGATTATAATACTCTCAGATTTCATCTAGAGTATAAAAATCAGATAGGAATATTAAACTATACAAACGTGCACACATTCTCTAACGTACGAGTGCACATCAGCTGGCAGCATCGAATCAACTGAAAAACAAGATATGAAAATTTAAACTTAATCAGGTTTCATAATAGAACTAACGAAACCGAGACGTAGCATGTTCACTAAGTTTTCGGAATGTGTACGGTTGGCTGCATTTCATCTGTTCTCGGTTCAATATGTTTCGCAAAACACAGGTGTACCATATAACATAATCGTATTTATTAAAAATGCATGAACACCATCAAGACTTTATTGGTGATATCAAAGAACATTTCTGTTAAATCAATTAAGTCATAAAAATAGTAAATAGTAAGAAGAGACAGATACAAAAATACGTCTCACCATGTATTGCGAAACTAAAAATAATCTACAAGGCTAACATCCATTCGAGTCTTAAGTGCAACGGGCAAATCTGGGTTGCTGAGGCATTCAAAACACAGATCGTTACACTCTCCATAGCCATATAAGAATGAAGTAACTCTGTGAAAAAGAACGAAAAAGGCAGCTGGGTACTGAGTTTGGTCAAGGTGATTCCACGACTTTTCGTTAAATTTGAAAAAGCACACAGCTATTTTCCAGCATGTGATAGATAACTAATAGTGGTTTAAATAATGCTCGCACAGAGCCGCGAAGGGTACAGAAATATTTGTTGTCGCTCAAAAACCTCGATTCCGAGTGACCGTCTGTCCGTCTGTCTGTCTGTCCGTCTGTGCGTCTGTCTACAGCATAACTCTCGAAAGCTTTGAGCTATAGTGCTAAACATTTTTGTGTGTCATTTTTAGCAAAAAGGTAACTTTAAGTTCGTGAATGTGCTACTGGGGGGATGTAGCCCATTCACCTCCTCTTCTTCTACCCCCTCAAATTTCATGAAATTTCGAAATATTAAGAAATTGATTTTTCTTTGAAACTATTTAAGCTATCGACTTGAAATTTAGATCAAAATATTATGATATAAATAGCATTAATATCACAGAATTTTGACCCGATCCCCTTACTCTTTCTACCCTCTCCCATACAAATGGACAATTTTGAAAATTACATATTTTCGATTTTCATTGAAAGTAGTAAAGCTGAAAAGACGAACTTTTGTCAGAATTAATTCTACTATAATTGCAATTTATTTTAAAAATAATTATCAACTTTACCTCACTCCTTCTACCTCCTCCCATACAAATTTCACGAAATTTTGGAATTTAAATTAAATTATTTTTCTTCGAAACTGTTAAAGCTATCAACTTGATATTTTGTATAAAGTATACAAATAGAAATAATAATAATGCGAAAAAAATTTGTTTTTATCCGTACACTCCTTCTACCCCCTCCCATACAAATGCATAATTTTTATTAAATGCATTTTATCGATTTCCATTAAAACTAGAAAAAGTACAAACTTCCAATTTTTCCAGAATTTGTTTCTTAATAATTGAAATAAGTGTTAGTAAAAATTATCAGCTCCGCTTCACTCCTTTTACCACCTCCCATACAAATATCTGTATTATAAATTCAAGAAAAGCATTTCTCCTTCAAGTATATGAGAGCTATCGACTTTGAAATTGAATCAAAGCATGGTGATAAGGATGTTGATAAGCAGTTTCAAAATCATCTTAAGCGCTCCTCTTTCTCTGCCACCTCCCATACAAATGCTCCAATTTCGCGAAAACTATGTCCAATTTCTTTAAAAATAATGAAAACTAAAAACTTTAAATTCAGCAAAAAAACATTTTGCATACCATGTTCAGTGGCATATACGAAAAATACAAATCTCCCGCTTTACTTCTACCACCTCCTATGCAAAAGTCTCTATTCACTATTCGTAAGAATTTGAGACGACATATTTTCCGGTATATTAAAGTCATTTCATCTAGAGTATCATATGATTGGGCTTTAAGTCCAATCATAATTCTGTTATGTTTTTTTTTTCCTTTTAGTTTAGTTTTCATGAGCGACCACACATTTTCAATGGGATTTGCATAGGGATTATCCGATGGCCAATACAAAGTTGTTATCCTATTTTCTGCCTTCCAGAAGAGACGACGTCGGTGTTTGGGGTCGTTGTCTTCTTGGAGAATCCACTCATCGTTTTGGGGTCCATACGGCAACTAAGCACACTTTAAAAATCCCTTCTTGTATAAATTCAGCATGAATTCAGCATTCAGATTTCTGGTGAAAGCAATCAACTTTCAGAATCCTTTTTCAGAGAAGCAACCATAAACATTGCAACAATCTCTCACCACTCTTAGTCCAAGCCTCCTTCCAGTGATTGAAGATAACATAAGATGACTCATCGGTAAATGCGACGTTGCTCCAATCGCGTTCCAAATTCTGACATGCCCAACACAATCTTTTCTGTATATGTTTTTCTATTAGTAGCGTTTTGGGGTTTGTGCTCCTGTTTTTGATGTCAGATTCCTCAAGCCTGCTTCTAATTGTAATTATGGATACCCGAACTCCTTTTTTAAGGGGGTTACTTGACCGTTTTCCATACAAAAAGCGGTACCATTTTCTCAGAAACGGCTTGAACGATTTGAATGATTTTTTGTACACTTATTACTTTGAGGAAACTAATGCTTTGTAGCAGAGGGATTTCAAAAATATTCAGAACTAAGTTATTTATAAGCTGTGAAAGTTTCAAATTTTTTCATGTAGTTTTTTAAAAAAATATATGTATATAACCAACTATTTGAAATTTCCTCTATACTGTCGTTAGCTAATACCGTTACCTACCTACAAAAAAAAATCATTCCGATTACTGATTACTGATTACTACTCGTTTTCGAGAAATATGTACCGATGTAGATAAAAATGTGAAAATAAAAACTTTTCAGGAGAGCGAAAAGACTAACAGACTGGTAGTACGATTTACACCGACCTATCTTTTTTTTTTTTTTTAAGGAACCGAACACAACTTAGGGGGTCACCCTATAATGCTATGCACAGATGTGTCGGTATAGGAATTGGAGAAAAAAACTCAAGTTAGATTAGTTTAATTTAGGAGGAGAAAGACGAAAATGACGGTGTACATTCCTCTTGAAGCTCTGGATGTTGTATTCATTGGGAAACACTTTAGCTGGTAATGAGTTCCAAAGTCTTGACGTTCGGGAAATGAATGACTGCCTATATTTAACTGTACGAGAAGGCAAGGGTTTAACAGTGTACTCGTGTGCGCGTTCAGCTTGACGAGTATCTCGGGGAAAATTATAGAGTGGGGGTATTAGTGTGCTTAGTTCCGCACTGCATTTACCATGGAAGTAGCGATAGTAAATGCTGAGTACTCCGACATTTCTGCGATGCTCGAGAGAATCGATAGAAGACGTGATGGTCTCGTCTCCAATCAGTCGGAATGCATGTTTTTGAATACGGTCGAGCAACGCGAGGTGTGATTTGGGTGCCCCAGCCCAAACATGCGAATTGTACTCTAAACGTGGTCTAATGTATGCCTTATAGATGGTTGCTAGGTCGTTCGGCGTGAAATACTTTTTGCACTTTCGGAGCACACCCAGACGTTTAGAGGCGTCGAGGGCAACATCAAAGATGTGCTGGGCCCAATTCAGGTGGTCATTAATTTTAACGCCAAGAAGTGTGAAGTTATCCGAGGTACAAAGTTGTGTGCCACCAAAAGTCACATTTTGAGATAATACAGGAGCATCACGTTTGAGGGATAGATGACAGGCCTGTGTTTTAGAAGCGTTGAACTCTACTCTATTTTTCCTGCCCCATTCCAGGATTAAGCTGAGGTCCGAGTTCAGCGAACGGAATAACTCCATGCGATTGGAAGCAATAGAATGCTTGTGTGATTCCGCAGCAGAGTTAAATTCATAGGTGTTATCTAAAGTACTGTCATCCGCAAAACTATGGATTGGATTGAGAGTGGACGACAGAAGGTCGTTGATAAAAACTAAGAAAAGAGTTGGAGATAAAACAGAGCCTTGAGGGACGCCGGAATCTATTGGGAAAGAGGAAGAAGTAACGCCATCTAGTACTACTCGTATAGTGCGTTCAGAAAGAAAACTCTCAATCCATTGAACAAGGGTAGCATTAAGACCAATGGCCCTAAGCTTTGCTATGAGACATTCATGCCAAACTCTGTCAAAAGCTTTTGCAATGTCAAGTGCAAGAACTTCACCTTCGCCGTGTTTATGTATGCATGAGTTCCAACGTTCTGTCAAGTAGACCAGAATGTCTCCCGTCGACCTTCCAGAACGAAACCCATACTGTCGATCATGGATTAGCTGGTTATCCTCGAGATATTCAACGATTTTGCGATTGACAGCAGTTTCCATTACTTTCGAGAGCACTGAAGTAATGGCTATAGGGCGGTAGTTAGTGGGGTTCGCTTTGCTTCCTTTCTTGGGAATTGGCTGAACATTCGCAACTTTCCACAAACGTGGAAAGCACCCAGAAGAGTAGGAAAGATAGAAAAGATTGCGAAGAGGTTTAGCTAAAGAAGAGGAGCACATTTTAAGGGTAATGGGGGGAATACCGTCCGGACCAGCAGATTTGTGGATATTGAGCTCTTGAAGGATCCTAGAAATAAGTCTCGTGCGAAAATGTAGTTTAGGCAATGAGAAACCAGAATCAGTTAGAGCGGGAGGCGATTGGTTTGAAGGTGGAAGACGTGAGTTTCTAGCGAAACTTGCTGCTAGTAAGTTAGCTTTTTCGACAGGATCAATAACGGTACGGTCGCCATCAACAAGAGGTGGTATTGAAGAAGAAATGAAATTGTTGTTGACCGTTTTGACGAATGACCAGTAAGATCTCGAGCCTTTAGGGCACTGAAGGATCTTCCGTCGAAGTTTTTGGTCATGCTCAAACTTAACACGATTGAGTATGGATTTGCAGGCATTTCTTGACGCATTGAAGAGTTCTCTGTTGGCAGGTGTTTTATTACCTTTAAAGGTTTGAAATGCTTGTTTCTTGGTCTTAATTGCATCGAGACATTCATTGTTGAACCAAGAGTCCTTGGACGGCCTAACTCTTTTATAACTGGAAGGTATGTAGAGCTTCATACCTTTCAGGATAATCTCGGTGACAAGTCTACAAGCTTCATCGCAGTCATTGAAATCAAAGCACAATTTCCAATTAAAGGCATTGAAGAAGTCATTTAGTGCCTCCCAATTGGCTCTTTTGAAATGCCAAATATTTCTTCGGGGTGCCTTGATTGTCAGCGGTGTTAGTGCTGCAACTGGGAATTGTGCACGAATCAAAAAATGATCCGTATTCCCAATTGGCGATGGTGATATGACAGAGACAGAATATTTCTCTGGGTGGCTGGTGAGAAAAAGGTCAAGAAGTTTAGAAGAATGCTGGGCAACATCCGGTAAACGAGTAGGCTCATCTACCAACTGTGTTAAACCGTTTATAGAAGCAAAAAGCTCAGTATCACGCCCCTCCTGGTCCGTAGTCGAGGAGTGTTTAAGCCAGGCAATGTTATGAACATTGAAATCGCCCGCGATAACGATTTCAGCGTCAGGGTTTGCAGTGCTTATTGACTGGATAGATTCAGTTAACCCATCCAGTTCTAATAAAGTGTTCGCTGCAGTCATTGCTGGGCTTCTATACACCTAACAGAAGTACATGACATGTCTTTGGATCAGCAATTTTATCCAGATATAATTAAATTCTGGATTGGAGCAGTTCCCCAAATAGGGAACTAATTGGAAAGACACATCATCGCGGATGTAGAGTGCGACACCCCGTTGGCGAAAAAATGCGGGAATAAGGTGATATCCGCGAACAGAATAAAACTGTTCACTTCCCGGTACCACCTTGCATTCGCCTAGTGCTAGTATATCCGGTCTTTTAGTTTGGGTATGGATATACAGCGAGAGATAGGCAGAGTTCAGTCCCCGAACATTGACTTGATCAATAGTAAAGCTACTCATGATCAATATAATATGATAATATAAATATGATAAGAAGAGAAAAAATATCTACGAAAATGTACGAAAAAAAAAAAAAAATTTTACTAATAAATTTTGCTAGAACACAAAAAAAAAACACAAAATTGGAACGTAAGAAAACGAAAATAAAAAAGACTAAAGACTATGTAACAAATTTCCTAGGACAATTCACGGAAAAAAAAAAAAATTTGCTATAAAATTTGCCTACAACAATTAAAAAAAAAAAATTGGAATAACAAGAAAATAAATAAATAAAAAAGTCAAATAAATTAAAATAAACACAACGCTCTGGTAACACCAAACTGAGACAATACACAAACAGAGATACAACAATACAAAGTAATTTAGCTAGATCGGAATCAACAGCGTTAAACTGTTATTTACCCGTGCAGTTCTATGCCTTCGCACGGGCAACAACAAAAACACTGCAGACTCCGTTAGCTGATACTTAGCTTCGAGATTAGAAGTGAAGCCGACGCGCACATAATAAAAAAATCAATTAAATTAAAACATAGTAGAAAACCACACTGCATTAAAATTTTGAAATTAAAACCGAAAAATGTATAAACAAAAACAACTACAAAAGAAATTAAAACAGAACTAAAAAAAAAAACAGAACTAAATAAAACGAAGCGCGTCTGCACACGATCACTGTGCGATGTTGTATCCAATATTCTCTTATGAATGTCACTAACTTTGAATTAAATTTTTGACCACTTTTACTCTTCGGAAAAATCTGCGGTTTGTTTTATTTTGTGTTAAATTGAATGATAATCAGCCCAAAAATAAAGCGAGTTTTTTTTCTATTTTCAAGTCAGTAACTCCCTTAATTAGTTTTTCCTTCGCCTGTCGCGGAGTTAATGTCGGACTTTTCCTGAATAGCTAAGCGATCAATTTATCGTTCCTTTTCGATGTACCTCTCTTAAGGCCTCTACCTGGCTCATCATCATCACCATCCGCTTTATACCTCGTCAATCAATCAAATTCCTGTTAAGACCCACCCCCTATAGGGGCATAGGACAGAAACAACTCTCTTCCACAAGGCGCGATCCTGAGCATCGGCCTTAAGCTGTTGCCAGGACTTGTTTATAGTGCTCCATTTCACGGTCGATCACCGATTGGCGGTGCAAGGACCGAGTAACCCCAGCTCTTCCCCCGTCATTCAATGTTCGAACGTTCCAGAAGCCAATCATAGTCCGTTTTCGAATGCCAAAAGTCGTTACCGTACACTCAGAAAAAAAACCCATCTTATTTCAAAAAATTTACGATTTCATTCTGAAATTTGTCAAAAATGTCGTTTTTTAAATTGAAATTATTTAAAATTTGTTTTGACATAGTTTCAATTTTAATTCCACTACGCAAATAAAAAAGCGAATTTCATTTCTAAATGGTAAACATTTTTGGATTTTTAAATATTGGAATTGTAATGTTAAATTGAGTGCTATTTCATTTCTACATGCATTGCCGGTATTCCGTCGTTACATCTGATGTTGTATGTGTGTAATCATAGCGTTAGTAAGTATTTCTTATTCGTTTCATTCGCTGCAAATGCGATCGGTTATTCACTCGGTCGGCCGCCATTGCAAGTTGTGACACGACCTCGGACGTGCGTCAAATTTTTTTTCTTTTCGAAGTGTTGAACGCTAGGAAAAAAGGAAAATTCGAAGCAGAAGAAAACGGTTCGAATTGAAGACGAAAAACTACTGGAAAAAAGTCCCGAACGTTTCGGTTTTTTGTTGATTAACGCGGCGCGCGCGGTAAAAAAGTAGGAAAATTCAGTTCAGTTCGGTGCGAGAAAAGTTTGGGGAGGTGCTCCGCAGTGTGAACATGGAGTTTGTGGCAAATAGGAAAAAAATGGCCTTCGCCAGTCCGTTCTCGCAACAGCACCCTGTTGGAACCGAGAATTTTTTTTTTGGATAGGAGTGAAAAAGGAGACGAATCGCCAGAGGTAAGTGCAGTTTTAAATCCCAATTGGAATTCTATCACTTCCGCCTTTTTTTCAGTTGCATATAAGATTCTCCTCCCATCCTTACTGCCCCCTGGATATTTCATTGATCTGAAATTCAGGACAAAAGGCTTCTGTAAGGAAAATCAGCCACAACCAATATCGAACAATGAAGAATTGTCAACTACTCCAGGTTCTTATGAAATAAAATGAAAACGAAAACATTTTTAAAACAATTTCTATTTTCAGAAGAAATTAATAATTGTATGAAATAAAATGAAAACGAAAACATTTTTAAAACAATTTCTATTTTCAGAAGAAATTAATAATTGTATAGTGTGGTTGCAAAATAATAATGAACCGAGATTAATATAGAAAATATTATAGTATTGGAAATTAACTGCCAGTTTCCGCATTGCAGATATTCGCTCAATATTTGACTCAATGTAAAGAACAAAATAAATAAAAGTAAGATGTGAACTAAATTCAAAATTGATTGAGATATAACTTCCAATACTATTTTTTAGATTCCAAGGACTATCTTATTGCGATATTACTCCATTCTGATCTTCAACTTAGCCAAATCAGCAAACATCATAAACCAACAATCTGTCATGCACAGGATGTTTTCGTTATTTATGTAAATACCATCAATGATATCTATCCTTCCATCGAAAAAATTAGATTGGAATATGCATTGAAAAAAATTACAGTTCAACCAAAGGTAATTAAGGTAACATTCAAACTTATCAAATGAAATTATATCTGGCGTTAATGAGTTTCGCACAAATCATTTCAATTTCCCCGGTATGTCTTCTAGAAAAACTGATAATTTAAAAATTTTTACCGTAAATAATAATTTGAGTAGTTTAGAAATGTCCAAGCTTTCCTTTACTCTTAAACTGCATAGTCAAAAAAAATTCACTAGAAAGGATATTTCAGACATCCAGTCTAATATAAGACAATTTATTACAATGCCTATTGCTTCAGTAATTGCTATTGCTAAGTGAAGTAAATACTCTTTTTCTCTGATAATCATAACAAAGGTTTAGAGCAAGAAAACTCTTTTTTTTCATAATTATTAAGTTGATTCCATAAACGAATTCAATGTTTGCTTTCTGATTTGTATTTAATGGAGTGTTCAAAAATTTTACGATTATTATTTATCTTACTTAAAATATATACTTATATAAATATTTTCATAACATGTATACCACATATACACATTATGTATATAGTTATTTTTATTTCCTATATTATATTTTATAGTACAGTGAATAAAACAAAATAATAAAAAAATAAAAAATAAGAGAATTTTGTTTTAAAACGCTAATAAATACGTATCCATAACATGTAAAATTTGAACACAAATTCGTCAATTTTCATAATAAAAGCATAATTCAAACATAAAGTTCTTTAATTTTTCTATACACTTAGTAAATGTTTCCAGTTCTCAAACTCAACTTTTTTTCTAGTGACTGTGAAAGTATTGATATTTTTTTCGAATAATGGTATGGCATATTGTAATATTTTTACTGATATAAGATATATTTTAAAATTTAAATTTGAACTATCTAGCTAAACGCGTTCTCAAGCTAGAGAGCGAACAGACGGACATGAGGTTTTGAGATTTTTGAGTGATAATATTGTTATAGATCTGGCAATGATCTCTCTCAAATCTGCCAGAACTATTTAGAATATTCTTCCAACATGTAGAGGGCCATAGTAAAAACTTCTAGTAAATTCTCAAAGACACAAACAATGACACCCGACGCCATCTAGTAACTTCCAGAATAGTCCAGACCCAGCAGAAAAACATACACCAGAGAAGGTTCGAGACCCGGATAAAACCATTATAAATAGCCAGAGCTCACGACAAGGAATGATTCACTCAGTGACAGTTTCATGGAAAACACCTATCGGTGTAAGTAAGCGAAAGTGATAGATCGGCAGTGTTCCTGGGTTGTACGAATTAAGTTTTTAGAGCGAATTTAGTGAAGTGATCGGGAAATTGTGTATAAAGTGCAATAAATAAATTATCCTTATATTTTAAAACGAATTGAGTTTTCTTTGGAATCTGGCGAACCCCTAGCTCGCAACAATATTAACTTCTGTATCATTCATTTTTTTTCCAAGCCTTATTTCTTAGCGTTACAAACCTTAGAGCAAACTTATAATACTCTCAGATTTCATCTAGAGTATAAATATTTCTTATTTAAAAGAAGCGTTTCAATTTTGATTCAAATATGGGCTGATTTTAAAATAATCATTGGAATATTTTATTTGAAAAGCGTACATTTTTAATATAAATTCCATATCATTTTATTATTAAAAGGTTAAATATTTACATGTAAATGGTTATCATTTTCCAATGAAGTTGCAGGACTGTAATCTTAAATCTTTATCCATTCACAATAACATGATTATTATTTAATTTTAAGACTCCGAAAAATTTCAAAATAAAATATTTAGCAATTTATTAATGATATGGTAGTTATTTTGGCTAAATTCTATAGACGTTTTTTCTCAAATACTTTGTTTTGAAATTTTTTTTTTCTGAGTGTAGAATCAGTCCGTATCCGAGGCGTTGTCTCCGTTTCTCGTATCATTTAGGTCTTAAGATCACGGGTGATAAGCCCATGATCCAGTAAGTGTCCATTTGCCATTTTTAGGGCAAGCGGGACTAGCTGTGGGTGAATTCTACAGCCCCCATCCCAGAGGGCGATAGCTAGCTCAAGTCCGTGGAGTCCCTAGTCTCCAAAGATAGTTACAGGAATTGGTAAAACCTCATCCTACAACTACCCCCTTGCGGGGGTATACCTCGTAATCCACTTCTTTACATATGTATGAAGCTTACACTCATTAACTCCTTTAGAATGGGTAACCAGAAAAACAATTTCAAAATGTTTTTTATAAAGAGCACTCATTTCTTAACTTGTTATCTTTACGAAAGATCAAACTGTACAGACCAAATGAATCTAACGCGAAATCGGTAGTGGTATGTCATACATAATTTCCCAAACACATCACTGTTTGATCAGGTAGGGAGGAGTTACTTGCGAAACGTTTTTCTTGAACACAAAAAAATTAATAATACAGAAGTTAATATTATCACTCAAAAAATAATGAAAAAATCTCAAAACCGGATGTTCAACCGTTCGCTCTCTAGCTTGAAAACTCGTTGAGCTAGAAAGTTCAAATTTTGTACACGACGTTTTTGACAAAAAAGTAAGGTCAAGTTCGTGAACGGGCGAAATCGCTGCACCCCTTCTACCCCCTTCCATACAAAATGACACAATTGCGCAATTTGACAATAAACGGATTTGCTCGAAAAGTATAAAAGCTATTAGTCTGAAATTTGGAATAGATTACTTTCATAATGATCTCAATTTACTTCATAAAAACCATTTGCGTTCTCCTTCTCCTTCCTCCCCCTCCCATACAAACTGTACTTTTTCATGAAATGCTCTAAACCAATTTAGAAAGTACGTATAAAATTCATCGAGCTCAAATTTTGCATTGATAACTTATTTATAATTATTAGTAAGATCAAACAAAAATTAGACGATTAGCTTTACCCCTTCTACCCCCTCCCATGTTGATACATAAGTATATTTCTATCAATGTATTGTTTGCATCAAAATATTCGACTCCAACTTTATATTGTGAAACGAGAAAATCTGTAACAAACAAGTTTCGAAGAAACGGCGCGAGTTCCCACGGTCACCTACTTATTACCATTCACATATGCATATTCCATTCCTATGCAGTTCTATTTTGATGTGGATATGTCTAATGGCTCGACTCAACCAAATGTTGTGTATGTCACGAAATACGTTACCATGAGTCTATCTCTCTAACAGGCGCCCATTATCTCAACTGAGCAATGGGCACAAGAACTCAAATGTCCGTTCGAAAAAAATCCGGCTGCTGAGTTATGCGAATTTTTGACGCATGCGTCAAATCCGTGTAGTTATATGGTTGGACACTACGGGAAAGTGACCGTTCGACTTACCAAGAAACTACAGTCCTTCGGAAACCAATGTCTCCGACACATTTTAGGAATAATCTGGCCAGAAGTGATCTCCAACGACGAACTTTGAACTAAAATAGGTATTGAGATTTAAAGGCGGTAGTGGCAGTGTCATACTTTAAGGAAACCAGAGCGAAACATCGCCATACAAGCTCTGGATTATAATCCTCAAAGAAGAAGTCGGGTTGGTCGATCGTGAAACACATGAAAGCGAGCAGTTCAGTAGGAGACCAGAGGAATAAACAAGTCCTGGCAACAGCTTAAAGCCGATGCTCAAGAACGCGCCTTGTGGAAGAGAGTTGTTTCTGTCCTATGCCCCTATAGGTGGTCTGTACAGGAATTTGATTGATTGAGTTATGGGTATACTAAGCACCCATAACTCAGGCTGGATTTGTATGAGAAATCGTAAAATTTTGCAATCTCTAAGCCGCGATCTTGGGAAATTTGATGAATTGAAGATGACCGTAAAGCGATAGCTCACGACAGTATCAGCGATAGCTCACGACAGTATCAGCGACATTTGCTCTGTCGAGATGACAATGAAAGGATAACGCGCCTTACTCGTATTTGTCCACATTTCGCAAAACAATTTGATTAAACTTAGTTTTAGTTCTGAATTACGGTCGCCTGGTATTTCAGATCGGATTCTGTACAGGAAGTGATCAAATTGCCGGCCGTATTTTTGCGGGGAGGGCGGTACTTTTTCGGCTTGCGTTTCTTTCTTGGCGAGCAGCCAAGTGCTGCTGAATTATGGGCGTGTTTCCGTCCGGATTTTGTATAGGTAAGAGTCGAATTTCAGGTTGCATTTGATTGCTTTTGTCTTGCCGATCGCAAGTCGACACCGAGAATTTTGGTTGCTACTGAATTATGGGCGCCGAGTATTTCAGATGTGATCTTTGTTATGTGAAAGCCATGCAATGTTTCTTGCGACAAGGCAGAGTTGAAGAACTTTTGGAAATAAACACAACAATACAATCTTCAATATAATATTAAAAACCCAAAATCTATTCTACATACAGTAAAACCTGAATATATGCAACCCGCATAAAAGCAAAAATCCTTTTCAATCACAGAATCTCAAATGCACATATGTACATTTCTGGTGTGTTTTACATTGATTTTGAACCGCATAAATGCCACTCGTTTACAATCACTAACATCTTAAAATCTTATATAATTGGTACCGAATTAGAAATGCTTACACTAATTTTACGCTGTTTTTATGCAAATATAAAAATCTTTATATTTGTCAGTTGTACTGGCGCTATTGACAAATATTTGCAGATGCTATGGGAGACTGAATGATAGAAATCAAAGAAAAACAATCTACTGAGTATATAGAAACCTTCTTGAAGTGGAACTGTTTCACTTTTACACCGTTTGCCCATTTGATTTCGAATAATTTTTCATCTCCAGTAGCAACTGAAAAATTCGCGCTTAAAAAATCCCTTGTCTGGAGTGGGACTCGAGCCCACGACCTATTGACTGAGAAGCAAGCACACTGCCCACTACGCCACGGAAGCCTCATGACCTCATGTGTTATGGGCAATTTCGGACTTTATGTGCAATGCACAAACACAGTCATGGAGGGTAGGAATGGGATTGAGGCAAGGGCGTAAGAACGACCGTAACGAGTGGAGAAGCTGGTATATTTTTCAGTTCGGCTGCTACTGAGAAATATTTTCAGATCTTATGGGGGACTGAATGAGAGAAAAAGATCAGAAGCCATCTACTGAGTTTACAGATCTCTAGAAGTGGAACTGTTTCACTTTCACATCGTTTGTCCATTTTATTTCAAATAATTTTTCATTATCAGGAAAATTTTTACTTAAAAAAATCTACTGCCTGCAGTGGAAATCCAACCCACGATCTATTGACTGTCATCACGCTACCGTTATGCCACGGAGGCGAGAATGACGAGAAAAACTCAGCTGATGAGCAACCGGCTGAGAAATGGGTAAATAACGCATTATCAAGTTTACTAAACAATTATTCTCCAGAAAACATATTTAATACAAGAGTGGGTTGTACTATAAATAAAGCACTACCTGCTGGAATCATAGCGAGAATAGATGAAACTCTTACTGGAGATAAATTACGAAAGGATCAAATTACATCGCGATTTTTATGCAATATGGGTGGTTTGTATAAGAATGTTTACGTAATTGGTCGAAATAGTAGCACTGTTTCAAAAGTAAAGAAATATCAATTAAATATTGTAATAAAAAACATAACAGGACTACGATTGTGCGTAAAGCCCAATCGTTCGATACTCTAGATGAAAGAGAAATTTTTTGATTTTAAGAAAGTTTGTAGGGGAAGTGGTACAGGGGTTGACGACATTGAACTAATTTTTTCTCATCACGCTAAAGTTGCTATCAAAGTGTTGTATACAAAATTTAGGATTCAAAAATTTAATGGGTACTGAGAAAATTAGTGTATTGGATTTAGTGAAATTGTGCAGTTTGTATGGGAGGTGGTAGGAGGGGCGAATTCGCAAAGACTTTTTCAAAAATAACTACAAACATCATGTTTTTGATATGTTTTAAATTGTAGATCAGTAGTATTCATTCAATCCCGCAAGTGGGTAGTTGTAGGATAAGGTTTTACCAATTCCTGTAACTATCTTTGGAGACAGCGACTCCACGGACCTGAGCTAACTATCCCCCAGTGGGATGGGGGCTGTAGAATTCACCCACAGCCAGTCCTGCTTGCCCTAAAAATGGCAAATGGACACTCACTGGATCATGGGCTTATCACCGGTGATCTTAAGACCTAACTAATACGAGAAACGGATACAGCGCCTCGGCTACGGACTGATTCTACGGTAACGACTTTTGGCATTCGAAAATGGACTATGATTGGCTACTGGAACGTTCGAACATTGAATGACGGGGGAAGAGCTGGGGTTACTCGGTCCATGCACCGCCAATCGGTGATCGACCGTGAAATGGAGCACTATAACATCCAAATCTTGGGCTTGAGTGAGGTAGAAGGAGTGAAGCGATTTGGCCCGTTCACGAACTTGACCTTACTTTTTTGTTAAAAATTACGTATACCAAATTTGAACTATCTAGCTCAACGCGTTCTCAAGCTAGAGAGCGCACGGACGGACGGACGGACATCCGGTTTTGACATTTTTGAGTGATTATATGAACTTCTGTATCATTCATTTTTTTCTCCGATCCTTGTTTCAAGCAAACTTATAATACTCTCAGATTTCATCTAGAGTATAAAAATCATGGATGGACGGTATCGTATGGACAAGAATTTCAACACAACTTGATGGGGAAAATAGGTAAGCAAGAAATTATTATTCATTGATAACGCCGCTTGCCATAAATACAATAGTAAAACTAAAATCAAGAATATTGAAATTCAGTTTATTCCAGCAAATACCACAAGTTATATTCAACCCCTTGCTCAAGGGATTATACACTGCTTTAAGGATTATTATAGACAGACCATCATCAGTAAACAACTTTTCTCATTAGAAAAGGAGATGCAATTCGCTAAGTCAATTAATATTTTTGAAGCATTAAAATATATTAAACGGTCATGGTGGTTAATGAGCCCACAAACTATTCAAGAAAGCTGAACTTATCAAATACGGGAGCAGTGAAATAAATGGTATAGTTTACTTAATTTAGAGTGTTCAGGTAATGATATCGGAAGAGAATTTTGAATAGTATGGTAATTCTGATTCAAATATACAATGCTATGGAGAACTTTCAGAGCAAGATGCTCGTATAGTGGATCAAATTCAAAATGATCATGTTAATAACCATGGCGAAGAAAAAGAAAACTCTGAAAATCGGGAAAAAAACCCTCAGCCACTCAAAGTGAAGCTGTGAATGCAGTAACCATTCTCCGATCGTATCTTACTGTAAATAATGTGGATCTGAAAAATATAGAATCTTTGAAGGAGCATCTTATAAACATAACTACTTAAACCATAATCGAAGAAGTTTTACAAAATGCTTTACTTACAATTAGCGTTTTTAAATGTTTTATTTCCAATTTCTTTGATCCATTCTAAAGTTCGGATAAGAGCACAATTTTGTGATTTTAAACGGGCCCGGATAAGTACACAATATTATGCATATAAGAGGGCATCGGATACATACACAGTTTGCATATTAGCATAAAAATCTGGTGCCGCGTCAATATGCTTATATGCGGGTGTTACTGTATTACATTTCACTTAATGTACATATACACAGCCAGTAAAGTACTTGAGTTGCTATAATCTATTGAATATTGTGTTTCTTATACATAACTAGCGATCGCCCGCGACTTTGTCCGCTTAGGAATCGCAATAATAACATTTTTTGAGAATGTATGTAGTTAGTAGTTCATTATGCGGGACATATAATCTTATTAGCTTAGTGGCTCTTTGAAAACAATGCTTTGTATTTTGTTGGAATCAGAACCATAAATTATTAAGAATGAAACCATGATACTCGCATTTGAATGGGACAGGCTCGTGATCAAATCAAACCCGTGATTCGAGATCATATGTACCTATACGTGTAAAGGACATGTGAATAGTTGTAGCTAGTGTTAATTGAAAAAAGCCCAAATAAAATTACGTTATGCTTAAAAACATAACAGGACTTCGATTGTACGTAAAGCCCCATTATATGATAATACCGATAAAATCGAAATTTCTATAATCTTAAGAATTTTTGTGTGGGGAGTGATAGAAGGGATGACAGTACTAAATTAATTTTTTTCACACCATGCTAGAGTAGCTATAAGAATATTTTGCACCAAATTTAAGCTTGAAAAACTGAATAGGTAACTTGAGAAACTTAGTGCATTGGATTTAGTGAAATTGTGCAATTTGTATGGGAGGTGGTAGAAGGAGTGGGGGGTTTTTGGTAATTTTTCTAGATACAACTATCATCACCATGCAATTGATGTGTTTTAAATTTTAAATCAGTTAGATTCACACTTTTTAAGAAAACCGAGTTTTTGCAAAGTCGTGGAATTGTGCCACATTGTATGGGAGGGGGTAGAAGTAGTAAAGCTAATCGGTTAATATTTTCCCGATAATAATAATTATGCTAATTAAAGTTTTAGTACGCAATTTTAGCTCGATCAAAGCTATATGTACTGAGAAAATTGGTTTAGAATATTTCATGAAAAAGTGCAGTTTGTATGGGAGGTGGTGCAAGGAGTGGAGGGTTTTTATTTATTTTTTGAGAAGCAACTACAATTATCATTGAATTGATATATTTTATATTTCAGAACAGTAACATTCACACTTTTCAAGAAAATCGAATTTTCGCAAAGTCATGGATTTGTGTCAGATTGTAGGGGAGCGGGTAGAAGGAGTAAACCTAATTGGTTAGTTTTTTTCTGACATTAACAACAATGCTAATTAAAGATTTAATACAAAATCTTAGCTCGATCAAAGTTATACGTACTGAGAAAATTGGAGTATAGTATTTCATGAAAAAGTTTAGTTTGTATGGGAGGTGGTGAAAAGAGTTGGAGGATTCAAACTATTTATATACTTGAAGATTGCAATTATAATAGAAATAATATATTTTAAATTTCAAATTAATAGCTTTCATAGTTTCCATGAAAATTTGATTATTATAAGTTTTTGAAAATGAGTCACTTTGTATGGGAGGGGGTAGAAGGCGTGAGAGGAGAAAAATAAAACTTAAAGCAGATTATTCCCAGAGGCAGACCTAATAATCTGTGAAAGTTTCATTGCAACCGGTGCAGCCGTTTTTGCGTGAAAGCGGGAAAGACAGACAGAGAAATTTTTTAAAAACGTTTGATTCTGCTTAGTTATTGCTAAAATGAAGCAAAAAACTTATTTTTAGCCATTTATAAACAAATCACAGACAGACACTACAATTATATTTATATAGATTGCAAGTCCTTTGATCACCACGCGGAATTTGTTCTGCACTGAGAGCGCATCTTTACAAGTGTATAATAAATTGTTGCGTAGGATTTTTTTGAAATTGCAGTTCAATATTTTGGTGATTTGATTATTTTATAAATTTAGCAACATCGGTGACCGGTGACCACCATAGCCTTGCAAAAGCGTATACCCTCTGCTAGACTTACGACTACAGCCCTGACTAAATATACAGTACCGTGCAAAACTGAGTGGATGATTACTGCTGCTGTATGTTTTGCTCAGTAAAAACCTCAATACTGAACGAAAACGAATAAAACTTTCAAAAACTATTTATTTATTTATCTTATAAAAAAAAATCATTCATTACATTTAAAAAAAATTAGAAGAAGGAAATTATTAGCAAAAATCAGATACAGCAGCCGCATCCACTCAGTTTTGCACGTTTTGTACAATCTAAAGAGAACAACACTAGCAATGCTCAAGCTAACGGGTATTTACCGCTAATCGTTGGAGTTTTCAATGTAAATGCTTCTTTATGCATATTCATTGTTTTCAGTTTGTATTTTTACTTTTTAAGAAGTGGTTGAAGTGATAATATCAGTGAAAGCGAATAATTAAATAAATATGAAGAAAATACCGTTTGAAGTCGAAAACAGCATCGTGCTAATGGCAGAAAATGGTGAGTCATCAAGGAAAATTGCACAAAAATTAAATATAAGTGAAACCACTGTGCTTAATGTGCGAAAGAGGCGAAATGCTATCAGAGCACCGAACTTAGGTGGCCGTCCAAAGTTACTTGCGGACGCAGATGGACGCCTAATCATACGAGAAATGCAAAAGGCCCCTAGAAAAACACCAAAGAAGGCTTTTGAAGGACTAAACAAGGTTGCCAGTGAATGGACTGCGCATAGAGCTTAAAATAGAATCGGGTTTGAATCAGCATTAAAAAAGAAAACACCGGCTTTGTCCGCCAAACACATAAAAGCTCGGCTAAAATTTTGTCAAAACCACAAAAATTGGACTCTTGATGACTGGAACCGTGTGATTTGGTCAGACGAGGTCAAAATAATTCGTTTCCAGTCCGATGGCAAGTCGTATTACTGGCGACGACGTTACGACTCAATTCAAAAACACCATGTGAAGCAAACTGTTAAGCATGGTGGGGGCAGTTTGATGACGTGGGGTTGTTTTACATGATGGCACCTTGGGCCACTCCATAAAATCAACGGCATTATGAAGAAAGAGGACTATCTACACATACTGCAGACAAACTTGCCCGATTTCGTAGATAAGAGCGATTATCCTGAAGAGGAAGTAGTGTTTCAGCAGGATGGTGACCCGAAACACGCTGAAAAAATAGTGAAAAAATGGTTGGCCAATCAAAAATTTTTTAGAATGGAGTGGCCTGCTCAAAGCCCTGATCTCAACCCAATCGAAAACTTATGGGCAATAATGAAAAGACATTGGGAAACTAAGAAAAGTCACCCACAAACTTGAACGAACTGTGGGAACGCGCTCAAGATGAATGGAAAAAAATTCGAAGTGAAATTATTGAAAACCTTGTCGAAAGTATGCCCAAACGCATAAATAGCGTTATTAAAAATAAAGAACTATGGACCAAATACTAGAATATAAGAGTAATTGTCAAATTTTTGGACTAATCACGAAACGTGCAAAACTGAACAGGTGTGTTTCATTTTTAATTTCTTCCTCCTTTAAAAAAAGTATTTGTTTTCTTTTTTGAAATATTACATTTTACATTTCATAAGTGAATAAAAAATTAAAATTTATTGATTTTTTTAAATTTACTTAAGTATTAAGCTTTTTATAGGCCCAAACACGCAGCAGAAGCAATCATCCACTCAGTTTTGCTCGGTACTGTATATGTAGAATTATTGGTAAGACCAAAAAAATTAGACGATTAGCTTTACTCCTTCTACCTCTTTGTTGCGAATCATCTTAATTCACCTTTATAATTCTGATTGGATTTTTTTCATGTATTGGTTAACATTTACTCCCCATACCCATTCCCCAGTCGCGTTTTTTTTCTCATTTTTTCTAATTTTTTTTCTTGATATTCCTAAAAATGTAAGTTTTTTATATGTAATTAAATAGTAATTAAAAACAAATAATAAAAAAAAACATAGACAAATTTCAACAAAGCAGCACTGCAGTATAGCTTTCTGGCGCCAAAATTCACCGACCAGAATGCAAGAAAACCGGTTTTTTTCTGCTTCTTGTCTGCCCGCCAAAACCGAAAGCAGCAAAAATTTTCCAAGGGAGTTGGTGCTGGGGACTGTCGGCGAGCAGTGGGTGGCGAACAAAAAAAATAGTTTTTTGGACCGAAGAAAGTTTTTTTGGTTTTAAAATAAAAAACATAACAGAATTATGATTGGGCTTAAAGCCCAATCATATGATACTCTAGATGAGATGGAAATGACTTTAATATTCCGGAAAATATGTCATCTCATGGAAGGTGGTAGAAGTAGAGGGGGATGTTTGTATTTTTCTTATATGACACCAAACATGGCATGCAAAATGTTTATTGCTGAATTTAAAGTTTTTAGTTTTTATTATTTTTAATGAAATTGGTAATAGTTTTCCTGAAATTGGAACATTTGTATGGGAGGTGGCAGAGGAAGTGAAACGATTTAGATGATTTTGAAACTGCTTATCATCACCCCTATCACCATGCTTTGATTCGATTTCAAAGTCGATAGCTCTCATATATTCGAAGGAGAAATGCTTTTCTTGAATTTATAACGCAGATATTTGTATGGGAGGGGGTAGAAGGAGTGAAGCGGGGCTGATATTTTTTTCTAGCACTTATTTCATTTATTAAGAAACAAACTCTGGCAAAATTTGAAGTTTGTACTTTTTCTAGTTTGAATGGAAATCGATAAAATGCATTTAACAAAAATTATGCATTTGTATGGGAGCGGGTAGAAGGAGTGTACGGATCAAAACAAATTTTTTTCGCATTATTAATATTTCTATTTGTATGCTTTATACAAAATATCAAGCTGATAGCTTTAACAGTTTCGAAGAAAAATAATTTAATTTAAATTTCAAAATTTCGTGAAATTTGTATGGGAGGGGGTAGAAGGAGTTAGGTGAAGTTGATAATTATTTTTAAAATAAATTGCAATTATAGTAAAATTAATTCTGACAAAATTTTGTTTTTTTAGCTTTACTAGTTTCAATGAAAATCGAATATATGTGTTTTTCAAAATTGTCCATTTGTATGGGAGGGGGTAGAAGGAGTAAAGGGATCGAGTCAATATTTCATGATATTAATGACATTTATATCGTAATACTTTGACCTAAATTTCAGGTCTATAGCTTAAATAGTTTCAAAGAAAAATCAATTTCTTAATATTTCGAAATTCCATGAAATTTGATGAAATTTGTATGGGAGGGGGTAGAAGGAGTGGGGGGATGTAGCCCATTCACGAACTTAAAGTTACTTTTTTGCTAAAAATGACACACAAAAATTTTTAGCACTGTAGCTCAAAGCTTTCGAGAGTTATGCTGTAGACAGACGCACAGACGGACAGACGGACAGACGGACAGACGGACAGACAGACAGACGGACAGACGGACAAACGGACAGACGGTCACTCAGAATCGAGATTTTTGAGCGACAACAAATATTTCTGTACCCTTGGCGGCTCTGTGCGAGCGTTATTTTTTAGCGTTACAAACGGTAAGGCAAACACAATATACTCTCAGATTTCATCTAGAGTACAAAAAGATGGCTTGAGAAAAATGAAACAAAAGTGTTTTTGAGGCATGAAAGACAGAAAAGTGAAAATTTATAAAACGAAAAAAAAAAAGAAAATATATAATTAATTAATTAAATAAGTGAAATATAAAAAAAAACTAATCGAAGCGGAGACGAAGGAGACGAATCCCGATTGCAGCAAGGGACCCACCGACGTATTTTTTTTCTATATTTATACATATACATAACTTATCAAAAAAATAATTTTTGGCTTTATTTAACACCTAATATAATTTCAATAATTCGTTCTATTTATTTCTGATTTGTCAAAATTTGTGTGTCGTTTTTAGAAACATTGCCACACGTGTATTTTTTTTTTTTTCATTTTTAGAATTTTTTCCTTCTCCTCTGTTTCTCGACAAAAATTGTGGCATCATGAGTGAGAAGTAGAGGCTGCCCATCAGAATGTAGTGCTATTATTCCCACCTCTCCTCCCCCTCTCGAATTTTTATATTTGTTTGCAGCACACATCAAGGATGGGTGCCACTTCGGGTCATTTTGCCCCCCCCCCCCTAACGCTCCTGAGCAGCCGACATGAGGTACTGCGCGACTCGAAGGAGCCCCATTATAAAAACCTCTGACGAGAGTGCGGTTTCGCAGCCGGATTTTCGTTACACCTTCCATACAATCTGACACAATTTTACAAAACTCGATTTTTCTAAAAAGTATGTATGCTTTTGGTCTGCAATTTGAAACATTTCAAAAGCATAATGCTTATAGTTATTTCTGAAAAAGACATTAAGAGTTCGCCCTCCCTTCTACCACCTCCCATACAAACTGCACAATTTCACTAAATCTAATACACTAATTTTCTCAGTACCTATTAAATTTATGAATTTTAAATTTTGTATAAAACATTCTGATAGCAACTCTAGCGTGATGAGAAAAAATTAGTTCAATATCGTCACTCCTTCTACCACTTCACCTAAAAAATTGCTTAAAATCAAAAAAGTTCTCTTTCATCTGGAGTATCGCACGATTGGGCTTTACGCCCAATTGTATTCCTGTTATGTTTTTTAGAAGGAATCAATAAACTTTGTGGAAGATGTGATAAATGTATTAGGCTTAAGGGAGAACATATTGAAAAAGAAAAATAATAACTTGTTTAATTTTACCACCCTTCCCTGCCATTCCGCGAAAGTTTTGACCTCGCCTCGTACTAACTCACTTTAGTCTTTCAAAAACATTTATTGAATCTTTATGAAAAATATTTCATTGATCTGTAGTTGAAAGAAAAGATTTCCGGATTCTACACTGTTACGCTTTATTATTCGTAACGTTTCGGTCTCTGCTGAGACCTTTATCAAACTGTCTCAGCAGCGACCGAAACGTCACGAATAATAAAATGTAACAATGTAGAATCCGGAAATCTTTTCTTTCAATTCGAAGTGCATTGTGAAAACATTCACCAAACCATTGATCAGTAGTTGTTTAACATGTCGTTATACCTTTTACGGGTTTTCGTGCTCCGGCACTTTATTGTGATCTCAAAATGGATAATATCCTGAAAATTGAAAATTCCTAAAAATCAGATCACACAAACTAAAGGCCTGTACGTGGGATATTTCGAAACTACAACTCGAGTTTTTGGTAATTTCGGAAATTTATCTTTCAGCCCAATTAACGCTAAATTTTCAATAGTTTTTGCGCATTTAATTTGTTTTGAACATTTCGTAATGGTTAGCTCACTATTTTTACTATTTTATGTTGGACACTACACTTGTATTGCTATTCTGTCACTTCACTTACTTTTTTATTGTAATTTGCACTTTTTATTACTGTTAAACTTTATTTTTGAAAAAGTCGAACCACAGCGTTACCCGTAATTTTCACTCAACTCTGCTCTACACTCGAAGGATTCACATTTGCGACTAAATCAGGACTCGTTATTAGAATTGTTTACTAGGGTGATTTTCGAATCGTTCAATCCCAAGATTATAGTTGGGGTTCGGATTTGTAGAGTGCAATTTGGCGAAAGATTACCACTGACCATGGCCAGCGTCCGAACGGATCTGACGAAAAGAGAACAAATTAAACGTTCAAGTATAAACCGCCAACGACAACTGAAAACGGATTTGGCGCGCAGAGCCACATTTCCTCCCAGTTCACCTGCAAAGATGATAAGTTAGCAGCGATACGATACCTCAGATCGGAGCTTTTACGTGCGCCGCGCCATATAAGCGTTATTGTGATCCAATCACCACCATGCATGCGGCGGTGAGAAACATAATCAACTGGTGTGGTTGGTGACCCCCAAAATGCACAACACGACACATGGAGACCGATGATGAGATGCAAATTTCTAAAGCACAACACAAGTTTGTGGATTTCTGGTGACAATGACCACAAGGCGTTTACTCTCTCAGTCAAGGTCCCAGCTGCCTTGTGTATCAGATCTTATACGGCCAATTTACAAACATCGTATTTGCTCCAGATAGTTTATTTTTGAATGGACGACCTTCGCCAGTTGAAGGCTTGAAGCTTTCTTCTTCCGTACCGTAAATTGGAGAAAATACGGCGTGACAATTGGCTTGAAGTTCATGCAATGCTCAAGTGCCTGGTTCTTATGGATTTGAGGTAAGGTGGCGTCTATTGATGCCACAGTGAGTGGCTGTGCCGATTTCTGAGCCATTGGCTTAATCCCAAGCGTCTAATGCTAAGTCAATGGAAACATTAATCGTAAGATGGTTGGCATAATGATGTTGGAGCATTGCATTTCTAATCCGATTGACCGCCGCACCGTAGCGCCGGCCCGCTCGATTGCTTTGCACGAAAAGAATGAGTTAATTGTTTAAAAGCTTACGATTAGTTCGCAAGGTTTGGATGCAAGCAGAAAGATTGTTGCAACATCGTTTGAAAGTTTACCGTTAATAATATCTAATAATAATTCGCTGCCGACATTGTTTAGGTCACATTGGAATTAGAGGCGTAACTTGAGAAGCGCGGTATCGATTCGATGCAAAGGAGAAGGAAAACTTGAAGATTATGGAAATTTAACGTAGTTAGTGGTTGAAGATAATTGAACGCTAAAATGAAAATAAGGATTATAGGGTGACTGCCCTAGCTGTCGAACGTATAGTTAAATTATTGCAAAACATTAGCTTCTATCTTCAGTATATACAATGTGGAAAGTTAAAGTAATAATCAGTTTAATAATGTTTACGATAATTCAATATAAAATAAGTATGTTGAAAGTTAAAGTTAAATAATTTAGACCGAGAAGTTAATTCAGATCCGGACTATCGACAATGGACCAGTTATTCTCAGTAAAACAGGTGCTAGAAAAATGCTGGGAATATGATATTAATGTGCAGCACCTGTTCGTCGATTATTGTCAAGCATACGATAGTATCGACCATAATGCTCTGTACAGAATAACGATTGTACTAGGTGTCCCACCGAAACTAGTTCGGTTAATAAAATCCACGATGGATAACAATGAGTGCCAAATAAAAATCCAAAACGAGTTGACTCAAAGCTTTCCAATGGAGTCAGGTCTCAAACCAGTAGATGGTCTCACCCCCATGCTCTTTAACTTGGTGCTCGAGTATGTCGTCAGGAAGGCAACTTCAGTAACCTCAGTGGACACCAGAGGTACGCTACTCGTAAAATCCGCACAGTTGGTGGCGTACGCAGACGACGCGGATATTTTGGCCCGATCAATACTGTGAGTTAAGGAAGCATTCCAGGAGTTGGAGTCGGTAGCGTGTGAAGTAGGGCTTAGGGTCAATGAAGCGAAAACTAAATACATGACCCAAACACGAAGGACTGTCAGTCGAGTCGAGCCCTTGGTCGAGTGCGGTCGGTCAGCTCGTTAACCCGCGGATCGCATCAAAACACGGATCATCGCACTGATAATGTCGCGCAATAATTAGTTAATCGACAATTTGTTCGCGTTTTTTACCACCTGACTCGCGATTTTTTTTTTGTTATTGCGTTAATTGACATTTTCATGTGCGCGCTACATCAGGGGGTCACGGCACCGTCGTTGGTTAATTCCCAAATCAAGATAAGTGCCGGCTAGCGGGATCTTCAGTGTGGTGCTGTTGCTCGTGCCAGGCCTAGAACTGTACGGGTTTACAGCACTGTATTGCTTTTGATCCGGTGCTAGTAAAGTTGTTGTTGCTGTTATTGTTGGTTGTATTTGTTATTTTATTTTTATTTTTTTATTTTTCTTCCGTTTTTATATTTTGATCGGTAGTGTTACCAAGGCGCAGATTTTATTTCTTGTTTTTTTTTGCTAAATATTTTTGATCTGTTTATCGTTCCTGCTATTTTTTATTTTTGTTTACTGTTTCTTATTTAAGTCTAATTTTAATGTTAATTACTTACATTTTCCGCGTACTGTCTCAGGTTTTCCTTTCTTCTTTCCTTGGTATAATTTAATTCATTTTTTTTTGTTTTTGTTTTTTACCGTTTTTCATTTGGTCTTTTTTTTTTTTTTTAACGCGGTTCGCTGGTTAGTCAATAACATTTCTCATTTGGGTTTTTTTTTTTTACGCAGTTCGCCGGTTAGTCATTATTTAACTATCGTTCCTATTTCTTCTCTTTTCCGACCATGGTCAACTTTATAATTGATCAGGTTAACGTTCGGGGTCTGCACTCTGCCTATCTATCGCTATACATCCATACCCAAACTGCAAGACCGGATATTCTAGCACTTGGCGAATGTAAGGTGTTACCGGGAAGTGAACAGTTTTATTCTGTTCCCGGATACCACCTTGTCCCAGCTTTCTTTCGCCAGCGGGGTGTCGCACTCTACATCCGCGATGATGTGTCTTTTCATTTAGTTTCCCATTTAGGAAATTGCTCCAATCCAGAATTTAATTACATCTGGATAAAATTAATAATCCAAAGACATATCATGTACTTTTGTTATGTGTATAGAAGTCCAGCAATGACAGCAGTGAACACGTTATCAGAACTGGATGGGTTATCTAAATCTATTCAGTCTATTTATATTGCTAACCCTGACGCTGAAATCGTTATCGCGGGCGATTTCAATGTTCATAACATTGCCTGGTTTAAACATTCCTCCACTACGGGCCAGGGGGGACGTGATACTGAGCTTTTTGCCTCCTTAAACGGGTTAACTCAACTGGTGGATGAGCCTACTCGTTTACCAGACATCGCAGGGCATTTTCCTAACCTTCTTGACTTATTTCTCACCAACCAACCCGAGAAATATTCTGTCTCTGTATTATCCCCATCGCCAATTGGAAATACTGATCACTTTTTGATTCGTGCTCAATTCCCAGTTGCAGCAACTACACCGCTGTCAGTCAAGGCACCTCGAAGAAATATTTGGCATTTCAAAAGAGCCGATTGGGAGTCGCTAAATAACTTCTTCAATGCCTTTAATTGGAAGTTGTGCTTCGATTCCAATGACTGCGATGAAGCTTGTAGAAGTGTCACCGAGATTATCCTGAAGGGTATGAAGCTCTACATACCTTCCAGTCAAAAGAGAGTCAGACCGTCGAAAGATTCTTGGTTCAATAAAGAATGTCTCGATGCTATTCAATCCAAAAAACAAGCTTTTCAAACATTTAGAGGCAATAAAACACCTGCCAACAGAGAACTTTTCAATGCGTCAAGAAATGCCTGCAATTCCATACTTAACCGAGTTAAATTTGAGCATGACCAAAAACTTCGACGGAAGATCCTCCAGTGCCCTAAGGGCTCGAGGTCTTACTGGTCATTTGTCAAAGCGGTCAACAACAATTTCATTTCTTCTTCTATACCACCTCTAGTTGTTGGCGACCGTACCGTGGTTGATCCTAGCGAAAAAGCCAATTTACTAGCAGCAAGTTTCGCAAGAAACTCTCTCCTTCCACCTTCAAACCAAACACCTCCAGCTGCAATTCCCTCTGGTTTCTCACTGCCTGCACTGCATTTTCGCACGAGACTTATTTCTCGGATCCTTACAGAGCTCAATATCCACAAATCCGCTGGTCCGGACGGTATTCCCCCCATTACCCTTAAAAAGTGCGCCTCTTCTTTGGCTAAACCTCTTCGCAATCTTTTCTATCTTTCTTACTCTTCTGGGTGCTTTCCACGCATGTGGAAAGTTGCGAATGTTCAGCCCATTCCCAAGAAAGGAAGCAAAGCGAACCCCGCTAATTACCGCCCAATAGCCATTACTTCAGTGCTCTCGAAAGTAATGGAAACTGTTGTCAATCGTAAAATCGTCAAATATCTGGAGGATAAGCAGCTCATCCATGATCGCCAGTATGGGTTCCGTTCTGGACGGTCGACGGGGGATCTTTTAGTCTACTTAACAGAACGTTGGAACTCATGCTTACATAAATATGGCGAAGGTCAAGTTCTTGCACTTGACATTGCAAAAGCTTTTGACAGAGTTTGGCACGATTGTCTCTTAGTGAAACTTAGGGCCATCATATAATGATACCCTTGTTCAATGGATTGAGAGTTATCTCTCAGAACGCGCTATACGAGTAGTATTAGATGGCGTTACTTCTTCCTCTTACCCAATTGATTCCGGCGTCCCTCAAGGTTCTGTTTTATCTCCGACTCTTTTCTTAATTTTCATAAACGACCTTCTGTCGTCCACTCTCAATCCAATCCATAGTTTTGCAGATGACAGTACCTTAGACAACACCTATGAATTTAGCTCTGCTGCTGAATCAAACCTGCCTTGCCTCTAATCGCAGAGAGTTATTCAATTCGCTGAACTCGGATCTCAGTTTAATCCTGGAATGGGGCAGGAAAAATAGAGTAGAGTTCAACGCATCCAAAACACAGGCCTGTCATCTATCCCTCAAACATGATCTTCCAGTATTGTCTCACAATGTAACCGTTGATGGTGCACAGCTTACCACTTCGGAGAATTTCACACTATTAGGCGTCAAAATTAATGAACACCTGAATTGGGCCCAGCATATCTTTGATATTGCCCTCGACGCCTCAAAACGCCTAGGTGTTCTCCGGAAATGCAAAAAATATTTCACACCTATAGACATAGCAACCATCTATAAGGCTTACATTAGACCACGATTAGAGTATAACTCGCATGTTTGGGCTGGGGCACCCAAAACACACCTCGCGTTGCTCGATCGTATTCAAAAACATGCGTTCCGACTGATTGGAGACGAAACCATCACGTCTTCCATAGATTCTCTTGAGCATCGCAGAAATGTCGGAGTACTCAGCATTTACTATCGTTACTTCCATGGTAGATGCAGTACTGAGCTAAGCGCACTCATTCCTCCACTGCATACTTTTTCCCGAAATACTCGTCAAGCTGAACGCGCACACGAGTACACGGTTAAGTCCTTGCCTTCCCGTACAGTGAAATATAGGCAGTCTTTCATTTCCCGAACGTCAAGACTTTGGAACGATTTACCAGCTAGTTTGTTTCCCAACAAGTACAACCTGCAGTGCTTCAAGAACAATGTCCACCGTCATTTTCGTCTCTCTCCACCTTAATACCTCCTTTTCCTATACTGACATAACTGTGCATCGCATTAAAGGGTGACCCCCTAAGTTATACTCGGTGCCATAAAAAAAAAAAAAAGAATCTACAAGATATTAATTCGTCCTGTGCTGCTATATGGATGCGAAACATGGACCTTGACGTGGGTGTCGGAGAAGGCAATCGACACGTTTGAGCGAAAAATTCTTCGGAAGGTGTACAGAGCAGTTAAGGAAGGAGATGATTGGCGAATTCGATACAACCATGAGCTGTATCAACTATTTGACAACCCTCCAGCATCTATCGTGATAATGGGCTGGCCACGTGGAACGAATGCACGAGGAACGAATCCAAAAACGAGTGCTCAAGGGCAAAGCTCAAGGCAACCGACCGCAAGATAAGCCACAAAAGCGATGGGAGGACTCAGTCGATGCAGATTGCAGATCGCTTCTCGATTTTTCATACTGGAGGACGCGGTCGTTGACAACTGGAGGAGGTGCATCCGGAAGGCCAAGGCTCTATATGGGCTGTTGCGCCATTGCATCATCATCACTACAATTGGGCATAAGGCCCAATCGGGCAATCAATCAAATTCCTGTGAAGACCCCCTATAGGGGCATAGGACAGAAACAACTTTCTTCCACAAGGCGCGATCCTGAGCATCGGCTTTAAGCTGTTGCCAGGACTTGTTTATTCCTCTGGCCTCCTGCTCAACTGCTCGCTTCCATGTGTTACATGGTCGTCCAACCCGACGCCTTCCTTAAGGGTTATAATCCAGAGCCTGTTTTGCGATGTTTCGCTCTGGTTTCCTCAAAGTATGACCGATCCACTGCCACTTTCGCCGTTGAATCTCAATACCTATTTTAGTCTGGCGAGTTGTACTCCAAAGTTCGTCGTTGGAGATTACTTCTGGCCAGAATATTCCTAAAATGCGCCGGAGGCATTGGTTTACGAAAGTCTGTAGTTTCTTGGTAAGTCGAACGGTCACTTTCCACGTAGTACAACCATATAACAACACGGATTTGACGCATGCGTCAAAAACTCGCAGCTTCGTGCGAAGGGAGATCTCTCTTAACCTCCAGAAAGGGGAAAGAATACCGAAGGCCTGACGAGCTTTATTTAGCCGAGCCTCAACATCCTTGTCGGCTCCGCCGTCCATGCTGACAATGCTTCCGAGATAGCAAAAATCTTACACCTCTTCCGCATTCTGTCCATTAAGAACAATCGGTGTGCTTGCGTTCGAATCCATGTGCATTTATTTTCAGTCCCGCCTGTTTGCATTTAGAATGCAACGAGCGAACATTTGACTCTAAGTCCGAACGGGTATGTGCAAGCAAACACACGTCACCCTTTACGGAATCCAGCCTGATAAACTTCGAGAGTGCTCTCGACGACATCAATAATCCTATTGAGAATTATCTTAGCCATAATTTACCCGCTACCCGCAAGGGGGTAGTTGTAGGATGAGGTTTTACCAATTCCTGGAACTATCTTTGGAGACTAGCGACTCCACGGACCTGAGCTAACTATCCCCCTGTGGGATGGGGGCTGTAGAAATCACCCACAGCCAGTCCTGCTTGCCCTAAAAAATGGCAAATGGACACTCACTGGATCATGGGCTTATCACCCGTGATCTTAAGACCTAAATGATACGAGAAACGGATACATCGCCTCGGATACGGACTGAATCGGGCAATACTCTAGATGAAAGGGAAATTTTTTGATTTTAAGAAATTTTGCATGAGAAGTGGTACGAGGGGTGACGGCACTGAACTAATTGTTTCACATCATGGTAGAATTTCTATCAAATTGTTTTATATAAAATTTAAGCTTCAAAAATTTAAAATGTACTGTGAAAATTACATTGGATTTGGATATTGGATTTGGTGAAATTGTGCAGTTTGTATGGGAGGTGGTACAAGGAGTGTATATATACTATAAACATCATGCTTTTGTCATGTTTTAAATTTCAGATCAGTAGCATTCATAATTTTTAGAAAAAGTGATTTCTTGCAAAGTTTCGAAATAGTGTCAGATTGTATGAGAGGGGGCAGAAGGAGTGAAGCTTATCGTCTAATTTTTTTTTTTGTTCTTACTAATAATAATAAGTAAATATTTATTGCATAATTTCAGCTTGATAAATTTTATACTTACTGAGTAAATTGGTTTAGAGTATTTCATGAAAAAGTACAGTTTGGTGGTGGAAGGAAGGGGAGGACCGTTTATCTTCAAATTACAAAGTTGTGTCATTTTGTATAGGAGAGGGTAAAAGTGGTGGAGCGATTACGCCCGTTCACGAACTTGACCTTAGTTTTATCAAAAACTACGTGTACAAAATTTGAACTTTCTAGGTCAACGCGTTCTTAAGCTAGAGAGGACACGGAAGGACGGATATCCGGATTGGAAACTTTTGAGTGATAGCATAAACTTCTGTATCATTCATTTTTTTTCTCCGAGCCATATTTCATAGCGTTACAAACTTTGTGGCCAACTTAAAATAGTATCAGATTTCATCTAGAATATAATTAGATCAATCAATTAAAGGTAATTCATAAAATGTCTCTTTTGTAATCTACGGTTTTCAAGCTCTGTTGATTTAAAATATTCAAAAACATGAATTTCTGGAATTCAAAAAATTTTGTGTGGAAAGTAGTAGAATGGGTCTGTGGTTTTTTTTACAGAATGACCTGTGGCAGTGGCTATTTCGGCCTTTATGTGCAATGCACAAACACAGTCATGGAGGGAAGAAATGGGATTAGTAAGGTAGGGGAAGAGGAGTGAGAACGACCGTAACGAGTGGAGAAGCTGATATATTTTTCGGTTGTACTGGATGCTACTGACAAATATTTGCAGATGTTATGGGGGACTGAATAATAGAAAGCGAACGGAAACCACTACTGAGTATCTAGGCCTTCTTGAAGTGGAACTGATTCACGTTTACACCGTTTGCCCATTTTATTTCGAATAATTTTTCATCGCCAGTAGCAACTGAAAAATTCGTGCTTAAAAAAATCCCGTCTGGAGTGGGAATCGAACTCACGACCTATTGACTGAAAAGCAAGCACGCTGCTCACTACGTCACGGAAGCCTCAAGAAAATGCTTTTCAAAAAAATCTACTTATTGTGAGGTTGTGAAATTCAATTCAAATTTATTCATTTCAAAAATATTGTTGCGAGCTAGGGGTTCGCCAGATTTCAAAGGAAACTCAATTCGTTTTAAAATATAAGGATAATTTATTTATTGCACTTTATACACAATTTCCCGATCACTTCACTAAATTCGCTCTAAAAACTTAATTCGTACAACCCAGGAACACTGCCGATCTATCACTTTCGCTTACTTACACCGATAGGTGTTTTCCATGAAACTGTCACTGAGTAACTGGATTCCTTGTCGTGAGCTCTGGTTATTTATAATGGATTTATCCGAGTCTCGAACCTTCTCTGGTGTATGTTTTTCTGCTGGGTCTGGACTATTCTGGAAGTTACTAGATGGCGTCGGGTGTCATTGTTTGTGTCTTTGAGAAATTACTAGAAGCCTTCTACATGTTGGAAGAATATTCTAAATAGTTCTGGCAGATTTGAGAGAGATCATTGCCAGATCTATAACATTACCCTCTCCTTAGTCCCTGTTCGTCCCGAACAGAGTCGTTCACTTCCGCAATGGCACCGTGGTACTTTGTTAGTCGGTCGAGATGTACCACTTTCATTTTTGTACGGGGTTTTTGATGTAATTGAATCCGATAGACGACATCGTTTAACCGGTTGATGATCTGGTAAGGGCCTTCCCAGTTGCGCTGTAGTTTCGGCGATCTGCCCTTCTGTCGTTTGGGATTGTATAGCCAAACTAAATCACCCTCTTGGAATCCTGATGAATTCGCCCGTTGATCATACCTCGTCTTCATGCGGTCGGTCGCCAAATCAATTTTATCTCTGACCAGGTTATAAATTGTGTTTAGTCGACATCGAAGATCCGAGACGTAATCTTTGGCATTCGTTGGTTGGTCTGGTGGCACTCCAAACATTAATTCCGCAGGGACTCGAATATTCCTTCCGAAAATGACTCGGGACGGGGTTTCTCCTGTTGTTGAATGCACCGATGTTCTGTAGGCCATTAAAAATAGAGGGATGTGCTGATCCCAGTCCTGTTGCCTCTCGCTGACGAGTTTGGATAGGTTTGAGTTCAATGTCCTATTGAAACGTTCCACCATTCCATCGGACTGTGGATGTAATGGAGTTGTCCTGGTTTTGTTTATTCCCAGCATTTGGCACACGTGTTTGAATATTTGAGATTCAAAATTGCGTCCTTGATCGGAGTGTAGTTCACGTGGAGCTCCAAATCTGCTCACCCAGTTGGTAACAATTTGTTCGGCGACGGTTACTGCTTCTTGGTTTGGAATTGCGTAGGCTTCAGGCCACTTGCTGAAATAATCAATGACCACTAGAATGTAGCGATTACCATTTTCTGATTCCGGAAATGGTCCAGCAATATCCACAGCAATTCTCTCAAATGGGACTCCCACGTTGTATTGTTGCATTTCTCCCCTGGATCTGCGGTGTGGGCCCTGACTTGATGCACACGTAGTACATTTACGGCACCAATTTTCGACATCATCTCGGAGATGGATCCAATAGAACCTTTCTCGTATCTTTGCCAAGGTTCTATTTACACCCAAATGCCAGAGGTACCTCCATGATATTCCTTCAAAACCTCCTCGATTTTACAATGCGGGACGATGGTTTGCATGTAATATGATGTTCCGTCAGCGTTTTCCCATTTTCGTTTTAATAATCCGCCGTCTAGGTGAAGGGAGCTCCATTGTGCCCAATAACACTTTAAGGTTTCGCTGAATTGTGAGATGTCTTTCCACTCAGGCCGTTTCTTTTCGTCCTTCCATGCCATGATCGGAGAAATATCTGGATCTTTACGCTGGGCGTCTTCCAGTTCTTGCTGATTCCATCCAGTCTTTGGTTCGGTCGTTATCCTCTGAATGGTTTCTCCGGCTTCTTTTCCTTCTACACGGTGACAATGCTTGCAGTTCGGTGGACAAGGACGACGTGAAAGCGCATCGGCATTACCGTGGATTCTTCCTCTTCGATGAACAATCTCGAAATCGTAGGATTCGAGCCTTTCGATCCATCTGGCTACTTGGCCTTCGGGGTTCTTAAACTGAAGTAGCCATTTAAGCGATGCGTGATCCGTTCGAAGAAGGAACTTTTGACCATAGAGGTATTTGTGAAAATGTTTTGTTGCTTCTACTATGGCTAGTAGCTCTCGGCGAGTTACGCAATAGTTCCTTTCTGATTTTGAGAGTACTCGGCTGTAGTAAGATAGCACTCTCTCCTGCCCATCGATCTCTTGTGATAGTACTGCTCCGATACCGACATTGCTGGCGTCAGTGTCTATGATGAAACCATGACCTGGTTTTGGATACGCCAGAACTGGGGAGTCGCAGAGTTGGTCTTTTATCCTCTCGAATGCTTCCTGGCACTGTTGACTCCATGTAAATGGCTTCCCTTTTTCTGTTAACTGATGCAGACATTTCGCCGTGTTAGCAAAGTCTTTTACAAATCGTCGGTAATATGTCGCTAAGCCTAGGAAGCTGCGCAGCTGGTGTTTATCACTCGGAGTAGGCCAATTTTTCACCGCCAGTATCTTCTCCGGATCTGTCTTTACGCCATCAGCTGAAACGATGTGACCCAAGTACTTGACTTCTGCACTAAACAAAGTGCACTTTTTCGGACTCAGCTTTAATTTTGCCGCTCGCAGCCGCTGGAAGACTTCCTGTAGATTTTTCAGATGTTCCTTGAATGTTCTGCCGATAACGATCACATCATCCAGGTAAACGAGACAAGTTTTCCAACTCAGGCCACGCAAAACGAATTCCATTAGTCTTTCAAACGTAGCTGGAGCATTGCACAAGCCAAATGGCATTACGATGAATTGCCACAGTCCACTGCCGACAGAGAATGCTGTTTTCTCTCTATCTTTTTCATCTATCTCCACTTGCCAGTAACCACTTTTCAGATCCAACGTCGAGAACCATTTAGCATCAGTCAGGGTGTCCATGATATCGTCGATTCTTGGTAGTGGATAGCTATCCTTTTTCGTAACATCATTCAGTCGCCTGTAGTCCACACAAAAACGGGTACTGCCGTCCTTCTTCTTTACCAGCACTACTGGCGATATCCACGGGCTCTTTGATTCTTCGATGATTCCCTGATGCTCCATAGTTTTGACCATTGAATTGACTTCTCCTTGTTTCGCTAATGGTACTCTTCTTGGAGGTTGACGTATCGGTGTAGCACTTCCGGTATCTATACGATGTTTCACTAAGTTTGTTCTGCCATAGTCGTCATCACCGGTGGTAAAGACGTCGCTAAATCCTTCGATTAGATCTACTGCTTGCTTGTGTTGTTCTCCTCTAAGGTTGCTTGACTGAAGAAGTGTTGATGTTACATTGTCCTTCCTTCTTGGCTTATTTTTAGAGGGTACGTTATGTGGTTCTGCCTTGTCGATACTCGTCACCGCCGATATTGGTTCACAGCTGCCAATTACATCTCCTTTCTTTACGCTGGTAGTGCTGTCCGCAACGTTCAGGACTCTTATTGGTACCATCATTCTCTCATTCCTTTTTACGAGCGTTTTTCCTAGTATCAGACTTCGTAATGCAGGTGTCGTTTCCGGTTCTATGAGGTAGAATCGGTGGTTCCCGGGATCACCATCGAGCTCTGCCCAAATAACATTCTCAGATGACTTTGGTATGTCCGCATCTTCGCATAATACAACTCGCAGCTTTGTTGTTTTGGAGGATGTTATTTCCATCGGGATTTCAATATTCCGCCACTTCATTATTCGTTGTCCTAAGTCCAGCTGGATACCGTGTGGTTTCAGAAAATCCATTCCAAGGATACACTCATCGGTAATGTCAGCTACCACGAATACATGCGAGAAGGTCAAATCCCCAAGTTGTATGTCACGAGCTATTTCTCCATGGACCGTTGTAGTTTCTCCTGTAGCAGTGCGAAGTGCGTACTTCTTGGTGTTGTGAAGCCAAGTACGATCTACGAGGTCAGATCTTAGCACTGACCGTGTTGCGCCTGTGTCGACTGTTATGATGCAGTTTAATTTGCCGACTCGACCACTCATACATAAGTCGTTTTCACAACGATGTAGTCGAGAAACTGCGATGATGGTTCCGGGGGCGTCGATTCTACCAGCCAACTTCTGCCCCATGAAGTTGGCCTTTACTCGTTTCCCGGACTGTCATTGGGCGGAGCGTGCTCTCGTGACGGTTCACCCCTTCCTCCCCTTTGTTTAGCAGCGCAGCCGGAACAGTAGTTGGTCGCTTTTCTGGGTTTGCGGCAGTCGCGTCTTAAGTGTCCTGCCTGTCCACAATTCCAGCATCGGGGAGCACCAGATCCTTCGCTCCGCTTGGTGTACTCGGCTTTCTGGCACACACATTCTTCTACTATTTCTCGAACTCGATAGTTACTCCGCGAGCTTTGCTTGGCAGCTTCGAACGTCAGCCCATATACTAAGGCTTCGCCAATCGTTTTCTTACCCGCCAGTTTTAACGCCTGTTGCAGCTCTCTGTCCTGTACAGCATTGTTAAATGCGAAAACAGCTGTATCGTTGCGTTGCTCAGTTTGCGCATTAGGCAGCGATAATAGTGTGAGTCGTTCAATATCGCGTGCCAGCTCTTGAAGTGTTTCACCATTCTTTTGAGCTCGGTTGCACAGTTGCGTTTTGTAGATCTCTCGCATGTGGTCACTGCCGTAATGAAGATCCAATGTCCGGACTAACGTTGAAAAATCTTGTTGTTGCTCCTGCGGAATCGTTTGAAGAACTTCAGCTGGTGGCCGTTCCTCGTTCCAGATCATTCCAATGGTTGTTTCTTGCGGCGGCCTCAAATTGGGTCTTATAAATAGCCCACGGTGTTTGTCCATCGAAGATTGGAGCCTTGAGACCCTTGTGCGCAACGTGTTCTGTCTTGATGACGCCAGTCGCCTTCACGTTATCGAAGTCTCTTTTTAGGCGTTCGACTTCTTCTGCAATTCCGGATGTCTTTTCCGTAATTTGCTCTTCGAAGATTCGAAGTTTCTTCTCTACGTTTTCTTCTATTGCCTTACCCATGGTGTCTATTTTATTATTCTGCAGCTCCAATTTTTGGTTGAGTTCCTTTGAGGTCTGGTCTAATTTCTGATTAATGTCCGCTGATTGTTGTTTAATGTCCACTGATTGTTGCTCTAATTTCTGATTCATGTCCGCAGATTGTTGTTTAATGTCCGCTGATTGTTGTTTAATGTCCACTGATTGTTGCTCTAATTTCTGATTCATGTCCGCAGATTGTTGTTTAATGTCCGCTGATTGTTGTTTAATGTCCACTGATTGTTGCTCTAATTTGTTCATCATTTGCTGCATTAACTGTGTTAGAGCATCCGTTGCACCAGAACACTCATCCCCACGAGCTTCTTTGATTTGGAACTCGAAACTATCTGCATCCTCACCCTCAGCCTGGAGTGTCTCGATCATACGGCTAACAAGTTCAGACTTGCTCCCTGTCGTAGATAACTCGCGTCTTCTGAGCTCTTCCTTCAGCTCCGTTACTTTCAAGTCTTTTAAATAACGCGGCATTTTCACTACCAATTATTTCCAGTTTTTCCGCGATTCGAATTCACTTAAATTTACGTCACTGCTCTCTAAATCACTCGAGATTACAAAATTCTCACTGTCCGTTCGAGAATTTTAGTTCCGCGATTTTACTTCGCTAATTAAAGTCACTGTTCACTAGAGCACTCGAGAATATTCGATTTCAGAAAATTCTCACTGTCCTTTCGAGAATTTTAGTTTCACTTTTTCGCTCTCACAAAATTATCCGTTCGAGAATTTTAATTTCACTCGCGATTTTTAACCCGAATTTATCCTTGAAATCCCACTCTTCTGACACCAATTGTTGCGAGCTAGGGGTTCGCCAGATTTCAAAGGAAACTCAATTCGTTTTAAAATATAAGGATAATTTATTTATTGCACTTTATACACAATTTCCCGATCACTTCACTAAATTCGCTCTAAAAACTTAATTCGTACAACCCAGGAACACTGCCGATCTATCACTTTCGCTTACTTACACCGATAGGTGTTTTCCATGAAACTGTCACTGAGTAACTGGATTCCTTGTCGTGAGCTGTGGTTATTTATAATGGATTTATCCGAGTCTCGAACCTTCTCTGGTGTATGTTTTTCTGCTGGGTCTGGACTATTCTGGAAGTTACTAGATGGCGTCGGGTGTCATTGTTTGTTTCTTTGAGAAATTACTAGAAGCCCTCTACATGTTGGAAGAATATTCTAAATAGTTCTGGCAGATTTGAGAGAGATCATTGCCAGATCTATAACAATATGTTACGTTGGTTCGGATAGCAATAATATTTAGTGATTGATCCCGGCCGCCGCACAGTGATCCAATTTGCCAATCTGAGCTGACAAAATTAAAAAAAAAAACATGATTGGGCGTACAGCCCAATCATATGATACTCTAGATGAAATAGGAAAGAGCTTATTGTCCCGGAAAATAGTCTCTTAAATTCTTTCGAATAGTGAACTGTAACTTTTATATGGGAGGTGGTAAAAGCAGAGTGGAAGGTTTGTAATTTTTGTATATAACACCGAACATAGTACACAAAATGTTTCATGCTAAATTTAAAGTTTGTAGCTAATATTCGAAGAAATAGAACAATTGTTGTCTGAATTTATGGTATTTGTATGGGAGGTGGTTAAGAAAGTGGAAGGTTTTTAATGATTTTGAATCTGTTTATGAACATCCTAATCACGTTGCTTTGTTACTCATTAGAAGGAGAAATACTTTTCTTGAATTTTCAATACAAAAATTTGTATGGGAGGTGGTAGAAGGAGTGAAGCGAAGTTCATATTTTTTAGCATTTATTGCAATTATTAAGGGACAAATTGTGACAAAATTTTAAGTTTGTCCTTTTTTTAGTTTCAATAAAAATCGATTAAAAGCATTTACCAAAATTTTGCACTTGTATGGGAGGGGGTAGAAAGAGTACTCGAATCAAAACCAAATTTTTTCCATATCAATGACTTTTGCAGTAGTATACTTTTCTCAAAATTCAAAATTCATAGCTTCGACGGTTTTGGAGAAAAATAATTTAGACAAAATTCTGAAGTTTCGTGAAATTTGTATGGAAGGGGGTCGAAAGAATGGAGTGAAGTTCATAGTTTTCACAAAATTGGCTGCAATTGTAATAATAGTAATTATGACAAAAATTATTATTTTTTAGCTTTGCTAGTTACAATGCAAACCGAATAAATGCATTTTTGAAAACTGTGCAATTGTATGGGAGGGGGTAGAAAGAGTACAGGGATTAGATCAATATTTTTTTACATCAATGATATTTATATCATTCTACTATGACCTAATTTTCAAGTCAATAGCTGAAATGGTTTCGGAGAAAAATCAATTTCTTTAAATTTCGGAATTTCATGAAATTTGTATGGAAGGGGGTAGAAGGAGTGGGGGGATGTGGCCCGTTCATGAACTTAAAGTTGATTTTTTTCTAACAATGTTATGTGAAAAATTTCAGTACGATAGATCAAAGCTTGCGAAAGTTATGTAGTAGACAGACGGACAGACGGACACTCGGAATCGAGGTTTTTGAGCGACAACAAATATTTCTGTACCCTTGGCGCCTCTGTGCGATCATTTTTTCTTAGCGTTACAAACTGTAAGGCAAACACAATATACTCTCAGATTTCATCTAGAGTAAAAAAAAATTCAAACCGAAATAAACGACTATAATTTAAACCAAAGCTTCCCTTCCAAGAAAATGTACTTAAGAGTCCTCATGTTAGCCTTTGGATTTATTCCGTATGTAAGACTTCGAATGTGATTTGTACTTTCCGTGACCATATTTGCTAACTGCAAGAGAGAACTTTTAAGCTTAAAATCATGGCGGAGGGAAACTTTTCATATCGCCCAAAATACGGAAATTTACACACAAAATAGTCGTTACCTATCAACAATTTAATTTTGAAAATAATTCAATGCACAGAACTATTTCATTATTCGTATAGATAAACCTTGTCAAGGACTATAAAATTAAATTGGCCATAACGGGAACGAAATTGGCGAATGTACATTTCATTTCACCATGACCATTATAGCTCTTTTGTTATTAAATATTCAGTGTTATCCCGATACAATGAAAGCTCTATGAGTATTCCCTAGCGAGTATATTTATCTGTATGCTTCGTACTTCCGTATGTTCCTACCGGTACTGACGGAAACATTCATTCATTACTTATGACACCCCGTACCTTAGTTGGGATATTGGACGTTGTGCACGTTGACATTATACTCATATGAACTCAGTGCTTTAATGCCAAACAACCCTATCTGAAGATGAATGTTTAATTTCAATTATGGCCAATGTTTTGTATCCCGTCAAACTATTTCCTTTTTCGTTGTTATTATTTTATTTATTAATAAGCACAATTTTCCGAACTGGGCTAGGACGACCTCTTAGCCTGGCTACTTAACCTTGATTCCTTTAAACTTTAAAGTCGATAGCCCTCATATATCCCAAGGATAAATACTTTTCTTGAATTTCTAACATAGAAGTTGTTTGGAAGGAATGTGGCGCAATTGGGAATTTTATTTAATGTTTATTGCAATTGTTGATTAATTATTGATAAATTTTGGCAAAATTTCAAGTTTTTAACATTTCCCGCGGGGGGGGGGATGCAGGATGAGGTTTTACCAATTCATGCAACTATCTTTGAAGAATAGCGGCTCCACGGATCCCTATGGGATGGGGACAGTAAAACTCACCCACAGCCAGTCCTGCTTGCCCTAAAAATGGCAAATGGACACTTACTGAATCATGGACTTATCACCCGTGATCTTCAATCCTAACTGATACGAGAAACGGATACAGCGCCTTGGATACGGACGGATTCTACGGTAACGAGTTTTGGCATTCGAAAACGGACTATTATTGGCTTCTGGAACGTTCGAACATAGAATGATGGGGGGAAGGGCTGGGGTCACTCGGTCCTAGCACCGCCAATCAGTGATCGACCGTGAAATGGAGCACTATAACATCCAAAATCTTGGGCTTGAGCGAGGTCAGGTGGACAGGATCAGGAGAAGAACGAACCCCGAGCAGAAACACCATTCTGTACGTTGGCTCTGAGAATGAAACCAAAAATGGCGTGGCGTTCGTCCTTACACCGACAGCGAGAAACAGTCTCATAAGCTGGGAACCAATCTCGGATAGGATTATCGTCGTCAGGCTCAGGACCAGTGTCAGAAACGTCACAATTCTGCAATGCTACTCACCAACTAATACCGCAATAACTGGCGACAAAGAGGAGTTTTGTAACCAACTGAGTTCCACCTTCGATCGTGTTCCAGGAGGTGATGTTATTATCATCTCAGGAGATATGGACGCCCAGGTTAGCTCTGACACTGACTTGGATTAAGAGGCCAGAAATCAACGAATTATTTGTGTTTTGTAGTACTTGGCAAGTGGTCATCGGAAAGACCCTTTTTCCACGCAAGAGTCACCATAAAACATCTTGGGCTCCCCGGGATGATGTTACACAGAACCAGATCGACTATTTCGCGATAAGTCGCCGATGGAGAAGATATCTTGCAAGCGAAGCGTGGAGATGACGTGATGAGCAATCACCACTTGATGGTTGCCTGCTTGAGATTGTACACAGCAGCTATCCGACGACCACAATTCTTCAAATGAAGAGCAAGCTTAATGTGGATAAACTTAGAGACACTAACACCACCATTCTACGCGAAAAGTCATCCACATTGGGCGGATATGAAATGTAGACGCCAATTGGGAGGCAACGTTTCTAACTCGTGCTGAAGAATTTGTGGGATATGGGCAAAGCGGTCAGAAACTCTGGATGTCGCAAGACACAGGGGACAAGGTTGGCGATCGGAAAAAAACAAATTCGCAATCATCTCTCAACCCGATATCAACCGAAGAACACCTGACTTGAGACGGAACTACCGCGATGCTCATACACAGCTCAAAAAGGCTGTTAGACGCGACAATTGAAAGGCCAAGGAAGATCCGGCCAATAAGGCAGAATCTGCGGCTTACCTTGGGGCTATGGGTTCACTATTTAAAATCATGAAACAGTTGACGAACAGGAATTTCACTACTCCCCTTAATATGAGTGAACACCAGTTGCGGCGATGGAAGGAATACTTCTCTGATATTTTAAATATCTTGTCAGAGGAAGATATTCCAGAAATAGAACAAGTACCAAACATCCAACCGCAACAATCCTCTATTTCGGGCGATCCCCCAGATAAGGAAGAGATAGTTTCCGCCATTCGGTGAATGAAAGCCCCAGGTATAGACGGACTACCAACCGAACTCCTCAAAGCAGACCTGGAAATGAGGTGTAGAATGAAGAAAGATATCCGACTAAATGGAAGGAGGGCGTCATTGTGAAAATTCCCAAGAAGGGCGACCTTCGGGTTTGTGGCAATTGGCGTGGTATATGTCTACTTACTGCTGTATCGAAAATCATAGCATGTTGTGGAGAGCACTCTCGAAGTTTATCAGGCTGGATTCCGTAAAGGGTCGTCTTGTACCGGACCACACAAACACCCTACGGATAATATTGGAGCAGTCCGCCGAAATGGGTTCGCCACCACATCTAATGTTAGTGGACTTCGAGAAGGCTTTCGACAACGTTAAGCGAGATTACATATGAATTGCTTTGCGAAGGGGAGGTATTCCAGATAAGATCATAGCAATGATTAAAGAATCTTACGAAGATGCAAGGTGTCACGTCTTGCATAGAGGAGAGCTATCCGAGAGCTTTCCTGTGCGAACGGGTGTCAGACAAGGCTGCATATTATCACCAGCCCTGTTTCTGGTGGTAATAAATGACATCTTGAAAGCTGCACTGGAAGGTGGGGAAAGTAAAGGTCTTCAATGGAGACTATTTAACTCTTAAGTCATCTTGATTATGCTGATGACGTGTGTTTGCTTGCACATATCCTTTCCGACTTATAGTCAAATGTTCGCTCGTTGTATTCTAAATGCAAAGATCATCTCATCTATGATGGCGCTACAGCCCCAAACCGGGCCTTGGCCTCCGGACCTTCAGGTTCCTTAACATTTTTCATAATTTATTGTGGATGGGTTGTTAGACCTTCACGCAATCCTCTATCAACGATTTTTTTTTTCATTTTCGTAGATTGAGGTGACTAAGGTATACTCAAGCAGGCAGCGTGCTAGAATTATGCGTCGACCGGGATTTAAACTCACGATCTTCGCATTTTAGACCAATATGCTATCCACTAGGCTAAACCTCAACTAAATTCAAAGATGCGGGACTGACGCATGCGTCAAATCCGTGTTGTTATATGGTTGTACTACGTGGAAAGTGACCGTTCGACTAACCAAGAAACTTTCGTGAACCAATGCCTCCGACGCATTTTGGGTATATTCTGCTCAGAAGTGATCTTCAACGACGAACTTTGGAGTTGGCCAGACGAAAATAGATATTGAGATTCAAAAGCGGAAGTGGCAGTGAATCGGTCATACTTTGAGGAAACCAGAGCGAAACATCGCCAAACAGGCCCTGGATTATAATACTCAAAGCTGGTCGACCATGTAGCACATGGAAGCGAACAGTTGAGCAGAAGGTCAGAGGAATAAACAAGTCCTGGCAACAGCTAAATGCTGATGCTCAGGAGCGCGCCTTGTGGAAGAGAGCTGTTTCTGTCCTTTGCCCCTATAAGGGGTTTTAACAATAATTTGATTGATGAAACTAACATTCTATACGGCAAATTTTGAGCGCGATTCGAGCAATTAATTAAAAAATTATTGACATGTAACCATCCCTTCTATCGTACACCACCCCCTCCCCCATCCCCCCCACACACTCACACAAATCCAAACTTGCATATATAAACAAGTGAAACATTGGTTTTATGTACTGAAACTAATGATCGTAATCGCAGTTAAGTGTTAAATAATTGACAACAGCTCTGCCCTAAAACTCCCATTCACATAGACTTCCCTATCTACACTAACCTGCATATTGTCTTCCCACATATGCTCAACTTGTCCCAAGAATAATGAAGTTGCGCCCGACTTGTTGGCAGATTTTTATACTCTAGATGAAATCTGAGAGTATTATAAGTTTGCCACAAAGTTTGTAACGCTAAGAAATAAAGCTCGGAGAAAAAATTAATCATACAGAAGTTCGTATAATGACTCAAAAATCTCAAAACCGAATGTCCGTCCGTCCGTCTGTCCGTACGTCTATCTGTCCGTCCGTGTCCTCTCTAGCTTTGAGAACGCGTTGATCTAGAAAGTTCAAATTTCTTACACGTCGTTTTTGACAAAAAAGTAAGGTCAAGGTCGTCATCATCAATGGCGCGACAGCCCAAATCGGGCCCTGGCCTCCTGAAGTCGTCGCCTCCAATCTTCGGAGGACCTTTCTTTCGAATGCGTTAACTGCTTTTTCGGAAGTTCGCGTTAATGTCCACGTCTCGCTGCCATAACAGAGCACAGGTCGTATAATAGTTTTATAAATCCGCAGCTTATTGTTCCTGTGCACTTTCTTGGATTTCATTATTGGAAGTACCGAATAATACGTCTTATTTGCTAGTATTATCCGTCGTTTGATTTCGTCTGTTTCATTACCGTCCTTTGCTAGATTAGCCCCAAGATATATGAAGTTGTCCACACTCTCCAAATTATATTCCGCAATTGTTATGTTTTGTCTGATTGGCGTTCTCCTTCTTGTTTGCGTCATTACTTTTGTTTTGCTTTCATTAATGCGCAACCCGACTTCTTTTGCGGCGGAGTCAAGATTGACAAATACCTCCTTAGCACTAGGGAAGGATCTTGCTAGAATGTTAATGTCGTCAGCGTATGCTACTAGTTGGGTGGACTTGAATAGTAGTGTCCCGTTGGTGTCGACTGAGATTTTTCGGACGACATACTCTAGTGCCAAGTTGAAAAGCATAGGAGCTAGGCCATCTCCCTGCTTTAAACCACATTCCGTTGGAAAGCTGGTTGTGGAATCGGTTTGTATTCTCACTTGGGATTCAGTGTTCGTCATTGTGAGTCTTGTTAGTCGGACTAGTTTTGGAGGAATTCCAAAGTCAAGCATGATTTGGTACAGTACGCTCCTGTCGATACTGTCGTATGCTTGTTTAAAATCTACGAATATTTGGTGCACGTCTGTGTTATATTCCCAGCATTTCTCAAGCACCTGTTTCACCGAGAATATCTGGTCTGTTGTAGATCGTCCGGTTCTGAATCCGCCTTGGTATTCGCCAATTATTTGATTAGTATATGGCTTAAGACGACGTTCAATTATTTTTGTCAGTATTTTATAGGACGTACACAACAATGATATACCTCTGTAGTTCTCACAGCAGAGTTTGTCTCCTTTCTTGTAAATTGGACATATAATGCTTTTTCGCCAATCGTCGGGTATGATTTTCTCTGTCCAAATTTTGCATATCATGCTGTGCAGTATTTCAGCGACACAGTTTCCACCGTTTTTCAGATGTTCAACTGGTATTTCGTCAATTCCCGGCGCTTTGTTTCGTTTTTGATCACATAGGGCTGCTTTGATTTCAGGAAGCGTGGGTGGTGTCGATGATGGTTCATCTTCGTCAGTTGAGGCTTGAATTGAAATGTTGTCTGTCGTTATCGGTGCTACTGGGATGGGATTAAAAAGATGTTCGAAGTATGAAGCCCATCTCCTTTTGATTTCTTCTGTGTCGCTGATGATATTGCCCTCTGCGTCTTTGCAGAGACTGGTTTTTGGTTTATATCCCTTTTTCAAGTCTTTTACTATGGCGTATGCGTCCCGCGTATTATTTATTCTCATGTCGTCGTCCATTTTTTGTATCTTGTCATTATGGTACTTCCTTTGTTTTCGTCTGCAGGTCTTTTTCGCATATCGCCTAAGCTCGTCATATCTTTCTTTTTTGGCTCGTGTTGGTCGTTCAGTAAAAATTTTGTAAGCTTCGTTCTTTCTATCTATTGCGTCGCGACATTCTTGGTCGAACCAATCATTACTTTTTCGCCGTGCTTGATATCCTAATACCTCTTCCGCGGAGGATTTGATGCCGTCTCGTATTTTCATCCACGCATTATCCACTGGCATACTTTGGATATTTTCATATATTGGTGTCAGGTGTTTATTACATGCTAGCATGTAAGCCTGCGCCACCGTTTCGTCATTAAGCTTGTCGACATTGAATTTGCGAGCTCTACTCGTTTTCGAATATCCACGACAAGCTATTTTGCATCGATACTTAGCTCTGACTAGATAGTGATCAGAGTCACAATTCGCACCGCGGAGAAGTCGTACATCAAGTATACTGGAAGCAGCCCTTTTCTCAATAAGAACGTGGTCTATTTGGTTGAAGGTGTGACAATCTGGTGATGCCCACGTTCGTTTGTGAATATCACGATGTGGGAAGCACGTAGAGCTTACTATGATATTTTTGCTGCTTGCGAAATCAATAAGACGTTGGCAATTGTCGTTGGTTATGTCATGGAGACTGTGCCCTCCTGTTGTTCCTCTATGAGCCTCCTCCTTTCCGACTTTTGCATTAAAATCCCCTAAGACAATTTTTAGGTCATTCGAGGGCAGTGAGTCATATGTTGTCTCTAGGGTGGCATAAAATTCGTCTTTAGTTACATCGTCCTTGTCTTCTGTTGGTGCGTGAACGTTGATCAACCAAGTGTTGAAAAATTTAGTCTTTATTCGGATTGCACACAATCTTTCACTTATTGGTTTGAAGCTCGTGACCTGCTGTTTAAATTTTTTGTCAACGACAAAAGCGACTCCAAACTCTCTGCTTCCCGACAATTTTCCACTTGGATAGATTGTGTGTGATCTCATCTCCATGATTTCGCTACCGAGCCATTTCGTTTCTTGGATGGCAGTTAAGTTGATGTTGTGTTTTGCCACTTCTTCGAGAAACTCTTTCAGAACTCCTGTCCTAAATAAGGATCGAACATTCCAAGATCCAATAGAGTAGTCCATTTTTCGTTTGCGGGGTCGTTGCCGTTGAGTCCATCCTTTCCGAGGCTGTTCTTCAGGTTTCTGGACAGTGTTCTTTTTCCGGTGATGCGTTGTCGGCGCCTCGCCCAACCCCCGACCTGGAGGACCGGTCCTACTTATTTATTACACCCTAGTAGAAAAAGGGTGGGAGTTTTGAGCTAAATATGACATGCTGAAGTTCTCACAGCTATGCTGCAAGTCCAACTATGTCATACTTTTTGCCTACTTCCTGAGACGCATTGGTGTTACTGGCCATTCAGGTTAACTCCATGTACCCTCTTCCTTTCTCAACTCGGGCTTGGGACCGTCTATGGCGGAGTTAGGTCAAGGTCGTGAACGGGCCAAATCGCTCCACTCCTTCTACCGCGTCACATACAAAATAACTCAATTACGTAATTTGTCACTAAACGGCTTTTCTCGAAAAGTATAAATGCTATTGATCTAAAATTTGGAATATAATAGTCTTATGATGATCCTTTCTACTATATAAGAATTAATTGTGTTATCCCTCTCTTTCCACCACCTCCCATACAAACTGCAATTTTTCATGAAATGCTCTAAACCAATTTACTCAGTGCGTATACAATTTATCGATTTGGAATTGTAAACATTTGTTTAGAATTATTAATAAGACAAAAAAACGAGACGATTAGCTTTACTCCTTCTACCCCCTCCCATACAAAATGGCACAATTTCGCAATTTGACATTAAACGGATTTGCTCAAAAAGTATAAAAGCTATTGATCTGAAATTTGGAATATATTACTTTTATAATAATTCCAATCTGCTGTATAAATTAAAAATTAAAATTATTTGAGTCCTCCCCTTCCTTCCACCACCTCCCATACAAACTGAACTTTTTTATGAAATACTATAAACCAGTTTACTCAGTACGTATGAAATTTATCGAGCTGAAATTATGCGTTAAATATTTATTTAGAATTAGTTTCACTCCTTCTACCCCCTCTCATACAATTCGACACAATTCATCAATTTTACAAAAAGTTAATTTTCCTGAAAAGTATGAATGCTACTGATCTGCAATTTAAAAGATTTCAATTAAATGATGCTTACAGTTATTTCTAAAAAAGTCATTAATAACTTCACACTCCTTCTACCACCTCCCATACAAACTGCACAATTTCACTAAATCCAATACACTAAGTTTCTCAGTACATATTAAATTTTTTAATCCTAAATTTTGTATAAAACATTTTGATAGCAACCTTAGCGTGATGTGAAAAAATTAGCTTAATGTCATTCCTTTTACCACTTCCCCTACGAAATTTCTTAAAATAAAAAAATTTCTCTTTCATCTAGAGTATCGTCGTGTTATGTTTTAAGATGGTTTTGCTGCCTCCATCAACCGAGTCTTCCCATCACTTTCGTGGTTTGTCTACTGGCTTTGGGAATTCTCCTGTCTTCCATTCGCTCTATATGACCTGCCCACTGCAGTTTACGTAGCTTGATGAACGTTGAAGCTTCTGGCTCGTCACAGAGTTAATACAACTTATGGTTGCATCTTATTCACGATTCCATTCCTTCCTTCCCAAAATTCTTCGGAGGACCTTTCTTTCGAATGCTTTTTCGAGCACAGGCAGTATAATAGCTTTATAAATCAGCAGCTTATTGTTTCTGTGCACTTTCTTGGATTTCATTATTGGAAGTACCGAATAATACGTCTTATTTGCAAGTATTATCCGTCGTTTGATTTCGTCCGTTTCATTACCTTGCCGTCCTTTGCTAGATTAGCCCCAAGATATTTGAAGTCCACACTCTCCAAACTATATTCCGCAATTGTTATGTTTTGTCTGATAGGCGTTCTCCTTCTTGTTTGCCTCATTACTTTTGTTTTGCTTTGATTAATGCACAATCCGACTTCTTTTGCGGCGGAATCAAGATTGCCAAATTCCTCTTTATCACTAGGGAAGAATCTTGCTAGTATGTTAATGTCGTCAGCGTATGCTACTAGTTGGGTGGACTTGAACCATAGTGTCCTGCTGGTGTCGACTAGGATTTTCCGGTCGGCATACTCTAGTGATAAGCATGGGGGCTAGAACATCTCCCTGTTTAAAGTCACATTCCGTTCGAAATCTGGTTGTGGAATTGATTTGTATTCTCACTTGGGATTCAGTGTTCGTCATTGTGAGTCTTGTTAAAATATTTAAAAACGCAGGTTCCTTAACATTCTCATTACTTATTGTGGAAAGGTTGTTAGCCCTTCGCACAACCCTCTTTCTACGAATTTTTCATTTTCGTAGAATGAGGTGACCAAGGTGTATCCAAGCAGGCAATGTGTTGGAATTATATATTGCGTCGACCGGAATTGTAAGTAAAGCATTCTGTAAAACTTCTTTGCTTATATTTTTGGTAGTTATGTCTTATAAGATGCTCCTCCAAACATTCCATATTTTTCAGGTCCACATTATTTGCAGTGAGATACGATCGCAGAATGGCTACTGCATTCACGGCTTCACTTCGAGTGGTTGAGGGTGTTTTTTTTCGATTTTGAGAATTTTCAGTTTTTTCGTCATGGTCACTAACATCAGCCTTTTGAATTTGATCCACTATGCGAGTATCTTGCTCTGCAATCTCCATAGCATAGTATACCTGAATCAGAATTATTATTTTTTTTTTTTATGGTTATCGAAATAAACTTAGGGGGCCACCCTTTAATGCGCGATGCACAGTTCATTCAACATGGGTAAGGCAAACAAGTGGAAATAGGGAAATCAGCAGGAAAACACAGGAAGGAAGAGTTTGAAGTGGCGATGAACGTAGTTCTTAAACTGCTTGTACTCAGTGGGAAAGAGATGGCCTGGTAATGAATTCCACAACACTGTCGTCCGAGGGATGAAGGATTGCCGAAACTTCACTGTTCTTCAAGGCAAGGGCTTCCAGTATACTCGCTCACACGCTTGGCAAGTATTTCGGGGGACATTGAATATAGGTGGTATTAGGGCCTTTAGTTCCTTGCTGTATTTACCATGGAAGTATCCGTAGTAAATGCAGAGTACTCCGATATTTCGACGATGCTCGAGGGAGTCAATTGAGGCCGATATAGCTTCATCTCCAATTAATCGAAATGCATGTTTCTGGATACGGTCAAGAAGAGCCAGATGTGATTTTGAGGCCCCAGCCCAAACATGCGAGTTGTACTCGAGACGTAATCGGATATAAGCCTTACAGATGGTAGCTAGTTCGGACGCAGAAAAGTATTTCTTACACCTAGACGTTTCGAAGCATCAAGAGCAACTTCGTAGATGAGTTGGCTCCAATCAAGGCGATTTTTAAATTTTAAACCTACTAACGTGAAATTTGCAGAAGGTGAAATCTGTACACCATTTAAGGACATATTAGCGGCTGACTTCGGAACGTTATGTTTAAGAGATAGATGACAGGACTGCGTTTTTAACGCATTAAACTCTACTCTGTTTTTCCTGCCCCATTGCAGGATTAAACAAAGGTCAGAGTTCAATGACTGTTTTGACTCATTCCGGCATGAGGCTACTGATGTGCCTCCGTAGGAGAATGAAATTGGAATGTGTTATCGAAAGTGCGAAACAATGAATAGGATTGAGACAGAAGGTTATTTATAAAGACTAAAAAGAGAGTAGGAGATAAAACTGAGCCCTGAGGGACGCCGGAATCAATGGAAAAGGGTGCAGAAGTTATTCCGTCTAGCACGACTCTAATAGAGCATTCGGAGAGAAAACTCTCAATCCATTTAAGAAAAGCTGTGTTAAAACCATAGGCCTTCAGCTTGGCTAGGAGGCATTTGTGCCAAACTTTGTCGAACGCTTTAGCAATGTCAAGAGCAAGTACATGACCTCCGAATTTGTGGATGCAGGAGTTGCAACGCAAGAAAATCGCCAGTAAAACGTCCCGATCGAACCCCATATTGGCGATCATGTATGAGATTTTTATTCACAAGAAAGTTGACTAGCCTGCGATTGACAGCAGTTTCTGTAATGTAAATGTTTTTGTATGTATACATATATTGAATAAAGCAGTTGCCATTCTAACTCGGACCGGGTCGGTTGATTATCTAACGCGCTCTCTGATAACGTAACATCTGGCGACGAGGAGGTGCGAACAAACATGTGCGATGAACGCGGAACAATTTAACACGTTCATAGGATTGTTTCAATCGGCGATGCAGGGATTAACAATGGGAGGCGCCGCGAGACAGCGAGACGATGGCGGTACGGTACACGAGCTGCAGGTCATTGTGCGGGGATTCAGGTGCGACAAATACGACACCCAGATACAAGCCGCTACGTTCGTGGACTATTTCGAGGCACAATGCCGAATGTGGGGCCTCGATAAATCGACAGATAGTGCGTATATAGCCGCGAAACGCGAGTTATTCTTATCATGCCTAAAACCCGAAACGTTCCACGAACTGAAGGTGGCCTTTGCCGACGCTAGTGCGAAGTTTGAGGAGCAGACGTATGACGCAATAAGGGAAAAATTTCTGCGTCTGTTTCAAATCCGCATAACACGCTTTAAAGCACTTACGAACTTTTGGAATTGCATCCGACGCTCCGATCAAACGTTTGAGTCGTATGCAAATCAGCTCAAAGAATTGAGTCGGGATTGCGGATACAACGGTGAAATGCTCGATCGACAATTGCGTGATCGCTTTGCAACGGGACTACATCATAAGCGATTAGAAATAGAGCTAAAACAACGTTGGCCGGACCTCAAATCAAAAAACAGTGACGGTGTTGAAGTGGAAGTAACATTCGCGGAAGTGTTCGCAATAGCTCAAGCGCGAGAGGCAGCAGAAAAAGACTATGACGCTAGTGGTAGTGAATCTGTGAAACGCGTTCAAGGCCCGACAAGACGTAAAACAGTTAAACAACTACACAGTGATCAGTGTCGACGGTGCGGTAAATCAAAAACACACACACAATGCCACGCAGAAAATAACATTTGCGAAGAGTGCGGTATCAGGGGACACTTTGGATCGTGCTGCATTAGACGTGGACGAGCTCAACTATCAAGAAATACAAGTGCACACACCTTTACCACTACAAATGAAAACAGCAACAACACAGATTCCAGAAATAAAAAAAAATATACAAGACGGGACGGCGTCCAGAAACGAAAAATTTACAAAATGAGCGAGACATGTAGTAGTGACGACGAAACAGAATCCGAACCAATATTTCACGTTAACAAGGGAAAGAGAATAGACGTCATCATCAACAACGTAAAATGCACGATGGATTGGGATCCAGGTGCAGCACACTCCATTATTAGTTCAGCTTTATGGAGGAGAATCGGATCACCACCACTATCAAAGGGGCCTACACTCAAAGCTTATGGAAATTTCAAATTAAAGCCTATAGGACAAACTCTTGTGGCTGTAACTCTACGAAACACGACAGTTAATCTCCCGGTAGTTGTATTGGATAACGCAGAACCTTTATTATTTGGGTTACCATGGAGTGAAGCGTTCGGCATGCAGTTTCCATCGGCTGTGTACTCACTAAAGGAAATGGGGCATCAAAATAAATACAACAACAATAACTGTCAACGAGATTTATCTAAAGTAATTGAAGAGAATAAAATTCTTTTTGAAAACTCACTCGGTAAGATTAAAAACCATCAAATTAAAATTCATTTAAAAACAAACGCCAAGCCAATACATGTACCGGCGCGTCCAATAAAATTTGGGTTACAAAAAAATGTTGAAGCGGAACTCGACAGGCTTATAGAAAATGGAGTGATTTCACAGGTGGACCCGAACAATACACCGCTAGAGTGGGCAACACCCACTGTAAATGTCATAAAGAAGGATGGCACAATTAGAATATGCGGGGATTTTCGGACGACACTTAATCCTGCGCTAGTAACAGAAAGGCATCCAGTTCCACTGTTCGATCAACTGACACACAAATTATCTCGGGGTGAGACATATTCAACAATTGATTTAAAGGATGCATACCTACAATTTGAGATACACCCGGACTCAAGAAAATACGTAGTTATTTCGACTCATCGAGGCTATTATCAATACAATCGCCTTCCTTTTGGCATCGCAAATGCTCCGGCTAGTTTCCAAAGGTATTTGGAACAGTTAGTAGCAGGAATACCCAACGTTGCGGTATATTTTGATGACATCGCCATCACGGGTAAGGACAACTATGCACATTTAGAAAACATTAAAGAAGTCTTAAGACGGCTACGCGAAGCAGGATTTCGAGTGAAACTCAACAAATGCGCTTTTATGCAACCCTCAATCGAATATTTGGGACACATAATCAGCAAAGAAGGTATACGACCTTCACAGTCCAAATTGACCGCGATTTCAAATGCGGCAACACCAACTAACGTAAAGGAGCTCAGATCTTTTTTAGGTTTAATAAATTTTTATGAACGATTTATACCTAACCTACACGGCACTTGCGCAAATCTTCATTCATTAACAGGGACGCGACATCAATGGAAATGGGGTCCTGCGGAGTCACAGACATTCGAGAAAATAAAGCAAATGGTGGTGAAAGCTAATGTTATTGGACCTTACGACCAAAACCGCCAACTATATACATAGCATGTGACGCATCCGAGAAAGGAGTAGGAGCAGTCCTATTTCATAAAACTAATGCACAAATCGAGGAACCAATTGCGTTTGCATCCCGCAAACTTACAACCTGCGAGCAAAAATACTCTGTAATAGATCGCGAAGCACTAGCAATATTTTTCGCACTAAGGAAATTCGACCAATTTTTACGAGGATCTACGTTCACGCTAATCACAGATCATAAACCCTTACAACATCTATTTGGAGAAAATCGAAATTTGCCGAAGTTGGTCAATAATCGATTGACTCGTTGGGCACTCTACGTCGGCTCGTATAATTACAACATTGAATATAGAAGAGGAGCAAACAACATTATTGCAGATTGCTTATCACGACTTCCTAATAATAATGAACGCGTAGGCAGGGAAGAGCAGCTGATCAACAAGATATCCGAAGAATTACTAAGCAATACGTACGACGACATACAACTGTCACAACCAATTTTACAGAGAGCCACGAAAAACGACCCGGTACTGCGGAAAGTATTATGGCTTGTACGATCAAGTTGGAGTAGCAAGGAAGTTACCAGCGATCTCAAACCGTACTACGATAAAAAGGACGAAATCGCAACAAACGACAACATTCTAATCTGGCAGGGGAAGCTAATCATACCCAACGAACTTCGCCAAGCCGTGCTCAGACGTCTACACATCGGACATCCGGGAATAGTTGCTATGCGTGCAATATCCCGTTTCTACGTCTGGTGGCCTCTTATAAATGCTGACATCGACACTTTTGTAAAAAGTTGCAGGCCATGCCAGGAACAAAGGCCGCAGTGCGCAGAACTTCCAGTGTATTCGTGGACCATACCAGAACAACCATGGGAACGTATTCATGTGGACTTTGCTGGACCATACGAAGACCAGCAGTGGCTTGTTGTAGTCGACGCCTTAACCAAATGGGTTGATATCCGACCTTTTAAACAAATAAAAGCCGAACATCTATGCAATGCACTAGATGATATTTTTACCACGTTTGGATTGCCGCAAATCATAGTCTCGGATAACGGACCACAATTTATATCCGAAAAGTTTAAACATTTTTGTAAAACACGATGTATCAACCACATTAGATCGTCACCATATCATCCCAGGACCAATGGGCTCGCAGAGCGTTTCGTTCGTACTTTTAAAACGAGAACAAGAGCGAGTAAAGGTGAAAACAATACAACACAGCAACGCCTCCGAGAGTTTTTGTCCTCATACAGGAATACTCCGCACCCTGCAACAGGAAAAACTCCAGCTGAGATGATGTTCGGAAGACGACTGAAGGGGATTTTTGACAATATAAGACCTGATAGGAGACACAAGCTGCAGTTCAAGAGCCTAAAACAAGAGATTGAGTCGAGGAAGAAAATACGAGAATTCCAACCGGGGCAACAAGTATATTATAAGACAAGAGTGGACAAAAAATGGCAACCTGCAAAAGTTATGGAGAGAACGCATCAGTACTCCTATCGTATACTAACTCCTGACGGTGTGGAGCGAAGACGACATAGCGACCACATACGCGAACGTAACGAAGGCGAAACAGTAGAGAAAGACGACATCCTCAAAGCGTCGCAGGTCTCACCAAGTGTACCAACAAGCATCGAACATACACAGCCGACTACGAACAGTACTCCGACACCCCAAGTCGAACCACAAGGGACTGCGATGCTAAATATAGACCTGGCATCAGCCCCTAGACGAAGCAACCGTATTCGAAGAGCACCAGATCGCTTCAGAAGCAGTGCGTATCAATAAAAGCCCGTCACATACATATCATAATCACTATTTCACTGAATATAATTATTTGAATCTCATTTAGCTAAAATATTAAGACATTTGAATTTTCTTATTACTTTGCTGTTAAATTCATAGGGGGAGGAATGTAATGTAAATGTTTTTGTATGTATACATATATTGAATAAAGCAGTTGCGATTCTAACTCGGACCGGGTCGGTTGATTATCTAACGCGCTCTCTGATAACGTAACAGTTTCCATTACTTTTGAAAGCACTGAGGTAATGACTATGGGGCGATAATTAGCAGGGTTCGCTTTGCGTCCTTTCTTTGGGATTGGCTGAACATTCGCAACCTTCCAGATCTGAGGAAAGTACCCTGAAGAGTAGGAAAGATGATAGAGATTACGAAGAGGTTTAGCTAGAGAGAAAGCGCAATTTTTAAGGACAATGGTGGGAATGCCATCAGGCCCAGAAGATTTGTGAGAATTGAGCTCCTGCAGGATCTTGGAAATAATCCTAGTTCGAAAACGAAGTAGTGGCAGCGAGAAGCCCGAATATGATAAGCACGGTGGACTCTGATTCGACGGTGGAAGCTTAGAGTTGCTGGCGAAGTTTGCTGCCAAAAGGTTTATTTTTTCAACTGTATCAACAACGGTTGGGTCGCCATCGAGAAGAGGAGGTGTTGCAGACGTGCTGAAATTGTCATTGACAGATTTCACAAATGACCAGAAAGATCTTGTGTTTTTGGTATTCTCAATGATCTTAAGTCTACGTTTCTGGTCATATTCAAATTTAGCACGCTTTAAGACTTTATTGCTGGTGTTTCTTGATACTTTTAATGAATCCCTGTTTTGTACCTTATAGTCGGATTGTTGTGGAAAGCTTGAAGAGACTGCTTCGAGGCACTGAGCAATAATATTTAACTGGTATTTCGTGACCTTTGAAACTTACTTACTTACTTACGATGGCGCTACAGCCCAAATCGGGCTTTGGCCTCCTGAATGCTTTGCCTCCATCCATCTCGGTTCAGTGACCGCGTCCTCCAGTTTGAAAATCTTAGCAGTGATTTGCTGTTTCCCTTGGTGTCAACGGGAAGTTTCGGAACAACATATTCGAGTGTTAAGTTGAAAAGCATTGGTGCGAGGCCGTCACCTTGTTTAAGGCCGTTGTCTATTTTAAAACTGGAAGTCAGATCATTTTCGACTCTGACTTGTGACAAAGACTCAGTCATTGTCATTCTTGTCAGTCGGACCAGTTTCGGTGGGACTCCAAGCTCCAACATGATTTTATACAGTAAGCGCCTGTCGATACGGTCGTATGCTTGTTTGAAGTCAACAAATATCTGGTGCACATCAATATTATATTCCCAGCACTTTTCCAGCACCTGTTTAACTGAGAATATCTGGTCCGTGGTCGAGCGTCCAGCTCTAAATCCGCCTTGGTATTCACCAATTACTTTGTCAGCATAGGGCTTAATTCTCTTTTCTAGAATTTTCGTCAAGATCTTATAAGACGTACACAACAGAGATATTCCTCGGTAGTTTTCGCAGCAGAGTTTGTCACCTTTTTTATAAATTGGACATATGATGCTCTTGCGCTAATCTTCAGGAAGTATTTCCTGCGTCCATATGTCCATGACTAATCTATGTAGGAGATACGCTATGCAGGTGTCGCCGGCTTTCAGAAGTTCAGCTGGGATTTGATCAGTGCCCGGCGCTTTGTTGTTTGGGTGGTTCCTTAGGGCTGTTTTTACTTCTTCGAGTGTGGGAGGACTCGAAGCGGATCCTTCATCAGCTGTTACATCAGTTATACCTGCTATTGTATCTGCTGCTGCTGTTCGTGTAGGTGATGGGCTCGGGTTAAGAAGGTGTTCAAAGTATTGTGCCCATCTTAGTTTTATATCTTCCGCGTAACTTATAATGTTCCCTTCTGCATCCTTACAGAGGGTCGTTTTCGGTTTGTATCCTTCTTTTATCCTTTTAACAAGGGAATACGTGGCTCTTGTATTGTGTAATTTAAATTGTTCGTCCATGTTTTTAATTTCGTCATTATTGCACTTCCGTTTTTTTTGTCTGCATATTTTGTTTGCAAATCGTCTAAGATCCTTGTATTTGTCCTGTTTGGCTCGTGTCGGCCGTTCCGTTAATATTTTGTAGGCTTGATTTTTTCGGTTTAAGGCATCTTGGCATTCGTTGTCGAACCAATCATTTCTTTTGCGCCGGGGTTGTTGTCCTATCACCTCCTCTGCGACAGATGTAATGCCATCTTTGATATTTTGCCACATTTCTTCTATTGGCTTGCTGGCGGTGGTATTCAGCATTGTCGCGAAGTGCCTCTCCAAGGCTGATACATGTTTCGCAACTATTTTCTCGTCTTTGAGTTTTCCTATGTCGAATTTAGGAACCGGTTGTGTTTTTGGGTGTCCTCGGTTTGCGATTCGACATCGGAACTTGGTCTTTACCAAATAGTGGTCTGTGTCGCAATTAGCCCCTCGGCATGTACGCACGTCGAGAATGCAGGAGACCGTCCTTTTCTCTATTAGAACATGGTCTATTTGGTTGAATGTTCTTCCGTCGGGTGATGCCCACGTTCTCTTATGAATGTCACGATGCGAGAAGCATGTCAAGCTTACAATAAGGTTCTTGCTGCTGGCGAAATCAGTCAGCCTCTGGCCGTTGTCGTTACTAATATCATGGAGACTGTGCCTTCCAATTGTCCCTATGTCTGTTTCTTCTTTGCCCACTTTCGCGTTAAAGTCACCTAATACTATTTTAATATCATTCGACGGAAGGGAGTCGAATGTTGATTCTAAGGTGCTGTAGAAATCGTCTTTAGCTTCGTCGTCTTTGTCTTCCGTTGGGGCATAGACATTAATAAGCCAAACATTAAAGAAACTTGTTTTGATGCGGATTGCACACAATCGTTCATTGACGGATTTGAAGTTGGTAACTTGGTGTTTAAACTTGTTGTTGACGATAAACGCAACTCCAAATTCCCGGCTTCCCGATGATTTCCCACTTTTGAAAATTGTGTGCGATCTAATGTCAGTAATCTCGCTACCTAACAATTTAGTTTCTTGGAGTGCAATTATGTTTATATTGTATTTGGCTGCCTGTTCCAGAAGCGCTTTAACTGCTCCTGCTCTGTACAGGGATCGCACGTTCCAAGATCCGAAGGAATAGTCCATTTTTCGTTTGCGTGGTCGTTGCCGTTGAATCAATCCAGTCCGAGGCGTTGCTTCTGGTTTCGAAACAGGTGTGGTTTTTCCGAGGATGAGTTGTTAGCACATCGCCCAACCCCCAACTTGGAGGGCTATATTATTATAGTGCTAGAATTTTTCTGTTTCATTAGCACTCGCGCCCATCAGCTCAGCAGGTCAAGTCCGGATGGACAAAACTAGTATCCGGTGGCTACCACGTGGAGGTATGATGAGCACAATCGATGTGTGACCTTTGAAACGGTACGATTATTTCGACTAATTGCGCAAACGTCCTTATACGAACCACACATATTGCACAGAAATGGTGATGTAATCCGATCCTTTCGTAATTTATGTCCACTAAGAGTTTCACCTATTCTTTATAGACAACTCACTCTTGTCAGCATTAAATATATTTTCTGCAGAATAATTGCTTAGTAAGCTTGGCAACACGTAATTTACCCATTCCTCAGTCGGTATCTCATCAGCTGAGTTTTTTTCGTCATTCTCGCCTCCGTGGCGTAGTGGTAGCCTGCTTGCTTCACACCCAATATGTCGTGGGTTGGATTCCCACTCTAGGTAGAAGGATGTTTTAAGCATGAATTTTTCAGTTGCTATTGGCAGTGAAACTATTATTCGAAATAAAATGGTCAAACGGTGTAAAAGTGAAACAGTTCTACTTCTAGATGGTTTGTGCACTCAGTAGAAGGCTTCTGTTCACTTTCTTTCATTCAGTCCCGCATAACATCTGCAAATATTTGTTAGTAGCACCCAGTACAACTGAAAAATATATCAGCTTCACCACTCGTTACGGTTGATCTCCCTCTCCTTCCTCCTACCTTTCCAATACCATTCCTTTCCTCCATGACTGTGTGTGCGCATTACACATAAAGGCCGAAATTGCCTAAAACACATGTCATTCTGCAAAAAAAAAAAAATCTTTGGAATGCGACATTTTCTCTTCTTTTCTTTCGCAATGGGGAGATTCTTATGTTTGCATAAAAGCAGGGTAAAATTAGTGTAAACATTTCTACTTCGGTACCAATTCAATATGACTATAAGAGGTTAGTGATTGTAAACCACTTCCTAAAACAAAATTACATCAAAAATTTTGAGATCCCTTTTGCCCCCCTCTATCCCCTTCCAAACAAATGTAAGATGTGGACCAATTGCATTAAATCAACTATGAAAAAAAAAATTAAAAGTTACGAAATTGACACCTCTCAAGACAAAGGAAATAATGCTGCATCACAAGTTTAACGATTCCCTTAACTCCTCTAACCCCTAACATACAAACGTATGGTTTCAAGAATATAAAATACAGCTATTGATCGTATTCGCAGTTAGGTATTAAATAATTGACAACAGCCCTAGAACCCACATTCACCTAGTCCTGCCTATCCACCCTAACCCGATTATTGACCTCCCACGCATCTTCAAATTGTCCCAAGAACAATAAATTTGCGTCCGACTCGTTGGCAGATTTTTTTCTAATTTCAGTCAGGTAACAAATGACAGGGTTTTTCGCAATAAAAGAAGTTTAATTAAAACTTAAATTTATATTTATTTTGTATTATTACAAACAAATTTCTTCTTCTTCTCTGAATTCTTACTTTTAGCGGTTGCTTTTCTCTTTTTGCTTGGAAGTTCGACCGATTCTGCGTTTTCTTTCTCAGTATCTCTGAAAAATGGGAAAAACAAAAATTATAATTTATCACGCGTTCACAATACTCTTTACCATGAATCAAACCATGGTTTGGAAATTGATAATTCAGGAAAAAATTAGTTTCATTCAGCTGTATTAATCGAACCAGTACTTCGTTTTCAGGATTCCAAGACAAATTCCGGAAGAATTGTTCGGGGAATTTGGTAGAACGTCCCATCAAACCATGGTTTGGTTCAAGGAATCGGGTATTGTGAATATATGAATTCCAGACTTACTTAATTGTAGGCATTTTTTCGAAGATAGCGTTGTACTCATCGTCGCTTTCATCACGGGTATTCTCTTCACCGAGCATCATACAGTCATCTGCGCTCTGAGTAGCCATGAGATTATCTGCATTTCGAACAAGTATTCTCGTCGCTTTAGACTTAACATAGCACTGATACATCAATGCGCAGCTATCGACATGATGCACTCTAACGTACCGATCCAAACTGCTCGATACTAAAAACTTTCCGCTCTTATCTAGCGCCAAATCGCTCAGGCTACCTGTGAATCCTTTATAAGTGTGCACGAAATTCTTCATATTTCGCGTGTCGAATGCCTTCAATGCGCCCATCGTTGTTCCTGAGTAAACGTACGGATCGTGCGCAACCAAGCAGGAGAAACTCATCTGATCTTCGTTAGTGTAACTGTGCACGGGTCTGCGCTGCGCCCGAATATCGTAGAAGCGAACGTGACCGTACCTGGAGCACGTGCTAATCCGATTCGCATCCAGGAAAGCCATATCGCAGTGCCACACAGGCACTTCCAAATTAAGAAAATCGTTTGGCACGTTCTTCGAGTTGAAGACAGGCGTCATAGTTTCCAAGTTGAAAATCTTTAAATTATTCTGGCGATTCTTGCCGCCTGTCGCCACGAGTTTCGCGTCGAAAGGACACTGGCGCATACGCGACATATCATCGCCCGCAATCAGAGCAACCGGCTTGTCATCGTCAAGAATTTGGACCGCGCCTGTTCCGAATCCAGCCACAAGTTTACCGTCGAACCTGGCCAGGCCAACGATAGGATGATCCGACAATTCGATGCTGCTAGTGTAATTGTTAGCGTTCAAATCGTAGACCTTGACGAATTTGTTGGCTCGGCCAATCAATATCTCGCTTTGATCCTCGTTGCCGTAGTCCAGCGCTGTGATTTTCGAATCCTTCGTTAAATTCGAGATGCTTTGCAGGTTTGTCTGCGAATGTGGATTCTCGTCGAATACTTCCAGCCCTGTAGAAAACAAACACAACGCATTAGCATAACCCCTAAGAATATTTTTTTGTACTTATCTCACTTTTAAAGGAGCCTGTGTGCGTGCCAACGTAAATTTCATGTCGCTCCGTATAGTTTTCATTTTTCAAATTTGCTGTGGACAGCCTCATCGCTGTAAAATTTGGTAAAAAAAGGCACTAATTACCAAAACACGAGTGTACTGAAAGAAACGTGCGCCCGAGAACTTCAAACACAACAACGCTGAACGCGCTCCTGCTTACTGTCAAAATTGAAAACAATGAGTGCTTCTCAAGCTGTTTTGACATTTCCCTCGGACAGATGATTTTCGTCGCAGAACAAATGTTTTTTTCGGATATTTTAATTAAACAATATATATTACTATATAATATAATATATATAATATCATTGTGCCATTTCATTAGAAACAGCAAAAATTCAATTTTATTATGCAATTTATTCAGAGCACATTAGCAAAAGCACCTTATCTCTGCTGAGACCTTTATCAAACTGATCGACAATTACAAAAGACAATTATTATATAGACAAGGGGGTTAATTGAGTGTGGGAAGGATAATTAAGGTTAATTAATTAGTATCAGGTAGTTAAATTAGTTAAGGATTTTTGGGTACGAATTCTGTTCTTACCAAATTTTAACGCAGGTAGCCAAACTGCTGATAACTTGTATCCGGTGTCTCGGTTGAAGTTCTGTGGATGTTTCGAAATTTCTATGGCTTCTCGCACTATTCGTTGATAATATTTATTTGTCCTGGCCAGAATTTGCACATTGTCGAAATCGATTGTATGGTCCTCTGTAGTTGCATGTTCCGCGATCGCTGATGACTGTATCTGGTTTTTCCGTGTGCATCGTTGGTGCTCCTTGATCCTTGTTTGGACTGTGCGTCCCGTTTCTCCTATATATACTTTATCGCAAGAGCCGCATGGTACTTTGTATACTCCTTCAGTCTCCAATGGTTTTTTGTCCTTCTGGTTTCCTAAAATTCCTCGGATAGTAGTCGGGGTAGTGAATGTTGTCTTGATGTTCGATTTTCGAAGAATTTTTCCTATCTTATCCGTCGTGCCCTGGATGTAAGGTAGTTTTACCCATCGTTTGTTAGCATTTCCTTCTTCAGTGTCTTCTCGTTCTGTTGTCCTTGGATGCGTTAAAATTTGGTAAGAACAGAATTCGTACCCAAAAATCCTTAACTAATTTAACTACCTGATACTAATTAATTAACCTTAATTATCCTTCCCACACTCAATTAACCCCTTGTCTATATAATAATTATCTTTTGTAATTGTCGATCAGTTTGATAAAGGTCTCAGCAGAGACCGAAACGTCACGAATAATAAAGCGTAACAGTGTAGAATCCGGAAATCTTTTCTTTTAATTTTAACTTACATTCCACTTCGTGCAATTCGCATTCTACTTCATGGAAAACACGTTCCACTTCGAAACTCGCACTGTCAGTTTGACAGATTTTGATTTTTGCTTCTGACAAAAACAGTGAAAATTAGGTTATAGCCGGTCTGATTTTATCTCCCAGAGATGTTAAATACAATAAATTGCAAATTAACGACGAAAATATTGTGTGGTGCTCGTGCTATAACGACATCAACTGCGTTTTTTCATCCACGAAATTTTCGCAGAACTGATGAAACCAGTTCGGAATTCGATGCGATTGCTGAGATCGAGTCGAATCTTTTCGATGCACAACCACGATCGGCTCCAATTAACAACACTGCAAAACTAATGAAAGACTACCGCCGGGAAAATTTCACAAAACCTATTCCACTCGAACGTCCCGCCAAAGTTCCCAACGTTCCGCGAAAACCTGCGCCGAAAGAAGCACCTGCTACATCATCTGAGATGCTGGTTGATCGGGACTTGAATTTGAGCTACGTGAAATTGGGACTCAACGATCCGCTACTTAGTAAGCTACTGCTGACGGCAAAATCACGAAAAGCGCGCGATAAGCATCGACAGATCCTGATCGAAGGGCGGCGCTTAATTTTGGACGCCCTACAAGCCGGCCTGCACCTTGACACCGTTCTTTTCTCACAAAAATCGCACATTGCCCAAATCAAGGACGAACTCCAAACACTCCGGCACGTTCAAATTGTTCGAGTTCCCCAACAGGATCTCAGGTCTTGGTCTACGCTTACAACATGTCCCGGCATCATTGCGATTTTTCGGAGACCGGAATCGTTGCGACACTCGGATTCACCAGCTCTACCCATAACTGTAATCTGTGATAATATCCGCGAGCCGAACAATTTGGGTAGCATAATTCGAACATGTGCAGCCGTTCCCTGCACACAGGTCATCGTAACGAAGGGTTGTTGCGATCCGTGGGACACAAAATCATTGCGCGGCGGCTGCGGAGCTCAGTTTCATATTAAAATTCAGGACGATGTAACATGGCAGCAGATCGAATCGGCGTTTCTTTCACGTTCAAATGAACCTTTGTCAACTTCAGTCTACTTGGCCGAGAACAATACCAGAAATTCTGAATTATTCAACGTTCCTATTACTGAATACACTGAAATGCAGGTGGGCAATACAATTGATCGGTACTTGCTGGTCATTGGCGGGGAAACGCACGGAATTAGTGAGGATGCATACAAGTAGACTGGCATTTAATTTCCATCTGAATCTTTTAATTTCCCCTCTCTACTTTTTAGGTTTTCCACGAAATGTAACTCGCGCCTTGCAGATGGACGGGGCGGAAGTCTTCATATTCCGATGTCACCGAATATAAACAGCTTGAACGCCGCATCTGCCCTCACATTGCTACTATTCGAAATGCGCAAGCAGCTTTTGGGTAGCAGGAAAGAGAGCTCTGTAATATCGAGTATGACAAACGCTGTGTAATTTTAATTTAGAAACCGAAATATAACGATCGATATTTTTAGCTGGTTAATTGCACTCGTTTGTTTTGAATTATGGAATTGAATTGTATTTTGAACTGTGGAGTGCAGTGCTGTTGTGTACCTGTAAAATAGGTGCACGTAAGAGTGCGTGTCACCTTTTGTGGTGGTTCTGTTTTAATGTCCCCTCCCCCGCCCCCCTTCCATAAATCAAAACACAGCGGTATCTTAATCACTTATATATATTAACTCTATCTTAGTTTAGTTACACTCGTTAAGTATTTAATATTTAGTTAAACTTAAGGTTTACAATATTTATTTGATTATGACGAGGTAATGAGATAATGATATGATTGATACGATATGATAGAGAATTGCATGATTGATTGAGGCATGGTAAGTGGAAGGAGGTGGCCTTATAACAGTGCGGTGCGCACTGGTCGCGTATGTTAAGGCGAAATTGGACGTGTACGCTAGACGCGTTCTCTTGGACTGGTCATGTTTTAGGCAGATTTCAAGATATTGATGGTTACAAGGGGATTTACCCCTAAAGTGATTCGCAAGTCTACGTACTACCGAGATGGTGACCTTTATAAAGTATGACGCTAGAGGAGTAAACCTCGTATATAAAAATCCCCTAATCTACGGTGGAGCAGCATATGCCAAAAGATGAATGGCTAGTGGGTAACTAACCATTAATATGCGATTTCTGGATACCAGGCGCCCTCCAATTTATAATAGCCTTCCCCTGGTAATGCGGTGCTCTGCCAGGGGCGACTCTACTTTCTCGCGCTATTCGTGGGAATCGAATGGATAAACCAAATGTAACCAAAAGGGCAGATGCATCCCCTAAAGCATCACAAACAACGGCTGATGTCGTAAATGAAGAGGAAAAAATAACAACAAATCCTCTACAAAAAGTGCGTGAAATGACAGCAGAGGCTAGTCCACCGAGAACAATAAAGGACAACAGACCGCCACTCAAAGCGGATAAGAAAACCCCTAGTAGGCCTCTAGTGGATGAGCACCATTTATCAGCAGAGCTGAAACAGTTAACGCTAACAGACAAGAAAAAAGGCTAAGCGGAGCTGCCCGGAAACGGTATTCTTACCATCGAAACCAAAGGAAAACCGCTAATGAAGCGTACGATCTTGCTTGCCAGCCGATCGAAAAGACGTTATCGCCAGCACAGAAAAAAGCAATGAAAAGAAGCAGAACCTCTTCTACAACACCGCCATCTGTGGGAAGTGGTAACAAAAGGCCCAAAATCGTTAGCAAAAGCGTAATGCATAGACCTGCAGAAGAGGCTCAGCCACCCACGTCGGGTACTAGCTACAGAGGCGCAGTTAAAGGCATCAGGATCGGTATAATTCATACCGAACATCCTCATAAGATCCTTAAAGCGGAGCAGCTAGCTACAATACAAGAAAGTATACTAAAAGAGATTCCCAAAGCGGCAAAAGAGGAAATAATTCCACAATTTGGTGGACTCAGCCTTAAGCCGGGATGGATGCTGATCATTTGCCTAGATGAGCAAACCGCAGCATGGTTGGAAAAAACAGCAGAAGGCATCAAGCCGGATGAGTCCACGAACATCAGGGCAGTCCGGGAGGAGAATACCCCGCGATTAGAAATAATCACGGGATATTTTCCTCATGAGACAAATACATCAGAGGAAATTACCACCATCATTGATGCGCAAAATGTTGGTTTGTGCGCCTCTAACTGGAAGGCACTTAGGAGAAGAGTAGAGGGCACAAACACCATAATAACCTTCTCCATCGACGGCCAATCGATGGAAAAGCTTAAACAAAAGAGGCACAGAGTCTGCTTTAAATTCTCTAGCGTGACTCTCCGCCCTAAGGTCAAGGAGTTCAAAAGCGGCGAGCCGCAGCTGAACAAAGATGGCCTTAGCTCTAATTAAAATTAGAGTTATACAAGCGAATCTCCATCGAGCAGCAGCGGCCATGGACACAATAACATGGAGATTCGCTAAAGAGGAATTCCACATAGCCCTAATTCAGGAACCGAGAGCCGCTATGGGCAAAATTATTAGAATTCCTAAGAAAATGGGTAATGTGATCTTTGATAAAAAAAAGTGACAGGACAAGAGCTGCAATTCTGATACCATCAGAAATTAATTACCTAAATATGCCTATTTTCATCCGAACAGATTCAGTAGCGGTACTGGTGAAAATACCAAAGGCAGGAGGAAGCCAAGAGGTAATAATTGCCTCGGCCTACTTTCCGGGGGAGGAGCAAGAGGCGCCACCTCAAGGCGTCATGGAGCTGGTGGAATACAGTAGAATCCACAAAGTACCAGTCATTCTGGGCTGTGACGCTAACGCTCATCACACTATCTGGGGAAGCAGTGATATCAACAAAAGCCACTTTTGGAGCATCTTACTACTAACAACCTAGACGTAATAAATAAAGGTAACACACCGACTTTCATAAACTCAGTTAGGCAGGAAGTACTTGACCTAACCACTTTGCCGAGTTGTTTTGAAACCGAGAAGTTAGGACCTTTGACTCCTGCTCCTGTCCCCTCAGAGGTGCGCGAACCATCTGTATACCAGGTAATTGATCCCTCTTCCATTTCAGGTAGCGTGGATTGCCAGTCGGCATGGCGTCCGATAATGTGGAGGTTAGAACCTCTACATTATTTTGGGTTTCTTAGGATTTTAAGGTGGCCTCTAAAATCCCCTTGTTTGTACTTGTTTTCCCTCTGTATGCGTAACACCCCTTTGATAGCTTCCTTTTTTATTTGTAAATGTATCGGAGGGATGTTAAGGAACACTTCCTTTGCCGCTGTAGGACAGGTTTTCATAGCTCCTGTGATACCAAGACAAGCTAGTCTTTGGATCTTTTGTAGCGTGAGCTGTGCTTTTCTTTGTAAAGTTTTAGTCCACCATATCGTTGATCCGTATGTGACTATTGGAAGAATGATTGTTTTGTAGCACCAGTAAATCATTTTGGGCTTTAGTCCCCATTTTCTGCCAAATAAGCTTTTACAGGCCCAAAATGCCTTTAGTGCTTTAGCATGAGTCCATTCTATATGTTTGTTCCAGTTGAGTTTGCTATCCAGTATGACACCTAGATATTTTACCTCATCCGAAAAGGGTATTATTGTTCCATTTATTGAAGGGGGTATGATGTACGTTTTCCTTCTATTTGTAAATGGTATAACTCAGTCTTACTTGGGTTGATGTTCAAGTTCTTAGACTGACACCAGTTCATTATCACTTATAAGGCTGATTGTATTCTTTCCGAAATAAATTAAATTAAATCATGTTTGCCTCTAATGATAATGACGAGGTCATCGGCATATCCTATAGCCTCGTATCCCTGTTCTGTTAGACGATCTAGGAGTTCATCTACTACAATTGACCAAAGAAGTGGAGATAGTACCCCACCTTGGGGACAGCCTCTGTAGGTCTGTGCAGTCAATGTGCTATCAGCTAGATGATCACCATGGTTGTCATTCGGCTCCTTAGCATGGCATGTATCCATCTAATCGTGGCCATTTCCAAACCCTTTTTCCTAGCCGCCGCTATTATGGCTTCATGAGGAGTATTGTCAAATGCTCCTTCTATATCTAGGAATGCGCAAAGGGCAATTTATTTATAGTCTTTTGCCTTTTCGATTTGTCTTACCAAACCGTGAAGGGCTGACTCTGTTGATTTGACCTTTTGGTAGGCATGTTGATTAGTATTAAGACGAACCTGTTAGGTCCTGTTCTTATGTATATGTCCACTAACTTCTCCATCGTTTTGACGAAGAAAGAGGAAAGTCTTATAGGACGATATGACTTAGGCTGATCAATGGGACGATTCCTTGCCTACGGTACAAATACCACTCTCGCTTTCCTCCAAATTTTTGGGATGTATCCCCAAATAAAGCTGGCTTTAAAGATCCGTATCATTATTGGCATTAAGATCTCTAACCCCTTCTGCAGTAATGCGGGGAATATTTTATCTACTCCGGCTGATTTGTAAGGCTTAAAGGTGTTGATCGCCCATCTGATCTTTTCCGGAGTGAAGATTTTACCAGCAATGCTTTTGCTGTGCGGAGTTTGACGATATGTCCTTTCCTCCGCCTCTAAATCCTCACTATTGTTTATTATTTTGCAGCCTGGGAAATGTGTTGCCAATAACACCTCAAGGGTTTCCATACTGCTTTTAGTAGATAATCCATCCGGTCTCTCTAAAAGTCTGATATTTATCGGGGTGTCTTTTGATAACACCTTTTGGAGTCTTGAGGTCGTTGGGAGATCATCTATCTCTTCACAGAATCTTCTCCAAGACTCTTTTTTCAACTTTTTTAAAAGATTGTTATATTTGGTTAAAGCTCTCTATATTCGTTCCAGTTCCCGAAGGTCTTTGCTCTGTTGAACAATTTTCTAGTTTGCTTGCGTTTTGCCTCTAGTTACTCGTTCCGCCAAGGTGTTTGTTTGGCCCTTTTTTTGTAGAACAGGACAACTTTGTTCGTAAGCATTAATTATATTGGTTACGAGTTTGTTCGTGATTTTATCAATGCAGTCTGGGCTGGTTATTGATTCTTCTTCGATACCTAGTTCAAATTCTAGGACTGACTGATACAAATTCCAGTTGGTGCGTTTAGGGTTTCTGTATTGTCCGATATATTCAAATGAAGTCTCAATATCAAAACAGATATGCCTATGATCTGATAATGAGGCTTCCTTTGATACGTGCCACTTGCACTTGTTAGCCAGGCAGGGGCTTGTTATGGTTAGGTCAAGTACTTCCTGCCTAACTGAGTTTATGAAAGTCGGTGTGTTACCTTTATTTATTACGTCTAGGTTGTTAGTAGTAAGATACTCCAAAAGTGACTCACCTCTTTTGTTGATATCACTGCTTCCCCAGATAGTGTGATGAGCGTTAGCGTCACAGCCCAGAATGACTGGTACTTTGTGGATTCTACTGTATTCCACCAGCTCCATGACGCCTTGAGGTGGCGCCTCTTGCTCCTCCCCCGGAAAGTAGGCCGAGGCAATTATTACCTCTTGGCTTCCTCCTGCCTTTGGTATTTTCACCAGTACCGCTACTGAATCTGTTCGGATGAAAATAGGCATATTTAGGTAATTAATTTCTGATGGTATTAGAATTGCAGCTCTTGTCCTGTCACTTTTTTTTATCAAAGATCACATTACCCATTTTCTTAGGAATTCTAATAATTTTGCCCATAGCGGCTCTCGGTTCCTGAATTAGGGCTATGTGGAATTCCTCTTTAGCGAATCTCCATGTTATTGTGTCCATGGCCGCTGCTGCTCGATGGAGATTCGCTTGTATAACTCTAATTTTAATTAGAGCTAAGGCCATCTTTGTTCAGCTGCGGCTCGCCGCTTTTGAACTCCTTGACCTTAGGGCGGAGAGTCACGCTAGAGAATTTAAAGCAGACTCTGTGCCTCTTTTGTTTAAGCTTTTCCATCGATTGGCCGTCGATGGAGAAGGTTATTATGGTGTCTGTGCCCTCTACTCTTCTGCTAAGTGCCTTCCAGTTAGAGGCGCACAAACCAGCATTTTGCGCATCAATGATGGTGGTAATTTCCTCTGATGTATTTGTCTCATGAGGAAAATATCCCGTGATTATTTCTAATCGCGGGGTATTCTCCTCCCGGACTGCCCTGATGTTCGTGGACTCATCCGGCTTGATGCCTTCTGCTGTTTTTTCCAACCATGCTGCGGTTTGCTCATCTAGGCAAATGATCAGCATCCATCCCGGCTTAAGGCTGAGTCCACCAAATTGTGGAATTATTTCCTCTTTTGCCGCTTTGGGAATCTCTTTTAGTATACTTTCTTGTATTGTAGCTAGCTGCTCCGCTTTAAGGATCTTATGAGGATGTTCGGTATGAATTATACCGATCCTGATGCCTTTAACTGCGCCTCTGTAGCTAGTACCCGACGTGGGTGGCTGAGCCTCTTCTGCAGGTCTATGCATTACGCTTTTGCTAACGATTTTGGGCCTTTTGTTACCACTTCCCACAGATGGCGGTGTTGTAGAAGAGGTTCTGCTTCTTTTCATTGCTTTTTTCTGTGCTGGCGATAACGTCTTTTCGATCGGCTGGCAAGCAAGATCGTACGCTTCATTAGCGGTTTTCCTTTGGTTTCGATGGTAAGAATACCGTTTCCGGGCAGCTCCGCTTAGCCTTTTTTCTTGTCTGTTAGCGTTAACTGTTTCAGCTCTGCTGATAAATGGTGCTCATCCACTAGAGGCCTACTAGGGGTTTTCTTATCCGCTTTGAGTGGCGGTCTGTTGTCCTTTATTGTTCTCGGTGGACTAGCCTCTGCTGTCATTTCACGCACTTTTTGTAGAGGATTTGTTGTTATTTTTTCCTCTTCATTTACGACATCAGCCGTTGTTTGTGATGCTTTAGGGGATGCATCTGCCCTTTTGGTTACATTTGGTTTATCCATTCGATTCCCACGAATAGCGCGAGAAAGTAGAGTCGCCCCTGGCAGAGCACCGCATTACCAGGGGAAGGCTATTATAAATTGGAGGGCGCCTGGTATCCAGAAATCGCATATTAATGGTTAGTTACCCACTAGCCATTCATCTTTTGGCATATGCTGCTCCACCGTAGATTAGGGGATTTTTATATACGAGGTTTACTCCTCTAGCGTCATACTTTATAAAGGTCACCATCTCGGTAGTACGTAGACTTGCGAATCACTTTAGGGGTAAATCCCCTTGTAACCATCAATATCTTGAAATCTGCCTAAAACATGACCAGTCCAAGAGAACGCGTCTAGCGTACACGTCCAATTTCGCCTTAACATACGCGACCAGTGCGCACCGCACTGTTATAAGGCCACCTCCTTCCACTTACCATGCCTCAATCAATCATGCAATTCTCTATCATATCGTATCAATCATATCATTATCTCATTACCTCGTCATAATCAAATAAATATTGTAAACCTTAAGTTTAACTAAATATTAAATACTTAACGAGTGTAACTAAACTAAGATAGAGTTAATATATATAAGTGATTAAGATACCGCTGTGTTTTGATTTATGGAAGGGGGGCGGGGGAGGGGACATTAAAACAGAACCACCACAAAAGGTGACACGCACTCTTACGTGCACCTATTTTACAGGTACACAACAGCACTGCACTCCACAGTTCAAAATACAATTCAATTCCATAATTCAAAACAAACGAGTGCAATTAACCAGCTAAAAATATCGATCGTTATATTTCGGTTTCTAAATTAAAATTACACAGCGTTTGTCATACTCGATATTACAGAGCTCTCTTTCCTGCTACCCAAAAGCTGCTTGCGCATTTCGAATAGTAGCAATGTGAGGGCAGATGCGGCGTTCAAGCTGTTTATATTCGGTGACATCGGAATATGAAGACTTCCGCCCCGTCCATCTGCAAGGCGCGAGTTACATTTCGTGGAAAACCTAAAAAGTAGAGAGGGGAAATTAAAAGATTCAGATGGAAATTAAATGCCAGTCTACTTGTATGCATCCTCACTAATTCCGTGCGTTTCCCCGCCAATGACCAGCAAGTACCGATCAATTGTATTGCCCACCTGCATTTCAGTGTATTCAGTAATAGGAACGTTGAATAATTCAGAATTTCTGGTATTGTTCTCGGCCAAGTAGACTGAAGTTGACAAAGGTTCATTTGAACGTGAAAGAAACGCCGATTCGATCTGCTGCCATGTTACATCGTCCTGAATTTTAATATGAAACTGAGCTGCGCAGCCGCCGCGCAATGATTTTGTGTCCCACGGATCGCAACAACCCTTCGTTACGATGACCTGTGTGCAGGGAACGGCTGCACATGTTCGAATTATGCTACCCAAATTGTTCGGCTCGCGGATATTATCACAGATTACAGTTATGGGTAGAGCTGCTGAATCAGAGTGCCGCAACGATTCTGGTCTCCGGAAAATCGCAATGATACCGGGGCATGTTGTAAGCGTAGACCAAGACCTGAGATCCTGTTGTGGAACTCGAACAATTTGAACGTGCCGGAGTGTTTGGAGTTCGTCCTTAATTTGGGCAATGTGCGATTTTTGTGAGAAAAGAACGGTGTCAAGGTGCAGGCCGGCTTGTAGGGCGTCCAAAATTAAGCGCCGCCCTTCGATCAGGATCTGTCGATGCTTATCGAGCGCTTTTCGTGATTTTGCCGTCAGCAGTACCTATCAAGGTCATCAGGACGCCATGTTAGCGCCAGCACAATCAGACGGGCATTGCATAATAATTAGGGATGGCAAAATTTGCTCTTTTCCAATCGCAGTGATCCACTGCGATACCATCTCTAATAATAATGGTCTATTTGGAAGGGATCCGAGAAAGAAGCCATTCATATCCAAACCTAACCAACAGCGGCGCCTTGGTTTTACCAAAAAGTACGAAAATCATCATAATTCATTTTGGAAAAACGTTTTATTTAGTGATGAAAGTAAGTTCGAAGTTTTTGGGAAGAAAGTGCCGACTAGGACTAGTTTGTAGATAAAAACACTGTATCGACAGTGAAACACGGTGGTGGTTCGGTGATGGTGTGGGGGTATATGGCGGCAAATGGAGTTGGCAGATTGGTCTTCATTGATAATACAATGAATAAAATAGGATACCTAAGCATATTGACAGATAATTTGGGTCCTGTGTGGGTGTGGAAAAAGTGGGGTTGGATCGTACGTGGATATTTCAACAAGACAACAATCCCAAACATACGGCCAAAATAGTTAAGGAATATTTCGTCGGCCTAATGCTAAACCTCGTAACTCACAAAAATAGAATTTTACAGGGGACAGAAAGCTTATTGCATATAGTTACGAGTTTTCAGTATTTCATTATTCGGGGATTTCCCATTGTATTTCGATTCTGATTTTCTCTTGTGATATCGAGCGTTATGTATTTTGATTATTTCGCTCAAAATCCAATTTTTTATGATTTTGGAGTTAAGAGGTTTTAGTATTAGGCGGACGATTTGCTTTATCATGCAAATGGCAAAATATTTCACCGGAAGTGACATCAAAGTTAGTGGAATCAATGCCAAGACGACTAGAGGCTATTCTGAAGGCAAAAGGAAAGCAAACTAAATACTGAAGGCTGGATTTTGAGTATTATTTTTACTTTTAAGTACAACTGTACACTTTATTTTGACGCTATGAATATGAAGAATTTTTTGTTTTTGTTGCATTATTTTCGTTTTGGTGAAATGATCTCTCTTAGAATCAGATGTTCGGATAAATAAACCCGACCTTGACCTAGATCTTTGCTTACAATGACGGGGTCAATGCCCGGTCCACATTATTTTTTTTTCACTGCTGCTCTGTAAGCATTCATTAATGAGTCTCGTTTACATCTCATATTGAAATTTGCTATAATGTGGAATGTGCCCGGAATTTTTTTTGATCCGCTATGTAAACGGTGCACATGGTTCAAGTCGAGTTCGTTGACCATTTCACCAACAGAGTTAGCAACGGCTTTTACTATTTCGCTGGGACTCTCGCTTGATGTCTCTCTTACTCCACTAATGACGATGTTGCTTCGCCGACTTTTTCGTTGCAAGGTGTTTACTTGAAGTGTCAAATTGCATACCTCAGTCTTCAGCTTCGCATTTTCGATCTTGAGGTATTGCATTTGTGTGACTAAACTCGCTATTTGGGCGACAAAATCGTCGAATTTGTAGCAGTATCGACACTTAGTTTTAATTCAGTTAAGAAATCGGATTACTACTACTAATCCTAACGTGATTTTACTTAGTTCTGATCTTATTAAAAAATAGATGAATTGTACGAGAGTAAGATATGCAAGTCATGATCTTAAAAAGATATCAAAATAAAAAAATAAAATTTAATTTAATTTAAAAAATATTTAAAGAAATAGATTAAACGAAGTTTTAATAATATTGTACTAGTTAATATTTAAAATGTTATTTAAAATAAATTGTTAAATAAATAAATAAGGTATTTATTAATTGGTGCAATAAATTTGTCTGACATTAATTCTACAGAACGTTGTAAACTCTGCAGTTCGCCCACTGGCTCGTCCCAGTTTTTTCCGAAGATCAGGAACTATTCCCTTTTTTGCCTCTTCCATCTGTCCTTTTAGCTCGTGTCTAATTGTTCTATACAGCGTCTCAAAATCGTCGTCATCTTTCGAAGATCCAGGTTGTATGTGTGTAGATTTCGAGCTTGCATGGGCACATTTTCATGTATCACACTTACCGCCGGGCTTACGCAAATTGTCTGCCGGCTTAAGTTTTCAGCACTTAGAATGAAAGAAATTTTCGCATCCCGTACACATAATGTCTTGTATCCGAGAACGAACCCGCGCATTCGTAGTATTTACTTGTATTTGCCATTTTCGTGTGGTCTCTAGTATAACTCTGCGACAACTTAATATAACAATGTCGTGTAGAGAATCGATTTTTTTCTAATTTTGATTGGTAGGCCAGTGAAGCGTCCAATTTTTTATTAAGGATATTATAATCTTCAGCGCTTCAAAAATAATCTCCATCGCCACTTCCTTCTCTCTCCCCTAAAATTTCCATAACACTACCAAATTTCATCCTTTTCCTATACCGACATAACTGTGCAATGCATTAAAGGGTGACCTCCTAAGTTGTGATCGGTACCTTAAAAAAAACCACTCGTGAGCTCGTGTTTTTTATAAAGAGTTATCAATAAGAGGTGTTATTTTTATATTCAAAGAAAAATGACATTTTTTGAGATAAATGATCGGATGTTTATTTCATTATAAAGAGGGAGGTATGCCGTTAATAATGGAAAACAACATCAGCCAAATGGCCACCACGACCACGCTTACAGGACCGTATTCTTTCCATGAAATTTTTCATAACCAAATCGCAAAGTGGCTGCCCTATGTCCTCGATAGTCTCACGAATTCCATCTTTGAGGTCTTCAATCGACGCTGGGCTGTTGGCGTATACCTTATCTTTCACGTAGCCCCAAAGGAAGAAGTCGCAAGGTGTTAAATCACTAGATCTCGCTGGCCAATTGCGATCACCTCTTCGAGAAATAACGCGGTCCGGAAACTTTTCCCGTAAAAGATCAATGGTTTCGGTGTTTGTGTGGCACGTAGCGCCGTCTCTTTGAAAGTAAACGTTGTCCAGATCACCGTAACTGTTGCTCCAGCCTCATTTTCGAAAAAGTAAGGTCCAATGACCCCGCCGGACCATAAACCGCACCAAACAGTCACACGTTGAGGATGGAGAGGCTTTTCAACAATAACTCTTGAGTTTTCCGAGCTCCAGATGCGACAGTTTTGCTTGTTGACGTAGCCATGAGCCCCATCAGTCAAGATGATTTTTCGATGGAATCCCGGATCATTCTCATGCATTTCAAGGACCCAATCATCAAAGACACGGCGTAGTTGATGATCAGCCGGCTTGATTTCTTGTGTTATCTGAACTTTATAAACCTTAAGACCCAAGTCTTTATGCGAAATACGGTGTAATGACGTTTGTGGAATGCCCAATTCCAAAGAACGACGAGGAATGGACAAACCTGGGTTTTCTTCAACACTTTGGGCTACAGCAACAATATTCTCAGTTGTTCTTGAGCGACGTGCACGGGTTTTATTCTTCACATCACTAACTTGTCCCAACAGCTCACCAATTTCTGTATTGCGGTCCGACAAGATGCTTGACGACGACCCAAAAATGTTTTAGTTTTACAAACCGTCTCTGCCAAATTTTCAACATTTTTATAGTGAATTTTAATAATTTCAATGCGTTGTTGAAGCGTGTATCGTTCCATTTTTATTAATGGCGTAGTTTCTACTTGTCAAATGTCAAAAAATGACAGCTTCAAAAGTGACATCTACCGAAATAGCGGGCTATTCAAAATAACATCTCTTATTGGATAACCCTTTATTACAGAATCACCGTAAACCTTTTCCAACATTCGCAACGATTCCGCATACGAAATTTAGTTGGAAACATAAAATTTAAGACAAATTCTTTGAATAATAATTAAGGACAGTCCTACCTGCTTACAAAAAAAAAAATTGTTTGAAATATCATTTCCCAGAGTAATTTTAATTACAAATTCCCGATACTTTATGGTCATATTGTAGGAAAGTCCCACACTGTAGATTATACCTCGTTTGTCGATTGAACACAACTTCACCATCGATTCAACAAAAATCCAAGGACACAAACACAAAATACAATTATTCAAATATTTGTTTAATAATTTCTTCAATTTTGTAATTAATTATACACAATAAAAGAACAAAAACAAAAATGATGAAATAAAATCTTCTTAATTTTATTTTTATTCGTTTTTGTTTGCTTTCTACTCACTTTTCGCTTATTAACTTCTTCTCGATTTCATATATCTCATTATTATTATGTTTTGTTTTTCTTTAACTAAATTAAATTCATTTATATATATATGCGTGTGGTTTTTCTTTTTTTTTCCTTATTTTTTGTATTTTTTTTTTATATATTCTGTAATATATGATTTTAATCTGTTTACCACTAAAAATTCTTTCTTCTCAGTTATTTTACTTTCATATTATTTTCTATATATATTTATATAAAAAAAAATGAAAAAAAAAAACAAAACAAAACAAAATCATACACAAACCATAAATGAAACGAATATATTTTTTTTGCTTCAATCACTAGTTTGATACTTTATTTGCTAAATTAATTATTAAAAGAAATAATAATAAAAACGAAATAAAAAAAAATTACAACAATAAAAGTTTAAACTTATACGAGAAAGTAGCGAAGAGAAAGACAGTAATGATAAAAATAATAATCATAACATAGACCTTTGTTTTTTGTTTTTGTTTTTTTTTTTAATTATTTACTTACACAAAGTCCTACAAATATAAAATAATATTTTTGTTTATTTTTTATTTCTCAATGCATTCATTTGTTTGCCTTGCTATTATTTATATTTTTTTTTATTTATAATATAATGAATTATTTCTTAAAAAACTAAAAATTTTACTTTGTGTATATTATTATTTATGTATAATTAATGTTTATTATTATTTTTTTTTCTTTATTTTCATATTTATATATTTTGTTATTATTATTTATTTATATATATATAACATTTCAATAATTATAGTTCCTTTGTGTTTTTTTTTAGTTTAGATAGATTTGATTTAAGTAAATTAGAAAAAAAATTAAAAAAAAAATACATCATAAAAAGATAAAACGAAATGCAAAGTGCAATAGAAATTTTTTTTTTTATTATTTTTATATTTTATTCGAAAGTAGTCTCAACTCTAATGTTTCTTTTTACAGGTCTAATTCTAAAAAATATATTCACGACACATTACACAATCCGCACTCGTTTCGCACTCATCATTTTAACTTAAAACTTAAGTTAAATTAAAAAAAAAAAAATTATAAGAAATTACTGTTCAAAGCAATTGTAGAAATAGATGACAGTGATTATTGAGTTATTTTAAAAATAAAGTGAAAAAATTGATTGTTTTTGTTAAGGTGTTGCTTTTTTTGTTTGTCTGTTTTTCTTTTTATCTTTCTACAAAATAATTACTAATTCACGTTAAACTATATAAAAATTACAACTAAAATTTATTGTTAACAAAGAAACGGAAAAGTTAACTGTAGACTTACGACATTTTCAGTTTGCCTAGTTGTTCTTTTTATTTGCTTTATAAGATCTTTCGACATGTTTATTTGTTTTTGTTTTAAATCATGCGTAAGGTTATTTGCAGAAATATGTTGTATATTTCGTAGAATGTAAAATTTAGATCTATAGCTACACTTAAATGTGTGATTGTACTTGATGCGATCGTGTAACATTTTAAGCATTTTGATTTTATCTTAGACGTTTAATCGTGGTACTTTAAAGCATTTTCATGGAAGAATCAATCGTCAAAGTAGTGTTCGCAATTATTTTTGGATTTGAGAAAATTATTATCGAAAAGTTTCGTACATACAGAAAGTAAGAAAAATATACTCGCATATCAGAGATCAGAGATTTTGGAATACTGAACTCTTTGATAATTTACGTACTTTCACAGTTCTGCCCACTACAATATTTACAATGTAGTATTCTGACTCTGTTTTTCTATTTAAATAAATGGTTCATGTACTCTATAGTATAAACACATCATGCGCTGAGCTGGAAACCACAAACTAAAAACAAAAATTGGAAGCAGTAAAATAAAAATCTTCAATTTTATTACATCTCAAGTGTCATTCTAGACATAGAAAAAACTATTTGAAGAAAAATAATTGATTTGCGTTCAACATTGAAAGAATTTCGAGGCAGAACATTAAAATATTGAAGTACATATTTTATTTTAATGAACAGAAAATGAGAATTGCGCAACTCTACACGATAAACTGACGATGAAGATCACAATCAGTTAAATTTTTTGATTGGAAATAAACGAAAATTTGATCAAATTCGATAAAGTTTCACTATAAATCACACTATTTCCTTAGTTACTGAGAAAATAATAAAAATATAAAAAATATGTTATATTATTATTTACGCCTAATCATTATTTTTTTTTTTCTTACTCAATCCTTTCCTGTCTCGTGTCTACATTTCACGAAGCAACATATAAACAAGCTGAAGCCTGCATACCACAGCCAATATCACTGCCAATAACCATCATAAACATACTCAATAGTCTCAACAACAATAACAACTAGTCCTCATCGCTAAGCGCTTCATATTGAGCAACTAATAATGGTTTTGGTTCGGCTGCCATCGATTGTTGCAGTGGCATAACACCACCACCATCGGATTGTTTTGATGTTGGCGGCGGCGGTCCCGACACGTTCAGTATATTAAACGGATACGTACAAGTCGTGGTCGCAAATGTCGTTACTGGCGGAGGTTGTTGCGATTGCGGCGGATATTGTAATGAACTATGTGATGCATCGTTATTTTGCGAATTAATCGGCATGCCGCTGCTACTGTTGCCACGTCTTTCATCGTCGTAACTATTCGACGATGATGATTTTCCCATACCTCCTCCGCTGTTCGGTCGACCATCGATAGTCATGTCCTTGGAATATTGTCCAGACTGGCGCATACCATCGTTTTGGTCATGATGCCCGCCACCATGCAAATGTGGATCGTCAGGTCGTCGATCATCTTCGGTGCGCATTGCTTCGACAATCCGATTTTTAACGTAACAATCGAGCGTGAATGGATGCGAAGGTGCTGCGCCAGGCATTCGTCGATCGATCGGTAGACCGCTCGGCGGCGGTGGAGCTCCGTGCACATTTTGATAATAGTGGACCGGTGCCATTGCAGAGAATTTATTTCGCGGACTGGGCGGCTGTGCCATGCGAATGATTTGTCGCTCATCCGGTGTACCAGATCGACCATGTGACGATGACTTATTGCGTTCTGCAGCAGCGGCAGCGGCCGCCTCGGCTTCTTTCTGTTGGATCCGTCGATATTTCCATTGTTCCGGTGTTACAATTGATGGTTCTATATGAGGTATCATATAAGGTGGCGCTCGCGATAGAACTGGCGTTGGACCGTAGTCTTTGCTAATTATCGAATCGGTCAGTTCACCTAAAGTTATCGTTCCAACTTCTTGTTGTCGACTTCGATCGCCACCATCGAGCTCAATATTTATTACGTTTGGTGAACTAGATTTGCCGTTGTTTTCTGATACAGAAATCGAACTTGGATGAGGTTCCTCACGAGTTGGATACTGCAATAAATAACAAGAAAACAAAAATTACTTGCAATTAAAATCACCTTCAAGAAAAATTTAGTTCGTAGATACTTACAAATTGCTGTTGTCTTGGAGGTTGATCCCTCCGTGAGGGCGGATCTGAAGTACCTTTAATTGAATGCTTAATGATTGCGTCTAAAAGTTGATCTGGTGTTAAAGCTTCACTAGGTTGCCTTCCGGGCGGATGAGTCCTGCGAAAACTAAAATTAATAATAATTTTCATCAAAACGTATTTTATACAAATCTTTATTAGCTTTTTTATCTTTAATAACAGATTCTAATAATTTATTTTAAAATTGTGTTGAATTCTTAAAATTTTATCGATATTTATGCAAACGTGCAAAATAAGGATTCGAGAATCACTGTCAGGGAAAACGCTTGGATATTATGTCACTAAACCTACCGTATTTTTTAATAATCAACCTGAGAAATATTGTCAATCTGAAATGACCCCTTCGACAACTGGAAATACGGACCACTTTTTGATTCGTGTACAATTACAATTGCAGAACTACAACCACTGACGTTTAAGGCACCGGTTTGGGATTTTAAAACAGCGAATCGGGTGAAGGGAGGCCTAAATGTGACTCCAATGGGTCTGTAGACTTATCGCCGAGACTATCCTGAAGACCACGAAGCATACCCTTCAGTCGAAAGAAAGTCAGGTTCGCTGTTCGGCTCTTGAACTGATCGGACGTGTTTTTTTCACCTATCTATTCGTGTGCCGAAGCGATTCGTCGCTATCCACATTGTGTCAAGTTGTAGTAATTTTCTAAATGAATTTAAGTTACCCGTGCAGTTTTAATTCTTTATATCGGATCATCCCGAAAGATCTCTAGCACTGTGCATTCATGCGAGATTAATACCGCCCTGAAGCCCGTGCGCGCATCAATCCACCTGCACAAAACGTACAATTCCGTCCCAAACGCGACTAACATTTCGAAAGGAAAAATTAAAGTTGTTTTTTTATACCGCCTATGCCACCTTCGAGAGTGTTTCAAGAGGTGATATTATTATCATCTCAGGAGATATGAACGTTCAGGTTGGCTCTGACAACACTCGATTAGAACACGTCACGGGGAAGCATGGTGACCCTTGCGTCGACGCGTCACGACCTTGGATTAAGAGACCCGAAAACGGCGAATTGTTTGTGGAGTTTTGTTGTACTCGGCAAATGGTCATCGGAGGGACACTTTTTCCAAACAAGAGTCACCATTTGACTATAAGTTGCCGATGGAGAAGATGTCTCCTCGATGTGCGAGCGAAACGTGGAACTGACGTCCGAAGCCATCACCACTTGACGATTGCCTGCTTGAGATTGTGCTCTGCCGCTATCCGACGGCCACAAATTCTTCAAATTAAGCGCAAGCACAATGTGGATAAACTCAGAGGCCTCAACAAAAAGCGCGAATACACCACCATTCTACGCGAAAACCTATCCACATTGGGCGAATATGAAATGCGCACACTGGACGCCAATTAGGAGGCAACCAGAAACACTTTTCTAAATAGTGCTGAAGAATCTGTGGGATATGTGCAAAGCGGTGAGAAACCCTGGATGTCGCAAAACACATGGGATAAGGTTGGCGATTGGATAAAAGCCAAATTGGCAATCATCTCTCAACCCGATGTCAACCAACGAACACCCGACTTGAGGCAAAACTACCGCAATGCTCGTATACGGCTTAAGAATGTTGTTAGACGCGACAAGAGAAAGGCCATTGAGGATCTGGTCAACAAGGCAGAATCTGCGGCTTATCTTGGGGATATTCCAGAAACAGAACAACTACCAAACATCCAACCGCAACAATCCTCTATTTGGGACGATCTCCCAGATAAGGAAGAGATAGTTTCCTCCATTCGGTCAATGGCGGGAAGGAAAGCCACAGATATAGACGGACTACTAACCGAACTCCTCAAAGCGGACCCGGAAATAAAAGCCGATATACTCCTCCCACTTTTTACTGAGGTGTGGAATGAAAGAAGATATCTGAATGAATGGAAGGAGTGCGTTATTGCGAAAATTGCGAAGGACAACCTTCGGGATTGTGGCATTGGCGTGGTATAATATATCTACTTACTGTCGTATCGAAAATCATGGCTCAATGGGATTAGTAATGTCCTAGAGAGCACTGTGGAAATTAATCAAGCTGGATTCTGTAAAGAGTCGTCATGTACAAGCCATACAAATACACACCTAACACTAGAGCAGTCATCTGAAATGGATTCGCCACTACAACTCATGTTTGTGGACTTCGAGAAGGCTTTCAACAGCGTTAAGCGAGATTGCATATGGAATGCTTTGTGTATGAGAGGTATTCCAGACAAGATCATAGCTATGATGAAAGAATCCTACGTGGAAGGTGGGGAAGATAAAGGTCTTCAATAGAAACTATTTAACATCTTAAGTAACCTTCATTATGCTGATGACGAGTGTTTGCTTGCACATATCCGTTCGGACTTAAGAGTCAAATGTTCGCCCATTGCATTATAAATACAAAGAATCGGGACTGAAAATAAATGTGCATAAAACCAAGTACGAGGGCGGTTCAAATATGATCGAGACAAACGCTCTGACACATTTATTTATTATCGAAAATATTTACAAAAATTTATAGTTTTTCTAGGTAATTCCCCTCACTAGTTACACATTTTTGCCACCTCTCCGGAAGTTTTTTGATGCCGATATCGAAGAATTCCTTGGGCAACTTGGACAGCCATGTGCGCACAAACTCTCTACCTCGTCGTCGGTGTTGAATCTTTGACCTCCGAGGGCTTTTTTCAGTGGTCCAAAGATGTGGTAGTCGCAGAGTGATAAATCCGGACCGTTAGGGGGGGGGGGGGGGGGGGGGGGGGGGGGGTAGGGGGGGGGGGGGGGTATTCTAGTACCTCCCACCCCAATTCTGATATTGTATCGAGCGTGAGACGCGCGGTATGAGGGCGCGCGTTATTCTGGAGAAGAATAGCACTTCGCGATGCTCCTCCGTTTCGAGCGATAAGCGGGTTTCACGTGTGTTTTCAAAAGGTTAGAGTAGTATGCAGCATTGATGGAACGTTGTGTGCGCAGGAAGTCAACGTACAGCACTCCCCGCCGGTCCCAGAATACAGTACACATAACCTTACCCGCGGACCTAGTAGTGAAGATTCGCGTCAAAAAACCATCCCCCTCCGCCTCGTATCGCCTCAGCAAGCGGCGACAAACTTCCAACTGCACGAATTTTTGCTCGAAGCTCAACAGTTTGGGAACCCATCGCGTCATTATTTTGCGTTATTGAAGGTGTTCGTGGATGATAGACTCTACACTACCAATACTAATGCCGACTTCAGCTGAAATGTTTCGAACATTCACCATACGGTCCTCCAAAATGAGTTGTTCTACGCGGCGAATGTTGTCTGGTGTGATGCTGGTTCGCGGCCGACGATCATGCGGCTCATTCTCGACGGTTTCGCGGCCATCTTTGAACGCGTTGGCCCATTTAAACACAGCAGACCTACTCAGGCACTCATTACCGAACTGATTTCGCAAACGCCGAAGAATTTCCGTGTTTTTAACGCCTTCCCACACCAAAAAACGAATGACAATACGTTGCGCAACGGCGGTCGGCACTTGATATACACTCATGGTCGTAGCACGCGCGTGAAACGTGCGTTCGCGACGAAAACTATGCCACACTATTCGTAAGGGACCCAGCTATCACATACTCAAGCCGCGACCTTCAAAACTTACAAGCGCGCCATCTACAGCGTTTGTCTCGATCATATTTGAACCGCCCTCGTACATGCACATGGGTTCGATCAAAAGCACACCGATTATTCTTAACAGACAAGATGTGGAAGAGGTGCAAGACTTTTGTTACCTCGGAAGCATTGTCCGCATGGACGGCGAAGCCGAAAAGGTTATTGAGACTCGAATAAATAAAGCTCGTCTCAGTACCCTCTCTCCATTCTGGGAGTTAAGAGAGATCTTCCTTCGCATTAAGCTGCGAGTGTTTGACGCGCGCGTCAAATCCATGTTGTTACATGGTTGTGTTTACATGGAAATTGACCCTTAGACTTACCAAGAAACTGCAAACTTTCGTGAGCCAATACCTCCACTGTATTTTAGGAATATTCTGGCCAGAAGTGATCTCTAATGATGAACTTCGGAATGCAATTGAATAAATAGGCAATGAGATTAAAAGGCGCTATGGATCGGTAACACTTTGCGGAAACCAGAGCAAAACATCGCGAGACAACCTCTGCATTATAATCCTCAAGGAAGACGTCGGGAGGGTCGACCATGTAGAACGTGGAAGTGACAGCTGAGTAGGAGGCCAAAGGAATAAACAAGTCCTGACGACAATTAAAGGCCGATGCTCAGGATCGCGTCCTGTGGAAGTGAACTATTTCTGTTCTACGACCCCCGGGCCTTAACAGGAAATTGATTGAATACCCAAAATGAAAATTCATAGATAGAGGGCTGTGCGAAAGGCTAAAAACCTTTTTAAAATGACAAATTAAAATGTTAAGGAACCTGAAGGTCAGGACACCAAATCCCGATTTGGGCTGCATTGCTATTATAGTAGTAGTATTATATAAGAAATATCTTTAGTCCTGTACACACACCGATTGTTTCACTCGGTGATTATAATGCACATAGACTGGCTTGGGGTGCGATAATTGAAGGCACGAGAGCTAAATCATTAGATCCTTTTCTCGATGCAGCCATATTGGTGAGTTTGAATGACGGCACTCCGACTAGAATTCCTTCATCTCCTCGAAGGCGTAGCGCACCTACCCTATCTATTGTGTCATCAAGTCTGGAACCATGCTCTACTTGGAAGTTTTGGACGATGCTGTTGACATTTGTCATCTTTAAGCGCAAGAAATTTACGATGGAATGCTACAGTCTTTGAATTTTATAACGAAAATTTGCGTTCAATCGCAGTTACAATGCGCAACATTCGAACAAATTTCGATCGCTACCATGTGCCTTCTGAGACGTGTGTGCACAACCAACCAACAAGACACCGAAACGACTTCGCCCGGAACGTTTGACCCAAAATATCGCCGCAGTGAAATACAGTGTTGAAAACGACAACACCTCAATTCGTCACCGTGCTCAAGAGCTCGCCCTCTCCACGTCCACACTGCAGCGAATATTAATGAAAAACTTGGCTCTGCATGCGTACAAGGTCCGATTGACTCAAGAACTGCAACCGGAGGACCACCAGCATTGCCGTACGTTCTCTGATTGGGTCTTGGAAACAAATCCTACACCTCTTGTTGATACACTCCATTTAAATCAAAGTAATAAGTGTATCTTTCTGAATTATTATAAGATACCAAATAGCGCTAATAACTGCAAACTGCGCCTAACCGATTGAGATTTATCTCCTTTTATTCTTTTTATACTTCCTGACCAGAAATAACAAACGATTTCCGTACGAATAATTGACGTAATGCTGGTATTTCCCTATTTAATTTTCGATTCCTCTAAACACCAGAGAAATTCGCAATTATTCAATAATAAAAGCACAGTTTGCGTATAATTTACGTTATTTTGCTACTAAGTTAGCACTGAATACTCTAACTAAAATTTAATTTGATTATTAGAAGAAGAAAAATACTTACGATTCTCTGTCAGGTAAATTTCTATTTACGGTTTGCGGCATTTTATTTCGCATAAACTGCGAACTCATACCGCTAGGCATAACCCTAGCCGTTTCACGACGTCGTTGTTCCTCACGCTCTTGCTCTTCCATACGATGCCTTTCACGATCGCGCTCGCGCTCTCTTTCTATTCGATCACGTTCGGCCTGAAGCCGTTCCTGATTGTGATGGCGTTCGGCATTTTCACGTTCTTGGCGGTCCCGATGATCCCGTTCCTGTTGAGCATGGATTCGTGTGTATTGTTCTTGGCGACGTTGCATGTCAACAACTTGTTGCTGCCGCATATGCTGGTGTTGTTGTTGCTGCTGCTGATGATGAATTTGCATTGTCATTTGTTGTTCTGGTGTCATCTGAAATCGAATATCGTAGTGGGGCGACGGACCTTGATGATCACTAGCCGATATCAATACGGGTCGCTTTTCTTCTTTTTGCGGAACAGGCAGCTGAGGTTGTTGCACAGCGACTTCAACAAATGATGAAAATGCTTCGTGGCCTGAAATTATTCAGATAGTTAATGATTGCACTGCCATAAAAAAATAATTGCAAAGTATTACCTGCTGGAGGATAATGAGGCATAATGTGATGACGATTTGATGATGGCGAAGGCGGTTTTGATCCTCCTGTATTATGCCTTTGAATCACACCTTGTCGCTGGGGTGGTGGCGTTCTGTGCGGGCTAGGTGTACTAAAGAAAAAGTAATTATTATTAGAAAATTCACTGCTCACGTAAAACTCTTCTCCACTCACCTGTTTATATGTTCCGCGGGTGATGTTCTGGTCAAATATTCGGATCGAGACCTATCTTTTTCGAAATACATTGTCATTGCTGATGTTCTTGGTGACGGCGATTCCTTATCAATTCGTCCTTGACGACACTGTTGCCCATGCATTTGTTGGCCGTGCATCTGCTGCGATGTGATGTAATCATGCATG